>CM053786.1:35282925-36640425 GCA_028749045.1 Cupressus sempervirens | reverse complement strand
AGTCCTAAGGTTATAGACACCATGTGCTCAAATAAAATGCTAACTTCTAAGTGTAGACAACTAGTGCATTCATAGAGTGCAAACTTCTGTGTTGTCTACATGACAACTCTCGAGAATTTGCCAACTCCTATGTGAGCAAATAATAAAATGATACACATTAATTAATATAATAATTAATTTACTCTTCCCAATTTAATTTATTTATTTATTAAATCTCATGCACTAACTTTTATAATTCCACTTTTCAATCTTAATATATTTATATTTTAATCACATGAAATCTAGAATCTTTTAATAATTTAAATATATCTTCCACTTTTTTTTTGCAAAAAGAGGGGTAAAAATTTATTAAGACAGAAAGGAATACAACAAGGAGAGCTCAACAAGGAGCTCAATCCTGAGCAACAAGATCATTAAATTCTTGCACCATCTCAAAGGACAGTTGCCCCCTATCCCTAATATTCCAACCCGGATCATGACTAGAAACCCATTTGGCTAAACAATCAGTAGGTCTATTCCATTCTCGCGGAATATACTTGAACCTAATGAACTGAAAAGAGGAAGAGAAGAAAAGAATCTGCTTAACAATAGTGGCCAACTGCCAACTAACATCCTCAAGCTCTTGCGAAGAAAGCATGTTCACCACCACCTGGGAATCAGACTCACAAATAATCTTACTCCATCCCCACAAGCAACATTGTTCCACAACATATAAAATAGCTTGAGCTTCCATGAGATTGTTAGTATAATCACCCTTATGAATTGAGAAGAAAAATTTAACATTCCCAGAACTACAATGAGCCACTCCGCCAATACCAGCCGGACCAGGATTCCCACGAGAAGAACCATCAGTGTTAATTTTCAGAACTCCATAGGGAGGAGGAGTCCAGTGCCCATCCCGGTTAACCCGACCCTTCCTCTAATGGTGAAGCTGCCTGTACATAGAAGGAAACCTATGAGTCGCAACCCCATCCTACAGATGAAAATTGAGGCGATTACAGATAGCAAGATCAACCGGATCCATACCCCCATCAAGCTCACACTTCACAAGAATAGTTTCCTGGAGAGAATGTGATATTTTCCACCAAAGATGAAAAAAACCAAGCCGAACATCTTGGAATATGCGACGATTCCTCTCCAACCAGATATGCCAAAGCATGAAAGATGGGCCAGCAATCCAAGCAGCATGGAGAGAAGAAGACTTGGAGGGAGCACTACCCAAGCGAGCCCAGAACTCAGGCAAAGAGGAAGCATGCCGACAAGAGCAACCCCAAGCGCTCCACCAAAGGTGCCATATCTGAGTAGAATAGGAGCAATGGAAGAACAGATGGGAGACAGACTCCTCTCCATTACCACACAAAACACAATAAGAGGGACCCTGAAATCCACGTTTACAAAGATTATCCCAGGTAAGACAATGGTTGTGAGCCACTAGCCACATGAAAAAATTGCACTTGGACCAAGAAACTTTATTCCAGACTTGCTTCCACCAAGGGACCTTAGCATCCCCAAATAATTGTCTAGTTATCTCCTGATACCCAGCAGAGACATGATATTTACCAGACAAGGTACCGCCCCAAGCCAATACATCTGGACCAAGCAAAGAGGAACACTCTCTAGAGGCCAGAATTTGAGAAAGCTCCTGATGATCCATGTCTGTACCTCCAAGAGGCCAATTAGAAGAATGCTTCCATCTATAACCAACAACAGGTCCCAATTGATAAGGAGTCTTGTAATGAGCCACTTTATCCCATCCAATGGCCAGAAAAGAGTCACAAAGAGGCTGAAGATGAGGGTATATGGATAAAATGGAAGGGAATCCATCCCAAGCATCAGACCAAAACAAAGCCTGAGAACCTCCTTTACATATCCAGAACAGAACCCTCTTCACCAACATCACACCTATCTTCAAAGTATGCCAAACCATTGAGCCACGACCTTCAAGAGGAAGTGCAGAAACAGAGCAAGGATCAGCACCATGAAAATATTTATGAGTGATAATACGAGCCCAAAGTTGATGTTGTCTTGAGCACCATCGCCAATAAAGTTTAGCAGCCAAAGCTTGTCTACTCAATAGAGTAGAACGAAGACCAAGACCACCCTCCTTTTTAGGCCTACAAATAGTTGCCCAATTAACCAAGCTCCATTTAGTACTACACAAATTACCACTCCATAGGAATTGTCGAGAAAGAGCATCAAACTCCTTGAGAAAGTAAATAGGTGCAGCATGAACCATGCTTCTATAAGTAGGAAGAGCTTGGATAACAGCTTGAAGAAGAGTAACCCGGGCAGCAGTAGAAAGCCATCTATGAGTCCAATGATTTACCTTATCCTGAAGCTTGGTAATCAAATTTTTCCAGAAGAGACGTGGCTGACTGGAAACAGCAATAGGAATGCCAAGATAAGTCAAAGGAAGTGAACCTATCTGAAACCGTAGGATACCAACAATCCTGTGCTGAATAGAATCAGGAGTGTTAAAAAAGTAAATGAAAGATTTGTGCTCATTAACTTTCTGGCTTGAAGCTGCCAAATAAATGTCCAAAGCATGTCGAAAGGCTTTAGCTTCCTTGATCCTAGCAAGATCGGCAAGAGAAGAATCATCAACAAATTGAAGATGGGAAAGAGAAGGTAAGCCATTACCCCACCGCCAGCCTTGAATAGAATTATGGGACACTTGATGCTTAATGAATCTGCCCAAGCCTTCAGCCATGATGGTGAATAGATATGGGGAGAGAGGGTCACCCTGGCGGAGGCCTCTAGAAGCACCAAATAGTTGTGAAGGTTGACCATTAATAAGAATAGAAAAAGAGGCAGAAGTAATGTAACTCATAATCTAACTCACCCAGTCAGAGCTAAATCCAAAAGAAAGAAGAATACTCCTTAGGAAGCTCCATTTAACTCTATCGTAGGCCTTAGCCATATCTAGCTTAACAAACATGGCTCTCTCCCTTGAAGTAGCCATAGAGTGAATAGCCTCATTAGCAATAACCACCCCATCCAAAATTTGTCTTCCAGCAACAAAACCACCTTGTTCTTCTGAGATAATAATGGGAAGCCACCTTTTCAGTCTCTCAGCAATCAGCTTAGTAATAACTTTGTAGACCACATTACATAAGGCAATTGGTCTAAAAAACTCCAATTGATTAGCACCTTCTCTCTTAGGAATAAGAGTCAAGAATGTAGAGTTCAAAGCTCGAAGCATCTGCTTGCTAGCATAGGATTCTTTAACCACCTCCAAAAAATCATGATTAATAATGTCCCAAAATTCTTGAAAGAATTCAACTGGAAAACCATCAGGACCAGGAGCCTTCCCCTTAGGCATGCCAAAGACCACCACCTCCAGCTCTTAAAAAGAGATAGGATGCATGAGATAATCATTCATTTCCTGAGTGATAAGGGAAGGAATACAGGACAAAATAATATTTTCTTCATTATCAGCAGGAGGAGAGTCCTCAGAGAAGAGGGTAGAGAAGTACGAAATAGCCTCCTGGAACAAACCTGGCAAGGAATTCAGTTGGATACCTTGAGAATTAACCAAAGAAGAGACAGTGCTCTGATTTCGGTGAGATTGCACTGTTTTATGGAAAAAGGCAGTGTTTCAATCACCTTCCTGGAGCCAATCAACTCAAGCCTTTTGCTTCCAAAAAATTTCGTCTCGAAGTTCCCATTCTTCTAGAGCTCTAGAAGCAAGGGATTCAGCCTGGCCAAGATCCTCCGAGAAACCTCGATCTCTAATCTCCCTTGTGATGACATCAAGATTTTCTTGAGCAAGCCTCTTCATAAAGTGAAGATTCCCAAAGCATTCCCTATTCCATATCTTGAGCTTCCTTTTAACATATTGAAGCCTTTTAGAAAATGAGAACATTGCAGTACCATATGCAGGGGCACCATCTTTCCACCAACAAAAAACAAAATCATGAAGAGAGGAGTCACGAAGCCACATCAACTGGAACTTAAAAGGAGGATGCTTCGAAACATAAGCCCCTATAGTGGAAAATTTGATTGGCCAATGATCTGAACCCCTCCAATCAAGGATTTCTGAAGAGATAGTAAGGGTGCCACTAAGCCAGAAGCAAGAAACAAGAAATCTATCCAGGCGTTTTGAGATAGCAGCAACACCAGTCCTGTGATTATTCTAGGTATAGAGGCCATTAGAAGGCTTAACATCAGAGAGATGCAAAAGAGATATGTGTTGCCGAAGAAGAGCAAAAGAAGGCCCCAATCTAGCCAAACCACCATGCTTCTCTTCCAGACTTAAAACTAAATTGAAGTCCCTTGATAACACCCAAGGATGATAAGGATGACAATTTCTAACATATTGAATATGTTCCCAAAGTTCCTCCTTTCCCACAAGATCAACAGGTGCATACACATTAGTAACCATGATTACCTCTCCTGAGTCTAGAGCAGAAGCTACCATAGAGAGAGCTGAGTGAGAAGACATCTAGCCAAGAGGAGAAATTTTTTGAGGATCCCAAAATATAGCTAAACCACCAGCACTTCCTATTGCCCCAACACACTGGCATTGGCCACGAGACCAAATACTAGAGGCATGTTGGACCATAGACTCCACAGAGAGCTTAGTCTCTTGGATACAAAAAACATCAGGACTATGATCAACCACCAAGTTATGAATAGCCTTTTGTCTAGGGATGCTATTCAACCTCCTTACATTACATGAGAGAATAATCATCATTGGGTAGATTTGGGAAAATGAGAATCCAAAGGTTTCACTGAACCAGACTCAATCAATATATCTCCTGTGAGTTTAATCTTCTCTTGGTCTATTTTGCGCCCACTCCTTGGAGGGGGAGAAGAAGAAGCCCGCTTAAAGGGTCGAGGTACCAACCCCAAGGGGAGAGGAGATCCCTTGCCCTTACCTGATGGTAGCACATCCTTAACCAAGTCAGCCAAAACAACATCATCATCTTCCAACACTGCAGGAGTCACCAGAGCCGCTATCACAGGAGCTATAGGAACCTCACAATTCTGATATACTACAACTTGAGATGCCCCACAAGCATCATTAGGAATAGATCTCTCATCTAGGAAAGCTGGATTAGAAGAGATAGGAGGAGGAATACCCTCCTCTAGAACCATACTATCTAGCACCTCAAAATGGTTAAAACCTAAATCAGATAATCTTTCTTTCAAAGGCCTCTTTTGACCACATCCCTTAGCTCGAGGATGAACATGGGGTAAATCCATCCTTATCCTGCATTGGAGCCTTACCCTTACCTGTAGCATCTTGTGGATTCATCCCCTTGGTAGTATTAACCATTTGAGATTGTCCTTTCCCTGTAGTATCTGCCAAACCACCAGCATTTCCAGCTGTAGACCGATCCACTCCTTTGAAACTTGAGTTACGGGGGCACTGTCGCAGTAAATGACCATACTCATGACAAATCCGGCAACGGAAAGGGAGAGATTCATAATCTAATTGCTGCACCCAAGAAGAATCCGCTAGACAAATTTCCAAAGAATCTGGTAATGGGTTATTCAAATTAATTTCAACACAAATTCTAGCAAAAGAAATAACCTTTTTATCACAGCTGGCTTCCCCAACAAAGCAGCAATTTGTCGAAGGATGTCTTCACGCCAAAATTCCAAGGGAAGATGAGGCAAGCGAACCCAAACTGGCACTGTTGAAGGGAGATCATCAGCAGAATTAAAACCTGAATGCCAAGGTTTGACAAATAACCCCACATTGTTGTAGAAATAAGGGCCTCCTTCAAAAACACGATCACGATCAGACATGCAAGAGAATACAACAAAAAAATAACTATTCCCTGCCAACATAATCTCCATATTGCCTTCCACCTGCCAAGAGCGGCGGATCCATGCCTCAAGAGCGGATAGGGAAATTCGAATTCCAAGAAATTTGCATATCAAAGCATGCTTGGTCCAATAATCAATGTCCTCCATTACAGCCATTGGAGGAATAACCAGAACAGGGCGATCATGGCTACGTAGAAGACAACCATTAACTTTTTTCAGCTTGGAGCTCTCCCCTGAATAAAACGATTCAGATCGCATTGCATGCATAGTTGGAGAAGAACCATCTGTTCTCACCAACGGAGAAGAAATCCCAGGCCCTGCCATGCAAACAATAAAACCCCCAATCCAAATTTAAACTTTTAACTTTTTATTTTCAAATTTAATTATTTTATTTAATTACTTTTCCAATTAATTAAATAAAATAAATATTAAAATATCATATTAATTTTCCATTAAATTAAACCATTAATTAAATCATTTAATTAGGCTTAATCAATAGAAAATAAATCAAAGACTCATAAGGTAAAAATATGAAAACCCATCATAGCCAAAGTACATACAAAATCAAACCAAGGGTTTAAATCATGAATTATGTCATCTGACATATTCGGAGGGTACTCAACTCGGATACTTGTCCTAATTTTTCAATTAGAACAAATGGCTTAAAAGGGTTGGGATTTGGACTTGAGAATTTATCTCCCCTCTCTTATCATTGAGATAATGTGATAGGGTAAGCTCATCCTGGCAATTCAGGGAAGTCGATACCCAGTACCTGCAACCTACATAAAAACCATGCATGTACAAGTACAATATATACTAAGCTAAACAGGCAATGGCAGGAAGTGGTGCATCGTGTAGATCTCGACTAGCAGGTGACTACGACTCCCTTCCTTAACCACATCAGACACGCCATACAAAAGTAAACACGCAAAGAAAACACGCACACCATACACATGCAAGTATGGGGTAAGTATCCATAATAAAACACATAAATCATCTTACTAATAACTGAAAGCAATGTAATGATCATCATCAATAATTGCGAACACTAAAAATAATCATCATACATACATGAAATATAAAGTCTAAGTGATCTCATCACATAATAAATTGAATCCATAGCACAATATCTAATAATCTCAAAAGAATGCTGCTAACCAACAACATGAAACTAGCTCTAAAAAAGTTCAACAACGATAACAAAATGTGAACTAGGGGCAGGCACTACACTGAAAATAACATTGGTGTTCAAAATCCAAGTTCTCATAAATGTTTATCAAAAGATATCTCATAGAATAAATCTTAGTTTGAATCATAAAATACATCATGACATCACGTCAAATAATCATTAAAAAAATGTTGAAAAATGCCTTAGGTGCACATCCTAACTTGGCCAACTAAACAACTCACAAAGAAAACCATCATGAAAATAAACATCACAAGGCTATAAACATAATATAAGAAAACACATAGTTTTTTAGCCATATAATTTAATTCCATTAATTTATCTTGTTTGGTTTGGGTCATAAAGATGTGTTTAGAAATAAAGTAAGAATATATATGTCAATATAAGTTGTTATGCTAATATAGTTATTTAAATCAACAAGTATTTAAATATCCAAATCTCTTTGTGAATATAAAATATCATGCAACATTATCATGTTATAAAGTTAAATAATCTTAAATCATAAATGATTTAACTAATAACATAAATGTATACTATTAGATTAAATATTAATATCAATTCCAATTTCTAAAATATTAATATGACCTCTATTTAAGTCTAATATTAAGATTTACTTTTCCTTTAATTTATAATGTAGCTAGAGATAACTTAAACTTGAAATTATAGTTATAATTAAGTTATTTAAAATTTCTCTCATAATATTAAATATTCATAACTAGATGATTATATAGTGAACTCCACTATAACTTCTCTTAAAATATAACTAAATTCCAATTATATATTTATTAATTTGTAACTCCACTTGCATTAATAAATATATAATAAGTTATATCCCACTAAGAGTTTTAAAAATAATTGTTATTAAAAACCCACTTATAAGGAAATAAATAGTATTTATTTATTTAATTTTCAAAATAAATAAATAATATATATTTTTAATTTTTTAAAAATTAATAATTAATCATAATTTTTTAATAAATAAATAAATTCAAAAATTCAAAAATATTTTTATAATATAAAAATAAACATGCAATTAGCATTTTTCACATTCCTTTAATCTCTCAAATCATGCAACCATAATATACATAGTTTTCTATCTTTAGTATATTTGTTTTTACATGCATGTATAAGTTTAGTTACAACATGCTTTCCTCTTAATTAATATTTTGTTGATCCAATAAATTTTGAAACTAAATTATTTTAGATATAAGAAGATTATTTATCTTTATTTAGAAACTTTAATGACAAATTGAAATTTGAAATCATATTTGTTCAATTTGATGTTTTCTTCCAATTTTCTATAATTGAATTTTCCCTATATTAGAAAGGGTTTTAAGAGAATAAGTCATCATATTTTTCTAAATTTTTTTACAATTTTCCTCAATCAAATTTTCTTGATCAATAAGTTTTCTTTTTCAAAATCTACAACATAATTCTTTACCCATAAATTAGTATAGATATCTTAAATAAATCTATCTAAAGAAATGCTGATAGATATCCACTACAAAATAATTATAATATAATTTACTACATCTAAAATTATTTAAATTTCTTTTATCTCCATTTATTTAATTTTTTACTAATTTAATTTTTTAATTTTAATTTCTTAAAAAATAAATGATTTATATCTACAAATATTATTTTAAATAGATATTTTATGTTCTATTTATTAAATTATTTTTAAAAGTATATTCTATTTATAATAAGATTTAAACTTTTGACATGTAGATGGTTGTCAAATTTAACCTAGAAGAATAAAAGTTAACATTAACATGCTCACACCATCCCACTTCCCCATTCTACCATTGTACAATGCCTGTCGGCATTAATAATACAATAAATTAATAAGCATTATGCAAGCACCTAGGAAGACATGAAGTAGACAAATCTTTCAATAAAATTCTACAATGGATTTTCAAACCCTACCTCAAAACCCTAAAATCTCAGACAATTTGTGAATGCATGCAAATCCAAAACCTTGAAACTTTCAACAATTCTTTGGCTCCAATTCTAAATTTTGCTCCTCAAAACCCGTGTCTCTCTCAAATGAACTACCAACCCTCTAATAAAGAACCATAACCCTAACTTGGGTTTCTATTCTCCAATAGATCAAAAGCCACTAACTTTATTAAATTATAATTAGAGTAATTATTTAATCCTTTCATGCACATTTAATTTTTTTTTAAAATTAAAATATTCTTTTATTTTCTTTTCCTCCACTTTATTAAAGAGTGCAAGCACCACTTAAAGCGTAGTTTATTATTTAAATTAATAATAAGAATTAAAGCTCATTAATAAATACAACTCTAATTTAATTATTATTAATTAAATAATTATAATAAAACAATATTAAATCTTTAATCTTTTAACATTTTGATTTTTTTTAATGCAACTTCTTAAATTAGACTTTTAAATTAAATGTTTTAAACATATTTAATTAATTTCTAATTAATTAAATATCATCATATTTTAATTTCTCTTTAACCAATTTTCCAAATTAGACTTCCAAATTAAGTCTTAAAAATAAAAGCGCATATTTAATTATTCTTTAATTAATTAAATATTCTCATATTTTAATATTTTCTTTTTAATCAAATAATATTAAATAATTCTCAATATTAAATGATTAACCCAAATATTATAATTAAAACATTTACCAAATAAATCACATAGCCAAATCCACATAAAAGAAACATTACCAAAATTGACCAAAACTCAAAAATAGACAACATAGATAAAGATAAACTCATGGGTTTAAAAAAGATAGACAATCATATATGAGTCCTCCTTACAGGACAAGTATTTTGGCTTTGGCTGGGATTGGACCTGAATATTATCTCCCAATCCTTACCATTGAGTTATTGCAATAGGGTATGCTTATTTTGACAATTCAGGGAAGTCAATATCTGATACCAACAAATCTATATAAAATATGAATACATACATGCACATGTATCTAAGCTAAACATGTAATGGTGGGGAGTGGTACATTGTATAAATTGTGATTAGCAGGTGACTATGACTCCCTCTCTCATCCACATAAGAAGTGTAAAACATAAAGTAAAACATACATGTACACCATACCCATGCAAGTATGGGGTAAGTAACCATAAAAATCATATATAAATCATCCATCTAACTATCATCATGAAACAATTGAAATCACTATATGAACATACACAACATCATCATCAAAAGAATAAATATGAACACATGAAATGATCAAGTATCAAGTAGCTCATCAAATATGTAAACTAAATATGAAATAACATCAATCAAATCAGGTAACCAAGTACCACTAAATCATAACACATAACTATAAAAGTTGGCCTAAAAGAATTCAACAATATAATAAAAAAATAAACTAGGGATAGGCACTACATCCTCCCCCCTAGACTTAGACTTACTCCTAGAAGCTGACTATCACTACTAAGATAACAAAAATGAAATATATAGTCACAAAATATTATTTGAAATACCAAGTGTTATGAATCCAAGTTTTATTTTTATAGTTCTATTGTTTCCAATTTTTTAAAAATATTTTTGGTTAAAAAAAGTTTTGTTGTTTAATCTTGTTGCAAGTTTAACTATTTGTTAAGTGTTGGTGCAGAATATGCCCCAAGTTCCCAATGTAACTAGTAACATCATGCATAGTTAACATTTAGAAAATAAAATAAAATTTGAATAGTTTGAATATGTTGCTAATGGTCTCTTCCCTGCGCACTTGCTCGTGTCTAGTAATGGGGTGATGCTGTAGGGTATTATGCCTTCTCTGAGAATCATAGGGGTCCTAATCTTGATGGTCTAATGGAAGCTACCATAATTTCCAAAAACCCTCCTTGTTTAATGGGCATTTATCATAGGTCCGCTATAACTTCTCTACCCATGACTATCATTTAGGCACCGTCAGCTAGATTGTTATAATTTTATCTCCTAGGATTGGGGACATTATTTACATGAGTCATCATTGATTAAGTGTGTAACTAAAGGGATTTTAGGATCTAGACAATAGTTGTTAATTGAATTGCATAAAGGTGTACAAATATTTAATGCCTTAAGAATAACCGAAGGACATTAAAATTTAGAAATAATAGAAATAATAAAGAGTGAGAAAATTACAACACATAGTAAGAGATAGAGAAGAGAGCACCAGATTGATACAAAGTTTGTCCAAGTGGACTACATCTTTGGGTCTAGCTCAACTGAGTGACCAATCTATTAATAATGCTCCAAATGTAGTACAATATCTAAACATAGCCTCCTAGAAGCTAATTTGCAATATTCTGTAGCCCATCCACAAAGTTGTGATAGAAAATCCTCACTCAAATGACCTAACATAAAGGATCTCAAATCCACAAGGTTTATTTACAAAGAGCAAGAGAAGGGCTTTTTCTAAAGGCTTTGCTACAAAAGGAGAGCATTATACCAACATAGATTCACTATTTCCTTTAGCAAGAAATCCTCTCACATTACCTCTTTTACAAGCAAAAAGAATACTCTTCAATTCTCCTCACATGAGAAGATGATCTCCCATTCTCCCTCTAGACAAGATAAAATGCTCTGACTACTTCTATTCTTCTCTTTGAATATGAATGAATTCCAAAGGCCTCTGACCCCCTTTTATACATAAAAAAAGCCAAAAATAGGATTAAAAAAAAAGTTTAATATTAAACTCCATAGCTCATATTATCTTTGTTATAATATTCTCAAATATTTATGGTTATGAAATTAAACCATTTAGAGGGGTTGTTTCAACCAATATCCTTATTTAAATAAGGATTGGTGGGAAAAGGATTGGTAATATTGTACCGATCCCATAAAATATTCTAAGCCATTCAATGGTGCAGTGGTTACACTTTATTTTGGGAAGGTAGTGATTAAAGGTTCCAATCCTGCCGGCTTCTATTCCTTCTTTGGGTGGGTTCATATAGGTTAAGAGAAACTTCCCTCCAAAATAATATTTGTGGTGTAGTGACAATGTTGGGTGGTTATGTAATGAGAGGTTGTAAGTTTGAATCTAGAAAACATATTTTGTTCAAATGGTTCAACTATCCTAATTCCAAGGTGCCATGTGGCATCATGTGGGGTGTCATGTGACACTCTTATTTTCTTATCAAATGTCATGTGTCCATCGTTGATTGGACATAATTGCTAGTATACCATGTCATCATACATACCACATGCCAAATATAGATTGGTGGAAAGTGCCATGTCACTTTATCTACCACATCAACATGATTATGTCATCAATCAACATAAGTCAAAATGGTCAACCCAAGTTTGACCAACCAGATCTTTTTCATACAATCTCTAATTTTAACAAAACAAACACTGTTAGAAAGATCTCATGGAGATCTTCAATTTAGTATTGGATTTGACCACTTTGGAGATGGTAAAGCTTTCACCTCTATTGATTGGCCTTTATACTTAGTTTGACCAAAAATTTGACCAGCCATAACTTGAGCAAACAAACTCCTTTCGAGCCCATTTAATTTGCATCAGGTTCATTTTGATGATTTCTTCAATTCGTTACTACTTTTGGGGGATTTTGGGATACTTATATTTTTAGTGAGAGATCCATTTGGATCAAATCTCCCCATTGAAAAGGATTTTGGTCCTCCAAAAGAATATAAAATAGAACCTTTATCTCTCTTGTTGCAAATCTCAACTCTGTTGCCACCTTTGAAGCTTCACTGCAATGCTATTGCTGGCTCCACTTATGACTTGATTTTCGCTCTAGTCTTGGTCCAATTTGGCTATGCATTGATACTATCCATTCTTCCTTCTCAGGGTCTTACACTTCGACAATGTCAAGAAAGTATGCAATGTCATATTTTCTTGCTAGTGTCTTACATTTTAGCAATGCATGGTTAACATGATCATTCCTATGACCATTTATGCCCTTGAAGGAACTTGTACTTTGGCTACACTAGAACTTCAAAAAGGGATGAACTTCAAATTAAACTTAAAAAACCATAAAGAAAGAAGAAAAATTGAGCATGGTAACTTGTCACTTAGTGATTTTTATGATGGTAGTTCATGTCTACATTCCAACCTAGTCACATCTTAGGCCTTGTTTGAATGCTCCTCCTTGCTAGAAAACTGCACCAGTAACGGTAATTAAACTTTATCTTGAATACATTCCTTCACTTTTGTACTTTGGAATGGATGATTAAAAGTCTTCTCCATAAAGCTCCAAATGTTCTTGTATGCAACAAGGTCATAACAAAATACCTACAAAACATTAGTCATCTATTGACCATTTTGAATAGAGTCTTGAAGTGAAGAACTTTAAGGCATTACAAAGCCATTCTCTACAACTATTAGCTAAAAAAAGTGCTTCTTCTTGAAAGAGCCTCACATAAAAATAAGTCTACAATAAGAAGTTATAATGTATATTTTCATGATTACAAGAGACTTGACTTTCAATAGCCTTACAAATTCTCATCCATGGAATTATAAAAATTCCTAAAGAAATTTGTAAACAATTTTATATCGAGTTATAACACTCCACACCATACTAGCTAAGCTCAATGAATACCAAAATTAAGAATAAGGAAATACACTCAAAGTTGATGCAACTAGTTAGAGGAAAAGTGTTCCTAGTTCTTACGAAGTTTCTCAAATGAACTTTCCTTCTTGGGTTACACAACCTTCTACTACACTTCCTCCGAGGTTGTCTTAAAGATGGTGGTAACCACTGGATTTGATTGTGTCTCTTCCTTCACTATGATGGTTTCAAGTACCAAATCTTCCTTTTATTTAAAAATTATCTATTGTCCAAATTTTGTAGCAAATCGAGGTGAGCAATGAAGTTTTGGGTATAACCTCAAACATTTTCAATCTAGTGCCCACTTATATGGTAGTGGGTGTAATAATTTTATATCTTCTCTAGATTCCTTGACTTCTTCTTTGTGAAATAACTCTCATCATCATAGTTAGGAGTTTTCTCAACTAAATTTTCCTTATTCAAGGCTTTGGATATCTCACTGATTGTTCCACATCCCAAATCTTGATTTCAAAAACTTTGCTTAACCTCTACAGGATGGATCATGCCTTGTTCATGGATGCCAAGGCCTTTTCCACTGGATCCCATCTTGGCCATCAACTTTATTTTGATATCCTTTGTGTGCCTTTCAATGTCTCTACTCATAGAGTTCTTACTTCCCTCCTCCTATTCTAATGCAAAAGATTCTTCTATCCGACCAATTTGGTTGTTAGAAGCATGGGTAAGTTCATGGCACTCTATTGATAAAAAAAATGAACATTGACTATCATCCTCCTGGCTCAAGAGCCATAATTTTTCCATTTTCCATGAACACATGTAAATATTTTCTTATGACTCTTTGTTGAAGAATGTATCTTAGATAACACATCCATGCTACTTGGTGGAAGAAATGGGCAGTAAGAGGAAGTTCCCTTTGAATGTGGGCATGAAGCACATATGCCAAAACTTTCATATTTAAGAGGACTTTTCTTATTTTTCTCCTTCTACAAATTCTCATATAAGCCTCACTCCTCCTTGTTATCTCTTCTAGAAGTCTTCAAAGATTTGCATTCTCTAATCAAATGTGTTGATTAGCTTCTTCCAACTTTTGGAATCTCTTATCTTCTTCTTGACGGTCTTGAAGGAGTAGTTCAATCTTCTCTTTGATGGAGTGGATGCTTTCCACCATAGATGGAGCCAATTAAATCTTAGATGATTCCCCCTTTTGTGATGTCATTCCAGAAAGAACACCTACAATCACTTGTTGCAAAACTAGCTCTGATACCACTTGATCTAATTTTAGGATCTAGACAATAGTTTCTAAGTGAAATTGCATAAAGGTGTAAAAATATTTAATGCCTTAATAATAACTAAAGGACATTAAAATTTAGAAATAATAGGAATAATAAAGAGAGAGGAAATTATAACACATAGCAAGAGATAGAGAAAAGAGCACTAGATTGATCCATAGTTTGTCCAAGTGGACTATGTCTTTGGGTCTATCTCAACTAAGTGACCAATCTATTAATAATATTCCAAATGAAATAAAATATTTAAACAGAGCCTCCTAAAAACCACTTTGTAATATTTTGTAGCCCATCCACAAAGTCATGATAGAAAATCCTCACTCACATCACTTCACATAAAGTCTCTCAAACCCACAAGGTTGAATTGTAAAGAGCAAGAGAAGGGCTTTGTCTAAAGGCTTTGCTGCAGAAGGAGAGCATTATTACAACATAGATTCACTATTTCCTTTTGCAAGAAATCCTCCCATAAGACCTCTTTTACAAGCAAAAAGAATACTCTTCAATTCTCCTCACATGAGAAGATGATCTCCCATTCTCCCTCTAGACAAGAGAAAATGCTTTGACTACTTCTCTTCTTCTCTTTGAATCCAAATGAATTCCAAAGGTCTCCGACCCCCCTTTTATACATAAATTAGAAAAAAATAGGATTAAAAAAGAGAGTTAAATATTAAAATCCCTACCTCAGATTATCTTTGTTATTATATTCTTGAATATTTATGGTCATGAAATTATACCATTTAGAGGGGTTGTTTCAACCAATATCCTTATTTAAATAAGGATCTATGAGAAAGGGATTGGTAATATTGTACCAATCCTTTACAACACTCTAAGCCATTCAATGACACAAGAGTTACACTCTCTTTTTGGAGGGTGGTGGTTAAAGGTTCCAATCCTATCAGCTTCTATTCCTTATTTGGGAGGCTCCATATAGGTTAAAACAAACTTCCCTCCAAAATAACTTTTATGGTGCAATGACAATGTCTAGTGGTCATGTAATGAGAGGTTGCAAGTTTGAATCCAATAACCATATGGCATAGTTTGAATCTATGCTTTTGCTACCAAATATGAAACTACCATCCTTTTAAGGTTGAAATATTAAATTATTTCCTATGCCAAGGCCTCCTTTTATGGTGGTTTGTGGCCCATATGTGATGGATATTGTGGATTTCTACCAACACTATATTACAAGCTAATGTTTGCATTTCACCAAAATATTGAGTTGTTAATGCTAGATACAACCACTAGACTTATAGAAGACACACGAGGTAACTAAGAAACACCAAAAACCTTGCAAGGGATATTGAACCACAACCAACAATCCCCTTCCTAGCATCATTCATTTTGGCCTACGTAGATTCAAACCTATAACCAAGCTCCGATAGCACTTATTACAAGTTAGGGTTTCCTTTGCACAAAGAGATTGACCTATTAATGCTCAATAAAACAACTAGACTTATAGAACAAACATGAGGTGGTTAAACCATTTTATGAACCCCATGAGGGATGCTAGCTCACTACTAACATGTTGTGGGTTGGATTGAAGATTTCTAGGCCTGTGGCTCTCTCTTCCAAATTTTTATTGCTAAATAACTAGTTCTAAGTGACCCTTACTTTTTCTTAACATTGTGCTCCACCCTTGTAAAAAGGTGTTCTCAATTTCTTTTCTTTCCTCTTCTAAAGATTATGAATTTATCTTGAATAATTTGTGTGTTTGGAGAATCATCCCCTTTCAACCAAACCCTTGATAATGTCCTTTAACCCTCTTACTTAGACACTCAATTTTTATTTAGTGTGTGATTTCCTTCCTAATCTCCCACTCTATTTATATGAGATGTATTACTTTGAGATGATAAAAAAATCTCTTGGCCATTTCTTGAAGGTGGAAATAAATTGCTACAATGACCTATTCTACTTTCACTTGCATTTTGGATGATATGGATATCTTTGCTCCACTTTTGAGGGATATGGTGCTAGTGCTCATGGTTTGGGAGTGGCCACAGACTCAAGTATTAGATTATGAGAGCCTTCACTTTTGTTGTCAGTATTTCTTCTCTACTAGTAACATGGCTAATATATGCACTCTTCTATGTAAAAGATGTGTTGCTACTTGGTGGAAGACAGAAAGTGCCAACCATTTGATAGTCCTACTTTGATTCTCTTTCTAATGTTTCCTATGAGGATTCATAATTTACTAATGAAGATGAAACCCCTACTTAAAAAATGGATGTCTCAAATGCTACTAATCCAAATTACTCTTTCTACACTCTTCTGAATCTTACTCCTATTACAACCCTAGATGGTGTCTCTACTACTTTAGGTGCAAACCTCTCTGGCCTTTTGGTCCATTTTGATCCTACTACTTCTGCTTCTATTCTACAAAAAATTCTCTTTGAAACTTCTCATCTTCTTCAACACTTTGGACACTATGATGATGGATTCCCTACTAGAATTTCCTTTGTTGGGGAGAATAGGAAATAAAAAATCATAGTGTAGAAAAATAGAGTCTACGATGACCAAATTCATCTATGAACAATGGAAATAGAAGGGGAAACAATAAAAAATGCCACTTGTTATAATGACACACTCCCATAGGGTTATTCCTCCCACAATTTTTTGGAAACCCCATCAACATGTCACATGTTTGTGTCATTTGCCTCTCTCTCAACATTGTGGGCCTTGAATAATTCCACCCAAACCATGGGTGGCTACTTCAACATGAACCCAACCTCAAGATGCATCTTCACATGTGACAATGACCTTGAATGGAGATGTTTGTTCCATCAATCTTTATGAACATCCAAATTCAAATGCTTGCAACCTTCTATAAATGAATGACGAGAAAATTATAATCCACATGATGTACTACTACCTTAGACAGAAAGACCTTTGATATATTTGTTAGAAAGTAAAGTCCACCAAGATAACTATGAGGAAGCTAGGGTTGAATCAGTTATGCAATTAAAAAAACTCTTAATATCTTCTTTAATTATGAAACATGTAAGTAGTAGATGAAACAAGCATATAAAGATAACCATACACAATAATACCTAATTTCTTAACTAGGGAAACCCTTGATTAGAGGGAAAACCTTGGTGGAAATGATGCCCACAAGATGCTGTACTAATATAAAAGTCCCTAATGAAATATGATTTCCTATTAGGAGACTTCAAATTCCTATTAGGAGTTGTGCCAACCCTATTAGGAGTTGAAGGGAAGATAGATGGACCCACTGTCCAAATAGATTTAGTTTATCCTCTTTGAATAATACAACTGTACATCAACAGTTGTCCAAAAGAAACTTTATCTTTACAAATATAGTTCCTTCTAATTTTATTGTACCTCAACTGCACCAATCTCTGCTCTAATAAAAAAGATATTTGCATTCAAGCTCGTAGGATACATCACATAGATATGACCATATATCACACTATACATCCAAGGAGAGCATATTTCCTTTATATAAAGTCCTAAAAAAAATTACTAAGTTGGCCTTGAGACTTTCTTAATTAAAAATAATAATATAGTACCAACTTATGATATTATAATACACATTTCTTTACAATATTACATATTTTCACAATACAAGTAATCTATTGGCTCATAGTCTTCATAACTTTCCACTCATTGATCATTTGGTTATGCTGACTTCACCAAAGAATCTTCAACATGTCTTTAACCTATGTCTCATCTTTCTTAATTAGATTCCATCTCTATTAGGAGATACAATCCAAATAATAGTACCCACTTTCCAGAAATGTTGTTTGAAAGATGCCTTCATCAAATCCTTTATAACTCTTTCCAGTCTTCATATTTTCATATGTGCTCTTAGCTGTAGCATCTAGATATACTCTAAAAAAGCTTTGCAAGTGCACATAAGATTATCTTCAATTCTCTAACCATGTGAAGCCAATCTCTAGCTGCAACTATACTAGTCTTCACAAAATAAAAAGCATGTTGATATCAATGAGAAACTCTATCATGAATGCAATACACAACCACTAAATCATGTCTCCAACACTGCTAGGGTACTCCCCCATAAGAATACCATTAGCATTCATTCTAACAATCTCCCCCTTTGGCATTGATGTCAACATAGATGAAAAAAAATCAAAGTTCCATGAATACCAAATAGATCTCTTCTGTATCTTCTCCCCATTCATGTCTTCCATGAATGTCACCATGCAAAAGGAAGATGTTAATCTTCCCCATACATTAAAATCTTTCAATACTCTTCATCGATCAATACGAATATCTCCCTCAAGCACATTTCTCACCAATAGAATGTATCAGGTATAATGTTCTCATCTCTCCCAAAGGATAACCTTGAACATAGGGTGTTTTTAATGTGTTATTCTCTCCCCAAACATTCATATCAAAAGGATGTTTTTCATGTACATATATTTCCCCCATTGAAATCAATGGAAAAAACATCATTATGTAAATTCTCTAAGTATGATCTACAATAAGCTCAAGTGTCCAAAGACACAGCTAAGTACTATGACCATAATTCCTTAATGACTTAGCTCAAACAAACATACTCCCCCATAGGAGAAGCATAAAACATCGAGTCTAGATAAACAAACAATGCTCTACTATGACTGGACTTATACAACCTTTGCATCAAATAATCAAAATTTCACTTGGGCATAATCCCCAGAACACATCTCAAGTACTCAAATGTGTCCTTTACTAAAGGTTTTATAAATATGTTTTCTATCTGCTCCTTTTTGCTAACATACTCCAATATGATCTCTTTCTCTACAAATTTTTCTATCAAAAAGTGACGTTAATAGATATATGCTTTATCTTTTAATGTAAAATTGAATTCTTTGACATATTCATTGAACTTGTGTTATCACAATGTATGATAATAAGATCTGTAAACTAAATCTCACTATCTTTTATGATTATAAATATTTTCTATTGCTACATATTCTACTTCTACCATACTCTATGAATGCAATCCTATTTCTTTCTTATCCAAAAAACCAATCTTGTACCCAAGAAGAATGCTCAACCACTAGTGCTCTTTCTATCATCTACACTTCCTACCCAATCCGCATTAGTGCACACACATAGAGTAAAATCATGTGATCTGTCATACCATAATCCATAATCAGGTGTGCCTTTCAAATATATAAAAAGTATTTTTGTTGTCACATAATGTGTCTCTTTAGGATCTGCCTAAAATCTTGTCACAATTCCATCTAGTATGTGTCAACTATTGCAATCCACGAATCATAGATCTATATTTTTTCTATTCAACAACATGGGATTCATCTTTTCTAGATAATTTACATCTCTTTACCATAGGTGTTCCAACATGTTTACAACTTTCTAATCTAGATCTCCTCAATAAGTCTTTAAGATACTTATCTTATGATACAAAGGTACCATCTTTGTTTTGTACAATTTGCAATCCCAAGAAGTATTGCATCTCACCAATCATACTCATTTCAAATTCCTTCTTTATTTCTTTTAAAAATACCTTGCTTCATCATTACCTCCAAAAATAATGTCCATCTAGAAATATTCAACAATTAGTAAGCCATTGTCATTCTTTCTCAAATAAAAGTTACTGTTAGCATTACCATTCACAAATCCCAAACTTTTCAAATATTTATCCAATCTTGGATACCGGGCTCTAGGTGCTTGTTTAAGTCCATATAATTATTTTTTAATTGGTAAATCGTATCCTCTTTATCTATCAAAGAAAAATCATTAGATACTCAATGCATACCTCTTATTCAAGCTTCCCATTTTAAAAAGCTGATTTGACGTTCATACGATAAAATGTGAAAATCTTCTTAGTTGCATATGCCAAATATATTCTTATTGCTTCTAATCTAGCAAAATGTGAAAATGTTCCTTCTTTCTATGAATGACCTTTACATACCAATCTTTCTTTGTTTCTTCAAAAATCACCTTGTTCATTTATCTTGTTACCAAATACCCATTTAGTTCTAACAACATTATTATCCTTAGGTCTAGGGACCAGTTCCCATGTTTTGGTCTTTTCAATTTCTCTAGTTATTCTTTCATAGATTGTATCCAATTATAATCTTTACAAGATTCATCAACATTCATAGATTCAACTTTAGAAATTAAACATAGTTCTTATTGTACCTTGTGTCTTGTTATAAATCCTTTATCCTCGCTTTTAATGATTTGTTCAACAAGGTGATTTTTTGATATATTTCTATTAGGTGTCATTGCTTCAATTTTGATTTCTACTCTAGCTTCAGATCTAAGTTTTTTTCTATGTTCTCCAGTCTTCAAATCTATATCAAATTCATAAAATAATTCCTACACAAAATTATCCTTGTTAGTTCTTGGATTAGCCTCTTATCAAAATTATAATTAAGTATCCTTTCCTAAATTCCAAAATTTTCACCAATTCTCACATTAGCACTTTCAACAATAGTCTTAGATCTTTTATTAAAACATCTACATGATTTACTTTTCAATGACTATACAAGAAACATACCTTCATCACTTGTTGAATAAAACTTTCAATATTGTAATATATTTTAATATAGCATTTACTTCCAAAGATTCAAAAATACTTCATAGAAGGTGCATGTCCAAACCAAAGTTCATAAGATGTCTTACTAGTGCCTTGTCTGATCTACACTCTGTTCATAGCGTATAATGCTATATTTACCATTTCTCTAAAAAATATTTTTGATACATTGAATTCAAGAATCATTTCTCTTGGTACCTTTGTTAATGATCTATTTCTCCTTTCTCCTATTTTAATTTACTCAGGTGTCTTAGGGGTTGAAAGCTGTCTCTTTATACCATTATCTTCACAAAAATTGTTAAACTCATTTGAGATAAGCTATCCTTCTGTATCAAATCTCAAGCATTTAATCTTTAAAAAAAATTCATTCTCAACTCTACTCTTAAATATCTTGAATTTCTCAAAAGCTTCAAATTTTTCTCTAAGAAATGCAACCCATATCATTCTAGTGAAATCATCAACAAGAAACATAAAATACCTTTCACCATAGGATGAACTAATCTTTGTAGGACCACTCAAATTTGTGTGCAGAATCTCCAATTTTATTGAAGTGGTAAATTTCTTTCTTGGAAATACACTTTTCTTCTATTTTTTCATTAGACATTCTTTACACACCATGTTAATAGGTTTCACAATCATAGGAAAATCTCTAATTGCAAATGTAAAACTAATTTTCACAATGTTATCAAAGTTGATAAAAAAAATATCTTATGTGAAAACCAACTATCATCCACCTTAACAACTTAACATATCATCTC
This sequence comes from Cupressus sempervirens, assembly GCA_028749045.1. NCBI lineage: Eukaryota > Viridiplantae > Streptophyta > Pinopsida > Cupressales > Cupressaceae > Cupressus > Cupressus sempervirens. The sequence goes on along the minus strand of CM053786.1, from coordinate 36,618,386 downwards.
ATTGGGATTCAACTAAAATAAATTACCTCTTGTCCTTGTACGAGTACCAATCAATGTGCCATTCTAATCCTTGATAATGCAAGTATTCTTTGTAAATGCAACTTATATCCCTTGTCATCTAGCTATCCAACACTCAAATGATTATGTTTCAAACCATCCACAAAGTAAACATCATCATTATTATCCTTTTGATCAAGTGTAATAGATCCAACTCCTTTAATATGACATGTTGCATCATTTCCAACTCTAACCACTCCTCCATCATAGCTATTCCACTCAAAAAACTTATTCATATCTCCAATCATGTGATGAGAACAACCATTATCTATAATCCAACCTCATTTCTTCTTTTCAACTTGTAATACTAATGATTTTTCTTCTCTAACTTCTTCTTTTTCAGGGCTTTCTTCTTTGATAGCAACAAATCTTATTCCATCATCCTCATCATCCCTTTCAGTCAAGAAATCTACCATTTTGAAATCAAGTTCACCATCCTCATTAACATAAAAGAAATCCTTAGGTATTCTAGATTTATAAGGCCTTCTACTTGTTGATCATCTAATAATGCTAACTTAACTAAATAATCTTCAACATGTCTTCAACCTCTGTCTCAGCTCGCTCAACCAAATTCCATCTCTATTAGGAGATAAAATCTAAACAACAATATTCACTTTCCAAAAATGATGTCTAAAAGATGCCTTCACCAAATTTATCATAACTCTATCTAGTATTCATATTTCCATACACACTCTTAGCTATAGCATCTATATTTACTCTAAAATAGATCTGCAAATGTGCATAACTTGATCTTTAATCCTCAAACTACACAAAGACAGTCTCTGTTTGCTTCTCTTCCAGTCTTCAAAGAATAACAACTATGTTGAAATCAATGAAAAACTATGCCATGAATGCAACAAAAAACCACTGAATCATGTCTCCAAAACTACTAGGTGTATATGAGCAATGTTAGTATGCTAATAGTAACCAAATTTAAATAAAGCTTCTACAAACTAAACAAAATTCATAAACTTCAAGATAGACTAAGATGAGCTCTCAATTGAAAATATGAGCCATTAATGGGCTCTCTCAATGAGAAGCTCTTTTGTTGAGTGGCTTTATCTAAATGGATAGGATGTATGCTCAATATGCTTCCAAAGGCTTCAATGGATGATTGTGGATTTTTGGTGTGGATAGATGGCTTTAGTATGGATTTGGCTCTCAAAATAGCATTATAACTTTACTTCATGGATTGTGTTATTTTGCAAAGGGGAAGGATCCAATTTATAGGCAAGAGGCTTGAGGGATTGAGGGCTAAGATGCAAGGATGGAAAAAAGCTTATGGAGGGTTCAGATTGCATGAGAGGAGAGCACATGGATTGTGCTTCCTTATAGCCAATCAAAGAGTGACACATGTCACATGGTGAGAGGATGGAGGAAAGGGGAAGGATGAGTCAAAAAAAGAGGCTCAAGGGATAAAATCTTCATAAAGACCCTCATAATGACTTGTAAGAGCAATAAAAGGGCTTGGAAGAGTCATTTATGGCCTAGTGGGCTTCATAAAGTTTTATGGTTGAGATATTTTGAGGGTGATGAGAGCAATTTCGACTTGGACTTGATTAGGAAGGTTTTAAGCTTGCTTAGGCTTGTGCAAATGATTAGAGGATGGATTAGGATGGTTTAGGATTAGCTTAGGGATAGGCAAGTGGATGGCATTTAATGAGGGTGGGTGAAGGAGGAGATATTTGTTAACTTTGGCTTGGGTTAGTAATTTTTAACCCATGTTTAGGGAATGTGACAAGGTTAGGAGAAGATTAGGATTAGTTTTAAAGACATCTTCTAGAAGAGTCTAGACTTTGGATGAGGATAAAGACTTTCTAGAATAGTCTAGAATTTCCTAGGATGAGGATGAAGACTTTCTAGAAGAGTCTAGAACTTCTTAGGATGAGGATAAATTAGATTTTTAGAAAATAAATAAAGTTTTATTTATTTAAAGGGTTTGGGTTGAGGAGATATTTATTAAAACTTTTTTAATAAACATGAGGATTAATATTTAATCTTAATTAAATATGTTGAGTTGGGATTAGGGGTAGGAAATGATGGGATTAGCCTTTAATTAAAATTAAAGAAGGATTAGAAGATTTTGGAAGAGGTTAGTGGTCTTAAGAAAATTGGCCAAGTTTTGGGCAAAAAATAATTTTTTTATTTATTTTGAGTTTTTTGGTCAATTTATTAATTAAATAATTAATAAATAAGGAAATAATGTTTAAATAAGATTTAAACATTTTTGGGAGGGATTCCTTAATTAAATATTTTTAATTAAAATAAAGGGATTTAATGGCATAAAAATAAATAAATAAATAAAATAAATAAATAATTAATAAATGATGATGTCATCAGAAATTTTTCAGAAAATAAAAATACTTTATTTTCTAAAGGTTTTTAGGTGTCTACATTTTGCCCCTCTTTGATGTGATGCCGCAAGTGGCATGACATCAAAGATAAGAAAATAAGATGCCCAAGGCTAGAGCAGAAGAGGAGAGAATGGACTACGAGATGCCCCCTCAAGAAGGTAGTGGGGAGAGAAAGCGAGGCTCGATGGCTTCTTGAAAAGTACAAGAATCTCGGATCAGCAAGGAAACTCAGATTGGCAAAGAGAAGGGGCTGAATTAGCTCAAACTCTCACTATGGGAGAATGATAAAGGAGAATCAGATGCACAAGAGGAAGCAATCTTAAGACTTTAGGGAGTTGGAGGATGAAGGAGCGGAGTGCTATAAAAAAGAATCCAGGATAGGGAGATGGATGAGGGGATTATAAAGTTGATGCAACAGGATTTCAAAGAGTCAGATTGGTGGAAGATGGGTTTCGGAGATCCCTAGGACTAGGATTGTGGATCTCGAAAGATGAGGCTTGGTGGATTGATTTGGATTGGTGGATCCCTAAGACTAGGATTGTGGATCCCTAAAGCTAAGAGTGATGAGTGATTCAAAGAGATACTGATGCATAAGCTGGGGTAGGAGAGATGGATGCTGGATATGGATGGGGGATAATGGAGATGAAGGAAAACCATTGAAGCTTTTTGAGCGGGGGGATACTTCAAAGAGAAGTACCACCATGTAGTTGAGCACTAGATTTAATATAGGACTATTGGTTAATTGCCAAGGTTACCAAGAACATCAAGGCCTTTTCACCAACCGTCCAAAGGACTGACGAACTAACTCAAAACAAACACGCAAGGATTGCCCCAGCATCACACATGAATCTTAGAGGAAGTAGCGTGGAAATGACACTGGAGAACCCACAAGTAGAAAAAATGCAAACAAAAGACCTGATCAAGACCTTACGCTCTAATTGCCCCATTTGCAGTATACCATGATATGGAAGATCGTGGAAACCTTGAGAAGGGAACAAGGAGATTGCTTGGAAAAGATATTTCAAGACCCAACAGGGAAGAGTCCAAATCAAAAGAAAGCAAAAATCCAAAAGAGAACTGTTTGCCAACGAGATGGGTAGGAGGAGGTACTAACGGACCAAGATCAGACATGAGGAAAGCTATATCCTGCAAGGACCTATCGAAGAGCACCTAAGCTGGTGGATTTGGATGAGTGATGCATCTGGCAAGCTGAACTAAGAAAGATAACACTTTGGTGATAGGAAATCTAGCTAAAGGATGCATTGGAATAGCTAACCAAGATATGCGATGGGTGCAAGATGCTGATCAAGGACGAACTGACATGAACGCTGGATAGATACAATGGTACTAAGCTAAAGAGGATGTACAAGCTGATGGACCAAGATATTTACAAGAAGAAGCTGACCAAGATAGTTACAAGTAGGCAAAAGCTCAAGATGATAGGATAGCGGGATGGTTCGATGTTGTGCAAGATGCGAAAACTAAGGGTGGGGTGATAACGAAAGATATGGATTTGGCAGGATGCATCCAATGATGATGAGAGATTTTGTGACCAAGGATAGCTAGAGGAGTAGGATGAGATGGCTAGATAGGATGGTAGATAGCTAGTATTATGATGGATATAAAGAGATGACATTGGGTTTGCATGAGGATAGCCTAGAGCTAGATACCAATGACAAGGGAGGATGGAAAATACAAGATCTCCAAGGAATATAGTGCCCCCAATCAGAAGATAACATGTGAAAGGAGGTCTTATGATGGATGTGATAGGATTGAAGCTAGGATGGAAAAAGTTGAAGGGGCTAGGGAGATGGATGATAGCTGGGATGGTTGGCTGAAGCTGCAAGAGATAAGTGGATGGTGTGAGATGGAAGATGGAGGGTGGAGGATAGGTGGATAGATTGGAAGATGGAGTTGGATGTCAAGAGATGACCAAAAGCACGAGGGTGATAGGCTAAGCCAGGGATGGCGGGATTATGCATGACACTTGTTTGCCAAGTTTTCATCATGATACTTGTCCAAGGTGCTTGAATTGCCAAGTTTTCACTAGTGGACGCTTTATTTTTCTTTACTTTTTTTTTGACTTTTTGACTTTGAACTTAGTTGGAATGATTTTGGCTTTCTTCAGCTATTTTTGACTCATAGATGTTGGTAGGATGGATGAAAAAGGATTGGATTGAACAAGTGGAATGGTGGGTGGAAGTTTGACAGATAATGGATGCAAAGACATAAGGCTTGTGGGTAAATGGATGAGGAAAATGGAAAGATCATCATTGGCACACACCTTGAGAGGTAATAAAGTAGTGGGAAAGATGGTTTTGAGCGAGGTTGAGGAGAAAATGGAGGAAGAGAAAGATAAGGACTAAAAGTAGAGTTGGAAGATGGAGGATGGGAAATTTAGGATAAGAAGCATATGGACTAAAAGTGGATTGGGGGGATGAAGGATGCTTATATGGGGATTTGGATGAAGGATGGATGGATGAGGCTTTTTGAGTAGCATGAATGGATGCCAATTGAGATTTTTCTTTGAGATGCATTTCTTTTATGAGCATCTTGGGTATCCACATGATTTTTGACTTTTTTAGCTTGGGCTTTTGTGGCCTCTTGACTTTTTCTTTGATTGGGATTAAATGTTTCTTGTTTTGAACATGTATTTTAGAAGGGACATGTTGAGACTTGGATTTTTGTGGATTTTTGGATTTATGATTTTGTATTTTGGCATCCAATATGCTTCTATTAGCCATGGGATGGGAACAAGAGCATGGAGGAGATGGAGGGATAATTGATGGAGTGATAGGGTTTAAAGGTTGGAAGGGATTCAAGGGTGAGTGCCTTTGATGATCTAGCTGGTGGATTTGAGGGGATGGAAGGATAGATTGGAACATAGGATATGGATGGATATAATTTCCCAGAATGGATGGAGGGAAGGAAGGATATGGGCCCAAAATAGATGGAAACGGGGAAGGTGGAGGTCCCAAAATAGATGGAGGGGATAAAGGATTCATATTAGGTATGTAAGGACCCAAAATGGATGGAAAGGGGGTGGGATTTAGATAAGGGATATATGGACCCCAAATGGAGGGTTGGAGATAAGGAGTAGGATGAGGGCCCAAAATAGATGTGGAATAAGATGGATGGGAACTTTGGGGTGGAGATGGAAGGACTTGGGACCATGTAGGAATAGTGGGGATACCAACATCTAGAAATACATTTTCATTTCTTTTTTCAATATGATGTTCATTATTTGGAACACAAGATGTGAGTCCATTACTAGTTGAAGGAGTTGGAGCTTTGGATATGATAATTAGTTCTTTTTCAATGGATCTATCATCATGGATTATGGGAAATGTATGATCATGAAGCAGAGGAGATGGGAGGATAGGATCTTGAGTTGGGTGGGCTGAGGGAAAGGGATCTTGAGATGGAGTAAGTAAGATGGTAGGATTTAGATATGGAGGGGATGGTAAAAGTGGGTCATGTAGGGGAATAAGTGGGATGGTGGGATCTTCTATTTTGTCAGAGGATATTTCAACATGGTTTTGGACAAGATCTTGACAGGAATGGATGGGAGTGGATGCATGAGGTTCATTATATGGGATTTGGATAATGCTTGGAGGAGGAGATGTGGATGGGATTTGGAGGGATTCGATGGGTGGTGGGATTTGGAGATTCCTTGGAGACTCATGTGTCAGAGGTGGAGGTGGTGGATTGACAGGAATAGCTAGTGTGATGGGGGTGGAAGATTGGAAGCTTGGTTGATTGGGTGATGGAGGAGAAGTTGGGATATCAGATGGCATGACTAGATAGTTTGGAATAACTCTTGGATTTTGTGGGATGCTTGGGGGAATGTTTCTAAGGCTTTCAATATACCCATCATAGTCAACAAGATTTTCATCATTATTGGAATAGGAGGTGGTGGGAGCAAGGACAATACGACCGAACACATCATGATAGGTTTGGGATTTCATGTTTTGATGATGAGTCGGATGAGGATGGGGTCTTGCATATGGATGAACATGAAAGCTCATGGTTGGATTTGGATTAAGAGAAGATTTTGGATTGGCTGATGAAGGATTTCCTAGGGAGAGTCAAAGCTGTATGACAGACCTAAGGAGGATTGGCTAGAGATTTTTGGCTTTCCTGTGGATGGAAGACTTCAAGGGCATGCTGTCAAAAAGTGAGTTTTGCTTTCCTATGCGCTGGATTGGTGGAGATTGTGTCAACTTAAGGATAGACTAATGATCCTATGGGCATGACACAAGATTGACCACTTGTGGATCCCAACCTTTAGCTCAAGGTGATGAGGGATAACAAGTGACAAAGCTAGATTACCCTAGACAAAGCTCTATCAAAGGGATAACCTTGGTGAGGCTGGTGGATTGGTCAGATTGATTGGATAGAAAATTCTAGCAGAATGACAACAACTCTCTAAAGGCTTGGGTGTGATTTTGGATTGGGTTGCTAGCTGGTTAGGGGGGATGATTTGGATGGACTTTGGATTTGGGATTGTTCTAAGGCAAAGAACTAGATAGATTTGGTTGCAGCAGGGGAGCTTGGATGATTTTCTGATGAGGCAGTGACTACGCTAAGTATGCCTTGAGTTGGAAGATTTTTGCTTTTCTGAGATTTCGACCAAAATTGGCAAACATTTATTCAAAAGCTATGAACAAACAAGCAGACAAAAGTTTTGAGCAAGCACGTCAAACACACCAACATCTTAGGAAGCTTTCTACAAGGATGAAATTTGATTTAGCTAGGGAGTCCTCGATATACACAAGGTACATGAGGCCCAAATCCGTAGATGAAACCAAAAAGATGTCACACAACCGAGAGGAGCGGTAACCCACTTCTCCTCTTTCACTTCTCAAGGGTATAAAGTTCCTTGAGGCTTAGCCTGAGTTACAAAATTTTGATCCCAAGAGAGGTGTCTTTGGATTCACCTCCTGATCTTTATACTCCGCCGGAACGCTGGAGTTGAGGTCATCCCAAGGGGTGATGAAATCCCCAAGCAGGCCTCCTAAAAAGCTAAGACAAGATTTTGGATCCTAATATTATGCACCCAAGATGGCCTCGAAAGATGACAAGGGGAGAGAAGACTTGGATGATCTTGGGCTAAAAAACACGCGTGTTCTTTTACCAACTGACACTTAAGTTTTCTGATCTAGACTTTGCAAGCACTCATGTTTAAGATACAATGTTTATTCCAACTTTGAAGCATCAACAAAAATAAAAGTGATCAAAGAATGCGAACAAGAAGAAGAGTTAGGGTCAACAAGAAGGTAAATCCGTGTGCCCGGAGGCCCTCCACATCAAGATTTGTCCAATTTTTATGCCCAAATGAAGTGTGAGCGAGATTAATGTGCAAACTTAGAAAAACCACTAAAGACCCAAGTGAGTGGAGTTTGATCTTTGTGGAGCACTTAACACCCTCTTAGGTAGACCCATCCCCATAGATGGCGCTGAGATTGCAACCGATGGTTAAATTGATGGGTGATTAAAGAGAGTGAGTCCAACTACAAACTTACTAAAAGCGTCTTTATTAGTTTTTCTAAGTTAAAAGATTTCAAAAATGTGGATTCTTTTTATGCCCCAAAAGATGATTATTTGATCTATGGCATTCAAGATTGGATTTGTTGTTTTAATCATGCATTCATAAAAAAAACAAACTTGATTTTAATCCATGGCACTCAAGAGTGATTTTAGCAACATGCATTCAAAAACAAGTGATTAAACATTCAAGTTTTTTCCTTTGAGCATTCAAGATTGAGATTTTGTGTGTTGTTTTAAGAACTTTGAAGTGCTTTGTTTTAACCTTAGATCATTCAACACTGTTTTGGACTCAAAAGTGAAAATGACTCCTTGGACTTTGGTTTTCATTCAAGATTTTGTGTTCTAGTTTGCATGTTTTAAGCCCAAAAATGATATTCCTAGATTGTTTTGATGCATGAAAAACCTAAGAAACATTCAAGATTTTGCAACAAGACATTTGTTTGGAACAAATAACAAAGCTTTTAGGACAATTTTTGGCAACCATTTAGGACTCTTAGTTTTCATGAGATTTTTAAAAGAACTTTAAAATATTTGCAAATGAGGTTCATTTTATCCTTGATTGATGCTTTGAGTTTGATTTAGATTTTAGTGTGCACTTAGTGTTGATTTTGAACCTTTTGAAATGGAAACTTGAAGTTCTTTTTAAATTCCCAAAAATGAAGTGTTCCTAACTTTGCATGAATGCATCTAAAACCTTGATGTTGCAAGGATGCAAATGATTGGATTGGTTTAGGTTCACTTGTTAAAAGATTTTTTATTTTTTTTGGCAAATTTTTAGTTTTTAATGGATTTAAGTATGATTTGGGGGTTCATTTTAAGCACTAAAAAGAAGTGTGTATGATTTTGCTTCCTTAAAAAAAACTGGCCAAGATCTCCCACAAGAAGAAGAAGAAGAAGTAGATGGAATAAGAAGAATATAGACAAGAAGAGGAAGAAGAATTCCAAGTTCTTTGTCCACCTATAAGCTTGAAAAATCTGCAAACACTATGAGATATACTATGAGTTCCTTTGTCTTCTTCATGCTCATGTGGACCTACAAAACCAATTTATACAATCCTACCAATCACAAAAACAAGCAAAATTAGCCAAAATCAGCAAATGACATACAAAACTTGACTAAAAAAGCTAATGAAGATGACCCATGCGGTGTCCCACCGGGCGTGCCAAAATATATATGAGCAATGTTAGTATGCTAATAGAAACCAAATTTAAATAAAGCTTCTACAAACTAAACAAAATTCATAAACTTCAAGATAGACTAAGATGAACTCTCAATTGAAAATATGAGCCATTAATGGGCTCTCTCAATGAGAAGCTCTCTTGTTGAGTGGCTTTATCTAAATGGATAGGATGTATGCTCAATATGCTTCCAAAGGCTTCAATGGATGATTGTGGATTTTTGGTGTGGATAGATGGCTTTAGTATGGATTTGGCTCTCAAAATAGCATTATAACTTTACTTCATGGATTGTGTTATTTTGCAAAGGGGAAGTGCCCAATTTATAGGCAAGAGGCTTGAGGGATTGAGGGCTAAGATGCAAGGATGGGAAAAATCTCATGGAGGGCTTAGATTGCATGAGAGAAGAGCACATGGATTGTGCTTCCTTACAACCAATCAAGGAGTGACACATGTCACATGGTGAGAGGATGGAGGAAAGGGGAAGGATGAGTCAACAAAGGAGGCTCAAGGGATAAAATCTTCATAAAGACCCTCATAATGACTTGTAAGAGCAATAAAAGGGTTTGTAAGAGTCATTTATGACCTAGTGGACTTCATAAAGTTTTATGGTTGAAGATATTTGTGAGAGATACCATGAAATTCGAATTTGAGTGTTTAGGGAGGTTTTAAGCTTGCTTAGGGTTGTAAAAATGATTAGAGGAAGGGTTAGAGATGGCTTAGGACTAGGCAAGTGGATGGCAAGTGGATTGCAATTAATGAGGGTGGGTGAAGGAGGAGATATTTGTTAACTTTGGCTTGAGTTAGCAAGTCTTAACCCATGTTTAGGGAATGTGACAAGGTTAGGAGGGGATTAGGATTAGGGTTAAAGACATCTTCTAGAAGAGTCTAGGCTTTGGATGAGGATGAAGACTTTCTAGAAGAGTCTAGAACTTCCTAGGATGAGGATGAAGACTTTCTAGAAGAGTCTAGAACTTCCTAGGATGAGGATAAATTAGATTTTTAGGAAATAAATAAAGTTTTATTTATTTCAAGGGTTTGGGTTGAGGAGATATTTATTAAAACTTTTTTAATAAACATGAGGATTAATATTTAATCTTGATTAAATATTTTGAGTTGGGATTAGGGGTAGGAAATGATGAGATTAGCCTTTAATCAAAATTAAAGAAGGATTAGAAGATTTTGGAAGAGGTTATTGGTCTCAAGAAGATTGGCCAAGTTTTGGGAAAAAAATAATTTATTTATTTATTTTAGGATTTTTGGTCAATTTATTAATTAAATAATTAATAAATAAGGAAATATTGTTTAAATACGATTTAAACATTTTTGGGAGGAATTCTTTAATTAAATATTTTAAATTAAGATAAAGGGATTTAATGGCATAGAAATTAATTAATTAATTAATTAATTAAATAAATAAATAATTAAATAAATAAATAAATAAATAAATAAATAAATAAATAAATAAATAAATAATTAATTAATTAATTAATGATGATGTCATCAGGGATTTTTTCAAAAAATAAAAATACTTTATTTTTTAAAGGATTTTTAGGTGTCTACACTAGGATACTCTCCCATTAAAATACCATCAACTTTCATAATAACTAGATCTCAAATGTTCAAAGTAGGGATGATTGTTCCTTAATAGATGTAGGAAGGGGTGACTGATGAATTTCATGCCACCTACAATCAAAAGGATAGGCTACATCCAAGACTTTAAAATGGGGAGAAAAACACATTGTAAAGGGATTATAGAAAAAGAGGGACTAGGAACAATTATTATAGTCAAGAGGAATCCTCTTTGTAAAGGCTTAAGAATATAATCAACTTTTGTGATTTGGAAATATAATCAATCATGCCTTAGGCCCTTTGGTCCCTATTATAAAATCAAATTGCCTTTATGAATGCCTTTTGTAAAAACTCAAACTTTAATACACTCATATGGATGGATATTGATTAAACTGCACATTCTTCTTTTCTACTAGTAGTTATTCTTGTATGTTGTGTTCAATGTTTAAGAGTTCTATCCTTGAGAGGTTAGTAATTTTTCTCAATTGGAGGGACTTCTTCTATGCCTTGATAGCTCATACAGAAGTATCTTGTGTGCTTAATCAAAAATTTGGTGCATCATCTTGGTTTTTGATCATAACATCTCTATAGCACTTTCTCCACCCTTCACACCATGAAGAGCCAACTTCTAAAATCCTAGATGTCACTTGGTGAGGTGTAATAAGTGCTCCACTACTTCCTAGGCTTCTCATAGAGATCACTACACTCCCACATACAACTTCAAGAGTCAATAGTTTATTTTTTGGCATGCTCTATGGGATACTAATCTTAATGACTGAAGATCTAATATGATCTTCAGATTTTGCCTACTTGGAGGAATTTCTAAAAAAATACTAGGTAATTTGATTAGTTTTGATGATGTAGAATAACTCTCTAATCCAAAAATATTTTGTTCCTTTTGATAGATGATAGCCTCTTATGTAAAGGTCTCTCTAATGGAGATATCCCATGGAAAAACTCTTTTTTCCTATCCCTTTTAGGGAGATCTAGAGGGTTTTTATCCCTATCAATGGCATCAAGATTCCAACCTTGCCTTATGCAATTATATTAAATTTAACTATGGGAAAATATAGAGCACATCTTCCCCTCCTAGCCAACACCAAGATGAGATTAGTTTTGGATATATAATATCAAATCTTCAAGAGGAGTTATGGGTCATCAAGAAGGAGCATGCATACACCTACCTGCAAGAAGAACTTAGCTATAGAGTTCCTAACATGATTCAAGAAGTTGAGTTCTTGAGATACTAACATTAACACTGTTAGAAATAGAAGAACCAAAACTCTTGTTGAGAATCTAGAATCATGTTTATGGGCACATAGACTATCTACGGTCAGTAGGAAAATAATAATGGTTTCTAAGGGATTGGGAAAAGGAAGGGAGCCTAGATAATAGGTATAGAAGGAGGATATTCATAAATTTTTATTTCTGATAACTGCTACTTGTAGCTATCCAACACAAGTGGTTTCTTCCTAAGGAAAGCCACATTTCCATAATTTTTGAAGCTTCCTTGTGAAAAAAAAACACATGGAGGGATGAAGAGGAGTGCGAAATACCAATATAAGGGGTATTAAGGGAGAAGACCCCATAATATCTTTTGGATGCATCTCCTTATGGCACTAGACTTGGAGGGAACCAAAGAGAAGGAGGAGGTTGATTCCACCTTCTTGAGGGAATTAGATGTCATTTATGCTGTACACGGTGTGAATGTGTATTCGTGAAACCTTAGTGTAGGATGCAAATGGACCAATGACGAATTAAACTAAACCCAAGATATCATCATTACAATGTAATCTCTACAAGCGTCTCATGTTTCCCTAACTACAACTGCTAAAATAGCTCTTAGACCAGCATCTTAATGATAGTTCTAGAATGGGAGAATGCTGAAAAATAAATATGCAATGAACTAACAAGTGATAAATGATGCTAAATATCACAAAATAATGCTAAAATGCTATGAAAAATGCTACAATAAGAATGCTAAATGATGAATCAAAATGTGCCTATAGTACAAATGCCTAAGACTTGGGTTCTTTTGCTCTTGAATTCACCTTCTATTTATAGGATTTTATAAGGGGTTGGGGTAAGAATTTGGGTTTTACCTTTTCACTTGGTGGGTGGAGGTGAAATTGAAAAGAATTTCAAAAGTCTTGATTGGAGGCTCCATGTGATTTTCATGTCAACAAAAATGTCTCATGAGAGACAAGAAAAGGATCTCAAAAGTCATGATTTGTGGCTAGATAAGGCTTTATTTCAACAAAAATGTCTCATGAGAGACAAGAGAAGGAGCCCAAAAGTCATGATTTGTGGCTAAATATGACTTTTATTTTCAACAAAGTATATGACTTTTATTTTCAACAAAAATGTCTCATGCAAGACAAGAGAAGGAGCCCAAAAGTCATGATTTGTGGCTAAATATGACTTTTATTTTCAACAAAAATGTCTCATAAGAGACAAAAGGAGGAGCCCAAAAGTCACGATTTGTGGCTAAATATGACTTTTATTTTCAACAAAAATGTCTTATGAGAGACAAAAGGAGGAGCCCAAAAGTCATGATTTGTGGCTAAATTTGGATTTGTTTTAATTTTTTATTAAAAGGAGGATTTTTATTTTGTGAGAATAAATGGATTTATTGATTTAATAAAAGTTCCATTTATTCTCAAAAATTTGTCTTTTCGCTCTCTTTTTTTTTGAATTTCATTTTATGATTTTGAATTGCTTCTCTCCTCTTTTGAAGTTAATTTAGGTCTTATTAATTTGATACATGATTTTTTGTTTAATTTGCGCTAATTGATCAGAATTGCATGATTTATGTCTTTGCCAATTTTTGGGTGTCTACAAATGCCCTTCTTTGAGCTAATATGCGAAGCATATCAATTCAAAGACTATCTTGATTTTTTGATTTTAGGTCAAATTATGATGATTGGATGTCTATTCATTGATGTTTGATTGTTGACAATTTGATGATTTGATTGTTGCTGACTTGATGTTTTGATTGCCATTGATTTGGTGATTGGATTGTCGTTGATTTGATGATTTGATTGTCATTGATTTGATGATTTGATTGTGATGTTGATTTGTGTTGCAATAGTTTTGTTTGGATGCCTTGGTTTTGGTAAGCTTGATGTTTGAAATTTTTTGGTTAGAGTAGGACATTTTTGATGTTTCAAAAATTTTGATGCCCCATCGTGGATGCCCTAACTATTGATAGGCTTTGCTAATTCTATACCATCACAATCTAAAAGTTGGTAAGTACCAGTCCCAAAGGATTCTATGATTAGGTAAGGACTGATCTAGTTGGCCTCCCATTTTCCCTTCTTTTCCCGTGCTACTTGGTTCTTAGGATTTTCTCTGAGCACTAGGTCACTAATCTGAAAGACATGAGGTTTGACCTTTTTGTTATAATGCCTTGATAATCTATCCTAATACACTTTAAGATGTTCATGTGCTGTACGCTGATGTTCTTCGAACAACTCTATCTATTCTAGATGGGCCACTCTATAATCTTCATCTGATAGGACGTCTTGAACAATAACTCTCAAGGATGGGATCTCAACCTCCAACAGGAGAATAGCTTTACAACTGTAAACCAAAGAGAAGGGTGTTGCACCTATAGGCATCCTAACACTCATCCTGTAGGCCCAAAGGGTGGGGTTCAACTGTAAATGCCAATCCCTACCAATATCATTGACAATACTTTTGAGGATGTTGATGATAGTTTTGTTGGTAGCCTTTTCTTGGCCATTGCCTTGGGGATAATTGTTAGATTGTTAGATTGTGGTGACTGATCAGGAAAGTACTATATTTGCATGTAGTTTTTATTTCTATCCATAGTTTATCCTAACAAGTGGTATCAGAGCCTAGTTGTTTCTCAGTTATCCTCTGCAGGAAAGTCTCACGGTTAAGTGGGAGTCTCATGGTTGAGTGGGAGCAATGGAAGATGATGGTAAGATGAGGGTTGATAGGTTTAATGGGCAGAACTTTCAGTTATGGAAGATGCAAATGGAAGACTATTTATATCAGAAGGATTTATGGAAGCCGTTGGAAGGAAAAGCCAAGAATCAGGGAACTATGTCAGAGGCTGAATGGGATCTTTTGGACATAAAGGCACTCGAAAGCATTTGGTTATGCTTGGCACCATCAATGGCATTTAATATTACAAAAGCAAAGATGACAGAATATTTGATGAAAACCCTAGCGACACTGTATGAAAAGCCCTCTGCTTCAAATAAGGTATTTCTCATGAAGCGTTTATTTAATATGAAAATGGCAGAAGGTGGATCTGTTGCAGATCATTTAAACGAGTTTAATACTATTACTAGTCAATTATCTTCTGTGGGTATCAATTTTGATGAAGAAATTAGGGCTCTCTTGATTTTGTGTTCTTTGCCTGAAAGCTGGAATGGCTTGGTAATGACGGTGAGTAATTCTGTTCCTGGATCAAGTACCCTAAAATATGATGATGTGATCGGTGTTATTTTAAGTGAGGAAACTCGTAGAAAATCCTCAGGTGGATCTACATTAGGAAGTGCTTTAAATGCACAAAGCAGGGGCAGAATGACTGAAAGAGGAAGTAACTATGGAAATCGTGGGAAATCAAGAGGAAAGTCAAAGGGGAGGAGGTCTCAATCGAGAGGACCAAATGATTGCTAGTACTGCGGGAAACCAGGGCACAAAAAGAAAGATTGCTGTACTCGAAAGAAAAATGAAGGAGATAAATTAGATGGAGACAAAGAGGCAAATGTGGTAAGTAATAAATCCGAAGAGGATGCTTTGCTTCTGTCTTTAGAGAGTGTTGATGATTCATGGTTTTTAGATTTTGGTGCTTCTTTTCATGCTACACCTCATAGAGGTTATTTCATTGATTATGTCCAAGGGGATTTTGGGCTTGTTTATTTGGGGGATAATGAACCCTGTCAGATTGCTGGAAAGGGAAAAATTAAGATTAAGTTGCAAAATGGGAATCATTGGCTACTACATGAGGTAAGACATGTTCCAAAGCTGAGTAGGAATTTAATTTCAGCAGTGCAACTCGGTGATGAGGGTTGTGTAATTACTTTTAATGATAAAAATTGGAAGGTTTCAAAAGGTTCCCTTGTAGTAGCAAAAGGTGTGAAAGTAGGCACCTTATATCTTTGTACAAGTCATATTGTTCCTTCTACTTTGATTATTTCAGAGAAAAATGAATATTCAGGAACAATTACTGCAGTTGAGCAAGGAGAACAAATAGCTGCTGTAGATTCTGATACAGCGCTGTGGCACAATAGACTTGGGCACATGAGTGAGAAAGGTATGAAAGTACTTCATTCAAGGAAAGTTTTACCAGGTCTAAAATGTGTGAATATGGATTTCTGTGAAAGTTGTGTGTATGGAAAACAAAAGAGAGTGAGTTTTGTAAAGACAGGGAAGGAAAACAAAAAGGAGAAATTAGAGCTTGTGCATACAAATGTATGGGGACCGGCTCAGGTATCTTCCCTTGGTGGCTCTCATTATTATGTTACATTTATTGATGACGCAACTAGAAAAGTATGGGTTTATTTCCTTAGACAAAAATTTGATGTATTTCAAACTTTTAAGAAATGGAAATGCTTGGTTGAAAATGAGACTGGTAAGAAATTAAAATGTCTCAGATCTGATAATGGTGGTGAGTATTGCAATCATGAATTTGAAGATTATTGCTCCACTAATGGTATTCGTAGACAAAAAATTGTTCCAAGGACTCCACAGGAAAATGGAGTGGCTGAACGCATGAACAGGACTATAATGGAGCGCGCAAGGAGCATGAGGTTGCATGCTGGGTTGCCCTTACACATGTGCGCGGAGGCTGTCAATACTGTAGTATATTTGATTAATAGAGGTCCCTGTACTCCTTTGGGCTGTGGTATTCCAGAGGAAGCATGGACTGGTAAGAAGGCGAGTTATTCTTTTCTCAAGACCTTCAGTTGTGAAGCTTTTGCTCATATAGACTCTGAAAATAGAACCAAGCTAGAAGCGAAATCAAAGAAATGTGTCTTTGTTGGATATGGCATTAATGAATTTGGCTATAGGCTTTGGGATTTTGAAAATCATAAAATTATAAGAAGTCGAGATGTCATATTCAATGAAAAAGTGTTGTACAAAGATCTGTTGCAGCAACATGAGAAGAAAGAAGATGATTATGTAGTGCTGGATGATACTCCAAAAGTTGATGTTCCAGCCATTCCTCATGATGTGAAACAACTGCAACAAAAAATACCACACACACCAGTGAATGTTAGATGGTCAACAAGGCCAATTAGACCTCCACAAAGGTTTTCTCCCTCTT
The DNA here is from genome assembly GCA_028749045.1 of Cupressus sempervirens. NCBI lineage: Eukaryota > Viridiplantae > Streptophyta > Pinopsida > Cupressales > Cupressaceae > Cupressus > Cupressus sempervirens. Next base: position 36,601,373 of record CM053786.1, on the reverse strand, counting down.
TGTATTCTATTTTACTTATTGATGCTGGTGAACCTGAAAGTTATGATGAAGCTGTGCAGGTGGATACTAAGATTCAGTGGGAGTCTGCAATGAAAGATGAAATAGACTCTTTGCTGAAAAATAAGACATGGGATTTGTGCAAGTTGCCTGTAGGTAAAAAGGCTTTACAGAATAAATGGGTTTACAGGTTGAAAGAAGAGGAAGGAGGTAAGAAGAGATTTAAGGCCAGGTTAGTTGTAAAAGGATTTGCACAGGAAAAGGGAATTGATTTTGATGAGATATTTTCTCCTGTTGTTAAAATGACTTCTATTCATACTGTTTTAAGTCTTGTGGCTACTGAAGATTTGCATTTAGAGCAGATGGATGTTAAAACAACCTTTCTTCATGGTGATTTGGATGAAGAAATATATATGGGTCAGCCATAGGGTTTTGAGGTCAAAGGTAAGGAGAACTTAGTGTGCAAATTGAAGAAAAGTTTATATGGCCTGAAGCAAGCACCTTGGCAATGGTATCTGAAATTTGACAGTTTTATGCATGAGCATGGATATAACAGGTGTCATTCAGATTACTGTGTTTATTTTAAGAGGTTGGATGATGATAGCTACATTATTTTATGTCTATATGTTGATGATATGCTTATAGCTGGGTCTAACATGCATCATATTAAGGGGCTAAAATGCCAGTTAGCACATGCATTTTCTATGAAGGATTTGGGGGCAGCAAAAAAAATCCTTGGTATGAAGATTTGCAGAGATAGGAAGAACAAAACATTGATGCTATCTCAAGCTAATTATGTTGAGAAGGTGTTGCAACGTTTCTCTATGGAGAATGCTAAAGCTATCAGCACACCTTTACCTGGTCATTTGAAATTGACTAAGGAGATGTGTCCCAAGACACAGGAAGAGGAGGATAAGATGTCCAAGGTACCCTATGCTTCAGCTGTAGGAAGTTTGATGTATGCTATGGTATGTACTAGGCCAGATATTGCACATGCAGTGGGAGTCGTTAGCAGGTATATGAGTCATCCAGGTTTTGAGCATTAGAATGCTGTCAAGTGGATTCTCAGATATTTGAGAGGAACATCCAATAAGTGTTTACACTTTGGGGGCTCTACTACTGATTTACAGGGCTATGTTGACTCAGATTTGGCTGGGGATATTGATACCAGGCAGAGTACTACAGGTTATGTCTTTACTGTTGGTGAGGCAGCCGTGAGTTGGGTTTCTAGGCTACAGAAGATTAATGCTCTCTCCACTACAGAGGCAGAGTATGTTGCTGTTACAGAGACAGCCAAAGAGATGATATGGCTTCAGTTCTTCTTGGAAGAATTGGGACATCCTCAGAAGGATAATTATTTGTTCACAGATAGTCAGAGTGCCATTCATCTTGCTAAGAATTCAGCTCTGCATTCTAAGACCAAACACATACAGTTGCGGTACCATTTCATTCGGTCAATTTTGGAGGATGGACAGTTAAAGCTGGAGAAGATACATACCAATGAAAATCCAGCAGATATGTTGACAAAGGTTGTCACAAGGGAGAAGCTGAACTCCTCTTCAGCTTCAGTTGGTCTTTTAGACTAAATGTGAATAAAAGAATAGCAGAGTCCAGGGTGGTTTGATCGAGTGGGAGCCCCATGCGGTAGTTGTATTGCTACAGGATCAGTCTCCAAGTGGGAGATTGTTGTTTAGTGTGGAGCTTGATCAGTCCCCAAGTGGGAGATTGTTAGATTGTTAGATTGTGGTGACTGATCAGGAAAGTACTATACATACTTCATAAATAGTGGGGTTCGGGGCATCGCTCCGAAATTTTTTTTTTTTTGGAAGTAGCCGACATGGTAGCCGACATATTATGGCCGACATATGGCCGACATGTTATAACCCTAAAGTGGTTTAATACTTGTATAAAAGGGGCTTAGGGTTGGGTATTTTTATGTGTGGTCATACGAAATTGGTTCTTGCGGCGGTATTGAGCTGTAAGGGATTAAGGATTGTAATTAGGTTGTAATCACTGGATTGTAATAAGATCGGACTTGCTGTTTGGTGGACGTAGCCCAAGGATTGGGTGAACCACGTTAAATCTTGGTGCCTTGTGTTCATTTTTGTGTGTTCTATTATTTTTGTTATTGGTTATATTTGCATGTAGTTTTTATTTCTATCCTTGGTTTATCCTAACAATAATAAATTGACAAAGAATGGTGTATAATGTGAAATTTTTCACATAATTCATCAATTATTTGGTTTTTGAAATACAAGGCATTATCTTTGAGAATAGCATGAGGTATGCCAAATCGACAAAAGATATGGTTGAGAATAAAAGAGGAGATCTGTTTTCCTGTAGAGTTGGCAAGTGGCGCCGCTTCGACCCACTTGGTGAAGTATTCAGTGGTAGTGATAATCCATTTATGCCCAACAGAGGAGGGTGGATGAATGGCTCCAATCAAATCAAAAATGCACTGGTAAAAGGGCCATGGTGTGGCCAAAGGATTTAACTCTTGGGCTAGTGCATGAACAAGGTTACCATGGATTTGACATTTTTTGCAGGTTTTGACAAAATCAATAGAATCCTTTTCCATGGTTGGCCAAAAATAGCCCATTCTAAGAATCTTCTTTGCTAATGTGAAACCACTGGAGTGTGACTCACAAATCCTTGCATGGACTTCTTGCAGAGCGACTCTAGACTCATCCTTTTCAAGACACCTAAATAAAGTACCATCAAGACCTTTCCTATACAGTGTATTGGTCACCAAGGTGTAGCGGAAGGCTTGGCAAATGAAATTTCATTTTTGGTTATGTGAGAGGTCAGATGGAATGATGTTATCATGGAGGTAAGTGATAATGGGACTGTACCAAAGGGAATCAGGGGCGTTTAGATGGCAAATGATAAGGGAATCGGATTGAGTAAATGTAGGTTGAACCACCTCTTCCACTAGGAACTCATACCGCTTGTGCTATTCTGGGAGCTGAAGTAAGGAGGCCAAGGTGGCCATAGCATCTATTGCTGTATTTCTTTCTTTGGGAATTGGTTCAAAAGTAATGTGAACAAAACATGCCTTGAGTGTATCGACTATATGTTTATAAGGCAACAATTTTTCATTTTTTGTCTGATAAGTATCAATAACTTGATTGATGATTAACTGGGAGTCTCCATAAACTTCTAGGGCTGTCAATTTCCCTTCCAAATCCAATTTGAGACCCAAGACTAAAGCTTCATATTCAACCATGTTTTTGGTGCAAGGGAAGAACAGTTTGTAAGATTTAGGGATGGTAACACCAAGTGGCATTATGAACAAAATGCCGGTGCCTGACCCATGGTGTGTGTAGGAACTATCAAAATAAAATTTCCATGTTATTGGCTCTATCTAAATGATGTGCATATCAAGGAAGTCAACTAAGATAGGATTGGAACTTTCTATAGGTGCATTTTCCAATTGATCAGCAATGGCCTATCCTTTTATTGCCTTCATATCTACATACTCAATATCAAATTCACTTAGGATCATCACCCATTTGGCCAGTCTACCTGTTAATGCTATCTCGCTGAGAAGGTATTTGAGAGGATCAATGTTGGAGATAAGCTTAACCTTGTGTGTTAGAAGATAATGACGTAGTTTTTGGGAAGCAAAAACTATGGCTAGGCAAGCCTTTTCAATGAAAGAGTAATTAAGTTCATAGTTGACCAAGGTGCAACTGATGTAGTAAATGCCTTATTTTTTTCTTTGGTCACATAGGAGGGCTCCAATTGACTTATATGTTATAGAAATATACAATAGTAATGGTTTGTGTGATACCAGAGGTACCAACAGAGGCGGATTCATCAAATAGGTTTTAAGTATGTCAAAAGCCTTCTAACATTGATCATCCCACTTAAAATGTATGTCTTTATGTAGCAAGTGTGTGAAAGGTATACACTTTTCTGCCAATTGAGAAATGAACCAGCAAACTGATTGAAGCCTACCTTGAAGAGAGCGTAACTGATTCAAGTTCTTTGGAGGTTGCATACAAATTATGGCTTGTACCTTCTCGAGGTCAACTTCTATCCCTTTGGCCAAGACAATGTATCCTAGGATCTTGCTTGATTTGATGCCAAAAGCACATTTCTTGGGATTAAGCCTGACCTTGAATGCTTCTAGGTGGATGAATATTTTGGCCAGTATGGGAAGATGTTCTTCTCGACTATGGGATTTGGCAAGAATGTCATCCACATAATCTTCCATGAAGATATGCATCATATCATGAAAGATAGTGGTCATGGCCCGTTGATAGGTAGCCCCAACATTCTTTAACCCAAAAGGCATTACATTCCAACAATATGTGCCCCATGCACAAGTAAAAGCTATTTTCTCTTGATCTTAAAGAGCTATTCTGATTTGATTGTAACCAAAAAACCCATCCATGAGTGAAAACATGGGGTGACCTATGGTGAGATCAAAAATGGTGTCGATGTTAGGGAGGGGAAAGTCATCTTTAGGACATGCTTTGTTTAAATCCTAAAAGTTGATACAGATGTGTATGCTGCCATTCTTCTTTGATATGGGGACAATTTTGGAGATCCATGATGCATATGCTAGAGGCCGGATGAAAGTTGTACTGATTAATTTTTACAATTCTGCTTTTACTAATAGGGCTATATGAAGATGCATCTTTCTAAGTTTTTGTTTCACTAGCTTGATCTCTTGAGAGATGTTAAGATGGTGGAGGATCAAGGTTGGGTCTAAGCTAGACATGTCCGCATAAGACCATGCAAAGTTTATTTGTCTTTCTTTGAAGAACTCGATAAATGCCTTCCTTTCTTCTAGGCTCAAGGACTATGCCAAATAAATGACCTTTGATTCTTGTTCTGTGCCGAGGTTGACCAGTTCTATTGGTTCAATCAAAATAGAAGATTGCTCCTCAGAATGTTCAGGTATGGTATCAATTACCCCATCCACAGATGCCACAATTGGGTTTTCACCTTGGGATACGTCACTTCTATTTGTTTCCATTTTTTATTATCAAGATTAGCCACAACTTGGTAGTGGTCAATAAGGTTGTGGGATGCTTGCCTTGCTCTAGTGTGACTGAGGTGATTGATACCTGACCTAACTATAATCTCTTCTTTTGTTCTTTGTTGATGAGATGGTTCAACCGAGTTAAGGTAGATGAAAACTTCACAATTAGTGTCAAAATGAGGGAGGTGATGAGGCTCGGTTGTATCCCAGTTAATGAATTCAAGATGGACTAGGGGAAGTGATTCATGGTATGGGAAAGGTTCAATGGGGCTTAAAGACTTAACTTCATTAGATGGCTCATATGTTGTATCCATCAGATCTATGATATGGACCTCTTCTAGGGTGTCTAGGAAGGTAGAGCTTGTGAGGGGCTCATAGTAATCATCTTCAACTTCTACTGGGAAGAAGTCAGGGAATAAGGTTTGAAATTGAAACTCTTCAACGTGTTCACCTTCTTCTAAGCCACCCTGATGTATTCTATTTCGTGGTGAAGGGGATCTAAAACTATGAGTTGTTCTTTGTATAGTCAAAGTATCAGGGGTGGGTACATGGAAAACATCAAATTCTTTGTCATAGAGAGATTCTTTAGATAGTGACTCAAATTCCCATTTAGCAGAATCATTGCTATCTTCATTATTGGAGGTATTTATTGGTAGTTTCCCCATGAAATGTGAACTTGAGAGAGAAAAATTTGCATTTAGGAGATCACTTGTTGCTGGGGTATAACTATCCTTTTGCTTGGGTACCCACACGAAGGTAGAAGAGGACAAATCATTATGCTTTGGGTGAGCTTCGGAAGAGGTTTGCACCTTGTCTTGTCCATTATACCCTACCCTAATTTAGATTTATTTGACCTAAATTGTGCCATCAAAGGTTCGATGATTCCTTTCCCTTGTCCTAAGGGACCATCTCCCGTGTATCCCATCTTTTTTATTAGGTCAAAGTCTTTCCCATGCAGGTGGGAGGAGATGTCAATGTTCTGTTGACTAATGTCTTCCACTGAGTTTGGAGGTGTGCCACTTGCTTTAATAAAATGCGCGTGGTATGGTTTGGTGGACATCAATTTTCCACGAGACCTCAGAGAAAGTGGGGGATCAAATAGGGAGATTTAGTACTCACCTACCCCTTTACGGTGCAACTTACACTTTCTATCAAATTCTTTCATTAGTTTATCCATTTCTTCATGGTGTAGTTGTTTATGATCTTTTGATGATGATGGCGATGGAGGAGTGGAAGGACCCAAACAAACCACTTTCTCTTTACCCTTAGTTGATGTTGATATGTGGCTACTCATTTGGTTAGTGGACTGTGAAGTGTCTACAACTATGGATTGTCTGCTAGCATTTGTTAGTGTATTAGCCTCTTCTCTATTATGAGGGACAAGTGAGTTACAATATTGGGCAAAGTGTTGATCTCTAGGTATGGTTATCTCTTGACCCATGTATGGAAATTTGAGGCACTGGTGGTAGGTGAAGGGAATGGCTTGCATGTCAAGGATCCATGGTCTTCCCAACATAATGTTGTAAGTTAATTGCAGTTCTAAGACCTCACAAACAATTTCTTTCATGACTGGCCCTACTCTAATTGGTAATATGACCATGCCTTTGGAGGATCTATCTTCATCATCATAAGCCTTGATAGTAATATTTTTTCTTGGGTCAACAACATCCTCTACATACCCGAGGGCTTTGACTAAAATGAGAGTGCAAATATTGAGACCAGCCCCACCATCGACCAATGCTCTCTTAACTCAGTTCCTATGGATGAATATTTCTATGTGCAAAGGAGAATTTTGTGGCTGTATGATAGACATGTCATCTTGGGCAGAAAAAGATATGCAATGAGGAACTAAATTGCTGATCACATCTAAATCATTTTACATTAAAGCTTTGGTGAGTATCTCTTTATGCTTCGGGGAGTTTTGTAATAGTTCAAAATGGAGATGTGGGCTGGAGTCTTGAGTAATTGGTTAACCAGGTTATCCTTGGGCATGGAGGAACTTGGAGTTTCTTGTTCAAGATTTTTCACTGGTCTTAGTAGGATAATTTTTGAAGCTTGGCCACAAGTGACGACATTTGAGGACTATTTTTTATTTTTATCTTTAATTATGATGAAATTTATAGTGTCATCAAATCCAAAAATCATGCCAATGGTATTATCATAGTGGTGTGCATATTTAACCTTGGTTTGTGGAGGTGCATTTTGATTGGCCTTGGAGGACTCTCCCTTCTCATGACTCATGAAGGGGTTCTTGAAGGCCGTATGGTCTTTATTATTACTGAGATTGTTTAACTCAATGGTTCCATCATTTATCAATTTTTGGATGACCCCCTTAAGGGAAAAACAATTGTTTTTCAAATGCCCTCGATTGCGATGATAGGCACAATTGTGTTTGTCATTCCACCATTTCAGTTTGACTTGAGGTTCATATGGTTTAGCCTCCGGTAACATGATAAGGTCATCGACCAAGAGTGTTTGTAAAGCACTCTCATAGGACACCCGTATGGGTGTATACTCCTTAGGTATATCAAAAGACGAATATCTTTGTGGTGGAGGAGCTTGATTGTAAGCCACTTGTTGGTTAGACATAGAGGGAGTCTTTGTGTTACCTCAGTAAAATGGGCAGCCATTATTTAGTTGAGGCATGACAATGGGACTTGGTCAATTTAAAGGGGGTTGAGTTTGAGTTTTGACATAATTGGCTTCAACTACCCCATCATTTGTGATATTTTTATTATTGTTTCTCCACCACAATTTCTTCTTATCAGTGGACCGATTAGAGGAATTGTGTGTTTGTGTGGAATTGTTGGAGAAACCTTTACCATCTTTAGATAATTTAATTATGTCATTGTTTACCAAAGTTTCTTCCACTTTAGCCGCATTTTCTAAAGTGGTTTTAAAATCTTTAGGCCCTTGGAGTTGGAGCCAATAATTCATCAGTTTTGAGAGACTATTGATGAAGATATCTATCTTCTCATTATCTGGTATGTCTCTATGATATTTAGCAAACATGTGCCTCCACCATCGTAAGAAGGTTTTGAATGATTCACTTGGGAGTTTTTTTGTGTTACATAGATCAATCATTGTAACCTCTCTTTCCATGTTGTAAGAATATTGGGTGATAAAAATGGAGGCCAATTGATCGAAGCTTTTGATATTGGAGGGTAGTTTGGAGAAGCACTCCATGGCTTGTCCTCTGAGGCTCTTAGGAAATAGATGCATTAAGCATGTTGTGTCATGGACAAACTCCATTCTTAGCATATAGAATTGCCTCAGGTGATCTTGTGGATCCATTGTGCCAAAATATTTGTCATAGTTTGGTATTTTCAAATTTGGAGGGAAAGGTGTAAAGGTAATGTTTTTATTCAATGGTAGGGGACACACCTTTTTGAGGCAAAACTCTGCAGGTTGTTTTCTTCCTCTTTTCATCTTTTCCATTTCTAGTTGTAAGTCTTGCAATTTTTGTGTGACTATGTCTAAAGGTGACTCTTCTTCTTCTCATTTTAGGTTAGTCACATCAAAATTAGATGGCAATTTTGCACCTTGTTGTGCTTATGTGAGTATGTATCATTCTTTATGTTTTTCTAGAATTTTGTCCATGATATCGACAAGTTCGAGATTTTTTTGAAAATCTTCAATTTTAGTTTTGATACTTCTATCATCCCACACATCAGATGAACCCATTGCGACTAAGAATTCTAAATTTTGATAGAACAAGGGTGACTCGTAAGTAACTGTGTTTGGTGAGCAATCTGTTGCTATAGTTGATTTGAGGAGGTTCATAGGTTTTATGCGTTTGATGGTTCTACTTGCTATCCTAGCACTCAGTCATATGGGCGACCATGTTGGTTTTGTTGGGACACTTGTTTTGCATGGTGGCATGAAAGGTAATTGGATTCTTTTAATTTCTAGGCATTCTTCAAAAGGTGAAAGTTTTTGTTGGCCGTGATTTGTTTGTAGCAATAAGCTAAATTGGACAAGGCATTTACTAATGTTGGTAGAAAAAGGTCCACTTTTGTGAATTTGGGTATGGATGTGTGTTTCTGAATGTTCCTGGCTTGATGTGCAAAGTGAGGTAATGGTAACTGTCAGGTTGATGATGATGTAGCTTTGCTTGTTTTCAAAGGATGTTTTTAGTTAGACACAAATTTTTAGATTTTGTAAAATACTAGCATGGAAAAGGGTATCCAAATTTATTGTTTTTTTTCAAGTATCGTGTTTGCGTATAGCCTCTATTTCATGTTTTTTCTCAGATGCACCACAAGAATGGTTAGATGCACTATTTCAGTGATCAAATTTAATATTTCATTGCTTATATGCATCGTAGGGATGGTCAAATGCATTTTTTCAAGGCTTCAAATGTGTTTTTCTATAGACATATGCATCATGATAGAGATCAAAAGCATTATAGGAATGTTCAAAAGCACTATTTTATGTAGTGTAAGTTCAACAATGTCTTGGTTTTGAACTTGGTTTCTTGATACTGGTTTGAAGTTCTTCTTTCTAGATCAATTATGATCCACACTGGTGTTTGTTATTAAGTTTTAAAACACTTCCAAGAACAATAGTAGTAGAACCAATGCAAGATGTAAAAACCACACAAACCTAGAAAATGGAAGAAAATGGCTTCCTGATAAGGTTATCTAAAGGATGGTGACTAGTGGGTCTTATTGTTCCAACTATGTTCAGATTTACCTCTCTTGTAACAAAGAGCTTCCCACCAATACTAGGGAAGTTTGGTGCAATCCTTTGTGGGACTACTAGAGGAAGGCTATGTTCTAAATACAAGTGGTTTGTATTTGATTAGTAATACAAGATTTGGGGGCAATCCCTCTCACTGGCCCTGCTAAGGCAACTTGGGAGGTAGCCCTTCTACGGCTAGATAATCCTACCTAGTGAAAAGCAAGAAATGGAAGTCACAAACATGTATGGGAAATTGATCACTCAAGAAGAGTGAGAGCATATCCCTACTATTTTAGTTCCCCAAAAATGATAGACACAAAGGATTAATTACTAGCCCTTATACTACTAAAGATAGGGGGGTTCCTAATTAGACTATGTGTGGGTTCTTTTCCTTGTTCAACTATAACTGATCTTTACAGAAGTTGGGCATTCTGATCAACTCCAAAGAGTCGAGAGCATAGGCCTACTTCTTTATCAAATAAGCGAGATTGAACATTCTTATTAAACTATGTTTGAAAATTTGAGAAATGCCACACATGTAATTGACAAGAGCCATGGTCCACCTACCTGATTCTAAGCTAGCAAGGGCTAGGCACATTTTTGAGAGTCTTCATTCCTGTCGCACATTTCTAATAGCCTTGTGGTTGTGATTTTTGATAGATCTAATCTTTGTGAGCTTGGAAACACCTTTGAAAATTTTTTTTGATCTCAGTATGAAGCTTCTCACATGCTATAAAACTTGCAAAAGATCATATTCAAGTACACCACAAAACAAGAGATTCAAGGATCCAATATGCATGCAAATGAAGATGAAAACTAATCTAAATGATAACAATGCAAAACAATGCAAGAAAGGAAATGTAATAACAATGCAATACTAATCTATGAAAACAAATATGGATCTAAGCTAATATGCACATGTAAGGATGAAAACTCATGATGGAAGCCAAACATGTATGAGAGAAGAAGACAAGAAGATAGAAGTTCTCCACAAAAAGCTTTAGTATTTAAACTCCTTCAAAAATTACTCTCCAAACTTGCAACATAACAATAGCATAATAATGGATCTAAAAGAAGGATAATAGATCAGCAAGAGAACTTGAAGAATAGAGAGGCTTTAATATGAAGCCCCACGGTGGGCGCCAATTTGTACACGGTGTGAACATGTATTCATGAAACCTTAGTGTAGGATGCAAATGGACAAATGACGAATTAAACTAAACCCAAGATATCATCATTACAATGTAATCTCTACGAGTATCTCATGTTTCCCTAACTACAACTGCTAAAATAGCTCTTAGACCAGCATCTTAGTGACAGTTCTAGAATGGGAGAATGCTGAAAAATAAATATGCAATGAACTAACAAATTATAAATGATGCTAAATAACACAAAATAATGCTAAAATGCTATGAAAAATGCTACAATAAGAATGCTAAATGATGAATCAAAATGTGCCTATAGTACAAATGCCTAAGACTTGGGTTCTTTTGCTCTTGAATTCACCTTCTATTTATAGGATTTTAGAAGGGGTTGGGGTAAGAATTTGGGTTTTACCTTTTCACTTGGTGGGTGAAAGTGAAATTGAAAAGGAGTTCAAAAGTCTTGATTGGAGGCTCCATGTGATTTTCATGTCAACAAAAATGTCTCATGAGAGACAAGAAAAGGATCTCAAAAGTCATGATTTGTGGCTAGATAAGGCTTTATTTAAACAAAAATGTATCATGAGAGACAAGAGAAGGAGCCCAAAAGTCATGATTTGTGGCTAAATATGACTTTTATTTTCAACAAAGTATATGAATTTTATTTTCAACAAAAATGCCTCATGCAAGACAAGAGAAGGAGCCCAAAAGTCATGATTTGTGGCTAAATATGACTTTTATTTTCAACAAAAATGTCTCATGAGAGACAAAAGGAGGAGCCCAAAAGTCATGATTTGTGGCTAAATTTGGATTTTTTTAAATTCTTTATATAAAAGGAGGATTTTTATTTTGTGAGAATAAATGGATTTATTGATTTAATAAAAGTTCCATTTATTCTCAAAAATTTGTCTTTTCCCTCTCTCTTTTTTGAATTTCATTTTATGGTTTTGAATTGCTTCTCTCCTCTTTTGAAGTTGATTTAGGTCTTATTAATTTGATAGATGATTTTTTTTTTAATTTGCGCTGATTGATCAAAATTACATGATTTATGTCTTTGCCAATTTTTGGGTGTCTACATATGCATCTACCATTCTCTACCCTAAATCTCCATATTCAAATGGTCTAAGCTTTAGAAACATGAAGTTTTTGTCATAGCATCAAGAATATCATGACATTTGGCTCATGTGAGAAGAAACTATGTGAAAAATATTGGTGCATGTTAATGGATATTTTATTAAATACCTAGCTTAGAGCCACAAGTTTCTCTTGATCATGCTCACCATTGAGTGTGAGTGAAAAATAAATAGAGAGAAGGGGAAGTCACCCCACTCACTCCATGTCATTGCTTAGATATGGGTAGGCTTCTTTCTTCTCACCTCCAAGGAAGAATCCCAAAAGTAGGGACACTTTCAAAATATCTGGAGGTGCTTTTGGTTAGCCATCCAGAAGCACATAAAATATAAAAGGTTAGTTAGAAATGGAAGCTACTTTAGCAAGTTCATAAGTGGATTTATTTATTGAATTTTCAATACAATACTCTATACATAATAGACAAGGTTTTTTTTTTCTTTCCGATAAGTGTCTGTGTGCACAACGATATGTTCCTTAAGAAAATGCAATTTTGGCTAGTTTTTCCTTTGTGCATTTTTGCACATATTTTCAAGGATATGTAACAAGTTCCCACTTCTCCCCTACCCATGGAATAAAGATGGTGTCCCCAAGAGTCACCAAAAGTATGAAATAAAACTTCACAATGTCACAAAAAAGAGTTTATAGTGACCAACTTCATTTATGAACAATAATGGTAGAAAGGGTAGTACTGGGTAGTGCCACTTGTCATAAAAATGCACTTGTATAGGGTCATTCCTCCCAAAGTTTTTTGGAAAACCTATGAATGTAACACACATCCAAATCATCCACCTCTCTCTTAGTGTCATCATCCTTGACTCATTCCACATGAAGAATTGATTGATGTTTCAACATGGACCCAACCTCAAGATGATTCTTTACATGCAATGACGATCATGAATGGAGAAGTTTTCTCTATCAGTCTTTATGCACCTCTAAATAAAAATGTGTTAGCATGAATGTCAATGATATCCCTATAGAGGATTATTCTATAATTTTTGGAATATTGAAGAGATTGATATCATGATTGTGTGTTGCATTGATGACTCTGCTTATCATTGATGTCAATATACTGAGAAGATTGGTAGGTTAGAAGACAATGTTCGAGGTCATATAGATAAAGGATTGAAAATGAGGTCAAGAACAATTGGGGACCTATTCTAAAATCTATCTTGATTTAGTAGCTAAGTGTGCATATAGAAAGTTGGAGACTGGTGAGAGTTATTCAAGATTTAAAAAAGATAGTTTACAGATAGAGTTCCTAAAAAGTGGCTTCTGGTGATCGGATTATATCTCCTAACTAGGATAGAATTTGGATGAGAAAAATTAGAAAGAGGAAGAAGACATTGTGATGATGATGTCAAAAAGTGCACAAAGTTTGATTTTGCATGTGTGAAAAGTTGTTAATACTATGAGCAAACAATATTGTGTAATTATGAAAAGATGTAATGTATCATGTTATCTTAGTGAGGTCTTATTGTAATTATAATTGAGAAAGCCTCAAGGATGCCTCAATAAATTATTTTGAGGACTTGGTATAAAGGAAAGTTATTTTCCTTGTGATGAAGTGTGTAATATGTGAAATGTATGTAAATGAAGAGTATATGTGATAAGTGAAGAAAATTGGTAAATGTGAGTAAGCAATCAAAACAATTATTGTGATGTGAGTTTGCAAATTTGATATTCAGATAATAGAAGTGTTTAGTGTAGAAGAGGGATGATAAGATGAAAAAGAAAGTGCTGGTTGCTAGGATCAGTTGCATTCCTATTATTCTGAAAGGAATAATATAGAGATTGGTTGGACAATGAGTTCGATGGTCTTGTCCCTGAAGGTGTTTAGACAGTGGGTCCTTCTACCTTTTACAACTCCTAACAAGGTTGGCACAACTCCAATAGGGTTCAAATACCCTCATAGGGATTCAAAGTCTTCTAATAGGGACTGATATGTACTAAATATATTTCATTGGCTCCTAGGTGAGTCCATCCTCTTACAAGGAACTTACATTTTAGCACATCATTTTATGGGTACCATCCCCACTGGGGTTTTCCTTCTGATCAAGAGTTTCCCTAGTTAACATATATGATGTTATTGCGTATGTGTATCTTCTTATGGTTTCTATTTATATCAATCACATATTTGATGTTTAATAATGTTAATGAAAGTCATTTTGATCTGATAACTAATTCACCCCCTCTCAGTGATCTTGGTGGACTTTAGTTTCTAATAATTGGTATCAAGGTATTAGGTCTTTGAAGGAAAAGCTTAACAAATCAAGGAGATTAATGGCAGTCATTTTAGAAAAAGAAAGTCCTAAGTTGATGGAGTGAAGTAAGAAAACTAGAAAGAGAAGATGAAGACACATTTGCTATGCATGGGTCCAAGATATTGGATGATTACAAAATATGGGAAGACCATATTGGGAGAAATTGAACTTGAAGAATTTACTAAAGATGAAAGAGATTTGTTCATGTGTAACATGCTTGTGAGAGAAGAACTTTTGTCAGATCTTCTTGAAAATGAGTACAGTTAGGTAAAATCTTTTAGATTATCTCATGAAATATGGGAAGATTTGGAATCTACTTTTGAAGGTGATAAGAATACTAGGCGGATTATATTAAATTTTTTTATATGTCTATTTTAAGAGGCTAAAATAATGGAAGATGAATATGTAAGAAGCTATATTGGTAGAATATAAAAAATTGTTGAAGGAATCAAGGCTTGCAAATGAACTAAACAAGAATATGAGATCATATGGAAGATCTTGAAAAATTTGACACCACTATCCAAGTAGAAAATGTAGATGATTGAGCAAGTGATACCTTGTACTAAAAATTTCTCTAGAGATACTCTTCTTGGAAGATGGGAAGTAAGAAAATTAAGTTTGAAACAAGTTGGAGACTTTCCTAGAGTGGAAAGTGCCTTTAGTGCACTAAGTGCTCATCCTTCCCTATCAAGGAGTGAAAGCACTAGTGACGGTTATACTAGCAATAGTAGATCAAGATTTGAGGAAGATAAAAAGATTGAAAAAGGAATTGCCTTGCTTGTGAGAAGATAACCAAATGGTAAGAAAATCTTTAAATGTTGGACTTGTAATGAGTTTGGTCATTATGCTTCTAAACATCCTAAGAAAGTAAATAAGTATAAGAATAATTTCAAGTCTAGAGGACCTAGGAAATGTTTGTATGCAAATAATGATGATGAATCAGATGACAGAGTTCAAAGTGAAAGTGACGATGAGTTAGGTTTTGTTGCTATAAAATAAGAAAATCCTAAAAAATAAGTTAGAGAGGAAAAAAACCCTAATGTAACAAGTTGAGAAGAAATATGATTGGATCATAGACAGTGGTTTTTCACATCATATGACTGGTGATATGAAATAATTTGTTGAGTTCAATAGTTGTGATGGAGGAATTGTTAGAGTTGGTAATAATCTAACTTGTCATATCAAGGGAATAGGATCTATCACTCTTGATGGAAAGAATAACATATATGATGTTTATTTTGTTGATGGACTAAAACATAATCTTCTAAGTATTAGAAAATTGGTTAACAAGGGATATAAATTACACTCCATAGAGAAGAAATGTATTATCAAGGATAAGAATGGTAAGAATATTGGCACAAACACAAGATCTAGAGGTAACTTTTTTAGCTAAATCCTACAAAGATGACATGTTTGGTTGCTAAATTTGATAACAAATAGTTGTATCATAAAAGATTTTGTGATATAAAATTTGATAATATTGTGAGAGCAAGTAGTATATTTTTTTGTTAGGATTTGGCTAAAATTATGAAGCCTACTAATGTTGTGTGTATGGAATGTGTTATGGATAAGCAAAAGAAAAACTCTTTTCCCAACAAGAAGTTTACTACAACAACAAAACCAAAGATTGTTCACACAAATATAATTGGTCCTAAAAATGCAAGAGGATTCTATGGTGAAATGCACTTCATGATTAATGTTGATGAATTTGCTAGGATGATGTGGGTAGCATTCCTTAGAGAAAAGTCTGAAGCATTTGAAAAGTTTGAGTTGTTCAACAATAGAGTTGAGAATGAGTTTGGATTAAAAATTAAGGGTTTGAGATTTGATATAGGTGGAGAGTTTACCTTGAACGAGTTTAACAATTTATGTGAAGTGAATGGTATTAAAAGACAACTATCAACACCTAAGACACCTGAGAAAAATGATATAGTTGAGAGAAGAAAGAGGTCTATAATAGAAGAAACTAGAGCTATGATGATTGAGAATGATGTATCAAAGACATTTTGGAGAGATGCAATTAATAAAAAATTGTATACAATGAACAAAGTGCATATCAGAAAAGGTATAAAAAAATTCCTTATGAATTATGGTTTAGACATGCACCATCAGTAAAGTATTTCAGAATTTTTGGAGGAAAGTGTTATATCAAGAGAGATGATGACATTGGTAAGTTTGATGCAAGAAGTGCTAAAGGGATATTCATTGAAAAAAAAAGCTTATAGATGTTTTAATTAGAGGACTAAGACTATTGTTGAGAGAACACATATGAAAGTGGACAAGAAGTTTGGAGTTCAAGAAAGAATACTTGATTATAATTTTGATGAAGAAGCTAATCCTAAGGCTAACCAAGAAAATATTGAATTTTTTTATGAGATTAACAATTATTTGTAGAATGACATTAAAGTTGTTGAACAAAGAAAGGAACCAAGATCTGAACCTAGAGAAGAAGTTAGAGTTGGGACAGTGACACCAAATAAGAGTTTGAAAATGAATCAACCTACTGATCATATTATTAGAAGCAAATACATAGGAGTTATGAAAAGAAATAGAGTACACAAAGAGTTATGCTTGATTTCTCAAGTAGAGCCTAAAAGTGCAGATAAAGCCTGCAAAAATAATCATTCAATTCAAGCAATGATGGAAGAACTAGATTAGATTCTATAGAATGAGACATGGGAATTGGTCCTTAGACCAATGGACAAAAATGTTAAAGGAACTAAGTGGATTTTTAGAATAAAAATGAATGAATATGTAATATCCCATGCCAGGACACTAAAGAATTTACTGTATATTTTGCGTCTAAAAATCTTTGTTTCTTCATATTTTTCCATATCTCCCCTCAATATTAAAACTCTCTCTCTATAGTTTTTTTTATCAAAGAGTCATGTCTTCTGGTAAATATTAATATATTAATAAATAAATTATATTAAATATACATATTATATTAATAACATAATATATATTATATTAATAATAAGATAAATTATATTTCTTATATTAATATTAATACTAATACATATAATACATAATTTATCTACTTTATGTAGTTACATTATTGATCTGAATATTATATTTTATCACTTAATATGATATTTAATTGCCATATTAATATACTATACCATTATTAATATTATATTATTATTATTTATTTAATTATATGGATCTTATCGATGGGGATATTACAGAATAAGGAGAGGTTGTGAGAAACAAAGCTAGACTGGTATGAAAAGGATATTCAAAGCTTATGCAACCTCTCCTAGATTAAACTTGTTTCTAGAATTGAAGCAATGAGAATGTTCTTGACTTATGCAACTAAGAAGAAGTTCAAAGAGTATCAGATGGATGTAAAGTTAGAATTTCCAAATGGAGAACTTGGTGGAGAAGTCTATATTGAGAAGCTTGAAGGATTTCCTTTGACATAAGAAGGAGATATAGTATGTAAGTTGAAGAAAGTAGTGTATGGATTAAAGAAATCACCTAAAACTTGGTATGCGAGGTTGGATAAGTATTTAGAAAAATTGGGATTTACTAAAGGCACTATAGATAGTAACTTGTATTTGAAAGAAATTGAGAATTGTTTGTTAATTTTTGTGATATTTGTGGATGACATAATCTTTGGAGGTGATGATGAAGAAGTGAAATTTTTTCTTATGTAATGAAGAAAGAATTTGGAATGAGCATGATTGGTGAGATGAAATATTTCTTGGGTTTGCAGATTGTGCAAAATAGTAAAGGTATTTTCATTTATCAAACTAAGTATTTGCAAGACTTATTGAAGAGATTTAGTTTAGAAAGTTGTAAGCCTATTCATACACCTATGATAACTAGTCACAAGGTATCTAGAAAAGATGAGACACATATTATTGTGAAGAAGAAATACAAACCCTTGACTGGAGGTATTCAATATCTAACTCATAAAAGACCATATATAGAAAATGTACTTGATATAGTAGCAATAGTTCAAGCTGATCCTAAGGAGGCACACTATGTAGCACTAGAGAGGATATTCAAATATTTGAAGGCTACACCTTATTTTGGATTGTGGTATGATAGATCAAATGAATTTAGTCTATGTGCATATATTGATGTGGATTGGGCATGCAATATGGATGGAAAAAAGAGTAAAAGTGGTGAAACATTTTTCCTTGGAGGAAGATTGGTTTCTTGGTTAAGAAATAAATAAGACTTTATGTCATAGAGTACAATAGAAGAAGACTATGCAATAGTAACAAATGATTGTAATCGGATCATGTGAATAAAAACAAATGCTAGAGGATATTAGGAAAGAGTTTTAGAACCTATTATCATACATTGTGATAACACAAGTACAATGAGTATGTTTAATAATCATGTGTTACATTCTAAGATGAAGCACATATCTATTAAGTATCATGTTTTGAGAGAATGTTGAGGATAAAGATATCAAATTGAAATATTTAAATACAAAGGAGAATATTGCAAATATATTTACGAAGAATTTTCCTAAGGATACATTTGAGTATTTGAGAGATATTCTTGGGGTTATACCCCTACCTACTTTAGACTAGATGACATAGAGATTGCATCAATCTAGTGGTATAAAGGACTATTGTTTATCTGGACTGAATGCTAATGCTTTCTATTAGAAATGTTTTAGAATAACTAAGGAGGAGGGGGGGGGGGGGGTGAATCAATTATTCAAGGTCCAAATGTCCAATTCAATTTTTTTTACTAAGTTTAGTGAGCCCATTCAACCATTCATTCTTCTAATCTTAAAACATTCCTATTCAGAAAGTTATTGTAAATCAACATGCAAGCATAACACATGAAAAGATCAACACATAACATAGTGATTTACGTGGAAACTCAGTTTGGGAAAAACCACCAGTAACATGTTACTCAATTCTCACTCTTTTGAAGTGATGCCCTATGAAAGGTCTTCCCTGTTAAAAACTTACAACACACTGTTAAATGTGACCTTGTTAAAGGATTTATTCACCTTGTTAGAAGTGGCCTAGTTAGAGGACTTTAGAACATTCACTTGGAATGCCACCTTGTTAAAGGATTTACAAATGGCTATTAAACCAACCTAAGTCCATAGGATTTTCCTTTACCCTAACTGATACAATTGCTAGAGAGTAACAATAAGGAGTTTTGACTTGATTGCAGCATACTACTTAACGTGCAAATTTTAGATCACTCTTTAGCTCTTCACATTGCTTGGATTTCATTCTCTGTAGCTCTAACAGATTGCCCTCCTCTCAAGCTTTATCTCCTTGAGTTGTCATGCTCAATGTACTAGTGCAATCATCTCTCTTTGATAACTTAATCAAAGAAGAGCCTCTGTGCTCTGTTCTTCCTTCTCCTAGATGTCTTCTCTTTAACACCCTTTAGCCACTTTACAATTTGGCACACTAGTAGCTCTAATTTCTTGGTCTATGACTCCTTAAATAGAAGTTCTAGAATTTATTTTCCCTTCTCAATTATTCCATCCTTTAATTTTTTTTCAAATGGATTAGGTAGGATTCATTGAATCTAACCCATATTTTGTTCCTTCTAGAAACTTCTTGAATAATCCTTTTGAATTTTCTCAAAAATGGTTTAAATAGAATTCTGTGCCACCAGCTCATCATCCTTATCATCCAACTAGTTCACAAAATTCAAGGTAACAACTTTGTCAGCTCAGATTTGGTGAATCTTTGACATTTCCAATAATGCATCAGCTTGGCACTATTGAAATACTGATGCTTGGCACATACTGTGTTACTTGGCATCAACTATGTTTTTACTAATGCTCGACACTTGAAGTTCACTCAACACCTACTAAGATTTTCTTATGCTTAAAACCTATTACTTTTCTTGACACTTGAACTTCACTCAGCACCTGAAGTTTACTTGACACACTAGATTTTCCTTTTTCTTAGCTCCAACTAAGAATTTTCTCAGCTTAAACTAGCTTGCTCGACACCCACTAATGAACTTAGTTTAAGCTTTGCAATCAACCTTGTTACAACTTATTCCTCTAATGTTTCTAAGTGTAGCCAACCTTTGTATCTTTGAGTATGTTATCAATACACCATTTAGCCATTGTCTTATCTGATCCTTACACTTCATTGCAATGTCATAACTCAACCTTTCCCTTAGGTGCTTTTGTTACATCTTGTTGATTAAATCCTCTTCATCAATCAACCAAGTGATAGTGCTTAAATCTTATAAGCAATTTTCATTCCTACAAATAGCAGATTTGACATCAATGAAAAAATAATGATTGAAAACATTCTTTTAATAATAATCTCCTTCTTTAAAAGTAAACCTTTTTAATCAGATTTCCAACACTTCCTTTATGGGGGAGTATCTGTAATTGAGTAGAGCTACGAAGGACTCTTGGTAGCTAGTATTGGATAGTGTCCTTGGACATTTGAGTTGGTTGAAGAAATTGAGTAATAGATTAACATAATGATGCCTTTGTCATTGATGTTAATGGGGGAGAAGTGAGTGGATGAAAAACATCTCATGTGAATGTGGAGAGAAGTATCTCCTAAGAAAGGGGGAGAGCTATAAAGAAAATATTGATGTCACTAGGGGAGAGTACATGAGAAATTTTAAACATATAAAATGGGGGAGAATTTTATCAATGAAGAATCAAAAATTGTTCCTAAGAGTTTTAGATTTGATTGATGAAGAGGATTTGAGAAGATGAGAACAACAACAACAACAACATGTTTGGTATTCTTGGAACTTAGATGTTTTTTCATCTATGTTACCATCAATGCAAAAGGGGGAGATTATTAGCATGAATTCTAATTATATCCATATGGAGGAGTATTATAGCATTTCTAGAACATTGGAGAGATTGATTTCATGACTGTGTGTTAAATTCATGGCTATGTCTTTCATTGATGTCAACATACTAAGAAGATTGACAAAGTAGCATGCAATGTTTGAGGTCATACACATGGAGGATTGATGATGAGGTGAAATGTAGTTGGGGAAATGTTCTATATTATGTCTCGATTCAATGACTAATTATGCATGCAAAAAGTCAAAGATTGGTGAGAATTATTGAAGATTTAATGAAGATAGTTTAAAATAGAGTTCCTAAAAGGTGATTTCTAGTGACTAGATTATATCTCCTAACTAGTATAGAATTTGTATGAGTGAAGTTAGGTAGAGGAAGAAGACATTGTGATTATGATGTTAGTGAATTCATGAAGTTTGAGGTCACACATGTGAAAATTAATTAATATTGTGAGCCAATAGTATTATGTAATTGAGAAAAAATGTAATGTAGTGTGTTATCTTAATGAGGTCCTATTGTAATTGTAATTGAGAAAGCCTCAAGGAAAAATCAATAAATTATTTTGAGGACTCAGTATAAAGGAAATTTATTTTCCTTGTGATGAAGTGTGTAATGTTTGAAATGTATGCTAGTGAAGAGTGTATGTGATAAGTAAAGAAGATTGGTAAATGCGAGTAAGCAATCAAAGGGATTATTGTGATGCGAGTTTTTAGATTTGTTATTGAGATATAAGAAGTTTTTGGTGTGGAAGAGGCATTGTAAGAGGAAATATCAAGTGTTGACTTGATTAGATAAGTTGCATCTTTATTATTTTGAAAGGAATAATATATAGGCTAGTTGGACAGTGGGTCCTTCTGCCTTCTACAACTCCTAAAAGGGTTGGAATATCCTTATAGGGGTTCAAAGTCTCCTAACATGGACTGATATATATACTAAATATATTTCATTGGCTCCTAATAGAGTCCATTCTCTTACAAGGAACTTTTATATTGGTACATCATTTTGTGGGTACCATCCCCACCGGAGTTTTCCCTCTGATCAAGGGTTTCCCTAGTTAACATATGTAGTGTTATTGTGTATGTGTATCTACTTATGGTTTGTTTTTATATTGATCATATGTTTAAGGTTTAATAAGGTTAATAAAAGTTGTATTGATCCGATAATAGATTAACCCCCCTCTGGTGCAGGAGCACAAGGTAAATAAGGGGTCAAATTAGTTAATTTTAAATTTTTGTTGTGTAATAAGCTCTAAGGGAAATAACTCTAGATAGGTTGAGCCTAGAGACCTTAATAGTAATGTTTGATAGGTTGGTGAACTCATTTGGAGGTCAAAAGAGCACTTTGTGCTTGTTTGTTCAAGTTACTCTAGGCTGTCAACCATGGTCAACGATTGTTCAAAGGTTGACTCAAGGATTAATTTGGTCATTTTTGGTTATATTTAGTCTTTAGGCATGATATGGATTCATTTCATGCATTATTGGAGTCAAATTTCACAATAGTGCAAAAAAATTGCTCAAAAGTTGCAAAACTACAACTTTGCAATTTTTACAACTTTTGCATTTTTCTTACAAAATATGCCAAGAATGCATAACCAATTAAAAATTTGGTTGGAGAAACATCCAAATTACCTGGGGAGAGGTATAAAGGTTGTAGATCACCAATTTTTGGGGTTAGAGAATTAAAGGAGCAAATTTTTGTAGTATTTTCTTATTTTTTAAGTGTGCCAATCCGTAATTTTACCAAGCAAATTTTGGGTTTTTGGGATGAATTGACTAAAATCAGTCTTGTGCATAATCTTATATGTCTAATACATTGATTTGAATTAGTACAACATATTTTCTTGAACATTTGCATTCATTTTCTTTATTTTGTTAGTTTTAAGCAAGTAAGGGTTTTGAAGCATTTTAATGGATTTCTTGCAATCCACAATCTCTTCGTGATCATAAATTTGTGGATATATAGGAATAGGTATAATATGACGATAAATAAGATCTCCAACTTTTAATCCATGGCTGTGATGCTAAAATGGTGAATTAAGAGCTGAACAAGTGGTTTGTTGAGCCATTCCAAGTGGGAAAAATGTGCCTAGAGCAACATTTGTTGTGATGTGGAGCCTAATTAGACTCAGAGGTTTATTTAGCATGATTCCCCTCTAGAAAATTTGCATAGGGGTTTAGGGGTAGTACTCCCAATATGGGATCAAGGGACAACACCCTGACAGATTCTTTAGGCAACACCCTAGGTGCGTTACCTGTTGTAATATAGGGTGGGGTCGAGGGGCAACACTCTTGTGGGGGGTTTCGGGGGGATGCCTCCAAAGCCAAAAATGCCCCTATATTGTAAAAGATGTTGGCTACTATTTTTCTATTATTCTATCCCTAATTTTGTAAGTGACCAAAAACTTGTATAAAAAGGCTTAGGGTTAGGAATTTTCATAAGTTGTGATGTGAAAATTGGTTCTTGTTGTGGTTTTGAGCTATAAGGGATTACAAATTATGATTAGGTTGTAATCACTGGATCATAATAATATTAGACATTCTATTGGTGGACATAGCCTAGGGATTGGGTGAACCACATTAAATCTTGGTATCTTGTGTTCTATTATGTGCGATCTATTATTTTTTGATATTGGTTATATTTGCATGTAACTGCTATTTTTGTCCATGGTTAAATCCTAACAAGGGGTATCAAAGCTAGATGATCATCATTTTTTCTTTTTTAGCTAGATCGTCATCATTTTTTTTTAGGGATCCTTTGTAGGAAGGTCTAATGGTTGAGTGGGAGCAATGGCAAATGAGGGTAAGCTAAGGGTTGACAAGTTTCATGGGTAGAACATTTAGTTATGGAAGGTGCAAATGGAGGACTATATCTATCAGAAGGATTTATGGAAGCCATTGGAAGGAAAAACTAAAAACTAGGGAAATATGAGAAATGAGGAATTGGAGATTTTAGACAGAATGACAGTTGGAAGCATTTGATTATGCTTGGCACCATCAGTGACATTTAACATTACAAAAGTAAAGACAATGGAAACCCTAGCAAAATTGTATGAAAAGCCCTCCACTTCAAACAAGGTATTTATCATGAAGCGTTTGTTTAATATGAAAATGGTAGAAGGTGGATCTATTCTAGATAATCTAAATGAGTTTAATACTATTATTAGTCAATTATCTTCTATGGTTATTAATTTTGATGAAGAAATTAGAGCTCTCTTGATTTTGTATTCTTTGCCTGAAAGCTGGAATGGCTTGGTAATGGCTATGAGTAATTCTATTTTTGGATCTAATACCCTAAAATATGGTAATGTGATTGGTGTTATTTTGAGTGAGGAAACTCGTAGGAAAACCTGAGGTGGATTTACATAAGGAAGTGCTTTGAATGCACAAAGTAGAGGCAGAACAACTGAGAGAGAAAATAATTCTGGAAATCATGGGAAATCAAGAGGAAAGTCAAAGGGGAAGAAGTCTCAATCCAGAGGACCAAGAGATTGTTGGTATTGTGGTAAAATAGGGCATAAGAAGAAAGATTACTGGACTTGAAAGAAAAATTAAGGAGATAAACCAAAAGGAAACAAGGAGACAAATGTGGTAAGTAACAAATCTGAAGAGGATGCTTTGCTTTTGTCTTTAGAAAGTATTGACAATTCATAGGTTTTAGATTCTGGTACTTCATTTCATGCTACATCTCATAGAGGTTATTTTATTGATAATGTCCAAGGGGATTTTGGGCTTGTTTATTTGGGGGATAATGAACCCTTTCAGATTTTTGGAAAGGGAAAAGTTAAGATTAAGTTGTAGAATGGGAATCATTGGTTACTAAATGAGGTAAGAAATGTTCCAAGGGTAAGTAGCAATTTAATTTTAGCAGGGCAACTCGGTGATGAGGTTTGTGTAATTACTTTTAATGATAAAAATTGGAAGGTTTCAAAAGGTTCCCTTGTAGAAACAAAAAGGTGTGAAAGTAGACACCTTATATCTTTGTATAGGTTGTGATGTTCCTTCTACTTTGATTATTTTAGAGAAAAATGAATGTTTAGGAATAGCTGCTGCAGTTGAGCAGGGAGAAAAAATAGCTATTGTAGATTCAAATATAGCACTATGGCACAACAGACTCAGGCACATGAGTGAGAAAGGTATGAAAGTACTTCATTCAAAGAAAGTTTTTCTAGGTATAAAAAGTGTCAATATGGATTTCTGTGAAAGTTTTGTGTATGGAAAACAAAAGAGAGTGAGTTTTGTAAAGACTAGGAAGGAAAATAAAAGTGAGAAATTAGAGCTTGTGCATATAGATGTATGGGGACCAGCTCAGGTATCTTTCCTTGGTGGCTCTCATTATTATGTTACATTTATTGATGATGCAACTAGAAAAGTATGGGTTTATTTCCTTAGATAGAAATGTGATGTATTTCAAACTTTTAAGAGATGAAAATGCTTGGTTGAAAATGAGATTGGAAAGAAGTTAAAATGTCACAGATCTAATAAAGATGGTGAGTATTGTAGTCATGAATTTGAAGATTATTGCTCGGCTAATGGTATTCTTGGACAAAAAATTTCTCCAAGGACTCCACAAGAAAATGGAGTGGCTGAATGCATGAACAAGACTATAATAGAGTGTGCAAGAAGCATGAGGTTGCATGGAGGGTTGCTCTTAAACATGTAGGTGGAGGCTATCAATATTGCTATATGTTTAATTAATAGAGGCCCCTCTACTCCTTTGGGTTGTGGTATTCTAGAGGAATCATAGACTGCTAAGAAGGTGAGTTATTCTTTTCTCAAAACCTTAGGTTGTGAAGCATTTGCTCATATAGATTCTAACAATAGAACCAAATAGGAGGCTAAGTCAAAGAAATGTGTATTTTTTAGATATGGCATTAAAGAAATGTGTATTTCTTAGATATGGCATTAAAGAAATGTGTATTTTTTAGATATGGCATTAATGAATTTATTTATAGGCTTTGAAATTTTAAGAAGTAGGGATGTCATATTCAATGAGAAAGTATTGTACAAAGATCTATTGCAACAACATGAGAAGAAAGAAGATGATTATGTAGTGCTGGATGATACTCCAAAAGCTGATGTTTCAACAATTCCTCATGATTTGCAACAACTACAATAACAAATACCACATATCCCAGTAAATGTTAGATGGTCAACAAGGCTAAGAAGACCTCCAGAAAGATTTTCTCCTTCTTTGTACTCTATTTTACTCACAGATGCTGGTGAACCTGAATGTTATGATGAAGCTATGTAGGTGGATACAAAGATTTAGTGGGAGTTTGCAATGAAAGAAGAAATGGACTCTTTGCTGAAAAAAAATACATGAGATTTATGCAAGTTTCCTATTGGTAAAAAGGATTTACTAAATAAAGGGGTTTACAGGTTAAAAGAAGAGGATGGAGGTAAGAAACAATTTAAAGGCAAGTTAGTGGTAAAAGAATTTGCACAAAAAAGGGCATTTATTTTCATGAGATATTTTCTCCTGTTGTTAAAATGAATTCTATTCACACCATTTTAAGTGTTGTGGCTACTGAAGATTTGCATTTAGAGTAGCTTGATGTTAAAACTACCTTCCTTCATGATGATTTGGATGAAGAGATATATATGGCACAACCACAAAGATTTGAGGTCAAAGGTAAGGAGAACTTAGTGCATAGATTGAAGAAATGTTTATATGGCTTAAAGCAAGCACCTTAGCAATGGTATTTGAAATTTGATAGGTTTATGCATGAGCATGGATATAGTAGGTGTCATTCAGATCATTGTGTTTATTTTAAGAGGTTGGATGATGATAACTACATTATTTTATGTTTATATGTTGATGATATGCTTGTAGCTGGGTATAACATGGATCATATTAAGGGGCTGAAATACTAGTTAGCACATGCATAGACTATGAAGGGTTTGGGGGAAACAAAATACATCCTTGGAATGAAGATTTACAAAGATAGGAAGAATAGGAAATTGAATTTATCTCAGGTTGATTATATTGAGAAGGTGTTGCAACGTTTCTCTATAAAGAATGTGAAGCTTCTAGTACACCTTTACCTGGTCATTTGAAGTTGACTAATGAGATGTGTTCAAAGACACAAGAAGAGGAGGATAAGATGTCTAAGGTACCTTATGATTCAATTGTAGGAAGCTTGATGTATGCTATGGTATTTACAAGGCTAGATATTGAACATGTAGTGGGAGTCATTAGCAGGTAAATGAGTCATCTAGGGCTTGAGCATTGGAATGCAATTAAATGGATTCTCAGATATTTGAGAGGAACAAATAGTAAGTGTCTATATTTTGGAGGCTCTACTAATAATTTACAAGGCTATGTTGATTTTGATTTGGCAGGGGATATTGATACTAGGTGGAGTACTACAGGTTATGTATTTACTATTGGTGGGGCAACAATGAGCTGGGTTTCTAGGTTACATAAGGTTAATGCTTTATCCACTATAGAGGCATAGTATGTTGCTACTATAGAGGCAACCAAGGAGATGACATGGCTTCAGTTCTTCATGGAAGAATTGGGACACCCTCAAAAGGATAATTATTTGTTTATATATAGCTAGAGTGCCATTCATCTTGCCAAGAATTTAGATCAGCATTCAAAGACTAAGCACATATAGTTGTAGTACCATTTCATTCAATTAGTTTTGGATGATGGACAGTTAAAGCTGGACAAGATGCATACAACTAATGATTTAGCAGATACGTTTACAAAGGTAGTGACAAGGGAGAAGCTAGACTCCTTTTCAACTTTGGTTGGTCTTCTAGACTAAACATAATAAAAGAACAATACAGTCCTGGGTGGTTTGATATTCCAGTGGGAGCTATAGGTTTAGTGGTGCTATGGTCAATATACAAGTAGGAGGTTATTATTGTGGAGTCTGATTAGTCTCCAAGTGGGATATTGTTGTGATGTGGATCCTAATCAGACTTAGAGATTTATTTGGCATGACTTCCCTCCAGATTATTTCTACAGAGGTTTGGGGGCAACACCCCCATGGTGAGGTCAAGGGGTAGTGCCCTTGTGGGGTCCTGGGGTAGCACCCTAGGTGCACTCTTTGTCACATTATAGGGTGGGGTCAAAGGGCAATGCCCCTGCGGGGAAGCCAAAAATGCCCTTATATTGTAAAAGGTGTTGGCTACTATTTTTCTATTATTCTAGCCCTAATTTTGTAAGTAGAAAAATTCTTGTATAAAAAGGCTTAGGGTTAGGGATTTTCATAAGATGTGATGCAAAAATTGGTTCTTGCAATGATATTGAGCTATAAGGGATTACAGATTGTAATCAGGTTGTAATCATGGATCATAATAATACTATACTTGTTATTGGTGGACATAGCTCGGGGATTGGGTGAACCATGTTAAATATTGGTGTCTTGTGTTCTCTTATGTGCGATCTATTATTTTTTGATATTAGTTATATTTTCATGTAACTATTATTTCTGTTTGTAGTTAAATCCTAACAACCTTGTGAATGGAAAGACAAGGTTTATCACCTTAAGTGAACACTAGAGACCAAGAGGGAAGGTTTGAGCCTAGTTTGAAGTTTTTAGGAGAATATTTCACCATTGGATTGAGTGGATAAAGATTAAAGCCCTAGTTTTAAGCCTAGAAATGAGGATTTTGTGTTTAGGGTACTTTTGTACAGAACCCAAATGAGATTCTTTGTAATCTGAAATTTATTCCAAAAGGGTATCTGAATATCATTTTTATTTGGAACCTTGTTTAGGTCGAATTGGAGAAAATTGCAAAATACCATTTTTGAAGGGTTAATTTCATTAGATCAGTTTGAGAAAAATAATAAGTTGATAAGAAAAATATGAAATATTGTTTGGGGAATCATGAAAAAAGTTGAATAAAATTCCTTGGAAGGTGTTGGGCACCTTGACTGGCAAAGATCTTGTTGCAAGGGTGTGGGGGTGTTGAAAAACCACTAGGGTATCTAGGTAGCCCTATAGAGTGGATTGTGTGGGTTAAGAATTGAAGAGTTCTTGCTTTTGGGAGAAGAAGGACCTAGCTTAGAATCTTTGGAATATCCTAACCGAAAAATGTTTGGATTGAGTTAACCTAAAGCAATTTTATTATTGGAGTTTGGAGAACACTCAAAGCCTTACTACATCAAGGTGGTATTAGAGCTAGGTTGAGTGAAGTGTATGTCAGACATAGAGGAATCAATTTTTGAAGGAGAGAGAAAGGTAGAAAGTATTCCTCCAAAGGCATTGAATATGGATGCTATTAAGAAGATAGTCCAAGAAATATTGGACTATCAAAAACAAGACACAAAGAGTGAACAACCTAAGGGTAAGGCAAAGGGAAAACTCACTAAATGGGGCAACGTAACTAATCAAGAGGAAGAACAAGAAGAATAAATGAGTAATGAGTACTTCTATAACCCCTACAATAGCACAAGCTGATAAGGAACATAACATGTTCTTGGATGCCCTAAAATCTCTTAATAGGGATTATTTTGATGGACTACCTATCTACCATGGAAGCTTAAATGGTGAAGACGTATTGAATTGGATTGATGCATTAAATAACTAGTTTGACCTCAAAGAGGTTGATGAATGTAATACAGGATGAAAGAATCCAATAAGGCAAGAAAAAGATCAATTCTTGGGAAAGAATGGTGATTAGGATTAAGGCACAATTTTTCCCTAGTGACTATGAAGTAATGATGTACAAGAAGATGCAAGGTTTCAAACAAAAAGACCTTGATGTAAGTAGATACATTGGAGTTCCACAAGATTAGTTTGAGATCCAAGAAGCAAGAAAGTGAGCCAGAGAAGTTGGCTAGGCATTTGAGTTGTTTAAGGACCAACATTCATGATGAGATATCTATCATGGCTCCTGATATAGTGAATAGATGCTTTTATTTGGCTTTGAGAGAAGAGGAAAAGTTGAGAAGAAAAGGGGAGTAACATTCTAGAGGTAAAAATAAAACCTTTTTTAGAGGAAGAGGCTTCTTTGGAAGAGGACAAACTAGTAGTAGTAATAAAGAAATTGTGACACTTGAGGAAAGTGGAGAAAGTAGTGTGAGGAGTAATAGAGGAAATTATAGGGGTAGAAGCCCTTTAAGAGGCAGATTTTGTGGATATGGAAGATGAGGAGGTACTGGGTTCATAGGGAACTGTTACCATTATAGTCAAGTAGGACACACAATGAGAAAATGTCCTGAAAGGAATTCTTCACAAACCATGGACATAAGAATAGCCTTTGTGCAAGATGATGCCAATTTAATTAGAGGAGAAATAGAATGTACCTAGCTAACATGTAGGATAAGATAAGGCTTAGAGTGCTCATGGGTTAAGCTCCATAACCCAAGTTCTTATATGATTATTTGAAGCAGAGAGATCTAATGGTAGCAACTTTTGAATTGGGTGTGCCTAAATATCCACTAGGTCTATGAACAACAATTCTAAGAGTTGTTTGTGCTTGTCTTGATACTAGTTGGATAGAAAACATGGTATTCCCAACTCAAGGGGAATACTTCCCAAATTGGGAAAAGAAAAAGGTTATTGACTAACAAAAAGTTTGTATAGTAAAATCAAGGTTATTGATTTTGGTGTGGACTAATAAAATACACAGAAATATATTACATGGTAAAAAAAGTTTTATTTGATATTATGTTTAATTCATAATTATAGTTAGATACTATATGAGTCCCTACTTTAATTTTTTCCCTCTATTTTTTGCTGAAATTTTATGTACCAAGATCTTACTTTGTGCATACTTTGATTGTTATAAGTATATGATGATTAGCTGGTTTAGTATTTCATTAATTAGCATTAGACACAAACATTATTCATTTGATTTAACTCCTTTTTGAGTTCTTTAGTCATATATTTGCAACAACTTTTCTTAGTGTTATTTGAAGATGATATGGGCTTTTCTTTGCATCATAAAAATATGGAGAAACAAATTGAAAATCTATTATAGAATACATAACAATAGAGAAATAATAGAGCTGGGAGAAGCAACGATATAGGTTACTTGAAGATGGAGAAATAATTTTTGAATTGAAAATAATTTAAACAATCAACTCTTCCCAGCTAGTAGGATCAAATACAGTTTTTCAAGGTGATAAAGTTTCATATGCAAATGCATCACTTGCATGCTAGGCATGAAGTGCATTCCCCAACTTATAATGAATGGTTGGATATATAGGCTCCATATACTAATCCAATAATGGAAGCCAAGGATGTAACCATCCATGTATTGACATAGTCTCCCTACAAGGATCCCAAGTATCTATTGTTGTTGTTAATTTGGGCATCACTATATGATCCTAAATGTTATGAAGTATAGAATCTGGTAGTAACTTCTCCCATCTCTCCAAAAAATGTAGCATAGGTTTAGGGTCCCTTGGCTCCCAGGAATTTTTAGCAGCTATTCTCACTACTAGAAGAATAACTTCAGTAAAGAGTTGAGTGAAAGGAGTTCAAGAAGAAAGTTCTACTTCTGTGTAAATGCCATTATCATGAGGCTCATTCCCTTGTAGAAGCCTATGCCATAATGAAATTACCTCTAAACCATGCAAAGGATGTTGACGTGGTTGCCAACCTTGAAACACTCTTATAAGCAATGGCAAAGCAAATGTAGATGAAATACATGAAAAATTCCAAGGTGATCATGACAAATCCTAATATATTAATATCTTAAATACAATAAATTGGAGGGTAAATCTTGTGAAAAGTGTGTTTTCTTTAAAGATCTCATGCATACAAAATTTGAAAGGAGAAAGTAGATAAAGAACGTACATAAAAACTAGCAAATTGTTTCAAACGAGCAAATCTGAGAAACCAACATTTAAGATATTAGGATATGCTGGTTTAAGAAAATGCAGATACTATTTCCAAGGTGATCATGATAGAACAAGAAAGAATGTAATTCCTACTATAGTTTGGTTGAAAAAAGATGAAGTTTTGACACAATAATGATTCATGTTTAATATCATTCATTCACACATGGATAAACCAATAGATGGCTAAGTTGAAGGAAAAAAAGAATTCAATTGAAATATGAACTAATGAGGAATCATGTGAACAACTCCTTGAATGTTCAAGAAAACAAGAAGGCCAAAACAAGAAGAAGAATGGATGAAGTGACAAGGAGTTACAAACATGAGGAATGAAGAGGAAGGGGTAAAGGTGTTTTATCCTTGATAGAATTCAATCTCACATTGTGTTGTAACATAGGTTTTTGATCCTTGATAGCTTTCATTTCAACATTCAAGTTTTCAAGATTCGTCAACACTCTCACTTGCGGACCTCTCATGTCAAGCATTTGTTGTACTATTTGAATACCATGTTCTTGCTTTCAAATTCACATTGTGTTGTAACTCTAGCATAGGTGTTTGATCCTTTATATCTTTCATTTCAACATCCAAGTTTTTAAGATTGGTCAACACCCTCACTTGCAGACCTTTCATGTCAAGCACTTTCTGTACTATTTCAACACCATGTTCTTGCTTATGAGCTAATAGTCTTCAGGTGTATTTTCTTGTAAAACATTAATTTTGTAAAACTTTCTTTATTGTTTCAACACCAAATATACCATATGTGTACATATAAACATTAAGTACAACATGTCCAATATTTTTACAGATATACATCAATTACAAAAAATGTTTCTTTCAAAACCATATGTGCAGATATAAACATTAAGTACAACATGTCCAATATTTTTTCAAATATACAGATTAATTACACCAAATTCCAAGTTCACCTTTTCATTTTAATATTTATGACATTTCATTATTTTCTGCTAGTCAATTTGGAGGCCATTCTAAAATGTAGATTAATATCATTGAAATTTCTACTATCCTTGCACAATAGTCAAAATCACAATCTTTTGTAGCAATGGTTGGTGCCATGTTTGATCTGGCAAGGTATTTTCCCAAGAGAATTCATTGTACTTACGAGGCTTCTAATCTTAGTGATGATAAAAACAACTGGAATAAGTCTTTTCAGGTTGTAATTGAAGAGTTTCTCATGCAATTTGCAAAAAAAGTGATAAATTTAATAGTTATTTTCCTTTCTTGAATGCACATGCTATTAGACAACACATATGAAATTAGTATTAAAAATCCACTAATATGTAGAGTTAGTCAATATAATGCAAAATTCAACTTGTTTAGATACAATCCTAAAGAGGTGCCAATAAATTGTCTAAAATGTTGCTTCTCCTATAGATGATGGGTAATCTATTCTCCACAATCCCTCTTCCTCAAATTCCTATTATGATGACAAAAAAATTGTCACCAAGCTTATTTCAAGTGTCATAAAACTTCCATAGAAACTTCTCACAATAATCTCTTCAAAATGCTTTATAAATTTGCATAGTCCTATATATACTCATAAATATGTCCATAGAAGCCTTCATAAATCTACTCTTTATCCCTACTAATAGATCTACATTAATCTTATGTGTGCTTCCTTATTCACAACCCATGCTCTTGCCAAGATCACAATCTTTTTTATATCTTGACACCTTCATCAAAGAATGCATATATTTGAAATACAAGGATGACATACATTCTATATGAGTAGAACATCATTTTAAGCATCTCTAAAGAATAATTACCTAGCCTTATCTAGAAAAATTGTCCACAAACTCAATAAGTGATTATCCTTCAAAGAGTAAGAGAAGGAAAAATAATTTCAAACAAAGGATTATCATTACTTGTACTGAATAAAGTAGCAACATTTTGTACTTCAAAAATATAAAATTAAATAATATTTACTGTTATTAATAGATTTTCCCTACTACAAATTGTGTAAAAATATTATAATCATGTAGTAGCAAAAAAATGAAGAGATTTTGAAACAAAAGAGTTTTAAATTCATACTATCCTAAAAATGTACACTAGACATAAATCAATCACATTTTTAAGAGGCATGATCACTAATTATGCTAAAACTATGATGACCATATAGCCTTGAATGAGGACACTCTATCTTTGGCATTCACATTTTTCCAACTACATATAGCAATTGGAAAAAGCTACCCATTAACACACCATAACCAAAATGCATGTAATTTGATCACAATGTATAAGAAAAGAAGTGCATGAAAAGAACATAATATATGTCCCAAATGGAGGAAAAAACTGACATCAACAAAAATTTTAGAGCAATATCTGCACCTCTCAAATTGAGCATACCACTATAACTTAAAAACTACGAATTTCTAATGAGACCTAGAGTTTTCTTCTTGATTGCTGAATCTTAAAACTTTCTTACTGGAATATAACTTCTTATTGTAATAGCATATTATGGTGTACTTATATATTTAGAATAATCATTCTACTATATATCAAACTTCCATATTAGAGTTGAGCACACACTTTAGATTGTTGATCACAAAAACATGACTATTTAACATAAAGATATAACAAACTTGCCCAAACATGAAAAATGAAAAGAAATGTCAGTCATAATAGAAACAAAGGCAAATGATGAGAGTAATAGAGCACAAATAAAGGCAAAGTCAGGAAAACCCAACAATTTTTTTGGCAAACACTTATATTGATAAAGACCCTATCACAACACCATCTAGCCACCTTCCAAAAAACTTATGGTCCCCTTTGATTTCAGTGGCAAAGAAAGTTACCAAAATTTTGTATATTTGTTATTTACAATGTCACTAGAGATTATAAAGTGTGCAGACCTATATTTGCAATTATTGACAATGTTTGAAATTTGAATCATGAATTTAAAGTTGAGAAAGCATGAATGGATGGTATAGGTGTCATGGTGTTTAACAGATGGCTATTTGGGAGGTGTCTAGAATGTATTGTCTTTGCTTTCTTTGAAATTTTGAATGCATGCACTAGGTGTTGGGAATATTACACCATTCTTGTAGTTGTTTTAATGTTAAGTAGGATTGCTTTTTTGAGTTGTTAAAATAATTAATATATTAGGGAGCCCTGTTCAGGTGGTTCCTATAATATAGGATCTAAAAAAGCAAAGCATTATGTTTATTCTTATTAAATAGAGGCAAAGAATTAAAGTGCGATATTGTTTGTGTAAAATCTTTGCATGCATCCATAATTTTGCATGAAGTTTCACATGGTATTAGCATAGCAAAATTATTCCAACATAAAAATGAAATTGGATAATTTTGGGGGATCTAAGCTAAAGAAGATTTAGACTATTATGGAGAGGGCTCTAATCTAGATAGTTATGGAGTACATGACTGGTCACTCTATTTCACGTTCATATGAAATAGGTCCTTTTTCTAGATAAAGAGTTTATTGCACAGATCTTATGAGACATGCTACATGCAATTTGTATCTGCCACTAAAGAAAG
This sequence comes from Cupressus sempervirens, assembly GCA_028749045.1. Taxonomy (NCBI): domain Eukaryota; kingdom Viridiplantae; phylum Streptophyta; class Pinopsida; order Cupressales; family Cupressaceae; genus Cupressus; species Cupressus sempervirens. Next base: position 36,566,073 of record CM053786.1, on the reverse strand, counting down.
AACCTATTCATACCCTATTGTATATGTCTTTGTATTGTCCTCAATTTTTTTAAATTATGGAGGAGATTAAGGTGAAGAAATTTTCCATGTGACCATTTTCTCATAATTGCAAAATAATTTTACCATTTCTAATCTCTGACTCTAGAGTGTGAGAATTCATCCAAGGAAGAAGTTCTTGATGTATTTGGAAACAAAAACTTATCAAAGCAACAAGAATCATGTTGAAAGATTGATGAATATTGGTGAAGAAGAACTAATAGCATGGAGACATATGGAAACCACAATTCATAGAGGGGAGGAAATATTCTATCAACTTTGGCATGGGCGAGCTTCTCACATAATGGATAGACAACACAAAAAAGTAATCCACAACATTTGAAATTAGTTTTCCACCCCATATAAAAAGATTATAGATTTTTTGAAGAGGGTTGCTGAATTCTCAATTTCCATTGATATATTTTTCAAAGGAAGGTGCTTTAACAGTCATTTCTTTTCTAACAATTTTTGTAGAGTTTGAAGTAATCTTTTAAAAAAAAAAAAAAATCAAAAGTGGGGTGACCACCATATATATATATAATTACTCTGATTCAAAGAATCATCCGAGAAAGAATAAGGTAAGAAAACCTGGAATCCTCATCATTACAATTACTAAAGGAGAACCACATTAAAAAATTTATAAGCCAAAAAAATAAATCATGTACATTCCAAGTTGGAAACCAGAAAAACATAAAATGCTGTCCAAAACCAAAGGTAAGTAGCTCCATTTCAGGCTATTGATCCACCTCAACACCAAATTCCATTAGCAACTAATTATTTCTTTGAGTCTATAATCATGGAATAGGTCCACCTAAATCAAATTACATGAGATGCATTGTAGGCACTATGCGGGTGAGAAATCATGTTTTTTTCCAAAATTTAGCACATTGCAATGACAAGAATAATATTGATATAAAGAGCTTATAACTTTGCACATACATAGCTGGACATATGAATGTCCCAATAAAAAGTTCACACTGGATATCATTCAAAGTAAATAGCCAATTCCTCGGAAGTGAAAAGATAGACTACCAAAACTAAGATGTAGAAGTGTATCCTAATATAGAAATATGTGTGTCTTGAATTAGTCATCAGCATCTCTATCATAAATTAGGGGCATTACAACTTGCATTAGTCTCAACAACCACAAGCTTTCTTATCATCAACAATCAATTTTTGTAAATCTACATTATTATTAGTAACATGTGTTGGATAAATTTCATCATACAAACAACCGTCACAACCCAGATTTGCAAGATAATAAGCAAGGACATTCCCTTCATGAAGGGTGTGTGATATAAGAACTTCTTCAAAGGTGTCTAGGAGATGCTAGATTTTTTGAAGGATGTAGGCCAACTTCCTGTTTTGTGACTCTCTTTTTATGTAGACATTGATGATAACCATGTAATCACCTTCAATATGTATTAGTAAAAAATCCCCTCATTTTTCCAAAACTAGACAAAGGAAGAGAGCATATTCTTTTGATATATTGTTTGATCCCAAAGGTAGGGGATCATATTTAATAGCAAGCACATCACCATAATGATCTTGAATGCAAGCACCTACACTCATTTAACAACTAACAATGTGCAAATCAACAATAAATATATCTAGCAAATATTTAAATTCAGTAGAACATGTATGTATAAGGTTGAAGAAGAGATGCCATATGATAATTTAGATATTTTTGGCCCTTGGGATACCACTTTCTCCATTGGCTAAGTACTGAAATAAGAGTACTACCTTTTGATTAATTTTTGTGATTTGATTTCAATTAAGCTCTATTGAATATTAGTTTGATCTATGTTCTATTCAATGAGACTTGTCGCAACATACTAATTTCAAGATAGAATATACATGCTTGAAAAGTTCAAATCTTAGCAACCATAGGGACAACCACACAAAAAAAAAGTTGCAACCAAAACCATATGAGAAAGAGGAACCTCCAAGAAAGAGACAAGCAAGGAAGAAACACATCCCCCATTGAAACACCAATAGGCAGAGTGGATCAACAAAATAAAAAGAGCTTTGGTGACACCATCAACAACAAGATGAACTTGAACTGTGACAAAAGCAACTAGAAGCATCACAAAGGGTTCTTGAATAACATGATCTTCTACATAATATGTGAGTTTTTAAGCATGATTTTAAGATCATACTTGCAATATGTTAGTATACATTATTTAGAGGCAAGTGATTCTTGCTAAAAACTCCACAAAATCACATTCATTGCTCCTTGATTTTAGGGGATACTTGAACAATGCTATTCATTAAATATTTTCTATTGGAATCATCTATTATAATAGGATAATAAAATACAAATAGAAATAGAAGCAAATAGTTAAAGTAGACCTTATACAATTGAGGACATTTGCAATATTAGGTAGACCAACAAGAGAGAAAATGGAGTGTGCTTTAGAAGGAGGAAATTTTTGCTACATGAATGAAACTGCACCACATTGAAAGGACCTTATAAAAGAAATGTTTAGCAATAAAAGGGTGTGGTAAATCCCTTGGGAGATGTATAGATAAGTAAATGCAACACAATATCTCATCATGTGTCAAGACATGAGGTATAACATTGAATGATACCACAAGGAAAACATCTAAAGAACATGTTAAAAAATAATAATTTCTTCTTCTTTTTTAGAAATAAATTTTACTATGTTGATCACATGTGTACACTATTTAACATAGATCATGCAGTTTCCTCTTTGGCCCCTCTCATACAGATTGTCTTTGACATTTTCCTAAGTTGTCTGATTGATATTGCTTCTACTCAAGTATTTCACAGATAGTGTTGCATTTCCATTTCCTTTTTATATTACTATAGATAAGAAGCGCAATATCATGATTATTTCTCCATGCAGAAAGCCATGGATTCAACATACATTTTGTGTGTAACATTAGTTTATTGAGGACTTGACATAATAAAATAATGCTACACACAAAATGTATGTTAAATCCATGACTTCCTACATGGAGAAATAATCATGATGTTAGGCTTCTCATCTATAGTAATATAAAAAGGAAATGGAAATGCACCACTATCTATGAAACACTTGAGAAGAAGTATCAATCAAATAACTTAGAAGAATGTCAAACACAATCTTCATGAGAGGGGCCAAAGAGGAAACTACATGACCTATGCTAAACAACATATGTGTGTGATCAACATAGTAAAATGTATTTCTAAAAAAGAACATATGTTTTTTTTAAAATATATGACAGGTGTGATGGAATGCTATTGGAACAAGAGCACTGCCATCACATATATATCATACATACAATCAACAAAGATAACAGAGAGCCATCACACCCATGACACTACTATCACATATTGTTGTAGTTGAAATGACCACTGCAACACTTGACTATCAGCCATACAATACGATCTTCACTATTCACATGAAAAAGTAAAATTGTTAGATGTTGTAATTATGATGCTAACCTATAACAATTATGACAATGTCACGGTGACCTATTGGCCCTACCTTTTGCAAAATTATGACATCTTTTGGCATCATAATTGTGACAGATGAGGTTTTCATCACAATGTCTGATGCCAAAAGTCTGACTAGAGCCAATTCTTGGTACTATCACTTGGGTGATGGTTAGCCATCATAATTGTGACATCCCACCATCATAATTTGGGTCCAAATGTAGTAGTGCTATAAGTTTCCCATTCCAAGAATAGAGGATCTAATGGACTATTTGGGGTGAGCATGTTATTTCTTAAAGATTGACTTGAAATTAGGATATCATTAAAGATGGATCAAGCCTAGAGATGAATGGAAAACAACATTTAAGACCAATAAGGGTTTATATGAGTGGTTGGTTATGCCATTTCACTTAACCATTGCCCCTCTCACCTTTTGTTGAAATTACAATAGGAAAGGTAAACTTTTGAGGGGGGGGGGATGGATCAATAGTTTAAACTTTGACCCTTAAAACATTCACCACACATCCATCTCATACATTCAATAAGTATACTAAAATATTGTGTAAAATATGTACATCTAAAACATGTAAACAAGTAAACATTCACACATATATGACACCAAATATGATTACCCATAAACCCTCCAATGACAAAGTAGAATTGGGGTGGGGATGACACCTACAAATCTTCACTACTATAGTAATAAAGTGTATCTAATGAAGGTTACAATATTTTGATCATGAGACATGATCTACCCTGTGAAAGATCTACCCTATTAAAGGCTTACAAAGACTATTAGGTCTCACCCTATTAAAGGATTTCAACACCCTATTAAAAGTGTGCCTTGTTAAATAACTTCAACTCAAAATTAAATAAGCACCCTACTAAAGGATTTCAATATAGCCTGTTAGGACTACTTTGTTAAGAGATTTAACTAATTCACCTACTAGAATGACTCAGTATTGATCCTGTGGTAAGCATTTGGTTTCTTGATGATAGATCAACTCTATACTAATGTTCTCTTGATCCTTCTTGATTAGATGTCTCGTTGTTGTATACTTTTCCTTTCCTCTATTCTCCTTTAACTATTTCTGTAATGCAATCTCAATTCACAATTCATTAGTCACCATGAATGCTCTATTTTTTCATGCAAACTTCTCTCTTTTCTCCTTCATACACCTTAGAAAGTTTAGGGTTTTCCCTCCTTAAGAATACTTAGGTGACTTAGGGTTTAGTATGAATCATTGACTGTGATTCATCCATTTTGCCACTTAGTCCTTCCCTTTACCTAATTGGCTGCATGTAATGCATTGGGAATCCAACTTAAGATTCATCCTTATCTCCAAAATATCATAATTCAATCTTTAAGTTAGCTCAAAAAATGGTCTACATATTTTTTTGTGCCATTACAATCAACTATGACAAAACTGTCTTACTCGACATCTAAAGTCTTTGATGCTCAACATATACTAGTCTCTATACTATGACTCGACATCTATATCATTTGACATGTTATGCTTACCTGGCTCTTGAATCACTTGGCATACACTATCTGCTCAACATTTGAGTGACTCAACACATGAGTGATGTTGAGCTATCATTTTGCATGATGCTTAATGACATGAATCCTTTTGAACTCCTCTCTTGAAAAAGTTAATCTAGGATCAACTCGAAGGTTCTAGGCAATCTTGTGACCTACTGGAATCTTCTTAGTTGAAGATAAATGTGTTTTTTCACAAAGAGGCCTTTGTTGGTTTGAACCAATTTTAGATAAGATGACCAATTTGCTTTTTGTTTCAAAATTAAACATAAAAGAGATATGTTTTTGGTATTTTCTATTTTTTGAATGAATGCAATCTAACAATGCAACTATATAAATTCCTAAATTAACCAAGGGTTAGCAAAGAAAATAACAAAGATAGGGTAACACGAATTTTAGGAAAATAACATGAAAAGTAAAATCTTATGAACATAAGCCGCAAAAACAACATGTCTGCAAGTTAAGCCTTTGAAAAGATCAATGGGTAACCAATGAAAATAGGAGCAACACACACTTAATTCCATTGATGCAATTGTCGATGGGAATTTAGTAACTATAAGATTTTTCACTATTCATCAAATTGCAAGGCCATTGAAAGTGCGCTCATGCAAGACAAAAAGCTCTGCAAGACCAAAATGGTGATCTCTTCTCAAACTAAGTATGTCAGTAGAATTTGTAGACCCATAGGAAACACCAGAATTAAAAGATTGCACAATCAAAATAACACAATAAAACTATTTGCTCAATTACATTCCATGAATATACATCCATAAAATATAACACACTTAGGCAAGAATCATTACACTCCAAATGTGAGCACCAATAACATATATTATTGCATCAAAATAATGGAAACCTGGAATACATATTACATTCCTGAATTTATAAGAAATATTCTCCTCAATTTGTGTTGAGAGTGAGAGATATCTTTATGCAAACATATGCTTCTAAACTAATAAAACAAATCTATTTATGTACAAACTATCTAACTAGTGCTAAGTAGGACTCCATCCATATTTATATCATTAAATGGATGCATGAGCCTTTACATGTCTTTAAAAAAAAGAAAGCTTGAGAAAATAAGAAGAAGAAAGCCACTAGATGATGTAGGAGTCTTTGGAAATGTCAGAAATAGAAGCTCCACCTTTGCTGGATGTTTGTAGGAGTTAAACTGTCATGAAAATGCATTTTTGATGCATGGAAAGCTCTAAATTTAGAACTGACAGTTAACTATCAAAGCACCTTAGAAGAAGAAAACCTTGGGAAAAGTGCACCTTGAGTACCTATGCACCAGTGCAGCTGTACACCAGCACACCTGCACACTTGCGCACCTTGGAAGCTCAAAAGTTTAATCAACCAAAAAATCACAATTTCTCAATTTTGAAAATGGTTTTTGGGTTTTTCTCAGATGAGGTCTGGGATCACTTTTTGTGTACTTACTTTGCCCCTTTTTGATGATTTATACCATCTTTATAGTCAAACACTTTTATAAGAAGCGCACCTCTGAAGCTTGAAAGCTCAATTTTCCAAAAAGTCAAAGTTCTCTATTTTGAAAATGGTTTCTAGGTTTTTCTTAGATGAGGTCTAGGATCACTTTTTGTGTACTTACTTTGCCCCTTTTTGATGATTTATACCCTCTTTATAGCTAAACACATTTTAGTAAGAAGTGCACCTTGGAAGCTCAGAAGTTCAATTCGCCAAAAAATCAAATTTCTAAGTGTCAATTTTCCAGAGTTAGAATTTTTTTCCAACTTCAGAATTTTCCAAAGTTAGATTTTTTTCAACTTTATAATTTTCTAGAGTTAAATTTTTTTTTTTCAAATTCAGAATTTTTTAGAGTTAGATTTTTTTCAACTTCAAAATTTTCCAGAGTTCGATTTTTTTTCAACTTTAGAATTTTCTAGAGTTAGATTTTTTTTCAACATCAAAATTTTCCAGAGAGATTTTTTTTCAACTTTAGAATTTTTTAGAGTTAGATTTTTTTCAACTTCAGAATTTTTCAGAGTTAGATTATTTTCAACTTCAGAATTTTTTAGAGTTAGGATTTTTTTCAACTTCAGAATTTTCCAGAGTTAGAGTTTTTTCAACTTCAAAATTTTCTAGAGTTAGAATAATTTTCAACTTCAGAAGTTTCCATATCTTTTCTACCAAGATTTTTTAGGTCTTTCTAACTAGCTTTTTCAAAGGTCTTCTGCTCAAAATTTCAAGTTAAAACTTTCATCAGTCTCTAAAACTACGTAGGTGAAGGCTCACTATTTTAGAGACTAAAATTGGGTTTTTAGTTCTTTCCAATGGTCTAAACAGTTTTGAATTTTGAGCTGTAGGTCAAAAGTTATGACCTTGACAAGTCAAGGATGCCCTTTTATCTGCACAAAGAAGCAAACATTAGTCTGAAAAGTTGAAAAAATTAATTAAACAAACCCTAGATATGACAAAACACAAAATAGAAACCCTAAAACCTAAAATTTTGCTAAAAAACCTTAAAAATACTAAACACCTTTAGAAGACAAAAAGGCACACCTTGTACACCTCAGAGGTGTGCTAGGTGCGCCTCCCCCTATATAAAAAATCCTCCACACCAAGAGTGGCACCTTGTGGGGTGCACTAGGTGTGCACCCTTATAGTGTGCTTAAGAGAAAGAAGTGTTAGAAGGGGTGTGGCCTAGGGTAGAGGGCACCTTCGCAGGTGCACACCTGCACAGGTGTGTACTTCCAAAGGGAAGTGCTCCTACTAAAGTATTTTGTGCTCTAGTGCACCTTTTGGGGTGTGCTAGGTGCACCAAGTGTGCTAATGCACCCCCATATACATATAAAAAATTGAATATTCCTCCTTAGAACCTCTAGTTTCTGCCAATCAAGTTTTTTAGGTAGAGACCCAGATTAAGCCAAATCACTAAAAAAAACTGTAAAAAGACTTAGATCATAGACTAGCGATCTGGAAAGCTAAAAATATTATACTAGGGGGTCCCCATTTCTAGGAAAAATGGGGTGTGCATTGTGAAACCACAAGTGGCTTGGCAGTCATTGTGAACTTGACATGCACTGTTATATACATGTTGCATTTGACATGTACTACTTGTTCGATGTGAACTAAGTAAATGACTTAAGTGTGTAGACACTCATTAGTCAAAACCAATCTAAGATCAACAATCTCCCCCTTTGACATTAGTATCAAAAACACTTGGTCATGCATTAATATCCTTAATCTTACAAGAAAAGCATATCTCTTATTTGGCTTATGTACACAACTTCAAAACTTCAAAATTTTATAACAACTTATCCCTCAAAATTTGATAACTCCCCCCTGAGTTGATAGGTCTGGTTCTATACTCAAATTTCTATACTCCTGCTGAGTAAATGTGTCTCAACTAATACTCACTGACTCTATCATCTAATTTTTCTTTCTCCCCTTTTCTTACTACTTTATTTCTCTACTTTTCTCATTTCTCTCTTATCTCCCTCTTTATTTCTCCTCCTTTTTGACACTTATGTCAAATGTGCTATACACTAATAGTGTGTTTGTCAAAAAAGGATTTATGAACCTCTAGTATAATCTTGAGAGCTACATCCCAATTTTCACATGCCACATCCAAAGACATAATTTAGATGGCCAACATGGCAGCAAGGTGCACTAGGCCGTCTAATGTTGAAAGATTGGCATCTTTCTTTATAAGTGTTTTAGTTTAGCTAACTCCTTGTGCAAAATTTCCATGTGGGGGGTCAATGTTGTTTGAATGCTAATTAGTTTTTCTCTTATATTGGCTTCATCTGCTGATAACATAGTTAATTGACTCTGGGTATGTAGCAAAGTTCTAAAGTGCTACTCACTTTGAGTTGGTGTCGTAGGCAGTTTTGCACTTGATGTATTAATCTAACTTTTCAAATCAAAATGTGACTTATTGTCTCTTGTGTGAAGAGTGTTGGATTGCACAATTTTGTGTATAGTGAGAAAATGTTCTCAAGTACCTTCTTCACACTCTCTACCTTAGTTGCTAATGCAATTTATGTAAGTGCTATATCACTTAATTTTTCTCATTCACTTTGCTTTGAAATTTATTTTCAGACCATTCTAGTAATTTAGCATTTGTATCAAGGTCTGCATCACTAAAATTTTCCACTATATTTTTCATTTGTTCAATGAGTGGCTTGGTTTCATATGGAGTAGGCAAATTAAATGCATCCAGAAATATGTCTTTGATATCCAACAATGCTTGCTTCTACCTATGCTCCCTTCTAAGCAACTCTTGTTTTTTCTTTCTTGCCAAGGCTTCTTGCAATATGCCCATCTACTCTATGGTCATTGTAGGATAGTCATACTTTGGTAAAATAATCTCTTCATCAAGGATTACATCACCATATTATATCACTTCTTCAACCTTTGATGAACTTGGACTCGACATTGAGATTTCCAATGATGTTGCATCTATGCTCAGCTCCTTAAGAGTGTGACTGGAAGGAGTGTAGATTCTAGTAAAGTTACCAAGGTTTGAATTGCTACTCACTCCTTCACCTTTGGTGTCAACTCAGTCTATTTAGGCTTGTCCTTTTCTTCCACAATGCCTTGACTTGCACCTTGTACTTGTGTTGTAGGTGCAGATAAGTCGATCTAACATATTTCACTCTATGTTTTTGTAGTGGCTTGGGTTTCCACTACATCCTTTCCAATTGTATCAACATTTTTTGATGTAGTTTTAGGTTCTTTATTTAAAGGTTGTATATTAGTGACTTGAGGGGTGATAGAAGGTGGTTCTTGTGTATTCACCTCTTCCCTTGTAGTATTAGTCGCTGGTTTCTGTATCTCATCTACACTCAACAATATATGATTATCACATAATTTTTCCTATAGTGTAGACTGATTGAGTATATTTTCCAAATCTTCATTTGTAAGGGGATTGATTTTCTAAGCAGTGTGATCAGAAACATCCTTCACTGTTACTGTTTTGGTATTTACACTTGTTATATGTTGAGGGCTGGCATTTGGTAGTTGTGTATCTTGCATAGTCTGTTCTTCTTACTACTCTGCCTCAGTTGTTTCCTAGTTATCTTCTTTCATTTCTATATCTCCCTTAATAGTCTTTATTGTCATCATCTTCTTCATCATCTTTTACTTGAATGGATTCCTATTCTCCTACCTAAATTACTATTGCTAGTCCATATGCCACTTTCCACATATGTGTGGACTTCTTCACAACATCTTCAATATTGTTTTGCAGTATACTGAAGGCTCTATATTTTGGAAAAATCTAACTGCATATTTTTTCATAGCCTTAGCAATTTGTGCCTTATTGAGTTCAGGCATAACTTGTGCAAGTGATGTTTTCCTTATTTGTCTTTCTAGGTTTAAATAATAATGCCATTTTTGCTCAACTCTTTCATATAAAATTTTGGGCATAGAGTTAGCAATTTCTAGCAGGGTTTTCTTAAAATTTTCCATCATGGCATATATAGCCTCCTCCACTTGATTCTTTTCAACTTTACCAAGGTTATAAAAATCAATATGAGAAAATCTTGACAAATCTGCACTATTCTTAACATCTTCACATAGATTTTCTAAATTAGATAATGGGTTGTGACTCACCACTTTGAATTGGCTATTATCATCTAATTCTATTCTTTCTTCATCTGACTCAGCTTGTGCAATGTATTTCCTCCTTAGTCTTTTCTACATTCCTCCTTCCTGCTTAGCTGGTTTGGCTTTCTCCTTTTCCTTTTGTGTAATGACATGTGCACTAACCCTTGTAGCAGGTGCAGTTGGTTTGGGATGGCTTAGTTTTGTAGTTTTTTTAGACCTTGTTGTTGGTTGAGCCTTATCCTTTCTCTTCTTTTGATTAGTAGGAGTAGGTGCTTCCTTTTCTTCTTCTCCCTTAGCACCTTCAACAACTTATGTCTCTTCCTTTGGCTAATCTTCTCCCATTCCTTGTGTTAGTACAAGTGGTGCTTGGGTCTAAGAGTCTTCTTCCTCTTCATCCTCTTCCTACTCAATAGATTCACCAAATTTACCTTTCAATTTCTTCACCAACTTCTCCTTCTTCTTTATGACATAGGTAGTCTTGAGTTCCATGGTAATTTTAGATTTTTCCATCTAATAGTTTCCAAATGTAGTAGTATTTTTATCTATTTCTTCTACAAGGAAAGCTGTAATAGTTGTGGAGGCCTCAGCTACATTGAATTCATATCCTAATGGCCTTAGCCATCTTACCCTTGGAGTTGCTTCTTGAACAAAAGTGTAATCAACATCCACTAAGAAAGAAACATAATCATAATGCTTTTCCACTAGTGATACTGGAATTCTCAATCTTTTCTTCATTGATTGTTTAAAGTCCTCAAAGAAGCTTTTCATTATAGAGTCAATGTTCTCACCCAATTGTTCAATGAACCCACCTATTTGTATTGCCACTGACCTGTTTGTCTTCCATGCAACTGTGCCAAATGTAGGAAAAGTGTTTTGAACATAAAAGAAAATACATATCAAAATAGAACCAAATTTGCACTAAGCACTCTTTGTCTTTCTTATTGCTCCTAGGTTTTCAACCAGTTATTGTAATTGTAGCTCTGCAAGATCATCTATGTGATATTTCTAAGTTACAATCTTACAACCAAAATCTACTACAATACAGGGCAACTACTTAATCTACTGAATTGGTAAAACTTATGTGCAATAACCCTTACTACAAAGTCTATCAAGGGATCTGTGATGGTATCAATAGTCATTCCTCTCTTATTCCACATGACTCTTGTATTCTTCTCAATAACCTATTTTGAATCACTCCTCAAAGTTTTAGGCTGATCTACGGTTGGCTACCTTATTACCATATGGATTATTCTATTGGTGATTTTGATAGGTCCATTGTCTAACCATAGAAAACTATCATGAACTCTACTTAATACAATCCTAATCCATTCAATTTTGAAAACATTTAGGAAATCTAGGGCATGAGTTAACAAATTCTTTTCTACAATTTTATATTCTTCCCTTAACACACCCTTTTGACAAAGTCTATCATATGCTTGCCTGATCTCCATATCACCTATACTCCCAATTTTTTAGTTGTAATATTTCCTAACATCTTGATTCATTAAAATATTTGATGGTATCATGGATAACGCATTGGAGGGGTCTTGTTTATAAGCAATATCATATATGTCCTTCAATATTGGTTGTTTAACCTCATTGCTAACTAGTTGAACATTCTAAATCTCCTTTCCCTCTACACCCTTTGAACTAGATGCAATTATGTGAAACTAGGGTTTACGAAAATATAAATAGTGTAACTCATCACTTGATAAATACCTTGCAAGATCTGATGAAATGGTGTTAAATTGCTGCTCAAATCTTCTGCAATCACTTTGGATGAATTTTATGATCACCTTTACTCTCCTTGCTCTTTCTCAATTTTGAAATGATGTAAAATGAGTTGAAAATTGATCAAATACCCTTTTTAAATCCTGTAATAAATGCTAAGTGCTTACATAGTTGTAAGCTTGATATCAACCAATTTCAAGCTCACTTGGCATCCATTAGCATTTTATTCATTCAAAACATCAACTAGCTAGTTTGTTTGCTCGGCATCCTCTATCACTTCACTCGATACTCATGGGAAATTTTTTAGGCTTGGTAGTAACATGATAAATCGAAAGATTTTTTTTGGATTCCCAATAACATCTTGCATCTTTATTCATGCTTTCAGTACTAAATTATTTTGGAATTGATGTATGGTATGACTTATGAATATCAGTCCCACATACCTCTTGATTGCTTCGTTGATCACTTGACCCATTGGGTGAAGTGATCCCTTCTCCATTTGATGTGCTATAATCACCCTTTTTCTTCCATGTCTTGTTCATTTCATTTTTGAAATTTTCAACATCTACCTTGCCTTTGCCTTTGTCAAACTCACAACTTGGTGCCTTTGACTTTTTTGGACAATATTGACTAATGTGACCAATCTTTAAACAACTAAAACATGTGGTTTGACTAAACCACATTTTGTAGTCACCTGTGAAGTGTGTTCTAATATAATTTTTAGGAACATGTCCATATTCTTGACAATAATGACAGCTATACTTTGTATTATAATCCTAGTTATAAGAGTTGCCATTGTTCCTTACCTTTGTTTTCCTATTTGATGACCACATGGGTTTGGATCTGCACTCAAAAGTTCTATGTCCATACTTTTGATAGTTGTAACAATATCCTTTAAATCTTTGTGTGTGCATGGTCATAGTTCTACATTCATATGCCTAATGACCTCATTTGTTGTACTTATGATAGTGAACCATGCTTTTATGCTTGACATTCTAATTTTCAATCCTGCTCCTACACACATTAGTAGTATGTCCTTTTTTATCATAATTATGAAAAGTAGGTTTAGAGTTCTTACCTTTGTTGTTCCTTTCCTCAACACTTTTGGATGACTCTCCTTCTTTAATGATTTTGTATCCTAGTCTAGATGTATCATTATTGGATCTTGGGGATCTCAATAATTGCTCAAAGTATTTGATGGATTCATTAGGTTTATTGAAAGTTTCTGGAAAAAATTCCTTTTCCCTTTTTAGGTCACTCTTAAATTGCTCATCCTATAGTTTCAATGTTGTTATCTCAATGTCCTCGACATTCAATTCATAGTTGGCATTCATCATTTGACTCAAAGTATCCAATTGCATGTTGGAAATCTTGGTTAGCTCTATTAAATTATCTTCCAGTCTATTGATCAAAACTCTTTTTTCATCTTCAATCATGGCTTTATCTTCCATAGCTTTCTTCTTCAGTTTATTCACCTCACATAGTAGTATGGCTTGTGATTCTTGCTCCAACTTGAGATTCCTGATTTCTTCAGCTTGGACTCTATTCTTTTCCATTAGATCTAAAATTGCAATATCAAATTCATTGGAGTCTCCATTAGCAAATAGCTTAGTAGTGTCCATTTCTCTATTGTGTCTCATTCTCCTCGATAGCAATTTACTTCCTTCTCTTCAGAGATTTCTTTAGACTTTTAGACTTCTATTTTCAAAATCTTTCCTTAGAGTTGCAAAGCTTCTCTTTTAGAGAACAAGGCTTTGATACCAATTGTTAGAATTAAAATAGGAAATGTAAACTTATGAAGGGGGGGGTTAATCAATAGTTTAAAATTTGACCCTTCAAACTTTCACCACACATCCATCTCATACATTCAATAAGTAAATTGAAATACTATGTGAATCATGTACATCTAAGAAATGTTAACAACTAAACATTCAAACATATATGACACCAAATATGATTACCCAAAAACCCTCCAATGAGAAGGTAACTAGGGTGCAGATGAAACCCACAAATCTTCACTACTATAGTAATAAAGTGTATCCAATGGAGGTTATAATGTTTTGATCATGAGTCATGATCTACCTTGTGAAAGGTCTACCCTGTTAAATGCTTACAAAGATTGTTAGGTCTTACCCTATTAAAGGATTTCAACACCCTATTAAAAGTGTGCCTTGTTAAAGGACTTCAACTCATAATTAAGTAAGCACCCTACTAAAGGATTTTAATATATCCTATTCGGACTACTCTATTAAGAGATTTAATCGATTCACCTGCTAGAATGACTCAACATTGATCCTATAGTTAACACTTGGTTACTTGATGATAGATCACCTCTATACTGATGTTCTCTTGATCCTTCTCGATTAGATGTCTTATTGCTATATAATTTTCGTTTCCTCTATTCTCCTTTAACTAATCTACAATGCAATCTTAATTCACAATTCTTTATTTACCATGAATGCTCTGTTTGCACATGCAAACTTCTCTCTTCACTCCTTCATACAGCTTAGAAAGTTTAGGGTTTGTCCTTCTTAAGAAGACTAAGGTGACTTAGGGTTAGGTATGAATCAATGGCTATGATTTATCCATTTTTCCACTTAATCTTTCCCTTTACCTGATTGTCTGCATGTAATGCATTGGGAATCCAAATTAAGATTCATCCTTATCTCCAAACTATCATAAATTAATCTTTAAGCCAGCTCAAAAAATAGTTTACATAGTTGTTTGTGCCATTACAATCAACTATGACAAAATTTTCCTACTCAACATCTAAAGTCTCTGATGCTTTGTATATACTAGTCTCTATACTATGACTTGGCATCTATATCACTCGACATGTTATGCTTACTTGTCTCCTGAGTCACTTGGCATACACTATTTGCTTTTCACTTGAGTGACTCAACACATGAGTGACTTGGCACTCATTGTGAACTTGACATGCACTATTATATACATGTTGTGCTTGGCATGTCCTACTTGTTTGGCATGCACTAAGTAAATGAATTAGTGTGTAGACACTCATTAGTCAAAACCATTCTAAGATCAACACCTTTATGAGGTTAATGAATGAGGTATTGGTAGAGTTTATTGGAAATTTTGTAATTGTTTATCTTGATGACATTATAATCTTTAGTAGGTCCAAAGAGGAGCATCTAAAGTAGTTGGACATGGTCTTGAACAAGATACACCAAGAGAATTTGATGATCAATTTGGAAAAGTACGAGTTCATGAAAACTGAATTAATTTATCTTGGTTTTGTAGTGTCACATGGATGTTTAAAAATGGATATGTCCAAGGTTGAGGAAATCTTGAATTGGCCTACACCTAAATTAGTTGGAGATGTTAGACATTTTCATGGGTTGGCATCATTCTATAGGAAATTCGTTAGAAATTTCAGTTGTATCATGGCACCTATACTTAACACCATCAAAGGAGGAGTGAAATTCAAGTTTGCATGGACATCTAAGGCTGATGAAAGCTTTGAATACTTAAAGAAGAAGGTATCTAAATTACCTATCTTAGATTACCTAATTTTCAAAAACCTTTTACAGTGGAATGTGATGCTAGCAACTTTGCCATTGGAGCAGCGTTGAGTTAGGAAGATCAACCAGTTGCTTTCTTTTCAGATAAACTTGACAAAGCTAAGAAAAAGTACTCCACATATGATCAAGAGCTATATGCTATGGTGCAGCCTTTAAAGAAATGGAGTCATTACCTTCTTTGAAAAGAGTTTATAGTCTATACAGAAAATCATGCCTTAAGCTTCCTTAATAGGCAAGACAAGTTAAGTCAAAAACATCTCAAATGGGTTGAGTATTTGCAGGCCTATACATTCATCATAAAGCATAAGAAAAGTACTTCCAATAAGGTTACCGTTGTGGTCTCCACAACACATGCCCCATTCCTTACTAGGAATGGGGACCCCCTACTTTTTTTGACTCCTGGACTCATAGTTCGAGAGTCGGGAGAAGAAAACTCGGTTAAATAAGTTAGAATTTTAAAGTCAAAAAACCAAAAAAATTAAAAATTAATAATAATAATAATAACAATAATAATAATAATTAACAAAAAAAAAAAAAAAAAAAAAAAAATCTTGCGCGCGTGCACTTTGCAAAGGCAAAGAAGGAAGAGAGGTTATAAAACCCCCCTTCCCCTTCTTACTACATTTTTTGAAAGAGCTAAATGGGAAAAGTATAGAAACCCTTCCCCCCTACCTCCATGTAACTGTTGCGCTTGCGACCACAAGAGGAAGCGTGCAACCATGCGCACAGCGGTTGCTACACCCTTTTGGGTGCATGGCGCAGCACTACGCGTGCCCTTTGGGCTGCACATGGCGGCGGCCGCTGTGCCCTTTTGGGGGTGCAACATGGTGCTGCGTGCGCCTTCTGGGCCACACCCTCTTGAACGCATGCGCGAGGCTACTGCTGCACCCTTTTGAGCGCGTGCATGGGGCCACTGTGGCACTCACTCTTTGGGCCACCGCCGTGTCTCAGACCCCCCCTTTTAAAAAAAAAATTAATTTAATTTAATTTTTTTTAGTATAGTAAAAAAAAAAAAGAGTTTTTAAAAAAATAAATAAATAATAATAATAATAATTAAATAAGTTTTCTAGGAGGACATTTTTTTTTAATGTTTTATATATTCAATAATTAATCATTCCCTTCCTCTTTTGTGATGTGCAGGTAATATAATCAGATGGCGTCCACATCTGGAATAGCAGCAAAACCAGTTGTGTACAAGTTCCAAGACGTAACCTTGAAATCACGGTTGTATGATGAGTACTCTGAGATCAAAGACATAGACACAAAGAGTTCTTGAGAGTGTGTAACAACCCAAACGAAAGATCATCTTTGAGATCTACTTTAATTCTTTTTGGGTTGGTAAATGCAGCATCACATCCTGGGACCGTGCAGTTAGCTGAATTGATTATGACCCTATCTCGACATTTTGTTCCCGATGAAAGGGTGGTAAAGAGTGTCACTGGGGAAGTGGTCTTAGATCTATGACTTGATAATATTGAGAGAGTTTTTCACCTACCTAGAGCTGATTAGTTTATCATGCTTTCATATGAAGCAGTTGAGAGGTGGCATAAGGATCATTACTAGGAGGCCATTGACATCATATATTCCTCATACTTCATTGAGAAGCCATCTCGGGGGAAGGCAATCAGTAAAGTAGATATGACTTGAGGATACATGAAGGATGACATTGGATATTCAATCATTCTCCTAGGCAAAGTTATGGGATTGCCTGCAGCGGGTCATCTTGCTCCATTCATGGTTAACTTCATTGAGACCATTAGACATGCAAAGATGCCACTAGATTGGGCCACCACACTTAGTGAGAACTTGTGTGACTAGTTGCAGATAGTAAAGGACAAGAAGAAGTTCTATATGACTTCTTATGTGGTATATCTACTTGCAACAAGAGCCACTGACTATCTCGGGTTGTACAAGAAGGGTAGTATATAGGATCCTATTGCATGGCTATATATAGTCTATCCTCAACTAGTTAAGAAGAAGCTCTCACCACAGAGCAAGGAGTATAGAATTGTGAATGATGCCTTCATCTTTGCCATCATTCAATTCATTGAAGGGGATTATGGGAAGAGATTTTTTGATGAGGCCAAGGCACAGATCATAGCTCTCGGTGCATATTTCATCCAGTTTCAAACATTCACATACATTCGGGTTGGTGGTGCATCCATCCATCCAAAGAAGCTCCCAATATACTCAAGTGACAAGTTGGTTCTAATGAAAATTTCTCGATAGATTGAGTCAGCTTATGAGAGGATAAAAAAACAATGAAGGCCTTGTTGGGATTGGCCTTTTGTAATAGGAGCATACTAGGTGAAGAGAAAGCAAGATATCCTAACTTTCGAGTGGGAATGAGAGAATTATCCTCTTGAGGAATATAACTCTCCCCAGCCATCCTTTGCCAATGTTGGTAAAGTGGAAAACCTGGCAGGAAAAGAGTTCTACCATCAGGACGCCATTGAAGATCATTGGATGAATGCCACAAATGACTATGATGTTCGTATCAGGGACTATTGCAGAATGACTTTATATTTAGCAAAGAAGGCTCTCCATTTGACCATCCTGAATGAGATAAGGCTACAAGATTCATAGGAGCTACTGGATCCCTTATTTAATATAGGTAAAAGTTGGTGAGAGGCCCATCCTGAATGCAGAAATTGGTAGAGAGGAAGGAGAATGGCAAAGAGTTGGATCAAGAAACCCTTTCCACTTGATCCAATTCTGGATACAGTGATATTCCATGCACATGCTTGCCCAGAAAGGGTAAAAGGGAAGAAAGTCACAGTTCCTATCTTTGCACTCCAGTCTTCTATCAGGCTAGAAATAGTCTACCAGCTTGATCGTCCAGTGGGATACTACCATCCTTAAGAGAAGAAGAAGGAAAAGAGGAAGAAAGCCTCTCCTCAGAGGATTTAGACAAAACATGTTGAAGAATAGGCTCCTTCACAGAAACAGGAATCTACTCCCCAGGAGCCCCAAGACTCTGGAATTTCTCATATCTAGGTTGATTTTCCATTGCCTCTTATTTTGTCAAGCCAACAAGAAGAAGGAGAGATTCTAGAGACATCCATTCATCTAATGCATGAAGAGCCCACTTCTCCTATGGTTCCATGGAAGCAAAAGAGGGTCAAGGTTAGAATGAACAAGAGGCAAAGAGTTCATAAAAGATTAGTGCCTAATCCCTCTATTCTTGAAACGATTCCTGAAGAAGAATTAGATGAGGGGGAAATAGAGTCAGATGAAGAGGAGGAGCAATTTCTTCTATAAAGGAGAACTCAACTGGCCAAAGCCACAGAATTAGAAAGAAAGAAGAGTGTCACAAATACCCGACCACCCACCCAAGCTGAAATGATAGAACACTCTTCTTCAGAAGACAAAGTACATGATGGGTGAATGAGAAAAAGGAGCTAGGTGATGATGTTCTCTCCATCCCAAATTTTGATTTCATGCCAGTGGGTACAAAATTGGTTGGAGATAAGATTAGAGATACTCCTATAGGTGAACTTCAACAGCAAGATTGGATGCATATGCCACCCGAGATGCAAGGTCCTCATCCAACTCCCCCATCTTCACCTCAGGTTATGATGGTAGATAAGGTTTTAGTGACACCTCCACCTCCGAGTCTAGAAGAACATGTTCAGAAGGAATCATCATTACAAGGAGAACCAGAACCAAGGGTTACTGATGAGCCCTCAAAAGAGGCACAGGTAGTATGTAAGAACCCCAAATAGGCTCTACGCTGATCACTGTTTGTTTCCCTGGGTGTGATGATTGTTTTTGGTTTGTTTTTGAATGTTTTAAGCTATTTTTGGGTTTTGAGTTGATGAAAAGAAAATACAAATATTGAAAACTAATCTTACCTAAAATTATAACTTAAATCTGGTTATAATGCTAATCAAATTCATTTATTCGGATGGCTCCTAATGTATGTACAATACTTATTGCTGGAAGAATACATTAAAAACATCATCATTAATAGTTGAAAAAAAACCTGATTTTTGTCTCCAATTTGCAACCACGCTGCTGGTTGCTTCCTCCTTGGGCATCGCCTATCAAAAAATGCAGTATTAAATCTCTGATTTTTAATTCACTGTAGCATTGTACTGTTCACAACACTGTAGCTGCTGTTATAACCCCTTCCAACCTGAAAATAGATTCATCCACTTTTTCCCTACTGAAACACATATATTGACTCCAGAATGAAGTCAACTCATAGGCAAAATTCAAGTGATATTTCACACCCTCAAATTGCATCAACTTTGAAGATACTACGTTCTCCACAGTTTGAATTCTTCTCAAACTTGTAGAAACCCTTGTTGCCACAACTTCAAGAAATTTCACAAGGCAAAGTTTTTAAGCAACTCTCATAACCTGCTCTTGAAGGAAGACAAGGTTTGTTTATAAGGACTCCTCGACTCCAGAATGAGTCTCCACGCTCAATGTGGGATAAAAGATATAATAATAACATAAAAAATGTTATTACATTAAAACTTAGAAAATCCCTTTTAATTTTTCCATAAGCTTGGACCCACAATTAATTGAAACAATGGCCCCTTTTATGATATCATGACCCTCACTTAAGTTATATATTATAACTTAACAATATAGGCTCAAACCCAATAATGTTTATTTTAACTAAATAAACATTAATATCTCCACTATTACTCAACATTTTTGAATGTCGTTTGGACGGGAGCTAACATGATAGAACTACATATGACCATACCCCTTTTCTAAAAATAGCAGGGGTCTATCTTTATAACTCCAAAACTGCTAAAAATAGCCTGACCAAGCCAAACTCAAAGGAAAAATCATCATAAACAAACTCTGGCAACCTAGAAGAGTACGCTGCTTTTGTCCTTGGAGGATCTCCACACCAAGGTGACCCTCTATCCAATCTTATTAGCCTACGAGGGTCTCTCATAGGCTAATCACCAGCTAAAGTGATGTCTCTAGCTAGAAGGGGAAATCATAGTCCGCCCTCCCTGAAATTGCTTGTCCTCAAGCAATCTCAACTCTGGATGCTGTAAAATCTCCTCGCTCTCCCAAGTAGCATCCTCTACCGGCAAATCCTTCCACTTCACCAAATATTCTCGGATGGTACGTTTCCTCAAGTTCCTCTCTCTAAAATCAATGATAGCCTCCGATATCAAAACAAGTTTTCCCTCATCATCCAGGGGTGGTAGTAATATAGAAGGCACAATATGATGCCCTAGTGCCTTTTTGAGGTGTGACACATGAAAAACATTGTGCACCTTGCTCTCCTCCAGCAAGTCTAACTCATAAGCCACCTCTCCCACTTTCCTGATAATCCTAAATGGACCATAGTATCGTGGCTTGAGTTTCTCGGCACCACTCTTCTTGAGAGTGGATTGATGGTAAGGCTGCAACATAAGATACACCATGTCTCCAACCTCAAAAGTTTGCTTAGTCCTCTTCTGATCTGCATATTGCTTTTGCTGATTTTGTGCCTTAGTTAGATTATCCTTGAGAGTCTTAACAAGGTCTTGACTCTTCTGTAACAAATCACCTGCACTGGGCACTCTACTGTCACTCAAAAGAAGATCCATAAAATTGGGTGCCTCATACCCATACAGGGCCATAAAGGGTGACATCTGAATAGACGTGATAAGTGGTATTGTAGCAATACTCACAGAGATAAATCCATTTTACCCATGCCCTCTGTTGCCCTGCTATATAATTTTTGAGATATCCCTCCACCCATTTGTTTACTACCTCTGTTTGACCATCTGTCTGAGGGTGGTAGCTAGTACTCGGAGTGAGCTCTGTCGCACACAACTTGAATAGCTCCTGCCAAAAGTGACTCATAAACTTGCTGTCTCTATCACTTACAATGCTCCGAGGTAAGCCATGTAATCTAAATATCTCTTTGAAGAACAACTCTGCCACCTGTGTAGCACTGTATGTAGCAGTGATTGGAAAGAAGTGTGAAAACTTCGTAAAGCAATCCACAACCACATATATGCAGTCCCTGCCTTGGGCTCTAGGCAGTCCTGTGATGAAGTCCATAGATAAACACTCCCACTTCCTATCAGGAATCAAAAGTGGCTGCAGTAAACCGGCTGGATAGGAGTGTTCTTGCTTATTCTTCTGGCAAGTGGTACACTCCCTAACATACTGAAGTACCTCTGCTTTGAGCCCTTTCCATGTGAATCACTCTCTAATCTGTCAGTATGTCTTGTAGAAACCAGGATGTCCTGCCATAGGTGAATCATGAAAATATTTCAAAACCACCCTCCTCACTACTGATCCTGGGACCAAAAATATTCATCCTTTGTAAATGATGAGCTCATTCACAAGGGTGTATCTGCTGCCCTGAATAGTCCCATCTATGAATCCAGCTGCTCAAGTGTCCTTTGCATACTCTGCAAGGATCAAGTGTCTCCAATCCTCCGATATGTCTGTCAATTAGCTCAAATGGGGCCTACGTGATAAGGCATCAGCAACTACATTCTATGTCCCCTTAAAATATGTAATGTCAAAGTCATAGGACTATAACTTGCTCACCCACTTTTGCTGCCTATCATTGAGATCTCGCTGCCCCAAAAAGTGTCTTAGGCTATTATGGTTGGTTTTGATACAAAATTTGCTACCTACCAAATATTTCCTGAATTTGGCCAAAGCATGCATAATGGCTAACATCTCCTTATCATATATGCTGAAGCTCCGCTCTGGCCCTCTCAATTTCCTGCTCTCATAAGCAATAGGGTGCTTCTCCTGCATAAGCACCGCTCCAATGCCCTCTCCGGAAGCATCACAATGTAGCTCAAAAGGTTTTCTGAAATCTGGTAATGCTAACACTGGACAAGAGGTCATCAACCCCTTAAATTTCTCAAAACACTCCTGTGCCTCAGGAGTCCACAAGAAAGCTCCCTTTCTCATCAAATCTATCAAGGGTGCCGCATGCCTGGAATATCCATCCACAAACCTTCTATAGAAACCACATAGTCCTAGAAAGCCCCTCAACTGTGTAAGGTTCACTGGTGAAGGCCACTCCACAATGGCTTGCATACAAGGATTCTCTGTCCAATATACCCAGCACCGTGTCCAGGTGAACCAAGTGCTCCTCCCAAGATCTACTATATACCAAGATATCATCAAAGAAGACAAGTACAAATCTCCTCAACTGAGGATGGAAAACCCTATTCATTGTTTCCTGAAAAGTAGCAGGTGCATTAGTTAGCCCAAATGGCATAACTACAAACTCAAAATGGCCACAATGACATCTAAAGGCTGTCTTCTCGATATCCTGCTCTCTAACTCTGATCTGGTGATAACCTGATCTCAAATCTATCTTTGAGAAGAAGCAAGCTCCATGAAGCTCATCTATCAACTCATCAATTCTGGGAATGGGGTATCTATTTTTAATCGTCTTCCTATTAAGCACTCTGTAATCAATGCACATCCTCAATGTCCCATCCTTCTTCTTTACTAACACCACTGAAGAAGCAAAAGGAGACTTACTTGGTCTAATGTGGCCCATAGCAAGTAACTCCTTTATGGTTTTCTCAATTTCATCCTTCAACCTCTTCAGATGCCTGTAAGGTGTAATCATGATGGGCTAACTCAATGATGTGCTCAATACCTCTGTCTGGTGGTCTACCTGGTGAAATGTCACTGAACACCTTAGAGTGTTTAACTCTAAGCTCTTGAATATCAGGAGGATATTCAATCTTATGCTGTCCCTCCTGTGATGACATCAACATGTACTCTGCTGCCCACTCTACCTGATCATGTCGAATCAATCTAGCCATTCTATGAAAAGAGACCATCCTGAGATCACTGTCCCTGATTGCCTTAAGAATATGTGTCTTCCCATTCACTTTAAACCTCATCTCCATCTCCTTGAGGTTAAGAGTGAACTCACCAATATCGTGCAACCAACTCATCCCAAGAACTATATCTGTATCTCCCATAGGTACAACATAAAAATCTGCCTTAAAGTCATAATTATTAACTTTCAATGGGAGTCCAGTGATCCTACGATCACATTTGAGGACATAGCCATCCGCTACCCTCACTCTAATTCCCCCAAAATCCTCTGTTTGTATGTCACGCTTCTCCACCATCCTGCATCAATGAAATTATGAGTGGCAACTATATCAACCAAGGTTATGACTCGCTGTCCAGCGAGTACTCCTCTCATCCGGAATGACCCTTCTTGCTTAATACTAGTGAGACGAGCTTCCCTAAGTTGCCCATCTCCTTCCCCATCCTTGGACTCCATTTTAGACAAGTTTTCAGCCTTGTCTTCCTCTTTTTCACCATCTATTTCCTCTATATCAGACTGCTGATCTGAATTATCTGATTCTGATTCCTCATAGTATGCCCACATAACTCTGTTAGCTTTTCCCTTTGGCCTAAGAGGACAATCATGGTTTGCATCATAGGGTCCCTTACAGTAGAAACATAATTTTTTCTTCCTCAAATCATTTAATGTTTCCTTGTCAAAAGGTGCTGGAGTTTTATCTTTAGAATCATTTTAAAAATCAGTCCTCTCTGGTTTTTTATAAAATGGTTTGTTATCCTTACTAGAAGATGCTCCTTTGGACTGAAATTTGTTTTTTGGGACTGCATGTTCCATACTTCTTGCCTTTTTCATCGCTTCCTGTAAAGAAATAGGATCAAATGCCTTTATCCAACCTCTCAGTGGTTCGGATAGGCCCTCAATGAAAAGAAATATCAATCTATGCTCTGAAATGTTTGGCACCATGACTGCCAACTGCTGAAATTCACCAATGAAATACTCCAAGTTGCCTATTTGTTTCAGCTGTGCTAAGTCCCGAAAGTAAATCTCTGGATCTTTTTTGTCAAATCTTTCAACCAACCTATCCACGAAGTCCTGGTATTCTGTCACTTGGTTATGCTGAAGTGTTACCATACCATGGTACCACCAATCATGTGCTATTCGCTCCAAATGCAAGGTGGCATATTTGATAGCTTCAATCTCTGTCATTGGCCTCAGTGCCAAAAATGTGTCAAGCTTATGAATCCAAGCTTGAGCTATCATCTTACCACTCCCATCAAATGTAGGCATAGTAAGCTTGCCTGTAGCCCTCTTCAGCTCACTATTTTGACCTCTAGGCCTCCTATGTTGTCTGAGTGACCTGTAATGCTCTCTCCTATGATTTACAAAGTGTTCAAAGGTCATCCTCTCCCAAACCTATGGAGCTAATAATTCCCATTCATCATTTGCAGCCATGAGTGCATCTGCAAATATGGGGTCTCCTATCGCCTCCTCTACTGGAGCTTCTTCTAGCTCCTCCAGAACAAATGTAGGGCATGTAGGCCTATCAGCTATTCTGGAATGGGTCCGTTGTGATCTTTGATTACCTGTAGCACTCCTGTTATCTCCCTGTTCTCCTAGCTCCCCATTTTGTCTAACAGGTGGGTTCATCCTTTCTACCATAGTAGTGAGTGCCTGTAATGCCTGTGCCATCTGCTGCTGCCCTGTAACCATAGCATGGTAGAATTCTCTGGTATCCTGATCATCATTATTCCTCCTATTTCTAGGTGGACTACCATCATGCCTCTCTTCCATATTTCCTATTTCCTGTAACTGTTCTCTTTCAATTAGAGCTCTCCTACGAGTATGGTACCTGTGTGGTCCAATTTTCGACGGCTACATATGACTCCCCAAACCCCCAGGATGGCAGGAATGAGGCTCTGATACCAATGTAAGAACCCCAAATAGGCTCTACGCTGATCATTGTTTATTTCCCTGGGTGTAATGATTGTTTTTGGTTTGTTTTTGAATGTTTTAAGCTATTTTTGGGTTTTGAGTTGATGAAAAGAAAATACAAATATTGAAAACTAATCTTACCTAAAATTATAACTCAAATCCGGTTATAATGCTAATCAAATTCATTTATTCGAATGGCTCCTAATGTATGTACAATACTTATTGTTGGAAGAATACATTAAAAACATCATCATTAATAGTTGAAAAAAAACCTGATTTTTGTCTCCAATATGCAACCACGCTGCTGGTTGCTTCCTCCTTGGGCAGCGCCTATCAAAAATTGCAATATTAAATCTCTGATTTTTAATTCACTGTAGCGCTATACTGTTCACAACACTGTAGCTGCTGTTATAACCCCTTCCAACCTGAAAATAGATTCATCCACTTTTTCCCTACTGAAACACAATATTGACTCCAGAATGAAGTCAACTCACAGGCAAAATTCAAGTGATATTTCACACCCTCAAATTGCATCAACTTTGAAGATACTATGTTCTCCATAGTCTGAATTCTTCTCAAACTTGTAGAAACCCTTGTTGCCACAACTTCAAGAAATTTCACAAGGCAAAGTTTTTAAGCAACTCTCATAACCTGCTCTTGAAGGAAGAAAAGGTTTGTTTATAAGGACTCCTCGACTCTAGAATGAGTCTCCACGCTCAATGTGGGATAAAAGATATCATAATAACATAAAAAATGTTATTACATTAAAACTTAGAAAATCCCTTTTAATTTTTCCATAAGCTTGGACCCACAATTAATTGAAACAATGGCCCCTTTTATGATCATGACCCTCACTTAAGTTATATATTATAACTTAACAATATAGGCTCAAAACCAATAATGTTTATTTTAACTAAATAAACATTAATATCTCCATTATTACTCAACATTTTTGAATGTCGTTTGGACTGGGAGCTAACATGATAGAACTGCATATGACCATACCCCTTTTCTAAAAATAGCAAGGGTCTATCTTTATAACTCCAAAACTGCTAAAAATAGCCTGACCAAGCCAAACTCAAAGGAAAACTCATCATAAACAAACTCTGGCAACCTAGAAGAGTACTCTGCTTTGGTCCTTGGAGGATCTCCACACCAAGGTGACCCTCTATCCAATCTTATTAGCCTATGAGGGTCTCTGATAGGCTAATCACAAGCTAAAGTGATGTCTCTAGCTAGAAGGGGACATCACATAGTAGAATGTATACAACAACCTTGTCAGGAAGTTGAGGATCAAACTATGGGATCTACAGAAACTGAGACTACAAAAGAAGAACCCTCACAATAGGAGACTCCAAGAAAGAGTGATAAAGGGAAGGAGGTAGTTGAACACATCCCTTCATCATCCAAAGCCAAGGTTACAGAAAGACATATCCTGAGATGGTTTCAAAAAGAAATAATGAGAAGCGCTAAGCATCAATTCCTTGCTTCAGAGGATGATATTTGTGACATTGCAGAGATTTTGAACAAGCCTGACTCTCCATTACATGATGCAACACCCTTTGCATTCATTACTACTACCCAAAACTAGGAATTATTTTCATAGGTGGCTCACCCTCCAAAAGGTATAGATGAAGAAGCTACTAGCCTTCAGGACTATGAAGTGAAGGATATCATGTTAGGAAAGCCTACATGAGATACTTCTTGACAGATGATGACTATGGGACTCAAGGAGGTTCTTAACCATATGGAACAGGATGAGATTGAAATCATAACACTTTGAAGGCAAGTTGAGATCTTAAAAGGATATTTAGCTAAAGTTATTGGTCCTCTCAAGATTCTGAACACCCTGAGGAGACTTTGACTACCATTATTAAAGAAGGGGAAGGTGTATGACTTAGTCCATTTTTAAGAGCTTGTCAGGATTGGCGAGACATCCTTGAGGATAGGGGTATCACTATAATCATAGGAAGTCTGAAGTTATTGCATGCTACACAAGAGAATGTTGATAAGATTGTGGCAATTTTGAGGTAGGACTTTAGTATTATGGATGAGGTATGAGTATGGAGCAAGGATTTACAAACTCTACAGGCCATAAAAGGGCAAAGTTACTGCATTCTAATTGATGTATATATCAAAGAAGAGTTAGACATGATAGATGATTGGATAGAAAAGATTGCAAATGGAAATAAAGTAATGGAAACATTGCATGATGAGATACATAGGCTCAAGGACCAAGCTCGAGAGCAAATTTTGGAAGCAGAAAAGTTGTACAGTGATGCATGCTTAGAAATTTTTGAAGATGAAGAATGAGAGAAGATTTTACCAATTGAGGTAGTTGTGGATAATTTTAGAAAGACTTTATAGGAAGCATCCAGTGATGAAGACATCAGACAAGCCTTCAGGACAGAAGAAGCATTGTTAGAGTTGGACACCAAACTTAGAGATTTTGCAAAAACTCGAATTGAGGTCGACAACTACTAACAGAAGGTCAAAGACAAGTATGAGGCTTTGGATCTTCTTGATGCTGCTAAGATTACTAAGATTATAGAGAAATTCAAGGGCAAACATCCAAACATATCTTTAGGATAAAGATGAGCAAAACCCAGATGCTAGAATTTCAATTTTAACACTTAGTAAAATTTTGTGATTTTGACCCAGTTGAGGTCCGCAGGTCCGCAGCTTCGTAGGTTTGCAATCTAGAGGTGCACCGAAAGTTGACTGCCAGTTCCAAAAATAACACTTTCCATGCATTGGGAGTGCATTTTGATGGCAAGTTAACTCTGAAACACATCAAGTGAAGGGCCAACTTCTATTTTTGGTGTCTCCATGCACTTCTACTTCGACTGATGTCTTCCTCCTACTTTCTCTCTCTTGTTTTCATTGTTTTTTGACATGTAAAGGGCTCATGCATCCAATTAATGAATAAAATATGGATGGAGTCCCTCTAAGCACCAGTTAGATTACCAATTTTTATATATTTAGTTTGTTTTAATAGTTTAAAAGCATTTTATTGCATTAAGATATCTCTCACTCTCAACACAAATTGAGGAGATGATTTCTTATAAATACCCCATTGTAAAATGTAATAAGGGTCGCCGTTATTATGCAATAAAGATATGCTTTTGGTGCTAGCATTCGGAGTGTAGTTATTCTTGCCTAAATGTGTCATTGTTTTGTGGATTTTATTCATGAGATTGTGATTGAGCCAAAGGTTTATTGTGTTGTTTCTAGTTGTGTGATCTTTTAGTTTTGGTGTTTGCTATAGATATATGAATTCCGTTGACGTAACGAGCTTGAGAAGAGATCACCCAGTTGTGTCTACATAGATTTTTGTCTCGCATGAGTGCCTTTTTGTGGCCTTGTGATTTGATGAAGAGTGAAACATCATTTGATTTTTTAAAGATTCTCACCGACAATTGCATCAGTGGATTCTAGGAAATGCTGCTCCTATTTTCATTAGTTTCCTACCGATTTCTTCAAAGGTTTAACTCGCAGCGTGTTGTGCTCTATAGCTTATGTCCATTTAGGAATTTCAATTTCAAGTTATTTGATTTCATGTTATTTGCTTTTAGTTTTGTTATTTGCTTTGCTAATCCCTTGTTAGAATAGGACCTCATAGTAGCTGCATTGTCAGAGTTGCATTCATTGAAAAACAAAAAATACAAAAATATTGTTCTTTTGGTGTGACATTTTGAGACAGTGAATAGATTTTACTTAAATTCCAAGATAAAAGGGTTTTTAGAACCAGCAAAGGCCTCCTCATGAAAACTCACATTTATCTTCTACTGAGTGAATTTTGGTATGGCGCAAGATAAACACTGAACCTTGGAGTGGATCATTAAAAAGATTTTCTTTTCAAGAGAGGAATTACACTATGGATTCCTGCCATTGACCTCGTGCAAAATGAACGCCCAATCGTTACTGATGTCTTTAGTAGAAGAGTGTTATAAGTCTAAGAAGTTTAACTAAAAAGTGTGGGATTAGAAGAAATAAAGGAATAATATGCAGTTGATAAAGACTTTGCAGTAGCCTACAAGGTTTGCTCTAATTTTTCTAACACATTCCATGTAGATTTTTTTGATTATTTTTTGTAGGATGGTTTTATTTTCAAGGGAACACAGATGTGTATACCTCAAGGTTATATGAGGACCAAAATCATAAAATAAAAACACCAAGGTAGTCTTGGAGGACACTTTGGATTTGATAAAATACTAGAGTAGGTCAGTAGGGCATATTTTTGGCCTAAAATGTATTAAGATGTTAGAACCTTTGTGGAGCAATGCACGACATCTTCGAAAGAGGTAAAGGAACATCATCCAATGCCAGAATCTATAAACCTCTTACCATACCAACTAGGCCTTGGGAGTGCCTTAGTATGGACTTCGAATTGGGATTACCAAAAATAGTAAGAGGTTATGATAGTGTGTATGTTATAGTGGATAGATTCAGCAAGATGACCCACTTTATTGCATGTAAAAGGACCAATGATGCCTCATATATTTTAGGTATTTTCTTTAAAGAGATAGTCCAAATACAAGACTTACCTCTTAGTATTATTAGTGACATGGATTCCAAGTTTCTTGGTCACTTTTGGAGGACACTATGGAAAAAGCTTGGAACAAATGGTCAAACTAAAGTAGTGAAAAAGTCTTTGGGAAATTTATTAAGAACACTCACTAAGGAAAATGGATAATTTTGCGATTTGATCACTAGGAAATTAGAATATGCCTACAATGATTCAGTCAACATGAGCACTAGAAAAAGTCCTTTTGAGATTGTTTATGATTACCATCCTAGGGGGGTGCTTGAACTAAGAGATGTTAGAGACTGTTGGATACAATTTATTAATTGTGTATTGTCTTTGATGTTACCCAAATTTCATATCATTATCAATCAATATATGTTGAGCTCATTTGGGAATTGAAAACAGTTTTCTATGGCTATTGAGCAATTTAGAATTTACATAGTTTAGAAGGTAGTGTCTACGAAGTTAACTTGGGCGCCAAAGGAAAGTCTATGGATGCTGAGTGTTAACTGAGCTCACTTGGTTAATGAAGGAAATGTTGGATGGAACCAGTGCTAACTAAGCTCACTCAATTACCAAAAGAACTTTTCTAGTATGCAGTGTTGACCAAGCTTCACTTGATTAACAAAAGAAAATCACTTCTGAGTTAGTGTCTACTGAGCAGGGTCGACTATGAAAGGATTTTCTTATTTTGACATATCAAGTCCAATTGATCTATCTATTGGTTCTATCCAACTTAGGAAATGAATATTAGTTACTCTAAGTTATATTCTAGCCAACTTGACAATGTGAATGATATAAGTAGGTCAATTTGTGGATAGAATGTGTGATGTACAATCATTGAAGATCTGATAAATGCTAAGAGGAAGCAAATCAAAAGATAAGAAGAATATTTTTGTGGAGCTAAGAAGATACATTCGATCAGGAAGGATCAAGTACAAGCAATAATAGAGATTTGTAATCACTAATTCAGTTGCATCAAAATTAGGTCATTTCATTGTTACTCTCTAACCATTGTAGCAGTGATCTAAATCTCTTAACAGAGTTGGTTTAACAACCATTTGTAAATCCTCTAACAAGGTGGCAATTCTATTGAATTGTTTAAAGACCTTTGACAAGGCCACTCCTAATAGGGTGATTAAATCCTCTAATAGGGTCACACCTAACAATGCGTAACCTTTAATAGGGTTGGCTTCTAATAGGGCTCACTTCAAAAGAGTGATAACATTAACTAGTTACAATTGGTGGTTTTTTCTAAATTAGGTTTCCATATTAAATCTTGGTGTCAAATGTGTTCATGTTGTTTATTTTCTATGTTTGCAACTAAGATAAAGTAATGATAATCATAGATAACATCTTAAGATCTACATGTTAATTAATTACTGAGTATTCTCAGTGCTTACCAAGTTTCAAGTTTTCTTTTTTTTTTGAGCATCAGTAGAATTAAGTTTATTTTTATAGACATCTAAGGGATTTGGGAAATTATTTTTGTAGTAACTGATTCATCCCTCCCCTCTCAGTTACTCCTCTTATATTTCCAACAATTGGTATTAGAGCTTTTGGTGTTTATAGAGAAGTTTTCAAGGACCTAGGCTAAAGATTAGGATGTCTTACAAAAGAGAGACTCCCAAGTTGAACAGAGACAATTTTATAGCATGGCAAGGACTTATGAGGTTACATCTAGCTACTATCAATGATTTAGGTTGTAAATATCTTGATACTAAATACAAGACTCCCACTAGAACATTACCAGTTGAAGATATTGATGAAAAGAAGAATCATAACATCATGATGATTGATATTGCATTTTCTCTCAATTATGCTGAATTTGATGAGGTAAAAGACTGTAAAACTACTCATGAAATGTGAACCAAACTAAAAGACATATATGGAGGATATGAAAATGTAAGAAGAGCCAAAGCTAAAAGTCTCAAAGGACAATTTGATTAAATGAAAATGAGAGAAGATGAAAACATTGCAAAATATGTGAAAAGAATCAAGGCTAGTGTAAGTGCAATCAAAGCGTCTGGAGGAGACATTGATGACACGACTATTGTAGGAAAGGTACTCAAAAATATTCTTCCTATTTATGCAATTAGAGTGTCTTCTATTCAAGAAATGAGATGTGATCCAATTAACAAAATAACCTTGGATGCTCTAGTTGGAAGATTGAAATTTTTTGAATTAGACAACTATGATAATGATGTTCCTAATTCCAAAAATATTGAGTTTGCATTTGAAGCCAAAATCTCATTCAAAGAAAAGAGCAAGAAATCAAAGACCAATCAATCAGGAAGTCAAGAAGAAACTAAAGAAATTTTTGATAGCGATCTTGAAATTGTTGAAGCCCTACTTGAAAAGAAATACTTCAAAGGGAGAGGAAAGTACAAAGGTCAAATTCCTCTAATCTACTTTTCTTGTGAAGAAGTTGGTAATATTGCTACTAGGTCTTCAAATAGAGAAATCAAGGATGAAAAGAAAAGTCACAAGTACAAAGGCAAGAAGGAATTCAAAAATTATAAGAACTACAAGGACAAAGGTAAGAAATCTTGTTTTATGGCTAAAGATTCTTATAATAGTGAAGATGAAATGGTATTTATTGCTGTAAAAGATGAATATAATGATGAAGGAGATAATATGGCACTTATCTCTCATGTTGGAAAAAATGATACATGGATTATTGATAATGGATGTTCACTGTTAACCTCATAATGATTTTTGACACTTGAGTGCCAATACACTTAACCACTTTCTATATTGGAGACGAGTACACCATGTATGCCAAGCCACAACCTCTGTCTGATCTTAGGCATTTCAAGCTTTTTCCTATTTCCTTTTCAACTCTAGCCACATACCACTTAAACATTTGAAAAGCATCAAATTTTTATTTTAAGAACATAATAGTCATCAACAAACAACATTATGTATTTATCTCCTCTATAGCTTTGTACTTCCGTTGGACCACATAAGTTAGTATGAACTAGTTCAAGTACTTCTTTGGATGTATAGTTTTTGCTTTTGAAACTTGACTTTATCATCTTTCCTCACTGACATTTTTTGCACATGATATTATCAGGCTTCTTCAATTTTGGTAAACCTCTGACTTTCTTCATTTTACTGATCTTGACCAGATTGTCAAAGTTGACATGACATAATCTTCTATGCCACAACCATTCATCATCAAAATTTGTAATAAAATAAGAAACATCATCCATATCAAGGTAAAACAGATTAATCCTTGTTTGATCTCCTTTTCCTATCAATTTACCATCAGTATCATAGATTTTTGCAGTTTTGTTAACAAAATCTACTTTGCATCCTATATTGCCTAACTGTGAGACACTCAGTAAATTGTAGTTTAATCCTTCAACATAGTATGCATTATCACATGAAATTTGTTTTGTGAGCTTAATCAAACCTTTTCCTTTGATTTGACATGGAGCATCATAACCAAATCTAACACTATTTCCATCGTACTGAGTAAAGTTAACAAACTTACTTTTGTCTCCTGTCATGTGATGTGAGCATCCACTGTCTATGATCCACTTGTCATTCTTGTTCATACATGTTACTAGTGCTATGGGCTCTTCTTCATTAGATTGATCCTTCATGGCTACATAAACAACTTCATCATCATTGTCATCAGAATTTTCTTCAACAATATAACACTTACCTTTTTCTTTGTAATCTCTCTTGTCATCATCTCTTCTGAATTTTTTTTTGTTGCCTTCCTTGTAATCCTTTTTCTGTGGACACTTGGCAGCAATATGACCTACTTCATTGCAATTGAAACAAATGATAGGCATCTTACGTTTGAATTTTCCTTTACCTCTGTGAAATCTTCTAGGAAGCAATGCTTCCAATTGTTCCACATCTTCCTCATCAGTGCTACTGCCACTGGATACATACTTCATTTTTCTTCTTTTCTTTGATTTCACCTGTTCAACATCTTTTAGTGATAACTTGGCCTTAAAGGAAGATTCATCATTCTCTGGTCTGTAGTTGTCAAAATTAGATAACTCAAGTGCAGCAAGTCTACCTATTATACCTTCAAAACTTAGATTGTTTCCTGGTATACATCTTAGTTCTTATATTGCCGATACTCTAATAGCATAGATAGGGAGAAAGGTTCTTAAGAACTTACTATTAATAGTATCTTCATCCAGTTGACCACTTAAGCATCTTATTGCACTTACCACTTCTTTTATTCTTGCACCATACTGAGTAGCATTCTCATTTTCCTCCATTTTCATATCATCAAAATTTCCTCTGAGACTTTCTCTTTTTGCTCTTTGTACATTCTGATCTCCTCCATAGATGTCTGATAGGGCTTTCCACATTTTGAATGTAGTGTCACATCCTTTGATATCATCAAATTCAGCATAGTTGAGTGCAGAGGCAATCTCCAACATTGTCTGATTGTGTTCCTGCTTGTTTTTCATGTCTTCTACAGTAAGAGTACCAGTTGGATCTACATGTTTAGTGACAATTGAATTTTGGGCATAATCTCCTATGGATCCAAGGTGTAGCTTCATCAAAATTTTCCATGCAACAAAGTTGTCTTTGTTGATCTTGGGAACTTCTCTCTTAGGCATTTTGATCTTTTTTGCTTATAGTTCCTTTAAACTGAATCAACAGTTCAGCTCTGATACCAATTGTTAGAATTCTTTAGAATAACTGAGAGGGGGGGTGAATCAGCTATTCAAGGTCCAAATGCCCTAATAATACTTTTTCTACACTTTTAATGAATCCATACACTTTTCATCCATCCAAACTTAAATCAACCATATTAGTAAGTTACAGTAAATCAACATGCAGAGATGAAACATTCAAGATCAACACATGACACAATGATTTACGTAGAAACCCAATTTGGAAAAAACCACTAGTAACATGCTACTTGATTCTCACTCTTCTAAAGTGATGCCCTATTAAAGGCCTGCCCTGTTAAAGGCTTACAACACACTGTTAAATGTGACCTTATTAGAGGATTTCACCAAACTGTTAGGAATGGGCCTAGTTAAAGGACTTTAGAACATTCACTTGGAATGTCACCCTGTTAAAGGATTTATCTCATGGCTATCAAACCAACCTAAGTCCATAGGATTTAAACTAACTGTTACAATTTCTAGAAAGTAATGATAATGGCCTTTTGATCTGATATAACTTACAACATACTTTGTAGATTTCAGATCACACTTTCAGTTCAATCTTTATGCTTGGCTTCAATCACTTCAGCTCTGATTGCTTATCTTCTTGTCAAGCTTCATCTCCTTGAGTCTTCTTACTCATCATGCCAATGCATCCATATCTGGGATCTTCTTATTTAAACAAAATAACTATGCTCTCTTTCCTCCTTAGCACCTCCTTCAGCATTTTATGATTTCATGCTTGATCGCCTCTCTCTCTTTTCTTCATGGAATTATGACTTCTTAAATAGAAATTTGATTTTG
This sequence comes from Cupressus sempervirens, assembly GCA_028749045.1. NCBI lineage: Eukaryota > Viridiplantae > Streptophyta > Pinopsida > Cupressales > Cupressaceae > Cupressus > Cupressus sempervirens. The sequence goes on along the minus strand of CM053786.1, from coordinate 36,530,533 downwards.
CCTTTGCTGCTCAATTCTTCTTCTCTAATTTTAGGGTTTCAAAATGGATTAGGTAGGATACAATGTATCTACCTCATATCTTGTTCTCATCTAGAAACTTCATCAGTTGTATCCTTAAAAACATTTTACATGGTTTTTTGTGCCACCAGCTCATCATTCTTATCTTCCATTTAGTTTACAAACTTCAGTTAACAACCTTGTCAGCTTAGATCTGGCGAATCTTCAATTTCCAAAATAATGCAACAACTTGGCATTATTGTTTTTACTAGTTCTCGACATCTCTATGTTACTCGACACTATTGGTTTTACTGGTGCTCAACATCTTTGTGTTACTTGACACCTATATCTGCTCGGCACTTGAAGTTTACTCGGCACTTGATATCACTCAGCACTGGAAGTTTACTCGACACTTGATATCACTCGGCACTTGATATCACTCAGCACTTGAAGTTTACTTAGCACTTGATATTGATCTTACTCAGCTTCAACTAGGAATCTACTCGGCTTCAACTAGGAGTCTGCTACACTTCAACTAGCTTGCTCGGCTCCTTCTCTCTAATGAACTTTAATTAGGGTTCATAGATGTCTTAGTTTAAAACCTTAAATCTTAGATATGTTTTAGTGTGCCCATTCTCTGTGTCTTATAGTATGTCATCAACACACTTTTTCATCAATGGCTTAGCTGATCCTTGTACTTCATTACAACATCATAACTTCAACCTTTCTCTTGGTGTACTAGTTATATCTTATTGATTGCCTCCTCCTTGTCAATCAACTAATTGATAGTATTTGGATCACTAATGCAATTGTCATTCCTGCAAATAGAAAGTTTGACATCAATAACAAAATAATGATTGAGAACATTCTTTACAATTTCCATATATCATTCCAACAACTTTCCTCATGATCTTTTTCAATCATTTCCAATAATCTCCCTCTTTGGCATTGATGGAAAACCAAACTGATAAATTGATCAACTTAGTTACCACCAAGATTGTATACGTTATCTGCTACTTTTCTTTGCTGGCTTCATCTTTACTAGCTGATCTCATATATCTCCCTCTTTCATATATATTTCCCTCTTGCTTTGTATTGATCAAGTTTTCACATTTCTCCCTCTTTGACATAAATGCCAAAGATCTAGCATCTTTATTATGCAAATATGAGCTTTGGCTTCTTGTTTTTTTCTCCCTCTGTCACCATGCTTGTGACTGATTTGGAGTTTCTGCTCCTGCTGTTATCCTCTGCATCATTCTTCTGATATTTCAATGATTCATTGCTAGTGATGCAGGGTAGCTTCCTTGTTGCTTTAAACTACTTGAGTTAGGGGTATTACCCCCAACTTTCCTCTAAGATATTCATAAGCATCCTTTGGAAATGGTTTGGTGAAGATATCTACAGTTTGTTCCTTTGTGTGAATTTATTCCAACTTCACTTGTTTGTCTTCTAGTAGTTCTCTAACATAATGATACTTGATTGCGATGTGCTTGGTTTTTGCATGCATTACTAGATTTTTGGATATGTTTATAGCACTTGTGTTATCACAATACAATATCACAGGTTTTGTTACCTCTTCTTTCATTCCTTAGAATAGATGAGTGAGCCACACAATGTTTGTGCAATTGACTGCTGCTACCACATATTCTGACTCTGCAGTGGACTGAGATGTGCATGTTTGTTTCTTGCTAGTCCAGGTAACTAGCCTTTTGCCTAGAAATAATGCACCTCCACTTGTGCTTTTTCTATCATCAATGTTGCCTCCCCAATCTGCATTTATATGCATTGAGCTCAAATTTTCCATTCTTTTTGTAGTATAGACCAAAGTCATCAGTTCCTTTAAGATATCTCATTATTCTTTTTACTGCTATGAGATGATTTTCTTTAGGATTAGTAGAGAATCTAGCCACTATTCCAACTGCTAATGCTATGTCTGGTCTACTATGTACAACATATTGTAGTTTTCCAATCATGGATCTATACATTGTTTGATTGACTTCAGCTGATTCATCATTTTTGGATAGCTTATTTCCTATTGCTATTGGTGTGTTGACCGGTTTGGACTCCTCTAATCCAAATTTTTTAAGAATTTCTTTGATGTAATTTGATTGTGTCACAAATATATCATGTTTGAGTTGATATATTTGCAATCCAACAAAGAATTTGATTTTTCCAAACATAGACATCTCAAATTCATGTTTCATTTTGTCAGCAAAGCCTTTGCAAAGCACTTCCTTTCCACCAAACACTATGTCATCCACAAAGATTTCAGATACAATAATGTCTTTACCTTCTTTTTCTTTGATGTACATGTTGCTATTATCATCAGTTTTTTCAAATCCTATTTGTATTAGATACTTGTGAAGTCTCTCATACCATGCTCTAGGTTCTTGTTTCAAACCATAGAGTGCTTTATGTAGCTTACAAACCATATTCCTATTGTTTTAATCAAAAAATCCTTCTAGTTGTTCAATGTAGACTTCTTCTTCTAATATGCCATTTAAAAAAGCAGATTTTACATCCATCTGATAGACTTTAAAATCTTTATATGTAGCATATGCAAGTAAAGTTCTTACTCCTTCCATTCTAGCAACAGGGGCAAATGTTTCCCCATAGTCTATTCCTTCTTCTTGAGCATAACCCTTGCATACAAGTCTAGCTTTATTTTTGGTAATCTCACCATTCTCATCTAGCTTGTTTCTGAATACCCACTTGGTGCCAATCACATTCTTGTCCACTAGTCTGGGAACCAAACTCCAGGTTTTGTTCTTCTTTATTTGATCAATCTCTTCTCCCATAGGTTTGTACCAGTCATCATCTTTTAATGCACCATATACTATCTTAGGTTTAGATTTGTTGATTAGACATGATTCATGTCTTAGTTTGTTCCTTGTCATTGGTCTTGCATCTTTATCACCAATTATCTGTTCAGCAGGGTGATGTCTTTTTACATATTTGGATAATCTAGGTTCTGTCCTTGTTTCCATGTTTGATATTTCTGATTCAGGGTCACTATGTACTGAGTTTTCAGATTGTTCTACATCTCTTTCATTTGTACTAACTTTAGAATCAGATTGTGCATTTTCTTCATTCTAGAACTTGGCTTCTAAATGCAACTCGACATTCATTGGTTGTGAGTGAACTGAAACTGAAACTTGTTGTTGAGTTTCAATTTAATTGACATCATCCTTATTAGTCATTCCTTCATAATAATACAAAAAGGTTCTGTATTCATCGATTCTTTTTGGTTCTTTAGCTTGGACTTCTGTATGTTCATCAAAGTTTACATTTGCACTTTTCACAATTTTATTAGTGTTAGTATTCAAACACTTGTATGCCTTACTTCTAGTGGAATAACCAAGGAATATGCCTTCATCGCTTTTTGCATCAAATTTTCCATTTCTAGCATCTTTAAGGATAAAACATTTGCAACCAAATATTTTGAAATGTTTTACATTGGGTGAGTGACCATACCATAATTCAAAAGGTGTTGTATTTGTACTTTTCTTGACTTGTACTTGGTTTAGTTTATGAATAGCTACACTTACAGCTTCTCTCTAGTATTTTAGAGCAACAGTCTTTTCCATCATTATTGTTCTGGCATAGTCAATCATAGATCTATTTTTTCTTTCAGCAATTCCATTTTGTGGGGGAGTTCTAGGAGCTAACGTTTGTCTTTTGATTCCTTTATCATTACAAAATATCTCGAATTCATTTGATGTGAATTCACCACCTTTGTCTAATCTTAGGCATTTCAAGCTTTTTCCTGTTTCTTTTTCAACTCTAGCCACATACCACTTAAACATTTGAAAAGCATTAGATTTTTTTTTAAAGAACATAACAGTCATAATCTTGGAATAGTCATCAACAAACAACATTATGTATTTATCTCCTCTATAGCTTTGTACTTCCATTGGACCACATAAGTCAGTATGAACTAGTTCAAGTACTTCTTTGGATGTATAGGTTTTGCTTTTGAAACTTGACTTTATCATCTTTCCTAACTGACATTGTTTGCACATGATATTATCAAGCTTCTTCAATTTTGGTAAACCTCTGACTTTCTTCATTTTACTGATCTTGACCAGATTGTCAAAGTTGACATGACATAATCTTCTATGCCACAACCATTCATCATCAAAGTTTGCAATAAAATAAGAAACATCATCCATATCAAGGTAAAACAAATTACTCCTTGTTTGATATCCTTTTCCTATCAGTTTACCATCAGTATCATAGATTTTTGCAGTTTTGTTTCCAAATTCTACTTTGCATCCTATATTGCCTAACTGTGAGACACTCAGCAAATTGTACTTTAATCCTTCAGCATAGTATGCATTATCACATGAAATTTTTTCTGTGAGCTTAATGGAATCTTTTCTTTTGATTTGACATGGAGCATCATTACCAAATCTAACACTATTTCCATCATACTGAGTAAAGTTTACAAACTTACTTTTGTCTCCTGTCATGTGATGTGAGCATCCACTGTCTATGATCCACCTATCATTCTTGTTCATACATGTTACCAGTGCTGTGGGCTCTTCTTCATCAGATTGATCCTTCATGGCTACATAAAAAACTTCATCATCATTGTCATTAGAATTTTCTTCAACAATATAACACTTCTTAACTTTTTCTTTGTAATCTCTCTTGTCATCATCTCTTCTGAATTTTTTTTTGTTGCCTTCCATGTAATCCTTTTTATGTGGACACCTAGCAGAAATATGAACTACTTCACTGCAATTGAAACAAATGATAGACATCTTACCTTTGAATTTTCTTTTACCTTTGTGAAATATTCTAGCAAGCAATGCTTCCAATTGTTCCACATCTTCCTCATCACTGCTACTATCATTGGATACATACTTCATTTTTATCCCTTTCTTTGATTTCACTTGTTCAACATCTTTTAGTGATAACTTGGCCTTAAAGGCAGATTCAACATTCTCTAGTCTGTAGTTGTCAAAATTAGATAACTCAAATGCAGTGAGTCTACCTATTATACTTTCAAAACTTAGATTGTTTCCTGGTATACATCTTAGTTCTTATATTGCTGATACTCTAATAGCATAGATAGGGAGAAAGGTTCTTAAGAACTTACTATTAATAGTATCTTCATCCAGTTGACCACTTAAGCATCTTATTGCACTTACCACTTCTTTTATTCTTGCGCCATACTGAGCAGCATTCTCATTTTCCTCCATTTTCATATCATCAAACTTTCCTCTGAGACTTTCTCTTTTTGCTCTTTGTACATTCTGATCTCCTCCATAGATGTTTTATAGGTCTTTCCACATTTTGAATGCAGTGTCACATCCTTTGATATCATCAAATTGCATAGTTGAGTGCAGAGGCAATCTCCAACATTGTCTGATTGTTTTCTTGCTTGTTTTTCATGTCTTCTGCAGTAAGAGTACCAGTTGGATCTACATGTTCAGTGACAATTGAATTTTGGGCATGATCTCCTATGGATCCAAGGTGTAGCTTCATCAAAATTTTCCATGCAACAAAGTTGTCTTTGTTGAGCTTGGGAACTTCTCTCTTAGGCATTTTGATCTTTTCTGCTTATAGTTCCTTTAAACTGAATCAGCAGTTCAACTCTGATACCAATTGTTAGAATTCTTTAGAATAACTGAGAGAGCGGGGGTGGGGGGTGAATCAGTTATTCAAGGTCCAAATGCCCTAATAATACTTTTTCTACACTTTTAATAAATCCATACACTTTTCATCCATCCAAACTTAAATCAACCATATTAGTAAGCTATAGTAAATAAACATGTAGAGATGAAACATTCAAGATCAACACATGACATAATGATTTATGTGGAAACCCAATTTGGGAAAAACCACCAGTAACATGCTACTTGATTCTCACTCTTCTAAAGTGATGCTCTGTTAAAGGCCTACCCTATTAAATGCTTACAACACACTGTTAAATGTGACCTTGTTAGAGGATTTCACCAAACTGTTAGGAATGGGCCTGGTTAAAGGACTTTAGAACATTCACTTGGAATGCCACCTTGCTAAAGGATTTATCTCATGGCTATCAAACCAACCTAAGTCCATATAATTTAAACTAACTGTTACAATTGCTAGAAAGTAATGATAATGGCCTTTTGATCTAATATAACTTACAACATACTTTGCAGATTTTAGATCACACTTTCAGTTCAATCCTTATGCTTGGCTTTAATCACTTCAGCTCTGATTGGTTGTCTTTTTGTCAAGCTTTGTCTCCTTGAGTCTTCTTACTCATCATGCCAATGCATCCATATATGGGATCTTCTTATTTAAACAGAATAACTATGCTCTCTTTCCTCCTTAGCACCTCCTTTAACATTTTATGCTTTCATGCTTGGCTACCTCTCTCTCTTTTCTTCATGGACTTATGACTCCTTAAATAGAAATCTAATTTTGCCTTTGCTGCTCAATTGTTCTTCTCTAATTTTAGGGTTTCAAAATGGATTAGGTAGGATACAATGTATCTACCTCATATTTGTTCTCATCTAGAAACTTCGTCAGTTGTATCCTTGAAAATGTTTTACATGGTGTTCTGTGCCACCAGCTCATCATTCTTATCTTCCATTTAATTTACAAACTTCTAGATAAAAACCTTGTCGAGTTAGATCTGGCGAATCTTCAATTTTTAAAATAATGCAAAAAACTTGGCATTATTATTTTTACTGGTGCTCGGCATCTCTGTGTTACTCAGAATTATTATTTTTACTGGTGCTCGGCATCTCTATGTTACTTGGCACTATTGGTTTTACTGGTGCTCGGCATCTCTGTGTTACTCGGCATCTATATCTGCTCGGCACTTGAAGTTTACTCGGCACTTGATATCACTCGACACTTGAAGTTTACTCGGCACTTGATATTGATCTTGCTCGGCTTCAACTGGGAATTTGCTCGGCTTCAACTAGGAGTCTGCTCAGCTTCAACTAGCTTGCTTGACTCCTTCTCTCTAATGAACTTTAATTAGGTTTTACAGATGTCTTAGCTAAAAAACTTACATCTTAAATATGTTTTAGTGTGCCCATTGTCTGTGTCTTATAGTATGTCATCAACACACTTTTTCATCAATGGCTTAACTAATCCTTGTACTTCATTACAACATCATAACTTCAACCTTTCTCTTGGTGTACTAGTTATATCTTATTGATTGCCTCCTCCTTGTCAATCAACTAATTGATAGTATTTGGATCACTAAAGCAATTGTCATTCCTACAAATAGCAAGTTTGACATCAATGACAAAATAATGATTGAGAACATTCTTTACAATTTCCATATATCATTCCAACAACTTTCCTCATGATCTTTTTCGATCATTTCCAACATTCTTTGAAGGGAAGTGCTCTTCCTTTTATTCTTTCCTTTCCTCTCTGGAGGATGATAGTATCCAACTGGGTGGTCAAATTGGTATACTATCTCTGTCCTAATGGGAGATTGGAGCACAAAAGTAAGAACTGTAACTTTCCTTCCTCTACCTTTCTTAGGGCAGGCTTGAGCATGGAAGACTATAGTGTTAGGTATGGGATCAAGTGGAAAAGGCTGCTTGATCCATTCCTTTGTCATTCTAACCACATGTCTTTCCCGATGATCAATATCATCACCCTCCTCCCTATCAACTTCTGCATTCATAATGGATCTTTCTCTAATTTTGTCTAAGTTGAACAGGGGGTCCAATAGCTCCTTAGAATCTTGTTGCCTTATTTCCTCTGGAATATTGAGATTGAGGGTCTTCTCTACCAGATACAAAGTCATCCTACAATAATCTTGTATGTGCATATTGTAGTCATTTGTCACATTCATCCAATGATCTTCAATATCATCTTCATGATGAAACTCTTTTCCAACCATACTCTCTAATTTCTCGACATTATCAAAATGTATCCTAGGGGAATTGCACTCCTCAAGGGGATAATTCTCCCATTCCCATTCAAAAGTCAGAATGTCTTGTTTTCACTTTACTTGGTATGGCCCAATGACGAGAGGCCATGTCCAACAAGGTCTTCTTTGTCTCTTCACCCTTTCATATGCAAATTCAATTTGCTAGGAAATCTGCAATAGTAGCAGCTTGTCACTTAGATATCTAGGGAGTTTCTAGGTGTTGATAGTGGCACCACCTACCTATAGGTATGTAAATGTCTTAAACTAAATGAAATAGGCCCCAAGAGTTGTTATCTGTGCTTTTGCTTCATCAGATAGCCTCTTTCCATAATCTCCTTCAATGAATTGAATGATCGCAAAAATGAACACATCATTCACAATTCTATATTCCTTGCTTTGAGCAAATAGTTTCTTCTTCACTAGTTGAGGGTAGACTATGTAAGGCCAGGCATTGGGATCCTGCATGTTGCCCTTTCTATACAATCTGAGATAATCTGTTGCCCTTGCTGCAAGCAGGTATACTATGTAAGACATCATATAAAACTTCTTCTTGTCCTTCACCATCCTCAATTGCTCACACAAGTTTTCACTTAGTGTGGTGGCCCAGTCCAATGGTATCTTTGATGTTTTGATGGTCTCAATAAAGTTGATTGTGAAGGTATTGAGGTGACTTGTTGCAGATAAACTCATGACTCTGCTCAAAAGGATGATGGAGTAACCAATATCCTCCTTCATATATCCTCGAGTCATATCCACTTTTCTTGTTATCCTTCCATGAGGAGGTGTCTCAATGAGATAAGATGATTGTAGAATATTTGTCGCCTACTTCGTATGTTCCCTATACCATCTCTCTCCTAATTTGTAGGAGAGTCTAATGAATTGATCCACTCTTGGGAGATGGAAGACCCTTTCAATGTTGTCGGGTTGAAGATCAAGGACCACTTCTCTTATCACACTTTTCACCACTCTCTCATCAGAAACAAAATGTTGCACCAATGTCATTACTAGTTCTGCTGATTGCACTGATATGGGATGTGATGCTGCATTCACCAACTCAAAACGTATCAAGGAGGATACAAGATCTGACCTCTTGGTTGGCTTATTATAGGTTTTCAAGAATTCCCCTAAATTAGTGTGTCCCAAGTTAGTATCCTAGATCTCAGCATACTTGTCATGGAATCTCGATTTGGATGGTATGCCTTGGAACTTGAAGACTACCGATTTGGGTTTTACTCTAGATGTGGATGCCATTTGATCACCTGCACACAAGGAGAAAAACATTTATTAGTTGAAAGATAAGATGTAAAAACTATTAAACTAAAATATGCATAAACGAAAAAAAATGTCCCCTTTGGGTATTTAATTTTTTTTTATAATTATATATATATATTTAAATTTTTATTTATTTATTATATATATATTTTATTTATTTATTTATAAATTTCTTTTATTACGACATGGGCGCATTTATTCTGTCCACCGTGAGCACATTTTTTTTAAGCACCGTAGCTCATTTTGGTGGCACCGCGGGCGATTTTGTTTTAAGTGCTGTGGCTCATTTTGTGAGTGGCGCGCTGTGAGCGGCGAGCGTGACACTAGGAGGTGTGAGAGCGTTGTTGTATGGCGCACGAGAAAGATGTGTTTGCACGCATGCATAGAAGGAAGGCAAGGAGTGCGGGCGAAAGGCAAGGGGTTTCAAGGGTGCAGGAGTGTAAGTACACACTACGCATGGGCATGTTAGCGCGGTAGCAGGAGGGTTGGCGAAGGTGAGCGCTAGTTTGAGCACAACGGTGAAGGGAGGTGCATAGCGTCAACAGGGGGCACGTGGAAGGAAAGCGGGCATGGGCATGGGTGCGCATTGTGCCATGGGTGGAAGACAAGCAAGCGTAGGCACGTGTTGCACCACGGGGGGGGTTTCAAAGGTGCAGTGCACATTTGAGTGTGCACACGGCGCAAACTTAATGTATGTGTAGCATGTGGTGAAAATACCTAAGTTTGAAGAATGTAAAAAAAACTTGGCAAAAGAAAAGTAAGTGAAATGAGGGAGTTGGGGGGGTTTTATAATCCTCGTGTGAGGCTAGGTTTGCAGCGCAGATTCTGCCTATGCGCGGTTGTGTGTTTGAGTTTCTTTTTTTTTTATATAAAAATTTCTTAATTTTTTTTTTTATTATATTTCCTTTTATTTTTATTTTTAAAATTGACTCTAACACTCTAACTATAATCAAATTTCTTCTCCCGACTCTCGAACTGTGAGTCCGGGAGTCAAAAAAAAACTAGGGGGTCCCCATTCCTATTGAGGAATGGGGTGTGTGTTGTGGACACCACAACAATTTTCTTATTTTTCTAGTATGTTGATCTGTACTTTTACCAAGAAAATTTTTGGTTTTTGTGATGAACTGAGTGAAACCACTCTTGTGAATACTCTTAAATGTCAAATACATTGATTTGAATCAATAGAAAATATTTTTTTGAACATTTGTATTCATTTTCTTCATTTTGTTAGTTTTAAGGAAGTAAGGGTTTTGAAGCATTTTAATGGATTCCTAGAAATCCACTATCTCTATCTCATCATGGATTTTTTGATAGCTAGGAATAGGTGTAATATGACTATAAATAAGAGCTCCAACTTTTACTCCATGACTATGATGCTAAAATGGTGAATTAAGGTTTGAACAAGTGGTTTGTTGAGCCATTCCAAGAGGGAAAAACGTGCCTGGAGCAACCTTGTGAATGAAAAGACAAGGTTTGGAACCTTAAGTGAACACTAGAGACCACGAGGTAAAGTTTGAACCTGATTTGAAGTTTTCAAGAGAAGATTTCACTATTGGACTAAGTGGACAAAGATTAAAGCCCTAGTTTTAAGCCTAGAAAGAAGGGTTTTGTGTTTAGGGCACTTCTTTACAAAACTTAGATGGGATTGTTTGTAATATGAAATTTATTCCAAAAGGGTGTTTGAATATCAATTTTATTTAGGGCCTTGTTTAGGTAAAATTGGAGAAAATTGCAAAATACTAGTTTTAAAGGCTTAATTCAACTAGATCAGTTTGAGCAAAACAAGAAGTTGATAAGAAAAAGATGGAATCTAGTTTGAAAAATGGTCAAACAAGTTGAATGACATTCCTTGGAATGTTTTGGACACCTTGACTAGCAAATATCCTAGAGGAGGGGTGTAGAGGTGTTGGAAAACCATTAGTGTATTTAGGTAGCCTTGTAGAGTGGACTGTGTGGGTTAAGAATTGAAGAGTTCTTTCTTCTAGGAGAAGAAGGACCTAATTAGGAAGCTTTGGAAGTTCCTAACCAAAAAAAAATCTTTGAAACATTGAGTTAACCTAATTCAATTTAATTATTGAAGTTTGGAGAACACCCAAAGCCTTACTACATCACCCTCTTAGTTATCTTGGTGGACTTTACTTTCTAACAAAATGACCACCACCTTTTTTAGAGGAATGACATGAAAATTATGGCCTGCACAATGTACCATCACCTTAGACTAAGAGCCCTTCAACTTATGTCCAATGTTCAAATGATGAGAAGGGATGATTGTGACTTGATAGAAGTAGAAAGGAGCAACTAATGAATTTTGTGCCTCCAACAATCACCAATGACAATCTACACCTAGATATTTAAAACAGGGAGGGAAACACTACTAGAGTAATTAGATATTTCCTAATTAACTCTAGTTTTCTTAAGCTAAACTTTAGACATCTAATAATTAATTCTTTTATTAATTATTATGATGAAACCTAGGTTGGACCTTTTTAGGGTTTTGATCTCCTTGATAAGGATGATCTCTCTTTGTAAACTATTCTTTCAATTTTGATTATAGAAATATCTCCTTTTGCTCATCAAGAATGTCTCATCCATGGATCTGGGAATTCCAGCCTCCATAGCTGTTGCTTCTCTCTTTCTATGATAGTTGTTTACATGCAAGTGATTCTTGGGAGCTGTATTGTCACCTCACCCTTGTTTATATTAGGGGGGGCTCTACTATTATTTCTCATGCTTCCTTAGTTCGATGGAGTGAGCTAAGTATATAGTATTTGTTTCTATGTGCTAGCAAATGCAGTGGTTGGGTACCTATGCATTTTGGTGAGATGGATCATTTATCATATAGAAACTCTTATTTTCATTCCTACTTTGCTTTTAGCTTTCCATGTTCGATTGATCAACTCTTTAGGTTTTGGTGTTTCATGTCATATGTATCTTCATGTTCAGTTGTTTTCCTTTGTGTGCCTCCTAATTCGATGTAGATTATAATCTTCTTTACCTAGTTAGGTTATATTTCAGTAGAGGTTCTTTAGATCAATAATTACTTTTGATAGAGCTTTGTAGCTTCTACATGCTTTAGTGTTGTTCTTCATGATCATATTTTGTTCCTACCTTCTGGGACATTCCCTAGTTTGGAGGCTTCTTCAGTCCTTCACTAGTTTCTTTCAACATGTTTTTCCATCTCTTTTTGGAGTAGGGTTTTTCCCATGTGGTTTTCTCTATTTCTCCTCTTTCCAAAGATTTGGTTGTTCTTGGGTACATAATCAAGCCTTGTTGCTAGAACCCAATTTACTTTTAGTACTAGTTTCTAGGTTTTTAGCTACTCCCTAAGTTTATTTTAAGGGGGGGTATTAGAGTAATTAGATATTTCCTAATTAACTCTAGTTTGCTTAAGTTAAACTTTATGCATCTAATAATTAATTTTTTTATTAATTATTATGATGCAACCTAGGTTAGAACTTTTTAGGGTTTCAATCTCCTTTATAAGGATGATCTCTTGTTGTAAACTATTCATTCACTTTTGATTATAGCAATCTCTCTTTTTGTTGATCAAGAATGTCTCATCAATGGATTTGGAACTCCAACCTCCATAGCTTTTGCTTCTCTCTTTTTGTGACAAGTGTTTGCATGTAGGTGATTCTTGAGAGCTATGGGGTTGATCTTTCATTAACTTCAACAAACACATTGTAAAGGGAGTCAAGGAAAATTTGGACCAAGAAAAATTATTGTAATCAAGGGGATTCCTCTCTGTAAAACCTTAAGATTGTAATAAAGTTTTGTAATTTGGAAATTTAATAAATCATGCCTAAGGTCCTTTAGTCTCAATTGTAAAATCACATTGTGTTTATGAATGTCTTTTGTGCAAACTTAGACTTTAATGCACTCATATGGATGGCTATTGATTAGACTATGTACTTTATGTTTCTAGTGGTAGTTATTCTCATATGTAGTGTTTTTTGTTTAACAGATCTATTATTTGAGGTCACTAATTATTCTTAGTCAAATGAATCCATTTCATGCTTTGATATCTGATATTGAGGTAGCTTGTGCACTTGGTTATAAGTTTGACACATTGCCTTTGATATCTCATATTGAGGTAGCTCATCCACTTGGTCATAAGTCTGACACATTGCCTTGGGGCTTTTTTGTGACATCTCTATATACCCTTTCCTCCCTCCTTCATTCCATGGAGAGCTTAATTCTAAAATACTAGATGTTTCTTGGTGGGTGTGATAAGTGTCCCCCCACTTACCATGCTTCCCATAGAGACTTCTTTGCTCCTGTAGGAAACTGCAAGGGTCAACAAAGCTTAAGGATAACATCATATGGACAAGTATGACTACTTACAATAACATCATATGGATAAGTGCAACAACTTAGGAAGAATTGTTCTTTAGACTCTCACTTATTTTTTCTTGCGGTGTGAGTTTTTTGTTTCCTTTGAAGGGATTCTAGCCTTTGTGCTATGCATTATGTTTTTATTGCTAGCACCTGTTATGCTCTCTATATGCTATCGATGGCCAGAATTCATACCTTCAAGCCTTGTTTATATAAGGGTCAATCCCCTTGTTATTATGCTTTAATATTAAAAAATAACATGCACAGTTAAACAATAATGATGATGTCTCTAAGAGTATAACCCTTACGTCCCTCATAAAAAAAAGCTAGCAAAAAGAGAAGTGAGGAGTTATAAAAACTTTGAGAAATGTTGAGCCAATGTACTGTTAGAACATAGAACATCTTCTTTTTGACTAAAAAGGTATATTAAATCTTCAAAGATTGATTAAGGGGTATGAAAAATCATAAGATCCTTGAGATTTGTAAAAATGGAGGAAAGAACAAGGTTGAGCAAGATCCATGATTAGTATCTTAAATAAACAATAGGGATTAAATCATTTGGATGTAAGTTATAGACTAAAACATGTTAAAAAAAAAAAAGAAATGAAAAAAAATATAAAAATAACAGGATATAACTAAAAGAGGTTTCTAAACCTCTCTAGAATGCAAGGAAGTATAATGCATCCTACATTAATTAATTGTCTAAATTTATACAAAGTGACAAAACAATATAACAAATAATTTTACTTCATAGAATTTAACTTTTACTATTTGAAAAGAATGTTTTCCTTTATGATATTAATAATAGTAAACTAGTTGGTGATATGCTTAGAAACTTATTATATACAAATATAGCAGGACCTTCCTTGATGATAGTCAACCCCCTAGGATTTATTCCATAGAGAAAAATGAGAATGTGGATGTCAATATTAAAATTTACACCATGTTTGATGCAAATTGATTCAAACATATTCGATCAAATTTATAAATAATTTTCAATAATGACCTTTGATTATTAAATAATTTTTGCTAATAAATTTCAATAATGCCTTTGATTAATGATCTCTCATTTGTTTATTTACTAATTAAAATTAACTAAAATAATTCATTTAAATACATAACCAAAAATCTACAAGCTCAACTAGTATAAAGTCAAGGTTGATCTCTCATTTTCGATAATGATCTCTCATTTGTTTATTTACTAATTAAAATTAACTAAAATAATTTATTTAAATACATAACCAAAAATCTACAAGCTCAACTAGTATAAAGTCAAGGTTGAATTGGAACTTTTAAATTTAAGTCTACTTAAAAATACAAACATCTATATAAAATTAATTATCTTATAATGAACTCTTATATTGCATTAGATAATATAAATTATATTACCCCGGTTAACATATTATGATGGTTAACTTGTATTAGTCTGATCATGGAAATTCAAAGTCTCCTAATATGCTTTTATTGTATATTTAAATTAGAATGAAATCTTCTATTTATAACTTGAGATCAAAACTTTTATTTTAATTTTAAAAAAGTATGATGTCATGTTTGCATCAACCACATGAATGAAGGTACAATGCATAGTACATAAGATCTCGATATTCTAGACTAGGATCTATATAGACATCATGAATACATAATAGTTGACAAAACTATTCCCATTGTGATGCCATGGCCACCAATGTCCTTCACATTGTACTATCATCTCTAAACATACATTGACATGTGTAATTAGTTTTAGTTTTTACAAAATGTCATTGGCATTTCTTAAATGTCTCATCCCAATAGCATATACTTACTTTGTGGCATGCCTTAAATGTCTTATTCCATTAACATTTACTTTAGGGTACTTAAAGGCTTTGCTCTTGAGAGGAAAACCTACATGGATTCCATGCTGATTGATAAATTCAAACAAAAGTGTTAACTCTTTCTTAGTGATAATGATTCCACCCATATCAATTTTTTTTACTAAGTTTCTCCAAATTCAAGAAGCCTTTTCAAGTACGTTGTGAGCCCATTTTTTTGTATTCCTTAAATTAAGCCTTAATTTGGCCACCTCAATCAAATAAGTGGGGCATCCCTTGTTGGCCCCAAGTGAGGGTAGGAAAAAGACAGAGCAAAGGATTCCATTGCTTTACAGTTGGGAAGTATTGAAGTGATTTGAAGGTTATTTCTACCCATTATTCTTCAAAGTCCAAAGGATGTACATTACAAGCATTGATGCCATTCAATCCCTTTAAGAATTGACAAGATCTCTGAATCTATAAAAGGGACCACATACTTCAAATTTTTATTGGTAGTAAAGCTCATGTCTTTAGTACTCTCTAGATTTCTTTGCCAAGTGAATCTGATTCGCTCTTGACCAAATACCTCAGGAAATTCCTGCAAAGTGTTTTTTTTCCCTTTGGCTCTTTCATGCTACTTTCATATATATATTTTTACACAATTGATTCTAATCTCATAATATAGTACACATTTGTTTTATAGAGACTAAAAGATGAGTAATGAATGGCTACTTAACTCATCCCAAAAGAAAAACTTGTTTTATAACACACACCCAAGTGACACAATCTAAAAGTGATGAACAGTGTTGTTTGATAATTATGACAAGATTAGGGATTGATTCCTCATAATAAGCTACTTTTGAAGACTGGTTTTGAAGCTTAATGATCATGAAAAGATTGCTCATCCATTCTAAGCATAGATACCTTTGAATTTGCTTGGCTAAAAACATAGAATGCAATCCGTGCATGTCTTTAGATAGATACATTGACTGTAACGTTCTTGGATTATTGTTTTAATCATCACAAACATTACGTCAATCATTCCATCTTAGAGTCTTCATTTCACAAGAAACACTTATAATAGTAGTATATTGGCAAAAAGGTTGAATATCTATGTTCATCAACGTTTTTCTAATGATAAGAGTAACCCTCACCTATAGACCTCAGGATTTCATGAACGATAATTATGGATCTCTTGATGTGTTTGATAGGTCTTAATTTCTATGAATTTCATTTCATGGACCCTCAAAGGCGACAAAGATTTCAAATTTTAATGTTTTCATTTTCAAAGTCTGAAGATCTGAGGTTTTTTCTTTTGTTGTTCGTTGTGTTATATGGAAAAAGTTGTTATTGCATGACATGTTTGATAGAGACTTCTTAATATAAATATTTTTATTTATTAATATTTAAATTATAGGGTTATTATTATTATTATTATTTTTGTTTAGTGCATCATATAGAAAAATGTCATCATTGTATTTGATGTTAGACAAAGATATGTCTATCTCAAGATTTTTTTTATCAATTTTGAAATTGTAGGTTTTTTTATTCTTTTAGTTTTTTGGTGTCCTATTGTAAAAATGTCATTGTTATATGGAACTTTTGATAAAGATCTCTCAACCTCAATGCATTTTATTTATCGATTTTGAAATTATTTTGTTGTTTGTTGTGCCATATAACAACAATGCCACCATTGTGTGAGATGTTTGACAAAGATTTCTCAACCTTCATGTTTTTATTTATCAATGTTGAAATTTTAGGGTGTTTTCCTCTCTTGTTTATTATCTTATATGGTGAGAAGTCATTTTGATGTATAATCACTACTACATTTGATACCAAATTACCATGATAGGTTTGTCGCAACCTGTCACCTTCACAATTTTGACAGCAAGATGGCATTGCAACCTATCACTATCACAATTTTGATGGCTTGTCCTTAGAATTGCGACGATGAGAGGTTGCAATGCCATAATTGCGACGAACTTGTTGTGGTAATTTGGTATCAAATGTAGTAGTGAATGATCATTAGATAGATTCATATACATGATTAATCATTTCATTTTTTTTAGTTAGAAGCAATACATGGGTCCATCATGAATGTGACTCCACCAAATGTACTTTGTGGGACCCCTTTACTATCAATTATCACATTCTTGGGGGTTTTGATAGTTAAGCTTTTAATGAATGTCAAAAGATCTCATCTCTAGTGGTAAATAATGGAATCTCTTTCTATTACCTATTGAATCATGTATGAGTATTTTAACATAGTTGGTCTAGCTTTCAATAAATGTATTGAACTTCTTATAAGGTGGACAAATGACGAGGGATAAGTTTGAAAAATTGTATTCCAAATTGTGTACTTGAAAAATAACACACCTATTCACAATTTCACCTACACTTTTGTAAATATTTTAGAACCCATTTGTTTGCTGGAATAGGAATAGGAAAATTGGAATAGGAAATGTATTCTTTGTTTGGTACCTCAAATCAAAATAGGGAATAGGAAAACATATTCCAATTTTGTCCCTAAAATGAGCATATGTCCATTCCAAAAAATAGTTGTTATTGGAATGGGCCATTCCTATTCCCACTCTAATTTAATTTTTTTTTGTTAATTTTTAATTTTTAATTTTTTTTTTCTAACATTTTATTTCTTAATTTTTTTTTTTATAACATTTTTTTATTATATCTATTTGTTTAAAAAAATGAAATAAATTATATTTCTCATTAACTTCAATGATAAAATAAAAATGAAAATAAATTAACCTTTTTACCATTATTGAAAAAACTAACTAAAAAATAATAAATTAAAGAACAAAAATTTAAGGGAAATATTTTTAAAAATACAAAAGTTGAACATGCGCTAAAAGTTATGCAATAGAAAAAAAAGAGAGTTAACCTACAAAAATACAAAAGTTAACCTTATTCCTATTCTATTTTTGTACAACCAAACAAGGGAGTAACATATTCCCAATCAAATACCAGGTTAACCAAACAAGAATGGGACTACTCTTTTCCATTCCTATTCTAATTTTTCATTCTAATTTTCTATTCCTATGCCAACAAACAAACATGGCCTTAGTGTTCATTTCTCTACAATATGAGTAGGTTCATTTTAGCCCTAGCATCATCCTTTTTCCTCTCAAGATGCTCAAGGTTCTTTTCATCAACAATCTTTGCACATTGCCTTTACATTAAACAAGTATTTCTTTTGTCACTTTTCATTTTTGAGCACACTTTATTCAAACTCTAGCATGTCACACAAAAGTCCATGTATTGCACATGCATCTCATGAAATCCTTATGTTCAAATGTTGGGGATGATAATTTTTTGTCTTGTCAACTATCTTGGTTGGTGAAAAATGTTGGAATATTCTAGAAGAACTCAAAAGCCTTTTTTTCCTTGTTTTCTTTGTTTCAAATCCATCATTTCCTTCAATTCACTCTCTTTTGGCTACTCTTAACTCTTGTTTACAATATTTTCCATTATCTTGCTCTCATGATTTTGACAAAAATCTCCTATTTGCTAGAACACTCTCAAATTTATATAGCAGTTCATGCATCTCTCTTAGTTTTTAAATCATATCTTAAATACCTTTCTATCTCCCTCTCTATTTTATTTAATATTCTATTTTTATACATTTTTCATTTAATATATTTATCATATTTCTAACTCAGAGTTAGGTGTTCACTAGATTATGAGTACTCTATCACAACTCGTATAGGAATACAACACTTTATGTAGATGTCCACATCGTACAATAGCTTGGATGAGATATTCATAGTTGGGCTGAAAACTCCCTAACATCTATGCTTTCTATTTTTGTAATCAAAGTTTTCTGTCTTAAACTACAATTATATTTTTTTACTAGTTTTTCTAGTTGAAGGTGTTTGAATGTGTTTTCCAAAATTTACTCTCAAAGGAGCATGATTTTCCTTCCATAGGGTGTCCAGTTCACCAAAAAATCAGATTCTTGATCCAAATGTTGATATTCACCATTTTCATTTGTCTATGATAAACATGATCAAGATTTTAGTTTTGTACAAACATAATAATCAACTATATTGATAGTAATATTTGTTTGAATAAATTATCTTTCCTTTTCCTAGCTATTTCAAACTTCATGTAGAGTTTTCAACAATTTTACTTTAGATAATTTTTGGTTTGATTTTGAGTAGCAATACATGGTTTCCAAGGTAGCTATTTAATTTTTTTTTTTACCTCCACATATATTTTTTGAGTCAAAATTTAAGACTACCTCATGTATTTGATACATTTGGAAACTCAAGCCATGAGTTTGGTTTGATTCAATTGCATAATGACACTACTAAAAAATTGATCATTTTTTTCACATGTAATGTCATTAGTTTGAATCATTGAAATTTACCCTTAGAAGTATTGAATGCAATTTCCAATTTGGAGTAAATTCCATTTTAATCTATTTTACAATTGCATGTTACTAAGCTTCACTAGTAGAAGAAAATTGTTGATGCTCAAAGGAATTAGGGAGCTCAATGTAGGACCTCATTTTTTAAGCTCAAGACTAAAAATAAAGATACCAAATAATTATTTCAATAGCTCAAGATTGAAGATAAAATTTGTAAAGATTTTTTTAAACCATTTCAAGTTTGCCAAGCTCATTAAAAAACTAATGTCCATCAAAGGTGGTCAAAATAATCTCATCAATATTATTGATAGTTTTTCATATTTTGTTTCTATTACTAGCAAGGCTTCCAAAGTGTGTTAGCATAGTTTCCTAAAGGCCTACAATACATAATAGGGCTTATTTGAGCTCAATTTAAAACCTTTTTTTTTAAACTCAAGATTGAAGAAAGATATTCCAATTAAAAATTTCACTGGCTCATGATTGAAGATAAAATTTCCATAAACTAATTTTAATCACTTTGAGTTTTCCAAATTCTTCAAAAAAGTACATCAACCAAAGAATGTTAATAAATTTTCCTCAACATTTATATTCTATAGGATTTTATTTTCCATTACTAACAAGTTTTTCATGCTTTATATATATATATATATCCAAGACCTCTGAAGTGTTTTTAATATAGTATCCTAAAGGCTATGTAGTTTACAATAGGCCTTATTTGACTAAAAATCACTATGATAATTAAAAATAGGGAATACTGAGAGGTGGTGGGGAATCAATATTCCAACAGTTTATTCCCAACTTTAAATTTTAGAAAGAAATCATAAAAATGCATAAGCAAGTAAATTCAATAGAAATAAAGAACATTCCACAAAGAAACTCATAAAATTATATTTTGTTAACTAGGGAAATCCTAGAAAGGAAAACCTTAGTTGGAATGGTACCCACAAAATGATGTCGTAATAAAAAAATACCTTGTAAGATGTTTTGAACCTATTAGGAGTCTAGTAGATCATATATATTACACCAATCCTTGTTAGATGACCACCTTGTTAGAGGCCTCAACCTTATTAGGAGTTGTAATACAAAATGATCTTGCTTCTCTTAAAATAATATACAACTTATATAAGACATATAAAGACTTTACCAAAATTGATTGTACTGATATCTTCAATATTTGATCAGTCCTTGTTTTTTCCTTGCATTTGATTATGCCCATATAAGATCTAAGTTTTTTGACCATCAAATTTTTGTCATATCATCATAAAAAAATCTCACATAACATAATCTTAGCATAAGATAAGTGTATATCACTTCACATATCAAAATGTTCTCCTTATATAACCTTTTCCTTAACTCTATATTCAGTTGGCTTGATAAACTAAGTAACATGTTTCCAAAAGTTTTTATCACAATCTAAATTAAGGGTAGACATTAGGATTCTTTCACTACATTTCTAAGTCCTTGAATTATCAAACCAATCCAATGCCTTAGCAAAATTATCCATTCTTTCCTGTGCACTCTATCTCTGCGATGACAAACTAGCTTCTAGTTATCCATCCAAAACTCATACCAACTACTAATATAAAATTAGAAAAAATAGGCGCATTATGGAAACTCCATATTACCATATTAAAAAATTGGGGCCTTCCATCTAATTCAGTGAAGCTCATTGATGCAAACTATATGACTTTTACCTGTTCTACCTAGCTTTACTTAGACAATTTCTTCACCATATCATACCAAGACTTTATCTCTAGTATAAGAGACCTTAACTTATCATAATATTTCCATTAATGAAAACATTTAGTTTTTCATCTTAGCCTACTTTCTAACAATCTCCCCCTTTGGGATTGATGAAAACACTTAGTAAGAATTTGTCTAAGTCTCAAAATTTCATCTTCCTTATACATATC
Source organism: Cupressus sempervirens (assembly GCA_028749045.1). Lineage (NCBI taxonomy): Eukaryota > Viridiplantae > Streptophyta > Pinopsida > Cupressales > Cupressaceae > Cupressus > Cupressus sempervirens. The sequence continues at coordinate 36,508,948 of CM053786.1, read as the reverse complement.
TTACTAATACTTTTCTAGATCCTTAATCTTCCTTTGTACATATTTAATGTCTACTTATTCCCTTATATATATTTTACTGTCTACTACTCCCCTTTTCAAATTAATGAAAAAGGTGAGTTATCTATATATAAGTCAAAATCATAGTTCTCAAGATTCCTTAATTTACATACCTCATGGGATCTACAAAAATCCTCCTCAGAGTCTCTCACTCAGTATCCCATGTTTTATTTATTAATTTTTCCACTTGAACAACAATGCAAATAGAATAAGTTTCTATCTCTACCCAATTTAGGTCCAAATGTGTAAAAGAATCATATAACTATCTTGATGCTTCCAAGGTCTCAAGTTCTTTTTGTAGCATATCTAGTTTAGGGGTTAAAAGACTTCTCAATAAGGTGAATCTCCCCAACAATCTATTCTTTTCATTCTCTAAAGTGCAAATTTATCTAAATGTTTTTCTTACTAATTTGTCCATCTCAGTCACTCTTAACTCCTTCTACTCAAACTCAATAGGTATCTCCTCTATCTTTTCCTCATCATCTTTGATGTATTTTGTGACATCTTCCACATTTTTGTTTGATCCAGTGCAAGATATGTACATATTCTTACCCTACATAATGAATTTCCTAATATCCTTTATGAACTTATCAATGAATTGGATGTCATTTTTTATGTTCTCTCAAAGTTTGTACAATTATGTAGACTCACTCTCTTTCTTCTCTTAACTCTACCAGTTTCTAATAATGTACCATAATGAGTATCAAAATCATCAATCATTTTATTTAGTCTATCTGCAATGATAGTGCCCTATAATGGTGTAGGTGTAAGTAATTATTTTGAGGTTTTTTCAAGGATTTCTCAAGTATCCTTACATGTTTCTCTAATTTATTCTTTTATTTCTCTTTTTCCTTAACATATGCAAATAATGGTACTTGCATAGATACATCTTCATTCATGTCTTTCACCAATTTAGAGATATCCTCACTTAGACTACTACTTTCCAAAAATGTGTCAAGATATGTGCTTAGTGTGCTAAGTGCAGTAATTATCTTTCCTTTCTCAACTTTGACATCCACTCATTTGATCTCTATTAAGACATATTGGACTAAGCTTTCACTCTATTATTATCATCATATACTATGTCAACGATGATTTATCTTCATTTTTCATAGATGTAAATACTTTCTCATCTACATTCATGTCCTTTGATCCTCCATCCTCTCCTTTATTATGAACATCTGGTTGATCCCACTCTTTATCACTATCACTGATCTTTTCTACCATGTCAACTTCTTCTATCATGATATCACCTATATCATTTGCATTGTACAAATTATCTTCATAATTATCCTTACCTTTATCTTCAAGTGTAGAATCTAGAGTAATTCACACTCCACTTATAAAGAAATTTGGTTGTTGAGTTATGCTATAGAATTGAGTTGTGTTATCTTCATCAATATGCTTATCAATAGGATTTTTAATAATTATTATCACTAATCTATTCTTTGGTTTATACTTCTTAAGAAAAGGATCATTTAGTACTTCTATTAATGTTTTCTTAGTCTCAACCCCTACTTCATTATATAGGCCAACCATTAGCTTAACTAGTCTCATCTTAGTCCCTAGCCTAGGTTTGATAATGTCCAATACTTCAAATGCCTAATACTATCATGAATGGAACATATGAACTCTAAATTATGTCTCCAACAATTATTATATACTCCCCCATAGGAATACCATCAAAATTCATGATAACAATACGCACCTTTGGAATTGATGACATCATAGATGAAAAACATCTAAGCATCTTCCTTTTCTCCCCCATTTACATTGTTCATTAAGGTAAATATACATATTAGTCTCAGACAAGTTGTAAAGAGTTTTTCTTGTTCAAATCACAACCATACAACAACTAAAATGTATAAGAAAGGTGTTAATCTCCTCCACATAATGTCCTCTCCCCCAAATATGTTAATAATGTGTGACACTCTTCAAATGATATTTCTTAGGTCCACATATCTATCCCCTATTGAAATCAATGAAAAAGGTATCATTATGTCAATTCTCTAGGTTTAATCATTTCCTTATAAACTTGTTTAAACTCAAGTGTCCAAACACATGGTTAAATTCCTATACCAAGAGTCCTCAATGACTCATCTCATGCAAAAATACTCCCCCATAGGAGAAGCATCAAGAATATAGTCTAGATAAAAAAATAGTGCTATGCTACCATCTAGAATGATGGAATCTCTGCATCAACTACTTTAAAGTAGGTTGGGGCATAACCCCAAGCATACCTCTCAAGTACTTAAATGTATCCTAAGCCAAAATATTTGTGAATATGTCTGCTATATACTCCTTGTGATAATATATTCCAATCTAATTTCTTTTTCTACAACTTTCTTTCTCAAAGTGATACTTAATAGATATACACTTTGTCTTTGAATGCAAAACTGGATTCTTTGACATACTCACTGTACTTGTGTTATCATAATGTCTGGTTATAGGCTTAGTAAACTTTATTCTAATGTATTTTACCATTTTCTTCATCCAAATAATATGATCAAAATTATTTGATATTGTTACATACTCTACTTCTGTTGTACTCTATGAAATTCAATCCTTTTGCTCGCTCAACCAAGAAACCAATCTTTACCCTATTACCCTATAAAGAATTTTCTTTATAATTTTAACTGGCCTATTCTCTAACCATATTGAGCTATCATGAATTCTACTTAAGACAATCTTAATCCACTTAGTTTTGAAGACATTGGGGAAATCTAGGGCACAAGTTAAATCTAGGGCCCTAACTTGTGCCCTAACAAGTTAATTATTTACTCTAACATTGTCAACAACTCATCACTACAACTATTAACTAGATGTATTAACCTAAGTAAACTTAAGTAATAGAATAAATAATTATTTACTTTAACACCCCCCTTAAGTGCGACTTACAGAAATGTCTTAAGCTCACAAAAATAAGAGAAAATGTAGAATGGGTCCCAACAACAAGGCCATGTTAGGTACCCATGTACAATGCAAAGAAATGCAATCTCTAAAAATGGAGAAAGAGGGAAAACCTCATCGGAAAAACCCTCCCCGCAAAAGAGGTAAAAAACATGCTGAAAAATATATGAAGTGAAGGAAGGAATGCCTCAACCAGTCCCCCCAAGGACAAATTCCGTAACCCCAAGCATAGACTACAACTAAGATAGCAAGGTGATGCAAAAGGTCTAGTGAAGATGTCAGCAACCTGTGTGTTAGTGGGAATGTAATCCAATGCAATAACTCTATCCTAGATTAGCTAATGGATGAAATGAATATGCAACTAAATGTGCTTGGTATGTTGATGCTCCATTGGGTTGCAAGAAATGTGGATGACACTTTGATTATTGCACCACAAATAGTGGCATGATTGGGAGGAAAACCAAACTCAATCATCAACTACCAAAGCCCTAAAGCCTCATGACTAGAAAGTACTATGGCTTGGTACTCAACCTCTATAGATGAAAGTGCTCGAGCATGCTACTTCTTGCATGACCATGTGATAGGACCATAGATAAGACAAAACATTAAGCTAGAAGTAGACTTCCAATCATCGACATCATCGGCCTAATCTGAGTTAGTGTACCCAACAATGTGTGGAGTCCCCATGGTGTAATGAATGCCATACATGAGTGTGCCTTGAATGTAGCACAAAATACATTGAGCAACTTGCCAATGAATCTCATGAGGGTCCTAAGAAAACTGAGAGACAAGGCCAACTACAAAGGAGTGATCAAGATGAGTGTGTGTTAGGTACAACAAGTTGCCAACCAACTATTGATAAAAAGTAGCATCCATGGAGGGTGAAGAGTAGGAGGTAGACAAAGTGACACTTGAGTACTAAAAAGGTGTGGGAGCAAGCTTGCAATCAAGCATGTCAAAGAGACAAAGCATGTCAAGAGCATACTTCTGCTGATACAAAAAAATCCTAATAGAGGACTGAACAATCTAGAAGCGAAGAAAATAGTGTAGTAAACCAAGATCAGTCATCTCAAACTAGTCCATCAATGCATGCTTAACATATTCAAGCATAGATGATGAAATACCTATGAGGATAAGATCATCAACATATAGAACAAGAATCAAAATCTCATCTCCAAGATATTGAATGTACACTGTGGGATCAAAATGATAGCAAGTGAAGCCTATAGAAAGTAGAAAAGAGTCCATCTTCTCATACCAAGCCCTAGGGGCTTGCTTGAGACCATACAATGAGTGTCAAAGTCTGCAAACCAAGGAGGAATCTTGCACAAAACCTAGAGGCTGCTCCATATAAATCTCCTCAGTGATATCACTGTGTAGGAAGGTGCTCTTCACATCCATTTGATAAATAGGCCATCCTTGTGAAGCTGCAAGGGATAAGACAAGGTGGATAGAATTCATCTTGTTGAAAGGGGCAAATGTCTTAGTGTAGTCAATGCACTCAACCTATGAAAAACCCTTTGCAAAAAGATGAGCCTTATGCTTATCAATCAAAACATCAACAACATACTTAGTAAAATAGATCCATTTGCATCGCACTAGCTTTCTTCCCTTAGGAAGAGGACAAAGATCTCATGTGTGATTCTTCATAAAAGAAAAATATTCCTTCTCCATTGCACTGCCTCATTCAGAATGTTCTATCACTTCTGTAAATGTCTGAGTATCATCACTGATAGCATGACTGAGAAGATTAGAACCCATAGTATGAGAATGGGTGTGATAGGAAGTGGAAGGGTCACCAACTAGAGATCCTGTAGCCTCAACTGTAGCTCAAGCCCATTTAGGCATTTGGGGAGGATCTTGTGGTAGAGGTAAATGGGGATCACCATGATCATCATCCTCATCATTCTTGGAACAATCTAGAATAGAGGAGGGAGTAGTGGTAGGTGAAGTAAGTGCTAGAAGTGAGGTATGAACTATAGGAGGGTTCTCATCAAACTGGTTATCCCGTTGAAATAGGACCTCTTTGGAATTAGGATCAAACAACCTGTAAGCCTTAACATCCTCATAGTAGCCAACAAAAATGAGTAGTTGGCTCTTTCTTTGCATTGCTTTCCTCCGAGCATCAGGTACAAATGCTCATGTTGCACTCCAAAAAACTCAAAATGATGATACATCAGGCTTGCCATGAGACCAAGCCTCCTTAGGAGTCATATGTTGAAGTGGCTTGTGAGGCATTTGATTCTAAATATAGTTGGTACAATTGACTGCCTCTACCCAGAAACACAAATCCATGGGCTTGAACTGAATCATACAATTAGCCATCTCTCGAAGTGTTCTATTCTTCCTCTCAGTGACACCATTTTGCTAAGGAGTGTAGGGCACTAGAAACTGATGCTGAAGACTATGCTCAGAACAAAAATCTCTAAAATCTTGGTTTACATACTCCCCCCCCCACATTGTTTATGTGTATTCACTGAATAGAAAGACCAAACTACTTCTCTATAGATGCCTTTAAGACTCAAAATGAATCAAAGACATTAGACTTGTACCTAAGAAAGTACACCCATGTGCATCTGGAGAAGTCATCAATGAATGTAAGCACATATCTAGGGCTTGAAAAAGAAGGAGTAGGAAATGACATGAGGTCACTATGAATCAACTCCAAAGGTGCCAAAGCACGAGTGGCTCATCCATGTGGAAAAGAATCCCTATGTTGCTTGCCAAGTGCACAACCCTGACAAACACCATCTGGACATGAAATCTAGGGAAGCCCAAGAGCAAGTGCCTGTGTTCTCATCTACTAAAGATATTTATAATTGACATTCCCAAAACAATCATGCCAAAGTCTACTTATTGAATTTGCATGTGCAACTAAACATGAACCTATGTCATCAGAAGAATCAAATCCATCAAATCTGTAGAGGTAAGATGCAGAGTCAACACTCCTAGTAGCCACAATCATCTTAGAATCATGTAAGTCTTGGATAACCACATCATGTGGGGAGAACTCAACTATCTTACTAGAGCCAGAGTGGCAAATTTGATAGATAGACAATAGGTTCATTGAAATGTCAGGGACACAAAGAACATCTTGAAGAGAGCCCTTGGCTAGTGGAATAGAACTAGAACCTAGAATTGAAAGTTGTGATGAGTTCCCAAAAAAAATTTGTGTGGTAGCACAAGGAGCAAGTGAAGTGAGCAATGTAGGAATGTTTGTCATATGGTGAGAGTCACCATAATCAAGAATCCATGTAGGCTGTAAAGTTGTAGCTTGAGCAGAAAGAGCATGACCTTTCCCTACAGGGGGGATGAAGACTAAGGGGCTGAAATATGATGCTCCTTCATGAATTCCTCTAAAGCCTCCAAAAATTTCCAACACCTAGAAATGGGATGTCCATCCTTTCCACAAAAACTATAGGTCTCATTGGATTTCTTCTCGGTCTTGGAGGTAGACTCATCAGACTTTGAAGATGATGAAGTACTACTCTGTCACCACTTGATAAAAGGCCACACCACCCTACCAACTCATAACCAAGAGTGCAACAATATCGAGACCAAGAGAAATAAAAAAAAATGCTTCACAAGAAATTTTATTATACTTGAAAATCCTTACAACTCCCACAAGATGATATCACAGATATGTCTTCTTCAAAAAGAAGTTTACAAATTCTTCAACATAAGAGAAATCCCAAATAAGAGTCTTCACACCAAGAGCTTCACCAATAACTTCTACTTGAAGAGCTACACCTTGAAGCCTTCACACCTTCCAACTCTCACACCTTGAAGCTTTTCTTTCCAAAGCTTTCACCTTCCCAAGCTTCACCTTCCACAACTTTCACTCCTTGAAGCTTTCACCTTCCAAATATTTCACCTTTCCAAGCTTCTACTTCTTGAGCTTGATTTGAAATTCTCATATGCCTTACTTAAATAGGCACTTACCACCCAATGCATGACTTATCCACAACCTTCTAGAATTACACAATATCCACAACCTTCTATACTATCCACAACTTTCTAGAATTCCACCTACAACTAAGCACCACCATGTGGCCCAATTAGAAAATTACATTTCTTTTGTGGATCACAAAAAATATTAAATACATGATTTAAACAACTTTCCACAAACTTCTAAGATGCCACCTACACACCTCGATTAAATTGAATGATAACTAATTTTCTTATTTTTTTATTTATGCCACCTTTGCACCCTGAAAGTAGAAATTCCTCTTTTCTCCTTTTCTTCCATTTTCCATTTTAATTATTTTTCTTTCTATTTTCGTCACTTTCTCTCTTCTCTAGATTTTTTTTTAAAAACTAATGATAACTAATTTTCAAAAATCAAAACATGATTTAAACAACTTTCCACAAACTTCTAAGATGCCACCTACACACCTCGATTAAATTGAATGATAACTAATTTTCTTATTTTTTTATTTATGCCACCTTTGCACCCTGAAAGTAGAAATTCCTCTTTTCTCCTTTTTTTCCATTTTCGATTTTTATTATTTTTCTTTCTATTTTCATCACTTTCTCTCTCCTCTAGATTTTTTTAAAAAAAAAAATAAATAAATTTTCCCCATGCAAGATGCTCTTGCATCAAACTCCCCTGGTAGATAGAAAAGTGTGTCCCACACTTTGATGCCAAAAAGAAAGATCTACAACTATCGTCATCTTCACCAAAGGTTTCCACCTCAACAGGGACCAGAAAACCAACGTGCAAATCTTCCAGCATCCATATTTCAAACACTAGAATCTCAACCATCCAATTAGCATGTTCACCCCTAGGAATAAATTGCACATAATGCTTTATCAACAAAACTTCATTCACATCAGCAACTAGTGAATCCACACCAGTAGCAACAAACCCCACATCAGAAACAACAAACTCCATATCAACACCAACATGTAGATCTCCATCAATACATGCCAAAGTAGCAATGTCATTGCTCACAACAAGATGATTTGCAATACATAACTCACCTCCAACAATGCTATACAGTCTCCATGTTAGACTCAACTAATTGATCATGAAAACCAGCCTCTGTCCCAACATCAACAAGGTTATGAATATCTTTAGCAATAACTTCTAGTTTCTCTGTAGGTTTTGCATCAGGCTTCACAAACTGATCAACAAAACCAACCTCTTCCACCTTGACCTTCTTAGCTTGCTCAACCAATCTAGCATCCAATCGAGCAAACATCTTAGAAAAATTCCTCTCCACTATATCATGGAGTTTTGCAATCATCTCAAGATCCAATCCTCTTGGAGCCATCTTCCAAGATCTTCGTAAACCCTTTGCAAAAAATCCTTCCCATGCTCTTTGTGACAAACAAATTGTTTGCAAGTCAGATCATAACCTGCCACCTTGCATGAACAATCAAGAACCACATCACAAGTCTAGGACAACAGATATGCAATCCACAAACTCTTTGCAATCATGCCTCAACAAGTTCAGTCTTGCATCTCCACATCCATCGATCAATCTGCAAGCCCTCTAATCAAGATCAACTTAGATCTACTTCTCTAACCCAAGTTCTCATGCAAACTACCTCAGATTCGACGATCTATCTACATGCTCAGGAACTCCCACTTGATAAAATTTTCCCAACCAAGGTCCTGGTACAAACTGGCTCACACTTCGGTGATTTTCTTATACACTCAGGAAAACCTGCTCTGATACCACTTGATGAAATTACGCTCTGAAATAAGAAAATAAGAAAATTAGTTATCATTAGATTGTCTAAAATGTTTAGTGCAATCAATCTCATGGCCTCATCCATTTTGTTCCTGTGCTAAAGAACCTCAAAAGCTTGTGTAAGAATAAGTTGATTTTCATTCAAACATGACCATAAGCCCCTTGCCATGAGAAGCTGAGTTATTCGTGCCTTCTAGGTGTGATAGTTATGTGGTGTGAGATGGGTCACAAATGGATCTGCCATTGAGAGAGAAGAAAATGAAGTAGAAGGGTATTATTCTGAATTAAATTACATAAAATAAAATACACCCCCCCCCCCCCCCCCCCCCCCCCCCCCCCCCCCCACAACAGGTAATGATATCCCTCAAATACCACAAAAAAAAAACTATGGAAAGCAGGAAAAACTAAAAAAGATCCTGGATTCTAGATGCAGAGAAGGAGGAAACAAAAGCCTTTACTTTGATTCCAAAAATGAGATTTCAAATGAACTCAAAATCTAATGAAACTAGTAGCATTGTCTCCATCTCTGAGTCTACTTTTTGATGCTTCTTTTAGATTAGAAAAATAACTTCGTATGCTCAAGTTATGGTCAAAAAATTGACTATTGCTCCAAAAAACCAGCTTGCTAGAAAAATATAGTCATTGGATTAAATTTGATGCCTATATAGCTATTGCCAAAAAATTTTTTGGTTGCTAGTTTGCTGACGTTTAGTAGATGAAAAGATGACATTAGCACGAGGTCTGGCAGTGATGACATTAGCAGCTAAAAAAAGGTGATGTGACATCAAAAAGTGACATCAACGGTTGCAAAATGCTAACATAAGCTTGGAAATTGATGACATCACTGCTAGAGCAGTGATAGATGATAGAGTGCTAGTAGTGGTGGTGCCCAGGAGGAGAACCCGGTGGCACAGTGACCACACCATTGGCAGAGGCAGAGCGAGGGTTATGCACTGGCGGTGACCGGGGCTAAGCACTATGTGGGCATGAGGCTAAGCCTTGGTGGAGCGCAGGTGGCATGTGGGTGGCCCTGTAGTCGTGTGCAAGCACTACTGCAGTGGCAGCTACTTTTTTAAAAAAATCTGAGTCCATACAGTCCATATGGTAGCCTTTAGGGGGGCTAAATTTTTTTTCCTGACACTTAGAAGCCAAAATCAATAAATTTTATATGAATCTTGACTATAACTAGCCTTCTAGATCCAATGGCAATGTCTATTTGGGCCCAAAGTGCTCTAAAAAATTGCTTTACCCCTAGATTGAACAAAAATGCAAAAACAAGCTAAGGTTTGTGGCTCCAAATTACGGTTTCAAAATCCTTCAAACAAGAAGTAGCAGGGAGGCTTTGATACCATTTATGAGTTGATAAAATCCAACTTCGTAGTGTGCCAAGATCACTTGCATGCAAATAGCTTGCTGAAGAGAAACTAAAGGAGCAAGAGCTTGAAGCAAGATAAAATATTTCACAATAGGAAAAATAAAATTCCTATGTGAATGAATAAATTTACAACGAGAGAGACCAAATATAAAGGCCTTAAGGAAGCTTGTAGAACAAGCTAGAAAGTGGTAGAAGATAAAGTTGACAACTAAGCACACTTCTAGAAAAGGTGGAACATGCTAGAAGGGAACAAACTCTCATGTTGTCAACAACTCATCAGTACAACTATTTACTACATGCATTAACCTAAGTAAACTTAAGCAATAGAATAAATAATTAATAAATAATTATTTACTCTAACATTCCTAACATCTTGAATTATCAAGACTCATAGTGGTATCATAGACAATGCACTGAAGGGATCCTGCTTATACATTATATCTAAAATAGCCTTGAAAATAGGTTGTTTGATCTCGTTGCTAATTAACTAAATAATTAAAACCTCTGTTTTCCTCTACACCTTTTTCTTTAGAAGATCTAGATGCCATTACATATATCTAGGGTATGCAAAATTTGAAACTATATAGCTCGACACACGATAAATAACTTATAAATCTTGATAAATGGTGTTGAATAGTCGTTCAAATCTCCTACAAATGCTTCAGATGGAATTCTTCAAATCAACTTTAGCTCTTCATGTTCTTTCTTGAATTCAAATAATGTTAAATGAGAAGAAATCAATCAAATAGACCTTAAAACATTGTAATTAGTGCTAAGTTCTTACATAACTATAAGCTCGACATCAATTGATTTCTAGCTCACTCGGCATCCACATGTCTTTCCATTCACTTGGAAACCATTACTATCTTGGCCTCAAATAACCAATTTTGTTAGCTTATCATCCACTAACATTTTACTTGGCAACCATAAGAAACCTTTTCATGCTCGACAATAACATGAAAAACTGACAAAATTTAAATATTTTTTGGTGATTTCTAATAACACTTTACATATTTATTCATGCATATGTAATCTTTTCAAAATTAAATCTTTGGAATTGATGTATGGTATATCTTTTAAATATCATTCCCACATACCTCCTGATTTCTTAGTTTGATGAGGTGTGATTACCTAATCCATTGGGTGAAGTGACCCCATTTGTACTTGATGTGCTACAATCTTCCTTTCTCTTCCATGTCTTGTTCATCTCATCTTGGACATTTTTAATATCTATCTTTCCTTTGCCTTTGTTGAATTGGTTGATGCGACTTGTCTTCAAATAACTAAAACATGTGGTTTGATTCAACCACCTTTTGTAGTCACTTTTGAAGTGTGTTCTAAAATAGTTCTCAGAAAAATGTCCATACTCTTGATAGTAGTGACAACTATACCTTATATTATAATCCCAATTATAAGAGCTTCCATTATACTTTACCTTTGTCTTCCTTTTTGATGACCACTTGGGTTTGGATTTGCACTCAAAAGCTCTATGTCCATACTTTTGACAGTTATAACAATATCCTTCAAATCTTTAAGTGTGTATGGTCTTGATTTTGCATTCATGTTCATGGTGATCTTGTTTTTTGCACTTATGGTAGTAACCCATGCTTTTCTACTTAACATACTGATTTACAGTCTTGCTCCTGCACACATTAGTAGTATGTCCTTTCTAACCACAATTACAACAAGTATGTTTTGAGTACTTACTTTTGTTACTTCTTTCTTCAGCACCTTTGGATGATTCTCCTTCTTTAGTACTTGTGTATCCTAGTCTAGATGTATCATTGTTAGATCTAAGAGATCTCATCAATTGTTTAAAGTACTTAATAGCTTTACTAGGTTTATTGAAACTTTTAGCAAAATCATTTTCCCTTTTTAGACCGTTGCTCAACTATTCATTCTACAACTTTAGTGTTGTTATCTCAATGTCTTTACTATTTATTTCATGATTAGAAATCATGACTTGATTCATTGTTTCCAATTGCATGCAAGTAATTTACTTCTAATGATTTCTCTCCCAATCTGCTAGTCAAAACTCTTTTTTCATCTTCAATCATGACTTTTTCTTCTATAGCTTTCTTTTTCTATTTGGTTACCTCACATAGTAATATGGCTTATGATTCTTGCTCTATCTTAATACTTTTGATCTCTTCAGCTAGGGTTCTATTTGTTTCTATTAGATCTGCAATTGCTGCATCAAATTTATTGGAAATTTCCATTTACAAATAGATTAGTAGTGTCCATCTCTTAGTATTGTGTGTCATTCTCCTCAATACCAATTTCCTTCCTTCTTCTCAATGATTTCTTTAGATCTTCTCGTGCTTCATTCAACTAATGTAGAATGAGTTGTATTTCAATCTCCTGGTTCTCAATAACTTTTTTCAACTTGTAGACTTCCATTTACAAGATCTTTCCTCAAAGCTGTTAAGCTTTAGAACTGTGCTTTGATACCAATTGTTGGAATTATAATAGGAAAGATAAAGATCTCGGGGTGGGGGTGTGAATTAGTGCTTTAAACTTTAACCCATAAAAATATTCACCACACATCCATCTCATATATTCAATAAGTAAATTGAAATACCATGTAAAGCATATACATCTAAAGTATGTAAACATGTAAGCATTCACACATATATGATACAAGAACCTTCCAATGAGAAGGCAAAACTGGGATGGGGATGACACCCACAGATATTCACTACTATAGTAATAAAGTGTATCCAATGAAGGTTACAATGTTTGATCATGAAACATGATCTACCATGTAAAAGGGCTACACTGTTAAAAGCTTACAAAGACTATTAGGTCTTATCTTGTTAAAGAATTTCAACACCCTATTGGAAGTCTGCCTAGTTAAAGGAATTTAACTCACAATTAAATAAGCATCTTGTTAGAGGATTTCAATATAGCCTATGATGACTACTCTGTTAAGATCTTTAATTGATTCCAATGATAACTTTAAGAAACCCTTCCAAAAAAAAAGCCTAAAATGTTGGTGAATCAAACATTTGTTGGGTAGGAAAATTTTAATGTCAAGGGCAATTTTTTTGTTCCATATAGGGAAATAAAATATTATATGTTGGTGATTTTTGTCTTGCCCTAGCAAAAATCATTTTAAATGTGGCAAATTAATATTTTTTCTAGCCAACAGATAAATAAATGATGACTATTTTTTCCCTTGCCAAAAATGAATTAATAATGTTAGAGGTGAATTATTTGTTTTGTAAGAAAATGAATAATAATGGTCTTGGCTAATATTTAGTGATAAACTGAAAAATTGTTTAATCCAAAAGCGAAATTTGCACATGTATTGGCTAGTGACTGTACTGACTGCTGAGTAGTCAATTCAAGTATAAACTTGTGTACTATCTTAGGTGTGTTATTAATAATGTCATAACATCATTATGTCAGTGTCAATATTACCAAGTCAGCTACCATCACTTTCATATTGTTAATAGTAAATACAATAGTCTTATTGACTGTTGATTAGTTGGAGATCAACGGTAGAAGATGCATCTTAGGGCCACTCGCTTGAAAAGACCTAGAGTTGCATGTAATTCTCTGGAATGGAGACAAGTGGAAAGGTTTACATGCAAATAATTACTCAATGTTAGGCACTATCAACTATTTAACATTAATGCCAGTACATTTCAACATTTCACATGCTTAAAAATTAATAGGAATACAAAAAATTAAGATATGAAAGATTTGTGAATGCCAAAGAATTAAATGCAACTGCCATTAAATAGCCTCTTCAATTCCTCTTTCATTATCATTTCTCATATTTTTTAATCTGTAGTTGTAGTTTGCAAAATTTCTTGAATCTTAGTCATGGATATGCCAATTTGCCTTAAATGCACTACAATGGCTTTGTAAAATCCCTTTTTGGGCATGATTCCTTACGATATCATTGCCATGGTTTGTGAGGTAGATGCTCGAAGTAATTTTATTCACCATGCTTTATTGATGGTACTTGGCCATGAATTCTTGAGAAATGATAAGAGGTATCGTGTGCCCATAGATATTACCTTCTACTTCCTTGTGTCTCTTCTCGACCTTGGAGGCAGTCAAATAGACATGCTAATGCTTCTTCTTAATATTTTTAGAAGATGATGTCAAAATTCTTGTATTGTCCGAGCAAATATCGGGGCTGGGCATTGGCATCCCTTTTATAGATGTAGCAGACAAGTGCTAGGAGGAAGGTATAGGGTGCATTATACATAAGCATCCTTTCTTGCTCGGCATGAATGAACAACAATTAACTCACCATCGGAAGTGGGCATGACTTGGAAGGGATTTCCTATGAAAATGATTATTGTTAGACGATGTCAACAAGACCAACTTCACATGGTTGGAAGAGTGTAATGACATCATCTTCTTTAACAGATTCATTACAGATGAACTTGAAGACTTTTTTGATTAAAGGCTTTAAGCCCTCGGCCCCTCAGCCTGCTCATGCTTCCAGCCTCCTTGGTTCCTTAGTTCCTTGTTCCCTCAACCCTATTTTTGAATATTGTTTCTTTACCCATTGCCCTTAAGGCAAAAAATGTTTTAAAGATATCTGTATTTTTCTTTGGATTGGGCCTTGCCTTTTTTCATAAATTAAAAAATAGTAAAATTAGGCTAATTTAATTAGCTATTTTGAATATCTATGCTATGAATCAGTACTATGCACGTTGTATAGTCTAAAATGTTATCAATGAAAATAATAGTTTTTGGCTTGTCAAATTGTTATTTTTGTTAGTCTATGACTTTGTAAGTTTGTTTTTGGCATCTTGATTCTCAATGCACTGTTGAAATGTTATTGTTAGTCTGCGACTTTGTTAAAAATAGTTAACTGTTAATAATTAACTATTTTTGTTTAATCTGATTGGATAAAACAAATGGAGCTTCATGGAAAACTAAAGATTAATAGATTATAACCTTAACAAAGTTAAATATAATTTTGATAATTTATGTGTCAAATTTTTATTTCAAACCTATCTTGTCACCTATTCCTAACATTTTTTTATTATGAAATCTTTTAAATGATGAAGAATAATTTATAAACAATCATCACAATTTTCAATATATGTTAAATTTTATTAATTTATAGATATTTTAACTATATTATATTTTAATTTTGAAACTAAATAATAAATATGAATAAAAATATAGCATTTGTAATTATATTTTGAAATTGTAATTATTTTATTTACATTAAACTATTGTCATTATTATTATTTCATAATATCTTGCACCAATTTTATTTTATAAAATTTAATATATCTTCATTGAATTTTTCATATCATCTTTACAATAAAAAGCTTATGATAGAAAAGAAAATCCTTTATTTATATATATTAAAACTATTATAATAATAATTTTTTTGATCGGTAATAGGTTTAATTTTATTAATAGTATAATAATAATTACATCATGATTATAAGTTCTTTAATTCTTTCTAAGGGACCATCCTTTGCAAAAAGATATATCACCTATAAGTATACATTATAAAAACAAAAAGCCTCTGCTAGGCTAATTTTCTTGAAAGCCATCAATCCTTTCTAAAAGAGACCTCTCATAGCCTCCTAAGTCATCGTCTGAATAATCTTCAAAGCTCCCAAATAATATAATCATTGATTCATTCTGCTACGAAATCCTTATTGATAATTTTCCTTTAGAAAAATTTTGTGGAATGGTGGCCACCTTCTTCTGTTCCTTGTGGGCCAAGATTGCATATTTGAGTGCATGACATGCATGGCAATGCTCATTTATGTAAGCTTCTTGATCTATTTGCACACACGACCAGTTTACAAAGGGAAAAATCTTTTTTTCAACACCTTCTTCCTCATTTGCATATCCTTCACTAAAATCAAATGCTCATCTTGGATGCACCCATTTTAGTAATGCATCCAAATTTAGAATTAGAGCTTCCTCAAAAAGCTCCCTCATTACCCATGCCACAATTTGCTCATGCTCTCCAACATGCAAACCCCATGCCATTATCATTGTTGGTATATCCACTTGAACCTTCCAACAGTGGTTAGTTTCATGGAAAAATGACCCTAATGTCTCATGCATAGCTTGAATCACTGCCTCCGAAGGATATTTCACCATTTTTTTCAACTGGTGATCTGCCACACTCCCAAACAACACTTTTTGTTGCTTTGAAGTTTTAAAAGTGAAGATCAACTCCATTATACTTGCACCAGAATGCCATTGATATGCAAACTTATGGATTGAAATAATGTTTCCTTCGAATCCTTCCTTATTTTAAAGATTCTGTTTGAAATCTAGACCGTTGCATAAAAGAAGGATCGACGGCCCGAGATGAATTTTAGGCCGATTTGGAGAATGCTTTCCTATGTACCTAGTTTCATCTGGAATCATGACACATGTTCGATCATTGCCAATCGGAAGACTTAGTTAATATTATTAATAATTATGTTTATAAACAATTATCATAATTATCAATATATGTTAATAATTTATAGATAATTAAACTATATTACATTTTTATTTTAAAACTAAATAATAAATATGAATAAAAATATAACATTTGTAATTATTTTTTAAACTTTTATTTATTTTATTTAAATTAAACCATTATCATTATAATTTATTAATAATTATTAGTACTTGCCGGTAGCTACTAGGCTTAGGGCTAAGAGCTAAATATTTCATTTTCAATGTGATTCATTAACATTAATATTATTATTTTTTTAATGTAAGTGCATAGGTTTATATTTTATATTGTAATAATGTATTTTTTTATAAATTATAATATATTTGTTTATCAGTCAATTAAAAATAATATTACTTATATTATATAATCATTTAAGATTTATTATTATTATAAAAATATTTTTATTTTTATTTATAATTATTTATTATATAATAGAACATATAATATAATTATAACCATATGATATATATGTAATAGAACATATATATCAATGATTATATATTATATTTATGAATAAATTTTAAATTTAAATTAACATCATTACAAAAAAATATAATTATATTACATTTTTATTAATTAAAATATATTATATATTATAATAAATATATTAAATTTAAATTAGATTTATATAACAACTAAAGGCAAGTACTAGTGGCACTTTTTTCATATCTCGCACCAATTTTATTTTATAAAATTTAATATATCTTCATTGAATATCAATAACTAAATTAACTCAAAATTAGGACACGTGTACTACAAGATTCTACTTGAAAAATTGAAATTTGGACTATTGAGTAAAAGAAAGATCGACGGCTTGAGATGAATTTTAGGCTGATTTGAAGAATGCTTTTCCAAGTGCCTAGATTCATCATAAATTGTGACACGTATCCTTGACTAGTGTCACGATTGACGGATGTGTTTCACAATTCTAGATGACTCTTGACAATAGCGATATCACTCCACAAATTCATCCGAAAATCATATTGAATCATTGATAATTAAGTTCTATTTTTATTAATTAATTTATTTAAAATGAACAAGTTTATTCAAATGTATATCAATGTGATAAATTTTTTCTTTTTTTAAATTTTTTATTATTGTTATGTACATTACTAAATTATTGAGTCTTTACTCTTTATGTCATTTACATGTACATTGTACATACTATTAATAAAGTACCTAAAATCATTAATTACTTAATACTTTCTTTTTAACTATTAACCCTACCCTGTATGTTCATTGTTTTTAGAGTCCAATACTATAGGGTTTTTAAATTTTAAATTTTTTCAGACTAGTAGAATTCTATTTTGTGTTCTGAAGATTGAAAGTGTGAAACTTGAGTAGCAGATGATAACACCAATTAATAATTATCTAGTCTCGATTCTAGATATTTAATTTTTTAAAAACTTTTTTCATTGCAATTTGCAGCAATAGAAATCTTGATTTTAACTGTCTTACGTTTACACTTTACAATTATTTTAAATAGGGCCTAAATAAGAATTTTGTGTAGTAACTAGTAGCAAGCGTGAGCAAAACAAAGTAAAAAACCTCTCATATGAGTGCAAGCATAAAGGAAAACAAACACATTATAGAACTCAAGCAAGTGCCACAAACCCCAAGTTTCACTGATGAATGTCATGATATTTTTGATCCTATTGTCCATAGAGATTTAGGAATCATGGGAATTAGACATTCATTGTTTAATAAGTGGAAAGATCCATAGAAGGGGACAATTTATTACAAATATAACAATAGTATTCATGCAAATATAAATAAACTAGCTACTTTGGTTACTGGATTAGCAAACTTTGATGTACTCGAAGTATTCCCTTGCCCTGAAATTGTAATGCTATGCACTCAGAATTATGATGAAAATAGAAAGGCAATTGTAAACCAAAACACTCAGAAGAAATTTTATCCATAACCGAGAGTGAATTTTTCAATTTGTTAGACCTAGGGCTAGGGTTTAAATAAAAAAGCTTTAATGAACGCATTGACTTGGATAAACTAGCATAGGTTTATGACAAGCTAGAAAGAGTTTTTCAAGATTTGTTTATTAAGGGTTTAATAAATTTAGAGTCATTTACTAGTGTTAGACTAGAAATAGACCATAAGCCTCCTTTATCAGTATGATATTTTTGTGCCATGGGTTCAGAATACTATTTCTTTGTTATCATTTTGTCTAGGATTGGATAGTAACAAAGAAGTGGGGGCCAGTGTTCTTGAAATGATTTATAATATCCATTGCCGAGGTCAGTTAGTTGAGAAGGTAGATGTAAGATACAATTTTGTTCAGCACATTGTTGAATCTATGCAACAACAATTATTGATGATTAAACAAAGTACAACTACAGGCAAGACGAAGACATTTAAGTTCACAAGTTACTTGTGCTACCTTCTTTTAGCAAAGTATATCACCCAATATTTGATACAAAGAACAACAAGCTTGATATTAAGGTCCATAAGTTTGATAAGAAAACCTAGAAGAAATAAGAGACTCCAAGTCTAGTATATGAGTGGACACATAAGATGAGGATGACTGTTGCAAATAAAAACTACAACCATTTTGTAGACTTCTTTTTGACACCTATTTACCAAAAAATCACAGGCACTTCGATGCCTAGATTGCTTGTGTATTGTAAAGATTGCATTCAACTAGGAAGTCAAATTCATTTGGCTGACTAGTTCTTCATGGAAGAGTACATTGTCTTAACATTTTATAGTTCAGCAGTTGAACCCTACAAACTTCCAATGCATGTTACAGAAAGGGTTTTGCACTAGAATATGTATGGTAGATGGAGAGCGTAGATGAACTTTTCAATGGACAACAAAAGAAAACGATATTTCCTTCCTTGCCTTTCGCAATTGGAGGCCTCACATTTGAGAGAAAGGCTTTCAAAGTGGCAAATGAATTGGTAACTTTTTTTGGCTTTGATTTTGTTAGTCAAGGAAATTATGATCCACTGAACATAATAAAAAATGAGACTTATTGCTAATGGGAACTCCGTGAGAAAATATCAACATTAGGAGATGCCATTGATAGAAAAGTTAAAAAATAAGGATTTGTGGGATTAGGTTAAGAAAGAGATGGAGAAACATGCAATAGAGAATAATATTTCAATGCAAGAATTGTCATCCCAAATTATGACATTGCACAAATTGGAGCCTCTGACATACGTAAATTTCTACAAGAAAGCATTTGAACTTATTAAGAGGTCTATGCTGAAAGAAATTGAAGAGGCATGTGCAGCTGAAATGTGGTGTCAAACCAAGATGACTAATTTTTGGAAAATGAGGCAAAATTTGGGTGAACCAATGACATCAACTAGTTTTGATGAAATTGAGGAGGATGAACCTTTCAGTAGTTATTGGAATAAAGAGCATGCAACTATACTATATGATTTTGGCAGTGATAGTAATAATGAAAGGTAGAAGGACCTCAAGTTTGATGCCAACATTTAAGGTATTCAAAATTTTGGGTCAACTAGGGGTAGAGATATTGTTAAACTTCAAATGAGTGATTTTATTAAACAAACATATAGTAAAGGCGAAACCATGATACAAAAAATGGGTTATGCAGGTATAGGGCCCATTGGTGCAAGTGGTGAAGGGATTTGGAATCTAGTTATAGTACCAGACCCACCCAAAAGAGGATGTAATACAATCATTGGACTCTCTAAGAATGAAGATGATTCATCTAGAAACAAGAAAAAATATTATGCCTCTACTTCTGAAGGTCATCCCAAAACATTATTTGTTAAATCTTCGAATCTAGTTGTAGTTGATCCCACTAGCACTGGCACTGACACTAGCATGGATGAACCTTGTGCAAAAAAGCAAAGAGTTATGACAATTACATTGCTAGCAATGTCAACGGTTACTTCACCAATATATGCACCAGTAGCTTCTATACAAAACCTAGGAAATAGTCCTAAAATGCTAGGATTTGGAATAGGCCATCTTCAATCTATTGGTAATCCTCAAAATACAATTGTATGTGGAGTAAGTTTAACTGGAGTTGGAGGAGCATACAATGATACAACTGATAATTCACCTTTCAAACACTCAATTGTGTCAGCAAACCCAAATTTTAGTTTGAATGAGTTTGCATTAAAGTTTGAACAGACAAATGAAAGAAATAGGCAAATTATAAAGACTTTGAAAAGTGATGCAGTTGTTGAATGTCAGGGATCTACTAATAGAATATTTCTAATATATGATCCAAATAATGAAATGATGAACTTCATGGCTATTATGCCCCTGAATAGAGATAAAAATTCACCACAAAATGTAATAAATCCTAACGATATACAAATTACTAGTCTTCAAATGGATTTGTCAAAAGTGAAAAATATTGACAAAATCAATATATCAAAAGAGAGCAACAAAATGGTCTACTCTATACTTTTGAAAGTGGAGAGGAAAAACAAAAGGCTTAAAAAGAAAATAGAAAAGTTACAGGTAGACCTTGATAATGTGAAGGCGAAGGAGAAAACAACAAACAATAGGTTCAAAGAATTGCAAAATAGGATAAAGAAATCTTCTCCTACAGAAGCAATTGTCCAGCAAGAAAAGATGAATGAACAAGTGCCAAAATTGACTAAAGAATTGAATGAGTGCCAAAAAAGGCTTTAGCATGAACAAGCATCTACTGTATAGTTGTTCAAGTCTATAGAGGGTAGTGCAAAGGTCAATAATAAATTGAAAACTGACCTGGACTATGCTATCAACAAAAATAATATTTTGAAGATTGAATTGGAGAATGAAAAGAAACATTCGCAGTCTAGGGTAAGCATGGCTTTTAATTTGAAAAAGGAATTGGGGAATGAGAAGAAGAAAAAGGAGTCTAGTACAAACACAATCTACAATTTGAATAAGAAATTGGAGATTATGAAACAAAAAGAGGAGTCAATTGCAAAAACTATATAATTATTTGAAGAAGGAATTGGAGAATGCAAAGAAAATGGAGTCTAGTGCTACTGTAAGCACTAACACAATCCACCACATGAGGAGGGAATTGGAGAATGCAAAGAAAAAAGAGGAGTTAGCTGCAAAGAAAATCTTCGATTTGAGAAAGGAATTGGAGAATACAAAGAAAGAGGAGTCTACTCAAAGACTCCATGAATTGAAGAAGGAATTGGACAATGCAAAGAAAAAGGAGTAGTCCACTACAAAGACAATCTATGATTTGAAAAGGGAACTCAAAGATGAGAAGAAAAAAGAGGTAACTACTGCAAATACAATCCAAGATTTGAAGCAAAAATTGGAGGATGAGAGCAACTAATTAGCAAGGGTAACTAGAGGAAATATAGAAAAAGAGTGAAAAAGAGATGTCTGAAATGAAGAAAAAGATGGAGAATGTAATGGCAGAAAATAGAATGACCTCTTCCAATGACCATCATGTGAAGGATATTATAATAAACATGGTTAAGCTTATCAAACAAGAAAATTGGGACAAAATAATGAAGAACAGTGATAGTTTGTTTGAATGGCTTGATTTAAGTAACAATCTCAAACTTGTCTTTGAAAATGTAAAAGGTGATATTGTGTGTAAAAGACAAATCTTTACCAATTCTTTAAAAAATATTTCTAACCAAATTTTTGAATAAAGTAAAGAGATCCAGTTATAGGGATTTAGCAACCATGGAATAAACAACCGCTTGGATGCCTCTGTAATGACCATTGAAGTCGATCACCATTGTCAACAAGTAACAGAAATAGGTGAAGCTCTCAAATCTACTTCCAAAGAATTGATGAAGATGAATAACATCATACTGAACTTGCTGACGACTGGATTACCAAATCTAGCTAACTCAGACGATAGATTCATTGGAAAAGAAAATTACATGAAAAGGTTGTAGGATAACATAAATTCTAATTTAGGCAACTTTCTTGAGGAAACCACTCCATAAAGAATTGCAAGTTGCATCAAACCAATATAAAAAATGAATGAAGTTATAGATAAATTTTTTGATTCATGTAAAAATATCTCTTAGAAGTATTTATTGTTGATGAGGTTACAACTATTTAGTTACAACCTCAAACAAATGGAGCCTCCAAATGATGCAGAATGGAGTTCCCTAAAGAAGTACTTTGAAGTTGGGTCATCTTGTCAAACTAAAGTTGTTACTATTGCTATCAGTGACAGTCTAGCTGATAGCACTAAGAAGTAACAACTTACTAAGTGATAGTACTATAATCATTTTGTTATTTGTTGCTCTTTAATTTCAAATTTTGGATTTAATTTCAACTTTTTTTAATGTTAATTGTTATAGGAATCAAGAGCCAACATATCAAGATAGTTAGGAAGCTAGGCATTGGCATACTATTACTACACAGAGCAGATGGAAAAAATTTCTCTACTAGTTGAAAAAATTGTACAATTGGCAATGTGAATCTACACACATACTGTATTATGTAGTAATAATCTAATTATATATACAATCACAAACTGACCTACAACTATTTTTGCTCCCTTGTATCTGCAAAAGGGAATTCAGGGTCATTTCAATTTGACATTGAGTCATTTGCGAAGGATTGTAATTGTTTGTAATTGACAATTGTTAAATGTATTATGTTACAGGTTGATTTATAATTATAAATTATAATACAATTTGTTTTAAATAGAGCTTATTCTATTAAATGAATTATGCTACAATTTCTTAAAGAAACTAGAATCAATGAAAATCTCAACATGCTAAAAAAATACAATCAATGAAAATCTCAACATGTTCAAAAAAATTAAATTTAAGCATCTATAAAGGGACAATGAATGAAGGCTATAAATTAACTTCTACAAACATGTTACATAATTAATTAGTAGGTAGAGTCTTAGATCAGAGCTACTAGCCTACTACTTGACTCACATAGAAGTTAGAACTTGAGGTTCAGATGTTGCTATAGTTGCCATTCTGCCTAGACCAGCTCAACATCACTATCATCAGAATCCTCCTCATTTATTGCATACAATATTTCATTGTCCTTTGTGTTTTTTTCAGATTCACTATCAACGTTAGACTCACTATGCATGACGAAGTCAACATCATCTTCATTGCTTCCAATATCAAGATATGAACCATTGCCACCACCACTGCCACTACCACTGCCACCGCCACTGCCACTGCCACTTGGGTTTGAAATGTTGGTAATCCCTCTTCTTTGACATTGGTTTCTCCAAACGTTGACAACTCTGTCATAAGGGAAATTTTCTACCTTATACCTAGAATTATAGAGCCTCAAACAATTATTCAAATTTTTGTCTAATTTGTTTCTAACCTTTGACTTCAAGAAGTCCAAAGTACTAAAAACTCTCTTATTCTTCATTGAACCCAACATCATTGTCAAACATAAATTAGTAAGCTTGAAATATTTTGGTATTGCCTCTCTCAATTGATTGCTCTCACCAAGGTTTTTCCAAAGCTTTGTTACCACTCCCTTTTCATTTGGGTTCTCCACAAGAGCATATTGTTCCCTCATTATGTTTGCAAAAGAATATGATTGATCTCCTAGTCGAGATTCATCTAAAATTCCATTTATAGTGACTCCATTAATTACTTTAGGTTTGCAAAAATACTGAATCAAAGCCATCATCCTTCTTCAAAAATTAGTCAAATAGTTTAGAGACCAATATTGTGGAAAAAAAATTGACATTGCTTCAAGTAGTTCTTTTGGAGGGAATCTGAATCTGATTTCTAATGAAAGATTGTAGCAAACTCACCTGATAGAGTCAAGCACAGAGTCTTTAATCTTCTTGAAGTCTTCACTTGTAACACATGAAAGTACCTTCTCTGGTATTGATTCAACTACACTTCCTACTTCGTTGGGGTTGGAGTCAGGGTTGATGTGGGTATAGTACTACATTGGTATGTCAACTCTAGGCACCCTAGCATATACCTCATCGTTTGCACCAATACGTAAAAAGTTCCCAGGATTGTTCAAATATGAGATTTCTAAGTACTTTGCAAACTTTGTTTCATCTAATGGTATTAATCAGTATAGAGTATCCAGGCTACTACATGTCATTTTACACAGCTTATTATTTTTTGCAATGTACATAGTTCTTTGTTGAACCTTTTTATAATATTTCTCATGTCCTGTAGCATGAGGAGAATAGCTACTAAAGTTAAGAGTACCTTAACATTAGTTAAGCTTGAATATAGCCGAGGGAATCTATCTTGCATAGAGTGGATTAGTCCAAGCAATGATGGGTATTCAAACATTACTCGATGTGCTGGTCCATCCAAAGATATCCATCTAGTATCATTGTCTTTAAGAAGATTCCTCCCATCAAAAAGTCCTTCAACAAAGTGTTGAAATTCCAAGACTTGTTTTGGACTTTGACAGAAGTATTGTTTAATCTCTTTGATTAGAGATTCCACTTTACTTACACAACTAAAATTGCTGACAATTGTAAAAGCTAGATTCATTCGATGGGCCATGCAATGAATGGGAATAACATAGGGTGCCAAATCATTTGCGACCTTTTTGCAAAGACCACCTTTATGACCTTGCATAACCGAAGCTCCATTCGCTCCAACACACACCAACTTTTTTGCAATCTCCATGCTATCAAAACCTACAAATTCAATTAGAGTAGTCTTTAATAATTCATATAAATTTTCAGTTGTTGCACTATGATTCAATTTAGCAACATATAGTAGAAATGGTTGACGACAAAGATTGTTTACAATATAAACATGCATGCACACCTAGGAAGTATTATCATTGCTGTAACTTCATTTAGAAACAATGCAATGAAATTAGAGTCTTTAATTTTTTCCTTCATATCTTCTTTTTCAACCTGTGCAAGGCATCTAGCCCATTCCCACCCGCTATTTACTAACCAGTGACTGTTTGGATAGTTTCAAGCTTTGGAAATGTGCAATAAGGTAGGAATTGAAGGGTAGTCCATCATAGGATGTCCTCTACGCAATATATTAAAAACCACACTTAATTGAACTACTTTTCCCATATTTTACACTTCCAACCTTTTACAGCAAAATGCTTCTCCCACAATTGCTGGTGTAACTCATATATTTCAACATTCCTGATATGCAGACAGTTGTCCTTTTTTTTCCAACTTAGCATAGATTTTTCAACTCCATCTATAGTTTCCTTCTTGTAAACTTTACCAACATGCTTTTCTATGATATCAATTTTAAGCTGTAACTGTTAGGATAAACCACGAACAGAAATAAAAACTAAATGCAAATATAACCAATAACAAAAATAATAGAACACACAGAAATGAACACAAGGCACCAAGATTTAACGTGGTTCACCCAATCCCTGGGCTATGTCCACCAAACAGCAAGTCTGATCTTATTACAATCCAGTGATTACAATCTGATTACAATCCGTAATCCCTTATAGCTCAATACCATCGCAAGAACCAATTTCGTATCACCACACATAAAAAATACCCAACCCTAAGCCCTTTTTATACAAGTATTAAACCACTTTAGGGTCAGTCACCACAATCTAACAATCTCCCACTTGGGGACTAATCAGGCTCCACACTAAACAACAATCTCCCACTTGGAGACTGATCCTGTAGCAAGACAACTACCGCATGGGGCTCCCACTGGATCAAACCACCCTGGACTCTGCTGTTCTTTTATTCACATTTAGTCTAAAAGACCAACTGAAGCTGAAGAGGAGTTCAGCTTCTCCCTTGTGACAACCTTTGTCAACATATCTGCTGGATTTTCATTGGTATGTATCTTCTCCAGCTTTAACTGTCCATCCTCCAAAACTGACCGAATGAAATGGTACCGCAACTGTATGTGTTTGGTCTTAGAATGCAGAGCTGAATTCTTAGCAAGATGAATGGCACTTTGACTATCTGTGAACAAATAATTATCCTTCTGAGGATGTCCCAATTCTTCCAAGAAGAACTGAAGCCATATCATCTCTTTGGCTGCCTCTGTAGCAGCAACATACTCTGCCTCTGTAGTGGAGAGAGCATTAATCTTCTGTAGCCTAGAAACCCAGCTCACGACTGCCCCACCAATAGTAAAGACATAACCTGTAGTACTCCGCCTGGTATCAATATCCCCAGCCAAATCTGAGTCAACATAGCCCTGTAAATCAGTAGTAGAGCCCCCAAAGTGTAAACACTTATTGGATGTTCCTCTCAAATATCTGAGAATCCACTTGACAGCATTCCAATGCTCAAAACCTGGATGACTCATATACCTGCTAACGACTCCCACTGCATGTGCAATATCTGGCCTAGTGCATACCATAGCATACATCAAACTTTCTATAGCTGAAGCATAGGGTACCTTGGACATCTTATCCTCCTCTTCCTGTGTCTTGGGACACATCTCCTTAGTCAATTTCAAATGACCAGGTAAAGGTGTGCTGACAGCTTTAGCATTCTCCATAGAGAAACGTTGCAACACCTTCTCAACATAATCAGCTTGAGATAGCGTCAATGTTCTGTTCTTCCTATCTCTGCAAATCTTCATACCAAGGATTTGTTTTGCTACCCCCAAATCCTTCATAGCAAATGCATGTGCTAACTGACATTTTAGCCCCTTAATATGATGCATGTTAGACCCAGCTATAAGCATATCATCAACATATAGACATAAAATAATGTAGCTATCATCATCCAACCTCTTAAAATAAACACAGTAATCTGAATGACACCTGTTATATCCATGCTCATGCATAAAACTGTCAAATTTCAGATACCATTGCCGAGGTGCTTGCTTCAGGCCATATAAACTTTTCTTCAATTTGCACACTAAGTTCTCCTTACCTTTGACCTCAAAACCCTGTGGTTGAGCCATATATATTTCTTCATCCAAATCACCATGAAGAAAGGCTGTTTTAACATCCATCTTCTCTAAATGCAAATTTTCAGTAGCCACAAGACTTAAAACAGTACGAATAGAAGTCATTTTAACAACAGGAGAAAATATCTCATCAAAATCAATTCCCTTTTTCTATGCAAATCCTTTTACAACTAACCTGGCCTTAAATCTTTTCTTACCTCCTTCCTCTTCTTTCAACCTGTAAACCCATTTATTCTGTAAAGCCTTTTTACCTGCAGGCAACTTGCACAAATCCCATGTCTTATTTTTCAGCAAAGAGTCCATTTCATCTTTCATTGCAGACTCCCACTGAATCTTAGTATCCACCTGCATAGCTTCATCATAACTTTCACGTTCACCAGCATCAATAAGTAAAATAGAATACAAAGAGGGAGAAAACCTTTGTGGAGGTCTAATTGGCCTTGTTGACCGTCTAACATTCACTGGTGTGTGTGGTATTTGTTGTTGCAGTTGTTGCACATCATGAGGACTGGCTGGAACATCAGCTTTTGGAGTATCATCCAGCACTACGTAATCATCTTCTTTCTTCTCATGTTGCTGCAACAGATCTTTGTACAACACTTTTTCATTGAATATGACATCCCGGCTTCTTATAATTTTATGATTTTCAAAATCCCAAAGCCTATAGCCAAATTCATTAATGCCATATCCAACAAAGACACATTTCTTTGATTTAGCTTCTAGCTTGGTTCTATTTTCAGAGTCTATATGAGCAAAAGCTTCACAACCGAAGGTCTTGAGAAAAGAATAACTCACCTTCTTACCAGTCCATGCTTCCTCTGGAATACCACAGCCCAAAGGAGTAGAGGGACCTCTATTAATCAAATATACTACAGTATTGACAGCCTCCTCCCACATGTGTAAGGGCAACCCAGCATGCAACCTCATGCTCCTTGCGCGCTCCATTATAGTCCTGTTCATGCGTTCAGCCACTCCATTTTCTTGTGGAGTCCTTGGAATAGTTTTTTGTCTACAAATACCATTAGTGGAGCAATAATCTTCAAATTCATGACTGCAATACTCACCACCATTATCAGATCTGAGACATTTTAATTTCTTACCAGTCTCATTTTCAACCAAGCATTTCCATTTCTTAAAAGTTTGAAATACATCAGATTTCTGTCTAAGGAAATAAACCCATACTTTTCTAGTTGCGTCATCAATAAATGTAACATAATAATGAGAGCCACCAAGGGAAGATACCTGAGCCGGTCCCCATACATCTGTATGCACAAGCTCTAATTTCTCCTTTTTGTTTTCCTTCCCTGTCTTTACAAAACTCACTCTCTTTTGTTTTCCATACACACAACTTTCACAGAAATCCATATTCACACATTTTAGACCTGGTAAAAATTTTCTTGAATGAAGTACTTTCATACCTTTCTCACTCATGTGCCCAAGTCTATTGTGCCACAATGCTGTATCAGAATCTACAGCAGCTATTTGTTCTCCCTGCTCAACTGCAGTAATTGTTCCTGAATATTCATTTTTCTTTGAAACAATCAAAGTAGAAGGAACAATATGACCTGTACAAAGATATAAGGTGCCTACTTTCACACCTTTTTCTACTACAAGGGAACCTTTTGAAACCTTCCAATTTTTATCATTAAAAGTAATTACACAACCCTCATCACCGAGTTGCCCTACTGAAATTAAATTCCTACTCAGCTTTGGAACATGTCTTACCTCATGTAGTAGCCAATGATTCCCATTCTGCAACTTAATCTTAATTTTTCCCTTTCCAAAAATTTGACAGGGTTCATTATCCCACAAATAAACAAGCCCAAAATCCCCTTGGACATAATCAATGAAATAACCTCTGTGAGGTGTAGCATGAAAAGAAGCACCAGAATCTAAAACCCATGAATTATCAACACTCTCTAAAGACAGAAGCAAAGCATCCTCTTCGGATTTATTACTTACCACATTTGCCTCTTTGTCTCCATCTGATTTATCTCCTTCATTTTTCTTTCGAGTCCAGCAATCTTTCTTTTGGTGCCCTAGTTTCCCACAGTACCAGCAATCATTTGGTCCTCTCAATTGAGACCTCCTCCCCTTTGACTTTCCTCTTGATTTCCCACAATTTCCAGAGTTACTTCCTCTTTCAGTCGTTCTGCCCCTGCTTTGTGCATTTAAAGAACTTCCTGATGTAGATCCACCTGAGGATTTTCTACGAGTTTCCTCACTTAAAATAACACCGATCACATCATCATATTTTAGGGTACTTGATCCAGGAATAGAATTACTCACCGCCATTACCAAGCCATTCCAGCTTTCAGGCAAAGAACACAAAATCAAGAGAGCCCTAATTTCTTCATCAAAATTGATACCCACAGAAGATAATTGACTAGTAATAGTATTAAACTCATTTAAATGATCTGCAACAGATCCACCTTCTGCCATTTTCATATTAAATAAACACTTCATGAGAAATACCTTATTTGAAGTGGAGGGCTTTTCATACAGTGTCGCTAGGGTTTTCATCAAATCTTTTATCGTCTTTGCTTTTGTAATATTAAATGCCACCGATGGTGCCAAGCATAACCGAATGCTTTCGAGTGCCTTTCTGTCCAAAAGATCCCATTTAGCCTCTGGCATAGTTCCCTGATTCTTGGCTTTTCCTTCCAACGGCTTCCATAAATCCTTCTGATATAAATAGTCTTCCATTTGCATCTTCCATAACTGAAAGTTCTGCCCATTAAACCTATCAACCCTTAGCTTACCATCATCTGCCATTGCTCCCACTCAACCGTGAGACTCCCACTTAACCGTGAGTCTTTCCTGCAGAGGATAACTGAAAAACAACTAGGCTCTGATACCACTTGTTAGGATAAACCACAGACAGAAATAAAAACTACATGCAAATATAACCAATAACAAAAATAATAGAACACACAGAAATGAACACAAGGCACCAAGATTTAACATGGTTCACCCAATCCCTGGGCTACGTCCACCAAACAGCAAGTCCGATCTTATTACAATCCAGTGATTACAACCTGATTACAATCTGTAATCCCTTACAGCTCAATACCGCCGCAAGAACCAATTTCGTATCACCACACATAAAAAATACCCAACCCTAAGCCCTTTTTATACAAGTATTAAACCACTTTAGGGTTATAACATGTTGGCCATATGTTGGCCATAATATGTCGGCTACCATGTCGGCTACTTCCAAAAATTTTTTTTCCCACTATTTATGAAGTATGTACAGTACTTTCCTGATTAGTCACCACAATCTAACAATCTCCCACTTGGGGACTGATCAAGCTCCACACTAAACAACAGTAACCTCTTCTCCTTTGTTATCTCTGTGCAAATCTTACATTTGCCTTCTGTAGGAGCCTCACCATCAATTGGATTGGGCACTGGTTCAATGAACTAGTACTTTTCCACCCATTCTAACTAAAAATTCCTTTTGGATAGATCCCAGTGAGATCAATCTTACATCGATTCCAATTTTCTTTTCCCCTTTTGTGCATGAACACAATTTATGGAATCAGTTTTGGTTTTCTCACTTGATTGCTCTAGGATCAACTCCAACTCTACAATCTCAGTTTGTGACTCCCTACTCAGGGGAAGTGCCTCCAAATCATGTTCAAGTTTTTCCTCAACTAAGATATCAAGTTCACCAACTTGAACTTCAATATGGTTTGAGGGTCCAACTTGTGATGAATCTTCTTTTTCAATAAGCACTGGAGATCTACCTTGTAAATCTTGTAGGTTGCCAACATTTCCACCACCAAAATATGCTACTATGGTTCTACTTTTTGGTAATGGTGGCCTGTCTTGGCTTTCAAGGATCTTATCGGAACCCCTGCTACCCCTCTTGTTTGACATGGCAAATCGATAAAGGCTGCAAAAAATATATCAACTTAGTTGTTGAACAAAAGACTCAACTACTTAGACTACATATAATAACAATACTATGGTTCATTCTAAAAAAATGGGTACTACTGCTATGGTACTACCCAATATAATTTGCAAACCTATAGGCTATATTAGCATGTGAGATGTCCAGTCACCAGACTGTAAAACTAAAAAATAACTAGTACCATTGTACGAGTGGTCCATTACCACTATTGACATAAAAAAATAAATTTAAAATCACTTGTCTTTTACAAAAACTAGGGTCCACGATTCAATGGCCAATGCACTTCGCACTCTGAAAGTTTAGCAACAATAAGAAATGCCAGTCTCCAAACTAGAAAATAGAAAATTGTATAGAATAATAATATCTTATAGTCCAATCTAGGTTGGAAAATTAGGTGGGATTAACAAGCGGGAATGTCAAATGCAGGCAAAACACACCTTTCTATGCAAGCCCATAGTAGGAAATAGTTGGCTAAATGAGGCTGGTGGTCGACACACATTAGGAAAATGGTTGGCAACACCCAACCCAAGGGAAAATTATTTGGTTGTAGTAATGGAAAAAGAACGTGGGCCAATAAGAAACAACATGCAAAGGCTAGTGATATGTTTAAAATAAATGTATCCAAAATGTATATTACATTGGCAATTGGACTGATATTTTTGACCAATCATGTGATAACTAACGGGAGACTACCCCAAGCATTGGACCCAAATCTGATAAATATCTAGTGGCGTGGTTGACCTGCATTGCATGCACTATTCACAAAATGACTATTGACCCGTTAGACAGGATTGTCAAAAGGTGAAGATTTGTCACTAAAGTAATCCCTAACTGATTCACCTGTTAGAATGTCTTAGCAATGATCTCATGATTAACACTCTAATGCTTGATGATAGATCACCTCTATACTATTGTATACTTGATCCTTCTTGATTCAATGTCTCTCTACTATTCATTGTTTCCTTCCTCTATTCTCTTTTAACTAATTCTATAATTCAATTCAAATCATAATACCCTGGTCACATGAATGTCTTGTTTATGCATGCAAAACTCTCTTTGATCATTCATTCATTCCCTCTTCATATACATAAAAGGTTTAGGGTTTGTCCTTCTTAAATGAATAAACAACCTCAACAACCTAGCCTCGTATTGATTAGGCATGAAAGAAATGTTAAAACTTGAAAGTGAAGTGTCGTGGGGAAACCAATTTGGGCTGTTACATATACCTATTTCTATGAATCGTAATGTGGTGTTTTTGATGGAGTCCATGGAAAGGGAAAAATAAATCTTAGACTAGAATAAAATGTCTTTTGAAGCGCTCCTTAGCATTTGATGGCTGATTGTGTATTTTGTGCCTCAAGACATGAAGAAGCCCAGAATCAAAATTTTAAAAAAAAAAATCATGTAAAGTGATAGATGCCATTTATGGATGGTCATAGGTTGAGAAGGCGAGTAGAGTAGCCCAACGAAGGAGCAGGCACAATTGATACCAAAAAGTGTTTCTTTGGAGAAGATAATACAACTACCCACAAGAATGAAGGGGGACAATAGAGGGCTCTGGATGCCATCTATAATGAAATTCATATAAAATATGGCCAACTACGAACCCTCATGGGATACAAAGAAATGAAGAAATATATGGAAGAAATGTCATACGAGTCAAATATGAATATGGTTAATGGAAATTATGACCATAATGTCACTAGTGATGAAGACTAACTTGCCAGTATACATTGATATACAAATCAAATTTCTTGAGGCTTAGGATTATTATTGTATTCAGTGATTTAGACTCTTTAAAAGACGAGTTTGAATTTGAGGACTTTAGAAAATAATAGAAATAGATTGCATTTTCCAATCTTGGAAATGGCCTCAAAAACCTAGCCTCATCTTGATTTCTACTAGCCTCTTATTCTTCATATTGTTCTTATTCAAATTCATCCTCACTTTCATATTGTATCATGATATCAATTCCTCTTGCAATGCCTCAACTTGCCTTTGGAACACTCTAAAACCTCTTTCACTACACAATTAATTTTTCCAGCACTATTATGTTGTAGAGGCATTCCCACTCACTTATATCACAGGCCCATAACCACAATCCCAAAGCAAAATATCTCACATTTGATTTTTTTATTTATTTTTATACATTCAAGAACTCTTTCTATAATACCACTTCATAAAAAGTACTCACCTCATGAACTCGAATGCATGATGACAATGGAGGAATAAAAAGATTAAAAAAGTTTCTTTTATCCTAACAAAATTAAATTACAACATTCAAAAAGTAACAGGCTACTTACATGGCCATTTCATCACAATAATATGCAAGCTAGAGCTTCCATCTATACTAATAAAATTGTCTTATGTAACCTTCCTTCATCTTCCTCAGTTCAAATTGATAACTACATATAGTGTCCTAGAAGGTGAAATCCCCTATTTAGGGCACCAAAAGCCTAATAGACCAACATTTGAATTTAGAAAACATGTTTTAGTTGTTGAATTTTCAAGAACTATATTTATTAATCTTGATGTTGGATCTGTAATCATTACATTTCTATTGAAATATTCTTATGCAACCCTATACTAGTAGAGTGTGCTTCTTCATACCCAAGTCAACTCTTGAGCCCATCTAAAACCATTAAGGCCTTAATTTTTTTTTTGTTTTGTTAGAGAAATTTCTAAAAAAATCATATACTGCTTAAATGTCATAAGATATTGAGGTGATTCCTTCATCATTAGCTTTGTTTCAATATTTAGAAAGTTTGTATAAGAATTTTGTAAAACTAAAATATGAAAACTAGTAACCTTGCAAAAAATAACCCTTATTGAAAACTAAACAATATTTTTGGGTGATTCAATATTGCTCTTACACCTAGATGCTCCTGCATCACAATAGGACATCTCATGTATGGTTGAGATGAAAAAGAATTATTATGCTTTAACAACTTTATTGTTTGACAAGATAAATCAAGATAAAGCTCCTCTGTAGGTTTAAAGGCAAGAGTGTGGAAAAGGGAAACAAGTTTACATTTGACTTCTTAGAAGAGGAAACACCTTGGGAAGTAATCTTGTAAGATTTGAAATAACATCTTCATCAATGTCTTCTTGCACTATAATGTCAATTAATAATGCTTCCCAAATGACTTTATTTTTATAATAGAAATCAAAGAAACATGATTCATTTTTAACAAATTAACCCATCTAATTTTAAACAATGCCCAACCCTAGACAATGCTAAATTTCTTTACAAAATACAATCAAAGTTAAAAACAAATTCTTTTGATTTTCTCTTCTAATTTTTAATAAACAACCAAATAAATTTCTCCCATAAAAAATATTTTTAGCCATATCCTTCTTCAACTAGTTTTTATTTAAGCATATGCATCTTGTATTGCTGTTCACTAACCAAAAACTCAGATTTAGGATAAATACTTTATCACTATTCTTTACAGATATTTTCTCCCTATTAATCATTCCCCTAAATATCCCTTACGTTTCTCAACACATGAAATATATTTTTTCAAAATTTTCTATCCCTTTTATCTACCTTCTAAATCATAAACAAATAAGTGGCAAACTTTTCCTTCATTAACTTTGCATATAAAAAACCAGAGCAGATATTATTCCTAAGCTGTAGAGACCCAAAAAGAGTTTGTGTTGTACGTTCCAAACTATAAGAATAAAGAATAAAAAATTTCAAAGA
The DNA here is from genome assembly GCA_028749045.1 of Cupressus sempervirens. Lineage (NCBI taxonomy): Eukaryota > Viridiplantae > Streptophyta > Pinopsida > Cupressales > Cupressaceae > Cupressus > Cupressus sempervirens. The sequence continues at coordinate 36,474,032 of CM053786.1, read as the reverse complement.
AAAAAGCATCAGATAAAGCAAACTAGAAAGAGCAGCACATATAATGTATTCTGAATTCTTTGATGGATTCGGTCAACCTCAGAACCAGATTCAAGAACTTTACTTGTAATAGCAATAATAATCAGCGAGAACAATAATAATAATAATGATAATGTAAAGCATCTGGTCTCTTGTACAAAGACAAATATCTTGTCAACTGAGAAAAGGATTCAAAGGCATCTATGCATGTCTTTGAAATATTATGGTATGATGCTTGACTGTACTTGTACACAGGCCTTTGGACTTTCGAAGAAGAATAAAGTCCATGAAATAGACATTTTCTGTCTCAAATAAAGCCATTTCTACAACTGTAAAGCAAAGAATTTCATGTCATGTGATATCTTTTCTGTGCCTCACTTCGTCCAAACTTCTGCCCCACTCATCTGCTTTTCATATGTCCCATTAATACTTACAAACACAATGGGTTACCAGTCATATATGGAACTTACCAGATGATTCTAATATAGCCTTTCAATGTTTTTGGTCGAATCATTGCCATAGAGAAAAAAAAACTAAGAGAAATTCTTTGAAAGGAAAATGTTCAAAATTAGTGAACCGTAAGGTTTATGATACTTCTTTTCCAAGACTGGGCTCACAACTGTAAGCTAACACCATCCAAACAACAAATGTAAGACTTCAGTTATCTCCCTTAGGGTCTGTTTGGTTGCTGGAATACAACCGGAATAGGAATAGGAAATTAGAATATGATTTGTATTCTTTGTTTGGTGCGTGGAATAGGAATAGGGAATAGGAATACGTATTCTCATTTTAGCCCCCAAATGAGCTTTTGTCCATTCCAAAAAATACCTGTAATTAGAATTGCTATTCTTGCATTCATTTTAACTTTCTCAAATTTGATTAAATTTTCAAATCCGCTTTGACCTACGCTGAGCGCTGGAACTTTATTTTCAATATTTTCAAATATTTCAACAATTTTCCAATTGCGCCAATTGCATCTTTTCAAATGGCGCCGATTGCAAGTTAACCCTATTCCAATTTCAGCTTGCATAACCAAACAAGGGATAAACAAGATTAGATTGCATTTTTCCATTCCTATTCTTCATTCTCCATTCTCATTCAAATTTTCTATTCTAATTCACAATTCCTACGCTTGCAACCAAACGGGCCCTTAGGAGAATAGAAGCGGAATAGGCATATGCAAATTCTTAAAATTATGAATTTTTCGTTTGGATGCACCAAATTGGAATTGGAATACGAAGTAAAATAGGAATATGTATTCCAATTTTGGTCCAAAAATGAGGTTTTGCAATTCCACCCAAATAGGTGTTATTGGAATACGTATTCCTATTACACTTTTATTTATTTTAGAAAACATAAATTTTGGGGTCCGTGAATTCCCCATCTAATATTGGTTGGACCAAATAGATAATAGGAATACGTAGCCCCATTTTCTATTCCAGAATACATATTCCAGAATAGCTATTCTTATTATCGCAGCCAAACGGGTCCTTAGTGTTTTTTTTTTTTGAGACAAGCATGGGATAATAATAAAACTAGTGCAAGGATTAAATGCATCTAGATATCAACTAATATCAACTATCTTTTAAGTTGTTACAACATACATTTTATATCAACTATCTTAAGCTATTATAACATATTTATATTTAATTTAATTTTTTTTTTTTATGGATGATGAGAAGAAGAATTTGTTAATTGTGAAAGTTGATTTTGTGATAGTTTGATTAATTGTCAATTTATTTTTTATTTTTTTTGGTTAGCTTATTGTTTGTATATAAGATTTTGGGATTTAGCTTATTAATGATAATTGTAAATGAATATAATTTTATTAAGATTGTGTATATGCATGTGTGTATATACAATATAGTAATGTATTGTAGAATTTTTTTGAGTGCTCATAAATATAAGTGATAGTATATATAGTTTAGACAATAGATTTGTTGATTCATTTTATAAACAAGTTTCATAGGGATATCTATTTTATGCTAGGCTATGCTATCTTCAAATTGACTTTATAGCTCTCTTTCCATATCTTTGGTAGAACAATGTAAAACAACTATCAATAAGCCATAATCTAAGTTGAATCACTTCACTTTATATATATTTTGGAAGTAGTGGAACTCCACATGAACACTTGAATATGATCTTATGGTTTGTAGAAGTTTTAAAAAGAAGAGATATTAAGAGAAAATGAAGAAGAGTTGGTTTAAGTAAGAGTGCCTTTTTATTCAATTTTCATATTTTTCTATCAATTTTTTAATCACACTTAATAATGTATCATAGAAGAAAGAGAGTTGTTCAGATTATAGACTTAACATTTAATAGGATATAAGTAGAATGAAGAAATAGCAGATAGAGTTAAAGATAAAAGAGGAAGAAATAAGGAAAAATACATTTAAAAAATAAAAAATAAATATGTACAAATATATGACTATATATTAAATATACTTAGTGGTAAGATAAAATGATACAAACTTATATTAAAATTATAAAAAGTCAAATAATACAAACATAATCACACAGTACATAATGCTCCTAACCTCTTACATAGGTAAGGTGATAGAAAGTCACTCTTAATTTTAGATTGGAGGAGATGACAATTCTTATGAAAAATCCCCAAGAAAGGAGTATGTATATTTTAGCATACATTAAACTATGTGATATGGTATGCATGTCTCTTGATAATCTACATCTATTATACCAATAAGATATAAGTCAAATAATAATTACTTTTCACTTTATGAAAATTTTGGACGATCTTACTTTCTCTTATAATTTAATGTGAGAATAGAGTCATGTCTCTATAAAGGGTCATGGGATGCCAATGCAACATTTTATCATTGTCAAATGTACTACCAAGGAAACTACTACTATAATTAAAGCTTTTGACAATATTGTTAATTTTGTAAACATCAATTTAAATAGTATTTTAAGATCTAGATTTCCTCAAAGATTAGATATTGATTTTCTAATGATGAAATACTTGAAGTCACACCTACTATGTTATCTTAAATTAGCATGTTAATTTTAGTAGCAAGATAAATACCTTTGTCAATTAGTTTTCCTAGAAGTTATGTATTTAGATTTGGGAAATATAAAGAAATAGGGTTAACCATCAATTTCAAATAAATCAACCAATTTTACAATATCAACGATGAAACACCTTAAACTCATGGAGAATCCTTCAAGTATGGATCAATAAAAATAATTTATGAAAATCTTAAGTTAAAGTAAAATATCATATGATTCAATACCAACACAACAAACTTATTAGATTTTGTCAAACCATGCTATTAGGTTTGGTGGAGGATGAGATATTTTTAAGTACTTTATGATTCTTGAAATAAATGATAAGAAATAGAGTAGATAAGAATTTTTGACTTTCTTTGGGATGCATACAAATAAGTATAGTATTTGAAGTTTTCCCTTCAAAAGATTGCTCAGTATCCAAAGGCCCATATGTGAAGAAGATAGTTGTACAATACTTCGAATAATAGAACTGCAAAAATGATAATAACACAATGAATAACACAAGCTATGGTAGCAATAAGATGTAATTAAATGAACAAACATAGTGAAAATAAAATAGAGACCAAAATCATAATGACTCTTAATCTCATTGATAAATTGAGAAGATGAATCAACAAATATAAAATATACATCAATTACTAGGCATTTTATATTGTAATTCATGAATCATATTTTAAACATAATAATATCATTGATGGCATTTTATATTTCCATTATTGAATTCTAATATGAATTTTTTATTTTTCTATAAAAATAACACACTACTATTTAATTGCTTAAAATTTCAACCCTTCATTACCCATAATATCATTTTCTTCAATAAGTTGCTCAAGTATATCTTGGATGAAGGAGACAAATGGATAAAGAAATATCTTCATAGTGAGGGGTTTAAAATGAGGAGGATGAACCAGACTCCAATATAATTATAGAGTAAATTTTAGTCTTTATGGTTGGTGAGGGACTCCAAGATGACTATGTGGGTCAATTTGCACACGTGAATTATGGTCGGATATGCTCTAACTAGAAAATGGTCTCAGTTAGAATAAATATTTGTATTGCATAGCATAGGGGTGTGTCATTTTTAAATGGTTTCATCTATATATTAGGTATACAATTCAATGTAGTGTATTGTATAACTTAGGTCTATTATGTGTGGGGTGATCAAAAGTTTTGGTTTTTTTTTTTCTTTGGATTCTCCATGTATGATACTTCTCATAGTATCTAGCCTTATATGTGCTTTGTCAGCATGCTTCTAGCACTCATGTTTTACACTTTAAAAAACCAACCCCATAGAAGGAATTCCTAAATTGTATTGGTATATTATGGGGTTTTATTACTATTTTTTCTTTTGTAAAGTATAATGGTCAAGGAGAAATGCTCTAGGTTGTGTTCAACTTGAACATTGAACCACAAAGTTCAATGTTCAAAGTTTGAAATTTCAAATTTTGAGGGTTTGATTTTCATATCTACCAATTTAGTAATGAAGGTTCAATTCTAGATTTAGAGTTTAGATTTGGGACTACAAGTATCTAGGTTTAAACTCAAAGTAATAAAGGAGAACTAAAATGATGTAGTTATAAAAGTGCTCAATAGAAATGACTGGGATCAATCATTGTGACTCATGGTTTGAGTGATCTTTTATTCACTCATGATATATGATATTAAATGATAAGAAGGGAGGGTCTCTTTAAAATGTTACATAATCCCAACATAGTTGTGAAACAATTTCCAATTCATAGGATTGAGCAACATATAATCATAGATTTATTTACAATCTAAAAAATGGGTCTTGGTGTGAAGGACATAATGTTTTACTCCACTGTTGGATTTCTCTCAATTTTGTATATGTTGTTTTAATGAAAGTTTCACATGTTCTAATTGAAATGATTTTTGAAATATGGTCAGAGTTGAAAGTTATAATTTCCTGTGAAAATATCTATCAAAGAGCTCAACAACCTCCTATTTTGGTTACAATATTACCTCATCAATTTTAGTTACTTTACATTCATTTTATTATAATGTTGTATTTACAATAAATTAGGAGTATTTTTAAAAATGATTATAATAAATCTTAAGGGAATTAAAAGCCATTGGAAAGGATATGAATTATGGATGAAAGATTGATTATTAATCTTTCCAAGATTTAGTTATGAAACAAAATGTTGGTCCATAAAATTATTTATTGTTAAGAAGAGTTTCTAGTGGTTCTTCTTCTATTTTTTTTTAGTGTCCAGTGGGTGCAAGGGAGGAAGGAGAATATATTTTTCGTGACAGATTGCAATAGGGGGAAAATATAGAGATTTATTTTATATACTTTATATATTTTATTTGCAATAGAGGACTCATAATGATCATACGATCATTTTTTTATATTTGGAAATAAGGATAAGTTTACATTATAGATCATATGATCTCTGTGTTTTCTTTTTCGAATAGGATCAATCTTGTGGTTGGTCTTTTTGTCTTTCTAAATATATTCTTCTATCACTGTATTGAGCACATGTTGTATGTAATTGTGTGGTTTATATATGTATATCTATGTAATGGGATGTCTTATCTCTCTTATTTTCTCTATAATGTGATAGCCTCGATTAATGGCCTTTTGGATTTTTTGTCAAATTTTCTCTCATTGTCTAGTTAAAGATTTGATAATCACATTCACTCCATATTTTTGGGTGAAATATTAGTAAGCCTTTGTGTCTTCTAATAAAATACATGATTAGTTATTTTATTTATTGAATACCATTGAATAGGGAGTTTTACCTTGCAATTCATACGAAAGCTATTAGTCCTATGGCAGCCTTTCCAACTGTTAGGTCTATTTGTCCTCTTGTTTCAAGAATTTAAGGGTAATTTTTAAAGCCATTTTTGGGAGGAAAAATCTATTTACTAATAGATTTTTGGTGACTACTCTAGGGAAGGAAGAGCATCTCCAATTTTTTCTTTCTCAAAATATAAAGGTGTGTCCTCGAGGATGGAGATTGGTGACTTTTCTTTTAATTGATAAAATAAATCTAGTGTGTTATGACTTTGGTTGTAGCACATCCATGGGGGGCTTGCATCAAGAATTTTGCTTTGTCTTGATATTCATCTTTACCCAAGTGGTCATGAGAAATCATCCCCAAATTTGATGGAGGTAAAATGCATGATCCAGATAACCTTATCAAAGTAGTTACAATCACCTGTAGGATTCTTGGTGTGCAAGAAGAGAATGTATTCATCAAATTATTTGCTAAGAGCCTCATTGAAAGATTTGTTGATTGGTTGTAGAATTTGCAAGATGGTTGTATCAGTTTTTGGAATGATCTTGAGGTAAAATTTCTTCAAAGATTTAAGTCCATAGTTTATGTTGGCATGTTATTATTAACTTTCTTTCAAACCCTGATGAAGAAAAATGAAACTTGGAGGGATTTCATAGATAGATTCAATAGATGTATTGGTAAAATCCCTCAAGCTTGTCAACCAAGTGAAAATAACCAGTTGTGTGTTTTCATTGCTACTTTACAAGTTTAAATTAGGTTCTTGTTAAAGCATCTAAAAGTGAGAAGATTTCAAGATACACAAAGAGAGGTTGTTGGGTTGGATGATGATATAAGCATTAGTGGGGTAAAGTGTGCAGAAGCCTCACAAGATAAAGTCTACCTCTATGAAAAAAAGTATTATCCAAAGGTAAATCCTCAACAAAAGAATATTATCATGAAGTCAATAAAATCAACACTACTTATGTGGGCTATCATCAAAATCTAATGGTCTTTAATGATAAAGATTTCCATGTGATAGAAAAAAATCCTCCTAATATGGAATGGATTTATCATTTGCATGTGTTGAGCATGAAGACACTTCAAATAATGTAGTTGACAATACTACACAATCTCCATTGACATGCCCAGATACCTCTTTCCATGAGCATGAATTTATTGATAAAAATTCAAATGAGAGCCTATTGTCAAATTTTTCTTTGGCTGAATTGGAATATTTCAGATTTGATACCTCTACTACCTTTCTAGCTATTAGTTTTGATCACAAAAGTATAACAAATCAAAAAGATCAATTGATATGTAATGGTGATAATGAAAAAATAGAAAAATTCTCTACAAATTGATTATGAATATTTTCAATTTGATCACATGGAAATAAATGAAGATTTGCTACAACCCAAAGTGTTTGAAGATCTTGAGTAAGATAAAATTCAAGATATATAAATTTCTTTTACCCCTACACTGATATTATCTACATAATATGAATTAGAGAAGTTTGAATTTGGTTGCGAATATGGGCCGATTTATAGAAGTTCTTTACCAAAATCCTTTTATTTTGAGGTAGATATGGGTGATAGATTCTTGGAATGTGGATTTTTAAAAATGGAAGATTCATATTTAGATAAGAATCTTCTAACTAAACACTCTTATAGTCTTGGAAGAAGTTTTCACAGTAAAGACTCCACTTTTTTTTCTAAGCATATTGTCAAAAATATTGGAAGTGTTGATATGAATCAACCTACACAAGATAGTGTTAAAATTTTTCAGCATATAGTATTGGAGGAACATGAAGACTCTTTAAAATGCATTTCTGATCATTCTACATAACTGGAAGTAACATTAACATGCTTAAGTACATCTTTTAGTGAGCACATATTTGTTGATGCCAAATCAAGTGAGAGTTTTTTTTTTGTTTTTTAAAGAATCAGAATCTTTTAGAATTCATGCTTCTAGTATATATTCAACTAGTGTCTTTGATCAAGAGAGTGTAACAAATCAACATGTCAAGAAAATATTTATGAGGAAGAGGCAAAATGTATTCTTCAATTTAATTAACAAGTAGAATTTGAGATTTTCCTATTTGATTTCATATCACACTAAGAAGAATTCTTTTGGTCTAAAGGATTGGTGATCCATGAAGACTTTGAAAAGGCAAGTGAGGAAAGCTTACTCATTCTTATGTTTTCATTTATACAAGATGAAATGGAGGTATTTCAAGTTAATTATGAAGATGAGTTGCTTGATAATTCTCTCATGGAACTTAATGATATATCTAATGGTGACAAATTCTCACTAAGTCCAATTTCATATTTTTATAAGAAGAGCTTAGCATTACATCTCAACCTTCTTCCTATTGGATTGATTGTGGTGGCGGGGGGGGGTTGGGGTGGGTGCAAATAAGTAATCAAAAAATTCAACTTTTACTTTTATCTTATTCCTTTCTTACAATTTACCAATACAATATAATTATACCTCTAGTGTTGATATTGGTTAATCAAACACAAAACCCAAAATAAATAGTGTAATCATTAGATGATTGTAACACCAAGATTTATCTCATGGAAACCTAATTAAAGTAAAAACTACAATGTAAGAAAGGTGCCAACAAAATAAAATATTCTTTTGAAATATGCTCTGTTAGGATCTTACCTAATTAAGGGTTACAAAACACTATTAGGTGTACCTCATTACATGCTTTTCCTCTAGATCTGTTAGGATCGTTACTCTACTAGGAGTAACCTTGTTAAATTTTGTTAACTATCTAATCTACGGATGCGACCTTGTTAGAGGATTAAAAATAAGATGATTTAGGTCACCCTTCCAAGTGATTTAGACTCCTATAATAGTAAGAAAATAGAAAAAATAATAGTGATATGTGATTTGTACTATCCTGCTATATCAAATCCTATGAATCTCATCAATATAACAACATACCATTCACTATTCTTCTCCCTTATTCCTCTTCCCTTGCTCTGATAGCTTTGTTTCTCTTTTCCAATTTCTATTATCCTCTCTCCCCCTCTCTCTTATATTCCATTCTCTCTTTTTAATACTTGTTAGCCCTAAACCTAAATCTTGTAATCTCAAAGAAATCTCTCCATCCATATAGAAACTTCTCAAACAATCACGTAACACTTAACCAATAAAAGATAACTTAATTGATAAAATTATAATTTCTGATACAATTATAATTTCTGATAGCCTTCTTATTTCCAATAAGGTAACTCATCACTTAAATATTCTCATCAATCATTCCAACTGTTACTTGATAAGATTCTTATCAATTGCTTCTTGATACCCTGAACCAATAAAATTTTGAAAGATATGGTAACAACATGAAATAATAAGTCAATTGTTTGACATCAATGGCTAATAGTATAACTGATGAAAAAATGCATAGCTCTCCTTATGTTATAAAAAACTTGTGAATCAATTATGCCAATAATCTCCCCCTTTGCCATTGATAGAAAACCAATTAGTAATGTGGTCCTATGTGAAATAACTAATCTCCATCATTTGATGTCATCTGTCCATCTTATCATCTCTGACTTTGTCAATTCTATCTCTAGTTCTTTTCCTTTCTATTTGATCATTATATTTATCCCCCTTTGACAACAATACTGAAGGTATCATACCTTTTCTAATCTTTCTCATAGTTTGATGTTCCTACAATTTTCCATTTTCTTGTTTCACTAACTACTCCACTCTAGGTCATCTCCTATATTCATTAGTCCATGCAAAAAGTATTATGTTAAGTTCTTTAAGAAATGAAACATGCTATATCCTATTAGTTGACTTCTAATAAGGGTAGCACCCTTAACTTACTCCTCAAATGTTCAAAAATCTCTCTTAGAAATGACTTGGTAAATATATCAACAACTTGTTTCTTCATTGGAATGTACTCCAATTTGAATTCTTTATTAAGTACCTTCTCTCTAAGAAAATGATACTTTATCTCTATATGCTTGATTTTTTTAATGCATTACTAGATTTTGGGAAAATCTAATGGCACTGGTATTATTATAGTGTATAAATAATAGGTTCTTCTATTGGTTCTCATTGTTGACATAAAGGTCAATTTGTCTATTAGTGATTCAACACTTAGTCAATTGGTTACATTGCTACCAAGCTCTACAGTTGCTACCAAGCTTATCATTCAATTTGTAGTGTTAACCAAGTGATTCAATTGTTCCCAAGATAATTAATTAGAATATAGTGTCTACTAAGCACCTAAGTCAATTTCTAGTGTTTTCTAAGCTACATAGTGTTTACCTAGCTTTAAAGACAAATTTCAATATAAACTGAGCATAGTAGAGGTTACTGAGTGAGTTAGTGGAAGTGAAGAGGATCATAGTGTTAACTGAGATCTATAGTGTTAACCAAGTCCAGTAGTGTCTACTAAGCTCATATGGTTAACAAAGTGGATCTAGTGTTGACCAAGTCATGTATTGTTAATCAAGTGATCTAGTTGCTATCGAGTTTCTCAGAGTTCACCAAGTCACACAGTGCTAACCAAGTTTAGGCTACTTGAAAGTGATTAGTACATGGAGACACAACCCAACAACTAGAATAGACACAATAGAAAGGGGAATTATATTAACTGAGAAAATAAGCTGGTACAAATAGTGCAGAGAAAATAAACTCAAAACATGCCCTGCGGGCTTACAATAGCATAAATCTGGAGAATATTTCTCCTTTTAGCACCTCCTCTCAAGCTCCAATCCGAACTGCCTTTTACAATGCCAAAAATCTCCTTAAATAGACCCCGGAGGGTTAAGGACTAGGAGTACATTCTAGAAAGTGCTAGTAGGCATCCACTGACAAAATAGAAGGTTCCGGAAGCTGTGTTAGAAGTCGGTGCAATTCTAGAAGAATCCAAAAATGGTAGCCGAACTTCCGGGAGGCATAACTTTTGAACTGTAACTCCGATTGACGAACCGTTTACATTTTCGGAAAGCTCTCGAAGCGCTCTATAGCCTTATGGACAAGCTTCGCTCGTCCCCCATTTTTTGACCCTTTTCGAGGTCATTTAATGCCCCAAACCTGACTCTGAAGCATTCTTAGGGGGTCTCCAAAACCTAAAAAACTGTAATAACTTTCAAACCGTGGGGCCTTTTGACCTGATTCTTTTTCTGGAATGCTCTAAATCTCGATTACATTCATCTGGCCAAGTCACACCTTCTAGGTCACCAAAATGATGGTCAAATTGCATGCTCCTATTTTTTCGGGATTTTTAAATGCACTGATAGTTGAACTATGAGAGTTGGAACCTTTATTTGAGCCAAATGGGTATCCAAAAATGCAAAGACATAAAATAGAAACTAAGTCTAAGTACATTTTTTTGGGTGACACAGGATTGCCCTTATACCTCTGGATGCTCCTGCATCAGACACCCAGGGTAGATTGAAAAGTGACCCTGTCACTTTATGGATGGTAGAGGAAATCCCAAATGGGAAACCTCACCTGCTGAAATCCAAGTTGAGTCTTCGATCGGTCGTCCTTTCCATTTGACCAAATACTCTTCATACTGCCTGTTTCTGGTACTCCTACCCACACGATGATCTAGAATGTCTTCTATCTCCTCCTTCTTAGAAGCAGGAATTGGACATGGCTCTAAAACCAGCTCCTCATCAGTACCATCATCATGATACTCTGTCAAATCTGCAATGTTGAAAATGGGAGAAATGTGAATACCATCTGGCAGCTCCACCTCATATGCATTGCCTGAGTTATGTTTCTTCAAAATTTTGCAGGGGCCAAATTTCTTCATTTTCAGCTTGTTGTAAGTACCAACTGGAAATCTTTCTTTTTGTAAGTGCACCATGACAAGATCCCCTACTTGGAATTCCTTATGTCTTCTCCTTTGATCAGCCCTAGCTTTATACTCTTGATTCATCTTGATAATGTGTGCTTGGACCTCCTCATGTAGACGCTTGATGTGTTCAGCAAATTCCTCAGCTTCAGCACTTGTTCTCTCCCCTTGTTCTATCTTCCTCAATTCTGGTGCAGTCCTTGGGCTATTTCCATATACAATTTGAAATGGTGATTTTCCAGTACTCCTATTTACAGAGTTATTATAAGCAAACTCTGCCTGTGGTAGAATCAAATCCCATCCCTTGGGCTTATCCCCAACTAAACATCTCAGCAAATTGCCTAGACTTCTATTTACCACTTCTGTTTGGCCATCAGTCTGTGGGTGATGCGTGGAACTGAATTTCAAGTCTGTTCTCAACTTCTTCCACAATGTCCTCCAGAAATACCCCACAAATTTAGTATCTCGGTCAGAAACTATACTTCTTGGAAGACCATGTAGTCTTACCACCTCTTTGAAAAACAAGTCTGCAATATGGACAGCATCATGAGTTTTGTGGCATGGAATGAAATGTGCCATTTTGGAGAACCTATCAACCACCACGAATACTAAGTCATTACCCCTTTGTGTCCTTGGAAATCCAAGAACAAAATCCATACTTATGTCCTCCCATGGCCTTGATGGAACAGGCAATGGCTGATATAGGCCAGTATTTTGGCTAAACCCCTTGGCCACTTGACAAACCTGGCAACTCTGTACAAACTTCTTCACATCCTGTGTAATTTGAGGCCAAAAATAATGTTCTCTAAGAATGGCAATGGTCTTATCCCGACCAAAATGTCCTGCCATCCCTCCACTATGTTTCTCCTTAATCAGATTTTCTCTCATGGAACTCCTTGGAATGCACAATTGACTACCTTTGAACAACATGCCATCCTGAATCAAATAGTCTAACCACTTGGTTCTATCTACAGCAACAGGTTCTTTACAAGCTTTCCATGCTTCAGCAAAATCAGGATCCTCAGGGTACAAATTCTTGAGTTCATCAAACCCAACTACTTCAACCTGCATTGTTGTAAGCAACAGCTGTCTCCTACTTAATGCATTTGCAACCCTGTTAGATTTTCCACTTCTATGCTTCAACACAAATGTATAACTCTGCAAGAATTCTACCCACTTCATATGTCTCTGATTCAACTTACCTTGGCTATTTAGGTACTGTAATGCCTGATGATCAGTATACAAAACAAATTCCTTTGGCAATAAATAATGCCTCCATTTCTTTAAGGCCTGAACTATTGCATAGAACTCTTGATCATAAACAGAATACTTCTTCTTTGCATCATTCAATTTTTCACTAAAATATGCAATAGGCTTACCTTCTTGGCTTAATACAGCCCCAATAGCGCTACCACTAGCATCACAATCCACCTGGAATACTTTTCTAAAATCTGGAAGTGCCAACACAGGCTGTTCAGTCACCTTCTTCTTTAGCAATTCAAAACTTCTCGCGGCTGCTGCAGTCCATTTGAACTCTTTTCTATCCCCTCTTATTGTATCAGTTAGAGGTGCACATATGCCACTGAAATTCTTAATAAATTTTCTGTAAAAACTAACCAGACCATGAAATGATCTTACCTCAGTAGTAGACCTTGGAGTGGGCCATTCCAAGATGGCTTTTACCTTTTCTGGATCCATTTTGAGACCTTCAGGTGATATAACAAATCCCAAATAGACTAACTCCTTTTTTGCAAAGACACACTTCTTTAGATTAACAATTTCTCTTCCCTTAGCCTTTCAAAGACACTACGAATATGCAGTAAATGGTCTTCCAAAGTCTTGCTAAAAATTAAAATATCATCCAAATAGACAATAACAAATTTTCCCAAGAACTTCTTAAGTACCTCATTCATGAGCCGCATGAAGGTGCTTGGGGCGTTCGTCAATCCAAAGGGCATGACTAACCACTCATAAAGACCCTCCTTGGTCTTGAAGGCTGTTTTCCACTCATCTCCTTCTCGAATTCGTATCTGATGATAGCCACTCTTCAGATCTATCTTTGTGAAGTACTCAGCTCCACTCAAGCAGTCCATAAGATCATCCATCCTTGGCAAAGGAAATCGGTACTTAATGGTTATCCTATTTATAGCTTGGGAATCTGTACACATCCTCCACTCTCCATCCTTTTTTGGTGCGAGTACTACAGGTACTGCACATGGACTCAGGCTCTCTTGAATCAAGCCCTTCCTCAACAGCTCCTGAACCTGTCTATTTAGCTCCTCTGTTTCAGTAGGAGTCATCCTGTGAGCAGCCTTGTTAGGCAAACTAGCTCCTGGAATCAGATCTATTTGATGACTGATTTGCCTTACTGGTGGCAATCCATCTGGAACATTATTAGAGATAATATCTCCAAATTCTCCTAGTAAATCTGAAACTTCAAATGGTATTTCACTACTACCTTCTTTATCTTTTCTAGGAATCAAAGCATAGCACATGCGCTGATGTTTCATGCCATCTAAAAACTTCCTTCCATCAACAAGACAAATCCTAGCACTGCTACATACCTTTTCACCTTCCTTTTTCATGGGCTTCAATTTGTGGCGAACTCCATCCTTTGTTAGAGAGTATGTGTTTGCATGTCCATCATGTATTGCATGTCTATCAAACTGCCATGGTCTAGCCAACAATAGATGGCAAACATCCATCGAAATAACATCACAAAGAACTTCATCATGGTAACTCCCAATTTTGAATTTTACTAAACATTGTTCACTTACCAAGACCTTATGATCATCTTTTACCCAAGAAATCCGATAGGGCTGGGGATGTTTCTCCCTCTTGAGCTTCAGCTTAGAGACCATCTCTTCGGATACCAAGTTATCAGTGCTACCACCATCAATGATCACATCACAACATTTATCCTCACACTTGCATCTGGTACGGAACAAACTCCTCCGTTGTCCTAGTTCATTTTCACCACTTAGTAGGACTCTTTCGTTTACCAAGGTCTCTCCTCTTTCTGCATCCTCTGAATGTGATGATTGTTAAAAAAAAAAAAAAAAAAAAAAAAAAATTGTGGAGGAGAGAGAAAGTGACGAAAATTAGAGGAGAAATAATAAAAAAAATAAAAAGGAGAAAAGAAAGGAAAAGGAGATTTCTATTTTCGAGGCGCATAGGTGGCATAAAAAGAAAAATAATAAAAATAGTTGTCATTCCATTAATCAAGGTGTATAGGTGGCAATTTAGAAGTTTGTGGAAAGATCCTTAAATCATGCATTTAATATTTGTTGGGTGCTTAGTTGTATTTGGGTGGGAATTTAATATTTATTTAAAGGTAGTTGTATTTACCTTTTATCCCACATTGCTTGTGTTTGTAATGTCTTGGGTTAGAAGTGCCTATTTAAGCAAGGCTTATAATCGTTTGTAATCAAGTTCAAGGAATGGAAGCTCTTCTAAAGGAAGTTCAAGGAATGGAAGCTCTTCTAAAGGAAGTTCGAGAAATGGAAGCTCTTCTAATGGAAGTTGGAGAAATAGAAGCTCTTCGGATGTAATTTCTTGTAGAAGCTCTTAGCGAGCAATCTCTCTTATATTGTAAGAATTTGAAGTTTTTCCATTTGGAGAATATTCTAATGAATTTCAAGTATTAATGGAAGTTTTATGAAGCATTTTGTCATCTCTCTTGTCTCCATATTATTGCATTTTTGGTTGTGAGTTGGTACGGGTGGTGTGGCCCATCATCAACAAACCAAGCTTCAAGTTCAACCAAGTGCTAAAGATTTCCAAGTGTTGACAGTGTTTGTCATTTATTAGAATATCACTGAGTTTGTCTTCAAAAATCAAGTTACAATAATTCGGCTGACTTTATGAATTATGATGAAATTGGTATTTTAGTCAACTCTAGTAACTTGTAATTTGGATTGGTATATATGTAATATGTTGTACCATATCCAAGATATATAAGTGAAGAGTGTATGATTAGAAAAAGTGTGAAGTGAAGAAGGCTACAAGCAGTATAAGGGACAACAACAATTTATCTATCACTGTCAAGTGATCATTGTAATTCAAGAAATCTCAACCAACAAATTAGAGTTTCAGATCATAGATTAGCCACTAGTTCATCCTAATAGGTGCATCAACCAAATCCTTTAATAAGGTAGACTTAATAGTCTTTTCTAAATCTCCTAATTGAGTGCGTACTTCATTATATGTTTATAAATCCTTTCGCAAGGTGGACCTAATAGTCTTTATTGTTCCAAACAAGGTAGATCACCATAAGTGGTCAATTGTAACCTTTAATAGGTTAACATTATATTATGGTACTAAAGATTATGGGTATCATCCCCACCCCAGTTTTACTTTCTAATTGGAAGCTTTTTGGGTCACCATATATTGTCTCAAAGTGTTATGGATGTTTATTTGCTTTCAATCTTTCAAACATACAATTAGATCATAATATTATATAAAGGATTAATTAGTGAAGCAAGAAAATGTTTTATTGGTTCCTCATTCACCCCTCCCTTCTTAGTTTTCCTATCTTATATTTCCAACAATTGGTATCAGATCTTTTTAGCTTCTCACATAAGAAGTTTAACAACTTGAGAAAAGATCATAGGTAATGGAGGCATACAAGCTAGATAAGGCTATTGACAATGAAAAGTTGGATCTTGAATTGGCCATTGACAAACTAAATAAAGCAAAGGAGAAGCTCTCTCGATCAAATATTACTTTAGTGATGAATCTTCACCATTTGGCGATCCTGTCTCATGGGTTGATTGTCATTTAGAAAATAGTGTATGTAAAATAGGTCAACCACATCGCTAGGTATTTATCAAATTTGGATCCAATGCCCATGGTAGTCACCCATTAGTTATCACATGATTGGTCAAAAGTATCGGTCTAATTGCCAATGTAATATATATTTTGGATATATTTATTTTAAATATTTTTTCGTCCTTTGTATATTGTTTCTTATTGGACAACATTCTTTCGCCATTACTACAACCAAATATTTTTCCCTTGGGTTGGGCGTTGCCTACCATTTTCCTGATGTGTGTTGACCATGAGCCCCATTTAGCCAACTGTTTCCTATTGTGGGATTGCAAAGGAAGGTGCATTCTGCCTACATTTGACATTCCCACTTGTTAATCTCCCATAATTTGCCAACCTAGATTTGAATATAACATATTGTTATTCTACACAATTCACTCTTTTCTGGTCTAGAGACTGGCATTTCCTATTGTTGCCAAAGTTTCTAAGTGTTGAGTGCATTTCCCATTGACTCATGGATCATGGATTTCATCAAATGCAAGTGATTTTTAATTTATTTTTTATGTAGATAATGGTATTGGTACTAGTTATATTTTTAGTTTTACTGTCTAGTGATTGAACATCTCACATGCTAAGATAGCCTATAGGTTTGCAAATTTAATTGGGTAGTACCGTAGACTATAGTATCATAGCAGTAGTACCATTTTTTATGAGAATGAATCATATTATTGTTATTATATGTAGTCTAAGTAGTCCGTTGTCATTTTTCATAGTCTTTGACTCATCAGTATTTGAGTCTTTTGTTCAAAAACTAAGTTGATTTATTTTTTTGTAGCCTTTATCAATTTGCAATGTTAAAAAAGAGGGGTTCCAGTAGGATCCCTAAAAGCCAAGAGAGGCCACCATTACCAAAATGCATAACCATTTCAACATATTTTGGTGGTGGAAATGTTGGAAACCTATAAAGGAGATTCATCACAAGTTGATGAACCTAATATCTCAGTTGAGGATGAATTTGAACATGATTTGGAGGCACTTCCCCTAAGTAGGGAGTCACAAACTAATATTATAGAGTTGGAGTCAGTTAATGACTAGTTGGGTGAGGAACTAAAAGTGATTCCATAAATCATGTTCATGCACAAAGGGGGAAAATAAAATTGGAATAAAAAAAGATCAATCTTGCTGAGATTTGTCCAAAAGGAATTTTTAATTAGAATGGGTGGAAAAGTATTCATTGAACTAGTGGCCAATCCAATTGATGGTGAGCCTCCTATAGAATGCAAATGTAAGATTTTTACATAGATAAAAAAGAAGGAGAAGAGGTTGCAACTTAAAATTGATACCATAGAAAACCATGTCAATAAATTTCACAAAAAGGAAACTATAGATGGAGTTGAAAAATTTATGCTAACTTGAAAATAAAAGGACAATTGCTTGCATAGCAAGAATGCTGAAATATATGAGGTAGACAAGCAATTATAAGAGAATCATTTTGTAGTAAAAGGTTCCATTGAAGATTTCATTGGGAAAGCAATTAAAGTGCAAAATATGGAAAAATTAGTTCAATTAAGTGTGGTCTTTTATATTTTGAGTAGAGGATGTCCTATGATGGACTACCCTTCAATTACTACCTTATTGTATTTTTTTAAAGTTTAAAACTATCCAAATAGTTACTAGTCAGTAAGTAATAGGTAGGAATGAGATAGTTGTCTTGCACAAATTGAAAAAGAAGATATGAAGGAAAAAATAAAACACTCAAATTTTATTACATTGTCTCTGGATGAAGTTACATCAATTGATAATACTTTCTAGGTGTGCATGCATGTTTATACTATAAAGAATCTTTTCCATCAACCCTTTCCACTAGTTGTTGCTAAATTTAATTGTAGTGCAATAGCTAAAAATTTATATGACTTATTAAAGAGTACTCCAATTGAATGTGGAGGTTTGGATAACATGGAGATTGCCAAAAAGTTGGTGTGTATTGGAGCGGATGGAGCTTTGGTTATGTAAGGTCATAAAGGTGGTCTTTGCAAAAAGATCAAGAATGATTTGGCACCCTACGCTATTCTCATTCATTGCATGGCCCATCCAATGAATCTAGCTTTCGGAATTGTCAGTGATTTTGGTTGTGTATGTAAAGTGGAATATCTAATTAAAGATATTTACCAATACTTTTGTTGAAGTCCAAAATGAGTCTAGGAATTTCAACACTTTTCTCAAGGACTTACTAATGGGATGAAGCTTCTTAGAGATAATGATGCTAGATAGATCTCTTTGGATGGACTAGTGCATCAAATATTTTCTAAGTATCCATCATTGCTTGGACTAATCCACTTTGTGTGAGACAGATTCCCTTAGCTATATTCAAGTCTAACTAATGTTAAGATACTCTTAACTTTATCATCTATTCTCCCCATACTATAGGACATCAATAATATTAGAAAAAAGGTTCAACAAAGAGCAATGTATATTGTAGAATATAATAAGCTACATAAAATGACATGTAGTAGCTTGATACTCTGTATCGATTACTACCACTAGATGAATCAAAGATTACAAAGTGGATAGAAATCATAGATTTGAACAATCTTGAGAACTTTTTACATATTGGTGCAAATGATGAGGTATGTGCCAGGGTACATGGAGTTGACATATCAATATAGTACTATGCCTGTGTCAACCTTGACTCCAACCCCAACGAAGTAGGAAGTGAAGTAAAATTAGAACTAGAGAAGGTGCTTTCACATGTTACAAGTGTAGACTTCAAGAAGATCAAAGACTTTATGCTTGACTCTATCAAGCAAGTTTGCTACAATCTTTCTTCAAAAATTAGAGTCAGATTCTCTCCAAAGGAACTGCTCAAAGTAATGTCTATTGTTTTTCCTCAATATTGGTGTCTAAACTATTTAACTATTTTCAAAGAAGGATGATGACTTTGATTCAACATTTTTGCAAACCTAAAGTAATTAGTAGAGTATCTATAAATGGAATTTTAGATAGAACTCAACTGAGAGATCAATCATATTCTTTTGCAAACACAATGAGGAAACAATATGATCTTATGGAGAATCTAAATGAAGAGGGAGTGGTAACAAAGTTTTGGAAAAGCTATTGGTGTAAAAAAGTATTTACTATTTACACTTTACTTAGGTTAATGCATCATTTTATTATTTTGTATTATTTTATTATTTATTTAGGTGAGACACTTAAGAGTTTGTGTACTCTCATGAGTTGTTATGTTGAAAACATAGAAGTACACAACTCCAATTCAGCACATAGTTTCTACAACACTGGAGTTTGCATGATTCACTGAGTTGTCGTGTAGACAACACAGTTATTTACACTCCCATTTTAGCACATGTTGTCTACAATATTTATTTGCATGCTACACCATTATAAGGTTATCCTCATATCATCACACTTACTCCCATGCTTAATGGCGGATAACCCATATCTAGTGGACATGTGTCTGGTTGTATGACTTATCATGTTACTGACTTCTATGCATTCTAGAAGCTCTCTAGAGGCCTTTATATATAGGCACTCCTAGTGTACTTTTTGTAAGAATTTGGCTTAGGCTAGAATTCACCCAAGAACTAAAGAACTCAACACAAGCACACAACAGACCAATAAAGAGAGTATGATCAGAATGATGATATTCATTCAATATGCCAACTTGAGAGCATACTAGGAGTGCCTATATATAAAGGCCTCAGGAGAGCTTCTAAAATGCATAGAAGTTAGCATCATGATAAGTCATACAACGAAACAAATGTCCACAAGATATGGATTATCCTCCATTAAGCACAGAAATAAGTGCGCTGATGTGAGGATAAGCCTACAATGGTGTATCACGCAAATCAGTGGTGTAGATTGTAATACCCCAAAATTGGCTCATTGCCATGATCACCAATTCTGGTCTATTTTGATCAATTCTAAGACCTATTGTAATAAGCAATCCTCATTCTACTACTCGCTACTTGACTTAATTATTAGATGCAAAAAAACCTAATCTGTATTCATCATACTCATTATTTAATCCCTATAGTACACACTCATATTAGCCACATTAAACCTATTTGATTTCAATTTAATTTAATCTAAAGTATTTATACTTTATTAAAATAAATTATCTCCTAAGGATAATGTACTACGGGATTAAATTTATTTAATTTAATAAATATGCCTATCTCAGTTAATTAAAAGGAATTATTTAATTAAATGGAGAAGCTACTTCTAATTAATTAAGCAAAGTTATTTAATTAAATAGGAAGTTATTCCTAATTAATTAAATAAAGTTATTTGATTAAACACAAAAGTGTCTCTAATTAATTAAATTAAATTATTTAATTAAATAGAGAATATATTTATGAGAGCATATCTCATTTTATTAAATTAAATATCTCTCCTAATTTTCTCTTTATTTCAAAAATGGAAATTCCTAGTTCACTGTTGATCAAATTAGAAGTGACCTAGATCACTTACTCTCACACTAAAGTTTATCTGAGCTAACTGACTCTTACACTTAGATCTGAGCTAGTTAACTCCCTCTAATTTGGGAATCTTCCACCTTAACTAAACCTCATCCTCAATCCTGACCATTGATTGAAATTGATCTCAACCGTTGGAGTATTTTAGGAAAATCTATTTAAGAGACCTCATTTCTTCATTTTGGGAGGATGAATTGATTTTCTATCAAATTGCTTTCGCATTTTGCACTCACTTAGCTCAATACATTCTCACATATTTCCATCATTTAGCTTAATTTCATTTAGCATTTAAAATGTATGCATCTAGCATACTTTCTTTTACAAGTTCTTAAGCTAGTTTGCATTATACATTTAGAGTAAATTTGCACATTTATCTAGCTTAATTGCATCTCTCAAATCCTTCATTCTTAGAGGGTCTGGTTGCTTACACCCCAAATTTGAGGATATTTAACAAGCAAAATCTCTCTAGATAGAAGGCAACAGGTCACCTTGCAGGGCTAATCTTGGGTGAACAATCTCATGTTCATTCTAGGATGAATTCGCAAATAAGGACCGTGTTGAAGTGTCTCTGAGGTTCAGAGGCCCACATTTCATAGGTACATTTCTAGCGCCGACTATGGAGCTGAGAAAATCAATTTATTAGACCTTTTCTACACTTTTTTTATTAGTTTTCAAGCTCTCTATCCTTACAATTCCATGTAGGTTCAGGAATCTTCGCGCAAGATAATCCATTTTCATGCAAGGATTCTGAATCTTTGTACGAAGATTCTTTTCAATTCGTGTGAGAAAGTGCCCAAGCGCGCAAACTTTCATGTGACACCTTGTTTCTTTGTGCGAGCTATAAAAAGATTTCACACAACTCTACTAGAGATCTCGCGCGAGATCTTGCAATAGCAGCCTCTGTTTCAAGAATTTTTACTTTACAATTTACTCAATTTTCTTAACGTACTTTTCTTGGAATTTGTGTTGCTCTGTTTCTCTGATTTTCTACAGCTTACCTATTGTTTGCAGGATGATTTGTCAAAGATTCCTTATACAACCCACTCAAACATGGACTAACGGTTTTCTTGTAGGATGATTGACAAAGATACGTTTGATGAAGACTAATTTTCAAATCCACGAAATAGTGTGTCTTATTTATTGCTTTCCAAACATAGATTAATTAGGAGCTTGTGAACTTCCTAGGGTGCAAGGTAGAAGAATAGGGGATTATGCTCTTCAGCACTTGGAGGTCATGACCAAGGGTGAATCAGAAACCTAGACACTTCTAAAAGACAACATTCAAAGAAGGCAAGTAGCTTAGTGGTTCTCTAGTATGGTCTTCTTCTATTAAGAGATGACAATTTCCTTTTAGGGAATTAGAATCTTGAGAAAGGGCAAGTCTGGATTGATTAAGCTAAGTCGATAATTAACCTGTTTTGCATGTTTGGGTGAGAAAGTAAGGTAGAGGAGTATGCTCTTTCCCTTTGGGGGAAATAAAAAATGTTGACCCTTGTGATCAAACCACCAGTCTAAGTCAATCCTTTAGAGGGCATGTCAGAGTGATCCAACCTTCAAGAATGACCTAAGTGAGTAGACTCCTTTCGTCAGAGATTCCAACTCACTATAATCAAGATGCTTTGTAGAGTGAAAGACTCCAAAGGTAGATTAATTTCTTCCCCTTGATTCTTGATATCGCATATAAAGGGGAAGTTTTGTCTATGCATCGGTTGACATCGGCCCCAGGCTTGCTAAGCAAGTAGTGTACACTTTCAGATGCTGGTGTGGGCTACTGGTCTCAACTCCACTTACGAAGCCATCGAGAATTAATACAAATAGAAGCCAAGTAAAACCTTTAGTTAGAAGCCACTTAGTTTACCTCCAAAAGGATGCATAATCTTTGTGCAAGGAGGGGGAAGAATCTCTCTTGTAGAACTCACCATAGGCATGCTACTAGACATTTGAAAGTGGCATATGCACTCATCCCCTGCCAAAAGGGTGCTCATTCAGCGTATACTATTGAGTCCTTTGAATATACCAAAAACATGGGCACCCTCTAGAGGGTGACATGGCTGTGTGAGGTACATGCATGCACTTAAGATGTGGGACAAAGGTTTTGCCTTCTCTACCAATTTTTATTTTTAGGGATAAAAGCGTGTTTGTTCTTAATTCATAAACAAGTCCAAAGCTATCTACAAAAAAAAAAGGTCAAGACTCCCCTATCCTGTCGAGTTGCTTTGCCCTCGATAGGACTATTTTTGATTATTGCTTGCTTCCCACTATCCTATTTAAATACATTGCCTTGATTGAATCCTGAAACATGGTCCAAATGTCTTACTGAGCTAATCTCATTGTTTGCCCAATCAATTTTTTTTGATAAATTTATCCAATCTATCTAAATAGTCTAAAAATCTCTTCGAAATCCAACACTGTTGTTAATTTGGTTCTAATTTTTACATAGACTTCTACTTTCTCACTTAAGAATTCATCTTTTCTCATGAGCTAGTTTAGGTCTTCATGCAAGATCTTGTGTATATTCATGCAAGATCTTGCCATTTTTTGTGCGAGAGAAAAATTCCTCATGTGAAATTAAACTACTATCATGAGTCTTCACATGACCTAGTGAACTTCGTCGCGCAGCTTACAGAGAATATTTGCATGAAATTCTACTCTAAAATTGTCAAACCAATTAGTTTGACCAATCTACAATCTTAGTCTAGTCAGTTTCCTGCACTGAGTTGTCCTTTTTTGTTTGTGCATAGTCCTAAATAGTGGCATTTAGCTAAACCAAAGATTTGTGATCCACATTTTGACTCATCTTACCTTTTACTTCTCTAGATTCTTTTTTCTTAATGCTTGTCATACTCTGTGTTATGATAGTCATAACCTTTGGCTATTCTAGCCTTCAAATCAGACTACTCATGCCTTAGTATATGGCATTCTTGTCCTACCCTATTGAGACTCAGTCTTAGTGCAACCCTTGTCCAGGTTCTTGCTTCTTGTCCTTATCTATGATTTTTACAACCAGGAGCGGCAACGTGTTTTATCATCTTAGACTTAGGCAAGGTCATGCTAGGGGTCATAATCATGGCAGAGGTCACTTACCTTTCGTTACACAATTTGTATCTAGTTTAGCTAGTGAGGCATCTTCACAATCTCCCTCACCTACCAGGTCACCTCAAATTCAGAAAACATTTTCCATAAACTTGCAACAAATTAGAAATCCTTTGTACCAAGAGGACATTGAGATAGGTAGAGGTCCTACATCACCAAACATGATGTCTGACTCCTTTTTCAAAGGACCTTTAAAACACAACACACTAAAATTGAACACATTCCTACAATGACTAATCATGAACCTGAACATGGTAGTTATAGTTGACATCAAGAACCACCCAAGAATGGTAAAGAGAAAGAGAAAGACCACAACACCGATGAGGAATAGGAAGAGGTGGAAATACTCCTTCAACACATAGCAAAATGTCGAAGAGACAAAAACTTTCAAAAGGTCATGTGAATCCTACTCAACGAAGAAAAAGAAAAGTGCTTTCTCAAACTTGCCCAAGAAGGAGCTAAGTTGCCCTCTCATTTCAATGTGGAAACCATTATCATGCCTGAAGAAGAAACTAAGACTTCTAAACTCCAAAAACAATTGAAAATTATGCATGACCAACTGGCTCAGATGATGCATGAGAAAGAGAAACCCACGAAAACATACACATTGGATGCTCTTTGTCCATTTCCATTTGATAAAAGCATAAACATGCTGCCTTTTCCATGAGGCATAGAGCTACCCAAGTACGACAAGTACTTTGGTACCACTAATCCCCAAGACCACTTGTAGGAATTTGGTGCTTTATCTATAAAGTTTATACATGATTAAACATATCTCATGTGTTTATTCCCTAGAAGCCTTGGTGGTCAGGCTTTAGAGTGGTTTTCACATTTACCTCTTGGTATCAAGACGTTTGATGAAATTTTCAATCTATTTGTTCAATAGTATTCTCATAACATTCAACATCCTGTGAACATTCAAGAATTATGCAACCTTAAACAGAAAGTTGGAGAACCTTTTCTCACATTCCTCCAATGGTGGAGACAATTGTACACTAAGTATTCCCACAAAATTCCAAAAATAGAGAAGCTTAACATTTTCAATGATAACCTCCTACCTAATTTTAGATATAGAGTCCAACTTCAAGGTCCACATACCTTTGAAGACATGATCACACAGGCTATCTGCATTGAGGAATTTATGGTCAAGAAAGGTGAACTTACCCTTTAGAGAGACATAAAACAAGGTTCCACTTCCAATAGGGATAAAACCAAAAATTTCAACAAGAATCGAGAAATTGTACATGATGGAGTCATTGACAATGTCACACCCAAACTTGCTAAAGCAACATTTAATCTCACAAACAGCCTCAAAGTGGAAAAAAGTGTTGATAAACCTCCTCCTGACAATAAGTCATCCAGGAATAAACTAAGAAACTCATGGGCCAAATGCCCTAAGTGAGAGTATACGCCCTTGGGAGAACCTTTGGATGTGGTTTACAAAACATTTCTACAACATAAGCTTATTTCACCAATGAACAATCCTCATCCCTATGACCCACAACCATGTCCACCATGGTAGAATGAAACCTCATTCCATGAGTATCACCAAAATAAGGGACACAAAATCAGCAACTACATAAACTTGTGCCATAAAGTCCAGGACATGATTGATGCTGGTGATCTTGTGGTAGATGGACATAACAAAAACTTGGACCACAAGGCATTCAAAAATCCTTTCCCAGCTTATGAAAAAGGAGAGACTTTGAAACCAAAATCCAACAAAAAGGTCAACTATGCATATTCCAATAATGATAATTTCATCAATATCGTTGAACCTATGGATTTTGAATACTGCAATGTTATTACCATTAAGGGAAAACAAGACAACAAAAAACCCAAGACACCATTTGTCTTGAGGGGCTCTACTTTCAATGCAATGGATAATACACCGTTGCAACACTATGCTAACATTGTCACTCGCTCTCATGCCAAGTTGGTACTCAAAGGCCCTGTGCCTCCTACTTCAGATCTTGAACAACAAAAAGACAAAGCCCTTGTTGGTCCATCTAGCAAAGGTGTAAAACTCACAAAAAAGTTGACATCAACCAATTATAGTGTTTTCAATCAATTAAAATGAACTAATGCTCAGATTTCCATCTTTGAGCTACTTAAAATCTCACCTACTCACAGGCAAATTTTGGACAAAGTCCTCACTGAGGTAAATGTTCCTCAAGATCTTGATCTTGAGTGATTCCAATCCATGGTAGGTTACTTAACCTCACCTTATCTTATGACCTTCTCTGAGGAGGATGATAACTCATTGAGTCACCCACACAATCAACCTCTACACATCAAGTTTATGATCCATCAAACACATGTTTGTCGGGTACTCATCGATAACAGCATTGGCCTAAATATTGTCTCTAGTGCTCTTCTTAGAAAATTGAATTATTTTGAGGACTCTATTGATCCTCGAAAAAAGATCACTATCAAAGTGTATGATGAAGTAGAACAAAATTCTCTAGGTCTTGTGGTTTTACCCATTCACGTCGGTCCTGTAGAAAGGGATGTCACCTATTAGGTGCTTGACATTCTATTAGGATGGCCATGGATACATGAGATGCATGATGTACCATCCACATACCACTAATGCATCAAGTTCGCATTTCATGGCTCCAAAGTTACTATTCTTGCCACTACTAGCTATACCTACAATATGCTCAAAGTTGCTGAAAATTTTGTCCCTGCTAACCATGAGTCCACTGATTATCATGACAATAAGTTGAAACAAATTGAGTAGTCATTCAAACTGAAATAAACTAACATGGGAGAGTATCACATTGAACCAGTTCTATCATTAATATCTCTTCCAAAGTCTCCTCGACATTATGGGAGACCTTCAGAGGCAAAGAAGTCATTCGTGCTGACACCCTAGATCAAGTACAATGGCACTTTTGTCAAGGCTACAATTCCCTTAGAAGAAGAAACTTAAAATAGAGCCATTGTTGCATGACTTTACAGAGAAGAGGCTCCAGTGGACCTAATAGAACAAGCTCAAGAAATTACTCATGAGAAATATGGGCTTGGTCTTAGGCTTATGAAGCATTTTGGTTACAAGGGAATTGGTCCTATTGGATGCAATAATAATGGCCTAATTGATCCCATCAAAGCAATAGCTCAAAGTAATAGTGATACAACTGGCCTAGGATTTAAGAAGGTCCCTTTCCATTTGGGGTCAAATAAATTCATACCAGAACCTGAGAGTTCATCTGGAAACGAGTCAGCGACTAAGTCAGATACTTGAGAGGAAAAATTTGATGATGAGGATTCCCATCCTCATCCTATTCCTCATGATCTAGCTAAATTCTTCACTGAGCCAGATGACTTTGTGCCATGTGTTAGCACTGTGGATGATACTAGTGATTCTTTTGAGGACAATACTGAGCAACTCAAATATCATTCAGAAAAGGGAGAATCTAGTCAGTCATTCCATATTGAGTATTTCTGTAAGAACCCAGAGGATGAAGGCGAGTATGTCCCTATCATTGTTGGGGAGTTCTATAATCTCTGCCCATGTAGCATTTATTCTAAGGAATATGAGTTTGACTCTCTTTCAGAAGCAACTAATGATAAAGATATTGACCAAGTGCATGTCTATGAAAACCAAATCGAAGTGGGTGAAATGTCTAGGGTTAGGTCACATGGGTCTAATCCAACTAGTGTCCTAGAGTCATCAATTACTGACATTCATACTCTGAGGTGTTTGAACACACCTGTGGATGAGGTCACCGTAGGTCTCAAATTACTAGTCCAAGCACTTAATGACTATACTGTGAACACAATTGAACCGGCCACTACTCTCTCACTCATACATCCTGAGCTTATAGATTGGAACACTAATGCATCTAGTGAAGTTCCCACATTCCAGAATGATTATTCTCTTGCCTGTTACCTAAATGCTATCGAACCTGTAACATCTTCCACAATTGAGAAAAGTGTCAACATGACTAATGCTGACATCAAATATCTCAGTCATACAATTAAAAAGAAAAAATGCAAAAGGTTTGATGGTGAAAACCACATTGTGGCAATGTCAAAACCCAAAAAAGTAAAAACAAAAGATGTATCCAAGGGTGAAAACCTCTCTGAGGCACCCATGGATGAGATATTTGATGCACTTCCTAGTCACTTTTAGGAGAGATCATCAGTGTAATAGAGCCAACACAACCAATTAACTTGGGCACAGAAGAACATCCTCATATGATACATCTAGCACAATCGCTGTCACCTGAGGAAATGGAAGAATTCATTACCTTTTTCAAAGGAAAGAAAATATTTCTTTCTTGGACATACTCTGACATGCCAGGATTGGATCTTGATCTTATCATGCATCACTTGTCCATAGCGCCAAGCACCAAACTAGTTAAATAGAAGCTTTGGAAAATGCATCCTCACATTGCATTGCTCATCAAAGTAGAATTGGAGAAACTTCTAAAAGCTGGTTTCATCCACACAATTGATTATGCTGAATGGATATCCAATATTGTTCAATTTTCAAGCACAATAAATTTGTCAGGGTTTGTACAAACTTTCATGATCTTAACTTGGCATGTCCTAAATATGAATTTTTGCTCCCTAATATTGATATGATCATGGACATGATGGCCGGCTATGAGATGTACTCACTTATGGGTGGTTTTTTTGGATACAATCAGATAAAAATTGTGCCAGAAGACCAAGAGAAAATTGCTTTCACATGTGCATGGGAAACCTTTTGTTGAAATGTGATGCCATTTGGTTTGAAGAATGTTGGGGCTACATATTAGCAAGCTATTACTACAATTTTCCATGACATGATGCATAGAACCATGGAAGACTAAATTGATGATACCTTGGTCAAAAGTGCTAAACACAATACTCATCTGCAAGATTTGGGGCCCATCCTAGATCATATGGAAAAATTCAGTCTTCGACTCAGTCCTAAGAAATGTGCATTTGGAGTCACATTAGGGAAGTTGTTGGGATACATTATTTTTGCAAAAGGAATTCAGGTGGATCTAGAGAAAGTACAAGCAATAATAGACATGCGACCACCTTGGAACATCAACTAGATGAGAGGACTACAAGGAAGGCTCCAATCTATTTGCAAGTTTATCTCACAATTAGTAGATAGATCACAACCCTTCACAAAGACCTTATAGAAGGGTGTAAAATTTAATTGGAGCTAGGATTGTGAGCAAAGCTTAACACAGATCAAACAATATCTTGTCAATCCACCAATCATGATGCCTCCTATTCATGGTAAGCCTTTTCTTTTATATATTTTAGCCACTAAAATGTCTCTGGGAATCCTATTGGCTTAGGAAGATAATGACAACAAAGAAAAAGCCATTTACTACTTGAGCTGAACATTGGTCTCTTATGAGAAGAACTATAGCATTATTGAGAAAACTTGCTTGGTAGTTGTCTTTGCTTCCCATAAGTTGAGACACTACATGCTTGCCTACACTACGTGGCTCGTGGCTAAAATAGACCCACTAAAGTACTTGCTCTGTAAGGAAGCTCTCACTAGAAGATTGGCTAAATGGGTTATGATACTCAATGAGTTTGATATTCAATACATTGAACACAAGGCTATAAAGGGATAGGCAATCGTAGACTAGCTGACCGATGCACCCATATAGAGTCTTCTACTAATGAACATTGATTTCCTAGATGAGTCAATTTTGACACTAACGCACCACACATGGGTTATGTTCTTTGATGGGTCCTTCACACAACAAGGATCAAGTGTTGGATTACTCTTTATTACACCACATAGATAATCACTGCCCAAAGCATACAATATTCTATTTCCTTGTACAAACAACATTGCTGAATATGAGGCTTTGATCAATGGCATGAAAATTGTAACTAAATGGAGAGTGGATCAGTTAGATATCTTTGGTGACTCTTAGCTTTTCATCAACTAGGTTAATGATATGTACCAAACAAAGGATTATAAACTAATTTCTTACAAGCGCATGGTTGATGACTTAAAGAAGTATTTTGCACACATCACCTTCCAGCAAGTTCCACAAGCAGATAATAAAGCAGTTGATGCCATGGCCACTGTGGCCTCTCTGCTACAAATGCTTGAAAATAATCTTTGACATGAGTTCTTGGTGGAAGCGTTACACTACCTAGCCTATGACACCCTTGATTCTAAGATGATCTGTTATGTTATAGGACAAGAAGCATCCCACTACCATCACATTTATTCCTACCTCCACAACCAAACCTTTCCAAAAGGTCTGACTTGGAATGAGAAATGTTATTTAATCCATAATGCTTTGCATTATGTCATTATTGTTGATGATCTGTATAGGAGAGGTCTCAAAAAACACTCCTTAGGTGTTTAGAACTCAAAGAGTCCAAACCCTCACTATTGGCCCAAAATGGAGCAAGAAGCTATCAAGTATGCTAGGTCCTACAAGCAATATTAGCTACATGGGAATCTCATCCATCCTCTAGCCAAAGAGCTGATTCCCTCTACTACAACATGGCCATTTAAAAAATGGGCCTTCGACTTGGTGGGACAGATCCACCCAACCTCTTCAAATGGGCATAAGTTCATCATCACGGCTATGGATTACTTCACGAAGTGGGTAGAGGAAGTACCTCTCATAGTTTTTGATGGAAAAACTATAGCACTTTTTATCACAAACTACATCATTTTTAGATATGGTGCACCATCCTCAATCATTACTGATAATGGAGGACAATTCAAGAACAAAGGCCTCAAGGAACTTTGTAAGAAATTCAAAATCACACAACATTGGTCTTCCATTTATTATCCCCAGGGTAATGACTAGGCTGAAGCATCCAATAAGATGATCCTCAAAATCCTCCATTGCATAGTCAGCAAATCGGGGAGAGACTGGCATCTCCAGATCAATCCAACCCTCTGGGCATATAGGACAAGTATCAAAACTCCAATGGGCATGACTCCCTTTGTGTTGGTGTATTGGGGTGGATGCTATGCTTCCAATAGAGGTCAAGATTCCTACCTTGAGAATCTCTATGAAGGGCCTTATCACAAATGATGACTACAGGATAGCTCGACTTCAAGAGCTTGTGTTACTAGATGAACATTGACAAGTGGCATGTGATCATCTGTGAGCATATCAACAATGAATGGAAAGAAGCTACAATCGGAGAGTCAAGCCACGTGACTTCTAGCTGGGTGACCTCGTCCTAAGAGAGAACCCTGAGAATCAACAAAAATGGGTCCAAAAGGGAAAGTTTGAACCAAACTGGCTTAGTCCTTACATCATTACTGTAGTATATGGATCTAGTGCCTATCAGCTTTCCATAATTGAATGAGAAGTGCTTAAAGAACCTATCAACACTCTCCACCTAAAGCAGTTTTATAGTTGATCTAATATCAGTAAGCTCTTTGTATATATCTGTATGTCCAAAAAAATATCATAAAAATTAGAAAAAGTCCTGAAAAAAATTGTTACCCTGGTGAAAACCTAGCAATAGGTGCCTTGGTAACACCAAACAAAGTGAAAAATCTCAAAAATACAAAAAAATAAAAAAATAAAAAAAAATGAAAAATAAGAAAAGTGCCATTGGTGAAAACCTGGAAACAGGCATCATGCTAGCAAAAAAAGAGAAATTTCTGCCAAGAAGGTGAAAAACTAGTAAATAGGTGCCTCTTGTTCCCCAATGCTCCATCTTTTAGTGCATCTTTTGGCTATTCTATATAGTTGCTTTCATGCTTTTACTTTTCTGCTTTTCCTGATTTTTGCTCATGTATCCATGGATTGAGTCTTTTCATAGCTCAAGGGCATCCCCCTTCAGTGTCACTATTTTTGAGATTCTCCTCATAGAATCTCCTTCACGACAGTCACCAGTGGTCCTCACTATGTTTTCCTACTATTGCTAGTGTCACATTTTTTTGAAATTCTCCTCATAGAATCTCCTTCATGACAGTCACCAGTGGTCCTCACTGCGTCTGCCTATTGTCGCCAATGTCCCTCATTTTCAAGATTCTCCTCATAGAATCTCTTTTGCAATAGTCACCAGTTGTTTTAGCTATATCTATCTACTGTTGCTTGGGTCACATCTCCAAATTCCTTTATGGAAGATTTCTCTTACA
This sequence comes from Cupressus sempervirens, assembly GCA_028749045.1. Lineage (NCBI taxonomy): Eukaryota > Viridiplantae > Streptophyta > Pinopsida > Cupressales > Cupressaceae > Cupressus > Cupressus sempervirens. The sequence goes on along the minus strand of CM053786.1, from coordinate 36,441,971 downwards.
TCAGTCACCAGTTGTCCTAGCTGTATCTATCTACTATCGCTCAGTCCTTCTTAGGTTCTTCATTGTGAAGATTCCCCTTTGACCTCAGTCACCGGTCATTCTGACTGCATCTGCCTACTATTGTCACCCTACTGAAGAGATTTCTTTCAAACATGTTCTGGACACTGACACTTGACATCAATCCCAAAAACATTGAACTCAAAAATGATATCCTCATTTGGATATGCTGAGCATTTTCTTTGTTTTCTTTATTTTTCTTTATCATATCTCCTTGAGCAACTCAATGATATCATCTTTGACTAGAGAAGTAATGATTGGGTGCATGATCTTTTCTTTGCTTTCTATCTATGGTTTAGTTCCAATAAGTTGATATATTCCTATAAAAGGGGTGTCCACTATAAGAGCCTCCATCTCGTATTAGATGGCTGTGTGTACCTCGACTCCTTTTACATGAATACATCAATAATGTTGGTTCTTCTCCTTATTTTTTGGAGTGAACTCTTCATGCTACTGTAAATATTGATACTCGTCCTACTAAGTGAATGTATGGGTCACTACAAGTATATCTAGCACACTTCTGTCTCAAGTTACGAATGCAAGGGTCGTTGTAGACAAAATAAATACTGAATACATAGCTTAAGATGGATGTCCTATGTGTTTGGTGTGTCTAACATGCAAGCAACATTTTGGTCATCCTGGCATTTATGCTTTGATGCTTATGTTAACTTGCTATGTTAAAAGGGACAAATGTTCTGGTCATTCTGGCTTCTTGTGCCTTGAATGCTTACATTTAATCCTAACACACCTATGACATATGTCCTATTCATATTTCCATGATTGCAAAGTCAGTGGTAATTGTAGGATGTATAAGATTCATTTATGTCCAGTGATGATAAATTGTCGAGGCTCGGTAACCAAACCTAGGGTTGCATTTAACATAGTCTTACATTGCATACATCACTTGCATAAGCATGCGATTCAATTGCAAATCTACTTTCACCTTCTCTAATTAGGGATTGCTGATCTCTTCAAAGAAACATGTTCTTTCACAATTGCACAAATGATCGATTAATCACCCTCTTGGCTACTTTGGCCATTCTGAATCCATTTTCAGGATCAAATTCGAAATCTAACACACCTAAGCAGCTAGAAAATGCATTGTAAAATTTTGGGACCGACGCGATCGAATGCTTGTGTAGTCCAATTTTTTTTGATACTTTCTGATTATTGGAATCTTTTCACCTCAAAATTCTTCATGTTTTCAAAATTTATGTTTGAAAAAGTCAACTCAAGTCAACTGTGGTCAAATCTGGGCAACTTTTGGTAAAACTTGGTCTTCTAGACCTCAAAACCATGCCGAATTAACTCTGAATCTTCTTCTAATTTCTTCTACATTCTCTTGAATCTCAGATTTCTTCTACTACTTTACATTATATTTTTGGTGTGTCATCTTTCAATTTTTCTCCTAAGGGGGCAGGATGATTACATCATTGAATACTTATTGCTCGGGGCATCTTGTTCCCATCTTATGTCCTCATCATTCGAGGCATCTCACCACTAGGGGCATCTTGTTTCCCCCTTTCTGGCATCTTTTTCATCTATTTCATCTAGTTATCAGTTGATTATGGGTATCGAGGCTATCTAAACCTTGACTCCTAAGGATCAAACCTCATTCTGGGGATGATTCTATGACTCATAATTTGATCTTGCTATTTTTTTTCAATCTCAGGTATCTAGGTGTTCTATCTAGATCCTTAAAGGTTAAGCTTCATTTTGGAGATAATCTTTTAAATGCTTTCAATCTCAAGTATCTAGGTGTTCTATCTGGATGCTTAAAGGTTAAGCTCCATTCTGGAGATAATCTTTTAAATGCTTTCAATCTTAGGTATCTAGGTGTTCTATTTGGATCCTTAAAGGTTAAGCTCCATTTTGGAGACAATCTTTTAAATGCTTTCAATCTCAGGTATCTAGGTGTTCTATCTAAATCCTTAAAGGTTAAGCTCTGTTCTGGAGACAATCTTTTAAATGCTTTCAATCTTGGGTATCTAGGTGTTCTATCTAGATCCTTAAAGGTCAACCTTCATTTTGAAGAAACCTTTTAAATGCTTATCAATTTTAGGTATATAGGTATTCTACTTGGATTCCTTGGGATTAAGCTTTGTTTTAGAGATAGTCCTTAAAAGCTTATCAATTGGTCTTTGTATCATCGATTTCGAAACTAATCTCATTTCTTGATCCTCACATCATGCTTTCTAATTTTCTTTGAATTGAATGTGCTGCTTGCACATTCATTCAAAGAGGGAAAAAATGTAATACCCTAAAATTGGCTCATTGCCATGATCACCAATTCTAGTATATTTTGATCAATGCTAAGACCTATTCTAATAGACAATCCTCATTCTGCTACTCACTACTTGACTTAATTGTTAGATGCAAAAAACCCTAATCAACATTCATCATAGTCATTATTTAATCCCTATAGTACACACTCATATTGGCCAAGTTAAACCTATTTGATTTCAATTTAATTTAATCTAAACTATTCATACTTTATTAAATTAAATTATCTCCTAAGGCTAATGTACTATGGGATTAAATTTATTTAATTTAATAAATATGCCTATCTAAATTAATTAAAAGGAATTATTTAATTAAATGAGGAAGGTATTTCGAATTAATTAAATGAAATTATTTGATTAAATGGAGAAGCTACTTCTAATTAATTAAGCAAAGTTATTTAATTAAATAGGAAGTTATTGCTAATTAATTAAATAAAGCTATTTGATTAAACACAAAAGTGTCTCTAATTAATTAAATCAAATTATTTAATTAAATAGAAAATATATTTATGAGAGCATATCTCATTTTATTAAATTAAATATCTCCTAATTTTCTCTTCAGTTCAAAAATGGAAATTCCTAGTTCACTGCTGATCAAATTAGAAGTGACCCAGATCACTTACTCTCACACTAAAGTTTATCTGAGTTGACTGACTCTTACACTCAGATCTGAGCTAGTTGACTCCCTATAATTTGGGAATCTTCCACTTTAACTGAACCTCATCCTTAATCCTAACCATTGATTGAAATCAATCTCAACCATTGGAGTATTTCAGGAAAATCTATTTAAGAGACCCTCATTTCTTCATTTTGGGAGGATGAATTGATTTGCTATCGAATTGCTATCACATTTTTCACTCACTTAGCTTGATACATTCTCACATATTTCCATCATTTAGCTCAATTTCATTTAGTATTTAAAATGTATGCATCTAGTATAATTTCTTTTACAAGTTCTTAAGCTAGTTTGCATTATACATTTAGAGTAAATTTGCACATTTATCTAGCTTAATTGCATCTCTCAAATCCTTCATTCTTAGAGGGTCTAGTTGCTTACACCTCAACTTTGAGAATATTTAACAATCAAAATCTCTCTAGATAGAAGGCAACAGGTCACCTTGCAGGGCTAATCTTGGGTGAACAATCTCATGTTCATTCTAGGATGAATTCACAAATAAGGACCGTGTTGAAGTGTCTATGAGGTTCAGAGGCTCACATTTCATAGGTACATAGACAACATGTGCTAAATGAGTAGTGCGGATAATTGTGTTTTCAACATGACAACTTAGTGAATGATGCAAACTCCAATGTTGTAGACACCATGTGCATAATTAGAGTTGCATACATCAATGAGAGTACACAAACTCCTAAGTGTCTCACCTAAATAAATAATAAAATAATGCATTAACCTAAGTAAACTTAAGTAAGTGTAATAAGTAAATATTTATTTACACCAACACCTCCCTTAAGTGCAACTTAGGAGAATGCCCTTAAGCTTACAAAATCTAGGATGAAATGCAATATGGGTCCTGGCTACTAGGCCATGTTAGATACCCATGTACATGCAATCTCTCATGAAGTGGGAAAAGAGGGAAAACCTCATGGGAAAAACCTTCCCTAAAAAAGAGAGATAAATAGGGATGCATGGATGGATGGAGTAATCAAGACCCCCCCATTACGATATACATCTAGTATATACATAAGAGAATAATGAGAAGAGAAAGAGAGATAGGATAGGCTCCACCCCCCCCCACAAAGAAGAATGCCAAATAGTGACTACTCCAATGAAGAAGCTAATCCAAGACTACAAAATGGTGTTCCTCCCCTTAGGAAGAAAAAATGCAAAGGTATGAATGAGATGCTTCCTCTATGTGTGGAAAGAATCTCATGGATAAGTGATGTTTCTAAAACTTGTTTAACTAGCTAAAGAACCTATCTCAAAGAACTATCTATCTTTGCAACTAATGAAGAACCCTGCTACAACTGCTGATCATAATTATCCATAATCACTTCAACCTATGAGGATTGATCATGTAGAGAATGAACAAAAGAGTCAGATGTAGCCCTTGTGACAACTGAAGAAGGTACTTTTGCATCAAGAAGAAGAGGCAGATCATCAATACTATCCCCCAAATCTATCACTGAACCTGTACCTAGAAGACTTGATGTACCTTGTTGTTCTTAACCTATTATTGTGGCTATATATGCATGTGGACTGAACTGAAGTAGTGACCTCTCACTATAAATGTCAATAGAACTCCACATGTTTGAATTTGTTGAAGCACTATCACTAAAATCACTATTAGTTTCCACATTGTATGATGTGCGAAGAGGATGAGAGGACAAGCTTTATAAAATTTCCTCAAAATATACATCCTTCTCCACAAAAATCTAATATCTCTCAAGATCTAGAAGTCTATATGCCTTCACACCATCTTCATAACCAATGAAGGTACAAGGCCAAGATGACTATGCCTTGCATCTCTTGGAAGATATTTTTGCCCATGCAGGACAATCGAAGACTCTGAAGTGTGTCACAATAGGTTTTCTGCCACACCATGGCTCGAAAGGAGTTTTTCCATCTAAGGCTAGATCAGGAGAGTGATTAAGAATGTGAGTGGCACTAGAGATTGCTTTGACTTCTAATGATGGATCTAGAGACTTGGCTTGTATCATGCAACTTGCCTTAGACTTGAGAGTTTGAATCCTCAATGTTCCAACATCTATCTTATGTGGATTGAATGCTAGCAGATTCTGAAGGTCAATGCCCTTGAGTCTATAAAATTCCATAAGTCTTCTATTCACATATATACTTCCATTTTCCATTCTGAGAACTTTGATGGATTTCCTAGATTTCTATTCTACGTGAGTTTTGAAGGCTAGAAATTTATCCAACACTTCATTCTTACTATGAAGAAAATATACCCAAGTGTATCTTGAAAAGTCATCAACGAAGGTGAGTATGTAGTAACCCTGGCTAAATGCAAGAGGCCTTACTAATACCATGTGAACCATCTATAGGACACCTGGTGCTCTTGAAGACTTCCCTCTCTGTAACTTCCCCTCTAGGTGCATATCCACTGAATCTATTGAACAATCACCCTTAGAAAAGTTGATTTGAGGTAGACCTTTGACCATTCTGAAGGAGAAAAGTTGCTAAAGATAGCAGAAGTCAAGATGACCATACCGCTCATGCCATAATTGCATGTTTGAATTTTATTGAGTTAATAAGGCCTTTGAAGAAGACTTAGGCACAAAATGGGAGAGAGAGTACAACTTTTGTTATAATTCACTTTCCCCACTATAACCAAGGAAATGTCTTTAAGATTGTGAAGCTTTACTGATTCTGGAAGGAACTCAACTCTATGTCCATCTCCAAGGTGAGTGATTTGGTAGATTGAGAGGAGATTTGAACTTAGGTTTGGAACATAGAGAACCTCTTGAAACTCTCCATTTTCCATCTCTATGTTTCCTTTCCCTACAACATCCATTTTTCTATAATCTCCCATGAAGATGTGTGGTACCTTGGATTGCTTCATTGAAGAGAAATCCTCCTTTGAAGAACCCATGTGATATGAGGCACCTGAGTCAAATATTCATTCCTTTACAGAGTTGGAATTAGCCATGAGTGTTTGCCCTTTGCCCTTTGAATTAGAAGAAGACCCTTTATCCTTGGAAGCATAAGGCAATGGAACATTATGTCTCTTCATGATGTTGGTAAACTCATCAATCTTCTTGAGATAACACTCACGCTCTTTATGACCTAAATTTTTGTAATAAGTGTACTTTTTGTTCTCCTTATTGTTGTCCCCCTTCTTGCTAGAATTTGAAGACTTGCCTTGTTAATTAGATTGTGGTGTTGTCTTTTCTGCATCCTCTGATTTGTTCTTCCATTTCTTCTTACCCTTTCCTTTATTTGAAGATTGTCTAGCTGAATGCTGAGAACCCTCATTGTTGGCCACCAATGCTTTAGACTGAGGTGATTTGAGAATCCCCATTAATTTCAACTTATTTTCTCCATCATCCAATAGTTTAGCATATTCATCAAAAGTGACTTTCTTGTAGGTAGACCCTAAGGTAGTCTTTGATGTGTTAAAAGAAGATACAAATGTGGAATACTCTGATTGCAACTTGTTATGAATGAGATAGATCAGTCTATCATCTTTGATAGAACTCCCACAATTAATAAGCTTTGTCCTTAATTCATTCACCTTGATGATGAAATCCTGTATGGAGTCATATGACTTAGGATCTAAGGATACAAGCTCATCTTCAATTTTGAAAACATCCTCTTTAGACACTTTACCATAAAGGCTTTCGAGGGTATCCCAAGATTCCTTGGATGTAAAACACTTCTTGATTTGATACATGATCTTATCATCAACCCCCAAACATATATCACCTAGGACTTTCCTATCCATTGCTACCCTAGCTGAAAAACCTTATCACCTGTTGGTTTAGGAAGAGTACCATCTACATATTGTGAAACTCCATTATGCATTAAGTGATACCACATTTTTATAGACCATGTAGCATAGTTATGAGGAGTTAATTTAGGAAACTTAAAGTTGCCCATAATGTAGAAACTGAAAGAAAAGTGTAGAAAAGAGAGAACACAACACTAAGTACACCCCCCCTTTTCACTAAATCAAGAAACCCCCTCGCCCCTCCCCCTAAAAAAAATAGATGCTTTGGGCACTTTATCAGTAGTGCAATTACAATGGGCCACTTGCCAATTTTGGCCTTCATGGACTTCTAATTTTTCTTGTTACAACCTTTGTATGAATTAAAAATTTGGAACTTTACAATGTACTACAATTTTGAAGCATTACAAAGAAAAGAAAGGTCCTATTGCTGAAAGTGATACTTTTGTCCACACAACCCTACAATCTGATAGTAAATCTGGAAACTAGACAAAAAATAACACACTTTCAAATAAAACAAAACTTTTTTTTTTCAATTCTAGATGTGCCTATACAGAGCATTTGAAGTTGCAAAATGCAGGATTATGCAGGTACAATGGCCAAAAAATGCAATTTCTAAACAATTCGTGCACCAAAACTAGAAAAATGCTGACCATTGAAAAGTTTAGAAAATTCTACCCAATTTCATAAAAAATTGCGCCTGATTTCGAGTCTAGATGTGCGATTTATGGCTTCTCGAAGTCAAATTGCAAAATTGAAAATCAATCTAGAGAGGGGTTGCACCAGTGAATGAAAGGGTTACATTTGATGGTCATATGACCATCATAGCAATTCAAATTTTCCCTGGAATGATGTCCAAAAGGGCATCAAATATAGGTTCATTAACTATTGATGTTAGTAGACTTGCACCTTATGATGACATTGGCACCATATGAAATTATATGGACCGTATGAAAAATATCTGCGTGGCTGGGTGGCATGTCAAATTGCTAACAGGGTGTTGTTGTACTACTCACGTGTCACTGTTGGTGACTAAGTGGATCAATGGGTGAATGTAATTTTGCCATGTGTCTCAGGCTGACTAGGAATTGATTGTGCATTAGATGTGGCATCATTTTCCATGTGTCTGGCATAGATTGGTGCTACAGATAGTGATGTGGCATCCATGTTTATGGTCCACGTGGCAAGCTTGTCTATGCAGGTTGATATAGAGAATATTTCATTGCATGAAGTTGAAGAGTTGTTGCCAAAATTCTTGGATGTGTCAATTTTTATATCCTGTGGCCGGTATTTCATTCGACATTGTCGGGAACCTTTTGGAATTAGTCCCACATTGGTGGGATGAGGGGCTTCATGGGTTTATAAATAGAATAGCTTATGGATGTCAATCAAACAACCTGCGGTGGGAGTTGAATGAACCACTGGAAATTGGGTTGAGTGGTTTCCTTGTGTATTATGATCACCATAAAATTATGTGTCCTATCCGATTTGGTCTGGTGGAATGGCTGAATTTTATAGAGGTATACAGCCTTTGCTATTCAGAGATGCCCTGTGAAATAAAATTTATCCACCAAAAATATAGAGCTAAGTCGGGGTGTCACTACCCGGTTCAACCAAAAAACATTTCTTAGACTAAATGATTAATTGGGCAGTGAATTCAAAAAAAATAATTCTAAAAAAGACCCAATATTGTAGAGAGGATATTAAATCAGATCTGAAACACAATAATCAAATCCAAAAATGACCATACCCAAATTACAAATTGGGGCCTCCAAGTTTCGATTTGCAAAAATATTTTTGCCTCATGATCAACTTTCACCCAACATAGGAAAATTTATAGTCGATTTTCACTGAATCAATGCTCCAAATGCAACGGTGATGTTAGATCTAGCTCTAAATGCTCCCAATTTTTGTGGATCCTCTAGATTTGGGTCGAGGTGCTAAAGCATGAATGGTCTTGAATGGCTATGTGTAGAGAATCTCCCTCAGCTCTAATACCATGTAAGAATTTGTCTTAGGCTAAAATTCACCCAAGAACTAAACAACTCAACACAAGAACATAGTAGACCAATGGAGAGAGAGTATGATCAGAATGATGATATTCATTCAATATGCCAACTTGAGAGTAGACTAGGAGTGCCTATATATAAAGGCCTTAGGACAGCTTCTAGAATGCATAGAAGTCAACATCATGATAAGTCATACAACCAGGCACATGTCCACCAGATATGGATTATTCTCCATTAAGCACATAATTAAGTGCGATGATGTGAGGATAAGCCTACAATAGAGTATCATGCAAATTAGTGGTGTAGAAAACATGTGCTAAATGAGGAGTGTAGATAACTGTGTTGTCAACATGACAACTTAGTGAATGATGAAAACTCCTATGTTGTAGACACCATGTGCATAATTAGAGTTGCATGCATCAATGAGAGTACACAAACTCCTATGTGTCTCACCTAAATAAATAATAAAATAATGTAAAATAATTAAATAGTGCATTAACCTAAGTAAACTTAAGTAAGTGTAATAAGTAAATACTTATTTACACCAACACTTTTATAATGACATATTGAATGAATATATTGTCATTCTGATCATACTCTCTTTGGTCTACTATTGTGCTTGTGTTTGAGTTCCTTAGTCTTGGTTGAATTCTACTCTAAGGAAAATTCTTACATGGTATCAAAGCTCAAGGAGATTCTCTACACATAGCCATTTGAGACTGTTCATGCTAGAACACCTCAACCTAAATGTAGAGAATTTGTAGAAATTGGGAGCGCCTAGAGCCAAATCATACCTCACCATTACATCCAAAATGTTGATTTGGATGAAGATCGACTATAAATTCGCTTATGCTAGGCTAACCTTGATTGTGAGGCAAAATATTTTTGCAAACCGGCACTCGAAGGCACCAATTTACAAATGGGTATGATCTATTTGATCTGCACATTTCAATTGTTTCAGATATGAATTTAATTCCTTCCCTACAATTTTTTTTCAAATTTTCTATTTTCAAATTTCTTTTGCCCAATTGGGCTAAGAATTTTTTTTTTTGTAGAACTAGGCAATCACACCCCAACCCTGCAAAGCATATTTATTAATCAGGAGGCATTTATTTATTTGGCATTGGACTGTAAAAATTCTAGGCCACCCAATCTAAATCAGGTAGCATCAGTAATTAAATCTGGCATCAAATCACTGGCCATCATTCAACTCACACTTGAGCTATAGCTCCCAATTCTGAGTTTCCAATCTCTCAATGGCCTTTTGTTCAATGGTTACGAGATTGTGTTTAAAAAAACAACTGTGTTCATTCTCGCCATGAATGTGGGATTTTAAAGCAATTTTTTGGTGCTCCAGCCACCAATCTTGGTGGATAGATTTGATCATCTGTGACATTGAACCACGTTCCCAACACTATTTGAATCTCTATTTCCTACCATGCGGCAACATTATTGGGTTTCCATATGGTGAATACTTTCACAACTTGATATGTAGGTTACCATGCATCCCTATGCTCCTGCCAGCCCATGTTCGCAGGTGACACACCACAAACCCACCAACTATCATCCCGATTAGCACATGGAGTTAGTACCACCTAGTAGTGCATGTCACTAGCTAGCTAGACTAACACATCTACAACCAATTTGTGCTTGTACTTGCATAGTCAGCAACACATGTTGCAAAATGTCAGCATCCATGTGTCAAGTCTGTATGCCATGTCAGCAATGATTTTTCATCTATCTGTACATGCAAATGTCATCGTGATGGCATGTTGACATCATCAGAGGGCTTGGAGTTGCTAACATCATCAATTTTATTTGCCTAAATTTGATGGCCATCTAATTGTCATCCCTGGGAAAATTTGAACTATTGTAATGGTCGTATGATCATTATATTTAATGCTATCTTTTGTTAATGCAACCCTTCTCCAGATTAATTTTTGATTTTGCAGTCTAACTTTGGGAGGCCACATCTCAGTCATCTAGACTCCAAATCAGGTTTCTTTTTTTTGAAATTGGGTAGAATTTCCTAAACTTTTTAGTGGAGTAGCTCTTTTCTGATTTTGGTGCATGGATTTGTCAGAATTTGTATCTTTTAATCACTATAGCTATCCAATCCTACATTTTGCAACTTCAAATGCTCTGTATGGGATCATTTGGACATGAAAATAGGTTCTATTTTTTAAAAATTGCATTATTATTATTTACTTTCTAGATTTGCAATCAAATTATAGAGTTGTGTGGAAAAAAATGTCACTTTCAGAATTAGGTCCTTTTCTACATTGTAATACTTTGATATATCTTCAGAATTGTTGTATATTCGAGATACATTGTAATGTTCCAATTTTTAACTCCATAAGGAAGTTGCAAAAAGAAAAATTAGAAGGCCATTAAGGCCAAAATTGGCAAGTGGCCATTGTAATCACACTACATATAAAGTGCCCAAAGCATCCTTTTTCTGGGGGTTTCTTAATTTGTTGAAAAGGGTGGGTGTTCTTGGTTTTGTGTTCTTTTTTGCATTTTTCTTTCATTTTCTACATCATGGGACATTTTAAGTTTCCAAAATTAACTCCACATAACTATGCTACATGGTCCATTAAAATATGGTGTCATTTAATGCATAAAGGAGTTTCTCAATATGTTGATGGTACCCTTCCTAAACCAATAGGTGATCAAGTATCTACCAGTAAAATCATTGATTGGAAAACAATGGATAGGAAAGCCCTAGGTGATATTTGTTTGGGGGTTGATGACAATATCATGTATCAGATTCATAAGTCTTGTACATCAAGGAAGCTTGGGATACCCTCCAAAACCTATACGGGAAAGTATCTGAAGAGGATGTTTTCAAAATTGATGATAAGCTTGTCTCCTTAGATCCTAAGTCACTTGATCCAATACAAGATTTCATCATTAAGGTGAATGAACTAAGGACAAAGCTTAATGATTATGGGAGTCCTATCAAAGATGACAGATTAATCTATCTCATACATAACAAGCTACCATTTGAGTACTCCACATTTATTTCTAGTTATAACACATCAAAGACTACTTTAGGGTCTGCCTATTAGAAAGTCTCTTTTGATGATTATGATGATCTATTGGATAAAGAAGCAAAGAAGTTGAAATCAATGGGGATTCTCAATTTTCCAAAGTCTAAGGCATTGGTAGCCAATAATGAGGGTTCTCAACATTTAGCTAGTCAATCTTCAAATAAAGGAAAGGGCAAGAATAAGAAGTGGAAGAATATATTAGAGGATGTAGAAAAGACAACAACATAATCAAATCAACAAGGAAAATCTTTGAATTCAATCAAGAAGGGAGATAATAATAAGGACAATAAAAAGTATGCTTATTGCAAGAAATTGGGTCATGAAGAACATAAGTGTTATCATAAAAGGATTGATGAGTTAAAAAACATCGTGAAAAAACATAATGTTCCACTACCTAATGCTTATAAGGAGAAAAGGTCTTCTTCAGATTCAAAGGGCAAAGGGAAAGAACTCATGGAAAATTCAAATTCTTCAAAGGAATGGATTCTTGACTCACGTGCCTCATATCATATTGGTTCTTCAAAAGCATATTTTTCTTCATTGAAGCAGTCAAAGGTACTGCACATGTTTGTGGGAAATGATACAAAAATGGAAGTTGAAGGAAAAGAAAATGTGGAGATGGAAAATGGAGAGTTCAAAGATGTTTTGTATGTTCCAAATCTAAGTTTTAATCTCCTCTCAATTTACCAAATCACTCACCTTGGAGATGGTCATAAAGTTGAGTTCCTTCCTAACTTAGTAAAGGTGCATAGTCCAAAAGATGATTCATTGGTTGCAGTGGGGAAAGTTAATCATGAAAAAAGATTGTATTCTTTCTCCCACTTTGTGCCCAAGTCTCCTTCTCAAGCCTTGTTGACTCAATCCAATTCAAAATCTAAATTATGCCATGAGTAGTTTGGTCATCTTGCCTTCTGCTATCTTTAGCAACTTTTCTCAAACAAAATGGTCAAAGGTCTACCTCCAATCAACTTTTCCCACAGTGAATGTTCAATAGGTTCAGTGGATATGCATCTAGAGGAGAAGTTACATAAAGGGAATTCTTCAAGAGCACTAGTTATTCTTCAGTTGGTTTACATGGTACTAGTGGGTCTTTTTGCAGTGACATTAGTTAGCCAGGGTTGCTACAAACTTACTTTTATTGATGACTTTTCAAGATACACTTGGGTCTACTTTCTACGTAATAAGAATGAAGTGTTGGACAAGTTTCTAGTATTCAAGACTCATTTTGAACATAAATCAATGATATCCATCAAGGTTCTAAGGATGGACAATGAAAGTAGATATGTGAACAAAAGACTTAAAGACTTTTGCAAGATTGAGGGAATTGATGTTTAGAATCCACTAGCATTTAGTCCGCACAAGACATATGTTGTAGCATTGAGGATATGAACTCTTAAGTCTATGTCAAGTTGCATGATACAAGCCAAGTCTCTAGATCCATCACTTGAAGTTGAAGCAATAAATAGTACCAATCACATACTTAATAGGTCTCCTCATCCTGCCTTAGATAGAAAGACTCCTTTTGAGTTATGGTGTGGCAAAAAACTAGTTGTCACACACATTAGAGTCTTTAGTTGTCCCATATCGGCAAACATATCTTCTAGGGGATGCAAGGCACCACCACCTTGACCTTGTACTTTTATTGGTTATGAAGATGATGTGAAGGCATATAGACTTATGGATCTTGAGAAACATGAGATTTTTGTGGTGAAGGATGTACACTTTGAGGAAAGTTCACCTAGCTTGTCCTCTAATCCTCTCCACACATCATATAGTGTGGAAATTGATAGTGACACCATCGATAGTGCTTCAAAAAATTCAGACACATGGGGTCCTATCGATAGTTGCAGTGAGAGGTCATGACATTAATATAGTCCACATGCATATATTGCCACAATGATAGGTCTAGAACAATAGGGTACACCTAGTCTACTAGCTCCAGCAATAAAGGATGACTAGATAGAAAATATTTCAATTTTGTTCATGGAGTCACACATAGAATATTTGGAAGACATCATTGATGATAAACATATTCTCTTTGAAGGAGAAGATCCTTCTATAGTTGTTGTGAGAGCTCACTTTAACCCTCATGTCCATTCTCTACATGATTGATCTACATAGGTTGATGTGATTGTGGATACTTATGTACAATAGTTGCAGGAGTCTCTTTATCTATTGAGGTGATAGTATGTTCTTTGAGACATATCCTATATTCATCCTTCATAGGGAAAGTTGAATAGGTTTCAAAGGCATCACTTATCATTAGGATTCTTTCCACACATAGCAAAAGCATCTCACTTGTACATAGGGTATTGTTTCTTCCAAAGGGGAGGAACACTATTTAGCATTCCTGGATCAGCTTCTACATAGGAGCAGCTATCACTATTTGAAATTCATCATTTGGGGGGGAGACTACCTTGTGTCTCTTCTTCTTCTCTCTTATTGGGGGAACCTTTTCCTCTTTTGGGATAGTGTTCTCACATTTCTCTACTATATATACTTGATGTATGTCATAATAGGGGGTCTTGATTACTCCATCCATCCATGCATCTAGTTTTTTAATCTCTCTTTTTAGGGGATGGTTTTTCCTACAAGGTTTTCCCTCTTTCTCCAATTTATGAGAGATTACATTTCATTATGTACATGGGTACCTAACATGGCCTAGTAGCCAGGACCCATTATGCATTACATCCTAGATTTCATAAGTTTAAGGGAATTCCCCTAAGTTGTACTTAAGAGGGGGGGTGTTGGTGTAAATAAGTATTTACTATTTACAATTTACTTAAATTTACTTAGGTTAATGTATTATTTTATTATTTATTTAGGTGAGACACTTAGGAGTTTGTGTACTCTCATGAGTTGTCACATTGAAAATAGAAGTACGCAACTCTAATTTAACACATGGTGTCTACAACACTAGAGTTTACATCATTCACCGAGTTGTCATGTAGACAACATAGTTATTCGCACTCCCATTTTAGTACATGTTGTCTACAACATTAATTTTCATACTACACCATTGTAGGCTTATCCTCATATCATTGCACTTACTCCCGTGCTTAATGGAGGATAACCTATACCTAGTGGACATGTGCCTGGTTGTATGACCTATCATGTTGTTGACTTCTATGCATTCTAGAAGCTCTCCAAAGGCCTTTATATATAGGAACTTATAGTGTAATTTCATAATGGCATATTGAATGAATATATCATCATTTTGATCATACTCTCTCTTTGGTCTACTATTGTGCTTGTGTTTGAGTTCCTTGGTCTTGGGTGAATTCTGCCCTAAGGAAAATTCTTACAAAAACCTTGGTTAGAGAAATTAGTTGAGAGATTCAATGCAAAAATATTTCAAGCTTACCAATTTATGTTTGACAATGATGTTGGGTTCAGTAGAGGATCGGAGATTTTTAAGTACTTTGGGCTTCCTAAAGTCAAAGGTTAGAAACAAATTAGACAAAAAATTTGGATAATTATTTGAGGCTCTATAATTCTAGGAATGAGGTAGATAGTTTCTCTAATGATAGAGCTCTCAACATTTGGAGAAACAAATGTGAAAGAAGAGGGATGGCCAAAATTTCAAGCTCAAGTGTTAGTGGTAGTTGTGGTTGTAGTGGCAGTGGCAGTAGTGGTGGTAGTGGTTTATGTCCGGATATTGGAAGCAATGAAGATGATGTTGAATTTGGCATGCATACTAAAACTGACAGTGAATCTGAAGAAAACATAAAAACAATGAATGTTATATGCAATAAATGAGGAGGATTCTAATGATAGTGATGTTGAGCTGGTCTAGGCAGAGTGGCAACTATAGCAGCTTCTCAACTTCAAGTTCTAATTTGTATGTGAGTCAAGTAGTAGTCTAGTAGCTATGGTCTAAGGCTCTATCTACTAATTAATTACATTTGTAAAAGTTAATTTATAGTCTTGAATCATTTTCCTTTTATAGATGATTATTTTTTTTAAAAAACATGTTGATGTTACAAACTTACATGTCGAGATTTTCATTGAAACTAGTTTTTACTTTTAGAGTCTACACATGTTGAGATTTTTATTGATTGTATTTTTTAAACACGTTGAGATTACTTGATTGTATTTTTTAAACATGTTGATATTTTCATTGATTCTAGTTTTTAGACATTTTTACTTTTAGATTTTCATTGTTTCTACTTTCTTTAATAAATTGTCACATAATGCATTTAACAAAATAAGCTTCATTTAAAAAAAAATGTATTATAATTTATAATTATAAATCAGCTTGTAACATAATACATTTAACAATTACAAACAATTACAACCCTTTGCAAATGACTCAATGTCAAATGACCCTAAATTCCCTTTTATAGATATAAGGGAGAAACAACAACTGTAGGTCGGTTTGTAATTCTATATATAATCATATTATTACTACATAATACATTATGTGTGTACAATCACATTGCCAATTTGCCACATTGCCAATTGTACAATTTTTCCAATTAGGAGTAGGGAGATTTTTTCCATCTGCTCCATGTAGTAATAGTATGCTAGTGTCTGGCTATCCAACTATCCTAATATGTTGGTTCTTGATTCCTATAACAATTAACATTAAACAAAGTTAAAATTAAATCCAAAATTTAAAATTAAAGAGCAACAAGTAAAAAAATGATTATAGTACTATCACTTACTAAGTTGTTTCTTCTTAGTGCTATTAGTTATGACTGTCACTGACAGTAATAGTAATAGTTTGAGAAGATGACCCAGCTCCAATGATGTTCTTTAGGGCACTCCATTTTGCATCATTTGGAAGCTCTATTTTTTTGAGGTTGTAGCTAAATAGTTGCAACCTTGTCAACAATGAATACTTCAAAGAGATATTTTTACATGAATCAAGGAATTTATCAAGAATTATATTCTTTACTGATCTTCATCAAGTCTCTAGAAGAAAATTTAAGAGCTTCATCTATTTCCATTACTTGTTTACAATTGTGAAAGACAACAAAAGCCATCACAGGGCATTCGAGCAGTTGTTTATTCCTTGATTTGCCAAATCCCTGTCATTGGATCTCTATATTTTGTTCAAAATTTTGTAGCAAGATTTTTTAAGGAATTGGTGAAGATACTTTTTTGACCCTCAACATCTTTTTTTACATTTTCAAAGACAAGTTTGAGATTGTTATTTAAATCAAGCCATTCAAACAAGCTATCATTGTTCTTCATTATTTTGTCCTAGTTTTCTTGTAAATAATAAGCTTAATTATGTTTATTATAGTATCCTTGACATGATGGTCTTCATAAGATGTCATTATATTTTGTGCAATTACATTTTCCATCTTTTTCTTCATTTCAAACATCTCTATTTCACTCTTTTTCTATATTTCCTCTAGTTTCCCTTGCCAATTAGTTGCTCTCTTCCTCTCATCCTCTATTTTCTTCTCAAATCTTGGATTGTCTTTGCAAAAGTTACCTCTTTTTTATTCTCATCCTTGAGTTCCCTTTTCAAATCATAGATTGTCTTCGTAGTGGACTCCTTTTTTTTTTAATTGTCCAATTCCTTCTTCAAATCATGGAGTGTTTGAGTAGACTCCTCTTTCTTTGCGTTCTTCAATTCCTTCTTCAAATCTAGGATTTCCTTTGTAGTTGACTCCTCTTTTTTCTTTGCAATCTCCAATTCCTTCTCCATATGGTGGATTGTGTTACTATTTGTAGTAGCACTAGACTCCATTTTCTTTGCATTCTCTAATTCTTTTGTAGTTGACTCCTCCTTTTTCTTCATATTCTCTAATTGCTTCTTCATATTATGGATTGTGTTTGCATTAGATTCCTCTTTTTTCTTCTCATTCCCCAATTTTTTTTACAAATTATCAATTATCCTTACCTTAGACTCCTTTTTTTTCTTTTCATTCTCCAATCCAATCTTCAAGTCATTATTTTCCTTGACAACAGAGTCCACATCAGTTTTCAATTTATTGTGACTTGTGCACTACTCTCTATAGACTTGAGCAATTGTGTAGTAGAGGCTTTTTCATGTTGAATTCTTTTTATGCACTCATCTAATTCTTTAGTCAAATTTTTCAGTTGTTCATTCATCTTTTCTTGCTAAAAATTGCCTCTATAAGAGAAGAATTCTTTATCCTATTTTGTAATTCTTTGATCCTATTGTTTGTTGCTTTCTCCTTGGCCTTCACATTATAAAGGTCTACCTATAATTTTTCTATTTTCTTTGTAAGCCTTTTGTTTTCCCTCTCCACTTTCAGAATTGTAGAGGAGACTATTTTGTTGCTCTCTTTCGATATATTCATTTTGTAAATATTTTTCACTTTTGAGAAATCCATTTGAAGACTAGTAACTTATACATCATTATGATTTATTATATTTTTTGGTGGATTATTATCTCTAGCCAAGGGCATAACAACCATGAAGTTCATCATTTCATTTTTTGAATCATATGTTGGAAATATACTGTTAGTAGATCCCTAACATTCAACAACTACATCACTTTTCAAAGTCTTCATAATTTGCGTATTTCTTTTGCTTGTCTAATAAAACTTTAATGCAAACTCCTTCAAACTAAAATCTAAGTTTGTTGATAAAATTGAGTGTTTGAAAGGTGAATTATCAATTGTATTGTTGTATGTTCCTTAAACTCTAGCTAAACTTACTCCACCTACAATTGTATTTTGAGGATTGCCAACATATTGAAGATGACTCATTTCAAATCCTAGCATTTTAGGACTAATATTTTTAGGGTTATATATAGAAGCTACTGGTGCATACATTGGTGAAGTAACTGCTGATGCCTGCATTGTACATAATTTTCATAACCTTTTACTTTTTTTCACAAGGTTCATCCATGCTAGTACCAGCCAGTGCTAGTGCCAGTGGCCTAATCAACTACAACTAGATCTGAAGATTTAACAAATAATGTGTTGGGATGACCTTCAAAAGTAGAAGTATAATGCTTTCTTCCCTTTCTAGATGAATCATCTTCAATCTCATTGGAGAGTCCAATGATTGGTTTACTTCCTCTTTTGGGTGGGTCTAGTATTGGAACTAGATTCCAAATCCCTTCACCACTTGCACCAATGGGCCCTATACATACATAACCCATTTTTTATATCATAGTTGCCCCTTTATTATATGTTTGTTTAATAGAATCACTCATTTGAATATTAACAATATGTTTGCTCCTAGTTGACCCAAAATCATGAATACCTTGAATGTCTCCATTTGACTCGAGGTTCTTCTATCTTTGAATATCACTATCACTGCAACTTCCAAAATTATATAGTACAATTGGATGCTCTTTATTCCAATAATTGTTGAAAAGTACATCCTCCTCAGTTTACTCAAAATCTATTGATTTCTTTGGTTCACCTAAATTTTGTCTCATTTTTCAGAAATTAGTCATCTTTGTTTGACACCACAATTTAGATGCGCATGTCTCTTTAATTTCTTTTGACATAGACCTCTTAAAAGGTTGTGATGCTTCCTTATAGAAATTTAAGTATGTTAGAGGCTTTGATTTGTGTGAGTCTAATATGTGCAATGTCATAATTTGGGATGACAATTATTGCATTGAAATATTATTCTCTGTTGCATATTTTTCCATCTCTTTCTTAACCTCATCCCATGAATCCTTGTTTTTTAAACTTTTCTATCAATGACATCTCTTAATGTTAATATTTTCTCATAGAGTTTCAATTGGAAATTAGTCTTGATTTTATTATGTTCAGTGGATCATAGTTCTAGTGACTAAAAAAATCAACAAAAAAAAAGTTACCAATTCATTGGCCACTTTGAAAGCCTTTCTCTCACATGTGAGGCCTCTAATTGCAAAAGGCAAAGAAGGAAATATCATTTTCTTTTGTTGTCTAGTGAAAAGTTCAACTACACTCTATTTTTCATACATATTCTAGTGCAAAAACCCTTTCTATAACATGCATTGGAATTTTGCACAATTCAACCACGAAACTATAAAACCTTAAGACAATGTATTCTTCCATGAAGAACTAGTTAGCCAATTGAATTTGACTTCCCAATTGAATGCAATCTTTACAGGACATAGGCAATCTAAGAATCAAAGTGCCTATGTTTTTTTGGTAAATAGGTGCCAAAAATAAGTCTAAAAAATGGTTATAGTTATTATTACATTAGTAGTTATCCTCATCTTATGTGTCCACTCATATGCTAGACTTGGAGTCTTTGATTTCTTCTAAGTTTTCTCATCAAACTTATAGACCTCGATATCAAGATTGTTGTTCTCTATCTCAAATATTAGGTGATGCTTTACTAAAAGAAGGTAGCACAAGAAACTTATGAGCCTAAATTTTTCATCTTACCTATAGTTTTACTTTATTTAATCATTAGTAATTATTGTTGCATAGATTCAAAAATGTACTGAACAAAATTATATCTTACATCTACATTCTCAACTAACTAAGCTTGATAATGGATATTATAAATCATTTCAAGGACAGTGGCCCCCACTTCCTTGTTACTATCCAATCCTAGACAAAATGATAACGAAGAAATAGTATTCTAAACCTATGGCACAAAAATATCATATTGATAATGAGGCTTATGGTTTATGTCTAGTGTAACAGTAACACTAGTGGATGACTCTAACTTTATTAAACCCTTAATATATGGATTTTTTAAAAACTCTTTCTAGTTTGTCATAAGCTTGTGCTAGTTTATCCAAGTCAATGTGTTGGTTAAAGCTTTCTAGTTTAAACCCTAGCCCTATGTCTAACAAAGTCAAAAATTCACTCTCAGTTATGGATAAAATTTCCTCCTAAGTGTTTTGATTTACAATTACCTTTCTATTTTCATCATAATTCTGAATGCATAGCATTACAATTTTAGGGCGAGGGAATAATTTGGGTACAATGAGGTTTGCTAATACAGTAACTAAAGCAGCTAGTTTATTTGTATGTGCATGAATATTGTTGTTATATTTGTAATAATTTCTCCTCTTTTGTGGATCTTTCCATTTATTAAAAAATGAATGTCTAATTTCCATTATTCCCAAATCTCCATAGATAATAGGATAAAAAATATCATGACATTCATTAGTGAAACTTGGGGTTTGTAGCACTTGCCTAAGTTCTATAATATCTTTCTTTCCCGTTATGCTTGCACTTGTACTAGAAGTTTTTGACTTTTTTTGTCCATGCTTGCTACTAATTATTACACAAAATTCTTCTTCAAGCCCTATTTAAAAAAATTATAAAGTGTAAACCTAAGACAATAAGAATTAAGATTTCTATTGCTACAAATTGCACTGAATTTTTTTAAAAAAAATTTAAATACCTAGAATTGAGAATCGAGATTCGAAAATACTAGTGCTAGAAGATACTTAGATAACTAGAGTTGTCCTATGATACTCAAGTTTCACAATTTCAATCTCCAGAACACAAAATGGACTTCAGTCAGTCTTTAAAAAGTTGAAATTTGAAAACCCTATCATATCAGACTCTAGACTTGGAGAACTCTGAACTTCATACTCTAAAAAGATAAAAGGTTAATAGTTAAAATTTAAAACGTAAGTATTAAGTAATTAATGGTTTTAGGTACTTAACTAATATTATGCATAATGTACATCTTAGTGACATGAAAACTCAATAATGTACATAACTATAATAATAAAAAGTAAAAATTTATTACATTAATCTACATATGAATTTTAAAATTTGTTCATTTTAAATAAATTAATTAATAAAAATCAAACTTAATAATCGATATGATTTTTGGGTCAATTTGTGGAATACTATCGTTGTTGTCAAGAGTCATCCAGAATCATGACACTTGTCGACAACACATGTCATGATTCTAGATGTTTCTTGACAACAACGATATCGCATTCCTAAAATTTACCCAAAAATTCATCTTAGACTGTTAATCTATCTTTACCTTAACAATTACGACATTGCCAAGTCAGGATTAAGCAATAAATTTTTTAAAAGACTAAACATAATTATTATTAACATTAACCAAGTCCTAAAACTTAATTGAGCTTTGCAATTTCTAGACATGTGCCATGATTCTGGATGAATCTAGGCAGATGGGAAAATATTCCCCAAATTGGCTTGAAATTCATCTCAAGTTGTCGATCTTTCTTTTAGTCAATGGTCAGGATTTGGGAGTTAGACATAACTATAACTCATAAGAAAGAATCTTTGACTACACATGTTCCGATTTCATGTATAAATAGAATTTAACTTCAATCTTTTAAAATTTGGCCCGAAATAGAGTCACAGTGATTGATATATCGTTCATTGAATGGTCCAGATCAAATTGTGAATCGTTAAAAATTTCCCATAACTAATATTATTTATTTAAATTATGATCACCCTATCGTGAACAAAGTCCAATCTTCCAATACATTTTTACTATTATACTATATATTGTAATTAATTGAACTATTTGTACATATAAAAAAATTAAAACGTTGATAATAAAAATATGCCAATACTTGAGCACATGAAAACTTATAAATGTTACAGAAAAAATAAATATATGAATTCATTAGTGAGTGAAATAAATAACTTTTTGTCTCAAATAAAAATTAAAATATCATAACTAGCTATTTCATATATGTGTGTCACTCAAAACATAATATGCTCAATTAAATAAAGATTAATATTTTAGTGTACAAATACTACTCTTATGTGTACAACTATTGGGGTAGCAATGTATATGCATAGAGTAAATCATATCAATAATATGTCTCACAAATATAAAAGGTGAATACTAATAAAAGTTTTGTATTTTCTTATGAAATGCGTGAGATTGTCAAAAACTTTTAGTGTTCAACTAATGGTCCCTTTGTGTTGGTTATAGGTTGTATTTTATATAATAATGTGTTATTTTTATAACAACAAATAATTCTTTTTTGTTGAAGTATTTTTCATTTTGTGTTATATATAAAAGTTATATATAACAAATATATGTAATTAATAATAACTATTTGGTCCATTTAAGTTACATATATGCTACATTTCATATAGTTATACAATATTTTATTAACAAAAAATAATATTTTAAATTTAATTATTAGATATTTTTAGATTAAGCTTTGGTCGAATGTTTAAAAGGTCATTTTTTGGACACATCTCACTAGGTATACTATTTTAACAACTTGTCTGATGAGTTACAGCTTCAAACCTTAGTCGTAGCCTATAGGTAGTTCAATGTGCATTTTACATTTCTAATAAAAATAAGGTCTTACGATATCCCATGTAAAGGCTGCATGTTGACGAAGTTAGCCCTCATGACTATTGGTTCCTCTCCCTTATCTTATTGTTGCACAATGCAAATTAAAACTTAAATCATAAAGTGCAGTAACCAGTTGCAAACATACCAATTATTTGAAGTTCTTGACTATTTTCAAAATCCATGATTTGGATGAATAAAATTAAACATGTAAAATTAATGAAACATTGAATTTTCAAAAATATAAAATTATAATTTGTAAATTGTAATCAATTATCATTCATCGATCATTAATTGCTTGATGAAGATAACTTGATTTAGTAATCATAGTATTTTTACTTAATTAAAATTGATTTAGATTATAATCAATATTTGTTAAATTGCTTCAACTTGATAATGACAAGTGATAACTTAATTTAGATTTAAATAATAGTGGCATTTTTCATTTAATTCAAAATATGCTAAAAGTTAAAAATATTATGATGATCATGATATTTAAATAAATTTACACTTCAAAATAGGAAGAAATGAATAAATAAATTAATATTCAATATTTAATAAGAACATTTATATATAAGTTATAATTTTAACTTTTTATTTTCAAATCAAATTTCAATATTATCTATACAATTTAAATTGCATGATCATTGATTAGGATTCAGGATTCATGATTCATGATGTTACATGTTTCATAAGTTTAACTTTAACAAAATATTTATTTATTTATTCAGTATTTTAAAATAAATTAATAATAGTTAAAACTATTATAACTAATAACTGTTAACTTGCATGGCCCTAGCCTCTGTGTTCATATATTATCAAATTTTATAGGTTTCAAAATTTGAAGGACATACATATACATATTACAAATTTACAAATTTTCATTAGATAATTTTCAATTGAATAACTTTTACTATAAATCGTTAATCAAATATGAAACCATAAAGGAATTGTTGAAATCCTTTTTTTCAATTATAACTTTATAACTATTAAGATTTAATTTTTTATAATAGAGTCACAAACTAACATTTCAACAGTGCATTGAGATGCCAAAAATAAAGTCGTAGACTAATAAGAACAATGATTTGAGAAGCCAGAAACTATTATTTTCATCGATAATATTTTAGAGTGTACAATGTACATAATACTGATTCATACCATAGATATTCAAATTAACTGATTAAATTAGCCTAGCTTTACTATTTCTTAATTGAGTAAAAGCACAAACCTATGTCACCCTTTTGTAAAGGAAAAGCTTAACAAAAGTATAACTATTCACATTCAATGATATAAAACTGATATTATTATTTTGAATTTGAAAACGAAGTAAACTAATGAAATGTGTAGAAATGGATGAATTTTAGAATTATAGTTTTTAATAATTATTTGGAATAAGAATTGATACAATTTCCTAATTTTTATAGATAATTTTTAGCTCCTAAAAAATACTAAAAATCAAGGGTCTAGTTCCCATCACAAAACTATATGAAAATAAACTTATTTCCCTTTGATATTAGAGTATGTTATAGATAACATATATACCTAGAACAATAAAAAATAAAAATCAGTTTTAGATCTATATTTTCTATTTTATAGTGATTCAAATTTCAACTCACCTAAAATTGATAGTTTTCATCTCTCACCACATTTTTCAAAACAAATATTATTCTAACTAGAAGAAAAATTTATACAATCCGAAAGAGGAATCTCTCCTCTAGAATGTCATATAACTTTTAATTTTTTTTGATATGATTTAATAATTTTGTCTTTCTCAAAATTGACATCTTTGCAAGTGTTAAATTACATGCCTGTAGAATTTTTTAATTACAAAATATAGAAGATTCTTGACTTTGAGCTTTATAAAATGGTGTTTATATTTTATTAAAAAAACATCATACAAAATAGTAAGAGTTATTGAAATGCCATTTTTTTGAAATAAATTTTTTTTTTCTTTAGTAATTGGATAGGAAGTAGTACAAAAAATGCATTTAATGGACATTTCGAATTGGAAGAGTGTGAGACCATATATAACTTAGCTAGAATTAATTTATCTAAATCATATCTTTAAACAAAGTTGATTTTTAGATAGAAATACTCAAATTAAGTTGTTCTGATAAGTCAACCTAAAAGGTGACACAAGTTTGTACTTTTACCCAATTTACATTAAAGGGAAAGGTCCAATCCAAAGAAAAAACAAATATCTTAAAAAAAAAAAATTTCCCAAAGGACAAGGGTCAAATAAATAGGATTTAGGAAATAGGGAACAAGGAACCAAGGAATAGGGAGACTAGAAGCATTAGTAGGTTGAGGGGCTAAAGGCTTGAAGCCTTCAATTAGAAAGGTCTTCAAGTCCCTCCATGAGGAATCTATTGGAGAAGATTATGTTGCTGAACTTGTCTAGCCATGTGAAGTCAGTCTTGTTGATATCATCCAATAACAACCACTTCTAATGGTGAATCAATTGCCTTTCATTCATGTTGAGCAGGAAGGGATACTTCTATACAATGTTCCCTATGCCTTGCTCCTAACACTTGTGTACTACATCTGCAAAAGGGATGCCAATGCTTGACCTTGGTACCTACTTGACCAATACAAGAATTTTAATGTCATCTTCTAAAATTTTTTCCTTAAAAACATTATGCAGAAGCATCAAAATGTCTACTTGATTGCCTTTAAGGTTGAGAAGAGATGTAAGGAAGTGGGAAGTAATATCTGTAGACAGATGGTAACTCTTATCATTTCTTAAGAATTCATGGCCGAGAACCATGAATAAAGAATGGCAGATAAAAGGACCTTGGGTAGCTTCCTTGTAAACCATGGCTAGGACATTGTGAGTATCATGCCTAAAAAGGGCTTTTGCAGAGCTATTGTAGTGCATTTTAGGAAAATTGGTGTATCCATGACTAAGAAACTCTGCAAACCAAATTCAGATTGAAGAATTTGAGAAATGATAATGAAAGAGGAATTGAAGAGGCTATTTAATGGTAGTTGCATTAAATTTTTTGGCATTCATTATCTTTCATATTTTATTTTTTCATATTCCTATTAATTTTTAAGTGTGCAAAATGTACTCGCATTAATGTCAAACAGTCAAAAGTGCCTACCAAGGCAGTTGTAAATGGAATGTATAATTGTAACTATCAGTACCACATTTATGATTTTAATCTTGATGTCATGTTCACTACATTGAGTACATTCTAGTTAATGGTTTCCATGTAAAACTTTCTAGATGTCTCCATTGTAGAGAATTTCATGTGACTCTCGATCTTTTCAAGTGATGGGTCCTAAAATGCATCTTTTGTTGTTGATCTCTAATTCATCAACAATTAATAAAACTATTGTATTAACAATATAAAAGTGATTATAGCCAACTTGGTAATAGTGACACTGACATAACGACATTATTAATAATAGACATAAGATAGTACACAAGATGAAACTTGGAGTGACTACTCAATAGTCAATACAATCACTAGCCAATACATGTGCAAATTCACTTTCAAATTAAACAATTTTTTAGTGTACCACTAAAAATTAGCCAAGATCATTATTATTCATTTTCTTACAAAAAAATTAATTTGCCTCTGACAGTATTAATTCATTTTTGGCAAGGGAAAAAATAGCCATCATTTATTTATCTGCCAGCAAGAAAAACATTAATTTGACACATTTAAAATGATTTTTTCTAGGGCAAGAAAAAAATTGCCAACATATAATATTTTTATTTTCATATATGGAACAAAAAAATTACCCTTGACATTAAATTTTTCCTACCCACAAAATGTTGGATTTGCTAGCATTGTAGGCATTTTTTAGGGGGGGTTTCTTAAAGTTATCCCTACTCTCACTCATTGAAAAAAAGGAGAGATCTTGCAATACGAATGAATAACAATCTCTGCGCTAAAGAGAGAATTGAATATATCTATCCAGAAATAAATTTAGATAAAGTTGATGAAGCAATCAAAGACTTATTAGAAAAGAATTCCAATCTTTAAAAAGAAGTTAGAAAGCTAAAAAGAGAACAAGAAACCCAATTAGTGAGATTATGTGAAGTCATGGAAGAAAAAGGCAAAGCTAAAGAAGAAATAGAAGGAAAGAACAATGAAATACAACATCAATCCCTTCAACAAGTAGACTTCATTGATTAGCTCACTAATGAAAATGAAGAACTTATGAATCTAAGGTCAAAAAATGAAATATTGTAGAATGATCTCAATATTGAAAAGAAAACTTATGAAAGAATGATGAAATCTTAGGAAAGCATGAATCAATTAAATGAAAAAAGTTAGTATAGACATAGAGGAAAAGATGGAATGAGATACATAGAAGAAGGTGAATCATCTCATCAAGGAGCTCAAAAGAATCAAAGACCTACTTGCAATCATTGTGGTAAGATAGGTCATACATCACATAAATGCTCGAGTAATGGTAAAGAAAAATTCAATGGAAAGTGTCATAGTTGCAACAAGAATGGTCATAGAGCAAGTGGATGTAAAGAGAAACCTAAGTTTGAAGGTAAATGTCATAATTGCAAGAAACAAGCACACAAATCTTCAAAATGCAAAACCAAGTAGTGGAACCTAAAAGAACAAATTGTGAAAGCAATATTTGGATGGGATTACAATACAGGGTACAAATGTAACTACTATGTTTAATTTGGACACATTGGAGAAAATTGTGTGAAATACCATATGAGAAAAAGAGATGCTACCAAGAGATGTTTTATTTGTATAGAACTTGGACATCTTGCTAGGAACTGTATGAACATAGGTATAACCGAAGATGGAAAGAAAATGAGGTAGAAATGAGTGCCAAAATCTCTAGAGAATGCAAATCAAGATCATGAAGTGAATGACACCCAAGTCAATGAGTTGGATGATCCAAACACTTCAACTTAGTTGATTATGGAGATCAATGGAACTATGATTCAAAGGAAGTAACCTATCTTTAGTCTAGCCAACAAAAGGAATGATCCAATCAACATTCAAGATGCATAGGGATCACAAGCATAATGAAAAGTAGAAGACCTTACTTAGCAAGGTTGGGTTGCAAGACCTTACCAATCAATGTTGAGTTACATATTGTTGTAGACTCAAGTTGATAGTGCCTATTGAGTGATGGTGACTCTACCAAACTATAGATTCCTTTTGAGAATTAAAAACTTAATTGAGTGGAGGATAGTCTATCACTGAGCGAGTATAAAGAATGAAGCATTAATGGAAATTGATCAAGGGAAATGTGTTAAAAGAAAGAAATCAAAGGCATTGTTGTCACCACAAATTTCTAGAGCTATTAGTGCAGAGTGATTTTAGATCCCTCAAGAAAATTGAGAATATGTTGTTGAATATTTTTTGAAGTTTTTGGAAAAACCTACTGAGCATGACATCCTTGAACACCCAAACAAAGGAAGGGTTTGAAATGTTAGTTTGTGGAGTTGATTGAAAGGCACCAAACTTCATGTTGAGTCTAATGATTATAGAGGTGCTTGAACCAATTGGTGCACAATCTTAAATTCCACCTAAGGTATTACTTATGCACAACATCCACTCTTTTTATTACCACTCAATCCAAGAACTCAGAACCCTAGAAACAAATGAAGCATTTAAGGAATTATGTGTGGATGGTGCATTGAAACATGAACATGAACATTTAGAAACCAAGGGCTTGACTCAAATCTCTCTAATGTGAAGAGAATTCTAGGTCAAATGGATGAGATATATTCTAAACCATGTACATAATGGGAAATTATGGTTGGAGCAACCTATTCAGATAACCAAGAAAATGATTCATAGAATCACTGGACTCCTAATTCTTAATAAAGAAAAGCCAACAAAAACCCTAGGTCAAATAGATCTAGAAAAGAGAACTCTTTCCAAGTAGGATGGAAGAGAAATGAAGTAGTAGTGTAACTAACATAGAACTAAAATTTTGCATTCATATCATTGCATATAAGATTTAAAGTTCAAGAAGATTAAACAGTGTATCATGTGAAGTTGTCAATCTCACTTAGAAGGATGTGAAGAATAACCTATCCTTTGACCTTACTGAATTGCTATTGAATCAATTCAACAAGAATATGGAGAGCATCAGAGGATCAAAGAATAATCCATGTAAGTTTAGTTCTCTTCTAACATGTTTATTCTTGTTTTCTCAAAAATTTCTCCCTTCCAAAGGTACAATAGTATGGAGGAAAGATGTTCCTATTTTGTATCAGCTTAATGAGTATATAGCAAACATGGGTACAATTTTTGAAAGTATCATAGATAACTACTTTGAAATGTTCAAGAAGAATATGAATTATAGATATAGGATCCCCAAGAAACTTGTTGAAGATTACAAGGATGATATCTATTTCATGGTGGATTGTGACAATGTATGCATTCAAGTAGTTAGACCTAAAGTGGCATGGGTTAAGTCTCTAGAGTATGAGGTTAACATTGATGACACCAAGGATATCATAGAAGCTTTGCTGAATGAGCTTGTAGATCCCAAAGCTACATACTTTAGCACATATGATAAAGCTAAGGAAATAATAGAGCTTGAGATTAAGTTACCTCAAGTAGTCAATAAAGGAAGGAAAAGAGTAGAAAAGATACTGAAAGGCACTAAACAAGAAGGTTCCCCTCTAATTCTTACCGATGGAAAAGGTGATGATATTGAAGAAGATGATGTATAGGATGAAGGATAAGAAGCAAAATTTGAGGAAGAAGAGCCTCTTAGGAAGAAAGGAAAGGTTATCATAACCATACCTACCAAGTCATCCCTTGTTGTATTCACAAGAAGAAAAGCCCAGTTAAGAAAGAAATTGATGTTCAGTGAAGATGAAGTTGAGTAGATAATTTTCAAAAGATCTACACCTACACTTGAGGATAGATTAAAGAAAATGGTGGAAGGAGTTAGCATGCCATATTTTAAATTCCTCACATATGAGACAAGGTATGAGGATGAGAAAATGCAGATTGAGGATATTGTTATGACAAAGCTAGGAAAATGGAAGTACTCTCTAGATGATCTTGTACAAAAAATACCTAATGAACTTATGCATGCAATAAAACCAAGATGGAAAAATTTAGAAAAGATTTTCAAGGATATCTATGAATAGACCTTAAGGCAATTGATGGTAAATCTCAGTAATAAGGAGATAAAATAATAATTGAAGAAAAATGAGAAAAATTTCACTCTCAAGATGAACACATGTATGATATTGTTAAAATACACTGAATATGTAGTGAATGCATAAACAACTACATGGAAAAATATCTATCATTTACATCAACCTAGAGACTTTATTGTTCATGTTGAAGATAAAGATGAAGAAGATGAGGAAGAGGACATAGAAATAAAAGATGATGAAATTGGTGATGTAAATATGGATGATATGGAGGAAGAACATGAAGCTACTAGAGGACATCTTCTAGAGATACAAGGCATTGAGGAGATTGATGGAGAGAAAATTATAGCAACAGTCATGGTCTCATTTCCTCACTCTTCGAGCACAAACTTAGTTCAATCTTTTGGAAATACAATAGGGAAAGTAAACTTAGGGAGGGGTGGGATGGTGTCAATCAACACTTAAAACTTCAACCTTAAAATCATTCACCACACATCCATCTCACAATATATATATGTAAACTGATATACCAAATTAAGCATATACATCCATAGCATGAAAATAAAAACATTCAACACATGTATGACACAAGATATTTGGTTACCCAAAAACCCTCCAAGGAGAAGTTAAAATTGGGGGGGGGGGGGGGGGGTTGTGGGATGAAACCCACAAATCTCCACTATTATAGTAATAAAGTGTATCTAATGAAGGTCACAATGTTTTGATCATGAAACATGATCTACCCTACAAGATTGTTAGATCTTACCCTATTAAAAGTGTGCCTAGTAAAAGGACCTTAACTTAAAATGAAGTAAGCATCATGTTAAAGGATTTACAATATCATATTAAGACTACTCTATTAAGAGATTTAACTAATTCACCTATTACAATGTCTCAGCAATGATCCTTCAATTAGCATTCTATTTCTTGATGATAGATCACCTCTTTCTTGATGTGTACTTGCTCATTTCTAATTAGATGTATCTTTTCTATCATCTAATTCCTTTCCTCTATTCTCCTCTAACTAATTATACTATGTATGACAACTCTTTAATCACCATGAATGCTCTATTTGTGCATGCAAATTTCTCTCTTTTCTCATTACTATATTTATAAAATGTTTAGGGTTTTTCCTCCTTAAGAAGAGCTAGGTATGAATCAAAAATAGTGATTCACCCATATTGTCACTTAATCCTTTCCTTTTTCTAATTTGCTAAAGGTAATGCATAGGGATTCACAATAAAGATTTTTTCTTATCATCTAAGATTGCAAAAAAATCCTTAAGTTAGCTAAAAAATGGTTTACATAGAAGTTTGTGCCATTACAAATAACTATCTCAAAACTATATTACTCGACACTTGAAGTCCTCGATGCTCAACATCAATTGCAAATTCAATGTTGTAACTTGGCCTCTAAATGACTTAGCATCCACTAATAACTCAACATCTAAAAGTGACTCAACACTTACTAGTTACTCAGAACATACTAAATATCTCTCGCTTGACATATACTATTGACAACTTATGATCAACATGTATTACTTGTTCAACATGAACTAAGTAAATGACTTACATTTATTGTCACTCATTTGTCAAAACCAATTTGAGATTAATACAATCTAGCTTATAGATAACTTCTACCAAGTTGGTTATGGATAACACTACTACACCAAGAACCCAACCAATCTTTGAATCTATTGAGCTGAATATTACAATGATAGAAGTACCAAACACTTCATTTTTTGAGCAGCAAGGCCCTCCATCATCAAGCTTCACCGAGTAACAACAAGGTATTCATGTTGTTAGTGTTATTTTAAGTTTTGTTGATAGTCCATTATTTTCAACTATTAATTCTATTCCAAATGTATCTATAGAAATTACAATGATAGTTGAGACAGAGGTTCAACTGAGTACTAAAGTCCTAGACAAGGGGAAACAAGGTGTTTCCACCATTTTGAAAGAAAATGTCAAAGAAAAAAACTATTGATCTCAATGAGGATATAGTTATTCAAAATTCAGATATCTCTATCCTCACTCCTAATCAAATGAACACCATTGGTGAATTACTGAAGAAGACAGATGAGAAGCATAAGCTTAGAAAATAAAAGAAGAAAGAAACATAAAGAGCATTTTTTTGATGCTCTAAGTATTGAGGTTGATGGCACACAACCTATTTTGGATCAATTAGCAGATATTATCCACAAATTTATTGAAGACTTGAATGGACAAGAGAAGCTACTTCAGAGAGAAGAAAGGAAGTTTGAGAATAGAGTGTTGGAACAAGTTGCACAAAGAATTGCAATAGATCAAGTAGAGTTAGCTACTATTCTTGGTTCATTAGAAACCTTTGTCAATAATGTTGTATCACTATTTGTCAAATTAAATGATACATTTATCTTCACCAAGGATATCAAGGAGAAATTATCCAAGATAGATGAAGAAATGAAGGAAAGTGCACATTAGCTATGACTTGATCCAAGCCATAGCTCTACACATTATAAAAAGATCAGATATCTAACCAATCTATAGGAAGAATTATTAAAGGAAGAAGCCAAGATTAGGGTCACACTTGTAGAAATCTATGGCAAGATTCTTCTAAACATGGATTTATTGTAGAAACATATTGAACATGCAAAGACACTCATCCATGGTAACAACTTCTCTATAAATGATCACATGATGGAATTATCATGAGAAGTTTAGATTGCATTACATGTAAGAAAGGTACTATAGGAAAATTTGGACAAGAAAATGGTACTTATTTTGAAGGTACATTCTAAATTATTTTCACATTTTGGTATTAACATATGGTTATTATACACCTTTGGCATTTATGTTAAAAAGGTGGGGGAGGAGAGATGTATATAGTATGTAAAGAAGGAGAAGTATAGTATACTATGTATGTATATAAGGGAGATATATGTATGGGGGAGTAGTATAGTGCAATATGAATAAGCAAGGAATACCTTTACAACACTATAGTGTAGTATGAACAAGAAAGGAATACCTTTATGAAAGCAATTTTGAAAAATTAGAAAAATAGAGTATGTTACCAAGCCACATCAAATGGAAGTCAAAACCAAGTTGAAGACATAGAATGATGGAAAAGGAAGTTTTGACTTACATTTTTGAATGACGAATTTTTTTGTTTTGATAAGTGTTTTTGTCACTAATGCCAAAGGGGAAGATTGTTGACAGAAAGTTCAATTTATCTATCAGTGACTTAACACATAATCAATTGGTTACATTTCTATTGAGCTCTACAGTTTCTACTGAGCTTATCATTTAGTTTGTAGTATTAACCAAGTGATTTAGTTGTTCCTGAGCTAAGTAATTAGAATATAGTGTCTGTCAAGAACCATAGTCAATTTGTAGTGTTTTCCAAGCTACATAGTGTTACTAAGCTTCAGAGACAAAGTTTAGTACAAACTAAGCATAACAAAGGCTACCAAGCCAGTTAGTGGAAGTTAAGAGGCTACCAAACTAGTTAGTGGAAGTAAAGGGGATCTTAGTGTTAACCAAGTCCAATAGTGTGTATTGAGCTCACAAGGTTAACAAAGTGGATCTAATGTTGACCGAGTCATGTAGTGTCAACTAAGTGATCTAGTTGCTACTGAGTTTCTCAAAGTTCATCAAGTCACACAATGTTGTCTAAGTTCAAGCTACTTGAAAGTGATTACTATGGATCAAACTTCAAGTTCAACTAAGTGCGAAAGATTTCCAAGCATTGATAGTGTTTTTCATGTATCATAACATCATTGAGTTTGTCTTCTTAACCCAAGTTACAATAGTTGGGTTGACTTTGTGAATTATGATGAAATTGGTAGTGTAGCATACTCTAGTAAGTTATAATTTGGATTGGAGTAGAAGTGCTAATCAAAGAAGGTTGAAAGTAGTATAAGGGACAATAAATATTTATCTATTACAATCAAGTAATCATTGTAATTCAAGGAATCTCGAAAAAAAAATTAGAGTTGTAGATTAGAGATCAACCACTGGTTCATCCTAATATGTGCATTAACCAAATCCTTTAATAGGGAAGACTTAACAATCTTTGTTAAATCTCATAATCAAGTGCATACTTAATTGTATGTTTATAAATCCTTTGACAAGGTGGACCTTACAGACCTTATTTCTCCTAATAGGGAAGATCACCATAAGTGGTCAATTATAAGCCTTAATAGTTTAATTTTACACTGCAATACTAAAGCTTGTGGGTATCATCCCAAACCCAATTTTACTTTCTAATTGGAAGGTTTCTAGGTCACAATATCTTGTGTCAAAGTGTTATGAATGTTTATTTTCTTTTATTCTTTCATGTATATAATTAGATTAGAATATTATATAAAGGATTAATTGGTGAAGTAAGATAAAAATTTAATGGTTCTTGATTCATCCCTTCCCTCTTAGTAACCTTGCCTACCTTATATTTCCAACACTTTTATGCCTTCTAAAACTTGTTTCATCCATATAACTTGTTGATAGTTGTTGCAACTACCACATAATCTACTTTTTAATTGTTTATTGTGATATATAGTTTTATTTCTTGTTGACCCATGAAACTAGCCTCTTTTTAGTAAGAAATGATTCTCTACTTGTGTTCTTCCTATTATTAATATTGCCTCTATAATCTACAACGTATATACCTTCAAATAAAAATATCCTTTCTTTTCATACCATAACCAAAGTCTTGAGCACCTTTAACATATCAAAATATTTTTTTGACTGTTGCTAAACATATCACCTTGGGTTGTGATAAAAATCTTGCAACAATTCCTATATCTTGAGAAATTTATGATCTACTATGAACAATGTACTATAGCTTCCCAATCATTGACCTATACAAGGTTTCATTTACTTCTTAGGATTCATCTTCTTTAGACAATTTCTATTGATAAGTTTTGATTCTTCTATTCCAAATGTCTTAATATTTTTTTATGTACTTTGCATGATACATATATTCATCTATTTTACTTGAATCTCAATGAAAAAATTATCTCTCCAATCATAGAAAATTCAAATTCATTCCTAATTTCTTCCACAAATGACCTTCTTAATGAATCATCCCCTCAAAATATTATATCATCTACAAATATTTCAGCTTAGCTGTCCCTTGTTCTAACAAATCTTATTCAAATAAGATAAGTGTGTAGTTTGTCATACCATGCTCTTGATACTTGTTTTAATCCATACAAATCATTGTGTAATCTTTATACCAAATCCTTTCCTTATTCTATAGAAAAAAGTTTAGGTTTCTTAATGTACACTTCTTCTTGCAATATTCTATTTTAAAATGCCCACTTGACATCCATCTAATAGACCTATGCCAACTATTGGCAATTTGGCTAGGTAGAAAGTATGGAGTTGTTATTTATGGAAACATATACTCAGTATTAAGAGAGAAGATTATGAAGATGGATTTTTGATAGAAGGAATTAGAAAATTTTCTAAGTTCATGGCATTAGCATAGTTCACACATACAAAATTAGCATGCGCACAGTTAGTAGGTGACATTACAAAGTGTTAGGTTATCGCATCTAAGTGCACAAGTTACTATGAAAAGTACAGATAGAGTTATTAAGGATTTAGTGATCACAGGTATGTATAGGAAGAACATGATAGAGTTAAGGAATTAGATATTTTAAGTTAAGGATTTTCAGTGGTAAAACAAAAAAACTTTAATAAGATTTAGGTCTCCACTTTATAGGGCACTGAGCCACTCAAATATATGTTTGCAAGGGAAAGAGGGAAATTTATAAGTGTGAATTCACTTATGATCGATATGAGATTAGCTATGACCTAAAGGAAGAAGGGTTTTATTGCTAAATTTAGGTTGTAAAGAGTAATGCAATACAAAGAAATTCACTCTCTCAGGCTCTTAATAGGATAATGTGAATGTGAAATTGTACTAATTTGTTAGAAAATACAAATATAGATTATATGTAAAGATAATCAGCCCAATTAAGATGTAATCTAGAGGAAAGATATGAAAAGAAATGCATAATAGAAGATGTGTTTATGCTCAATAATTGTGAGATCTGAATATTTTATGAACTTCTATCCATGAATCTTGGAATGAAATGATGAAAGCAAAAAACCCTATAAATCTCCCCACAATCTGAGACTAAAGGACTAGGTCAACATGGAAGGATGTCTTACAACTAGGTTGAAATAGTCCATGACTTTAAAACTAATGAGTCTAGAAAGCTTGTGAAGTGTAGGTTCTAGATCTATAATTATTTTCACTCCCAACTTGCAGATCACCATAGAATGAAAGGTTTTGGGGGTTGTAGTTTAATGAGGGCTTCCCTTTTTCAAGCCCTAGGTTAAGGAATTAACCATAAATAAGAAATATAAATGTAACAGACTATAAATAACAAGATAAATGTTAGGTTGATTCACCTTGCCCATGTGTATGTAATGTAGATCTTGAACTAGGAATGTAAGATATAGATATGTCCACACTTTGCAATGGATCTATCATAAATCCATCATGGTGCCATAGATATGGATATGGATAAATCAAGAGGATGAATTATTCAATGTGGATCTCCTCCCTTGATGGCCAATCATATGCTAGATCTTGAAGAGGAAAATGCTCACAAACAATTATCAAATGCTACATAAAATCTCCTTCCTTGAATTATTGAAAAAACCTTGAATTCTTGAATTCCTTGAATGAAAAAGGCCAAAAACATTCACTAGAGAGAAGATCTTGGAAATGAGATGTTTGAGATATGAAATAAATCCTCCAAGTCTCCTTATATATGAGTTTTCGAGCGAGAAAAAAATGCATGCTAATTGGATAATAGTCATTAACTAATTAAACCCTTGAGGGATTTTGGACCCCAAGAGATTTTTTTTTTTTTGGTGACTAGGTACATTTTGGTCAAATTAGTATAGGACTATGTTGAACCATGAGGACTAGGTCAACTTTGGTTGACCTAGTATAGACTAGGTTGACCCAGTTTAGGAGGATAGGTCCTAGGTGCCACATAGAGCCTGGGAAGATACTAGAGAGATAAGGTGGAAATATAAAAGAGAGAAGAGGAAAAGGAGGAAGAGAAGAGTGAGCATAGGAATATCCATGATTCAAAGAGGGAATCATGAAGAGAAGGGATATTAATGATCTTAAAAGGAAAGTAATTCAATTTCAAGAGGGTACATTAAGCCCCTACTTTAGTGGTAGTATGAGTTTTGTAAAAATCATAGTAAAGTGGAACAATAGAAAAATAGAAAATATTATTATGACTAAAGAGGAAAGTGTTAGAAATAGGGATTATTGTTGGGGGGGTGGGGGGGGGGGGGTGATGTAGCAGTGAACAACAAAAGTCTTCAAACAACAAGAAATGATGAAAGTTCTCAAATCGCTCAACACCCAAGGTGAAGGGTCCAAGTTCTTAATACCTATCACAATTATGGATAAGGGCTTAAAGGAACGTTATCACAACCCCACAAGGAAAGGTGACCTAATCACTAGGCTTACCAAGGTCCTAAGCACCAAAACTCACAAATAAACTACTAGATTCCCTTAACAAAAAGAGGGATCAAACCAAAATGAGTGAATACAAAGACCAAGGGTGGCCCAAAATAAATTTTCTCAACTATTTACATCTTATTCATGAGGATTCAATGATCCTTTCATTTACAAGAAACCATAACACCAAGTTGCTTCACAAGCCAAGGATTTGGCTTTTAACCCTTCCTAGAATGAAAATGAGACATAAGTTTGAATACCTCCAAATGAGATGATAGTTTGATTAATAATTCTAATACTCTTTTGGGATTTATAAAACATGTTAGAGCACCAAAGTATAGAAATGAACAGAGGTTGTTGTTGTTGGAACATTAGATCGGGTTGATAGGCCTAATTAGGGCTCCATTTGCACTACAAGTACTCTTTCTACTATAGGAAAACTCAAACCAAGTATGGAGCCATGTGTGGGCATGTAGAATAAGCAAAAATCCAAGGTTTCATGTCTTGAAAAATCCCCAAACAAAATCTAAGAAGGACTATCCTTAAATGGTGTATGTTTTACAC
The DNA here is from genome assembly GCA_028749045.1 of Cupressus sempervirens. Lineage (NCBI taxonomy): Eukaryota > Viridiplantae > Streptophyta > Pinopsida > Cupressales > Cupressaceae > Cupressus > Cupressus sempervirens. The sequence continues at coordinate 36,403,799 of CM053786.1, read as the reverse complement.
ATTGAGATGTAGACCTAGGGTATGGTGGCAAATCCAACCCTCCAAATCTAGTAGAAAATAACCTAAAAAATATAAAATTAAATTTTTATATCTTTCATTCCATCAAATAGCATGAATTTCCCATGGTGGAATGTGCCAAAACAACCTAGCCCTAAGAGAATGTTGATTTTAAAGTTGAACTCTAGGCAACAAGAGTAAAAAAAATGATATCTTCCAAACTATGATAGATTAAAGCATGAGACTTGTTGAAAAATGAAGTAGCCTAAATGATACAAATTTTTGTGTCACTAACACATGCCCTCACATCTATACTAGTTTGTACAATGGCCAAAAAATGGGTTTTACAGAGAAATACTATTTTCTTTTATTGATTGAATTGCAAAATTATGTCATATCTTCCTACCATCCACCTATGAGGCTTTTTAGGGAATTACCAACGGTTATGTTGGCTCCTAATTTAATAGTGTTTAAACAACCAAGTATGCAAGGCAAGAATACATCTATGGGCAGCTATCTCCAATAATGGACACATTTCATCAAGAACCTGGGCCAACTATAAGGTTGTACTCCTTCTACACTTCAGGCTCTGCAAAACCTAGGCGGGTGAACCTCTTTAGATCTGACTATGTGACCAGTGCAATAACCATATTTAGGATCTAGAATAGTAGATGAAACCCCTAATTTCTCCTAAAGACTTATGAAATGCTATGGATCTACAATAGCTAGGTGCAGATCTATGAGTGTCAAAAGCTGAGTGAGGGTTAAACAATTATGCCCACTTCAAACATAAAAGGGAAATACAATTGACTAATAATATTTATTTTCAGAAAAACATGACATGAATCAGCATAAGCCTATGATCTTTCAAGATGATCAATGCCTTATCTATCGGGCAATCACACAAATCCTAAACACACATCTCAGAAAGTCATTGATATATGGCATATATCAGGACTTTCCTGATCTATCTATCCACTTTATGAATTAGACATCTGCATCCTTTTGAATCTCATGCTCGACCTATCCCTTCCTGAGATCTACAATCTTATGATGATGAATTAAGAATTTACATAACCCTTTGAGTTACCAGCAAAATAAATCAACATATACAACCAATAGATTGCAACTAAGTTTCATATCCTTTATTTACAAAACACAAGAGGTTATAGACAACATGAATGGGAGACAAGATACCAGAAAGAAGATTAACTTGTTGTTGAAATCTATTTATTTCTTTGAAACAAATATAGGAGATGTATGAAATTGAAATTCCAAACTACCTAATAGGTAAGAACTATTTTCCTAAAAGACTTAATGTTGTTCAATACAAGAGAAGTCATGCTGAAAGAATGGTTTCACAGTATTGGGAATGCATCAAGACTGGACCTAAACCCTGGTATCACAGTAGTGTGCCCTTTTCTCCAAAAGAATGGAACCCTTACAATGGAAGAAAGAAAGAATAATATAGGATGAAGATGAATTCCTAGATTTAACCTACAATCGACATGTGTCCCTTTAGAATTTCATCTCTTGCATCTTTCTTCCCTCTGATTTGATTTTCTGTTTCATCATTACATTGCAACTACTTTGAAATATCTTTGCCTAATGATGAAATCCTTTTGCATCTAAAAAATCTGAAACCTTATGCAATTCTGGTGAAATTGTGAGTTTTTACTGATTTTAATATAACCAATTCAACCCCAACTGCATTTTTACCATCTTTTATGCATATTCAAGTCATTACCTTGCCAAAAACCAATTCTAAACTTCCTGGTTCGAATATGGTTGCAATTTAGGTACTTGAGACAACTCCTCTTGTAGCTCAAATAGATTGATACTTGTGAAAAATTGACTCCGAAATTGGAAAGTTCATCTTCTCTCGATTTTGGCAATATATAACATCGCCTATCTGGCCTTCAGGAAACCCTCTGAATCTCATTTTGAAAAATGCCTCCCCTACTTATAAAACCTTGTTGCAACCTTGACTATTCTAAATTTCAAAAAATTTAAAAATATGCTAAGGTTTAAAATTTATAAAAAGACCTTTTGATTTTAAAACAAATCATGCATGTCCAGTCTGAAAATGAATAATAAAAAGATATTTTTATTATTTTCAAATTTCTCTTCACCCCTCAGAATTTGGGGTCAAACTGATTTGACTAGTGCCATGTGGTGCTTCCTGATTGGTCTGGATCTGCACCATCTGCCATGCCATCACCTAACTGGGACTCGCGCTACGTGTCAAAAATTTTCTTCCCTACATTATTTATCTACCGTGCAACTCTTTTGCAAGGATGCGCGGACTGTCAGATCTTGCCATGTGGCGAAATCCTATGCCTTTGTCTTGATCTGCTCATTTTGGTGCCACATCACTGACTCAGGCCCATGCTGCCACATGGTAGAAATGTGCCTCCTCGCATTACTTATTGACCTTGCAAATTTTTTTGTGGGGATGCGCACACCGTCGGATGCAACCACTTGTCAAAATCTTGTTCAATCTCCATTTTGTCTGCCATATCATCATAGTTGTTTTTTCATTTAAAATATTGCCTTCGTTAGCTTTGGCTAAGGACGGGATGGACCCACCTCCACATGCATTGGCTTTCACAACAGAATCTATGTCTTATAGACAACTTAGTTTGCATGGGCTATTGTATTTAAAGATTTAAAAGGCCTCCCGCATAACCAATATGGGATATTGGGAATCAATGCTTCCCTATAGTCTGTGTTTTCTATATTTTGACCTGCCGCTTCCTTTGTTTTCTTTTTAACTACATTTTCTCCATATCCACATGTTGAATTTTGGTGCGTGGGCATCTCATTTTCATGCCTGCAGCTTCATAGGCATGCTTCTTCTTTTTACCAAGGTGTGGGCTTTGCTTTGTATTGGCTGCTACAATTTTGTGCGCTGGAGATGCTGTTACTAACCGGCTCCTTCTTAACATGGGTTTCTACTTGAGTAATCTCTATTTTAAATGGTGTGAAGACTCCTTCTGGCTACCTGTGGCTTTATGGCAGGCCGTCTCCTCTTCCCTACAGCATTCTTTCAGCTCCCCTGCATTTTTTATCATAATGTATCCTACCCTAAGTCTTTGCTTTCTAATATGGGCGGCTTTCTTTGTCTTTGTCTGATGGCATCCTTGAATTCTAATGCCTTCCTCTACAAAATTGACTACTGTAAATGAGGTTCAAGGTTTTTAGATTATAAGTTGTTGGTTGACATTTTTTGCTAAAAAGAATCAGAAGCCTCAGACTTGGTAGGCTCTAATATAGAGAGATTTTTTCGTTTCGCCCTTTCAATGGCCAGCTGCGGTCTATAATTCACAATAAGTGCCTAGCTTGCCATATGTAATTTCACCTTTGATGAGAAGAATCCATCCTATATTCAAACTCAAACCTAAGAATCCATGGTTAGAATGGCAACACACGCTATGTTTGAAGATTCCTAGTTTAGAATCATTTCCAGCATATAATCTTCAAATAGGCAGTGATGTTTCTAAATGCACATCTCATGGTAACAATAAGAACACACTCAAATACCTTTTCAGAAATCCTCATAATCAATTGCACCCATATTAACTTTCAATCTACAAATATGGGTTTTCTTCAATGGCGCCTTTCAATGTGGACTACGGCTTTCTAAGTGGGCTTGTTTTCAAAAGTCTTTTGCTCATCAAAATACTTGGATTAGTCATTAATTTACCTGTTTCTTCTAATGGTGATACACTGGTTATTTGAAAAGTTTTAATTCACCATATCTCTTAATAATAATGGAGGCAACTACAACTTGTATAACAATCTCCCTAAAACATGAAGATATACAACTGCCTTGTTTATTCCAATTCCCTTTTGAGACAAGAATCAAAACAATATCTCTCCTTGCATGCTTAATTTGTTTCTTGTTAATCTGCCATTTCTATAATCTTCAGTAGTCAGGTCACATTAATTGGACCCGATTAAGACTTAAGTCACCCTTGCAATGCAATAATGCTGATAGAGCCATATCTTGATCATAGGAGTAGGGTCACATGGTGACCTTGCTAAAAGAAATTTCATTTTTTAGGTGACTAACTTTTCAAATTGATATATTGATCATCTTGAGCTTATTAGAATCAAATTCAACCATTGAAGACAAATAAAAACCACTTTACCACTTATCTGCAAACTGTCACTTTTGTGTCAGGAGGTCCGTTGACTGCCTTTAAAAACTGACCAAATCAACTGATCATGCCCTAAAATTGAATACACTGAGTCTTTGCTTTGCATTCTTGTACCCTGTCGAATCTCGTCTCATGAAGAATTCAAGGTCAAAAGATATTGACAGTCAAAGTTGCCTTCTCAGATTTACCTGCAAGAAAACAAGTCAGAAAACAATAAACTGGGTTCGAATCAGGCTTTGGAAACTGGGCAAATGGACACTTTGGAAGACAAAAACTAGGGCATTGGTTCTCTATCATGAGGACATTATGGATCTATGACTTGGGCTCATGAAAAATACCTAGGCGCAAATGGTGGACATTCAAAGTAGGCTACTCAGAATTTTGCAACTAGGAACACTGACAGAAAATGATTTTTTGCGAATGGAATTGACCTGAAAAAGTGTGCAAATGAATTCGTCATGACTTACAAACTGATGCACTTGGAGTATTTTCAGTGGACAATACAGGGGAATAAACAATTCGATATTATCTATCATGGATTAGGAGATATGACATCCCGAACAAGGGTACTGATCAATCTAAAAATGCTGACACCAGTAAAAGTTACAAATTGTGTTTGGAATCATGTTCAAAAACTGATCAAATGGAATCCACAAGACTTAAAAATTGAAACATGGAAAGTATTTGACATCTACAATAAAACGCAAAAGGAATTTCAACATTTTGGTTAACTGGGTCAAAGTTATAGCACGTTAAACAGGGCTTCCCAAAATTAGGTGCAAAGTGCAAAAGCATGAAAACAGTAACTGACCAACTTTGAGGGATTCACAACTTAATCAAACGGACTCGAAAGGACTCAAAATCTAAAACATAGATTTTTGGGTACGGATACTAGATACTCCCAAAGTGGCAAGTCATGACACAAATCTAGGTGCAAGATATTCAAATGCAAACTGGGCCTCTGGTCGCTATTTGACACTTGGTGTAAAATGCAGATTTGAAATTAGCTCAAAACAAGACTTCACCAAATAGCTTGTAATCTCAATTTAACATAATGGAACATGTGGATGGGCTAAATAGAGGGTGTTAGAAACATTAAACATATTAGGGGTTTCAAAGGTACAACCGGTTATAGTTGCATTTATGGGTATTCATAAGGCTCAAAATTTGGAATGGGCACTCAAAATGGGAAGCAATTTTGAGCACCAACAGGTTACATGGCTAGCTCAAATTGTCTTAGCTATTGGGATAATTAATTACATGTTTTGAAAACTTTTAGGAAAGTTGCTCAAAAGTTGTTGACAACTTTTAGAGCAACTTTTGCAAAATTTGTGAAAATGCAAATCTAATGACCAAAATTGGTCCAAACTTTATGCAAGTGATCCAACATGGATATAAATATTAAAAACATAGAATAACCTAGAATCCTATGATTTTTAGGCTTTATTGACCATTTTTGACCTTAGTTACCTAGCGACTCATAATTATGCCTAATCTTGGAACTGGGCCTTACAACTAGATCAGTATGCCTAACTAACCTAAGTAGAATGTTTAGGATTATTAGGTGCCTTATTTGATGAGTATAGAGTATGTAATTTTGCACCATACTCCCCTTGGGTTTTAAAACTCAAGTCCATAGTTGAGGGTAGAAAATCCACTGAAATGCCATGTTGCTTGATTTGGCCTTCTATTAGCCAAGTAGCATCTATGCTGGGGAGGCCCTTCCATTAGCCAAGTAGCATCTATGCTAGGGAGGCCCTTCCATTTAACTAAGTATTTCATGTGCTTCTTATTTCTGGTCTACCTTAGTAGCTTTGTGTCCAAGATTTCTTCTAACTCCACTAGTTTTCTTTGTGAAAGATTGGTGACATAATTTTCATCATTGATCTCTTTATCTTGCTGATTTGATGAACCTGTTGCAACCTTCTATGGTGTGAGGCCTACCACATTAAATATGAGGGAAATCTACAAAGTTGGAAGAGGAGAGATTTTGTAGGCATTGTCACCTATTTTGTTGAGTATAGAGTAGGGGCCTACTTTCTTTATTTTTAGTTTGGAGGACCTTCCCTTAGGTAGTCTCTCCTTCCTTAGAAAAGCCCAAACTCTATCTCCCACTTTGAAGTGGACCTCTCTCCTTCTCTTGTTAGCATTTTCTTTGTACTTCAAACTAGATTTTTGCAAATTCTCCTTTACTTGTTGTTTTACCTTTGTGATAAGTTCTTCCAATTCTTGGCCTTAAGCACTAATTTTAAAATTAGAGAGAAGTTCTATTAGTTCCAATGGTCCCTTGGGGTGTAGACCATATACTGCTTGAAATGGAGTTTTACCTATTGACCTATTGATAGAGTCATTGAAGGAAAATTTTACTTTGTGATAAAGTAAATTGGGACATTTGAACGTAAATTTGTGAAAAAAATGGGTTTCCTTAGGAAAGGGATCAAGTGGACGATGAAATGTATAATTGTATCCCAACTTTGTGAATATTGCATGGTTAGGCATCTTAGGAGATTACCTAGGGACCTATTCAATAACTCAGTCTGCCCATCTATTTGTGGGTGATAGGCATAACTATAGGTGAGATTTGTTCCCAACTTCTTGAAGTGTGTTCTAGAAAAGTGCCCTTAAAATTTTACATCTCTATCTAATACAATTGTTTGAGGCAAGCCATGAATTCTAACTACTTCTTTGAAGAAGAGGTTGGCTATATGAGATGCATCATTCATGCTCTTACATCAAAAAAAGTGGGCCATCTTGCTTGTAAGAATTTGGTATAGCTCTAACACAATGTAAGAATTTTCCTTAGGGAAAAATGACACCAAGATCAAGAAGCTCAAGCACTTAGCACAATATGGACCAATAATGTATGATCATAATAACAATAATAATAATGAATATCATATTAATACAAACTAGAAGTGTTTTTATATAAAGGCATCTAGAATGAGTAGGAGTTAGCAAAGTGATAAGCCTCACAACTAAGCACATGTCTACCAAGAGTTGATTATCCTCTATTGAGCACAGGGGTTTGCGTGATGATGAGAGGATAAGCTTACATAAGTGTATCTCATAAAGAGATGTTGTAGACACCATGTGCTGAATTGGAGTGCAAACAACTATGTTGTCTACATGAGAACTCAGATGATTATGCAAACTCCTGTATTGTGAACAAGACAACTCATATGACTAAACATACTCCTAGGTGTCTATATGAAAACTAATATAATAATACATTAACCTAAGTAAACTTAAGTAAAGTGTAATGATAATTAATTATTTACACTAACACCCCCCTTAAGTGCAACTTAGGGGAATACACTTAAGCTTACAAAAGCTATGATGAAAATGCATGATGGGTCCTGGCTACTAGCCCATGTTAGGTACCCATGTAGAAATGCAAAGCTCTACATATAATGCAATGCAATCTCTCTAGAAATAGAGAAAGAGGGAAAACCTCATGGGAAAAAACCTCTCCCAAAAAGAGAGATAAGCACAATAAAGAAGAGAAGAGTCATGTGTGTATATGAGAAATATGTTAGCAAGTAATACTAATCTATTCAAAAACAAAAGCATTAACTAGCATATAAACCGTAACATAAATGAGAGACTAAAGAGCAAAACCCCAATTGGAAATGTGAGCCAAATGAATGGACTCTCCCAATAGGATTTAGCTCCTTGCTTGGTAGATGGGTCTAAGGATTGGGATGTATGCTCAAGGTTCCCAAAAAAACTAGCTTCAATGGGGATGGAAAATGGCAAATTGGTAGCTTTGTGAGCTCTCAATTTGGCATCATAAGGGTATGGTTGATGGCTTTTGGCTCTCAAAAGGACATTATAACTTTAGCTCCAAGATTGTGATGAAATGGCTTGGGAGGGGATTCAATTTATAGGCTAAGGGCTTGAGGGATAAAGGGCTAAGATGGAAGGAAAGATGAAAGCTTAAGGAGGGCTAGGATGCACTCAAAAGGGAGCACATGGATTGTGCTTGTTTAGCATCAATTAGAGAGTGACACATGTCACAGGGTGAGTGGATGGAGGAAAGGGGAAGGATGAGTCAACAAAGGAGGCTCAAAGGATAATATCTTCATAAAGACCCTTCATTATGGCTTGTAAGAGCTTGTAAGAGTCTTTATGGCTTTTGTAAGAGCATTCATTGGTGGGTGGTTGGGATATTTTGGAGGGAGTTGAGATTGTTGACTTTCCTTGGCTTAAGAAAGTATTAATCTTGCTTAGGGAATGTGACAACATTAGGGGGTGGATTAGGCTTGGGTTTAGGATTAGATTAGGGATTTTAGAGATTTTCAAGTGGATGGCATTCATGAGGGTGGGTGAGTTAGTGGCTAAGCTTGGTTAGTATGGGTGGATGGGGTGGATTAGGCTAAAAAGAGGGTTTAGGAATAAGTTAAGGGTTATTAGATTTGTGAGTTTTATTTATCAAATAGGTTTATTTAATAAATGGGGATTTTGGATTTAGATAGAAGAACATGATTTAATTGATAAATGATAAGTTATTTGATTTATCAATTAGGACTATAGATGATTAATTAAATTAATCAGCTAGGGGATGGCAAAGGATTAATTAAATAGGAATTTAATTAATGATTCCTTTAGAGATAACTAAATAGGATTACCGAAGTGATGTAATCAAATTTAGGTGTCTACAATGTGACCCCCCTAGTGAAAAATCCTGCACCTGCAACAGATCTTGCAAATGAAGATACTTGGCCTCAGAGAAGGGCTTGGTGAAGATATCTTCAATCTACCATTGTGTAGGAAAATAATGCAATGTAATGACCTACTCATGAATCAGCTCTCAGATATAGTGCATATGAACCTCAATTTTTTTTGTGCATTGATGTTGCATTGGATGTTTTGAGATTTTAATGGCACTTTGATTATCACAATATATAACTGTGGGTCTAGGTATGTGAAAACCAAACTCCTCTAGAATATGTTGTAATCAAATAGCTTCTATAGCTGTAGTGATAGCTCCTCAATACTCAACCTCATTAGATGAAAGAGCAATCATGTTTTTCTTTTTACTATGCTAAAAAATGGAGCCAGAACCAAGATGAAACAGGTATCCTAAAGTGCATTTACGAGAATCAAGATCCCCTACATAGTCTAAATCTATATAACCCACTAACTATAGTCTAGTACTAGCTACATAGCATATTTCATATGTATGTGTACCCTAGATATAGTGTAAGATGTGTTTGGTTTCCTTCCAGTGAAGTTCATGTGGCTTTTGCATAAAGTGAGAAACCATGCCAACTATAAATGATATGTTAGGGCATATATGTGTTAAGTAGATGAGACTTCCAACCAACTATCTATACAAAGTAGCATCAACAAGTGAAGTGGAAAAATTTTCTTCTAACTTAACACATAAAATAAATGAAGTAGATGTAGCCTTGTAGTCACTCATGCAATGGGTTGTGATAATGTGATTCCTGATGAAGATTGTTGTATCTTAATACCAAGGAAATAATGAAGTAGACCCGAGTTTGTCATGGAAAATCTATCCTATAATTTAGATTTGACACTATAAATGATGGATGTTGTACTCCCTATAATGATTAAGTCATAAACATAAAGTGCAAGTAGTAAGTGAGAATAATCCTAGTGAAGAATGTAGATATTCAAATCTTAATGACATCTGGTGAACCTTGCTGAGAGAATGAAAGAATCCATCTTGGCATACCAAGCTCTTGGAGCTTGTTTTAGTCCATAGATAGAATTTTTCAACTTGGAAACTAAAGTAGATTTATAAATGAACCCCTATGGCTACTCCATATAAATCTTCTCATGAAGATCACCATTCAAGAATGCACTCTTCAGATCCCTCTAATGAACAACCCATCTTAGAGTTGCAGGAATAGCTAGTGTCAAATGAATGGAGTTCATTTTTGCAACTGGGGGAAAGGTCTCACTATAGTCAATACTAGACACCTAAGGGAAACCTTTTGCAACAATTCTTTCCTTATACTTATCCCCACTTCCATTTGCTACAAACATGGTTCGATAGATCCACTTACACCAAACCAATTTTCTTCCCTTAGGAAGAGAGACTAAGTCCCATGTGTTATTTCTCATAAGAGAATTATATTCTTCCTCCATTGCTTTATCCCATTATAGAATTCCTAAAGCTTCTTTGAATTATTTAGGATCAGAAGCAACTACAATATAAGCATGAGGGAGTGATTTTGTTGTGATCTTGTCCTCCTAGTATCTAAAGGATTCCCTACCAATGGTCTTGATGTATCCAATGTCTACTAAGCCCATTTAGGTCTAGTGGAAGATGTAGAAGTAGAAGGAATTTCCTCAACCTCAACTATCTACTACCTCTATTTGGGTCATGGATAAACATCTTCCAAGTCATTGTCATCACTACCACTCTCTTTTATGAAGAAGGAAGAAGGAGGAGTTGAAGAAGTAAAGCTTGGACAACTTTCTCCAAAGTGTAAATGTCATGTGTCTCTAGATCCATCAATTTGTAGGATTTATGGGAGTTTTCATAACCAACAAAGATGCAAGGTTTACTTTGTGGTTCCAATGCCTTGCATTTCTATGGAGCTACTCATGCCCATGCTAGACAACCAAAGACTCTAAAGTGCTTTGCAAAAGGTTTCCTTCTAGTCTAGGCTTCAAAAGGAGTTACACCATCCAAAGATTTATGAGGACTCCTATTCTAGATATAATTTGCACAATTAATTGCTTTAGCCCAAAGAAATTGATCAAGAGACTTATGTAATAACATGCAAGTGGTCATCTCCTTGAGGGTTCTATTCTTGCTTTTGGCAACACCATTTTGCTATGGAGTGTATGGTATTGAATGCTAAAGGTCAATTCCCTCTTGAGTAGAAAAGTCTATAAGTGTTGAGTTTACATACTCCCTTCCATTATCTATTCGAAGAACTTGGATGGCTTTTTTTGACTTCTTTTCTACTTTAGCCTTGAAGGTGAGAAATCATTCAAACACTTCACTCTTATGAGCCATGAAGAATACCCAAGTATAGTGAGAATAGTCATCAATGAAGGTGAGTGGATAGTGAGACTTTCCAAATGATGGCACTAGAAATGGGATTGCCACATCGCTATGAACTAATTCAAGAACACTTTGTGCTCTCCAAGACTTCCCCTTTTCAAATTTTTTTTCTATATGCTTCCCAAGTGTGCAACCTAAAAAAACACCATCTAAAAAATAGACTTGAGGTAGAGCATGAACCATGTTCTTGCTACAAAGTTGTTAAAGATAACTGTAGTTATGATGTCCAAATCTCTCATGCCATAATTTTCTTTTTGTATTTGAATAAATTAACAAGGGTTGTCTATTAGATTTTGGCACAAAGGAAGAGAAAGTGTTGTGTTGCATAAAAATGTAACCAAGGAAATAACACTAAGCAACTAATGCACATTCCTACATTATCATGCAAAACCTCAAAATATGAAAGAAGACATGTAAATGAACAACAAAATAGCACTATGCAAACCTCATGAAACCATCAAGTGTAGATGATTTCATTGCTCATGGGATGTGGTTGCTCACAAATCCAGTAGCATAACAATGGGGTAGAAGGTGCTTCTTTTGAAAATGAGGAGATGGCTCTCCATTTATAAGAAAATGGGTGCAATGGACAGCTAAGAACGAATGCAAGATGGAGGGCTATGATCCCTTAGGATTGATGAGGTGTCAATGAGGTGGAGGAAAAGTAGACTCCACATGGATTAGGGTTTTTACCATTCAAAGGGGACAATATGCTCACACATGTGTGAGCAAACTTTGATGGTTACATGATCTTCTCACACATGTGTGAGACAACTTGATTCTCATGCAAGAGGAAAAGTGTGCAAGAGGTGTGAGAAGGCATGGCTTCTCACACATGTGTGAGACAACTTGACTCTCATGCAAGAGGACAAGTGTGCAAGAAGCATGCAAGACATGAGGGATGAGGGTGTGTGAACATCTCTCACACATATGTGAGGATTCCTCACACATGTGTGAGAACACACTTAGGATTAAGAGGAGATTACCTAGGTGATTATGCAAAGCAAACATGATTAAGGAAGTGGGTAGGTTTAGCAAGATGGGTTAGGTAGGATAGTGAGGTTAGGTGAGGGTTAAATGTAGGAGCCACATGCTTAAATAGGATTAAATGCAATATTTAATTCCAAGGGGGTTTACGCAAGGAATTAATTACGTAAACAAAGTACTTAATTAAAAGGAATGGGTTAGGATGCAAGGGGAATATACTAAAATTTAAATAAGCCTTAGTTTATTTAAATCAAGGAAAGGAGAATATAATTGAATAAATGTAAATTTATTTAATTAAATGAAAAGGTAATTAAATAAATAATAAATATTTATCTAATTGGATAGGAAATGGGTTTTGGACAAATTTAGGTGTCTAGATTTTGCCCCTCTTTGATATAGCATTAGTAATGTTATATCAAAGAAGAATAAAATATAGTGGCTAGGAGGATAAGACTAGTAGCATGATGCCCCAGTTATGAAAGGATGAGGAAGGATGACGAGGATGGAAGAGTATGCCCCCTCGAGAGGACATGCGGGTTAGGAGAACACAAATGTTCTCTCGAAATGGATAGGAAGATGGAAGGGAGTTATGCTGCAATGGCATGAACAACCTAAGTTTGATATTGTATTTAACACTATGCACCAAGGTATGAGGAACCAAGATGACAATGTGTCAAGTACGTAAAAAAGGGGTCTAATACAACCATATGCCTTATGAAACCATGATATGGAAGACCATGATTCCTGGGACAATAGGATGCAAAGACCATGATACATGCGAAAAATGCTAATGCATACAAGTAATTAAGCAACCCTGCACAAAAGATCAAAAGCAAACCACCATTTTTCCCCTAGTCAAGCTGAAAACCTATGAATGGACTGATTGATGATGATTGATTAAGGATGGCAAAGCTAATGCTAAGCGTAATGCACATCCAAGGATTGGGAAGGATTCATCCCATGATAATGATGTTTAAATATGATTAATGGATTATCAGCTGATTGGGTCAAATTGATGAATTGATTAGAATTGATGGTACAAGATTACAAGATTAGATTGGTTGAATTAGTATTGATTGCATAGTTGATATGTTTTTTTTTTTTTTTGATTTTTTGATTTTATGGTGGATAGAAGAATGGACGTGGATAAGATTGGAAGAATGATGTTGATAGGATGAAGAATGATGAGAATAGGATCGGTATTGATTTGATGTGAAAGACTTAGAAGAATGGAAATTTGATTGACGTATGAATTTGATTGAAGTGATATGAATGAATAGAATGGATAGAAATGAATTGATTAGACAAATGTGTGAGAGAATGGATAAAATGAAACCAATGACAAGGGATGATCAAGGTATGGTAAATGGAGGAGAAGCCATGTGAGGTGGTGGATGACAGGAATAGTGAAAGGATATGAGGGGCTAAATGATATGGTAGCAAAAAATGTGGAGCCAAGGGACCATGTTTCAAAGGAGTCCAAATGCCCCATACCAAGGATATGAAAATGGAGGGAAATATGGTGGGAAAGGATGAATGAAAATGGAAGGAGATATGGTGGGAAGGGAGGCATGAAAATGGGAAAATGGTGTGAAGGCTTAGCATATGGAGGAAGAGAAGGCATGTGCTCTTCCAAAGCATGTATGAACATTTTGATATTGTTCCTCTAGTATTGATCATGAGCATGGGTATGAAAGTGGAATGAAGAAGGGATAAGGGAGGGAGGGATGGAAAAGGGATAATGAGATGAAGAGTGTGGATGACATGTGGGATATGAAGTGGAGGAATGGTAGGAATAAGAAAGATCAAGGACATATGAAAGAGGGATGTAAGCATGTAGGAGTATGGATGGAAAATGGATGAATGACAAGGATGATGGGATCCAAGATATGGACAACATGTCAAGATCAAATATATGGAAGCATTATGGATGTATGTAGGATAATGTATGGATAATGCACAAGGGATATGGAAAGTGAGCATATGGATGGATGAAAAGAAAGTGAAAGTCAAGATCAAAGATGGAAAAGGGGCTAATGAATGGTAGAGGGAAGGAGGGAAGATATGTATGGAAGCTTCGTATGGATAGAGCTTGCCCCCAGTATAGAGTGCAAGTGGAAGAGGAAAAGTGAATGGGTGGATAAGCGGACATAGAAGACATGATAGAAAAAGGGAGGACTCAAGCATCTAGATATATTATGAGTATCCCTTGATATTTTATTTTATTTTATTAATTTTCAAGGAATGTTGATTATTTGCTCATAGATGTTGATAGGGTAGTGAACGGAGGAAAATGGCTTATGAAAAAGTTTTGATTTAGGGATTGGAGTGGGTGGGAGGAAGATATGGTTGATGGATGCTAGGTTGGAAGATGTTGTGAATGAATGGATGAAGGAGGTGGAAAGATCCTCATAAGCACACACCTTGAAGGGTGATGGAAAGGAGGAAATTGTGGGGGATAAGGAGGAGAAAGTTTGGATTTTGGGATATAAGGACCCAAAATAGATGAAGGAGATGATGGATTTAGGAGTTTGGATTTGGGTATATAATGAACCAAAATGGATTTGGAAAGTGAAAGCATGGATGGATTATGCATGAGGGAAGCCTTTGGATTAGCAGAATTGGATGGCATTTGGAATCTTTCTTTGAGATTCATTGCTACATTAAGTAACTTTTTGATCCACAAACATTTTGCATTTTTTATTTTTAGCCTTTGCAGCCTTTTGATCTTGCTTTGGATCAGATTTGTCTTTTCTTGGACATGTCTTTTAGAAGGGACGTGTTTATCCTTGGGCTTTTGTGGATTTTTGGCTTTATTTTCTTTTTATTTTGCATCCAATTTGCTTCCATTGGCCATGGTAGGGGTGCATGAAGATAAATGGTATGGAGAGCTTATGGATGGTGAATGTGGGAAGGAAGTCAAGGATGTGTGCCTTTGTTGATCTTTAGGAGGAGCGTGAGGGGATGACGTGGAAAACATGGATAGGGTGGATGGATGTATGTAAGGGCCTAAAATGGAAGGAAGGGATGAAGGATTTGGTGATGGAACATAAGGACCTAAAAGGGATGGAAGATAAGGACCTAGAATGGACTTGGAAGATGAATGATGGGAAGCTTTAGGTTTGGATGGAGGAATTGTGGAGTTGGAAGGAGTGGAAGGTATACCAACATCTTGAGACATTATTTTTGCAATGGGATACTTATCATTTTCCAGACAAGATGCGAGTCCAAGTGTATGGGGTTCATGAGTGGATTGGATAGGTATGATAGTATCGTGTGGAGGATTATGAGGGATAATAGGATCTTGGGATGGAGTGGGATCATGAAAGGGAAATGGAGAGGTGCTTTGATATTGACTTGAAAGAGGATCATGTGGCGGAATGCATTGATCATAAGATGGAATAGGATTATGAGATGGAGTGATTTGATCTTGACATGGAGGAATATTAATGGATGGAGTGGAAGGAACTTCTGCATGAAGGGGAAGATCTATGGAGGCTAACTCTTGAGATGGAATGGAGTTGGAGGTACATGGAATGCCTTGATCTAGATTAGAAAGGGAATCATGAGATGGACTAGGGGGGATAAATGGATCTTGAGGGATAGGGGAAGGATGGAATGGAGAAATGCTCAGATCTAGAGGAGAAGAGGAATCTATAGTAACATGCTTTGGAGGAAGAACTTTGGGTGATTGGCTCTCTTCATTTTGTATTTTACACTTAGCCAAGAGTGATGTGAAAAAACCCTTACAAGGTGGAGATGATGTGGATTTTGGAGGATGAGGATCATGTGAAGGTTGAACTATGGGGAGGGGATTACATGGAGGGTTGGGGATGGATGGGAAATGAGGACTAGGATCTTCGAAACATGGGGGAAGAGGACACATGGCATGGAAGGTGGCCTCTTGCTATTGGCTTGCCAATATATAATTCTTTAATTGTTCTATTTCCATGGCAAGGGCATTTGTGTTGGAGGAAGTGTGTGAGCTAGGAATGGAATCATATGTAGTGGAAGGGTAAGGAGGTGGATTTCCCTTGTCAAAGGTAGGAGAACAATGAACATGAGATGGATTAGAGTTGGATATGAAGTGTTGGGGATGGATTTGATATGTAGGTTGAACGGGAGGTATAACTCCATATTGTCTTTGAAGATTGTCAACCATTTGATTAAGCAAATTCAAATCCATAGATGTTAGATGAATAGTGAGGAAGGATTTGATGAAGGATGGAATATGAACTTAGGACTAGGAGCTTTGGACTTTGTGTTGATTTGATTTGAAATGGATTGAATTTGATATGATTTGATTGAATTTAATTTGATATGATTGGATGAGGGTTTGATTTGATTTGATAAAAACCCTATGATATGGAAAACAAGTGAATGTTGGATTTGAATTAAAGTCCAATGTTCGTGAAAATGCTCCTATGACCAAAGTAGAAGATGTGATGCAGACTTGAATGAAATGAGATTAGCAAGATTGATTATGGAGGAATATTTAGACAGATCGAATTAAGAATTGATTAGAAAAGAATGAATTTGACAAGGGATTGGATTAGAAGGATAATGATGTGAAGGATTGAATTAAGGATGAATGATGAGATTGACAGAGGAAATTGAATCTAGATGATGATGAAGCATGACTAGAATGAAGATTAGGAATTAGATTGAATGATGAGGAAGATAAGGAAATGGTGTGGATGAATAGAGATGATTAAGACTTCAAGGAAGTGGTTTGAATGATGAAGACAAGAGATATGTGAGGGTGATGACTTGGATGGAAAGAAGATGTGATGTGGAAGTGATGTGGATAGCTTGACTAAGAGGACATAAACCAAGACTTGTTTTTGTTGTTTTTGAAATTGTTTTTGATTTTTTTGGATTTTTGAAGTTTTATAATTTTTTTTTGGATTTTATATTTTATGATTTTTTGGATTTTATGTTTTATGATGTTTTTTGATTTTTATGTTTTATGATTTTTTTGGATTTTTATGTTTTATGATGTTTTTGGATTTTTAGGTTTTAAGATGCAAAATATATACAATGAAATATGTACAAGGAAAGTGTGTTTCAAACACTCAAGAACATCAAACACACCAACAATCCTATAAGGTTTCAACTAGGATGTACAAAGATCAACTAGAGGGCATCCTCGATATACACAAGGTACGTGAGGCCCAAATCTATAGATGAAAGAAAATACTACCACATAGCCGGGGGGAGACGGTAACCCAAATCTCCTCCTTCACTTCCCAAAGGTATAAAGTTCTTTGGGGCTTAGCCAAGAGTGACAATATTTTACTTCCAATAAAGGTGTCTTTTGATTCACCTCCCAATTTTTATACTCCATCAGAAAACTAGAGTTGAGGTCATCCCAAGGGGTGATGAAATCCCCAAGCAGGCCTCCTAAAAGAAAAAAAGACTACTTATTTCTTGTGCACCCAAGATCACTCGAAGGCGCGAGGGGAGAGAATACATAAGTGGCCTCGGGGTTCAAAAAGACACACGTTCGTTCCCAATGAAACTTTAGGTTTTGTAATCTACTTGAAGACACACGTGTTTATAACATACAATGTTCTTTCCAATTTGAAATGTTGCCAACATAAATGAAAATGCAAATTCGTCAACAAGAAAGTAAATCGAGTGTGTGCATAAGAAAAATTGTTGGAAATGAAATCAATTTCTCTTTAAGCATTCAAGATTGTGTGACTATTCATTTTAAGCACCAAATCCAAATGTTTTCTATGCTAAACATACATGTCCATTCCCTTAAGGCATTCACGATTGAATTTGATTGTTTTAGCATTTAACTATGCATTCAAAGACAAGTGTTTAAGAATACATGTTCATTTCCAAAAACAAATTTGAAGCAAAACTTGCAAGAAAGATGGTTAGTGACAAAATATCCCTGCAAAAAACACAAGTTAATACAATGAAAATGTAGGAAAAATGTGAAACAACCATGCAATGAAAAAGTTAGCACAAATTTTTGTCTTTGATAGGAAAAATGGAGATATAAACAGCATCAAAATCTCATGAAACCAACACCATGATGACAGACTCGAAATCAGCTTTCCGGCGATATTTCATTTTGCAAAAATGGAGTTTGTATGCTCAAGTTATGAGCGAAAAATGGAAGACTACTCCTTATGGCTTAGAAAGGCATGTGGACTGCTGATGCAGTGCTGACATCAGCAACCTGCGAGGTTAAATTTGACGGTTAGGTGCACGTCAAGTAATTTTTTTTTGTTTTTGATGTTTTAAAAAGAAAAATGAAGTTTAAATGTTTAATGAAAAAGATAAAAATTTATTTTGTAAAATTACCACTGAACCAATGTTTAATTTAAGCTAAAGATTAAAAAAATGTTTTTTTTTTTGTTTTTTTGTTTTTGGTCTTTTTGAAAGAGGTAGGCAGCTGAGCAGAGGTGGCTTGGGTTTGAAGCCACAAGCGAAGGGAGGGATGCAAGTGGCAAAGGTTGCACGTGGGCTGAGGCGAAGGAATTGGAGAGTAGCAGTAGGTGGCGGTGGTGGTGTAAAGTTGCGCCATTGGGGATGAGGGTTTGGTTGAAGTGGCAGGGCGACATGATGTTACTGTGGGGAGTGTTGGTGGCAGGTGGGGGTTGTGGGCTGTGTGGTGGTGAGGGTAGTGGGGGCTGCGGTGAGCGGTGGGAGCAGGGGCTACTAGCCACCCCATGAGCGGCGAGAACGCAGGGGCAGCATTCACAGAGCGGGCGACCGCGGGGGATAGTAGGGGTAGCAATGCGAAAGCGAAGGCGTGTGAAGCGGTGGGGTTTCATGTCACCGGTGGGAAAAGAAGGAGGGGTTTGTGTAGAGAGTAGGATGAAGCAAGGAGGATGCGGTGGTGGGCCACAGACTAGGCGGCGAGGGATCCCGTGGGGTGTAGATGTCAAAGGCCGCGGTTGCGGCGACGCGTGGGCGACCGAGCAATGGAGGAGGTGTCGAGAGATGGGAACTAACGGTGGGAGTTGTTGAGTGGGGAGCAGGGGCCGCAGTAGGGAGTGGCTTGGGTGAGCAGGGGCTGCGGCGGTAGTGGCACCGCTCATGGGTGGCGCTACGCTGCTCGTAGGTGGTGATCGTGTTGCTCGCAGCTAAAACCTGCACACACAACACTATAAATTTTTTTTTTTTTTAATATTTTATATTTTTAATTTATATTTTTTTTTTGTATTTTGATATTTGATATTTGATTTTTTTTTAATTTTTGAATTCTTAAATATATATAAAAATGCTAATAAAACAACCTCTTTTTTTTTTTTTTTTTTGATTTTTGATTTTTAAGCTAACCCTATTTTTTTTTTCTTTTAACCTATTTATCTATGAACAAAGAAGGAGTAAAATTTTTATAATTTTTTTTTTTTCCTAATAACTAATATTTAATGCATATGTACCCTAAAATTTGAAAACAAAGCAATAAGCAAAATATAAAGAGTTTTATGTCAAAAAACTTCCCTTAGGTCCTCCAAATGCAATGATGTGCTTTATGGCTTGATTAGACG
Source organism: Cupressus sempervirens (assembly GCA_028749045.1). Lineage (NCBI taxonomy): Eukaryota > Viridiplantae > Streptophyta > Pinopsida > Cupressales > Cupressaceae > Cupressus > Cupressus sempervirens. Next base: position 36,384,093 of record CM053786.1, on the reverse strand, counting down.
CTCCTTATGAAACTTGACCTCCAAATGCAAGCCTTCAACCTACAAGCTTGAACACTCACAAAACACTCAAAAACATATTAGATCATTAGTTTGAACCCGTGAAGTGGGTCCCACTGGGCGTGCCAAAATGTGTTGCATAAAAATGTAACCAAGAAAATAACACTAAGCAACTAATGCACATTCCTACATTATCATGCAAAACCTCAAAATATGAAAGAAGACATGTAAATGAACAACAAAATAGCACTATGCAAACCTCATGAAACCATCAAGTGTAGATGATTTCATTGCTCATGGGATGTGGTTGCTCATAAATCTAGCAGCATAACAATGGGGTAGAAGGTGCTTCTTTTGAAAATGAGGAGAGGGCTCTCGATTTATAAAAAAATGGGTGCAATAGACGGCTAAGATCAAATGCAAGATGGAGGGCTAGGATCCCTCAGGATTGATGAGGTGTCAATGAGGTGGAGGACAAGTAGACTCCACATGGATTAGGGTTTTCACCATTCAAAGGGGGCAATATGCTCACACATGTGTGAGAAACCTTTGATGGTGACATGATCTTCTCACACATGTGTGAGACAACTTGATTCTCATGCAAGAGGACAAGTGTGCAAGAGGTGTGAGAAGGCATGGATTCTCACACATGTGTGAGACAACTTGACTCTCATGCAAGAGGACAAGTGTGTAAGAAGCATGCAAGATGTGAGGGATGAGGGAAGTGTGAACATCTCTCACACATTTGTGAGGATTCCTCACACATGTGTGAGAACACACTTAGGATTAAGAGGAGATTACCTAGGTGATTATGCAAAGCAAGCATGATTAAGAAAGTGGGTAGGTTTAGCAAGATGGGTTAGGTAGGATAGTGAGGTTAGGTGAGGGTTAAATGTAGGAGCCATGTGCTCAAATAGGATTAAATGCAATATTTAATTCCAAGGGGTTTACACAAGGAATTAATTAAGTAAATGAAGTACTTAATTAAAAGGAATGGGTTAGGATGCAAGGGGAATAGGCTTGTGATGGTCAAATGACTATCAATTTTAATATAAATTTTTAATGACATTAGCAAAAAAAGGGCATGACTGGTTGATATGGAAATCTCTATAGTTGACATGGCAGGGCTTTGATGGGGCAGCTAACATTGTAGTAATGTGTCTTGTTATGTTGGTAGCTAATTTTTAGATCCACATGGGTAGCTATGAAGTGGAAAAATGACAATGACATAGTTATTGATGGGAGGAGAAGCCGATAGTGGTGCCGACATTGGGTGCCACTAATGGTGCAGTCTATAGAGGAGCAGAGCATTGGTGGTGAGTGTGGGAATTTAATCCCACATTCACTATATAGTCATTGCTAATGTGTTTAAAAAAAAGGGCCACTAGTTGTTGAATGAGCCAAGAAGCCACTACTTTGTTGAGATGTGAATGTCAATTGTTGGGACGTCTATCACGGTTTGGATAGTGATTTAGAATATTCTAGCCATAGGCTATGGGGGTTTGATCACCTAGTTTTCCTGCAATGAAAATTGCCCTCCTATAGGCCCAAAACGATAAAAAAAAATTTGGAAAAAGAAAAGTGCAAATCCAAAAAAAATTGTAGAGAAGAAAAACTATTCAGATTTGAAAAATTAATTGCTTAGATCTAAAGAGATCATACCAATTTTGTAAATGAAGCCTTCGGGTTCCAATTTGCAAAAAAAAATTTCCTTAGATTTGATTATGGCATAGGATAGGAAAATTTATAGTCAAAATCCATCGAATTGTAGCTCTAGATGCAATGGTGAGGTCCTCTTTGGCTCTAAACGCTCCCAATAACTACTAATTCTCTAGATCTAAATTGTGGTCCTCCAAGAGGTGAAGCAAAAATTGGTTTAATGGCTATGAAATGAAGCTCCCTCAACTCTAATACCATGGAAGAATTTGGTGTAGCTCTAATACCATGTAAGAATTTACCTTAGGGCTAACACCAAGATCAAGAAGCTCAAGCACTTAGCACAATATGGATCAATAATGTATGATCATAAGAATAATAATGAGAATAAATATCATATGAATACACACTAGAACTGCCTACATATAAAGGCATCTAGAATTAGTGGGAGTTAGCAAAGTGATAAGCCTCACAACTAAACATATGTCCTATTATCCTCCATTGAACATAGGAGTTTGTGTGATGATGAGAGGATATGTTTACATAGGTGTATCTCATAAAGAGATGTTGTAGACACCATGTGCTCAATTGGAGTGCAAACAACTATGTTTTTAACAAGACAACTCATATAACTATGCATACTTCTAGGTGTCTATATGACAACTAATATAATAATGCATTAACCTAAGTAAACTTAAGTGTAATAATAATTAATTATTTACACTAACACCCCCCTTAAGTGTAACTTAGGGGAATGAACTTAAGATTACAAAAGCTATGATGAAAATGCATGATGGGTCTTGGCTACTAGGCCATGTTAGGTACCCATGTAGAAATGCAAAGCTCTACATATAATGCAATGCAATCTCTTTGAAAATGGAGAAAGAGGGAAAAAATTAAGGGAAAAACCCTCTCCCAAAAAGTGAGATAACTAAAATAAAGAAGAGAAGAGTCATGTAACCCCCCCCTATGAAAAATCTTACACCCCCAAGAGATCTCGCAAATGAAGATACTTAACCTCAGTGAAGGGCTTGGTGAAGATATTTACAATCTGCTATTATGTAGGACAATAATGTTAGGAGCATTTCTTAAACCAAAGGGCAATACTAACCATTCAAACAAACCTTCAATAGTCTAGAATGTTGTTTTCCATTCATCTCCTAGCTTGCTCTTGATTTGATGGTAACCAGACTTTAAGTCTATCTTGGTGAAGTAGCAAGCACCTCCTAGTTGATCCAAAAGGTCCTCAATCCTTGGCATGGGGAACTTGTACCTTTATGTGATTTTATTTAAAGCCCTACTATTAGTACATAACCTCCACTTGCCATATTTTTTAGGAGCCAAGACTAAAGGTATGACAAAAGGACTAAGAGTCTTTTGGATGAGCCCTCCTTCTAATAATTCAGTGACCTATTTTACAATCTCTACATACTGTAATGGTGTCATTTTATATGGTGCCTTATTAGGTAGGGATGAGCCTAGTATGAGGTCTATTTGATGGCCAATATCCCTAATGGGAGGGAGGCTAGTGGGTAGGTCGCTAGTAGTGACATCTTTATATTTTTTTAGTAGTTTTACAACTTCATTTGGTATGGGCTTTTTTTTATCAGACATGATGTTATCTTTGGGACTTGTAATTAAGATAAATGGCTCCATATAAAATTCTTTTAAGGTCTTTAACATCTCCTTTTCTCTTGTGATAATCACAGTAGGCTCTTTTTCAAATTTGTTATCAGGTAGGGGCTTCATAGTGAAGGTCTTCCCATCTTTAGTGATGGAGTAGGTGTTCTTCCTACAATGATGTATGACATCAACATCAAATTTCTAGGGCCTACCTAGAAATATGTGTGAAGCATCCATTTCAACCACATCACAAAGGACCTTGTCCTTGAAATGAGAGATAGAAAAATCTTCCCAAGCTTGTTTTGTGACTAGAGTTTTTTGGCCTTTGGTTAACCATGAAACATGATAGGAGTAACGATGTGGCTTCTTAGGAAGGTTTAACTTCTAAACCATTTCACAAGACACAATATTTTCAGTTGAACTAGAATATATAAGAAGATTGCATACCTTTCCATGAAATTTGATCTTTTTCCTAAAGTGATTCTTACTTTGTGGAGGTTGTTGGGTTTGTGGTACTTGAAGGAAGAATTGGTTCATCATTAAGCATGTTCTGTCTTCTAGTTTGAGGTCTCTAGCATTAGCATTGTCTTCTTTCTTATCTTCTTGGACAAGTGCTACTCTCCTCTCACCTTGATTATTGTTGTTCATCTTCTCAAGGAATCTTCATGCATGGTGTCCCATTTGGTTACAATTAAAACATTTCAATGGTCCATTACCTGTTCCTAAATTTTTCCTTCCTCTATTAAAAGGCCTTTTGCCTCTATATTTTCCTCTTGAATTAGAGTCACTATTTTCTTTATCTCCTTAGTCAGGGATATTGTTGCTATTGCTACTACTTTTTCCCTTGTTCCAAGAGTTTCCCTTGCCTCTAAAATTCTTCCCACTATCATTATTCTTCCCTTTACAAAAGTCTTTCTTTCTCTTCCATTTTTCCTATACTTTGAGTGCCATTTGATAGCACTTATTGACTATGGTAGGGGAATGAAGGCTTAGTTCCTCTTGAATGGGCACACTCAAGCCATTCAGGTATCTTGCCAATTTCTCTTCCTCATCTTTCACCATATTGATCTTCATACATAGTTTTAGGAAATCCTCAGTGTATGAGCCTACATCCATGTACTTTTGTTTCAGACTTTGCTTCCTCCTATGGAGTTGTATTCCATAATCCTTAGGTACATATGTTTCTTTTATCAAAGCTATCATCCTAATTCATAAATTGATCATGCTATTTCCATTCTTCACCCTCTCTATCTAGATGACGTTCCACCAAGTTAGGGCTGCCCCCTTCAACTTGGATCTTGCCATCTTTACCATCTATTTTTCAAGGATATCTTCACATTCAAAGAATTTTGTCAAAGTCTCTATCCAATCTAAGGCTAAATTTTCTTTCATCTTGCCACTAAAAATTGGAAAATCTATCTTCTCCTCCATGGTTCTCCTTCCCATGGATTTTGAGGCATCAATGAGAGACCTTTGGTCTGTAGGGATGCATTGTTACAAGCTATGCTCTTCTTCATTCATCTTCAAAGCCATTTTATTTATCTTTGTTATCAAGCTTCTTCTCAAGTTCTTGAAGCCTCTAAGTTAAGGCCTTATTTTTAGCCTTTTTTTCTCTCACCATCTTTTCTAACTCACTATATGTGACCCTTATAGGGATCTCCTCACTCTTAGGATTAGACATGGCTCTTATACCACTTGATGTAGCAGTAGACAACTATAAGTCTTTAAATAGAAAGAAATGGTGAAAGTTCTCAAATCCCTCAACACCCAAGGTGAAGGGTCCAAGTGCCTAATGCTTATCATAGGTATGGAAAAGGGCTTAAAGGAAGGTTATCACAACCCCACAAGGCAAGGTAACCTAATCACTAGGCTTACCAAGGTCCTAAGCACTAAAACTCACAAATGTATTGCTGAATTTCCTTAACAAAAAGACAAATCAAGACCTAAGGAGTGGATAAAAAGACTAGGGGTGGCCCAAAATCATTGTTATAGCCTATTCAAGTCTTATTCATGAGGATTCAATGATCATTTCATTTACAAGAAACCCATAACACCAAGTTGCTTCACAAACCAAGGATTTGCCTTATAACCCTTCCTAGAATGAAAACGAGGCATAAATTTGAATACATCCAAATGAGATGATATTTTTGTTAAGTATTTTGATACCCTTTTGGGTTTTATGAAACATCCCAGAGCACCAAAGGATAGAAATGAATAGAGGTCACTGCTATTGCAACATTAGACTTGGTTGTTAGGCCTAATTAGGGCTTCATTTACACTACAAGTACTCTTTCTACTATGGAAAAACTCAAAAAAAGTATAGATAAATGTGTGGGAATTTAAAATAACAAAAAATCCAAGGTTTTAAGCCTTGATGAATCCCCAAACAAAATCTAAGAAGCACTATCCTTAAATGGTGTATGGTATACACATTGAGATGCACACCTAGGGTATGGTGGCAAATCCAATCCTCTGCATCTGGTAGAAAATAACTTGAAAAATATCAAATTAAATTTTAATATCTTTCATTTTTCCAAAGGGTGTCAATTTCCCATGGTGGAATGTGCCAAAACAACCCAGCCCTAGGAGAATGTTGATTTTAAGGCTAAATTCTAGGCAATGAGAGTAAAAAAATTGATATCTTCCAAACTACAATAGATCAAAGCATGAGACTTGTTGAAAAATGAAGTAGACTCAATTTTACAACTTTTGGTATCATTTACACATGCCCTAACATCTTTACCAATCTATACAATGGCCAAAAACATAGGTTTTGCAGAGAAATATTGTTTTCTTTTATTGATTAAATTGCCAAATTACATCATATCTTCCTACCATCCGTCTATGAGGCTTTGTAGTGAATTCCAAATGGTTACATGGCTAGTTCAAATTGTCTTAGCCATTGGGAGAGGTAATTACATCTTTGAATAATGTTTAGGAAAGTTGCTCAAAAGTTGCTGACAATTTTTAGAGCAACTTTTGAAAAATTTACAAAAGTGCAAATCTAATGACCAAACGTGGTCCAAACTTTATGCAAGTGATCCAACATGGATCTAAAAATAAAAATCATATAAAAACCTATAATCCTATTAATTTTAGGCTTTATTGACCATTTTTGACCTTAGTTACCTAGGGCTCATAATTATACCTAATCTTAGAACTGGACCGTACAACTAGATCAATGTGCTTGTCTAACCTAAGTAGAATGTTTAGGACTCTTAGGTGCCTTATTTGATGATTCTATATTAGGTGACTATGAGTTATGTAAATGGATTATTTAAATATAATTAAATAAATGGTTAAATAAGGTATTTAATACATTTATTGCTTCAGCTATGTTATTATATGCAATTGCACTTGATTGAGTTGTTTAGTGTGCAAGATTTATATCCCTGATAGTGGCATGTGGATTTAGTGGTTCAACCACTCATTTTTTACCAATTTCATCCCTATATGGTCAACGTATCTTATTTTAATGATTAATTAAACCTTTTGGTGATTATTAAATCTGAACTCATTTGCATTATGTGATTAGACCAATGAGTGTGTCTGTGCATTTAGAGTTTTGCATTGTCATGAAAGTTGTTAAGGAAATTTCTATGTTTTTGGTTTTTTGGGCTTCTAATTTTATTGAATTTAATTTTTGGTAGCTTTTCCATAAGATGAATTCCTATTACTAGGAATAGCCCATTTTCATTTGTGTCAATTCGAGGTTTAACTAGGTTGGTTGGTTATTCACCCTAATCAATTATTCACTTGAAAAGTGAATAAGTATTGAAAAAGAAATTTAATTCCCAACTTCTCACTTTTCAATTAGAAAGTCTGAGAGTAAAACCCAAAATTGTGTTTATGAGGATTTACTATTTTTTTCATTGTGGGAACTATAGGTATGGCATTGTTGCAAGGTTGGTCTCATTGGATTCAGCTCGGGGAGACCTTGGATTGCCATGATTTTTGGATACTTCTATGGGATTTTTAATTTATGGTTTAGATTCTCATTTTATCCCTTTTGGCTGTGAGATAGGTCTCTCCCATTATATTTTTATTTCTCTATTTTAGCTTCTATTTTTGGTAGCCATTTTTTAGTAGGATGAGAACTAGCAGTCCCTTCCATTTTTATTTGTTAGTTCTTCCTAGTTGGTTGGGTATGAATATTTTTTCTTTTTTTGGATGAGGGTTTGGGGTTTTGCACTATTATGCTGGTCATTTTTTCATATGGACTCTAAACCTAGATTTTATTGGATTTTTGTGGCTTGTGTGCCCTAAGACCAAATGGGTTTTAATTTTGAAGTTTTCTAGTTTTCAAGGTTTTTTTTTCTTGATGTGTGTCACCTAGTTTTCTCAAGTTTTATTGGCATGGTGTTGGTCATGGACTTGGATTATCTGTAGGATGTTATTCAAACTATTTTTGCACTTTTATGTTTGCATTAGGATGTGTACCACATCCATACTCTTGACTTCATGTTCAATTGAGTGATTTAATACCTGGTGTTATGGTTTAGTTTGGACCTTTTATTTGGTTTCATGGATACTATGATTCATGTAGAATTCATACTCCTGAATTGAGGCTGCTAGTTGAGTGAGTTCATGATGTTTGGTCTTGTTGCATTATTGGGATTTGTGTAGAATCCATACTCCAGATTGAGGCCAGTTGAGTGATTTCATGATGTATGGTTTTATTATTCTTTGGGATTTGTGTAGAATCTGTCCTCCCAATCTTGTTTTGGTTGAGTGATATTTTGCTTGTGTTCTCATCCAGTCCTTGTGTTATGATCTTCATGATTGTGATGTGCCACACATGAGTATGTACATGTAAATTTGTCAAGTGACTTGTGAGACCCAATCTTCATGGTACTTCTAGAAGTTATGATCATTTGGGTTGGGTTGAGAATATGCATACCTATGGACACTCATCATTGGATGATTATGGGTAGAGTAGGGTAGCATGTGGAGGGGGATTCTATCTTTTAGTCTAGTGATCAGGGTGACATAGGTTGGTAGAGGGAGCTTTAAGTAAGTGGTAACTAAATAAAATGTGTGAGTGGTAATAAAACTTAAGATAATGAAAAAATTTATGTGTGTTGGCCTTCAAGGGAGTACCTTGAGTGAGTGTCCACATTCTTATGATAGTTCCAAGGGAGTACCTTGAGAGTGTTTCCACATGTGATTTGAGCTTGGGCTTGTCAATGCCAAGTGATTCTCCATGATGTCAGCCCCTACTTAGTAGCCCATTGAGTGTTTTACTAGGACATGTAGTTTATGTATTGTCTATGTTCTTAGTTTTAGTCATCTTACTGTCTAGCTAGAGTGTTAGCCATGGATGTTGTGCTTTATGTATGTTTGTGGTTGGATCATAATCTCCATCAACATGGTGTGAGTGGACCCTATGGGTTCCATGTGGTTGGGAGGCATAGCTACCCATACTACTACTAGTGACCGGTGTATAGAGATAGTTTTTTTCCCTAGTGCAATCATTGCAATATTTTTTTTCTTGATACTTCAAGTTTTAGAGTATGCTTTCTTGTGATTTATGCTTTCATTGGAATTATTGGATATCATGTTTATATGATCTTAGTTTATTTGATTCATTCTTATATTATGATGTTTAGCATATGATTAGATGATGTGAATTGTTTTGTTTGAGTATCTATTGTTGTGGTTTAGCATGTTAGATTTCCTATTCGTATGATGTTTAGCATATGATAGATGATGTGGCTAATCTATTGGATTATCTTATTCTTTACTTATAGCATGTTATATTTCCTTATTCTTATGTTTTATCATGTTTTAGTAGTGATTTCATCATAAGATAGCTTTGACAATCTAGTCTATGGTTTGGGATGTTATGCATAGGGGATGGCTAGGACCCATGATGGTCTTATGATGCTACTAATGGTTGGGAGGAACCACATACTAGTTTGGTTATTTAGTTATTGTGATTTTATTTCTATACATAGTGATGTTGCTTCCAAAATATTCTTTTACTACTACAGTTTAGATGGATAGATGTTCCTCTTTCTTGTTTCATGGCATCTTGTCATTTATGCACTCGAGTGTTCATTCCTCAATTTATGTGGATCCAATCCTCCATGTAGAGGAAACTTATTTTCTTAGATTTTTACCTTTATGTTTTCTATCTTACTAATTTGTATCCTCATGCAAAATTGTACTTTCTCACATGAGAATGCAAATGTTTGAGTGGTGTGTTGGGTTTCCTCGCACGACTTATGATGAATCATTGCATGAAACCCCACACCAATTTGGATGTTTTGGCTACTAGGCCAAAAATGTCCTAATGCAAGATGGTGTTTCCTTTCATGGCTTAGTTTACTTTCTTGCACAAAGAGGAACTTCCTTATGCAAGACTATCAATTGTTATACTCTTGTGCAAAAAATAGGGTTTTTGCTACTTTTCAGAGAATACAATTTGGACTTTTGAGTACCCTTTAGGAATGCTTGTGATTCCATGCTTTGTCAAATTGGAGATTTTGTGTTCTAATGTTGTCTTTGGTTTTTGTTCTTGAGTTTGTGTGTGTCAGTTTGGTAGTGGTAAAGATTTTTTGGTTGCCAAGATTGTTGGTGAAGTCTTCTATTGCAATCTTTGTAATCCCTGTATGATGTTGTCATGTGCATTCATACTTGTAAAAAAAAAATATCTTGGCTTGTATTGAATCCTTTTTCCAAGGATCTCTAGGTTGGGAACTACACTTTTTGCATGCACACTTAACTACATCATCATGACATTATATAGAACATGTCCTTAACTATGCTCATCCTCATCTTCAGCCCTCAAATCTCATGAGCTTAATATATGTCTGATGCTCTGATAGTTTACATATAATAACTAGTATATTGACATCAATGACAAACATTACCATGAATTCAACATATAATCATACTAAAAATCTCCTAATGGTCCAAAAATGCTAGGATACTCCCCTATAGGAATAGTATTAGGATTCCTAATAACAATCTCCCCCTTTGGCATTGATGGAGACATAGATGAAAAACATCTAAGTTCCATGAATACCAAATGCATATCTTTGATCTTGTACTCTTTCTTTTCAAATCCTCTCCATTAATCAAATTTGAATCTCATGAACAACTCTTCATCAGTATGTTGCTCCCTCACACACACACACACACACACACACACACTTTCCCCATTAACATCAATATTTTCTCCATTTATTGTTTTTAAGGTACAACTCTCCCACATTGACATCAATGAAAAAGGAATCATTATGTTAATTTTATTACAAATAATAAATATTGAACAAGCTTAAGTGTCCAAAGAAACTATTACATATAGGTTACCAAGAATCCTTCATGACTCATCTCAATCACATATACACTCCCATAGAGGAAGCTATTGACAATTGGTTATATGTAGTGATATAATTATTGTCATTAATGGTAACACATGATGTAAATACTTTTAGTAAACCTTGGAAATAAAGATACTTAGCTTTTGGTAGTCATAAAATTGTCTATTTATGAAATTGGTTTACAATAGTACATTGTTTTATATGTAAAATATTTTTGACATCATATTATGACTAGAAAAGTTAGATAGAGACAACATACATGTTGATGATGATGTATATAACCTAAAAAATTAGTATGGGTAGTATGAAAAAGAGATATTCATGATTTACTAGTGAAACAAAATAGTGGAATCAAAGTTAAAGGAGTTATTTTATTTACAAAATACTTACTTGATCAATTAGGGCCAACATACTAGATGTTTACTCTAAGTTGGAAACATATATTATGGTCTTAGTTGACCTAGCAACAATTTGTGAAAATTCATAGTATTTATGCAGAGGACATCTTGTGAGAATAAAATGAAGTTTTTTATATAAAAGGTGATATGCAAACTTTTTGTGAAGCAATATATGTGAAGATTTTGAGAACTTGATTTTGTGATCTAAGATCAAGTTGAGGTTAGAAATTAGTCTAGAAGAAGTTATAGCATCTATACATCTATATTTGAGAAACTTAAAATTTAGTTACTTGTTTGGGTAGTGAGCTCTTCTTGTAAATGGAAGTGCATGTTTGGGTAGTGAAATCATCTTGCATCTATTGTACCACAACTGCTAACAAGGTTTGAATCTTCTAATAGAGATTCAAAGTCTCCAAAAAGGGACTCTTTATACTAAATTTTCTCATTGAATCCTAACAGGGTCCATCCTCTAACAAGAAGCATATATATAAGTATATCATCTAGTGGGTATCATCCCCCTAGGGTTTTCTCTTGGCTAGGGTTTTCCTAGTTAACAAAATATGTTGTTATGAGTTCCCTTTATGCATGGTTATTATTTTTCTTTGGCATTACTTGTTTACTTTCTTATGCATGGTTCAAAGTAATTAATAATATCCAATTGGTGACAAAAGTTTGTAGAATACTGATTCACCTCCCCTCTTAGTATTCCCTATTTCTAACAATTGGTATTGGAGCATAGTTACTTAGAAGAGGCTTAACAATTTGAGTAAGGTCCCAATGGATATGGAATAATTTATAAAGAACCTTGAAGAGGCACTTGAAAAAATTGACCTCCTTATTGAAGAAAGAAATAAGTTGAAAGATATATATGAAGACTCCAAAGTATGCATTGGAAAATTAAAGGACAAGATTGAACATCTCAAATCCAAGCTTGAATCTATTGAATCTAAAACTAGTGATGATGAATATTCAAAATTGAAAATACAATACAAGATCTTGAAGCATGAACTAAAGATTATGAGTCTAAAGTTAAGTTTGAAGAATGATCCTAGAAAAGTTGAATCTAATTTAAAGATTAAAAATTCAAATCTTAGAGAAAATCTAGCAAAGAAGACATCTGAATTTGAAACATTGAAAGAAGATCATGAATAACTTCATAAGTACAACACAATTGTGAAAGGTGAACTAACTCAGTGCAAGCAATAGCTCAAAAAACTTTATACTAGTAGAGAAAAGCTTGATGAATCAATGCCAATAAAAAGACCTACTAATGATAAGATTGGTCTTGGTTATTTATTTAACATATCTGCAAAGAAACCTAAAAGTAAATGAGATCCAAAAGAGAAAGATAAATTTGATGATAATATTGAATCCAGTCAATCTTCTGAAAAATCTAAAGAAGTTGGATAATAGAAGGAAACTAAGAAATTAGATGAACTTAAGCAAGTGGAATCTCCTAAGGTAACTAGGTATGAATTTAGACATAAATGTTTTTCATGTAATGAAATAGATCATATGAAAAGAGATTGTACAAATAAATCATTTAATCATGTTACGAATTTTTACTATCATAATTGTCATGGTATTGGTCATAATGCAACTAATTGTAGGAAACCTAAATATGATAATGATAGAAGAAATAGTAGAATGTCTAGAAACACTAACCCTATAGATAGAAGAAGATATAATGAAAGGACATCTAGAGATAGCAAGCCTTATGAAGAAAGAAAGTAGATCATGTGTTATAAGTGTAACAACTTTGGACACATAGCCTAGAATTGTCAAGCACCTATTGATTAGTAGAATCCTAGAAGTAGAACCCTAGTATGTTAGTTATGAAACAACTTCGGACATATAGAAACATACTACAGAATCGATAGAAGCAATAATGGAAGGAACTTTGGAAATGACAAAAGGAATCATGAAAGTAACTCCAGAACTAAGAAAGACAATGAAGAAAAAACAAATGTAGTTAGTGAACTTTGAGAAGAACTTAATAAGGAATTTGTAAAGGGATTAGATATTTTAGAGGAAAAGTTAGATGATGTTAAGATAGGAAGATTAAATTCAACAATCAAGTTTGATTCAACAAGATGAATTAAGCTTGTTCATAGCACCAAAATTAGAAACTTCATTTAGAGATCGAGCTATGAGTAGTGAGGTTGAGAGACAATGTATTATAATATGTTTGGACTGTAGTTAAGATCTCTTGCAATTTGGAGCTTATTAAAACAAGTTATGAAGGAAATAAGAGCTACTATTATAATAGAGAAAGTTAATCTACAATAGAAGATAAAATCTATGTTTCTACAACAAAATTTGTGGAGCAAATTCTTGTGGAGCATTATCATGATGAACCTCAAATAACATTAGAAGATCAGACAATTGATCTTGAGTAGATATTCAATTTTAGAGAAAAATAAATAGCTTTTTCAATTTGGAAAAGTACACAATTAATGCAAATTCTAGCTAAATAAATAGAGTACAAACTTGATTATTTCTACATTGCAATCATCTCAGGAACTTAGAGCAACTAGAAGCAGTTTGGAAAATTTATTTTGAGCAAAACCTTACTCCAAAAAAGGCATTTTATCATTTTCCACATACAAATTCCTTGATAAATTTATTTTTGATGTAATGATGGATATGTCAATTGTTGAGAATATTGAGGATATTGAGAGACCCAAATAAAAATTTGTTCCTATGAAACCCCTAGAGGATAATCCTAATTTAGCCTTATCAATTACTCTGGACAACATAGTTTTCTTGGAAGATGTAGGAAGCTACCTATGTAGTAAGTTTGAAACCTTTGGAAGTGAGTTTATGAATAGAGATGTGGATTTTTTTAAAATCATGATATGACTATTAGGCCCAGATATGAGCATTTGAAAGAGTTAGACTTAGTTAGATATCATTTCTACCCTAAACTTGATACTAAAGAATGGAAATAGATCATATTAAGTAGAATTCATAAAAATAAGATTTGGATGGGAGAAAATATAGTTAACATCTATGTCGACCTTATTCATGAGGTCACTAGTTTCAGCAAACAAGGCAATGTACCTATTGGTGAGAAACTAGTTAAGAAAAAGGTTGAAAATTATGCTAAGCCAATCTACAATGGTAAAGAAATGGTGATCAACACCATCAGACAAAACGGTGTGAGATTCTTGAGAAGAATCATTAAATATTCTATTTTTACAAGTTCTAAAAGTGATGAGCTATCAACAGGCTTAATTTATGCAACTTATAAGAGATGTGTTGAGAAAGAACAATTGAATTTGTTAGAGTAAATAATTAATTACTAATTATTTATTCTATTTACTTAAGCTTACTTAGGTAAATCATTTCATTTATTAGTTTTAGTCTAGGAGTTTGTTATAAGTTGTTGACAATATGGGAGTTTTTTATCTCCTAAGTCATACTTATCCTCTCACCTTGTTTGAGGACTTTCCACCTTATGTGGATGTATGCTTAGCTGCCACACTTATCTCCTAGCATCTTCTAGCTTTTTCTAGGAGATTCCTTGAGCTCTTTATATTCAATCTCCCTCATTGTATTTCATATCAATAACACATCACTTCTTGCATATTGTAAGTACATATTTTCTCATTTGTAATATCTTTTGGTCTCTCATGTCCATTTAGGGTTTTTCCCTAGCTCCTTGCTCTTCCTTCCTTGGCTTCTCTTTGATAGGTTATTTTCATGCAGGTGATCTTGGGCATCTTCGGAGTTGGATTTCATAAACTCCAACATGGTATCAAAGCCTTCCTATTGCTGCTTGATTGAAGGATTTTTGAAGCCGTGATTTGAAGTCACAAACTGTAGTTTGTTTGTGCATTTTTCTTCAAATTTGGAGAAATTTTTTTTTTTGGAGAATGTTGGGCCCAAACAGATGTTGCCGTTGGATCCAAAAGGCCATTTGCAGTCAGGATTCATATAAAAGTTGTCAATTTTGGAGATAGAGCTCTAGGAGGCAAACTTTTTTTAGTTGCAGGCCCTTCTGTATGGTCGTACGGATGATTTTGTGGAAAAAAATAAAATTTAGATCACCACCACTATGCCACCGTAGGTCTGCCAATGCACCACTTGTACACTGCCCATAGTGGGCATGGCCAACAGTAATGCCTTTCCATCGTCGTGGCCTAGCCTCAGCTTACACTCTGCCTGAGCACCTCCTCCTCTAGTGGCACCTCCCCTGTCACCGGTGGAGCCTCCCCTTCTCGTCACTCTAGCCCCAGTTTCCTCCATTGCACCCAATCAGCTCCCCTCCTATTCTAGCCAACCAATGTTTGACACTTGGCATTCCTTTTGCACAGTTAATAGCAAAGTCAACATCTGTGTCAGTGCACAGTCAGCAGGAGTCACCCAGTCTGTGGGTGACATGTGCTAGGTCTTCCATGTGGCACTTTGCCATGTGGCATCCAAGTGGCATATTTTTTTATGATGATAGCCTCCAAGCTGTCAAATTTATGCTCTTGAAATGCTGACATCAGTGCTGCATCATGTGCCCCTTGCACCTGTCCTAGGTCATTTTGGACCTACCTTCAATTTTTGGCAATAACTTGAGCATATGGACGTATTTTTATGATCTGAAAGAAGCACAAGAAAGATAGTTCTGAGATAGAGACATTGGTGTAGTTATTTTTAGGTTTTGATGTAGTTTTATTATCCATTTATTTAGTTGAAGTCCAAAGTTTTGTTTTTGACTCTGACAAGCTTTTCTTTTGCATCCCATTGCCATTTTTTGAAAATGTTATATTTCTGGAAAGTTGGTTCTATCTACTTTTTAGAAATGCTATTATTTCCTTTAGATTCTACCCCATGCTCTTTCTATCATTATTTTGGAATTTTTGGTCCATGGTGGATATCTTGGGTGTTTTAGGTCCGAGGATCATTTTCTTGGTATGGGATCCTTTTTTTGGGCTATACTTTGTTTTGTATCACCTTATTTTAGTTTTGATCATTGTAGATATCAATTGTAAGCACTTTTGTATACACACTGAGATAAAGTGCCACTCTTGTATTCTGGGGGTCATGAACATTGTTTTGAGACAGTTTTACATGCACTATTTTCATAAAGCACCATGGGGGGATAGTAGTTGCCATGTTTGTGCCCTCTTCCTTTGTCAAGTGAGTGTCCCTTCCATGACATTAGCCCCATGTTGAGTCAGTTTGGCCATGTCTTTATGGGTGTTTGTACCTCTTTCCCTCTCTTGTCATTCTTGGTTTGTTTGCAGGAGACTTTGGCCCACCTTCTCAGTTGCCTATCATCTCACCCCATCTCCATTAAGGTGGGGTTATGATGTTGTTTGAGTGCATCCATGGTTTGATGGTTTGATAGTGTGAACTATGTATTTAGTTATTGATCCTATATACAAGGTGATTGCAATGACTGGCTACCTATGCATTTTGGTGAGATGGATCATCTACCATATAGACATGCTTAGTTCATGCCATCTTCTTCCTTGGTGGTTCTTCAGATCAACAGTTTCTTTCTGATGGTAGATTTTGAGGCTTCTTCATGCTTTAGTGATGCTCTTCATGATCACTCCTTCTTCCTATTTTAGGGGACATTCCCTAGTTGGAGGCTTCTTTAGTTCTTCAATAGGTTCTTACCTCTTTTTGGGGGAGGGTTTTTCCCACGTGGTTTTCTCTCTTTTCCCACTTTTAGAGGTTGTATTTTTTTTGCATTGTTCATGGGTACCTAAAATGGCCTCGTTGCTGGGACCCATTCTTGCATTTCTTAGTTTTGTGAGCTTAAGGTATTCTGAGCTTAAGGCATTCCCCTAATTTGCAATTAAAGGGGGGTGTTAGAGTAAATAATTAATTACTAATTATTTATTCTATTTACTTAAGCTTACTTAGGTAAATGCATTTCATTTATTAGTTGTAGTCTAGGAGTTTGTTATAAGTTGTTGACAATACGATAGTTTTTTCTTTCCTAGGTCATACTTATCCTCTCACCTTGTTTGAGGACTTTCCACCTTATGTGGATGTATGCTTAGTTTCCACACTTATCTCCTAGCATCTTCTAGCTTGTTCTAGGAGATTCCTTGAGCTCTCTATATTCAAGCTCCCTCATTGTATTTCATATCAATAACACATCACTTCATTCATATTGTAAATACATATTTTCTCATTTGCAATACCTTGTGGTTTCTCATGTCTATTTAGGGTTTTTCCCTAGCTCCTTTCTCTTCCTTCCTTGGCTTCTCTTTGATAGGTTATTTGCATGTAGCTGATCTTGGGCATCTTCGGAGTTGGATTTAATCAACTCCAATAGAATTTAAGTGAGATTCTAAAAGTACAACTTCTTGAGAATTTGGAGAAAATTAAGAGAACTAAGAATGGTGTATTCAAATTCCAATCTCTGATTAATCACATTTTCTTTCATTTAATTAAGAGATTTCCATTTTTATCAATTATTGATATTATAAGCAATGAAAGATGTACTATGGTCAAGATAATAGATGTGTGCAGAAGACATCTTGTAGAGAAAATCTTGGACAATAAAAATTTAATTATGAGGACATTTCAGAATGAGATGAAATAGAGATATAGAATTTCCCCTACAATATTGTTAATATATTTAAGAATGATATATTTTTTATGGTGTACACTGACATAACATATATTGAAGCAGTGGAACCTTGGGAAACATTTCTTGAGCCCCTAGGTTATGAATTGAGTGATGATATAGCTATTAGTTATATTGATTTATTGTTAAAATATGATATAGATCAAGCATCATACAGATTTGGAACATATGAGGAGATAACCTAGTCAACCTACTAGGCATCATCTAAAAAGGCATCTCATAAGAAGATTGCATCTATAATAAAGAAAGCATTTGAGGCTAGCACACTAGAAGAAGAATCACAAACAATTAGATAAACAATCTCCAAACTAAAACAAACTAGTGAACAAGGTGTAATGTATATGACACCTCTATTAGTTGGCCAAGCATCTAGTATATCCATTATAGAAACTCTGATAGGAGAGGAGATGAACTAATCTCTAGTTCATGCTATTAGTCTACCTCTGAGACCTAGGTAACTTCTAAGTTCACCTAGTGGATCCGTAGGATCCCTCTTATGTAGAGATCCCTCAATCCTAATCCCCACTCTTCTATCTTGAAAAAACTCCACTTCTTGCCATTTGCTAGGTTCTCATTCTAGGTGGAGAACACTCTAGGTTCCTAGCTGAACTAGGTATTCCTTGGTCAATTCTTGCACACTAGTTGCAAGGTTATGGAGATAGTGAAAGACCTCTCAACTCCTTTTCCATGGCACAAATAAACTCTATTCACTTAACTTTCTTACTAATTCCATACTTTCCCTTAAAAATAGGGCCACACAAAAGAGCCGCAATTAGCCCTCTTGTTCTTAGAAATCAGGGATTTCTTCAAATTTCTTCCACTAAGCAATTCAAAATTTCTTCATAGACCCCAATTCATTTCATGAGTGCTCTTATATTTTCAAGTTTTTGAGCCTCAAAAAGGTCATACAATACCTCTACAAAAATTGAGGGTTTTGAGGGTTACAAGACCTTTACAAGGTCAATTTGTTGTTTGGATTGGTTAGGTGCCTTAACTAATTGCTAGCACTATTTAATTCTTTCCAAAGAGCTTCCACTCACTCCCCTTCATTCCCCATACCCACTTTGCTGATGATCTTCAAAATCTTGAAAATTACAATCTTTGTAATTTTAATGTTCCCTAGTCAAGCATGCTTTGGCTTGCTTAGAGAAAGAGCTTAAAAATGCCTCTGTGGATTTTGAGGGACCTTCCTTTTGCAAATAGGAAGCACATAGAGAAAAATCACTATCCCAAAGAGGCCATACTATTTCTATTGTGGAATAGTGAGTTACATCTCTTCTATTGCTAACTATCTAGTTTAGAACAATGAACTGGTAGGAATGAAGAGAATTTACAAACAATGAAAGGAAACAAAAACACACCTACTCTACTAAAGAAAAAGTGTCCTTAAAAAGCCTATCTACAATACCAAATGAATAGATCAATGAAATAAAAAGTCAAAAGCTTTCTTAACTTTATATTTTGTCTTTTTACATTCAAACACCATGCCACAACATATACTTTATACACTAACTCATAAATTTATATAAGATTAGGGTTTTAGAAGCTTATATATGGCTTCTTAGGTCTTTCCCCCTCACATTTAGGGCTTACATAAACCTCCACCATGATTGGAAGGGTTTTTGCAAGTTAATCAACAATTTTGCAAAGTTGCAACTTTTTGCAATTTCTATGTTGACATCTTTTCTTGCCAAATTGGCTATCTCTTGGCTATTCAATGCTATAGACCCTTCCCTAGGCTAGAGATCTATCCTATTTCATTGACAAGGAGTACCATATTCATTCCAAGGCTCTTCCTAGGACTCTTAAAAGTCTTCTATCCCCTAACTAGTGTTTCCAAGGTACACAACTAGGTCCTGAAACCTTTATTCTAACTACAAAACTCTCTTAGAGCATATCAAAAAAAATTGAAATTGGTGAGGGTACTATGTTTCAAGGTGCCCCTACACAAAAATTCTACAAAATAGAGCATCCCATATACTATTGTATCAACTAAGCAACCAAGTGGATTGAAAAGATAGTCTAAAAGAGTTAAGTAGCAAGCTACTAGACCAAAGAAAGGAAAGAAGACATTGTTGACAATTAAGGACTCTAGTGATAAAGAAGAAGAAGAGGAACTAGAATACAAAAAATCAAAGAAGGTCATTGTTTCCATGTAGCCAACAAGTAAAAAAAGGCAACCATGGAAACCTAAGATAGAGAAAATCAACACAGTCATTGTCAATGAAGGAAGCTTTGTGTAGATGAACAAGCTGTATGATTTATACAATGGCATTGAGAAGGAACAAATAGATATCTCTACTATGAGATATATTATTCTTAACAACTTGAAACTTGAGAGTATTAAAGGCATGATGAATCAAAAGGTTTATGATAGACTTATAGCTAAGAAGGCACTAGCTCATGAAGAAGACATGGAACTTTGGAATTCAATGCTAATAACTATGTGCAAGATAGATAATGAAGAAGAAATCAAGAAATTGATGAAGAAACTAGCATCTTATTTATGAAGTAAAATGAGGCCATTATTATTCATAGGAGGAGAAAATATTGTTATAAGAAGTGAAACTATAGTAGCTATCAATCAAATGATAAGTGAGTTAGAGGTAAAACCCACTACTGCATAGAAAAATTTGGAAGTATCAGTAAGTGGTGATACTATGTAGATTGATTAGACAAATATTATTGTCAACATTGATGAAGATCCGTTCAATCAACCTAAGCCCCATTTTGAAGATATTCAAGACCAGTTGAGACTAATTGAAGAAGATTAAAAAAGCTAAGCTAAAATTTCTTGAAGAAACAAAGAAGCAGAAAGAAGATGAAAAGAGGAGAGAAGAAGAAAAGGAGGAAAAGTTGGAATAAGAAAAGAAATAAAAAGAAAAGGAAGTAAGAGAAAACAAAGAAAGAGAAGAGAAGGAAGAAGAAGAGAGGAAATCTAAGAAGGCATTAGAGAAGAAATAAAAGGAAGATGAGGTAAAAGAATCTAGCTCATCCTCTCCTATCTCTCTTGCTAACCTTACAAGTGATGATGACAATCAATCTAACTTGATCACATCCTTGACAATTTTTTTTGAGAAGAACAAAAAGGTGAAAAGTCTACAAAGAGCATTAATGAAGGTGATTGGTAGATTGCATAACACCTTCATCGCTACACATACTAATGTAGACCCCAAACAAAGAGTTCAAGAAGTTGTAAACTCATTCGATGATGAATTTACAAATTTGTTGAATTTTGTTGAGTCTAAGACTTAGATTTCACATGATGCTAATCTTTTTAGAGCCATTTGCAAGAATATTCAGAATGATTTACTGAGTCTTGATACTTGTGTCAAGGAACTCTAAAGATGTCAACAAATTTGCAAGGTACTATACATAAAATGTACTTTATCTCATATGTTGACCAAATATTTGGATAAAAATATTCAAGGGAAGTTGATTGTGCTGGAAGCTTTAACTAATCAGTTACAACAACCCTCTTGTAGAGTTGATTTGGAAGGACAAAATTTTGGTGTTCACATAGACATAAGGAAATTGGAACTTGAAAAAAACTTAACTTTGAGAAGACTACCAAAATTTAGAGAGTCCATTTCTCAAAAGATATCAATCATTGATAGACAATTGGAAGAATGTGTCAAAGTGAAGGACACTTATGCAAGCTTCACCTACTCCAAACTTAATGCAGATGAGATTGCATCATATACCTTATGTGAAATGCTCACTACTACTGAAGTAGAAAAGGAGATTTGGGAGAAAGGTATGAATAGTTTGAAGGTAAATTTTGATTATTACATGAAGATATTCGCAACTTGAGGGTAGTAGACAAAACTTTTTGACAGTTTTTGGACTTTTCAACCTTTGTCATTGATGTCAAAGGGTGAGAAGTTGTATAAGAAAAATGTGTAGTAAGTTATGGATGTAGAAATCATATCCCAAGGGGGAGTAATTAAGAAATTGAGCATTTTTATTATGAAGTATATGTAATGTATTAGATGATAAGTATTGTAAGTTTTTGTTAAGGTTTTGTCACTTAGCCAATTTTCCTTACTTTGTTGCCATCAATGCCAAAGGGGGATATTTTTGACAATTGGCTATATGTAGTGATGCAATTATTTTCATTAATATAAACACATGATGTAAATTCTTTTAGTAAATGTCAGAAATAAAGATACTTATCTTTTGGTACTTAGAAAATTGTCTAAGTATGAAATTGGTTTACAACAGTACATTGTTTTATATGTAAAATGTTTTTGACCTCATATTATGACTAGGAAAGTTATATGGAGATATTATACATGTTTATAATGATGTATATAACCTCAGAAATCAATACAGACACTATGAAAAAGAGATATTCATGATTTACTAGTGAAATAAAATAATGGATTTAAAGGTAAAGGAATTGTTTTGTTCACAAAATAATTACTTGACCAAGGGCCAACATCCTAGATGTTTACTCTAAGTTGGGAAAGTATATTATGGTCTTAGCTGACCTAGAAGAAATTCATGAAAAGGAATGGTATTTATGCAAGGATATCTTGTGAGATTGAAATGAAGTGTATGGTATGTTTTTATGATATAAGAGGTGATATGCAAACTTTTTGTGAAGCAATATATGCAGAGATTTTGAGAACTTCATTTTGTGATCTGAGATCAAGCTGAGGTTAGAGATCAATCTAGAAGAAGTTATAGCATCTATACATTTGTAGTTGAGAAACTTAAAATTTAGTTACTTGTTTGTGTAGTGAGCTCTTCTTGTAATTGGGAGTGCATATTTGGGTAGTGAGCTTGTTTTGCATCCATTGTACCACAACTCCTAATGGGTTAGAATCTCCTAATAGGGATTCAAAGTCTCCTAACAGGGAGTCTTTCTACTAAATTTTCTCATTGACTCATAATAGGGTCCATCCTCTAACAAGGAAATATATATCAATATATCATCTAGTGGGTATCATCCCCACTAGGGTTTTCCCTTGGCTAGGGTTTCCCTAATTAATAAAATATGGTGTTATGAGTTTTCTTTATGCATGGTTATTATTTCTATTTAGCATTACTTGTTTACTTTCTTATGCATGAATCAAAGTAATTAATAATATCCAATTGGCAACAAAAGTTTGTAGAATACTGATTCACCCCACTCTTAGTATTCTCTATTTCTAATAGAAGCATCCAACATTTGGTCTAGATAAACAATAGTGTTTTTTAGTATTGGATTGATGCAATCTTTGCATCATTTACTCAAAAGTAGGTAGGTGCATAGCCCCAATTATGCCTCTCAAATACTCAAATACTCAAATTCTTTATAAATATATCTTCTGTCTACTTCTTTGTAATGATATACTCTAGTCTGATCTCTTTCTTTGCTACTTTATCTCTAAAAATATGATTATATATATATATATATGATTTATTTTAGAATGTAACACATATTTCTTAGACATACTCATTGTACTCATATTATCACAATGTATGATAACATACTCTCTAAACTCAAATCCAATGTCCTTCAACATATTCTTCATTCACATGATTGATTGCAATTATTTGTTACTATTATATATTCTTCTTATGTTTTACTATATGAAATACAATATCATTTATTTCTTAGAGAAGAAACCAATCTTCCTTCTAAGAAATATTATCCACCACTTGTACTCTTTATGTCATTCATACTTCTGGCCCAACCCACATCACTATATGCACATAAGGTAAGGTCATTTTATTTGTCATATCATAACTCAAAATCATGTGCACCCTTCAAATATCTAAAAATCCTATTCGCTACTACATAATGTTATTCATTAGGATCAACTTGAAATCTTGCAATAGTGGCAACTACTTTTTTTTATATATCTAGTCTTGTATGAATCAAATACTACAAACCTCTAGCCATAGATCTATACTTCTTCTACTCAATAGTAGGTGTCTTATATTTTCTAGATAACTCATGACCAATTACCATAGGTATACCAACACATTTAAAATATTCCAATCTAAATATTTTTAAAAGGTCTTTTAAATTTATATTTTGTGATAAGAAAATATCATCACTATTTTACATAATCTACAAAGCCAAGAAATACTTCATCTCATCAATCATGATCATCTCAAATTCCTTCTTCATTTCACAAGAAAATGCTTCACTTACTTCATCATCACCTCCAAATATTATGTCATCCACAAATACTTAAATAATTAGTAAACCATCCTTCAAATAAAGGTTACTATCTCCAAAACCTTTAGAAAATTCCAAAATTTCCAAATATTTATCCTACCTCGCATATGAGGTTCTAGGTGCTTGTTTCAATCAATATAGTACTTTCTTCAACTTTCATACCATATCTCCTTCATTTTTCAAAGGTAATCCTTTAGTATTCTCAATGTAAAATGCTACTTCAAGTTATTCATTCATTTTTTTCGATTTGCAATCCATTTGATACACTTTAATTTCTTGTTAGCCACATATGCCAAAAATATTTTGATGGCTTCTATTCTAGCAATAGCTACAAATGTTTCCTCATAATCAATACCTTCTAACTATGAATAACCTTTACATACTAGTCTTTCTTTATTTCTCACAACTTCACCTTATTTTAGTTCTGAAAACCCACTTATTTCCTATAAAATTATTGTCTTTAGGTCTAGGAATCAATTCCCATGTATCATTCTTCACAATCTGATCTAATTTGTCTGTTACAGCTTAAATCCAAAAGCCACCTTTACTAGTTTCATTTGCACTTTTAGGCTCTATTTGAGAAATTAGACATAGTTATTCTCTTTATACCTTGTTCCTTGTCATCACTCCTCTATCTTTTCTACCAATAATATGATCAATAGGATGATTCTTTATTGGGTTCTTATTAGGAGTCACTATCCCAACTCTTGCTTCAGCTCTAGGTTCACTACCTAGTTCTTCTCTCTATTCAAAAATAATATGTCATTATAAAAATATATATAGTCACATAAAATAAATAATAATTATCTTGATTAGCCTTTGGATTAGTCACTTCATTAGAATCATAGTCAAGCATTCTTTCCTAAATTCCAAAATTCTCGTCAACTCTTACATTTATGATTTCAACAATAGTCTTAGTTCTTTGATTAAAACATATGTATGATTTAATTTTCAATGAATAACCAAGAAATATACATTCATCACTTCTTGTATCAAACTTTCCAATGCCATCTTGTCTCCTAATATAACACTTACACCCAAAAATTTTAAAATACCTAACTGAGGGTGCATGTCCAAACCAAAGCTCATAAGGTGTCTTACTAGTACCTTGTCATATCTATACTTTATTCATTCTTTATAACACTATGTTAACTACTTCTCTCCAAAATATCTTTAAGACATTTTGATCAGACATCATAGCTCTTATTGCCTTTGTTATTGATCAATTTATCCTTTCTACTATACCATTCTACTAATGTATCTTAAAGGTTGAAAGTATTATTTTAATGACATTTAGTTGATAAAAACTATTAAAGCCATTCAAAGTAAACTCTCCACCTCTATCATACCTTAAACACATAATAGTTAATCCATAATAATTTTAAACTCTATTCTTAAACACATTAACCTTCTCAAATGCTTCATATTTTTCTCTAAGAAATGCTACCTACATCATCCTAGAAAAATCATCAACAAAAATCATCATGTACCTTTCACCATAGAATTCTCTTATGG
The DNA here is from genome assembly GCA_028749045.1 of Cupressus sempervirens. Lineage (NCBI taxonomy): Eukaryota > Viridiplantae > Streptophyta > Pinopsida > Cupressales > Cupressaceae > Cupressus > Cupressus sempervirens. Next base: position 36,358,800 of record CM053786.1, on the reverse strand, counting down.
TGTAGGGACACCTAGGTGGGCTCATGGAAGACCTAGGTCTCTTATTTATTTTTTCTTGTAGTGGTGCTATTCACACCACTGGGTGAATAATAGGTGATGCAAGAGCACCTAGTGGTGTAAGGGAAATCCTGTATCACCCAAAAATATGCTTAGTTTTAGTTTATGTTTAAAGTGTTTTCATTTCTAGATACCCATTTTGGTCAAATAAAGATTCCAACTCTCATAGCTCCACTATTCGTTTTCTAGGTTAGAGTTTTCGAGCACCTTATGATATGTCCCGATGTAGAAAATAGGTTATTTTGTAATTGAGACTTAATTATGATTAGTTAGAGTGTGTGAGTTGGAGGAATGATTATACTTGTAATTTAAAGCAGTCCAAAAAAAGAATTAGGTCAAAAGAGACCTCCTAAGAGCAATTCTAAGTCATATTTGAGGCACTAAACGGCCTTGTACTCACCCAAAATATGGTGGACAAGAAAATCTCATCCATAAGGCTATAGAGTGTTTGGAGAGCTTTCCAAAAATAGAAATGGTAAATCAATTAGAGTCCCGAATCAAAAGTTATACCTCCCAGAAGTTGGACTACAAATTCTTGATTCTTCTAATTTTACACTGACTTCTAATGAGTTTTCTAGAACCTTCTATTTTGGTGATGGATGCAAAATGACATATTCTAAAATTTATTCCTAACCCTAAACCTAATTCAGGTTACCTAAGGACATTTCAAGCATTGTAAAAGGTAGTTTTTGGTGGAGTTTGGGAGAAGGACTATGATAAGGGTTTTCTCCAAAATTTGATAACATTGTAAGCCCATAGGGAATGTCTTGGAATCTATTGTCATTGTAATAAATTTAGTAGTAGATCACTTTTGATAATAATATTTCCCTTTTTCCATTATGTTCATTTTGGTCTTGGGTTGTGTCCCCATCAAGTGGTATCAGAGCAGGTTTTCCTGAGTGTGTAGACAAATTACTGAATGTGAGGCAGTTTGCACTAGGACTATGTGGTTGTGGATTTTGATACAAGAAGATACCTCTACTAGGAGAGTGTGATGGAAGGGTTGGAGTTGCTACTCCTAAGGTTAAAGCCCTCTAGAGACAAGTCTAGACATTATAGGAGGAGATCCATAGAGGGATGAATGTTGTTGTAGGTGAAAAAAGTGAGGAAGAAAATGAAGATGAACAAAATATTGGGCAAGAAGGGGAAGGAGATGGAGAAGTCCTAAACCAGGTAGAGGAGAAGCTTTCTAGGGCCATTCCCAAGCTTGGAAAAAGACCTAAAATCAACATCAACATGTTTTCAAGAAATATAAACCTGGATGAGTTGATCAACTAGACCAATGAGCTAGAGGAATATTTTGAGTATGAGGATATTGGGGACCCTGATAGGGTTAAGTTTGTGAAGGACAAAATGAAAGGTCATGCCAAAATATGGTGGCAAGAGATTCAGTTGGAAATAAATAGAAGAGGAAAGGAAAAAATCACAAGATGGGATCGCATGATGTATAAATTAAAGAAGTAGTTCATTCCTATTGATTACAAGCTTGGTTTGTTCAAAAAGATGTAAGGGTTAAAGTAAGTAGGAAAATCTATCCAGGAATACATAGAGGAATTTTACTAAGTCCTTATTAGGATAGGGCATGTAGAAGAAAATAAGGAGAAGGTTGCTTATTACCTTAGTGGGCTAAGACCTAGCATTCAAGAGGAGTTAATTTTGGTTAGAATGACTAGCATTGAAGAGGCATACCAATTTTCCTTGTGAGTTGAGGAGAAGCTGGAAAAAAAGTTTGATGGAAGGAAAAGAGGGTGCAGTCAAGGAGGAAGGGGTAGTGGTAGGTCATTTGGAAGCAAAAATGAGAATTAGAAGAAACATGAAGATGTGGGTACTAGCCAAAATTATAGTAACAAGGGTTTCAACTACTCCCGTGATCAAAACTTTGGAGATTAGAGAGGAAAAGGAAGAGGATGTGGACAACATTTAGGAAGAGGAGGCATGCATGGTACCTATATTCATTGTAATGAATAAGGTCATCATGCCTTTGAATGCCCTCAGCACCAAGGAAGGATAGATAGGAGAGTTGATGGTCAAGAAAGGGTTGCTCATGTGGATGATGATGCAGAGTCATCACATTCAAAGGATGTAGAAAGAGGAGAGGTTATAGTTAACAAAAAGGTCTTACTAATCAGTGAGACTAAACCTAGAAAAAGGAGGAGTATGTTTCATTCCAGGTGCAAGTGTGAGGGTAAATGTTGTGATGTGATTTTTGATGGTGGAAGCATTGAAAACTTGGTGTCAGAGGAGATGGTCTCAAAGCTAAAGCTCAAGAGGGAGCAACAACCCCAACCTTATCAAATTTCTTGGGTGTAGGACGATCATAAGTTCCTAGTGTGTACACTAATATATTAACAAGAAACACTAATCTATTTTAAAACAAAAGCATTAACTAACAAAACTAGTATAAACTTTAGATGAGACAAAGAGAGGTCCTCAAATGAGAATATGAGCCATAGATAGGCTCTCTAAATGAGGATGACCACTTGATTAGTAGATGTGTCCTTTGATATTTATTTGGGATGTATGCTCTGTTGGTACGATTTTTTACATTTGTAGAAGTTCTGAAATTTTTTTGGAAATTCTGGTGAAAAATCATTTAGGTCTTTTGTTTTAAGAAAATTAGGGTTTTCACTCCTCATATTTTTGAAAGTTTTAAGTTTGCCCTAGTTGTGTCTTGCTTTGTGTGATGGTAGATCCTATTAACTTTTGAAGGTTGGTCTCTTACCTCAGCCATGAAAATGCCCTAAATCTGAAAACCCTAGGTTCCCCTTTGAATATTTGAAGAGAAGTTGTAAAATGCTTTAAGTTTGTCCTTTACGATCTTACAATGTAAGGTTTCACGTAAGAATGGAATGCCTTTATCTTTTGTTTTCGTGGTCATGTTTTATAGCACAGAAAAGAGGCATAAAGGATTTCATGTTCTACGGGGATATGCTCTTATTTTTTGTAGTAGCAAAATTGCTTGGCCAGAGGCTTCCCGATCATACGAATGGTTCTGTAAGCGAAGAAGCATAAAGGTTTATTGCGCTTTGAATGATCTTGTTACAGGGCTATGAGTAAGCAGTTTGAGTGAAGAGGCAGAGAGGTATTGAGTTGTGATCTGTGCATATACATTTCAATGAATAGTGTAAAGGCGTAATACCTCGGCATGGCATAAAGCTTTATTTGAAAGGTGCATGAAAAAGTTTTACGGTTCTATGAATAAAAGGGTAAATGTAAGAGCGAAAGTAAGGTTCAAACGTGATTACGTGCATATGTTCTTGAGTTTATGGACAACCGTAAAGCCTTGTTCTAGTAGTAAAGGCATTGAGTAGAACCTGTTGAAGCGTTAGAAGGGCCTAGTTGCAGTGAATCAGATGAAGACACAAAATTTATGTCAGATGGGCCCAGCCCGCATGGCATATGACTTAAAGTATGAATTTTGCATGTGCACAAAATTAGCGGCGATGTTATTTTTAAAATTTTCTAAGATCAAATCTAGGTTGTTGATATTTGAGAAGGGCCGTTTTTGTCATTACACCCTTACGCTTGCTAGGAAAGTGTATGAATGAAGGGCTATTTTATCTTCTCTTCATAGTCATGAGTTCAGTCTCAGCATATAGGCATAAAATGGTAAGTGGGAGATAAAAGAGGAGGCTTTATGTTTTTATGATAAAAGGTAAACATAAGAGTGGGATGTTAGTTTGGAAGGCTCTCTGAGCATAGGGGATAAATGGATTTCGTAAAGGCGTAAAGGATTGTTCAAAGAGAGCCATAAGGTATTTCAATGCTACAGGAAAAGCTAAATCGTAAGAATAGAGGGTAAGTTTTGAAGTCTTACGATCTCTCAGGAAATGAAGTAAGCGGAGCGACGTAAAAGAGATTTTTAGGTTTTTTGTTGATACGAGGATGTGTGAGCATAAAAGAAAAAAAGGAAAGAAGAGGTAAGAGCTTTACACTCATATGAAGAATTGTTGAATCGTAAGATTGAAGGTGACAGTCAAAAGGATTCTGATCTTGCGATGTGAAGGGCAGCGTATAAGCATAAAAGGTGAAGAAGGACTAAGATAATGGTTTTACACTTATATGACGAAGGTCTAAGTCGTACAAATGGAAGAATGTAGTGAACAGGTTTGAGATCCTCCGGGGTAAAAGGCGTTGGAAGAACATAAAAAGGGATTTTCAGAAAAGTGCCAAGGTGTCATTACATTCTTACAATTAGGGCATACTAAAGCGTCTCCAAGTGAATGTAGAGATCCATCGAGGGCACTTTCGACATTATAAAGATTGAAGGTTTGACTTGCCATAAGAACAAAAGATAGTCATTTAAAGAGAAAATAGCTGATGTGTCACAACAGGTAAGAAAGAAAGACAAAATTACTGTAGCCAAGTAAAATAAAGCTTTGAAAAGTACATCAGAATCAAATTTTGCCACTGATATACCCTGATGGCAACTTGTGTTCATAGTTTTAAAGATCATGCATGCCAAATTTATTGAAAAGGTTGATAGATGTATGATTAAAACATTGAAGCTTGATTAACTATCAGTGTATTTACTACTATGAAGTAGATTGTTTTCTGTCACATTCTAGAATTCGAAAGTTTTAGAGCTCTGTGTATTCTGTGCTATTGTCAAATAATCCAAAATATAGTTTGAAGGAAAACATGGCTGACAAAGAAGCTGAAGAGATACATGAAGAAGAAGTTGAAATCGAAGATGAGGGCGATGATGTTGTAGAAGTCACACTAGAAGGAAAAAGAAAGAAATCTGCTGTTAAGACAGAAAAGAGGACAAGGGTCAGCAAATTGAACAAGCATGCAGAAGACTCGCTAAAACTCCTTCCAGGGTCGTCAAACGCAATTTTTGCAAATGATCATATATTTAGAGACCCTCTTTTTTTTTTTGAGATGATGAATTCCCTAGAATGATTGGTTATGATCTTTTTATGTACTTCTATCAGAATAGAACAAAAAATGTACCAGTGTGTAACTCCTAGAACAAAAATATGGCAAAATTGATTTTTCTAGAAGTATTCATTGATGTTGATTTGATAAAATCCCTAATAAACTCCTACAATCCAGTAACCAAGACTTTCCATAGGCATAATGGGAGTGTATTATGTACATTGGACAAAACTTCTTTTGTTGAGGCTTTTGGATTGATGGGACAAATGGATGTACCTATTGACATTGCGGATTTACAAGGAAAATTCGCCAGGAATAAAACCTATTTCATAAATAATGTCATGTTGCCACATATTCCTTATAGAGTTAAGAAGGCAAGGTTAATTCCAAGAAAGGTGGGAGACTTTTTACCTTTAAGTAGGCTCAATAATTATTTCAAAAATGCAGTGTATGGGTTGCACAAAGTGTTGGGAAGTGATGGTGCAAAGGATTGTGTATATGGTTCTCTTTTTCTAATGGCATGTGATATACAAGATCCTTGTCATCATAAGGACTATGATTATGTGGCCTTTATCATTGATAGTATGCACATGCAGATTTGTGATGCTAAGAAAGGAGATCTAAAAGACTTCAAGTTTCACCATTATTCATTATTGATGCACCTTATCCTATATAGCAATATTGGGTACATCAGTGGAGACTTCATTGATCAAACTTCTAATGTATTTGGTGAGTTACCTGTGCAACTCTAGACTCGTATTTGGCATAAGGATTTCTTTTACTCAAATGCCCTAGTGTTTTTTAATTTGTTCAGTTTTGTTATCATGAGGCAACTAGATCATACTTTCCTTAGGGCACCTAATGTTTTGAAGACTCTGCTTAGGCCCTCTTTCTTAGATGAAAAAACAAAATTAGATCATAACTGGGGGACTATATTTTTGTTTAAAGAATGTACGTTAATTAGAGTATTTGCATGCCCATAGCCTCCTCATCTACTGCCAAAATATTTACCCCCCAGACTGGTTATTTTTGAATTCTTTTTGCAATTCTTATTGATTGTGTGGACATTGGAGAGAACTACTAGGAAGGAGATCTCTAGCTTGGTCAAACATTTTGCTCTTATGAATGAAGAAAAGGTTGATGAAATTGAGGATAAGTTGGCTGCAATGATCAATGAATGCCTTGATATTAGAAGAACATATGAAGAAGAGCTAAAAATGAGCCATGTATAGAAACAAAGAATAGAGGAGTTGGAGGAAAAAATTAAAATTCTAGAAACAGAAACAAAATGCCTCAAAGAACAACACAAGATAGTAGCAGAGGCATAACATGCACCAAGGCAAGAGGAAGAAAGAAGGCACATGGTAGAAGCAGAGGCCCAAACAGAAGAAATACCTATAGGGTTAACAATGCCAGTGCCTGTGATTAGTGTGGAAACAAAAGTGTCCCAATTTGACAGTGACACCAAGAAAAATGCCTTGATGAATGTATTAAATCATAGAATAAGCATTCTAAAAAGAATATCTCAAGATGCTTATAATACATTCATCAATCTTCAATCTATAGAATAGGTATGCAAGGATGCAATCAAATGGCTTGAGCCTATCTTTCAACAATGGCGGCCATATATACAATTCTTTGATAGGTTGATACCCTTGTTAGCTAAAAAGCCAGATCTCCTAGATAAAGTTATTACTTTGAAGGAAGGCATGGATAAAGTGAAAGACTTATTACAAACCTTCATAGGAAAGCTGGCAATAATTCAAAGCAAATTGAAAATGTTGACAAATTGTTTCTATTCTTTAATTCTTTTTGTTATTAATTCTGATGGTAGGCTAAAATATTTTAATGATTGGTCTAGTTCTTTTGATCACATTAATGACTTGCCACAAGTGGTATCTATTTTCCAAGATGGTATTGATGAATGTCTCTTCAATAAACTAATTGATACCCTTTTCAAGATTGAAACTAAAATGAATAGGTTTACCATAGAAGGAATGGTGATTACTGATGCTAGGTGACAGAAAACTATTGATGAACTAACGACGGTTAAGAAATGTGAATGGCCCACCAAAAGAGAAGTATTTGTTTGGGAAGCAATCACAGAGATTAAAGCATTACGAACAGGGAACAGTTAGAGAAAAGGACAAAATTGAAGATTTTATGCTCCAACTGTCATCTGCTACTGTTTTATTTGTTCCTTTTTTGAGTTAAGGTGTTCGGTTTCTTTTGAAAAGGGGTAATATACCCAATTTTGTAAAAGGACTTCTATCTTTTTTCTTTTAGCCTAGAGCTTGTTGCATCTCACTAAGTAATATGATCAGTCTATTTTTGGTCCAAATTCTATATTTCTATTTTTCTAAGTAATATGCTTAGTCTGTTTTTGGTCCAAATTTTGAAGGCAAGTTTGTGATGTACTTTCTCTGTCATTTTTCTGAGAATATATGAATATAGAATGAGCAGTGTTTCTTTCTAAAGGTCATTCTGAGTCTATTGTATATGATATACCATTTTCAAATAAAATGAATACATATTTTGAGCTATCCCCATATCATTCTTTTCTGAATCTTGTCTCCTTTTTATTACTAGGTTATCTTGATATTGTATAAGTAAAGGCTTGTGCAATTGAATGCAATCCAGTTAGGTTGTATATATGTTTATCATTGCTATTAATTCAATGGATTAAATAAAAGCTTTGGTAAATGTGGTAAGGTTTCTTCACTAGTGGAAAGGGTTTTGAATGATGAATTCTAATAAGAATTACTGATAGAATTTGTTGTAAGGCAACAATCTAGATCTAAGAATTTTCTATACACTCTGAACCCCAATGAATTAGGCACTGATCAAATTGATTCAGCTGAAGGAGAAATATATCATAAATGATTATCAAAATTCAGCATCAAATCAAATTTTGCTTTTGTTTCCAGTAGATCTTCAAAGCTGGCCAACACTTGTCTGCATGGAATGTTTTAGCTTCAATTAGCCACTATTGTTAAGAACATCTGCAGATCTATAGAAGAATTCTTGGCCATATCTATTTTATGGGATGTGTTTATCAAGTTAGTAAGAATTATGTACATGTTTGAAGATTTTGAAATGAGAATCAGAATGAAACTAAGAATAATCCTCATACAGTTGTTCCAGTTTTGAATCATCCCTAGGTATACCCACCCTGGTTTTGTAGAGCCAAAAGAGTAGAAAACCAGCTGTGGTTTTGTTGAAGTTGGGTCTAAATACTTTGCATATGCAATTGTTAATAAGAATTGGCTAGTCTGTAGATTGTGTATGTACTGTCATCTTGGTATTAAGAATTTTGTTTCTTAGTAGTTTTAGTGCATTTTAAAACACCAAGAAAATGGCGACTCTACTGGGGAGTTGTCCAACACATCTGTGAGAAAGTACTGTAGTTTCTTTGGTCCTGCTGTGTATGTGTGTGTCATGTTATCTAATTTTTTCCCGTGGTTATAAGGGAATCATTTAGTGACAAACCTTGAGAATTTAAAGAAGATAAAGCCCAAGTACCATTGCTACACACTGACGTATCTAGCCTATCCAAGTGTCTTATCTAACAAGCAAGAGTTGTAGTCTTACAACATCAGTGATTGGTCTGTCTGTGCTAGATATTTTTGTTTCTACTTGTGTATTGTTTTCCTTGAGTTAGCAACAAGTGTTATTATATATTTTCTTGAAATAGGGTGGTGACTCAGTCGAGGTTTTGAAGCTAGTGCTTATTGTAACTAAAAGTGAATATGGCTGACAAGAGAAAAAACACAAGAGCTTACATAAGAGCCAATCCTGATATATCAATGTATACTGATCTACCCTAAGGTGGTAGGAAGAAACAAAATAAGAAGATAGATCCAAATCCCACTTGGAAACCTAGAGGTAATGTATCTATCAATTCCCATTATCAACTAGTAGTAGGAAGAGAGTCTTCTTTGCTTAGTTCTGAATCTGAAACTACAAGACTCTTAGGAGGCATTTTCAGTACCCCATTACCAGATGAGAGAGTCTTTCAAGACAAAGACATGTCTACTATGGAAATTGCTTCTTCAAGGTTAGATCCTATAGCAGATATGAACTATAGGCTAGGATTTAGGAATTCATTTGATAATCCTTTTAATCCTAGAGCAACCCCTTAGGTAGAGCCAAATCTTATAGATCTGGATGACCCTGCTGATTCAGAGGCAACTTCTGTAGATCCTAAAGAAGTGCACTCTGAAATAGGATTTTTGAAGAAATGGATTGCTGAGGAAGAAGCTAAACACATTCATCTTGAAAAAGAAAAGGAGCAAGCCACCTTGGATGCCATAATAGAAGGGATGCTTTGTTAAGAAGGATGGTTGCTTTAAAGGAGTAGAATAAAAAGTTAGAAGAAAATACCACAACTCTCCATAAGGATGTTTTTGGAGATGTTGATTATCTGAGAGCTAAAGTTCAAGAATAAGAAAAGCCCCTAAGTAAGAGGCAAGAACCAGTTATTGCTCAAGTCCAAGCCTATAAACCTGTTCAAGTGGATCTTGTAGAGCCCACTACAAAATCTCTAGATAAAGAGAAAGGCAAGGCTATAGGAATCCAAATAAATGAGCCTCAAGCTATACCAAAAAAACCCATACAACCCTCCATGTCAAAATTAGATCTAGATCAAGAGAGGGCTCGAAAAGAGAGGGAAGATCTTGCAAAAGAACTTGAGAAGGTTGAGAATGAAGCTCAAGCTGCAGAAACTAGGAGAAAAATCCAATTCATAAAATCTAATTCTGCATTGGCTTCATGGCCCAATTTGTCTATCCCACCTGCAATTCCTGCACCAACTAGTGGTCCAATAATCTCAACTCAGGGAGTACCCCAATTTGCTCCTACCTCATCTTCCACTATTGGCACCCAAGTCCCATTTGTCCCACCTCAAATATCCCAAGCTACTCCTCCGAGTCAAGCTAATATAGCTAGTACCTCAAATGTTCTTGGTTTTCAGAAGAAACCTGTATACCTAGAAAAGTGTAGACAAATATCATTTGCTGGTATTCTTGGTGCTCCACATCTCATATCGTTTGATTTAAGAGATAAAGTGGTTAAGTTCTCTGGGAATAATGCTGTTACTGGTGAAGAACATTTGAGAATTTTCATTGATATGTTGAATGATTATAAAGTTAAACATGAAGATATGGTAATGAAATTGTTTGTGCATTCACTAACTAAAGATGCAAGGGATTGGTTTAGGAGGTTGCCTGATGACAGTATTACCTCATGGAATGATTTGGAGAAATTGTTCAAAGAGAAATATGGAGACAACACTAATGCATGATTCATGTTGAATGAGTTCAACAACATCAAGAAGAATCCAAATGAGTCCACATTTGATTTCAATGTAAGATTCTAGAAAGGTATGTACATACTATTTCAAGTTATGAGGTTGAATGAAGATGTCTGTCTCACAACATATTTCAATGCTTTTGATAGCAAAATGGCTTATCAATTGAGGGATAAGGATCGTAAGACTTTAAGGGATGCCTATAAAATTTTAGTAAATATATAGAATAATAGGAAGGCATCTGGTAAATTGGGTAGGAGGGATGATCTGAAGCTTTTTAATCCTAAGAACAATAATAAAAGGGAGGGTGACAAAACTCCTATAGGAAAGAAGCCCAAAGAACCTACTATAGGCCAGGTTTTGGAATTGCTCAAGAAGATGAATCCCACTAATTTCAATAAGCCAAATATTGCTAAAAGACCCCCTGTGAATAACAACAGTTTCAATAGGCAACCTAGAATGCAAAATTAACCTTACACCACCCAGTGGAAAGATGGTAAGCCAGTTCCCAACTAGACCCACAATGTGAAGGATAAGGGTACTCCAGATCCCCTGCAAAGGAACACTATAAATATGAAAGATGATGTACCATTGTGGATTATATGTCAATCACCTCATTCTGCTGATTATTGCATTGTTGCTCAATCATTTGGCCAAGGTCAAGGAGTTCAACCTGAAGAAGAAAGTGAAGAAAAAAACCATGATGATATAAGTTACAATATGGTAAGCATGTGTGATAATTTGATGGATTATGATTCAGAAGAGCTTGAAAATGACATTACTAGTCAGAGAATTGCTTATCATTTAGATCATCAACAAGTGCTTTCAGATGATGAAGGGTATGATACAAATAAGGTATGCAGTACATTTTTTGATGTAGGTCTCACAAGCTTAAGAATACCCTCCAAAGAGGAGATTGATAGAATTACAGCAAAAATGATTTCACAAGTCCATAGTAACTACAATTTGAGAAATAGAGCAGTAAATAATGATGTAAGAAAGCCATCGAGTGTATTCATCAAAGATATCACTCATAAGATGAAGGATCAAAATAAGAAAGTCAATATAGATGTGCCTAAGATCAAGGACAATAAGGGTAAGAAATGGGAACCAAAGAAGAAGGTTCAATTTCAGATAAGTGAAGCAATAAAACTAGTTGTGCAACCAAAGAAATTGGAACCTGATATTATCAAGCAAATAGTGGTGCCTTCTGCTCAAAAGATTCCAACTCCAGGTACTCTTGTAAAACTCACTATTGTAAAGCTTTCAAATGTTACCTGATAGGTGCTACTGTTATCGCTTTTGTACCTAGTGCTGCAGTCAAGGATATATTTTCTCAGCGGGAAGTATCAGGCAGGAGATGTAGATGGATCAATAGAATCCAGGAATTCAACATTGATATATAGATAAAAAAGTTAGTAAGGGGTCACGGTTTGGCCAAACTCATGGCTGAAGCTAATCTAGAGGCTAATCAGATAAATCTGGTAAATGATGATCTCAAAGCTGACTTATGTGACATGGACTAGTGTGATTGGTACACCAATATCATATATTACTTGCAACACATGGAAGCTCCTCCCCATTTTCCTAAAAATGAAAAGAGGAATACTAAATTACAAGCCATCAGGTATATAATTGTACAAAGCAACCTATGGTGGAGAAATTTTGAGGGAGTATTGTTGAAATGTGTTGATAAAGAAAAGGCAAAAGAGGTCTTGAAAGAAATGCATGTTGGAGTGTGTGGGGGACACTATTGTTGGATAATATTGTCCTTGATGTCACACAAATGTCATATTAGTCATTAGTCTCAAGAGTCACCAAGCTCAGACAGTCTGCAAATGCAATCTACAGTGCCAACCGAGCTCACTCGATCATCAAAGAAAATGTGGAAGACAGTGTTAACCGAGCTAACTCGATCAACAAAGGAAAGGTGAAAGAAAGTGATCACTGAGATCACTCAGTCAATGAAGGAAATGTGAAAGTCAGTATTAATCAAGCTTCACTCGGTCTCCAAAGGATAGTTTCCACCAAGCTCACTCAGTTATCTCAGGAAACTCAGTACTTACCAAGTTCTCCTGGCGATTGAAGGATTGTCATGAAGTTCGCTGTATTAACTGAGCTCAGTTGATTAACATAGGAATTATTTTCTAAACAAAGTTTACTGTGTAGGGTCGAACATTATAGAGATTTGCAAATTAATTACTTCTAGCCGACTGTTGTAATTGTTTGTTTAGTCAGTGATTCGAGCTGACTAAGATAATCTGAAAGGTATATATGGTCATTCAAGTTATGAATTAAAAATGTGTGAGATTGTGAAAAGAAGTTATGAATGCAAATTATAGTATGAAATGATAAGGAAAATGTTGAGCAAAGTCTGATGAAGGATCAGATGTGTTGAAGGAGCTGTAAAGTTACATTTGATCAATGAGGATCCAGCCAAGCATAACAGAGATCTGTAATCAGCAAAGATAAATTGTACTTTATATCAGGTCACTTCATTGTTTCTTTCTAACCATTGTAACAGTGAATTCAAAATCTCTTAACAGAGTTGGTTTAACAGCCATTCAATAAATCCTCTAACAAGGTGAAAATTTAGTTGAATTATTCTAAAGATCTCTAGCAAGGCCACTCCTAACAAGGTTGGCTCCTAATAGGGCTCACTTCAAAAGAGTGAAAAATAGTATCTAGTTATTGCAAGGAATGAAGATGGAGATCAAAGAACCAGTTGTCATGTTTTGTGACAATACTAGTGCAATCAACATATCTAAGAATCCAGTGATGCATTCCAAGACCAAGCATATTACAATAAAATATCATTTTGTCAGAGAATTGGTGCAAGACAAGGAGATCAGATTAGAATATGTCCATACAAAGGAACAAATTGCTGACATATTTACAAAGCCTTTACCTAAGGATGCATTTTTGTATCTTAGAGGTAAGTTAGGGGTCATTCCCCTATCTGAAGTCCACTAAAAATGAGTTCTAGTGATACATCAACACATGCAAGATTGAAGATCTATCTGTTGATGCAATTTAATCAGAAATCATTGCATATGAATCAGTACTAAAGGTACATTACAATTCACTGAACTTCTATTGTCTTTGGCATGTGTTGTCAAAGAGGGAGAGATTTACTGTCATATCCTTATGAAATTTGTGAGATTTGAAAAGTTTTCCATGAAGTACCTTAACAAAAGGAGATTATTGAAAGAGGGAGAAGTCTGTTATCTTGTTGGACTTGTTTTCAAAATTTCATTCTGTTATGACATGTTGTGTTGCCATCAATGCCAAAGAGGGATATTGTTGGATAATGTTGTCCTTGATGTCACACAAATGTCATATCAGTCATTAGTCTCAAGATTCACTGAGCTCAAATAGTCTACAAATGAAATCTACAGTGCCAACCGAGCTCACTCGATCATCGAAGGAAATGTGGCAGGCAGTGTTAACCGAGCTAACTCAGTCAACAAAGGAAAGGTGAAAGAAAGTGATTACTGAGATACCTCAATCAACAAAGGAAATGTGGAAGTCAGTATTAATTGAGCTTCACTCAGTCTCCAAAGGATAGTTTCCACCGAGCTCACTCGGTTATCTCAGGAAACTCAGTACTTACCAAGTTCTCCTCATGATTGAAGGATTGTCACAAAGTTTGCTGTATTAACCGAGCTTAGTCGGTTAACACAGGAATTATTTTCTGAACAAAGTTTATCGTGCAGGGTTGGCCAGTATAGAGATTTGCAAATTAATTACTTCTAGCTAACTATTGTAATTGTTTGTTTGGTCAGTGATTCGAGATGACTAAGATAATCTAAAAGGTATATATGGTCATTCAAGTTATGAATTAAAAATGTGTGATATTGTGAAAAGAAGTTATGAATGTGAATTATAGTATGAAATGATAAGGTGAATGTTGAGCAAAGTCTGATGAAGGATCAGATGTGTTGAAGGAGTTGTAAAGTTGCATTTGATCAGTGAGGATCCAACCAAGCATAACAAAGATAAGTTGTACTTTATATCAGGTCACTTCATTGTTTCTTTCTAACCATTATAATAGTGAATTCAAAATCTCTTAACAGAGTTGGTTTAACAGCCATTCAATAAATCCTCTAACAAGGTGACAGTTTAGTTGAAAATTTCTAAAGACCTCTAGCAAGACCACTCTTAATAGGGTGATTAAATCTTTTAATAGGGTCACACCTAACAGTGTATTTTTGTAACCTTTAACAAGGTTGGCTCCTAACAGGGCTCACTTTAGAAGAGTGAAAAATATTATCTAGTTACATTGGTGGTTTTTCCCATATTGGGTTTCCATGTTAAAACTGGTGTCTCTTGTGTTCTTAATTGCTGAATTACTTTGTGCATGATAACATATCAGTTCTTACTATTTATCATTTGCTGCATTATCAAGTTTCAGCATTTTATATTAATCAAATCAAGGGTATATTCAGACATCTTAGGGACAATGGAAAGTTTTTGGAGTAACTGATTCACCCCCTCCCCCTCTCAGTTACTCTATTCTCATTTCCAACAACTATATGGCCAAAACTACTGCACATAAGATAATGAGGGCTGGATTTTGGTGGCCTTCCCTTTTCAAGGATGCCCAAGTTATGGTTAGGAAGTATGACCATTGTTAGAGGTTTGCTAGAAAACTAAAATTCTCAGGAAATACTCCATTGAAGCTAGTGGAGATTCAAGCACCTTTTCAACAATGGGGTCTGGATTTCATAGGAGAGATTTTTCCCAAGTCTAGCACTAGCTATTCTTGGATTCTGGTGGCTACTAACTACTTTACAAAGTGGGTAGAGGCTATCCCAAAAAGAAATGAAACAAGTAAAGTTGTTAATAATTTCCTACTAAATAATATTATTTCTAGATTTGGCTGTCCATAGAAAATTATAACAGATAATGCTATATGCTTCAGGTCTGAAGAATTCATTAAATTTTGTGATAAATATGGAATAACAAGGTCATCATCTGCTCCATATCATCCACAAGGGAATGGACAAGCTGAGTCCACAAATAAGAGCCTGTTGAAAGTCATTAAGAGAACCTTGGATGATAATAAAAAGGCATGGGATTTCAAGTTACAGTTGGCAATATGGGCTGACAGAGTAACTATAAAGAAAGCCATTGGTGTAGCTCCATTTGATTTAGTGTATGGAATTCAAGCTAGAATGCCTTAGAACAACTTGGTGGGACTCTACAATTGTTGGAAAATGAAGATGGGGTAACTGAGAGGGGAGGGGTGAATCAGTTACCACAAAAACATTTTCTAAAGTCCCAAAGATGCCTTAAACTTAGTTGCTGCTGCAGAAAAATTACTGCTTAAAACTTGATAGATGTTTAGTTAATTTATGAAGCATTTACTGAAATAAGCGACTATGCAAAAGAAATTAATCATTAACACAGTGGACACCAGATTTACGTGGAAACCCAATATGGGAAAAACCACCAGCAACTAGTCACCAATTTTCACTCTTCTGAAGTGAGCCCTGTTAGGAGCCAACCCTGTTAAAGGTTACAAAACACACTGTTAGGTGTGACCCTATTAGAGGATTTAATCACCCTGTTAGGAGTGGCCTTGTAAGAGGTCTTTTGAACAATTCAACTGAATTGCCACCCTATTAAAGGATTTATGAAATGGCTGTTAAACCAACTCTATTAGGAGATTTTGGAATCACTATTACAATGATTAGAAAGCAACAATGAATGATCTGAAAATACATGCAACTTATCTTGCTGAATACAGATCTCAGTTTTGCTCCACAAGATCCTTACTGATCAAATATATCTCTACAACTCCAAGATTTCCTCTGCTCAATTCTGCTTAGGCACACGCAAGTCTCTTCCTTGCACTTCCTTGCACTATCCGTACATGCTCACTCTACTTTTTTTCGCATCTTAAGCACCTCTTTATATATTATTCATAATACCAGGTCGGCCCAACCAACTTGTCAAAACAATTCCAAAGTCGGCTTGCCCAACCAACTTGACGAAACATATTCCAAAGTTTGCTTGAACTAAAAAACAAAATTCTTCACTGGCCGACGCTACTCGGTCAATACAGAACAAAAACTTCCTTCCTGTGTTAACCGGCAGAACTCAGTAAAAACTACAATTACCAGAGAATTCGGTAAACCTGCCACTTCCTTTGGAAATCGACTAGACTCGGTAAATGCTGTCTTCGACTATCGAGTGAGCTCGGTGAAAACTCAGCTTTCCTTAGCTTACCGTGCGAACTCGATTAACACTAACCGTTCGCTACAAAATCCTTTGATACTCGAGTGATCTCGGTAAGAACTAAACTTTCCTTAGCTTACCGAGTGAACTCGGTTAACACTAACTCACCGTGTGACATACAGGAACACTTAGTATACACTGCAAAAGGCTTTTACTGACCGACTGAGCTCAGTAGACTCTATAAACTGTTTTCCTGGTTGATAGAACTCGGTAGACTCTGTCTGATAACTGATATGACATTTGTGTAACATCAAAGACAATACACAATTATTTAATTGTATCCAACAATCTTCCTCTTTGGCATTGATGGCAACACAACATGTCATAGCAGAAATGAAATTTGAAAGCAAGTCTACTGCAACACAACACAATTAAAAATTCTCCCTCTAAGATAGAGAACTCTCCCTCTTACAGTAATCTCCCTCTGTAAAGAAATTACTTAATCAAATTTCGTATTTCGAAAAAGATATGACAGTAAAACTCTCCCTCTTTGACAACACATGCCAAAGACCATCTAATTTCAAATGAATTTCATTGTACCTTTAGTACTGATTCATATGCAATATTTCCTTGATTTGCTGCATCAACTAATGATTGTTCAATTTTGTAAGAGCTGATGCATCAGTAAAACTTATTTTAGTGAACTTCAGATAGGGGAATAACCCCTAACTTACCTCTGAGATACAAAAATGCATCCTTAGGTAAAGGCTTTGTGAATATGTCAGCAATCTGTTCCTTTGTATGTACATATTCCAATCTGATTTCCTTGTCCTGCACCAATTCTCTGACAAAGTGATACTTGATTGCAATGTGCTTAGTCTTAGAATGCATTACTGGATTTTTAGATATATTGATTGCACTTGTGTTATCACAAAACATGACGACTGGTTCCTTGATTTCCATCTTCATGCCTTGTAGTAATTGCTTGAACCAAACAATATTAGAACAGTTTACTACTGCAGCAACATACTCTGCCTCTGCTGTTGATTGAGCTATACAGTTTTGCTTTTTGCTTATCCAAGAAACCAACCTCTTTCCAAGAAAGAATGCACCTCCACTTGTGCTTTTTCTGTCGTCAAAGTTTCCTGCCCAATTAGCATTAGTAAACACTTTTAAGTCTAGGTTTCCTCCAAGTTTATACCATAATCCATAATCTTCAGTTCCTTTTAGATATCTCATTATTCTCTTGATTGCCATCATGTGATTTTCTCTTGGTTTGGCTAAAAATATTGCCACAATTCCAACTACAAGAGCAATACCTGGCCTAGTATGAACTACATATTGCAACTTTCCAATCATAGATCTGTACAATGTCTGATCTATTTCCTTTGAATCATCTTCTTTGGTAAGTTTTAGTCCAGTACACATGGGAGTTCCAACTGGTTTACAGTCTTCCATACCAAACTTTTTCAATATCTCTTTGATATATTTTTCTTGAGTGATGTAGATGTCATTCTTGTTCTGCTGAATTTGAAGTCCCACAAAGAATTTGATTTCACTGAACATTGACATTTCAAATTCCTTGCTCATTTGTTCTGAAAATTCTTTGCAAAGATCATCATTCCCTGTGAAAATAGTATCATCTACAAATATTTCTGCCAGGACAATCTTATTTTCTGGTCCTTCCTTGATATACAAACTATTGTTATCATTATTTCTTTGAAATCCAATTTGAATAAGATAGCTATGCAATCTTTCATACCATGCTCTAGGGGCTTGTTTCAGACCATACAATGCCTTATGCAATTTGCAAACCATGTTCTTTTTATCTAGATCAATAAAACCTTCAGGTTGTTCAATGTAGACCTCTTCATCCAGTATACCATTTAGAAATGCTGACTTGATATCCATCTGATAAACTTTAAATCCTTTGTAGGCAGCATATGCTAATAAGGTTCTAACACCTTCCAATCTAGCAATAGGAGCAAAAGTTTCTCCATAAGCTATGCCTTCTTCTTGAGAATATCCTTTGCACACTAATCTAGCTTTGTTTCTTGATACTTTACCATTTTTATCCAACTTATTTTTGAAAACCCACTTTGTACCGATTACATTTTTGTCTTTAGGCCTAGGTATAAGAGTCCATGTTTTGTTTTTCTCTATCTGCTCTATTTCTTCATTCATTGCTTCAATCCAATTATCATTTTCTAATGCATCTTTGACAGTTCTAGGTTCAAAATCAGCAAGTAAACAAGTACCTTTCAACTTACTTCTTGTGATGGTTCCATCAGATTTATTTCCAATGATCTGATCTGCTGAATGATGTCTCCTGACATATTTGGCTAGAACAGGTTCTTTTTCTTTTGGATGAATTTTGTCATTATCTTCTTGCATTTCTCCTCCTTGCTCGATTTGGTCTGGCTCGATATCAACTGGCACGGTATGTACCTGCTCGGTTACCTCAGGCTCGATAATCTCTAACTCGGTATTTTCTAACTCGGTAGACGTTGGCTCGGTAGATGTTTCCTGCAACTCGGTTAGTGATGACTCGGTAGAAGAAGATTTTTGATTCTCAGATGCAGTTGATATTATATCCGAATCACTGAAGACGAATATTTTGTAATCTTCTGGTTCTTTTCTGCTTTCTTCTTCAGTCTTTTCTGCAAATTCATCAACTTTCACATGTATACTTTCTATGACTTTGTGAGTAGATAAGTTCAAGCATCTATATGCTTTACTCTTGCATGAGTATCCAAGAAATATACCTTCATCACCTTTTACATCAAATTTACCTTTTCTAGATTCTTTCAAGATATAACATTTGCTTCCAAATACTTTCAGATAACTTACATTGGGTTTATAGCCATACTATATTTCATAGGGAGTTTTGAATGAGTCCTTTTTTAACTGTACTCAGTTTAAGGTATGAACTGCTGTACTGATAGCCTCCTTCCAGTATTTGATAGTAACATTCTTTTCTATCATCAAGGTTCTTGCACAATCCATGATGGATCTGTTCCTTCTTTCAACTATGCCATTTTGTTCAGGTGTACCTGGTGCTGAAACCTGTCTTTTGATTCCTCTTTCAATACAAAAGTTATTAAATTCATGTGAAATAAATTCACCACCTCTATCTGACCTTAGGCATTTCAATCTTTTCCCTGTTTCTTTTTCTACTCTTGCCAAATACCATTTGAACTTTTCAAATGCTTCTGATTTGTTCCTTAGGTACATGATGGTCATCATTCTTGAATAATCATCAACAAAAAAAATAAAATATTTTTCACCAGTATAGCTTTCAGTTTCAATAGGTCCACATAAGTCAGTATGCACAATTTCTAATAAATCTTCAGACTGATAATTTTTGCTTTTGAAACTAGACTTAACCATCTTTCCAATTTAACAATTCTTGCATAAACCGACCTCTGGTTTCTTTAAATCAGGAATGCCTCTCACTTTCTTGAATTTGCTTATCTTTACCAGATTGTCAAAATTCACATGACATAATCTTTTATGCCATAACCAACTCTCTTCTATTTGAAAAATAAAACATGAATGTTCATCAAGTTCAAGATAGAACAAGTTACCTTTAGTTTAAATACCAGATCCAATCAGCTTTCCTTTACCGTTCAGCAGTCTTGCTTTGCCTTGGATGAATTCTACTTTGAGTCCATTGTTGAGTAATTGTGCCACACTCAATAAATTGTGCTTTAGTCCTTCTACCCAATAAGCATTATCACATACAAGTTCTTGGGTTAGAGTGATTCTTCCTTTTCCTTTGATGCAACAAGGTTCATTGTTTCCAAATCTTACACTACCACCATCATACTCTTCAAATTGATCAAACTTTGTTTTATCTCCAGTCATATGATGTGAGAAGCCACTATCAATGATCCATGTATCATTCTTACTTATGTGAGAGATGAGTGCCATTTCTTCATTGTCAGATTCATCTTTTACAGCAATGTAAATAATCTCATCCTCTTCTTCATCATTAGAATCATTAGAATCTTTATCCATAAAACATGATTTCTTACTTTTATCCTTAAATGATTTGAAATCTTTCTTACTGTTCCATTTATTATCTTTTTTTTCATCTTTATCTTTCTTGTTTGGACACCTTGCAGCAATATGACCGACTTCTTCACATGAAAAGTAGATTAGGGGTACTTTACCTCTGTATTTACCTCTTCCTCTTGAATATTTCTTTGCAAGTAGGGCTTCAATTACTTCAAGGTCGCTGTCAGAGCTCTGATCTGATTGATCTTCGCTCTCTGACTGAGATTCCTTCTTCTTTTTGCCTTTGTCCTTGAGTGAAAGCTTGGCTTCAAATGCAGACTCAATGTTCTTTGCAGCTGGAACATAATTATCAAAATTATCTAATTCAAATGCTGTTAATCTTCCAACTATGGCCTCTAGGTTTATCTTGTGATTGGCCTCACACCTTCTTTCTTGAATGGCTGATACCCTGATGGCATACACTAGAAGTAGAGTTCTAAGAACTTTACTTATGACTGTCTCTTCACTGATACTTCCTCCAGAAGCTTTGATAGCACTGACACATGCTTTAGTTCTTTCAACATATTTGGCAATATTTTCATCTTCTTTCATTTTCATCTGATCGAACTGTCCTCTCAGACTTTCAGCTTTGGCTCTTCTGACATTGTCATCTCCACCATAGATCTCTTTCAGTCTTTCCCACATTTCATAGGCAGTAGTGCAGTTCTTGACATCATCAAACTCTTCATAACTCAAGGCAGATGCAATATCAATCATCATAATGTTATGAGTCTTCTTTATAGCAATGTCATTGACTGATAATGTACCTGATGGTTCTACATATTTCTCATCAAGATATTTCAGACCAGTGTCACCAATGGAAGCTAGATGAAGTCTCATTAATCCCTGCCATGCTAAGAAGTTGTTTCGGTTAAGCCTTGGGATTTCCCTCTTATAAGACATCTTGATCTTTGGCTTAGATCTTTGAAATCTTCTCCTGGAAGCACCAAAAGCTCTGATACCAATTGTTGGAAACTGAAGATGGGGTAACTGAGAGGGGAGGGGTGAATCAATTACCACAAAAACATTTTCTAAAGTCCCAAAGATGCCTTAAACTTAGTTGCTGCTGCACAAAAATTACTGCTTAAAACTTGATAGATGTTTAGTTAATTTATGAAGCATTTACTGAAATAAGCGACTATGCAAACGAAATTAATCATTAACACAGTGGACGCCAGATTTACGTGGAAACCCAATATGGGAAAAACCACCAGCAACTAGTCACCAATTTTCACTCTTCTAAAGTGAGCCCTGTTAGGAGCCAACCTTGTTAAAGGTTACAAAACACACTGTTAGGTGTGACCCTGTTAGAGGATTTAATCACCCTGTTAGGAGTGGCCTTGTAAGAGGTCTTTTGAACAATTCAACTGAATTGCCACCCTGTTAAAGGATTTATGAAATGGCTGTTAAACCAACTCTGTTAGGAGATTTTGGAATCATTGTTACAATGATTAGAAAGCAATAATGAATGATCTTAAAATACATGCAACTTATCTTGCTGAATACAGATCTCAGTTTAGCTCCACAAGATCCTTACTGATCAAATATATCTCTGCAGCTCCAAGATTTCCTCTGCTCAATTCTGCTTAGGCACACACAAGTCTCTTCCTTGCACTTCCTTGCACTATCCGTACATGCTCACTCTACTTTTTTTCGCATCTTGAGCACCTCTTTATATATTATTCATAATACCAGGTCAGCCCAACCAACTTGTCAAAATAATTCCAAAGTCGGCTTGCCCAACCAACTTGACGAAACATATTCCAAAGTTGGCTTGAACTAAAAAACAAAATTCTTCACTGGCCGACGCTACTTGGTCAATACAGAACAAAAACTTCCTTCCTGTGTTAATCGGCAGAACTCGGTAAAAACTATAATTACTGAGGAATTCGGTAAACCTGCCACTTCCTTTGGAAACTGACTGGACTTGGTAAAAGCTGTCTTCGACTACCGAGTGAGCTCGGTGAAAACTCAGCTTTCCTTAGCTTACCGTGCGAACTCGGTTAACACTAACCGTTCGCTACAAAATCCTTTGATACCCGAGTGATCTCGGTAAGAACTAAACTTTCCTTAGCTTACTGAGTGAACTCGATTAACACTAACTCACCATGTGACATACAGGAACGCTTGGTATACACTGCAAAAGGCTTTTACTGACCGACTGAGCTCGGTAGACTCTGTAAACTGTTTTCCTGGTTGATAGAACTCGGTAGACTCTGTCAGATAACTGATATGATATTTGTGTAACATCAAAGACAATACACAATTATTTAATTGTATCCAACAACAATTACATCCAATTGTATGATGCAGATACTATAGATAAAATGCAAGAAAGAATGGATGAATTGGTAGGATTGACAGAAACCAGAAGAGAAGCATCTCTAAAGAACCAAAAGTTGCAATTGCAAGTTAAGACACTCTATGATAAAAGAACTATAAGTAGAAAGTTTGAAGATGGAGATTTAGTCTTAATGTGGAATGCCAAAATTGAGAATAAAGGAAAACATGGCAAATTTGATCCTATTTGGTTAGGCCCATATCTAATTGAAAATACTTGAGGTGAAGATTCTTATATACTCAAAGATGTATTCGACACTATTCTTGAATTGCTAGTTCATGGACAGTTCTTGAAGAGGTATTTTTCTTGAAAAATACTCAATGAATAGTAGTTTTAGGGTTTCCTTTTTTTTGTACATTCTGTATATTCTATAAATCTCTGTTAGTATCCTTGTGCAGTCTGGTTCCTTGTTTCTGTCTGTTGCTCAGTGCTCTCTGAAGAAGTTGTCATTTTTACAAAGTATGTGGTTTGCTCTCCCATAGATTCTAAATTCTTGCATAGACTCAAGTAGTCTATCATCCCTAGATAGAGTCACTATTGGTATGATTTTTTACATTTACAGAAGTTTTGAAATTTTTTTAGAAATTCTGGTGAAAAATCATTCAGGTCTTTTGTTTTAAGAAAATTAGGGTTTTCACTCCTCATATTTTTGAAAGTTTTAAAGTTTCCCTAGTTGTGTCTTGCTTCGTGTGATGGTAGATCCTATTAACTTTTGAAGGTTGGTCTCTTACCTCAGCCATGAAAATGCCCTAAATCTGAAAACCCTAGGTTCCCCTTTGGATTTCTAAAGAGAAGTTGTAAAATGCTTTAAGTTTTTCCTTTACAATCTTACGATGTAAGGGTTCACGTAAGAACGGAATGCCTTTCTCTTTTGTTTTCATGGTCACATTTTATAGTACAAAAAAGAGGCATAAAGGATTTCATGTTCTACGGGGATACGCTCTTGTTTTTTGTAGTAGCAAAATTTCTTGGCCAGAGGCTTCCCGATCATACGTATGGTTTTGTAAGCGAAGAAGCGTAAAGGTTTACTACGCTTTGAATGATCTTGTTATGGGGCTACGAGTAAGCAGTTTGAGCAAAGGGGCAGAAAGGTATTGAGTTGTAATTTGCACATATACATTTCAATGAATAGCATAAAGGCGTAATACCCTAGCGTGGTGTAAAGATTTATTTGAAAGGTGCATGAAAATGTTTTACAGTTCTATGAGTAAAAGGGTAAATGTAAGAGCAAAAGTAAGGTTCAAATGTGATTACGTGCATACGTTCTTGAGTTTACGAACAATCGTAAAGCCTTGTTCTAGCAGTAAAGGCATCGAGTGGGACTTGTTGAAGTGTTTGAAGGGCCTAGTTGCAGCAAATCAGATGAAGACACGACATTTATGTCAGATGGGCCCAGCCCGCGTGGCATATGACTTAAAGTATGAATTTTGCATGTGCACAAAATCAACAGTGATGTTATTTTTAAAATTTTCTAAGATCAAATATGGGTCATTGATATTTGAGAAGGGAAATTTTTGTCATTACGCCCTTATGCTTGCCAGGAAAGCATATGAACAAAGGGCTATTTTATCTTCTCTCCATAGTCACGAGTTCAGTCTCAGTGTATAGGCATAAAATGGTAAGTGGGAGATAAAAGAGGAGGTTTTACATTTTTATGATAAAAGGTAAATGTAAGAGCATGATGTTAGTTTAGAAGGCTCTCTAAGCATACGAGATAAATGAATTTTGTAGAGGCGTAAAGGATTGTTCAAAGAGAGCCATAAGGTATTTCAATGCTACAAGAAAAGTTAACTCATAAGAACGAAGGGTAAGTTTTGAAGTCTTATGGTGTCTTCGAAAATGAAGTAAGCGGAGTGACGTAGAAGAGATTTCTAGGTTTTCCACTGATACAAGGATGTGTGAGTGTAAAAGACAAAAAGGAAAGAAGAGGTAAGAGCTTTACGCTCATATGCAGAATTGTTGAATCATAAGATCAAAGGTGATAGTCAAAGGGATTTTGATCCTGCGATGTGAAGGGTAGCGTATAAGCATAAAAGGTGAAGAAGGACTAAGATAATGGTTTTACGCTTATATGATGAAGGTCTAAGTCATAAAAATAGAAGAATGCAGTGAACAGGTTTGAGATCCTTCGGGGTAAAAGGCGTCGTAATAACGTAAAAAGGGATTTTCAAAAAAGTGCCAAGTTATCATTACGTTCTTACAATTAGGGCAGACTGAAGCATCTCTCAGTGAACATAGAGATCCATCAAGGGCACTTTTGACATTATGAAGATTGAAGGTTTGACTCGGCATAAGAACAGAAGACAGTCATTTAAAGAGAAAACAACTAATGTGTCATGATAGGTAAGCAAGAAAGACAAAATTATTGTAGCCAAGTAAAATAAAGCTTTGAAAACTACATCAGAATCAAATTTTGTGGCTGATATACCCTGATGGCAACTTGTGTTCATAGTTTTAAAGCTCATGCATGCTAAATTTATTGAAAAGGTTGATAGATGTATGATTAAAAAATCAAAGATTGATTAACTGTCAGTGTATTTACTACTGTGAAGTAGATTTTTTTTTGTCCCATTCTGGAATTCGAAAGTTTTAGAGCTCTATGTATTCTATGCTACTATCAAATAATCCAAAATATAGTTTGAAGGCAAACATGGCTGACAAAGAAGTTGAAGAGATATATGAAGAAGAAGTTGAAATCAAAGACGAGGGATGATGATTTTGTAGAAGTCACACCAAAAGGAAAAAGAAAGAAATCTGCTGTTAAGACAGAAAAGAGGACAAGGGTCAAGACAGAAAAGAGGACAAGGGTCAAAAAATTGAACAAGCATGCAGAAGACTGGCTAAAACTCCTTCCAGGGTCGTCAAACATAATTTTTGCAAATGATCATATATTTAGAGACCCTTATGTTTTTTTTTAAGATGTTGAATGCCCTAGAATGATTGGTTACGATCTTTTTATGTACTTCTATCAGAATAGAATAGAAAATGTACCAATGTGTAACCCCTGGAACACAAATATTGCAAAATTGATTTTACCAAAAGTTTTCATTGATGTTGATTTGATAAAATCCCTAATAAACTCCTACAATCTAGTAACCAGGACTTTCCACAGGCATAATGGGAGTGTATTATGTACATTGGATAGAACTTCTTTTGTTGAGGCTTTTGGATTGATGGGACAAATGGATGTACCTATTGACATTGCAGATTTATAAGGAAAATTTCCCAGGAATAAAACCTATTTTGTAAACAATGTCATGTTGCCACATATTCCTTATAGAGTTAAGAAGGTAAGGTTAATTCCAAGAAAGGTGGGAGACTTTTTACCTTTGAGTAGGTTCAAGAATTATTTCAAAAATGTAGTGTATGGGTTGCACAAAGTGTTGGGAAGTGATGGTGCAGAGGATTGTGTATATGGTTCTCTTTTTCTAATGGCATGTGATATACAAGATCCTTTTCATCATAAGGAGTATGATTATGTGGCCTTTATCATCGACAGTATAAACATGCAGATTTGTGATGCTAAGAAAGGAGAGCTGAAAGACTTCAAGTTTCACCATTATTCATTATTGATGCACCTTATCCTATATAGCAATATTGGGTACATCAGTGGAGACTTCATTGATCAAACTTTTGATGAATTTGGTGAGTTACCTGTGCAACTCTGGACTCGTATTTGGCATAAGGATTTCTTTTAATCAAATGCCCTAGTGTTTTTAAATTTGTTCAGTGCTGTTATCATGAGGCAACTAGATCATACTTTCTTTAGGGCACCTAATGTTTTGAAGACTCTGCTTAAGCCCTCTTTCTTAGATGAAAAAACAAAATTAGATCATAACTGGGGGAGTATATTTTTGTTTAAATAATGTACGTTAATCAGAGTATTTGCATGCCCACAACCTCCTCATCAACTGCCAAAATATTTACTCCCCAGACTAGCTATTATTGAATTCTTTTGGCAATTCTTATTGATGAATATAGAAATGATCCCTCCCTCTTTGCATAAGCCTACTTTTGTGTGTAGAACTTTTAAAGTAGGAGATTTTGGGATAGGAAAAAATGCATTTGAGGAATTAAGTGAGTTTTTAGGTCAATACAAATTTGCTACTAGGCCCTATATGATGTGACCCTGATAGTTATATTACAAATGAGGTTAAGGCCATTAGGGGTTTTATTCTGCCTCCAAGCAAGCCAATCCCTATAGAGGACCTAATTGCCAACATAGTAGCAACAGGGGAGGCAGATGAGTTATTAAGGAAATATGAGGAAATAAGGAGAGTGGAGAATGCTTTGAAGAGGACGAACCCTACTTTTAAGGGTTTATATATAGAATTTCCATATCCTAATAATCTGAGAAAGATGGTTGAAAATTTTGACCATATTATGTCACAAATGCCTCATGAGCCAGAGGGAGAAGAAGCCAATGTAAATAGAGAATCCCTTGAGCTAGATACGCAATTGGAAATTGAGTTAGAAGAGGAGCAACCATCAACTTCAGCCTAGGTACCACAAGGAAATAAGAGACAAAAGACAATGCACATCCCCAAAAAGGTGGTAAGTAGAGCTATACAAGTCATGTCTAGAAATAGTGTGTATTTTTCTAATATTAGGCAAAATTATTTTCACCAAAGGGCTACTGAAGTAGGGAAGGCTTCTACTGATTTACAAATTACAGCATCAAGATTGGATGACAGGCTCATTCAATCTGAAAAGTTCATGGAAGATGATGATTTCATTAAATCATCAGAATTTAAAAGTTTTCTCTATAAGATCAAACAAAATGAACTCACATTGAGTCTCATGCCAGGAGAAGATCCAGAGAAAAATAAGGAGTTAGTTGAAAAATTATTGGCTTATGATCCTAAGAGTGAAACAATGACTACTGCAGAAGCCAGAGAATTGGTACATAGGAGTGGTATGATTCTAATACCACATTGGGATATTGGGAAGGCCTTTGTGTTGGATCAAATGAGAAGACAAGACAAGGCCATCAATTATGAAGCCACTAGTAGTGAAGGCTTTAAAAGAGGGCCAGGTTTTAATGTGGACACGAAAACCTTAGACATGTGGAGAATGGCCCCTGACACTAAGAAGCCCAAGATGATGGATATAGAAGAAACTTCTCAGGGCAATATGATTGTGTGGACATTGGAGAGCACTACTGGGAAGGAGATCTCCAGCTTGGTCAAACATTTTTCTCTCATGAATGAAGAAAAGGTTGATGAAATTGAGGATAAGTTGGCTGCAATGTTCAATGAATGCCTTGATATTAGAAGAACATATGAAGAAGAGCTCAAAATGAGCCATGTACAAAAACAAAGAATAGAAGAGTTGGAGGAAAAAATTAAAATTCTAGAAACAAAAGCAAAATCTCTCAAAGAACAACTCAAGATAGTAGTAGAGGTAGAACATGCACCAAGGCAAGAGGAAGAAAGAAGGCACATGGTAGAAGTAGAGGCCCAAACAGAAGAAATACCTATAGGGTTAACAGTGCTAGTGCCTGTGATTAGTGTGGAAATAGAAGTGTCCCAATCTGATAGTGACACCAAGAAAAATGCCTTGATGAATGTATTAAATCATAGAATAAGCATTCTAAAAAGAATATATCAAGATTCTTATAACACATTCATAAATCTTCAATCTACAGAACAGGTATGCAAGGATGCAATCAAATGGCTTGAGCCTATCTTTCAACAATGGGGGCCATATATGTAATTCTTTGACAGGTTGATACCCTTGTTAGCTAAAAGCCAGATCTCCCAGATAAAGTTATTACTGTGAAGGAAGGCATGGATAAATTGAAAGACTTATTAAAAACCTTCATAGGGAAGTTGGCAGTAATTCAAAGCAAATTGAAAATGTTGACAAATGGTTTCTATTCTTTAATTCTTTCTGTTATTAATTGTGATGGTAGGCTAAAAGACTTTAATGATTGGTCTAATTCTTTTGATCACATTAATGACTTTCCACAAGTGGTATCTATTTTCCAAGATGGTATTGATGAATGTCTCTTCAATAAACTAATTGATACCCTTTTCAAGATTGAAACTAAAATGAATAGGTTTACCATAGAAGGAAGGGTGATTATTGATGCCAGGTGGCATAAAACTATTGATGAACTAACGACGGTTAAGGAATGTGAATGGCCCACAAAAAGAAAAGTATTTGTTTGGGAAGCAATTGTAGAGATTAAAGCATTATCAACAGGGAGTAGTTAGAGAAAAGGAAAAAATTGAAGATTTTATGCACCAGCTATCATCTGCTATTGTTTTATTTGTTCCTTTTTTGAGTTAAGGTGTTTGGTTTCTTTTGAAAAGGGGTAATATACCCAATTTTGTAAAAGAACACCTGTCTTTTTTCTTTTAGCCTGAAGCTTGTTGCATCTCACACTATTTAAGTGAGATTCCAAGGCTAAAGAATGGTTCAAATTCTATTTTTCTAAGTAATATGCTTAGTCTATTTTTGGTCCAAATTTTGAAGGCAAGTTTGTGATGTACTTTCTCTATCATTTCTTTGAGAATATATGAATATAGAATGAGTTGTGTTTCTTTCTAAAGGTCATTCTAAGTCTATTGTGTATGATATACCATTTTCAAAGAAAATGAATACAAATTGTGAACTGTCCCCATATCATTCTTTTCTGAATCTTGTCTCCTTTTTATTATTGGGTTATTTTGATATTGTATAAGTAAAGGCTTGTCCAATTGAATGCAATCTAGTTAGGTTGTATATCTGTTTATCATTTCTATTAATTCAATGTATTAAATAAAAGCTTTGGTAAATGTGATAAGGTTTCTTTAGTAGGGGAAAGGGTTTTGAATGATGAATTCTGATAAGAATTGCTGATAGAATTTGTTGTAAGGCAACAATCTAGATCTGAGAATTTTCTATAGACTTTGAACCCCAATGAATTAGGCACTAATCAAATTGATTCAGATGAAGGAGAAATATATCATAAATGATTATCAAAATTGCAGCATCAAATCAAATTTTACTTTTGTTTTCGGTAGATCTTCAAAGCTGGCCAACACTTGTCTGCATGGAATGTTTTAGCTTTAGTTAGCCACTATTGTTAGAACATCTGCAGATCTATAGAAGAATTCTTGGCCATATCTATTTTATGGGATGTGTTTATCAAGTTAGTAAGAATTATGTATATGTTTGAGGATTTTGAAATGAGAATCAGAATGAAACTAAGAATAATCCTCATACAGTTGTTCCAATTTTGAATCATCCCTGGGTATACCCACCCTAGTTTTGCAGAGCCAAAAGAGTAGAAAACTAGCTGTGGTTTTGTTGAAGTTGTGTCCAAATACTTTGCATATGCAATTGTCAATAAGAATTGGCTAGTCTTTAGATTGTGTATGTATTGTCATCTTGGTATTAAGCATTTTGTCACTTAGTAGTTTTAGTGCATTTTAAAACACCAACATGCTCAAGCTTCAAAATGCTTCAATGGAGACAGATTTGGGATTTTTGGTGTGGATATGTGAAAATGATATGAACTTGGCTTCTCAAACTGAGATGGTAACTTTACCTTAAGGATTTTGATTAAAATGGCTTGGGAGGTGATTCATTAAATAGGCAAAGGGCTTGAGGGATGGATGGGTAAGATTCAAGGATGGCAAGATGGTGAGGGGGGGCTAGGATGCACCTAAAGGGGAGCACATGGATTGTGCTAGTTTAGCACCAATGGGGAGGTGACACTTGTCAGAAGGAGGATGAGTGTGAGAGGATAGGATAAGGGTTGGTCAAAGGCTTGATGAGGGTGGTTGGGTATGTAAGAGTCATGAGTGAGGATGTAAGAGCCATTTATGGCTTTGTAAGAGCATTCATGGCTTGGTGGTTGCGATATTTTGAGGGGAGACTTTGGTTTAGTTTAGGAAAGTCTTAATCTCATTTAGGATTGTGCAAATGATTAGGGGATGGGCTAGGCTTGGGTTAGGATTAGATTAGGGATGTTAAAGATGGGCAAGTGGATGGTTTTAATGAGGGTGGGTGAGTTAGTGGCTAAGCTTGGTTAGCATGGGTGGATGGGGTGGATTAGGCTAAATGGAGGATTAAGGATAGGTTAGGGGCTATTAGATTTAAGGGCTTTATTTATCAAATAGACTTATTTAATAAATTTGGGATTTGGAAAGGAGAATAGGATTTAATTGATAAATGATGGGTTATTTCATTTATCAATTAGGACTATAGATGATTTAATTAAATTAATCTACTAAGTGATGGAAAAAGGATTAATTAAATAGGAATTTAATTAATGATGCCTTTAGAGATAGCTAAATAGGATTACCAAAGTGGTGTAATCAAATTTAGGTGTCTAAACCTAGCTAGTGAGCAATGTTTGGTAAGGTTCAAGATTGGGAGTTACCATGATGAGGCTCTTTGTGACATCATTCCTATGGATGTCTACCATTAATTATTGGGAAGCCCATGGTAGTTTGATAGGCATTCTATATATGATGGTCATGCAAATACATACTCTCTGAAAAAGGATGGAGTTTTCCACAAATTGAAGCCCTTGATAAAGGAGGGTGAAAAGGTATGTAGTAGTGCTAGGTTATGTCTTGTGGATGGAAGAAAATTTATGGATGGCATGAAACTCAATGTATGTGTTACACTTTAATTCCTAGAAAAGATAAGGTAGGTAGTAGTGAAGTTCTACTTGAAGTTTCAAGTCCATTTGGAAAGTATGGAGATGTCATCTCTAATAATGTGCTAGAAGGGTTGCCACTAATAAGGAAAATTAGTCATCAAATAGATTTAGTCCATGGAGCTAGATTTCCTAACAAGGCTACTCATAGGATGACTCCTAATGAGACTAAGGAGCTAAATAGACAAGTTTAGGAGTGGTTGAGGAAAGGTTTGATTTGAGAGAGCCTAAGTCCATGTGTAGTACCTATAGTACTAGCATGAAAGAAGGATGGAGAGTGGAGAATGTGTACAGACACTTAGGCCATAAATAGAATAACCATCAAGTATTAGTTTCCTTTGCTAAGAATGGATGATCTTATGGACTGTTTGAGTGTAGCACAATACTTCACAAAGATAGATCTCAAGAGTAATTATCAAAAAATTTGGATATGAGAAGGAGATGAGTGGAAGACAACATTTAAGACTGATGAAGGTCTATATGAGTGGTTAGTCATGCCCTTTGGACTGACCAATGCGCCAAGCACCTTTATGTGGCTTCTGAATGAGGTACGAAAGAAACTTTTGGTAAAATTTGTTATTGTCTGTCTGGATGATATTTTGATTTTCAGTAAGTATTTGGATGAAAATTTATTAAATTTTCATTGTGTCCTTGAAAGGTTGAGGGAAGAGAAATTGTTGATTAATTTGAAGAATTGTAGCTTTGTCAAAAAGGAGTTAGTCTATTTGGGGTTTTTTGTATTAGCTAAGGGTCTCAAAATGGACCTAGAAAAGGTGAAGGTCATCTTGGAATAGCCTAATCCAAGGTTTGACATTGAGGTGAGGTCATTCCATGGTTTGGCTAGTTTTTATAAGAAGTTCATTAGGAATTTCAGTAGTATATGTGCACCCATAACATAAATAATGAGGGGGGATAGAAAAGAGTTCAAGTGGACTATAGGACCTACAAGGAGTTCTGAATTACTAAAGAAGAAGGTGATAGAGAAACCTATGTTGGCACTTCCTAATTTCAACTAGGTGGATTGTGATGCTAGTGGCAGTATTATTGGGGCTGTGTTGAGCCAAGGAGGTAAACCTATGCCTATTTTAGTGAAAAATTGAATGATGAAAAGAATAAGTATTCTATTTATGATTAGAAATTCTATGCAATAGTTTAGGCCCTAAAGAAATTGAGGCTTTATTCATTGCCAAAATAATTTGTCTTGTATATTGATCACTAGGCATTACTGTACCTAAATAGCCAAGGTAAATTGAATCAAAGACATTTGAAGTGGGTTGAGTTCATGCAAAGTTATACATTTGTATTGAAACATAGAAGTGGAAGGTCTAATAAGGTTGCAAATGCATTAAGTACGAGATAGTTATTACTAATAGTAATGTAGGTTGAAGTGGTTGGGTTTGATGAACTCAAGAATCTATACCCTAAGGATCCTAACTTTGTAGTTTCTTGGAAGGCTTGTAAATAACCTATTACTCTAAACAAAACTACGTGACTAGATTACATGATTTAGGATGGTATGTTGTTCAAGGGAAGTCAATTGTGTATCCCAAGAAGTTCCATGAGGGAAAACATGATCAAGGAGAAGCATGGTGAAGGGATGGTAGGAAACTTTGGTTGAGATAAGACCATTTCCATTATGAGAGAACATTACTTTTAGCCTCAATTGTCATAGGATGTGAAGAAGTTTGTGTAGAGTTTTCAAATATGTCAAACAACCAAAGGATTTAAACACAATACTAGACTTTGTCAACCATTTCCTATTCCATCGAAGCCTTGGGAGGACATAAGTATGGATTTTCTTCTTGGATTGCTAAGGACACAAAGGGGTAATGACTCAGTATTTGTGGTGGTTGATAGGTTCTCCAAGATGGTATACTTCATTCCATGCCACAAGGCTCATGACACACTGCATATTGTAGATTTGTTTTTCAGAGAGGTGGTAAGGTTAGATGGTCTCCCAAAAAGTATTGTTTCTTAAAGAAATACTAAATTTTTTGGGTATTTTTGGAGAACTTTGTGGAAGAAGTTGAAGAAATAATTGAAGTTTAGTTATGCACATCATCTATAGATTGATGGACAAATAGAAGTAGTGAATAGAAGTCTAGGCAATTTGTTGAGGTGTTTAGTAGGAGATAGACCAAAGGGATGCGATTTGATTCTACCACAAGTAGAATTTTCTTACAATAATTATATGAATAGGAGTACTAGTAGATCACCATTCCAAATTGTGTATGGGAGTAGTCCAAGGATTGCATCAATTCTAAGGAAGATGGAGCAAGGGTAGAGGACAAGTGATGAGGTAGAAGACTTTTCTAAACATATTATGAACCTACGTGAGGAGGTGCAAGCACATATTACCAAGATGAACCTACTGTATAAGGCTAGGGAAGATCAAAAGAGTAGACATAAGGAGTTCTAAGTTGGAGATTAGGTTATGATATATTTGAGGAAGGAATGATTTCTAGTGGGTACCTAGAAAAAGCTGAAGATGAAGAAATTTGGCCCTTGTAAAATTTTGAAAAAACATGATTCAGGGAATGCATATGAGGTGAAGTTGCTAGATGGGATACACATTTCTCCTATTTTAAATATTATAGACAAAAAAAAATATCATGACAATGGTGCAGATGAGGAGTTGATGCTAGAGAAATGTCCAATTCCTACTTCTACTAAGGAAGAGATTGAAGAAATTTTAGATAGTCGTGTGGGCTAGAGTACCAGAAATAGGTAGTATGAAGAATACCTGGTGAAGTGGAAAGGATGAAAAATAGAAGGTCAACTTGGATATCCATAATGGAGGTTTCCCATTTGGGTTTTCCTCTACCACCTATAAAGTGACAGGGTCAGTTTTTAATCTACCCTGGGTGTTTGATGCAGGAGCATCCAATGGTGTAAGGGCAATCTTGTATCACCCAAAAATATGCTTAGTGTTAGTTTTTATTTTAAGTGTTTTCCTTTCTAGATACCAATTTGATTCAAATAAATATTCCAACTCTCATAGCTCCACTATTAGTTTTCTGGATTAGAGTTTTTGAGCACCTTGGGATACGTGTAAATGTAAAAAATAGGTTATTTTTTAATTTGGCCATAATTATGATGAGTTAGAGGGTGTAAGTTGGAGGGATGATTATTCTTGTAATTTAAAGAACTCCAAAAAAAGAATTAGGTCAAAAGGATTTACAATTTGAAAGTTATTGTAGTTTAAAGTTGCCTAGACACCTCCTAAGAGCACTTAAAAGTTAGATTTGAGGCACTAAACTACCTTGTATGGCCCAAAAATTGGAAGATGAGAAAATATTCTCCATAGGGCCATAGAGCCCTTGGAGATATTTCCAAAAATGTAAACAGTTTGTCAATTAGAGTCCTAGATCAAAAGTTATGCCTCTCAAAAGTTGGACTACCATTTCTGGATTCTTCTAATTTTACACTAACTTTTGATGAGTCTTCTAAAACCTTTTGTTTTGGTGGTGGATTGAAAATGGAATATTATAAAATTTATTCCTAACTTTGAACCTAATTTGGGTTAAATTTGGACATTTCAAGCATTATAAAGGTAGTTTTTGGTGGAGTTTGGGAGAAGGTACTATGAGAAGGATTTTCTCCACAATTTGATAACATTGTGTGCCTATAGAGCATGTTGTGGAGTGTATTTTCATTGTACTAAATGTAGTAGTAGATCACTTCTAATAATATTTCTCTTTTACCATTGTGTTCATTTTTTTCTTGGGTTGTGTCTCCATCAATAGGGCTAATCTTATCCTAGGTTGAGTGAGTTAAGGTGAGCAAGCCTCATAAGACCTAAATTTCTTATAGTCGCTTAATTATGTCTAATAGAATATCTTTGTGTTTTGAAGGGTAAGATGGAAAAATAAGTTTTTTTTAGAACATTTTTTAATTTTTTGTATTCATTTAAGGCTTTTGGAAAGGTTTGATAACCTTTGGAGCAAGTTTGAGGGTCAAATAGTTAAAGATGTAAAAATTGCTAAAAAATTGTCAACGTTGTCATTGACAATATTGAAAAGTTTTTGTTGCATTAGAGAAAATTTTAAGTTAGATCTTGGTAATTGTCTAAATTAGTTAGGATAGGAGTTGGAATGTGTTTATAAGGTCATCCTCAACCTTTTGAGAGGGTTGGAGGTTTGGGACACTTGGGTGTGTATGGACTATTAACAAGTTAATTAGCTACAATTTTATGTTTTGAGGATATTGGCTTTCTGATGGATTGAATTTGGATTTTCTATTTTTGGAAGTGTTAGAGGAGTTTTATTTGTGATTTTTTACAACTTTAATTTGTTTTTTTGTAAAGTTTTATTTTCTTCAATAAATTATTTTGAATTGTGTTTACCTATTGTTCTGAATCAAGTGTTTGAGCAAGATGGAGTCATAGCTCCCTCTCCCATTGTAGGATTTGTACAAAATTTTAGGATTTTGAAAATTAATAATTTTACATATACTAAAATAAAGAAGGGCCCTTGGAAAGAAAGGACATCATTTTTGTGGTGATTCCCTAGGTGAGCTAGAGATGCATCACTAGGGATCATAGTCAAGTGTAGAGCTAATAAGAGGGATTGAATGCTCAAATTTCTTCAATCCAAGATTGAGGAAAGGTAATAGCATATGTGAAGAATCTATAACTTCTATGGGAGGCATTGGTGAACTTTCTAAAGAGATAAAAGTACACTTTTTGGCAGACAACTTGATAAACCATTAAAACCTTTATTTTTAGGCTTAATTTGTGGTCATACTATACAGATTGCTTGGGAATATAGGACCACAAAAATCCTTGAGTTATCTAAAAAGGGTGTTTAGATAAATTTTTTATTTAACCCCTTGCTAAGTAATTTTGCAAGCTATTTGGGATTTTCTTCATTAGGAAGGCTAATAGCTTGTAGCCCTATTACAAACACTTTTGTGTAATGTTGCATGATTTTTGGAACTTGATTAGGGTTTCAGGTTTGATTATTGTTGTGGACCTTGAAGGGAATCCAAATTAATTCTTATATGACTATTCATCCATTTTAAATGTCATTTGAGTTGTTGGGGTTGGTTTTAGTGTTGGTGTGAAGAAGGAAAGAAGGGTTTGGTAAAGCTTAGGAAATGGTAATGGAGAATTGTTGTTCTTACTAATTGGTGTGCACTAGTTGAATGGACTATGACCTCATTGTTAGGATCCTAAGAAGAATATTGTAACTAATAACCCTCTTAGGTCAAGAAAATGATCTAAGGTGATCCTAGAGGAAGATAGGGTAGGAGAAAGATTGGTTGTCACATCAGAGTTGTATCAGAGCAAGTTAAAGACTTGGGAAGGTAGTGTAGGTATACAACTATTGGAGAGTTAGTGGATGATTCAAGTATGGTTAATAATTCATAACTAATTAAGAAAGTTAATGAGGGAAAGGAGAAAATTATAATCCTTGAAGAAGCCTTATAAGAGGTAAAGATCAAGTTGGATGGAGTTGCTGATGCAAATAAGAAAAAGGAAGAAGAAAGCATTGACATGGGTAAAGATGTAGAAAAGGAAGATGTTGTACCTAAGATAGACCTTTTATTGAATGTAAAGCCATTATTGAAAGCCATAAAAGGCCTAGGAGGGAAGGCCTTGGAAGGTGTTCCACTATTCAATGGAAAGATGGAAATAGATGCAATGATAGAATGGCTAGATGGTATGGAGAGCCATTTTGAGTGTAAAGGTGTGTCAAAGGTACAAAAGATCAAAGTAAATAAGTAAAGACTCAGAGGCTCAGCCTTAACTTGGTGGAAATATTTCCAAGATGAGAGGATTAGGATGGGAAAGAAGCCTATAGCCAATCAGAATATAGTGGTCAGCAAATTGAAGGAGAATTTCCTACGTAAGGATTTTGAAATTCAACTTCACAAGAGGAGATGAGGAATAAAAAAAACCATATTTGGATGTGGCCTCTTATACATAGGGGTTTTAGAGATTATTCCATAGATCCAAGAAATAAGAGGAAGGTCCACTAAAAATGTGTACATATTTAGGTGGTCTAAAATAGAATATCCAAGAGGAGCTTAGCTTGTGGACACCTACTACTATTTAAAGGTGACATGAACTAGCCCTAAAGGTGGAGGAAAAGAATAAGAAGAAAGAGAATTATAAATTCAAAGATAGAGGGAAGGGAAGAATTTAGAGACAACAAAGAGGAGGTTATCAAGGAAAAGGTGATGAGTAGAGGAACCAAGGTGAGAACAAGCTCATTGAGAAAGCCACTAAAAGAACTCCTAGAGGAGGTTCTAATAGGGGCTTAGGATTAGGTAGAAGAAATTTCTACTTTTTTAGAATGAAGTGCTAAAATTGTGGTAAACTATTTTGTCCAACATATAGATTCCTTAAGAATCCCTCTTCTTCAAACCATGACAAAAGAGTGGCATATGCTCAACATGATAACTCTAGTTACAAGGAGAATGAAGTGGTTCACATAGAGATAGAAAAAGGTGAGAACCTTATGTTTAGAAGGGTACTAGTCAAGAACCAACTCCTAATGAACCTAAGCATAGAACTTTATTTATAATCAAATGTAAGACTCTTGAGAATGTGTGTAAGATAGTGGTGGACTCAAGCTCTACTGACAACATAATATCACAGGAGGTAGTTGAAAAGCTTAAACTAACTAAGATACCCCATGTAGATCCATCCAAGGTAACTTGGCTCAACAAGGGTCAAAGTATATTGGAGAATGAATAGACTTGGGTTGATTTCTCCATAGTAGGGTACAAGGATAGGTTATTGTGTGACATTTTTCCCATGGATGCTTTCAATTTACTATTAGGCAGACCTTGGCAATATGATAGGAGAGGCAATATATGATGGGAAAGAAAACTCCATATCATTTAAGAAAGGAGGAAAAAATTATAAAATTCAATCTTTGTTGGAAGGAGATGAACCACTATCTAAGGTGCTTAGTGTTTTTTTTGTTAGAGTGCAATTGTCATTGCACCAAAAGACTAATTTATCAATTCCCAATACAACCACTCAACTTATATTACATAGGAGCACTAACCAAATTTCCAACATTTTTATGCATTGGAAAATATTTTTTTAAGGATCTCAAAGATAATGAGAGCCAAAGCTATGTAGTGGTTTTGAAGTCTAAGGTAGAAGACAAGATAGTTAAGGAGTCATTACCTATGGAGGTATAGGCATGCTTGAAAAGTAAAAATACATTATGAGTGATGGGACTCCTACCACTTCACCTCCTAGAAGGGTGATAAAAGACCAAATAGTTCTTGGTGCATCCCTTGCAAACAACTAACCATACAAGCTTACTCTAGACCAAACCTTGGAAAAGTGCAAGAACTTATGGATCAAGGTCTGATCAAGAAATGTATAAGCACATGTGTAGTTCCTATTGTTCTAGCATCCAAGAAGGGAGAAAAATGGAGATTATGTACAGAATCAAGGGCTATAAATAGGATCACATTTAGGTATAGGTTTCCTATACCTATGATTGAGGATCTCATGGATTGTCTTGGAGGGGAAATTTACTTTACAAAGTTGAACTTGAAGAGTGGATACAACCAAATTAGGATTAAGGACGGAGGTGAATGGAAGACAACATTCAACACAAAAAAAAAGATCTATGAATTCTTTTTGATGCTATTTGGTCTCCCAAATTCTCCTAGAATATCCATGAGGTGCATTAATGAAGTGATTAAAAACTTTACTAGAAGTTTTATGGTCATATATCTAGATGATATACTCATCTTCAACAAGACAAAGGAGGAGCACATCAAACATGTGGAAGAACTATTGTAGAGACTTCATGAGGAGAAGCTTGTTATAAACCTTGAAAGGTGTGATTTCTTCAAACACCAGCTTGTGTACTTGGGCTTTTTGGTGTCAAAGGGGTCCTTGAAGATGGATCAAGAGGAGGTTTTTACTATCCTCAATTAGCCACCACCTACCACATCTAATAAGGTAATAATTTTTCATAGTCTATCTCAGTTTTATGGGAAATCCATTAGGAATTTTAGTGGGATATGTGAACCTTTTCTAGATATCATAAAGGGTGGGGTCAAGTCTAAATTCAAGTGGACCTTAGAAGAAGAAAAATCCTTTGAAATGTTAAAGAAGTAAGTAGCTACCAAACCTATTTTAAAATTTCCTATTTTTGAGAAACTTTTCACCATAAAGTGTGATGCAAGTTGTCTAGTAGTAGGGGGAGTGTTGAGTCAAGAAGGTAGGTAGGTGGCCTTCTTTAGTGAAAAAATTAATGAGGCTAAAAAGAAGTAATTTTCATATGACTTAGAACTCTATTGCCTAGTTCAATCTCT
Organism: Cupressus sempervirens; assembly: GCA_028749045.1. NCBI lineage: Eukaryota > Viridiplantae > Streptophyta > Pinopsida > Cupressales > Cupressaceae > Cupressus > Cupressus sempervirens. Next base: position 36,319,023 of record CM053786.1, on the reverse strand, counting down.
TAGGAAGTAAATGCATTACATATTGCCCAAGGAATTTATTGTGTTTACTGCCAATCAAGCTCTCAGCTATATCAAGACTCAAGAAAAGTTAAGAAATAGGAACTTGAAATGGAAGAAGCATCTCCAAGATTTTACCTTCACAATCAAGGATAAGAAAGGGCAGATGAACAAGGTGGAAGATGCATCAAGAAAGAGATTTTTAATAGTCTAAGAGGTTCAGTTGCATAGCATTGGGATAGAAATTTTCAAGAGTCTCTATATGAAGGATGAAGACTTTGTAGAGGCATGTAAGGAATGTTCTAATTTTGAGAACCATTTCCATAGAAAGTTCTATGAATTTACCTTATAAAATAGATTTCTAGTTAAGGGTAATCAAATATGTGTACCATGAGGTTCAATAAGGGAGAACCTAATTTAGGAAAAGCATAATGGAAGCTTAAGTGGACACTTTGGTGTGAGAAAAACCTTAGAACTAGTCCAAAGATTCTACTATTGGCATAAACTAGTCAAAGATGTGACTAGTTATGTTCAGAAATGCATGGTATGTATTAAAGCTAAGGGTGGTATGAGTAAAGTAGGTCTTTATCAGCCCTTACTAGTACCAAATACGACATGGGAGTTTGTGATCATGGACTTCATAGTAGGACTTTCCAAGACAATGTAGGGTTATGATAGTGTCTATGTAGTTGTTGATAGGTTCAATATGATGGGGTGCTTTATTCCATTCAAAAATACCAATAATGAAAGCCACATTGCAAATTTTTTCTTCAAAGAGGTTGTGAGGATTCATGAAGTTCCATTGAGAAAAGTTTTTGATAGGGATGTAAAATTCATGAGTCACTTTTGGAAGACTTTGTGGAGTAGACTTGGTATTAACCCTTCTTTTGGATTAGCTTGCCATCCCCAAATAGATGATTAGACTAAAGTGGTTAATAGGGTTCTAGGTAATCTCTTAAGGTGCCTAACTAAGGAATATGGGAAAACATGAGATGTCATCATTCTCCAAGAAGAGTATGCTTACAATGACATTAGGAATAGAACCATATGAAATTGTGCCTTTGAAATAATGTATGGAATGCATCTAAGGGGTGTATGTAAGTTGAGGGATCTTGGAGGAATAAAACATAGAAGTAGATATGCTGAATATTTTTCCCAAACCATGAAAGAAATCTAAGAGTAAGTCAAGAAAACTATACATGATAATACACAAAAAATGAAAGCCAAGGTAGATGAAAGGAGGAAACACATTCAGTTTGCTATTGGAGATTATGTCATGATTCATTTGAAAAAGTCTAGGCTATACAAGGGTATGCCAACAAAGCTACAAATGAAAAGAGTGGAGCCTTAAAAAATCATAGACAAATATGGAGCCAATGCTTATAAGATTGATTTTCCATTAGATTTTGGAATCTCTCTTGTTTTAAATATCTAGGATTTTGTTGAATTAAAGGGTACATTACCTTAGAGTAGTCAAGGGGTTAGTACTAATCTAGAGCTTGTAGCTAACCCTTCATCAAGCAAGTTGGAAGTTGAAAAAGTGTTGGATTAAAGAGTTATGAAAGCCACTAGAAACAAGGTGTATATGGAGCACATCATAAAATGGAAAGGCAAGCCATATTAAAAAGAAAATTGGGTTGTCGATTCAAACTGAAACAACACAAGCATTCCTCAAGACTTGTTGTCCACAAGAGTGACATTTTTCTTTTGTGAGGGAGTATGGTGCAAGGGCACCAAGGTGGGCTCATGGAAGACCTAGGGATCCTATGTATTTTTATTGTAGCATTTCTATCCACACCAATAGGTGAATAATAAGGCTAACCTATTCCTATGTTAAGGTGAGTTAAGGTGAGCAAGCCTCATAAGCCCTAAATTGGTCATAGTTTCTTAATTGGGTCTAACATAGAATCTTTGTGTTTTCAAGGGTCATATGGATAAATAAGTGTTTTTAGAACCTTTTTACATGTATTTTATCCATGTAAGGTTTTTGGTAAGGTTTGGTAACCTTTGGATCAAGTTTGAGGTTTAAACACATAAAGATGTAAAAATTACTCAAAAATTGGAAATGTTGTCATTGACAACATTGACAACTTTTTATTGCATTTGTGAAATTTTTTAGTTGGATCTTGGTAACTATCAAAGAAGTTGGGAGAGGAGTTAAAATGTGTTTATAAGGCTGTCATTGATCTTTTGAGAGGGTTCAAAGTTTGGGACACTTGGGTGTGTACAGACTATCACTGAGTTAATCGGTTACAATTTTATGTTTTTGAGGATCTTGGCTTTCTGTTGGATTGAATTTTGATCTATTATTTTTGGAAGTGTTAGAGGAGTTTTATTTTTGATTCTATATATATTTATTTTTTGTTTTTGTAAGTTTTCATTTTCTTGAATAAATTATTTTGCAATGTGTTTACTTGTTGTTCTAAATCAAGTGTTTGAACAAGATGGAGTCATAACTCCCTCTCCCATCATAGGATATGTATGGCTTCTTGGGATGTGGGAGATGAATCCTTTTACATATTTTACAATGAAGAAGGGGCATTAGGAAGTGTTGGTACACATATGGACCAGATTTTAAAATTTTAGTTTCAAGTATTAAACCTTTCATTTTTAGGTTTCGAACCTCTTTGAACTACTTCGAACTTGGTTCAAAGTGGTTTGGAGTGGTTCAAAAGTTCAAAAAAATTCAAAGTTGTTCAATAGTTGAAAATAGTTCAAAGTGGTTCGATAGTTCAAAATAGTTTGAAGTGGTTTGGTGGTTTAAAAGGTCCATCTTGTAGGTTCAAATACAAAGTCTTCATATATAATTTATGCTCAGAGTTTGAAGGCCCAATATCTACAAATAAATGAGCCAAATTTAGAGGTTTAGTTTTGAAATTTGGGTTTATCAGAGACACACTTTCAAAAGGCTCAAAATTTTGATTTCAAGTGTTCAAACTTAGGTGTTCATGACTAAAATACAAAGTGTAATTTCACTAGTTTTAAAGTGTAAATCTTAGGCTTTGGAATATAGGTTTAGAAGATTTGAAATTTGGTTCAGTATTTGAACTTTTAGTTTTAGGTCTTGAACCTCTTTGAACTACTTCAAACTAGGTTCAAAGTGGTTCAAAGTGGTTCAATGAGGTTCATTCAGTTTAGAAGAGTTCATCCCATAGGTTCAAATGAGTTTGGTAGTTCAAAGAATTCAATCAATTTGAAATTTTTTAAATGGTACAATAGGTTCATGGAGGATTAAATGGTTCATAGGTTCAAGGATCTCAAATAGAGGAAAATTCAATGTAAAGGTTCAATAGTTCAGAGTTCAGGTTTGAAACATGACATGGTTCAAAGTGGTTCAACGAGTTCAATGGTTTGATAGTTTTATCTACCTACAAACAACAACCAATAACTTTTGACTCAGGCATAATTTTACCAATCACTCTAGTGGAAACATAGATGAAAATGATATTACCAACATATCTAAAATGAAGGAGATCCAATGGTGGGATAATTAATTATGCCTCCCATACTTGAACTTGTTAGTTTTTATAACTAAATAACCACCTTCAAACTTGTCAATTTTTATAACTAAATAACCACCTTCGAACCTATTAGTTTTTATAACTGAATAACTGATTTTTGGTTTAGGTTACTCATTGCCTAAAACTATAAATGTTGGAGCATTAATTGGGGTAGGGGTTCCACTTTTTTTTCTCTTTCCTAGGAGGCTACAAACTATGTGCTACAACAAGGGGGCAAGTTTTTTCTAGATTTGTTCCAATTCTTGTGAGGAAGAGAGGGCAAAGCTTGTGTTTTCTGAACTGTGTGTTGGAGAGAGGGATAAATTTTGATTTTTTTTATGTAATTCAAGGGAAAAGTTTTAGTTTTCTTTAGATAGTGACTTTGACTACAAATGTGTAAGAGGATCTTTGTCATCTTTTACACTTTAGGGAAGGGAGATTGGAAGATAAGTGCATATCAAAATATGAAGTTTGAGCAATTTTCTTTCCACTAATCATGATCTTTGTATCACTTTTAATTTTCTCTAAAATGCATTCTAATGTCACTATTTTCTAATTATGTTACATTCCAAGATATCTTTAAAACCTCTAATTCTTCATTTTCTCGAAAGGATGGAAGATATAGTCTTTGTTTTTGCTTTGTAATATAGTAATTGGGTAGATGAACTTTTTATTATTTTCTGTTCAATTCCTCTTAGTTGAATATTTTTGCATCTATTTTGTGTTTATGAGTAGATGTTTGTAAACCTTTTGTGCTTTCTAGTTAAAATCATCCATTTATGATTCATTATAAATCAATATAGGGAGCTATACTGGGATAAATTTAGAGGAAGGTTATTAATTCAATGATAACCTATCCAACTATTAGTATTAATTCAATCTTCCTATCTAGGCATTTGGAGTTAATTTTATTTATTTCTTGGAGGACAATATGTTCACTAACAGGAAGGTAAGCATTTTTGTGGTGATGCCCTAGGCGAGCAAGAAATGCATGGCTAGGGATCACAATCAAGTGTAGAGCTAATAAGAGGGATTGAATGATCTTATCGCTTCAATCCAATCTTGAGGAAAGATAGTAACATGTGTGAAGAATCCCTAAATTCTATGGGAGGCATTGGTGGAAGTTACAAGGATAGAAAAATACACTTTTTGTCAGATAACCTACTAAACCCTTAAAACCCTTATTTTTAGACTTAATTTGTGGTCTTTCCATATGGATTTATTGGGAACCCAAGACCACCAAAATACTTGAGTTATTTGTAAAGGATGTCTAGATCAATGGTTTATTTAACCCCTTGTTAAGATTTTTTGCAAAATACTTGGGATTTTCTTCATTAGGAGAGCTAATTTGTTGTAGCCCTAGTACAAGCACTTTTGAGGAATCTTGCATGATTTTTGGAACTCAATTAGAGTTTCAAGTTTGAGTGTGGTTGTGGACCTTGAAGGGAATTAAATGCCTTCCTAGATGACCATTCATCCATTTTGGGTGTCATTTGAGTTTTTGGAGTTGGTTATAGTGTTGGTGTGAAGAAGGAATGAAGGGTTGAATCAAGCTTAGGGAATGGTAATGGAGAATTATTGTTCTTACTAATTGGTGTGAACTAGTTGAATGACCTATGACCTCATTGTTAGGATCCTAAGGAGAATAGGGTAACTAATGTTGGAAGCTTGAATGTTGATAATACTTTTATGGGGGAGTATTGTAGAAATATGATTAGATCATTATCATGATGATATGTTACATTCATGACTGTGTTTTTCATTGATGTCAACATAGAAATTTTCTATGTTATCTCATAGAAGAATAATAGAAAGACAAAGTTAGAATGGATAATTAATTGAGTAATTTCACAAGAGAGGTTAAAGGGAGATAATACTAAGTGTTTGGTATATGCAGCTAACCTCAAAAGCATAAGATATTAATTCTAGAAGAAGTTATGCAAGTTTCAATGAAGACTATTCTACTCGATAGAGTTTATAGAAGTTGTTTTGGTAAAATTTTTATATCTCTTATCAGATTTTTTATTCTAAGAAGTCAAAGTTAAAGTTGTGTAGAAGACATGGCTAAGCTTTCTCATCATAATGCTACACATATAGAAAGTTATTCAAGTTACAAGGTGAAAGATTAATTTTATCACTAAGTGTAACATGTTCTTAATGAGATCCTATAATAATTAATTGTTATAGCCAACTTAGGGATTTTTTTAATGTATTTGGTATAAAGGAATGACATTTTCCTTTGTTATGTATGATCATGAATGGATGTATGAATGATTTTAAGAAGCACTAAGAGTGGAATGCAAAGATAAGTAGAGTGGAGTGGAGTTGGAGAAAACTTCATTGCTGAGGTTTTATTATGTGATTTGAAGTTTGATATTTGGATTCAAGGTTTGTGACTTAGTCTACAAGATCTGACAGTGATTGCTTTGGTTGATAGGATAGAGGAAAGAAGTTAAAGTTTAGTATAGATAATTATTTTGCAAGGAATAGTTGAAAGATTAGTTAGACAATGAATTCAATGGTCTTTCCCTAGAAGCTATTTGGATAGTGGGTCCTTCTACCTTCTACAACTCCTAACATGGTTGGATTCTCCTAATAGGGATTCAAAGTCTCGTAACAAGGACTCATATGTACTAAATATTGTAATAGACTCATGACATGGTCCATACTCTAACAAGGAATATTTATATTAGTACATCATCTTGTGGGCATCATTCCTATTGGGGTTTTTCCTCTGATCAAGGGTTTCCCTAGTTAACATATCTAGTGTAATTGTGTATGTGCATCTTACTATGGTTATGGTTTACCTTGATTAAATGGTTAAGATTAATTAAGGTTGATAAATATTTTAATTGGATAATTGATTTCACCCTCTACTGCTCAGTTATCTTGGTGGAATTTTTTCTAACAATTGGTATTAGAGCATCAGGTCTTTGAAGATAAAGTTTAACAACTTTGAGAGATCCATGGAAAACATATTTAGAAATGAGAGTCCAAAGTTTTATGGAATAAATTATGATAGTGGGAAGGAAAATATGAAGACACATTTGTTGTGTATGGGTTGAGGATATTGGATCTTGATAAAATCAAAAAGTACAATTATTGCTGAAAGTTCTTTGGACACTTATATTAAGGATGAGAGAGAAATTTTCATGTGTGACATGAGAGCTAGAGGAGCACTATTGTCTACACTTTCAAAATTTGAGTACAACAAGGTAAAATCACATGATACTTATCATGAGATTTGGAAAGCTTTGGAAAATAGTTTTGAAGGTGATGAATATTCTAAGAAATATAGGCTACAAAGTTGGATTTGTGAATTTCAAAATGCTAAAACAATTAATGATGAATCTATAAGAACATATGTAGGTAGGATATCAGAAATTACTTGAGGTATCAAATCTCAAGGAGGAACCAAGAAAGATGATGAGGTGATCTACAAGATATTGAAGAGCTTAACTCTACCATTTAAGCAAGCAGTTGAAATGATACAGTTGTTGATCTCTTGTACCAGAGATTTCATAAAGGAGACACTACTTGGAAGACTTGATGTAGTTGAGAATGAGCTTAGACAGTGTAGAGAATTGACCAAAATAGAAACAATTTTTAGTGCCCTAAATATTCAACCTAATTTATCAAGGAGCACAAGTGCTAGAGGAGACTTTGCTAGTAGTAGCAAATCTGTGAGGAGAAAAAGATAGAAGAAGGAGTAGCCCTTCTAGTATGAAAAGAAAAATATGGTAAGAAAATTCTTAAATGTTGGACTTGTAATGACTTTGGTCCTTATGCATCTAAGTGTCCTAAAAGAGAGAAAAAGTATAAAGTAAAGTTCAAACCTAGAAGAGATAGAGAGTGTTTGTATGCAAATGAAGAAAATGATTTTGATGAAAAAGAAGTAAGTGTTAGTATTGATGAAATAGGACTTGTAAATATCAAAGAAGAAAGTCTAGAGAAAATGGCTTTGGTATCACATGTTGAAAAGAAATCTAATTGGATAATTGAAAGTGGTTGTTCACATCATATGACTAGGGATATGAACAAGTTTTTTGACTTCAAAAGTCATGATGAAGTCATTATTAGAATTGGAAACAATACAAAATGTCATGTTAAAGGTATTGTATCTATAACTCTTAATGGTAAGACTAACATTGAGGATGTGTATTTTGTTGATAACTTGAAACACAACCTTCTAAGTGCTGGACAACTAGTGGATAAAGGTTATTAGTTATAGTTCATTGGAAAGACATGCATAATCAAAGACAAAGATGGTAAGGTAATTAGAATAGGAACTAGATCTAGAGGTAATATATTTTAGCTAAATCCAACTAAAATGACATGTCTGGTTGCTAAGGTAGATGGCAGTTGGTTATGGCATAAAATATTTTGTCATTAAACTTTGACAATATTGTGAAGAATAGTAGTACGATTTTAGTTAGAGATTTACCTAAGATTGTTAAGCCTACTAACACAATTTGTGAGTGTGTATTGGCAAGGCATACTAGAACTTATTTTCCTAGCAATAAGTTTACTACTACAGCCAAGTTGGAGATTATACATATAGATCTCAGTGGTCTTACACAGATTAAAGGATTCTATGGTGAAAAGTATTTCATGATTTTAGTTGATGACTTTTCTAGAATGATGTGGGTTGCATTTCTTAATGAAAAGTCTTAGGCATTTGATAAGTTCAAGATATTCAAAAATATAGTTGAGAATGAATTAGGTATGAAGAATAATTTTTTAGGATCAGATAGAGGAGGAGAGTTTACTTCAAATGAGTTTAACATCTTTTGTGAAGCTAATGGAATCAAAAGATAGTTATCAGCTATGAGAACCCCTGAACAAAATGACATTGTACAAAAAAGAAATAGGTCAGTAACAGAAGCATCAAAAGATATGCTAGATGAGAATGATGTATCCAAGATGTTTTGGACAGAAGTTGTGAATACATTAGTCTACACTATGAATAGAGTATAAGTTAGGAAGGACACAAACAAGACCCCTTATGAATTATGGTTTGGTCACTCACCTATAGTTAAGTTCTTTAGAATTTTTGGTAGAAAATGCTACTTCAAAAGAGATGATGATGTTGGTAAGTTTGATGGTAGAAGTGATGAAGATATTTTTATTGGTTATTCATTGCAAAGAAGAGCTTATATATGTTATAATTTGAGAACTAAGACAATTGTTGAAAGTGCAAATGTAAGAGTTGATGAGAAATTTAGGATATAAGAAAGATTAGTTGACTACAATTATGATGATGAGAATGTTGTTACTAAAGCAAGGAATGATGAAGTATTCTTTGAGACTAACAATGATATACAAAATGAAGGAGAGCAAAAGCATGAACAAAGCTTGGAACCTTGAATAGAGCTAAGAGTTGAGATAACAACTCTCACTTTTGATAAGAATATGACAAAGAACCATTCACCAAAGTAGGTCATCAGAAGTAGAGATAAAGGTGTGATGATAAGAAGCAGAATCAATGAAGAACTATGTTTGATATCTTAAGTTTAACCAAAGAATGTAGATGAAGTATGTAAAGACGACTATTGGAAGCAAGCTATCAAAGAAGAATTGAATTAGATAGTGAAGAATGAGACATGGGAATTAGTCCCTAGACCAGTAGGCAAGAATGTGATAGGAACAAAATGGGTATTTAGGAACACAATGAATGAACAAGGTGAAGTTGCAAGGAACAAAGAAATATAGGTATAGAAAGCTGACTCATAAAAAGAAGGAATAGATTGTGACAAAAAGTATGCTCCTGTGGCAAGAATAGAACTAGCAAGGTTATTCTTAGCCTATGCACCACATAAGAAATTCAAAGTGTATCAAATGGATGTCAAGTTAGCATTTTTGACTGGGGAACTTGAAGATGAGATATACATAGAATATCCTAAAGGTTTTTCTTTAATAGATGACAAGGACATAGTATGTAGATTGAAGAGAGAATTGTATGGCTTAAAGCAAGAACATAGAACTTGGTATGCAAGGCTGGACAAGAATTTGACAAAACTTGAATTTAGCAAAGGTATGGTAGATAATAATCTATATTGCAAAGAAATAGATTATGGATTGATGATTTTGGTAAAATTTGTTGATGATATAATATCTGGAGGAGATGATGATGAAACTGACAAGTTTGCAGAAGAAATGAAGAAGGAATTTGAAATGAGTATGATAGGAGAGATGAAATTATTTCTAGGATTACAGATTGTGCAGGACAAAGAAGGAATCTTTATTTCTTAGACTAAGTATTTGAAAGATCTTTTGAAAAGGTTTGGTTTGGAAACATCTAAACCACTTTGAACACCTATGGTTACTAGAAAAAATTTATCTACAAAGGATGAGACACTTACTATTGAGCAGAAGAAGTAAAAATCTATGATCAAGGGGTTGCAATATCTTACTCACACAAGGTCAGGTATAGAAAATGCAATTCAAATCATTGCAAGATTTCAAGTTGATCCTAGAGAAGCAAATTATTTAGTAGTCAAAAGGATATTTAGATACCTTAAAGGAACACTGGAGTTCAGATTGTGGTATGATAGATCTAATGATTACACTTTATGTGCCTATACTAATGCATATTGGGTAGGCAATATGGATGATAGAAAGAGCACCAGTGGTGGAGCCTACTTTCTTTGAGGAAGATTGGTTTCTTGGTTAAGCAAGAAGTAGGATTGTATCTCATAGAGTATAGTAGAAGAAAAATATGTTGTAGTAGAAAAAAATTGTAATCAAGTTGTTTGGATGAAGTAGATGTTGAAGGATATAAGAATAGAATTTAGTGAACCTATTATCATACATTGTGATAACACAAGCACAGTGAATATGTCTAAGAATCCAATGTTGCATTTTTAGACTAAGAAAATTTCTAACAAGTATCAAATATTGAGAGAAAAATTTGTAGAAAAGGAAATTATATTGGAGTATGTAAGCACCAAAGAGAAGATTTCAAATATTTTGAACAAGCCTCTTCCACAAGAGACTTTTGAGTGTTTACAAGGTATGCTAGGGGTTATGCCTCTTCCTACATCAAAGTAGATGATGCAAGAGTGCACTAGTCTAGTGTTATAGAGTACTATTTTTTTTTTTGGACTAAATATTGATGCTTCCTATATGGGGGAGTATCTGTGATGGACAAAGTCATCTAGGAATCTTGTTGGATGTTTTTTTGAATAGTGTCTTTGGACACTTGAGCTAGTTAGAGATAGTTGTTGCAATGATAGATGATTGCTGAAACCTTTGACATTGATGTCAATGGGGGAGAGATCACAACATGAAAAATTGTTTGATATAGAGTACATTGAAGGAAGATATTATAGCATGATATAGAGGTATTATAGCATGGGAGAGAATGATTGATGAAGAGGATTTGAAAATTATTGATGAAGAGGATTAGAAAAGAAAGGTTAATAGTCTTTTACAATTGGTATTTTTGGAACTAGATTTTTTTCATCTATGTTGCCATCAATGCCAAAGGGTGAGATTATTAGAAGAATGAATGCTGATATACTTCTATGGGAAATTATTGTAGAAACATTATTAGATTATTATCATGATGATATATTACATTCATGACTATGTTTTTCATTGATCCAAACATAGCAATTTTATGTGGTATGTGATAGAAGAACAACAAAAAGATCAAGTTAATATGGATAGATCATTGAGTACTTTCACAAGAGAGGTTAAAGTGAGGTAATAATAAGTTTCTTGTATATGAAGATAACCTTGGAAGCATAAGATATTAAGTGTGGAAGAATTTATGCAAGTTTTCATGAAGACTATTCTGAGATAGAGTTTACATAAGCATGTTCTGGTAAACTTGTTATATCTCTTAGTAGACTTGTTATTCTAAGAAGTTGAATTTAAACATGTGTAGAAGAAATGTTGGAGATGACATGGCTAAGCTCTCTTGTTAAAATGTTACACATATAGAAAGTTATTCAAGTTACAAGGTGAAAGATTAATGTTATCACTAAGTGTAAAGTATTCTTAATGAGGTCCAATGATAATTAATTGAGAAGGTGTAACAATGGTGTCAGGGAATTTTTTTATGGATTTAGTAGAAAGGAAGGACATTTTCCTTGGTTATGTATGATCATAAATGGATGTATGAATGATTTTAAGAAGCATGAAGAGAGGAATGAAAAGATAAGTAGAGTAGAGAAAAGATGGAGAAAAATTCATTGCCGATGTTTTATTATGTGATCTAGAGTTTGATATTTGGATCCAAGGTTCATGAGCTACTCTAAAAGGACTAACATTGATTGGTTTGGTTGATAAGACAAAGGAAATAAGTTAAAATTCATTACAAAAAATTATTCTACAAGGAATAGTTGTTCAAAAGATCAGTTGGACAATGAGTTCAATGGTCTTACCCCAAAAGCTATTTGGATAGTGATTCTTTTTTACTTCTACAACTCCTAATAGGGTTGGCACAAATCCTAGTAGGGTTAGAATCTCCTAACAGAGATTCAAAGTCTCCTAACAAGGACTCATATGTACTAAATATTTTAATAGACTCCTAATAGGGTCCAACTTCTAACAAGGAATATTTATATTAGTACATCATCTTGTGGACATCATTCCCATCAAGGTTTTCGGTTTGATCAAGGGTTTCCCTAGTTAACATATCTATTGTAATTGTGTATGTGCATCTTAGTATTGTTTCTAGTTACTTGATTAAATGGTTAAGATTAAATAAGGTTGATAAATGTTATAATTTGAATAATTGATTCACCCTCCCCCAGTTATAGCAGTGGACTATTATTTTTAACAACTAGTAACCCTCTTAGATCACGAGAACAATCTAAGGTGACCCTAGAGGAAACTAGGGTAGGAGTAAGACTAGTTTTCATATCATCTTGTCTTTGCAGGACCACTCAGGTCTTTGTCTACTATCTCCAACTTTGTTGATGTAGTAAATTTCTTCATTAGAAAAGGACTTTAAAAAAAAAAAAATTATAACACATTCCTTGCATAGCATGTTAGTACGCTTAACTACTTTAGGAAAATCTCTAACAACAAATGTAGTGCCCACTTTCACAATATTATCAAAATTTATATGAAAAAAAATTCTTGTGAAATAACCAACTATTATCAAATTAAGAATGTTTTCTTAGTAGGATTCAACTAAAAAAATTACCTCTTGATCTTGTACCAGTACCAATAACCTTACTATCTTTATCCTTGATAATAAATTTCCTCTCTATTAACTACAACTAATATCCCTTTTCAATCAACTATCCAACACTTAGAAGATTATGTTTTAGACCATGAATAAAATAAAGATTATTAGTGTTATTTTTACCATCAAGAGTAATAGATCATACTCCCTTTATATGAAAAGATTGATTGTTTCTAACTCTAATATTTCCTTCATCACAACTGTTGAACTCAACCATTTTTTTCATATCACTAGTCATATGATGTAAAAATCCACTATCTATGATCTAATAAAATTTCTTCTTTTCAAGTTGAGATACTAATTCCTTCTCCAATTTATTCCTTTTTAGGACTTTCTTCCTTAATTACAACAAATCCTACTTCACCACCCTCATTGTCACTTTAACTTAATAATCTTTCAAAACTAACCTTCATATCTTCATCATTTGGATAAAGACATTTTATAGGCTTCCTAGGGTTGAAATGTCTCTTATACATCTTTAAAGATTTTATTACACTCACAAGAAGGGAAATTCCTTCTTCAATCTTTCTATCTTTCTCTGATCTTCCTCTACTACTACTAGCATAACCTCCACTAGTACTTACACTCCTTGATAATGTAGATTGAACAATCAATGTAGTGAATGTAGCTTCAACTCTAGGTAAGCCTCCACTTTGTCTCAAAAGTATCTTAGTTGATTACAATCATCCAAGAAGAGTCTCTCTTGTGAACTTCTCTATTCAAGTTATAACTTGTTCAGTTATATGTGCTATATATTTATATGCAGATGTAAAATTTTTTCAAGATAATCCATACAATTTCATCTTCATCCTTTTTCCCATCACAAGCCTTAATCACTGCAACAATCTATAATATTTTACTAAAATAACTTCTTATAGATTTATCTTCCATCAATTTACCTTCTTGGAATAAACGTATCTAATTCTATAATCTAACCTTATCATTCTTATCACCTTCATAATTAGACTCCAAATCTTTCCAAATTTCATTTGCCAAAACTAAAATATTTCACCTAACTATACTCATTTTTAGGAAGATATGTACAAGGTCTTCCTTCACAAGCATATTACACATGAATAGATCTCTTTGTGTCTCAAAAAATTCTTGTATTAACGTGAATTCTGATGGTATTCCTTTGGGGGAGTATCCTAAGCATTGCTAGTACATGTGACGATTGATAGAATGATTGACATGTTGCATTCATGACCATATTTTTCATTTATGCCAAAATAGTGGTATTTTTTTGAAGACTGGTAGAGTTGTAGATAGAGAATGAGGTCATATAGAAAATGAATGGAAGATCAGGTCAAGCAAATTTGAGGATGTCTTCTACACTATATCCTAATAATGTGGTTAAGTGCACATCAAGTAAAAAAAAAATGCAAAAGATATACTTGATAATAAGAGAAGTAGTATACATATGGAGCATTTGAGAAGCAATATCTGATATTTTATTTGTATCTCTTTAATAAGATAGAATCATGATATGCAAATTTAGAAAATAACAATAGATGGTCTGATGATTATTTCAGCAAGTGCACAAGTTCTAGGGTCACACATTTGTTAAGTTTTAAAGATTGTGAGTCAACAATATTGTGTAATTGCAAAATAATTAATGTTCTTAAAGAGGTCCTATTATAATTAATTGGGAAAGCCTCAAATCTAACTCAAAGAATTATTTTGAGGACATGTTATAAAGGAAGGATATTTTTCTTTTGCTAAAGTTTCAATTGGATGAGTATTAAGTGGGTGGATTTCTCAAATAAGAGAAAAGTATTTGGTAAATGTTAGGAATAAGGTGTCTCAACCTTGTATAATTCCTATTCTTATTATTTGTTTTGTAAAATGTATTTTTTGCAAATAATGTTGATGTGTCGACATCTTGAATTGTGTGTAAGTAGATCATGACTAAAACAATTATAACAGATTCCTATGACATGTAAGAGCTATGTTAGGAAGATTCAATGACAAGTGAAGACATGTGGTAGCTAAGATATTTGAGTACTGTACACTCTACCCCAATAGTGGGGTCAAAATTTTTTTTGGGGTTCCTATTTTCTTAGAGAATGGTAAAACCCTAATACGATTTACCTTTTGGGAGTAGCCCTAAAAGTGAAGCGCATGTTATAAGTATTTTTAGGGTTGCGAAGAGATGCGATGCGAAAAATAGGTGTATTTTTGGTATTGCGAGTAGCTACTAGAGTCTTCTGTTGTTGATGTTGAATTTGCATTGCAAGTCTATTGTAACCTCATGTTGAAGATAATACATTGTTCAAGTTCTAAAGGGGTGGGTTTGTTTTATCAAAAGGTTTTTCCCCATCGGCAAATTCTTGTGTTATGTGTTCCTTTCTCTGTCTATTTTCTATATGCATGGTTGGTTGCAATATTGTTGTTTACATGATATTGAATCTATAAGTGTAGAAGATTTTAATAGGATTTGCATCATACTTTCCTTATGAGATTAGTGTAGGAAGTTGTTTCCGCACCTGAGTTTCCTTACAAGTGGTATCAGAGCTTGATCTATAGTGCCTACCCCTGGTTCACATTTTGTTAGCATTGCTGAACTCTTTTAGAGCTAGTTTTATGTTATTGGTTAGAAACATTCTTTTGAGATTATCAGATATTGTGCTATGGATTCAGTTTATTATATGATGAGATTACTTAGATTTTTTATTTCATGTTTGCATGATCATTATTACATTGCTTTCAGTTATTGATGATGATTAGTAAGATGATTTGTTATCACATGTGTTTTCTTATGGATACTTATCCCATACTTGCATGTGTATGGTGTGCATGTTTACTATTTTGTATGGCATGTCTGATGTGGTAAGTGTAGACACCTAAATTTGATTACACTGCTTTGGTAATCTAATTTAGCCATCTCTAAAGGCATCATTAATTAAATTCTTATTTAATTAATCCTTTTCCATCCTTAGTTGATTAATTTAATTAATCATCTATAGTCCTAATTGATAAATCAAATAATCTATTATTTATCAATTAAATCTTTTTCTTCTATCTAATTCCAAAAATCTCCATTTATTAAATAAATCTATTTGATAAATGAAATCCTCAAATTCAAAAACCCTTAACCTATCTCTAATCCTCCATTTAGCCTAATCCACCCCATCCACCCATACTAACCAAGCTTAGCCACTAACTCACCCACCCTCATTAATGCCATCCACTTGCACATCTCTAACATTCTTAATCTAATCCTAAATCCAAGCCTAATCCACTCCCTAATGTTGTCACATTCCCTAAACAAGTTTAAGAATTTTCTAAACCAAATCAAAGTCTCCCCTCAAAAATCCCAACCACCAAATCATGAGTGCTCTTACAAACCATAAAAGACTCTTACAAGCCCACTCATGACTCTTACATCCATCTTCCACACTCTTCCCTCTTCCACACTCATTCCTCTTACATCCCTCTTACATACTCAACCCCACTCATCATGCCTTTAACCAACCCTTTACCCTACCCTCTCACACTCATCCTCCTTGTGACAAGTGTCACCTTCCCATTGGTGCTAAACAAGCACAATCCATGTGCTCTCCTTTGAATGTATCCTAGCCCTCCTTAAGCCTTCATCCATCCTTGCATCTAAGCCCTCCATCCCTCTACCCCTTAGCCTATAAATTGAATCCCATCCCAAGCCATTTCATTACAATCTTGGAGCTAAAGTTATAATGCCCTTTTGAGAGCCAAAAGCCATCAACCATACCCTTATGATGCCAAATTGAGAGCTTACAAAGCTACCAATTTGCTATTATCCATCTCCACCATTGAAGCAACTTTGAGCATTTGAGCATACATCCCCAATCTACACATAGAAACATCTCAAAAACAAGAGAACAAATCTCATTGAGAGAGCCTATCCATGGCTCACATTCTCATTTGAGTTTGTCTTCTCTTTGTCTCTCTTATATGTTATGTTAGTTTAATTTGTAAATGCTTTCATTAGATTAGTATTTCTAGGGACGGGAGTCGTAGTCACCTGCTAGTCAGGATCTACACAATGCACCACTTCCTGCCATTGCTTGTTTAGTTTAGTATATATTGTGTTTGTACATGCATAGTTTTTATGCAGGTTGCAAGTATCGGGTATCGACTTCTCTGAATTGCCAGGATGAGCGTACCCTATCACATTATTTCAATGATAAGAGAGGGGAGATAAATTCTCAAGTCCAAATATCAACCTTTTAAGCCATTTTTCCTAATTGAAAAATTAGGACAAGTATCTGAGTTGAGTACCCTCTGAATATGTTGGATAACGTAATTCGTGATATAAAATTTTGGTTTAATTTTGTATGTATTTTGGCTATGATGGGTTTTTCATATTTTTACCTTTGTGAGTCTTTGGAGTATTTTCTATTAATCAAACCTAATTAAAAAGATTTAAATAATAGTTTAATTAAATGAAAAAATTAATATGGTATTTAATATTTATTTTATTTAATTAATTAAGAAATTAATTAAATAAAATAATTAAATTTGAAAGTAAAAGTTAAAAGTTTAAATTTGGAATGTGACAATATTTATTTTAATAATAATATATTTGGAGTTCATTTTTAAATAAATGACTAAATAATATTATTATTAAAGCTAATAAATATTTTAGCAATTAATTTTTGAAAAATGAAATTTAAAAGTGGAAAATATATTTTAAATTATTAAAAGATTCTAGATTTCATGTGCTTAAAATATAAATATATTAAGATTGAAAAGTAGAGATATTAAAGTTAAAGCATGAGACTTAATAAATAAATAAATTAAATTGGAAAGAGTAAAGTAAATATTATATTAATGATTGTGCATTATTTTAATATTTGCTCACATAGGAGTTTGTGAATTCTCGAGAGTTGTCATGTAGACAACATAGGAGTTTGCACTCTAAGAATGCACAAGTTGTCTACACTTAGAAGTTAGCATTTTATTTGAGCACATGGTGTCTACAACCTTAAGACTCATCTAGAAAGTTGGAGAAGACCCATGCTTGGTTTTCATACTTATCTTCTAGTTGTTTCTAAAGACACTCTAGATGCATCTTAGAGGCCTTTAAATAGAGGCTCTCCTAGTGTGTTTCGGCAAGTTGAATGGAAGCTACAAGCTACAAGCTACAAGCTTCAAGCTAAAAATGGAAGCTTCAAGCTTATATGCTCATATTCTTCTTCATGCTCATATGCTCCTTCATGCTCATATGTTTCTACATGCTCATATATTTTTACATGCTCATATGCTTCTATATGCTTCCATGCTTCTTCTAGCACTTCTAGTCACTTGGAGGATTCGGTTGGCTTGGATCTTGGAGGAATTGCGAATGATGGAGAAGGAAAGGATTTTTTATAGATTTTTGAGGCATGGCGGATTAGCATTAGTGTCTTGGTGCACTCGTGATATTCACATATTCTCTTTGCATTATTTCTCTTTCTGTCTTCATCGTGTTTGTTATATGTGTCTGAATACTCTTTGTGATTGAATCTACAATTTGAATTGGAATCTAGATATTTTATTTGGTTGAGAAGAAAATAATAAAAAAACCCTAGATCCAATTAAGGAGAAATAATTAGATATGAGTCGGGTTTGGGTTCGAATTTATATTAAATTAAAAAGACAAGATTTAGAATTAAAATAAAAATTTTATGGTGAAAATTTGAATGATTAGATGTAATATTCTATCAATTATATTTTCAGATGCATATGAATAAACCCTTTTATGGTTAAATTTAGAGAACAATTATTTTAAAAGAAAATTCTTAATTCATCACAAATTGTCTTGTCGCTGCCCCTTAGATAGATCCGAACTCAATCATTCATAATTTTTTATTGTTATCAAATTTATTCGATCGCTCCAGTCAAAATTGGTGCAACTTGGCCCTTTCCAATATATTTCAATTTCAGCCAAATCCAACGGTTCATTAGAGAGATATGGCCATCGTACTGAGACTATTTTATTCAAGGACAAATATTTCTCCATTTCCCATAACCAAGAGTTCTTTATGCTTAAACTTCACAAAAATAATATATCAAAGCATGAAATGAATTAAAGATATTATTTTAATCTTCCCTTAGTAGAATCTTATTAATATGCATTAGTTTTATATGGTTCATTATCTAATCTAATTAAATCAAATTTAATTAAGATTAGTTAATAGTAGAAGATGTGTAATTAATTATTAGTCAATCTAAGTAAATAGATTTTTAAATGAGAAAATATTAAAAGAAAAGAGATTTTGATATAGTTTATATAGTGGACTTTTTATAATGTATACTGAATACTATTTAATATATATTAAACAATTTTAGAATTGTTTAATGAAGATGATAATGTTAAGAATTTAGAGATTATTCATGTTAAAATCTACAATGAGTCTTATTGGTTTCTGATAGGGATCTTTTTCAAACAAGGTTTATATAGACAAAATATTATTAAAACAATTAGAAAATGGAGTCTAATGGTTGATTTTAATATTGATTAAATAATTATAAGATGATAATTTATATTATGTTGATTTAAATTTAGAAACTCTGAATGATATTGGATTAAGACTGAATTATTATGTTATTGGTTAATACGTTTGAATACCTTAATGGAGTTAAGAGTTAGCCAAATATTAACTAATGAGTTTATGGAAGGATTCTAT
This sequence comes from Cupressus sempervirens, assembly GCA_028749045.1. Lineage (NCBI taxonomy): Eukaryota > Viridiplantae > Streptophyta > Pinopsida > Cupressales > Cupressaceae > Cupressus > Cupressus sempervirens. The sequence goes on along the minus strand of CM053786.1, from coordinate 36,299,677 downwards.
AGATCGAGTATTTATAGTTTGAAGAGTTTATTATTTATTAATGTTTGTAAGGACTAACAAACTATTAATAAATAATGGTTTAAATAGATATCAACAAATTTGATTAGAGTTAATCTAGTGGAGATTATTTATTGATTAAAGTTTTGTAAAAGATAATAATTTTTGGAGTTGGATTATAATTGATTTTAATCAATTGATATTCATTGAGTTGTCAATATAATTATATTATGCGATAGAGTTTTAACTTGAAATGATTATCATTAATACGAAATCGTTAAGAAAGATGAATATAGTCATTATGGATAAGATTTTTAAAATAACTTGTTAATATTATTATTATTAAAATATTAATATTTGTGAATTGGATTGAAGTTGACTTTGCCGTACAAACTATTGTTAGTCAACTAATACTCATTGGGTTGATGGTTTGGTTGTGAAATTATTAATTAAATCAATTAACTAGAGCTAATTGGATTTAATTAATAATTAATTTATGTAATAGAGATTTAATTGATATAATTCTTTTAATGAGATTGTAGAAATATTGATATCAAGTTGATAGGTCTTATTCTTATGACTTGAATAATGACTCTAGATATTTTAATGGTGAAGACTTAGTAATATATAATTGAGAATTATTAGAATGATAAAAGGTCAAGGATTGTGAACCGATATTAATTGATCATTCTAATGAAGTTATAATCTCTTATTCGAAGAATGATAATTGGTCCTCTTATAATATAACGAAAAATGATCCTAGAAAAGTTGAAAAGTTAATCAATTAGAATATGGATCATGGTTAAATACAGAGGACAATTTAATTAAAGGTCAATGATGATAATTTATAGTGACTATTTATCCTTAAGTTATTCTTAGGATAATTCTATAGGGGAACAAATGGGTTGACGTGTAGGTCAAATGATAAATCCTACACATTTGAAGTATACTTGAAAATGGAAAATGAAACTCTACACGTGATTCAACTATGTGATTTTAGTAAACCAAAACATGTGTTTACATTGTGTATTCTTTAAGCTTCTTGTTTTGGGTTTTTGGGTTGACTAGTGATGACCAGTCTTAGGTTGTTACCAGAAGCTTGGGGGTTATGAGATGTGATGGCATGTTGATTTTATTTGGTCTCGATCTTTATAAACCCAACCATGGTTATGTGACGAAATTATCTATGAGATGTTTGTATTTACTGATTGTTATTGTTCATCAGTCTTCATGTGTGAAGCTGAGATATATGTGTATGAGACACTTGAGCTAATCATTTTTGAGTCATCGATCAGTTATCCTTGGATTATTTTTTAGTCGCCATGATGGGACTAAAATGTGAATTTATTCTTGATGATGTTATATTTTGACTCAACCATTTTGGAGTCTTCGATCAGTATGATTTTGAGATATTCTTGGTTTCTTGTTGAGAACCAATGAATATGGTGATTTATTTTGAGATATATTTGGGTTATTGAGAACTAATGGATACTTATGATTATTAGCGATGCCTTCAGTTGCCAATAGAGAACTGTTGTAGTCATGATTTTCTATGGATGCTTTTCAAATGCTCATGGAGATTTGATGATTCTTATCTTGGAGATTTGATGATTCTTATTGTGGATATTTGATGTTTTTATCATGGATATTTGATGATTCTTTTCATGGATTATCTTTTAGATTTTCTTTATAGTCGTTTGTACAAGACTGTGGTGATTTATGATTTCATGAGCTTAGGGTAGGTAATCTACTTGTAGTGTCAGAAAGTGGCTTGCAATGGGGGCCGGGGCCCTAAGTGGCTGCCAGGGTAACTCATTGTAAGTTTGGTTAATAAGTGATAACATTTACACACTAAATGGAGATTAAATGAACCTAAAAAGATAATTGTTTTGGTTCTCACCCATGCCTTGAGCGCTTGTACAGGCTAGGATGGGAGTAGTGAGAACGCATGGTTACGACTGTGCATTCCGTAGTATGCCTTGTCAGTATGAGAGGATACTAGTGGCCGCATGAGATCAATATGGACCCATGGAGTTTAGCTAACTACTAGGGTAACTTGTACATGATAAATGCGATGACACTTTCTCACTTGCAGAGTAGGTTTCCTACATGTCATTGTGTGTCTCTAGGAAGTAGATATCAATTTTGTGTGATGGAACCTTTGAGTTAGTATACTTTTAGGATTCCTGGACTTATAGAGATTTATGCTTTGTGGTTTTGATAGCCTATTTGGGAATTGAGATTATCTCCTCAGCACGGTGGGAGTGGACCACTTAGGTTCCACGCGGTCGGATGGTAGTGTATTTTCACTCCTATCATTTGAGATCTGTCCGAGACATCGTGACTGGAGCTTTCTTGGTTGGTATTTATCTTCATTATGATCTTCGATCATTATGATAGATGATATACCTTATGATGGATGTATTTATTGGTATGTTTCTTATATTGATAATTTGCATATGTTAGATGATGGTATCCTATGCTTTACTTTGCATATTAGTAGGATGTTTTTAGGAGTGACATTCCTACTATGTTTATAGTGATGATCTCTTTGGTGCTTTGGAATGTTACACACAGAGGGATGGCTAGGATCCATGATGATCTAATGATGCTATTTACGGTTGGGAGGAACTGTGCACTTAGTTATTTATGTTTGTGATGTATGGTTATCTCTTATGATGAATGTTTATATCTTTTGCGATGATGTATCATGTATGGTTTATAGTTTCATTATGTTATTGCATCATGGATTAGAGTTAGTATGATGATGTAGTTTATTTACATAGATGTATATTTTTCTAAGCTTTTCGTACCCTATGATATGTATGGTGGATGATTGAGCAATCTGAAAATATAATTTATGAACATTGGATGTATCATTGTTATTTCATAAGGATGTGATGTTAGATAAATAGTTAATTTAGATGTGATTCAAAGTTAAGGGATCCTTAAAGAATGTAATCTGTTATATATGTTATGTTTGTTTGAATTGTTTCTATTGCTTTCGCAAGTGTTGTGAATGGTTTATCTTTCATGTTTAAAAAAAAAAATTGTTTGGCAAACTTACTGAAATTCTTTGGATCCCTTGGCGAGGCATTACATGATCAACTTTTGATCCTAGTTGTTGGGTAGGGTTTTTTGAGCTAATCTCAAGTTGAGTGGGAATCTTGTGCAGAGGATCCTGAATCTTATTTGCAGATTGAGATGGCGAGTTCATCATATGGAAGAATGGAGGTGGAGAAATTTAATGGCACTAATTTTGAGTTGTGGAAACTCAAGATGGAAGACATGTTGGAAGATCGTGACCTATGGGAAGTGACTACAAGCGCTACAAGACTAGGAACTATAGCTCAAGTAGATTGGGATATCAAAGACCATAAAGCTAAGGGTCTCATAAGACTCTATTTAACTGATGCAGTCCTTCTGATTGTTCTAGATGAGAAAATCGCATATAGTTTGTGGGAGAGACTTGGGACCATGTATCAGGCCAAAACTTTGGTGAACAAGTTGTTCCTGAGGAAGAAGTTGTATTCTCTACAAATGGAGGAAGGTGGATCCTTAACAGATCATTTAAATGCATTTAATCTGCTGGCTGCACAGTTGACATCAGCTCGTGTCAAGTTAGAGGAGGAGGATCGTTGCTATACACTTTTGTGTTCTTTACCGGATTCATGGGACCATCTTGTGATGGCCCTCGGAAGCACATTAGTCACCTTCAAAATGGATGATGTGGTGTCTTCACTGCTATCAAAGGAGATGCAAAGAAAGGCTTCTATTTTAGAAAGAGAAGCCCTTGCTGTTCATAGGAGATCCATGAAAAGAGGGAAGAAAAATGACAATAAGTCTGACAATAAGGGTAGATCCAAATCTCGTGGGAAGTCAAAGGTTTCCAATAAGTTCAAGGAAAAATTTTGGAACTGTGATAAGACTGGGCACTTCCATAAAGACTGTAAAGAGCCTAAGAAGAAGAAGAAAGCCTCAGATTCTGGTTCTGAAAAATCTCAAGAAGATGACAATGCATTCATCGTAGCTTTGGCAGCCCATGCATCTGATGATGTGTGGTTGGTTGACTCGGGTGCATCTTTTCACATGACCTCTCATCAAAACTGGTTCTCAAGATATGAAGAGTTCGATGGTGGAAAGGTGTACTTGGGTGATGATTCTCACCTAAAGATAGTTGGATGCAGAAGGGTCACTATCAAATTTCCTGATGGACGAGTAAAGGGAATCAATGGAGTTATGCACATTCCAAGTTTGGCATGAAACCTATTATCTGTAAGTATGTTGAATAATGTAGGTGTGCAATGTTTTTTTTCTAAAGATGGATGTAAGATGATGAGAGGAGCTATGGTGCTTGCTAAGGGTACTAGGAGAGGTACTTTGTTTCAGCTTGATGCACACATTTCTCAGTGTAATAGTTCTTCTGTTTCAAAGAAGAGAGTAGCTATCACTTCATCCCCACCATCTAAATGAGTAGTAAAGAAGACTATGGTTAGTGTTTGTAATGGTAGTGCAACAAGTGTACCTAAGGGTGCAAACACTTTGGAAGGAAAGCTTCTTGCAGAAAAGACAATGTTGTGGCATTTGAGATTTGGTCACATTGGTGAGAAGGGTCTCAAAACTCTGAAAAATAAAAATCTCGTTGAGGGGTTAAATGATTGCAATCTTGAGTTTGACTTCTGTGAACACTGTGTATATGGTAAACAAAATCGTGTTCAGTTTTACTCTAGTTCTCACAAATCTTATGATGTTTTGGATCTTATTCATTCTGATGTATTTGGTCCTATAAAAGTTCCTTCAATCTCCAAGTCTATATTTTTTGTATTTTTCATAGATGATTATAGTAGAAGGACATGGATTTATTTCCTTAATAGTAAGACACAAGTCTTTAGTCAATTCAAAGAATTTAAAGCCCTTATAGAGAATCAGACTAGTAAGAAGATTAAGTGTGTGAGAACTGACAATGGTGGTGAGTTTTGCTCAGTAGAGTTTGAATAGTTCTGTAAACAATAAGGTATTGAGAGGCATAAGACAACTCCGTATACCCTATAGCAAAATGGAGTTGCAGAGAGAATGAATAGGACACTGATGGAGAAGGCTAGGAGTATGCTTAATGGAGCTGGTTTAGAACAAAGGTTTTGGACCAAAGCTATGGCCACTGCTTGCTATCTGGTTAATAGATCTCCTACATCAGCCCTTGTTGGTAAGACACCCATGGAGGTGTGGTCTAGTAAGAAGCCTTCAGTTAGACATCTTCATTTTTTTGGTTGTGAAGCTTATGCACATGTTCCAATGGAGAAAAGATCTAAGTTGGAAAAAAAAGCTGTTAAATGTATTTTCATTGGGTATAGTGTTGGTGTGAAAGGATACAAGCTTTGGGATCTTGTGACTAGTAAGGTGTTGTATAGTAGAAATGTTATTTTTAGAGAGCTAACATCTTCTCCTATTGTGCTACAACCAGATGAAAAATAAAAGGAAAAAGATGTTGTTCAGTTGCCTCCTACCCCTAAGAAGACTGAACATAGAGACCATGTTGGGTCTAATGATGAGGAGAGCTCTAGGAGCTCTGATAGTTCAGAAGAAGAGGAAGAACAACCTCAACCTTAGCCCTTGAGGAGATCCACGAGAGAAAGAAAACAACTAGAAAGGTTTGGTTATTCTATGTTAGATTCTAGTTTTGCTTTTGCTTTGATTACTAACACTGATGAGCCTAGATCTGTGAAAGAGGCTTTGGGCATGGAAGATGCAGGTTCCTGGATTGAGGCTATGGATGATGAGATGGCTTCATTAGAGAAAAACAAAACATGGGACCTTGTACCTTTGCCTAAAGGGAGAAAATCTATTGGCTGTAAATGGGTGTTCAAGAAGAAATTCTGTGCAGATGGCAGTGTTGAAAGGTACAAAGCTAGATTGGTTGCAAAGGGGTATTCATAGGTAGAGGGAATAGATTATGGTGAAATATTCTCTCCTGTTGCAAAGTTGACATCCATTAGATTTCTTTTATCTCTTGCTGCATCATATGATTTAGAGATAGAATAGATGGATGTGAAGACAGCTTTCCTTCATGGTAATTTGGAGGAAGATATTTATATGTCACAGCCTGAGCACTACATTGTTAAAGGTAAAGAATCCTTAGTTTGCAGATTAAAGAAATCTCTATATGGTTTGAAGCAATCTCCTAGGATGTGGTACCTTAAGTTTGATGCCTTTGGGTTGTCAATTAGATTTGTAAGATCGAAATCAGATCATTGTGTTTATTTCAAAATTGAAAATGATCACCTTCTTATTGTTGCATTATATGTTGATGATATGTTGCTGTTTGGGAAGGGTAAGGGTATGATTTTTTATTTTAAATCTCAGTTGTTAGCACAGTTTGATATGAAAGATCTTGGGGCAGCTAGGTACATCTTGGGTATGGAAATCAGTAGAGATAGGTCTAACAGAAAACTTTGGTTGAGTCAGAGTAACTATGTGAAGTCTATGTTGGACAGGTTCAACATGGTAGATTGTAGACCACTATGTGTTCCTATTCCTGTGGGAACAAAGTTATCTATAGATGATTGTCCAAAATCTCCTAGTGAGGTGGAGGACATGAGTAGAGTACCTTATGCTAGTGCAGTTGGTAGTCTTATGTATGCTATGGTCTGTACTAGACCAGACATTGCCCAAGCAGTGGGAGTCATGAGTTGATTTATGGCTAATCCTAGATGGATACATTGGGATGCAGTTAAGCGAGTATTCAGATATTTGAGGGGTACATTAGATTACTCCATATGTTATCATGGTAACTCTTCTGGATCTTCGCATTCAATTTGTATTCATGGGTTTGTGGATTTAGATTGGGTAGGTGATATTGACCACAGGAGATCCACCAGTGCTTATGTGTTCACTATGTTTGGTGGTGCCATCAATTGGATGAGCAAGCAACAACCTGTGGTTGCTTTGTCCACTATAGAAGCTGAGTACATGGCTGCTACTCATGCTTTTAAGGAAGCCATTTGGCTTAAGATATTGTGTTCTGATGTTGGTGTTGATGATGAATAGATTACTATTTGGTGTGATAGTCAGAGTGCTAGTTGCCTTGCAAAGAATCCAACTTTCCATGCCAAAACAAAGCACATTGATGTGCAGTGTCACTTTGTGAGAGATATGGTGGAAGATGGAAAGGTAAATTTGAAAAAGGTAGATACTGTGAAGAATGTTGCAGATGCATTAACAAAACTAGTAGGCATTGAGAAGTTTAGATGGTGTTCGGAGTCTATGGGCCTTTTGGCCTATAGCAGTTAGTTCCTGTTATGTTCCTGTTGCTCTTACAAGATGTTCAACAAGTGGGAGAATGTTAGGAATAAGGTGTCTCAACCTTGTATAATTCCTATTCTTATTATTTGTTTTGTAAAATATATTTCTTGCAAATAATGTTGATGTGTCGACATCTTGAATTGTGTGTAAGGAGATCATGACTAAAATAGTTATGACGGATTCCTATGACACGTAAGAGCTATGTTAGGAAGATTCAATGATAGGTGAAGACATGTGGCAACTAAGATATTTGAGTACTGTACACCCTAATTCTCAAAATTTTTTACCTTTTGGGAGTAGCCCTAAAAGTGAAGCACATGTTATAAGCATTTTTAGGGTTGTGAAGAGATGCGATGCAAAAAAAAAGGTGTATTTTTGGTACTGCGAGTAGCTCCTAGAGTCTTCTATTGTTGATGTTGAACTTGCATTGCAAGTGTATTGTAACCTCGTGTTGAAGATAATACATTGTGCAGGTTCTGAAGGGGCGGAGTTGTTTTATTGAAAGGTTTTTCCCCATTGGAAAATCCTTGTGTTATGTGTTCCTTTCTCTATCTATTTTCTATATGCATGGTTGGCTGCAATATTGTTGTTTACATGATATTGAATCTGTAAGTGTAGAAGATTTTAATAAGATTTGCATCATACTTTCCTTATGAGATTAGTGTAGGAAGATATTTCCGCACCTGAGTTTCCTTACAGTAAATGTGAGTAAGTGATCCAAGGGATTATTGGATGCAAACTTGGTGATTTGGTATCAAGATCAAAAGAAGAAGAGAAGTCTTGTTGAAAAGATAGAGGAAGAGGAAGTAAAAATATAGTTTATTTATATTATTCTACATAGAATGATCAAGAGATAAATTGGATAGTGAGTTCAATGATCTTGACTTGAATTTTTTTTGGAAAGTGTGTCCATCTTCCTTCTATGACTCCTAATAGAGTTGACACAACTCCTAATAGGATTGGAATCTCCTAACGTGGATTTAAAGTCTCCTAACATGGGCTAATATGTACTAAATGTTTTTATTGACTCCTAACAAGGTCCATCCTCTAATAAGGAATATTTTTAATAGTACATCATTTTGTGGGTACCATCCCCACTGAGGTTTTTCCTTTGATCAAGGGATTCCCCAGTTAACATATCTAGTATCATTATGTATGAGTATCTTGTTATGGTTTTTGATTCTATTGCTCATATTGTGAAGAATAAATAAGGTTGATAATTGTTATAATAGTTGGGTAATTGATTCACCCTCCCCACCCCTCTCAGTTATATTGGAGGCCTTTACTTTTTACCAATTGGTATCAGAGCATTAGGTCATTGAAGAAAAAGATTAAAAACTTTGGGACAAAAATGATGAGTCACTTCAAAAAATAAAGTCCTAAGTTTGATGGACTTAACTATGAAAATTGGAAGGAAAAGATGAAGAATCGTCTAGTATGTATAGGTCCACAATATTAGCTCTTGACAAAGAGGGACAAAATAATTGTAGAAGAAGGAAAGCTAGAGGAATGCAGTGAAGCTAAAAGAGATCTATTTATGTGCAATATGATAGCTAGAGAAGCCTTACTGAAAACTCAAGTTCTGAAAATGAATACATTTAGGTAAGATCTTTTGAGACATCTCATAAAAATTGGAAATATTTAGAATCTACTTTTGAAGGAGATAAGCATGCTAAAAGGATGAGATTACATAATTGGATATGCTTTCTTCAAGATGCTAAAATGGTGGAAGATGAATCTATGAGAAGATATATTGGTAGGATATCTGAGATTGTTGTAGGAATAAAATCCTATAATGAATCCAAAGAGGAGGATGAGATTGTATGGAATATTTTGAAAACTTTGACACCACCATTCAAGAAAGTGGCATAGATGATTAAACTGTTGATATCTTATACTAAGAAGTTCACCAAGGAGACTTTTCTTGGAAGATTATAACTAGTAGAATCAAGTTTGAGGAAATTTGGAGAATTGATGAAAGTACAGATAGATTTTAGTGCATTAACTATTCACCCTTCCTTATCCAAAATCATAAGAACCCATGGAGATCATGCTAGCAGCAACATATCCAGATCTGAAGAGGAGAGAAAGATTGAAGAAGGTATAACATTTCTTGTGAGAAGAGAACTAGATGATAAGAAAGTCTTTAAATGTTGGACTTGTAATGAATTTGGTCATTATGCTTCTAAGTGTCTTAAAAGAGAGAAAAAATAAAAAATAAATTTCAAGCCTAGAAGGCCTAGAGATTTTTTTTATGCAAAGGAAGATGATGAATTTGAGGAAAGAGTTCAAAGTGAAAGTAATGATGAATTAGGATTTGTGGCTATAAAAGAAGAAAGTTATAAAATTGAAATTAAAGAAGAAAAAGACTTGGTTTCTCAAGTTGAAAAGAAATATGATTGGATTATAGGTAGTGGATGTCTATATCATATGACTGGTGATATGAACAATTTTTTAAATTCAAAAGTCATGATGGACATATTGTTAGTTTGCAACAATGTGGCCTATCACATCACATGGATATGATTTATTACTCTTCATGGAAAAAATAACACTCATGATGTTTATTTATTTGATGGTTTGAAACATAACTTGTTGAGTGTTGGACAAATAGTTGATAAATGTTATTGATTTTAGTTTATAGAGAAGACTTGCATTATCAAAGATAAGGATGGTATTTGATTGGAATAGGTACAAGATCTAGAGGTAATGTATTTCAATTGAATCCTATTGAGGTGACATATTTGGTTGCAAAGGTAGATAATAGTTGGTTATAGCATAGAAGGTTTCATATAAACTTTGATATTATTGTGAAGGCTATTAGTACATTTATAGTCATATATTTGCCTAATATCATAAAGCTTGCTAATGTAGTTTGCAAAGAATGTATCATGTATAAAATGAAGAAGTTAGAATTTCTTAGCAAGAAGTTCACTATTACAGATAAGTTGGAGATTTTTCATATAGACTTGAATGGACCTACTAGAATAAGATAATTCTATGGAGAAAGGTACTTTATGATTTTTGTTGATGATTTCACTAGAATGATGAGGGTAGCATATCTTAAAGAAAAATTTGAAAAATTTAAGAAGTTCAAGATATTTAAGAATAGAGTTGAGAATGAATCCATTGTAAAGATTAATTTTTTGAGATTAGATAGAGGTGGATAATTTACTTCTAGAAAGTTTAACATGTTTTTTGAAAAAAATAGAATTAAGAGACAATTATCATTACATAAGATCCTTGAAAAATAGAATAATAGAAAGAAGAAATAGACTAGTATCAAAGGCAACAAGAATAACATTATGTTTGAGAATGATTTATCGAAGACATTTTAGAGAGAAGCATTTAATACAATAGTATAAACCATAAGAAAAGTGGATATAAGAAAAGGTACAAATAAGACTCCTTATAAATTATGGTTTTGTCATACACCCTTAGTGAAGTATTTAAATTTTTTTGGAAGAAAGTGGTATATAAAAAGAGATAACTATATTGGTAAGTTTGATCCAAGAAGTGATGGATGTATGCATTCATTGAAAAAAAAATATTACTGATGTTTTAATAATAGAACTGAGATATTTTTTGAGTTTACAAATGTAAACATGGATGATAAATTTGGAATTAAAGAGAGGATAATGGATTATAATTCTAATGAGGAAGAAGACAATCCTAGATTTGTTAGAGAGAATGTAGAATTTTTCTTTCAGACTATCAATGATTTTCATAATGATGTACAAATTATTGAGAAAAGAGCAGAACGTAGAACAAAACCAAGAGAAGAGATAAGAGTTAAAATAGAAACTTGTACACCTAATAGGAATTTGACAAAGATTTATCTTGTAGAGAAAATTATTGGAAGAAAAGACAAAGGATTAAAGCCAAGAAATAAAGCAAATAAGGAATTATGTTTGATCTCTCAAGTTGAACATAAGAGCCTAGATGAGACATGCAAGGATAATAATTGGATTTAAGCAATGAAGGAGGAACTAGATCAAGTTGTGAAGAATGAGACATGGAATCTTGTTCCTAGGCCTAAAGACAAGAATATTATAGGAACAAAATTAGTATTCAAAAACAAGATGAGTGAACAAGGTGAAGTTCTAAGGAACAAAGATAGATTGGTATGCAAAGGATATTCACAACAAGAAGGTATAGATTATTAAGCAACATATTCCTATGTAGCTAGAATGGAATTACTAAGAATGTTCTTGTCTTATGAAAAAAATAGGAAGTTTAAAGTGTATCATATGGATGTCAATTCATCCTTTCTAAATGGAGAACTTGAAGAATTATACATTGAGTAGCCTAAAGCATTTCCTTTGACAAAAGAAAGAGACATAGATTTGAGAAAGAACTATATGGTCTAAAGAAAGCACATAGAACTTGATATGCAAGATTGGATAAGTATTTGGGAAAAATTGGATTTGCTAAAGGTACGATGGATAGTAACCTATATTTGAAAAAAATTTAAAATGGGTTTTTAGCCATTGTGATATTTGTTGATGACATAATCTTTGGAGGTAATGATGAAGAAAGTGATGATGTAGAGATTGCATCAGTTAAGTAGTACACATCACTATTTCTTGACTAGATTGAATGCTGATGCTTACTATATTGGGGAGTATCTAAGATGAATAGAGTCATCTAGGACTCTTTGTAGTTGGTCTAGAATAGTGCATGTTGGCCTGGTTTTTCACCTAGTAAAGTCCTTAAAATTCATTGGGAAAATTTGGCTTGTTTCCATATATGCGATTTAGTTGTGGCCTAGGTTTATTTTTAAAAATGGTTGAATTGATCATACCTTTCAAATTAAGGTAGGAGCTTTGAAAAATCCCTAATACCTTTCAAAATTTTCTTATTATAAGGTTTTTTCTGTAATATTTTAAAATCTTTCACAAAGTCATACTTTTACCCTAGCTCATGAATCCTTTTAACCTGAGACTTAACTATAGATCCCCCTTGTCTTATATGAGTTACATTTTGAGTCAAGTTAATAATGTTATAACGACAACCTTTTATCTTCCCCTAGATCAAGGGTTGTTGTTATGTCACTATGGATAGTTGTGGAATGTTTACTCAAGGTGACATAATGATAATGTAACAACTCGTAATGGGGCTAAGCTATTGGTAAAACTTCATAAATAATCATCATCATAGATCCAATCAAAGATCTGTAGTTGTTGCCATGTCATTAATGGAAGATGTAAGTTATTTAACTATAGTGACATAACAACATGATGACATGTGTCCATGGTGGGCCAAGTTTCCTTTGCAAGAGGTGAAGTTGTTAGATGGATGATAGATGTTTGATCTTGGTTCATTCTCATGCAAGGTGTGCCAATTTTTGAAATCTTTCCTTTAGTTATTGATTAGACTAGAGATCTTGGCTATTGTTATGTCACCAATGGAAGTTGCAAGATTTTTAACCATAGTGACATAGTGATAGCGTAACACATGGAATAGGTGGGACCTATTTTGTTTGAACCAAATACAATATTAAAAGAATATATTATGAGTCATTTATCTAAGTAAGATTGATGGCTATTGTTATGTCACTATAGGAAGTTGCAAAGTTTTTGACCATAGTAACATAATGACATGGTGACACATGTACCATACATTGCAACCATTAGATAGAAGATGATGACAAAGAAAAATACTTCCCAATGTCGAGATATGATTAGTTTGACTGCTAGTTTAGAGCATTGAAAAATAAATCAACATGTAAATGAAGTTACGTTTGTTAGATTTTTGCAAATTAACGACCCTTTTTCAAATTTTTTGAACATGAAACTCACCTTTCTGTAAAACATTTATGAAAATTAATGGTCTCTCATGTGAATTGATATGAAATATATAATGGAAAGGATGACCTTTTCATTTGAAAAATAGATTTTTGAAGAATTAGAGAGTGGTGCTTGCTAAAAAAATTTCCTATGTGAAGCCAAATTGTGAAGTTCTGTAGTAGTAATATACTACAAATAACTAGATGCAATTTTTTGAGCCAAGTAAGTAATTTTGTAGTCACAACCAAAAATTTGGATTTATTTTCCTTGTAGAACACAATGCCTCCGTAGAAGGGTTTCTTTGGATAAAGGGACTATACTTATAGGAGTATTCATGATGATTTCCTAGAATAGTTGAGTGAGTCTACTAATGAAACCACACAAATGAATAAGTTGGTCCCTATAAATCCAAGGTTAAAGGTAGCTGAGCATATGTATGATAGAGGTAATTGGACTCAAGATGCCATACCATCTAAAATATGATTGCAACTTTTCAAAAAATGGCTTTCAGAAAGGGTTCTATTGACCCCACATGGAAACATTTGGAATTTTGACCTTGGAAAGTTAGTCATTCTAGAAGTGTTTATAGACTAAGAACTCCTCACCTCTATAGACTGAATGTAAAACTCAAAAATCCAAATTGTAAGAGGGATAAATAGGGAATGCCTAGTGAAAATAACACCTGACCAAATTTAGGAAGTTTTTGGAATGGATCCTACCTCACAATATTAGGAGGTCATTTATTTTTAGGGTTTAGATAAGGAGTATTTATCTCATAAAGATCAAATTAGGTAGGATGAATTGAGAGGAAATATAGGTACTATTGGAAATCTAACATTATTCATAGCTTCTACCTAGGAGAATTTCAAGAAGAAATTCTCCAATTCTTGTGCCATGTGTGTGTGTGTGTGTGTGTGTGTGTGTGTGTGTGTGTGTGTGAGAGAGAGAGAGAGAGAGAGAGAGAGAGAGAGAGAGAGAGAGAGAGAGAGTCTTTGTGTAGGGTTTTGGTGAGGACAAGCATGATTATATGCTAATCAAATTCATGTATATGATTGTGCTGATTTCATCTTTTGGATTTAGTGTTATTTTTTATTTTACATCATTCTTGGCCAAAGAAATATATGTGGTATTGATTGGGATTGCTAAGGGGAAGATTGAGAAAAAAATTGGTATTTATTCTATGTTGATGCATATGTTCCTTTTCAAAGGAGTTCAATATTTTGAGAAAGAGATGGAATTCACAAGAGAACATGAGGGAGAGCCTCTACCAATTCAGTTGTGGAGTCCAAACATGACCTAGGATGTAGGAGAAGCAAGCTTTGTGAGGTTTGACAGGTATTTTTCTTCTAGGTTGAGGATTATTTTGTCAAATGATAATCCAAGGATTCCTAGGTTTCTTTTGGTTTTCATCAAACCTATGGATTCTTCCAACAATTTGAAAGTCTTCCATAATTGGGAAGATATCATCCTATACCCAATTTCTACTATTTTTAGGGTATATGGATTTCAAGGGACCCCAAATGTGTTTCCTTACCATGTATATTTTAAGGTAGGCTTAGAAATTTTTTTATGGCAAAATAGGTGGATTTGAGGAAATAGAGTTTATTTGTAGATCAAGAGGTTCCATATTTCCGACTTGTACTATTGCACACTAGTTTGTAATTATAAAGGGTGGCTAGATATTTCTATATAATATCTCAAACCCTTAGAAAATGATACTTTTCATGCTAGGTTCAATGATAGAGAGGGATTTTTTGAAATTTTTAGACAAAGAGAAAAGGCCAGGGCTCTTAAGTATGACTTCCATTATCTAGATGATGCTATTGGAAATAGGCTTTCCTTATAGGAGCAAGAGATAAAAAAGGAGAAGTGGAGAGTCTATTCTAGGGTGCTAGAATTCATTAATTATTTTGAAAAAAGACTATAGCCCATTAAAAAGAGATTATAGACACCATGAATGAGAAGAAAACCCTCTGCATTGACAATTATCTTGATAGGGAAACGGAGGTAATGAAGAGGTTATCATTTACTTCTGGTATAAGTTTAGGTCAACTTCTCATTCAAAGGAAGACTGGCTATAATATAGTCATGGTTAAGGAATGAGGTACTACCAAGGGGAAGGATAAAATTGAATCAAGCACTAGTGCTTTTTCAGGAGGAACCAAGCTTGAAGAAAAACCATCAAAGACAATGCCCAAGATGAAGAAGATAAAAGGAAAGCATGTGACTCAAGGAGATATTTATACTCCTTCTCAATCTTCCCTCTATGTAAGAGAGGAATAACTCACTATGGAGAAGATGGAACAACTTGGGGACCAGGGTGGACTTTTCATTACTACAGAAGAGATGGAGGAAGGGAATTTGAAAGAACCTCTATGCCTATCCTTGAATTAATTTTGGCTGATTTTAAAGGGAAGGAGCTAGACCCTATAATTGAACATGCTAGCCATGAATTTCTTTCAGATGATAACTTTATAAAATCAAGAGCTTTTTATTAGTTTTCATGGAGGACAAACATTGAATATTTTGAGGAGAGATGCATTAAAAGGAAAGTAGAACAACCTAATAAAGAAGACTCTATTATATAGATTACAATTAAAAAATAAATGATGTAGGAATTCAATAATATAACTCTTGAGGGAGGGAGGAAAAAGATAAAAAAGTTGTTGGGGTACCACTTCTCCCAAATTGGGATATTGTAGATAGAATGGTTGTCAATGCTATATAAAAGGAGATTAGTATTGAGCTCCTGAACAAAAGCTTCTCTCATTATTTGGTCTTTGAAAAGAGGATTTAAGACTCATTCTTATGATCCTAGTGATTCTAAATTGAATGTTGGAACATCAAACCTCACTTTGGAAACTATAATGAGAGAAAAAAAGATTTATACAAGCATTACAAGTGAAGTATGAACAAGTCTTGGAACCCTACAACGAGGAAATCCAAAAGAGACTTAGACTTGAAAATGAAATTGCAAGATATAAAGGGCAATAGGTAAGAATATCAGAACTTGGGGATTCATCCTAGAAACTACTTGCTTCATCACCTACCCCTCCACCACCTGCTAGCCCCATAGTAGAGATTCCTATCACTCCTTTACATCAAGAAGATACTAGTAAAGAGGAAATGGAGGAAGAAAAGGCCAAGCTCAAGACTATTCAATAAGAAACATAGAAAATGTATGAGCAAAAGATTAGAGAGGTAATGATTTTCTTTGTCTATGACATTGACACTAGAAGACTAAATTATGTGGTTAATCAATTACTCTCTATCCATAAAACTCCTAGTAATAATGATGACAAGTTAAGAGAAAATTTGAATAAATGGGTGGTTAGAGAGGAGGTAATGATGATAATCTTAGAGCTGAGAGGAATTATGACCAAGTAAGAGGTTTATTAGATTTTGACATAAGTAGAGAGTCACCATAGAGAAAGATTGGGTAATGCCTCTCTACATGTAAGAATAAAAGTTTTGCTTTCTTTCCTTCACTATTCACCAAAGGAGATGAAGTGAAAACCTTAACAGACTAGGATGATGATATTTTGGGAGTCCTAAATGATAGAGTAGGCTACATAATAACATATGATGCAAAGGATATGTTTGTAGACATTATAAAAGATTTGGCAGAGGCTGGAAAGATTTATAAGCTCTTTATATTTGAGGAAAATTTGCTAAAAAAATGAATGGAAGGATATTATAAATAAAGAGAAAGAGATTGTTAGTTTTGACTATCCTGATGATGCAACATATGATGAATGGGTGCTCAAATATGCACCAACAATTAAACCTTCTGTAGTAGCAATAGAGAACATATTGTAGGATAAATCAACATCTACTAACAAGGAATGTTTTTTTTTGATAAAGTTGTTCAAATAGTTGATGAGTTATCATAGGAAGATGAGGTGATTTCCCAACCAATACAAGAATTTCAGAGTGTTGTGCCAACAAAGGTTGATGGAAAGATAACCAACCACTTTTTCTAGATGTTAGAATGTTAGAGCCAAGTTCAATAGAGGAGGAGAAAGTAGTCCCATAGCTTGAGGAACAACAAAAGGAATAAAATCAACCATTGGGTATAGTGGATGAACAAGAAACTTCCAAAATTGAATTGACCCTAGCAAAAAGAGAGCAGTAAAGAGATCATTCCATTATTAGGAAAAAGGACACTAGTTTTGATTCTTCTCATGCAAATCTTGATAGTGATAGTTTTGTCATTTTGTAAACTTTTTGTCTTAAGGAAAACTATCATTTTCCCTCTAGGCCCAAATATTGTTGCAACTCACAATATATAAGTGGGTTCCCAAGGCTACAGGAGGGTCTGAATTTCTTTTTGTTACACTTGTTTTTTAAAATTTGAGTTGGTTCATACATACTATAAATCTATTCTAGAATTGATTATGAAAATTAATAGTTGTTGGTCTATTGGTGCTACTTTCTGATAAGGATATTGACCTAATTGTATACAGTCTCAAAAAAATTAATAAAAAACACAGGAAGTTGATTGTTCATCCCACATCTTGTCTCTTTTCTAGTTTTTTATTTTGTTCTCTGAAATTTAATAGAAAAGATTGTTAAGTTTTTGTTGTAATTCATTTTGAATTATATTTCAATTTGACTTTTCTAATAATCTAATGGATTATGTAAGCACTTGATGATAATCTAATGGATTATCTAAATGTTTAATATAAATTCAAAGAACATGGTGGTTTTAGTAAAGATATGATGTGTATGAGATCTAGAAATAAACATTCATAATCTTCACATAAAGTGTAAGGAAAAGATATAAAAGTAGGTGTATGATCCTTTTAAGTTATAGCCCAATGGATAAGGCACTAGCCATCCTCATGAGTTGATCTATTTGGGATGACTTACATAGTGCAGAAAATATATATCAATCAATCTTTTTATGTTTTGTTGTTCAAGTCTAAAATGTTAGCCTCCATTTGATACATGAGATTTAGGGTTTGGTAAAATAGCTAGTTATCATCTCTTTTTTTCCATAAAATTAGAAAAAAGAGGGCTAAATCATCTATAATTTTTGGAGTTAATGTTGAGAACATTGATTTTGGAGTAAGTAAGAGTGAATTCATAAGGTAAACTTGCCTAAGTCTTGTAGAGTTTAAAGTGAAGAAGACTTCAAGTTCTTGTTAACTGGTCCTTTTATTTTTCCATTTGAAATACTCACAATGATTTCTAGCTATTTTTTAGGTTTTCTAACATTGTAAAAGGTAACAAAAATTATATTAAATTAGGAGCCAATAGTTCCTTTGGACACTTGAGTTCATTGAAGACTTGGAGAAGATGATTGACTTAATAAGGCCTTTGTCATTAATGTCAAAGGTGGAGAGTATGCATTAAAAAATCCTCCTATATATGAATAGGGGAGAGATTTCATGAATAAGGGAGAGATTGATCAATGGGGGAAAGACTAAGATCTCCTATTTATAAGGATTCAATAGGGAGCTACATTGAGTGTGGGAGAAGTTGAGAGTTATTTAGTGTGAAAAAATGATTCCAATCCTAAAGAAAGAGGTGCAAAACACAATAGTGTTCCAATGATATCCATATTTGATTGATGAAGAGGATTTGAAAAGATGAGAACAACAATAGTTGTAGTAAAGTGTTGTTTTGGTATTACTAAAACTTAAATGTTTTTCATCTATATTTCCATCAATGCCAAAGAGGGAGATTGTTAGCATTAATTTTGATGGTATGCCTTTGGGGGAGTATCCTAATAATTTATAATGTGGAGATTCTTAGCATGACTAAGATGTTGCATTCATGACTATGTTTTTCATTGATGTCAAGATAGTAGTATTTCTGTAAAGACTAGCAGAGCTATAGATAGACATCGAGGTCATATAGACAATGTATGGAAGATAAGGTCAAGCATAATTCAACACATGTTCTACACTATTTCCTAATGACATGGTTAAGTGTGCATCAAGCAAGGAGAAAATTTGCAGAAGATGTACTTGATAAAAAAGAAGTAAATAGGCAGAGCATTTGAGAAATGGTTTCTAATATTTTATTTGTATCTCTTTACTAAGATAGAATCATGATATGAAAAGTTAGATATTGACAAAAGATAGTCTAATGATGATTTTATAAAGTGTCCAAGTTCTGTAGTCACACGTGTAAGAAGTTGTTAAGACTATGAGCCGACAATGTTTTGTAATTGCAAACTAATTAATTATCTATAAGAGGTCCTATTATAATTAATTTGGAAAGCCTTAAGGAAGACTCAAGGAATTTATTTTGAGGACATGGTATAAATGAAGGATATTTTCCTTTTAATAAAGTATCAATTGAATGAGTATCGAGTGTGTGGATTTTGCAAATAAGAGAAGAGTATTTGGTAAATGTGAGTAAGCAACCCAAGGGATTATTGGATGCAAAGTTGGTGATCTAGTATCAAGATTAGAAGAAGAAGAAGAAGAGAATTCTAGTTGATACGACAAAGGAAGAAGATGTAAAAAGGAAACTCATTTCTATTATTCTTCAAGGAATAGTAAAGAGGTTAGTTGGATAGTGAGTTCAGTGATCTTTCCCTTGAAGCTGTTTGGAAAATGGGTCCATCTACCTTTTACAACTCCTAACATAGTTGGCACAACTCCTAATAGGGATTCAAAGTCTCCTAATAGGGAATAATATGTACTAAACATTTTTATTGACTCCTAACAAGGAATATTAATATTAGTACATCATTGTGTGGGTACCATCCCCACTGAGGTTTTCTCTCTTATCAAAGGTTTCCCTAGTTAACATATCTAGTGTTATTGTATATGAGTATCAACTCATTATGGTTGGTGATTATATCTGTCAAATTGTTAAGAATTAATAAGGTTAATAATTATTATATAATAGTTAGATAACTAATTTACCTGCCTGCCCACCCCTCGCCCCCAACACACAAACACACACACACACACACACACTCTCTCTCTCTCTCTCTCTCTCTCTCTCTCTCTCTCTCTCTCTCTCTCTCTCTATTATATTGGTGGACTTTACTTTCTAACACCTTCAAGATTATCTTCAATTATTAGTATTGAGATCTTAGTAATCAACCAATATTCTAGACACATTCATAACAAATGTGTCTTCATCTTCTCTTTCCAACTTTCATAATTCATTTCATCAAACTTTAGACTATCCTTTCTAAAATGACTTTCCATAAATCTCCTTAAGATGTGAATTTTTTTTCCTTCAAGGACCTAATGTTCTAATACCAATTTTTAGAAAGTAAATTACACCAAGATAAGTAAGAAGGGGGAGGGGGGTGGAATGAATGAATCATCCACTTAAAATAACTCTTATTAATCTTATTAAATGTGAAACATGCAATCAAAATTTGTAATAACCAAAATAAGATAACCATACATCATAATATTAGATTTGTTAATTAGGGAAATCCTTGATAAAAGGGAAAACCCCAGTGGGGATAGTATTCAAAAAATGATGTACTAATATATAAATTCCTTGGAAGAGGATGGACCCTATTAGGAGTCAATGAAAAGGGTAAAAGTACAAAGTTGTGTCACCATTTAGGCTAACTTATTAGAATGACTGAATTTGAGTATTTCTATCCAAAACTCAATTTTGTTCAAACATGTGATCTTGATAAATTTATTTTAGCTAAGTTATATATGGTCTCACACTTTTCCAATTGTAAATGTCTATTAAATGCATGTTTTATACTAGTTATTATCCAACTACTAAAGAAATAGATTTTTTCAAATAAATGATGTTTCAATAACTCCTACTATTTTTTATGATGCTTTCCTAATAACATCTAAGCACCATTTTATAGAGCTAAAAATCAAGAATATAGATAGTTCTTAGTGTTTTAATTAGATATAGTATATTGTAATTAAAAAATTCTACAAGTACATATTTTAACACTCAAGAAGATGTTGATTTTGAAAAAGAAAATATTATTATTTAAGATAAAAATAAATAAAAAATTATATGATGTACTAGAGGAGATAGTCCTCTTTCAAAATCTATAAGTTTTCTTTTGGTTGGAATAGATTTATTTTGAAAAATTTGGTGGGAGATGAAAACTATCATTTTGAATGAGTTGAAATTTGAATCATTATAAAAGAGAAAATATAGGCCTAAAGCCACTAGGGAACCAAAAAGAAATTAACCTAAAGTTTCACTAAGTTTTTCAAACATAGTTTTTTTGAAAGATAATAAACAACAACAAATATAATATAGCAAAAAAAATAACATACAGATATACATAAGCAACACATAAATAGATTACATCTCTTAAGGGTCCCATGACATTGATTCACATTTAAGTTTAGTTAATACTAAATTATATATATAACAAACTACATAAAGAATAGTCAAAAGTATAAATCCATTTAAATAAATATACAATTACATAAGTTGCCACTTGGCATAACTAGAATGCATAATCATCCACTGTAAAAGTCACAAGGTATGAAAAGCTCAAAGAATATACAACATATATAAAATACATCATCTCATAAGTTCTATGATAAAAAAATAAAATACTACAAGGTATAACCATCCAATAGAAATACAAGATTAGAAAGAAAGGTTAAACTACATAGGCACATCCAACAAGGACATTCAACGGTCAGATCTCAATTGTAAAAGAAAAATGCACTACCACCCAACCTCATGGACTATAAGTGGCCCACTCCCACCATGTTGAGGAGATAAAATAAAGTCCCATACGAATATCAAAACACAAGTCATAACCAAGATCTAGGTCAAGGAAACACCTGAAAGATAACTATCTCAAAGGGTACCAATACCCCAATATCATCAAAACCTAGAGGCAATAATGATACATAGGAAATCTACTATATAAGTGTGAAAATGTCATCACTTGAGGTAATTATAAGGTTACCTTTGTAGCCTCTCTAGACTCTGGCCCCTAGTGTTCCCATGTGGCTCTAGTATCCTTTTGTATAGACAAGGCATACTAATGAAGCAAAATTGTAATAAAGCATCCTCTCTACTCCCATCCTAGCCTATACTAGCACTCAAGGCATGGGTGAGGAATAAAAACTAACTCTTTTTAATTTATTTTAAAATTCATTTAATGAAATTTTATCACTTATTAAAAGAACCTACAATGGGTTACCCAAGCAACCTCTTGTTGGAAATCTAATTGAAAAGATCATTGTTGAAGGTCAAAGAGGGAGATTGGTTGATAAAGAATGTTTTCAATCATTTTTTTTCATTGATGTCAATTTTGCTATTTGTAGGAATGAAAATTGCTTATAAGATCCAAGTACTATTACTTAGTTGATTGATGAAGAGGATTTGATCAACAAGATGTAACAGGAGTACCTAAGGGAAAGGTTGAGTTACGGTTTTGTAATGAAGTGCAAGGATTAGTTAACACAATGGTTAAATGATGTATTGATAACATATTCAAAGATATAGAGGCTGACCACACTTAGAAACATTGGAGGAATAAGTTGTAACAAGGTTAACTACAAATCTTAAACTAAGTTCATCAGTGGGTGCCGAGAAAATTTGTAGTTGGAGCTGAGAAAATTCAAAATCTAGTGTGCTGAGTGAACTTTAGGTGTCAAGTGAAGTTCAAGTGCCAAGCAAAGTAATAGGTGTCAAGCATCAGTAAAAAATAGTTGATGCTGATTAATATAGTATTTGTTGAGCACTAGAATTTTAATAGTGTCGAGTTGCTGCATTATTGAAAATGACAAAGATTCACCAAATTTGAGCCAACAAAGTTGTTACCTTGAATTTTGTGAACTAGTTGTAGGATAAGGATGATGAGCTGGTGGCATAGAATTTTATGTAAACTATTTTTGAGAAAATTCAAGGGGATTCTTCATGATTTTTCTAGAGGAAACAAAATATGGGTTAGATTCAATGAATCCTACCTAATCCATATGAATTGAAATTAAAGGAGGGAAGAATCAAGTGCGAAAAGGAACTCTAAGACTTCTTTTTAAGAAGTCATAGACCAAGAAGCAAGAGCTGTTGGTATGCCAAATTGCGTAGTGATTAGAAGGGTGTCAAGGAGAAGACATCTAGGAGAAGGAAGAATAGAGCACAAAGACTCTACTTTGACAAGTGGTTCAGAGAGAGATGATTGCACTAGTATAGTGAACATGAAGACTCAAGGAGACTAAGCTTGAAAGGAGGGAAAGCTATCAAGAGCTATAGAGACTGAAAGTTAGGCAATGTCATGAGTTGAGAAGTGATATAAAATTTGCAAGCTGAGTTGTATTCTGTAATAAGGTCAAAACCCCTTATTGTTACTCTCTAGAAATTGTATCAGTTAGGGTAGAAGAAAATCCTATGGAATTAGGTTAGTTTAATAGCCATTTGTAAATCCTTTAATAGGGTGACATTTCAAGTGAATGTTCTAAAGTCTTCTAACCAGGCCCACTTCTAATAGTGTGGTTAAATCATTTAACCAAGTCACATTTAACAGTGTGTTGTAAGCCTTTAAAAGGGTAGGCCTTTCACTAGGCATCACTTCAGAAGAGTGAGAATTGAGTAGCATGTTACTAATGGTTTTTACCAAATTGAATTTCCATGTAGATCACTATGTTATGTGTTGATCTTTTCATGTGTTATGCTTGCATGTTGATTTACAGTAACTTCTTGAATATGTTGGATGAATGAATAGTGTGATGGGCTCACTACACTTAGTAAAAAGTTTGGATTAGACATGTTGGACCTTGAATAACTAATTCACCCTACCCCATCTTAGTTATTCTAAAACATTTTCTAACAATTGGTATTAGAGCCATCTACTGATTTAGTTTCAAGGTACTAAAAGCAAGAAGATCAAGATGTCCAAGAGAGAAGTTCAAAATCTCAAAAAAGACAACTTTGTTGCATGGCAAAGTCTAATGAAATTTCATCTTGGATCAATAGGTGATTATGCAAAAAGTTCAATTGGAATAGAACACATAGACCCAGCTAGACCTCTTACTATAGATGATTTGAAAAAAATGAAGGAGCACAATCAGGCAATGCTAGAGATCACCTTTACACTTAGTTATGCTGAATTTGATGATATCAAAGAATGTGATATTGCATTCAAGATGTGGAAAGCCCTGTTAGATATCTATGGAGGAGATCAGAATATCTAGAGAGCAAAGAGAGAAATCCTTAGAGGAAAGTTTGATGACGTGAAAATGGAGGAAGGTGAAAATGCTGCTCAATATGGATCCAGAATGAAAGAAGTGGTTAGAGAAATAAGGAGTCTAGATGGTCAATTGGAAGAAGAGACTATCAATAGAAAATAATTAAGGACCCTACTCGCTATCTATGCTATTAGAGTTTTAGCCATCCAAGAGCTAAGGTGTGTACAGGGAAACACACTAACCTTTGAAGGAATTGTAGGAAGACTTACTGCATTTGAATTGTCCAGCTTTGACAACTACAAAACTAAGAATATTGAATCTTCTTTCAAGGCCAAGCTCACATTGAAGGACATTGAGGAGGTGACATCAAACAAGAAGAGAAGAAAAGGAAAACATGCATCCAATGATAGCAACACATGTGAGGAAGATGTGGAACAATTGGAAGCACTATTGGCTAGGAGATTCCATAGAGGCAAAGGTAAGTAAGCTGCCTATCATTTTCTTTAATTGTAATGAAGTAGGTCATATTGTTGCAAGGTGTTCACAGAAGAAGAGTTACAAAGAAGAAAACAAGTACAAGAACAAAAAAGAAGATGATAGCAGAGATTACAAGGAAAAAGGCAAGAGATGCTACCTTGTTGAAGAAGATTCTAATGAGAATGATGATGAGGTAGTCTATGTAGCCATTAAGGAGGAATTAGATGAAGATGAAGCCACAACACTAGTAACTTGTGTGAACAAGAATGACAAGTGGATCATAGACAATGGATGCTCACATCACATGATAGGAGACAAAAGTAAGTTTATTATCTTTACTCAATATGATGGAAATAGTGTTAGATTTGGTAATGATGCTCCATGTCAGATCAAAGGAAAAGGCTCAATTTAACTCAAAGAGAAAATTTCATATTATAATGTATACTATGTTGAAGGATTGAACTACAACTTGTTGAGTGTATCATAGTTACGCAATGTAGGTTGCAAAGTGGAATTTGGAAACAAATTTTCCAAATCTATGACACTAATGGAAATCTAATAAGAAAAGGTGAACAAACTAGGAGTAACGTGTTCTACCTAGATATGGAAGATGAAACTTGTCTTGTTATTAGACTTGATGATGTGTGGTTATGGCATAAAAGGTTGTGTCATGTTAACTTTGACAATCTGATTAGCATCAACAAAAAGAAGAAAGTTAGAGGTTTGCCTAAACTAAAGAAGCCTGAAAATACAATGTGCAAACAATATCAAATAGGGAAGATGACTAAGTCTAGTTTTAAAAGAAAAAAATACAATTTCAAAGAAGTAGTAGAGCTAGTCTATACAAACTTATGTGGTCCAATAGAAGTACAAAGTTGCCTAGGAGATAGATACATAATGCTATTTGTAGATGACTATTCTATTATGATGACTGCTATGTTCTTCAAGAAAAAATCTAATGCATTTTAAATGTTCAAGTGGTATTTGGCCAGACTTGAGAAGGAAACAACTAAGAGTCTAAAATGCCTTAGATTAGATAGAGGAGGTGAGTTTACATCAAAGCAATTTGAAATATTCTGCAATGACAAAGGTATCAAAAGGCAAACATCAGCACCATGAACTCCACCATAGAATGATATTGTTGAAAGAAGAAATAGGTTAGTAATAGACTATGTTAGAACCTTGATGATGTAGAAAAATATTGCTCTAAAGTACTAGAAAGTGTAATACCCCAAAATTGGCTCATTGCCATGATACCAATTCTGGTCTATTTCTGACCAATCCTAAAGTCCTATTCCATTAGGTAAACTCTTATTCGGCTACTCGCTACTTGACTTAATTGTTAGATGCAAAAAACCCTAATCTACATTCATCATTCTTATTATTTAATTCCTATAGTATTTACTCATATTAGTCACATTAAACCTATTGATTAATATTTAATTTAATTACTAAGTATTTATACTTTAATTAAATTAAATTATATCCTAAGGCTAATGTACTATGGAATTAAAATTATTTAATTTAATAAATGTGCCTATTTTAATTAATTAAATGAAATTATTTAATTAAATGGAGAACTTACTTCTAAATTAATTAAACAAAGTTATTTAATTAAATGGGAAGCCATTCCTAATTAATTAAATGAAGTTATTTAATTAAAAAAGAAAAATGCCTCTAATTAATTAAATATAATTATTTAATTAAATGAAAAATGTAATTATGAGAACATATCTTATTTTATTAAATTAAATATCTCACCAAAATCTCTCTTTAGTTCAAAAAAGGAAATTCCCAGTTCACTGCTGATCAAATTAGAAGTGACCCAGATCACTTGCTTTTACACTAAATTCTATCTAAGTTGATTGACTCTTACACTCAGATCTGAGTTAGTTAATTCCCTTTAATTTTGGAATCTTTCTTTATGATTGAACTTCACCTTTAATCTTGATTATTGATTGAAATCGATCTCAACCGTTGATGGATTCCAGGAAAGTCTATTTAAGAGACCCTCATCTCTTCATTTTGGGAGAGGTTGAATGAGAATTTGCATCGAATTGCTGCTGGATTGTGCATTCATTTGAGCTCATTATTTTCATAAGATATTCATTTTCTAGTTTAATCTCATTTAGCATAATATGCATACATTTTAGCATAGCTTTCTTTTACACGTTCTTAGATTAAATGTGCATACTCCATTCTAGATTAATCTGCATTGTCATATAGATTAATCGCATTTTCTTTTAAATCCTTCATTCGTAGAGGGTCTAGTTGCTTAACACCTAAAATCTAAAGATATCTAACAAGCAATTCCTTTTTGATAGAAGGCAATAGGTTTCCTTGCTAGCTGATTTTTGGATGAACAATCCAATGTTCATTCTGGGATGAATTCACAAATAAGGACCATGTTGAAGTATGTGTGTTAGCATAGGCCACATTTTCACATATACATTTCTGGTGCCCACTATGGGGCAAAGAAAATCAACTTTTCTGGCCTCTTCCTACATTTTTTCTAATCATTTTTGTGTTCTCTATCCATACTGTTATGTACAGATTCAGGAATCTTCACGCAAAACTGTTCATTTTCGTGCAAGGATCCAGAATCTTTGCGTGAAGATTCTTTCCATAACACACAAGAAAGTGCCTGAGCGTGCGAATCTTTACATGGCACTAATTTCTTCATGTGAGCTATATTAGAAATTTGTGCGAGTCAAAAAACTTCTTTGCGCGGACTGTCAGGAATTTCGCGTGAGACTTTGCTGACAGAGGCTTTTTTTTGCATTGATTTTCGTGTTTTTTTGGTTTTTTTGCTAACTACTCACTATTTTTGGTTTTTCTATGTCTTTTAATTTTTTTGGAACAACATAACAACAGTTAGTAGGACAATTGGAAAAGCATGATAAAGTTGCTAAAAATAGGTAAAACATCTACTAAGTGCATTGCGAGGATTACTAGGTAATTCTCTTTGACTGATAACACTTCATTTGGACCTAAAAAAAAAGTCTCTTGTGTCAAGCTTGTGTGTGTTTCCTTCCATGTTCTCATTTTACAACACATGCATAATTTGATACTAGGTTGTGATCTCCATTAGTTTTCATCTAGCAGGCTTAGTTACTAGTGATAGATCTAATTAGCTATCTTGGGTTATTGGACTTGCTAATTTTTTGGCCCCTTGTTTCACCCTATGCTTGCAAGATCAGCACCATGTTAAAGGGGAGGGGTCTATAGGAAAGAAGCATTAAATGATCCACTAGGCAACCCTTTTGTGCTTTCTAGAACTCACTAGTTTCTGAGTTGTGGACTCGTATTGGCTTGTGTGAGGGGTTAAATGTTCCACATATCTGGACTCACCTCACATTAGTTAAAGCATTAAGTGTACCACCTTGTGCTTTTTGATTTCTTTTGGATAGATTTGCTTTCAGAATTAACATGTGTACACACATAGTAATTAGGCCCCATGAACACTATTCGTGGATCTTGAGAGAGTGGGTTCCTAGTGAAACTCCTCTGTATAATGGATTCCTTGTAGGTGGGGAGGATACTTTGAGCATCTCGCAGATAGATGAATCTTCAAATTGTTCATTGAGGCATCCTTTCTCTGAAGAGGTTGATAGATCATTGGGAGTTGATATCATAGATCTTTAAGAGATACTCTTAGTTTAGCATGTCGGATTAATCTGTCTGCTTTGATTGGGCTAAAATTGAAAAAGTGTCAAAACCTTGAATCTAGAAGCTAAGTCCCCTTATGGTACACTATTGTGAGTTGGTCACCTTTAGAGAGGGTTAACCATAACAGACAATCCCTCTATAGGGAAAACTGCATGGATGGATCCTCGAGCAATAATAGCCATTTTTGATGTGGTAGTGACAACCGCTATATAAATGTCCTTGTGGAAGAAATCTCTATGGGTGTGGTTCATTGTGGGTTGTCAGATCTCCCCAGTAGCTCTTGAAGATTAATTTCTTGAATTGTGTTGAAACCTCGGTGTGCTAGGATTGGAGGTCACCCCTGTGAGTCATAAAAGTTGCAGAGTCAAAACATTACTAAAAACTTTAGAGAGGCCAACTTTTATTTTCTAGGGATGTATGCATGATTGCAAAACCTTTTAAAAATATACACAATTAGCTCTCTTAGGAATCAATGCGTACTAAGTCACTTGATTGTTCATGCACAAGGTTTCTTTTTCCCTTGCTCATTGTTTTCAAACATGCTTGATATCACCTGCTTGTTGTTTTATGTGCTTGTTTATCTGCTTGCTTACTAAAATGATCAAAATTAGTTACTATTGTAAAATTGGTCTACCTTCTCACGCGAAATCATTTTGGTCTTGTGCGAAATCATAAGGTCCTTGTGCAAAATCATTTTGTTCTCATGCAAAATTAAACTGCTGTCATGAGTCTTCATGCAATCCTATCAACTTTCTCACTCAAAATTAAAACACTATCATTGAACTTCGCGCGAGCCAAAAAAATTCTTTGCATGACCTGTAAAACTTCTTCGCATGGCTTGTAAAGGTTTCTTGCACAAGACTTTGTGTCAACATTACCAATTTGGGTCTATTTTAGCTATCTACAACCTACACACTATCTTTTTCTACATCCTTTTATTGCTCTCTATCTACAAATAGTCCTAAAATAGTGAGACTTCACTTAGCTAAAGACTTGTCTCTTGCACCTTGACTAGTCTCATCTCATAAGTGATTTTTGGTCCTTGTCTTAATGCTTGTCATACTTTTTGTCACATTGGTTATAATCTTTGATTGTTCTAGCCTTTAAATCAGACCATTTGTGCCTTAGTGAACAACATTCTTACTATTATCTTGTCCTTTTTGAGACTTAGTCTTAGTGTAGTCCTTGTCCAAGTTCTAGCTTCTTGTCCTTGTCTATGATTGTCAGAACTAGAAGTGGCAACATATTTTATCCCTATAACCTTAGACATGGTCATGCTAGGGGTTGTAATCATGGTAAAGGTCACTTCCCTTTCATTATGCAATCTGTATCCAATTTGGCTAGTGAGGCATCTTCATGATCTCCCTCACCTACCAAGTCATCTCGAGTTCAGCAAACATTTTCCATAAATTTGCAACAAATTAAGAATCCTTTGTACCAAGAGGATACTGAGATAGGTAGAAGTCCTACATTTCCAAAAATGATGTATGATATTTTCTCCAGAGAACCTTTTGAAACACAACATACAAAAACTAAACACATTCCTATAATGACTAATCGTGAACCTAAACATGGTAGTCATAGTTGACATCAAGAACCACCTAGGAATGACAAAGAGAAAGAGAAAGACTATGACACTGATGAGGAACAAGAAGAGGTGGAAATTCTCCTTGAACACATAGAAAAATGTTG
The DNA here is from genome assembly GCA_028749045.1 of Cupressus sempervirens. NCBI lineage: Eukaryota > Viridiplantae > Streptophyta > Pinopsida > Cupressales > Cupressaceae > Cupressus > Cupressus sempervirens. The sequence continues at coordinate 36,269,643 of CM053786.1, read as the reverse complement.
AAGAGACAAAAACTTCCAAAAGGTCATAGGAATCCTAATCAACGAAGAGGAAGAGAAATACTTTCTCAAACTTTCCCAAGAGGGAGCAAAGTTACCTTCTCATTTCAATGTAGAAACCATTCTAAAAACTAAAGAAGAAACTGAGACCTCTAAACTCCCAAAACAATTGAAGATTATGCAAGAAAAATTGGCTCAGATGATGCATGAGAAAGAGAAACCCACAAGGACATACACATTGGATGCTCTTTGTCCATTTCTATTTGACAAAAGCATAAACATGTTGCCTTTCCCACGACGTGTAGAATTACCCAAATATGATAAGTACTTTGGTACTACTGATCCCCAAGATCACTTGTGAGAATTTGGTTCTTTGTATATGGAGTTTATACATGATCAAACATACCTCATGCATTTATTCCATAGAAGCTTAGGTAGTTAGGCTTTGGAGTGGTTCTCACATTTACCTCTTGGTATCAAGACATTTGATGAAATTGCCAATCTCTTTGTTCAGCAATATTCTCATAACATACAACACCCTATCAATATTTGAGATCTATGCAACCTTAAATAGAAGGTTGGTGAACCTTTTCTCACTTTCCTCAAAAGGTGGAGACAATTATACGCTAAGTATTCCGATAAAATCCTAGAAATGGAGAAGTTTGACATTTTCACTAATAACCTCCTACCTAATTTTAGATATAGAGTCCAACTTCAAGGTCCACGTACCTTTAAAGACATGATTACACAGGCTATCCGTATTGAATAATTTATGGTCAAGAAAGGTGAACTCACTCTTTAGAGAGACATAAAACAAGGTTCCACTTCCAACAGGGATAAAACCAAACATGTCAACAAGAACTGAGAAGTTGTACATGATGGAGTTGTTGACAATGTCACACCCAAACTAGCTAAAGCAGCATTTAATCTCATAGACTACCTCAAAGCGACCAAAAATGTTGAGAAACCTACCCCTGACAATAAGATGTCTGAGAAAAAACCAAGAAACTCATGGACAACATGACCCAAGCGAGAGTATACGCCTTTGGGAGAACCTTTGGATGTGGTTTACAAAACATTGCTAGAACACAAGCCTATTTCACCAATGGATAATGTTCATCCCTATGATCCACAACCACATCCACCATGGTGGAATGAGACCTCATTTTGTGAGTATCACCTTTACACTATAAATGTATCACACTCTAAACCATTCTATCCAAACGATTCCATGACTTGGAATGCTTGGATGCCGGCTTAGAGCTCCCTATCCACGGAGTGCAAAAAGCTAGTATTCAAGTATGAAGGCTCTCAGCCAAGCCTTAGAAATGTTCTTCTTACTAGTAAACCATGCAATGGGAGGTTCTTTGAGACAAGAGAAAGAGTGCAAATATCTCAAGGAATCCCTCAAGTATGCAATGCAAGATGGAAGACTAAACTAGAATGGAAATGCAAGATGCAACTATGCTAGAATATGAATGAGAGTGTTACAATACCATTATTTAAACTATGTGAGATAGATTATTGCAAGAAAATAACTAAACTAGCATGTAAGTATGAATCTAAAGTAGTGTGCAATGGTAATGAGAGAATGAGACAAGAAATGAGAAGTTCTCCACAAAGCTTCACAGAAACCTATTAGAAAACCTGTAGCATAACAATATTCAAAAGATGGATGGATGCTTTGAGGGGGAAAGCTCTCTCCCTTTTAAATTCGTATGGATGGTAGAGATCAAGATGAAGATGGTGGATGATCAACGGTGGAATTCCAAAATAGGTGTGATCTATGTGTACACACAAGTCAACCAATAGAATATAAGTTGACTTGTCATATAAGACAAAAGTCTCACAAGCCTTTTCTTTTAATTGTAAAATTGAAATAGGACTTTATGTGTGCACTTTAAGTGGGTTAGAAGAATGGGGTGTTTTATTTAATTAAAAGGGGGCATGTTCTTTTAATCAAATAATGAACTTAGGATAGCATAGTCAAACTATAGGTTATAATCAAATAAATTGATTATTAGCAATTTGGTCTAGGTAAATGATTAAATTAATTTAGCCAAAATGCTAAGAAGGGGGCTAATAGTCTAGATGACCATTTTTAGGTGATTACATTTACCCCTCTTTGAAAAATGTGTGATTGATCTAGGAACACATTATGTCAAAGAAAATCGAAGCCAAGTAGGCAATGGTAAATATAGATGTCTGATTCCAAAGAATGAAATGCAAAAATAGATAGCAAGTCCTAAATGCACAGCCTGATAGTGGTAGTAATAAACACTAGGAAGATGATGTTAGGATCCAAAAATAATTCTAACACCTAGAAAAGTGAATAGATCGAGAGCAAGTGATAAGGTCAAACAAATGCTCCTAAAAAATAGATAGCTACAACAATCAGCAATAGAGTATTTTTGCCCCCTCCAGATCAAAATTGAAATGAGGTAAGAGAATGCAAAAACTAGCTAGACATGAGAAAATTGAGATATAGAAATGTTTGATATGATAGATAAATGATTAGAGCCCAAGAATGACTATAAGAAAGTGATAAAATGCCCTAGTTTGACTAGAGTTGACCATGAAGGACACAATGTAAAATTAGGTCAAATCTAGTAGAAAGATGATTTTAGACATGAAAAGGTTAAATTTAAGTAGATATGAAGTATGGAAATTATGAAGACATGAAGAAATGAAGATGCCCTAGTGATGATTCAGATATTAGACCTCAAAAGGTCAGCTAACTGCTCAGAAGAAAGTAGAATTTTAAAATGTGATTTTGACCATCAAGATGAACTCAAATTTTGATTTTGATATCAAAAATGGATCCAGGATGCCAAAATTAGCTAGGGGTGCAATTTTTGCACAATTCCAATGAGTTTGAAATTTAGGTAAAAAATGAGGTTGGAGGCTATAAAAGGGGTCCAAGTGTCATTTTCACTATTCATTTGTCTTTTTGTGATTTGAGAGATTTTTTGTGGTCTACATAGCATCATGGATTAGGTGAACATTCCTCTTCATCGACATCGTTTCAAGTGCAGTCGGTTGCACAACTGACCAGAGCGATATGGGGCACTAGTAATTAATTACCCTTTTGTCATTTTTTTGAGCTTTTTCACATGTTTTAAGCATTTTTTGAATAAAGGTCATGCGATACTTTTAAAGTATCGCATTGGCATTAAAAAATTGTCATACGACACTTTTTTTCAAAAAAAGAATCGCACCTCTCAGTAAAAAGTATCGCTACGGCTATACCCAAATGTCACACGAAATAGTGCAAAATATCGCACGATAGAATTATGTTGCACATCTTTAGAAAAAGTGTCATGTGACACTGTTGTAGAAAATTGTGTCACACGCTCTATATAAAAAGTGTCGCACAGATGGTTTTGTTACTTTTCTTAATGCTTTTTTCATCATGTGACTGTTACTAATAGTTGCATGTTTTACCTAGACAAGAGGTATTCTCGGCATTATAGATCAGAGCTCCCAAGGTGGTGGGTTTGTGCATTTTGCAGCATTTGAGCGATGAGGAGTAGACTGCGCTAGTGGCTATGGGCTTGCGGTGGGTTGTATGGATGCCCCATATTCAGACAAACCATGGTTTGCTATCTGCGTTGGCAGAGAAGTGGCATAGCGAGCATACCACCTTTCATTTATCAACCGATGAGGTGTCTATTACCTTGTAGGACGTATATCACATTCTACGAGTGCCATGCCATGGCGAGCCGGTAAGTTAATTGATTAGTAGCTTGTTGATTTAGCAATTTTGATGTTGGATGCTACGTGTACTAATATCAAGTTTGATGATGGCACAGGTGTACTATGATATGACCCTGACAGAGGGGCGAGCGCGAGTGCAGGAGCTATTCCAGGATGTGACCATTCTGGACCATCACCTAAGTTGGGAGAGATTGATGACCAAGTATGGATATGGTTATCCTTTTGCCAGCTTGTTATGTTCTTTGGTAGCCTAGGCCCTGGTGACAGACTGAGGCTAGAAGGGCTTCCCACTAGGACGAGGTCAACTGGTGTATGATCTGATCTCTCAACCACGTAGGATGGCATGGGGGCCTGCCATATTGGTAGAGATGTACCATGAGCTCCATGAGACAGTATACCATGAGGGTGGGTCATGGGCATGCAAAGCAGTGTTAGCATAGATTTGGGCTTGGGAGCACATCGCTATGATCCGACCATGGGTGCAGCCATGAGAGTGCAACTTGCCTTAAATTTTTTGTTATAGAGGTTTTATCCCACAAAAACATAATGGGTATGTGACCTATTATCAAAGGGTACTTGATGAGCTAACAACATTCACATGGCAGTCATACTACGAGTGTCAACGGTGGTTAGATTCATGGGAGCTAGACTACATGCGGTATAGCAAACCATTGGTGGGTCAGAGCATAGACATTGTGGAGTAGTTTTTGATCAGTCATATATGGTGGCAGTTTGCAGAGCGGCAAGTGGTATCGGTGGAGACCACTACCTATGCCCGAATGCACATAGATGAGGGATTAGGGTGGCTACCAATGTTGGACTATCAGATAGTAGTTCAAGATACAGTGATGCTAGTAGTGACTCCCTAAGATTATCGCCCAGATGTGGCAGACGCAGGGGCAGATCTAGGGTATCTTTATGAGATGCAAAGACACCCATTCCCTCAATTCACAGATCTAGATGTGGCACCTACAAGAGTGGAAGGTGGAGGCAGTGAGGGAGGTGTAGGCAGAGGGAGAGGGAGGGGGAGAGGTGATAGGCAGATCGAGGAGGAGAGCTCCTGAGTAGGGTGAAGGAGGATGTTAGTGTAGATGATGCAGGAGGTAGAGGATTCATCAGAGTCTAATGATGATGATGGTGGGGAGGAGGAGGTGCCCCTGAGGAGACGATGAGTGGTGAGGGTCGAGGCACCTAAAGAGCAGCCAGTAGGAGGAGAGGATCAAGGTGCAAGAATTCATGCCTTGGAGGTAGAGTTGCAGGTAGCTTGGGTGACCATCACAATACGGGATCAGCAGCTGATGGATGAGTGGGCACGAGTAGATGAGCTACACCGAGAGGGGGATATTGTGAGGTGAGAGGCAACACATCATGGTGCATGAGCTGCATACTATTATGCCACCTATAGGAGTGTGGTACCACTAGGACAGGATCTTCTTGACTATTTAGAGTGAGTGGGTAGATTAGAGGGTGCAGTGCAGGCACCAGATAGGAGACAAGCTCCTTCACTAGGGCTAGCACTAGCCATAGAGGGTGGTAGTTAGACATGACATCGAGTGATAGCTATGTTTTGATTGTACCTCATGTATTTTTGAGACATATATCCAGATTTTGGATCCCATATTTGTATATGACACATTTGATATATATATGAGATACTGAATTTATCGATATTCTTGTGTACTTGTCTCAAAATGTATGTTTCAGCTTTCATGTGGTGTTTCAATTTTATTTTTTAGCTCATGTATGTGTATATGCTCATGTGTATTGATTTTGATCTCTCATATGGATGGCAAAGACTTAAATGTTTTTGTGAAAATGTGATACTTGGATAGATCGTATGTGATGTTTTTGGATTAACCCCTTGTGATGACAAGATAGCAAAGAAATGTAGCGATAGATTAAGGAGGTGAAAAGACATGGAGAAGTGAAAGATGATAGTAGCTAGCTGATATTTCCACAAAGAAAAAAAGATGAAGAGAGAGCTCTTCCCATGTGCAAGAATGCAAGACTAAGCTAGAAAATGAACCTAAAATGCAAGCTAATATGAAATGTGGTTTACCAGCAAGAAGTGCATAATATTTAGACTCTTATTTTCATCATTGAGCATTTATAAGGGACATCATGAGATCATACAACCATAACTAGTATAACTATGAGGATATGAATATGATCGATATTAGATAGGTATGTGGAAATCCAATCTAAGCATCAGAGACATGTAAGTCAAGATAACTATGCGATTAGATTCCCTAAGTTTAATTTAGCAAGATTACACTTGTATCAAGGCATAAGCGCCAGGATAAACCCCAAGTGTGGTCTTGTGAAACAGTCAAGGATGATACATTTGTAAGTCAAAATGTTGAATAGGTCAAGCATAAATGCTTACAACACTATAGACAAACAAAGTATACCCACAAGTAGAAATCAAGAAAATATGGCCCATGCCCCTAGTCTTATAGTCAATAACATCCTCGAAAGACTATTAGGGAGGGAACATATGGCAAAGAAATCATCATAGACAACACACAAAGTAGATAAAGGTCAACATAGCTCAATCATTTTAAGTGTTAAAGTGTGTGTGTGTGTAAGTCACTTGGCCATTTCTTCAAGACTTGATTTTGATAGTGAGAAATATCATGACATTAGAGACTGTAGGTAAATTATCTGAAAAGTGTTGAGAAACACTTGGTGTCAAAGTGGGTGGGGGTAGTGTTGAGAAACACTATTTTGTGAGTTGTTAAAGAAACCCTAATGCACAAGAATACCTCAATAGGCTAAGCAATTTTTTTTGCCCCCAAGACAAGGACAAGAAACAATTCCAAGCTAGGAAATGTGCAGTAAAATGAGTGATTGAGACTGATAGACATAGGTGCGAGGGTTTCAAGTAGTGCCTATTTCCAAGTTTTCACTACTTGACAAATTTTTCAGGAATTTTTTCAATTTTTTTGTATTTTTGAATTTTTCAAATTTTTTTGGTGATACATCAAAGTTCCTATTGCTAGGTTTTTACTAAGATGATCATTTTTTTCAGGACATTTTTTGATTTTTAGGATTTTTTTAGGATCATAGATATATACAAGATAGCTGAGCAACAAGCCTCTAAGCATAGAACTTCTTCAAGTGTAGGATGTTGATAGGCTCTGCAAGTTCTTCACCCTCTAAAGTAGACAATTGATAAGCACCAGACCCAAATGCTACTGTGATAATGTAAGGACCCAACCAGTTAGGTTCAAATTTCTCTTTCTGCTCTTGATGTTGCTAATTTTTTGGATTCTCTCTAAGCATGAGTTCACCTACTTGAAACTCATAAGGGTGAACCTTCTTGTTATATTGTGTAGACATGCACTTCTGATAAGCTCTCATGTGATCAAAAGAAGCCTTGTGATGTTCATCCAGAGTTTCCAGTTCTTGTACTCGCATAGCTCTATGATCTTCATCGATTATTAACTCATGTAAGGAGACGCGCAAGGAAGGTATCTCAACTTCTAATGGGAGAATAGCCTCAGAGCCATAGTCTAGAGAAAAGGGTGTAGCCCTTGTAGGAGTACGAATGGTGGTTCTATAGGCCCAAAGTGCCAGATTTATTTGCAAGTGCCAATCTTTCCTAGACTTGTGAACTGTGCGGTGTAGGATTTTCAGTAGTGTTTTATTAGAGGCCTCAGCTTGGCCATTCCCTTGGAGATAGTAAATAGAGGACCAATGTTGCTTGATTCAAAACTTTTTGCACAACTATTTTAAGTCCTTATTCTTGAACTACCCTCCATTATCTATAACAATAGAGGATGGGATACCATATCGGAAAATGATGTGATTTAGTATAAATAGGGAAACATGTTTTCCTGTAGCAGCAGATAATGGTACTGCTTCAACCCATTTAGTGAAATACTCCATTGCTGTGATGATGAATTTATGACCGCTGGATGAGCTTGGATGAATCTTTCCTACCAAGTCAAAGGCCCATTGCTGAAATGGCCAATATGTCACAGAAGGGATTAACTCTCGCCCTCGAGCATGTATCGAGTTGCCATGGAGCTGACATTTCTGACAGGACTTTGCATAGTGCACAACATTAGCTTGCATGCTAGGCTAGTAATAACCCGTCCTAAGAAATTTTTGGGCAAGTGCAATGCCATTAGAATGTACCCAAAAAATGCCATCGTGGACTTCGGCAAGTGCCTTCTCGAACTCTTCTAGCTCTAAACACCTAAGGAACGCTCTGTCTAGACCCTTCCTATACAAGTCACTAGAGACCAAAGTGTAGTGTGAGGCATTATGAAGGAGTTGGCATTTTTGGTTGCACGTGAGGGTTTTGAGAATAACTTGATCATGCAGGTAGGAGAAAATAGTTACATAGCAGGAGGAATCATGACCCACAATAGTGCAGATCACTTGGTTATCCGAGGAATCATAGGCTGGATGACGCAATTCTTCCACCAAGAACTCAAATCACGATTCATGTTCTTGCAATTGGAGGATAGATGCTAAGGTGGCCATAGCATCAACAACCTTGTTTTCTGCTCTAAGAATCTATTGGAATATTACAAAGGTAAAATAATTCCTTAGAGTGTCTATCAACTTTTTATAAGGGATCAACTTCTCATCCTTTGTTTGATATTCATTATTCACTTGGTTCACAACTAGTTGAGAATCCCCATAGATGTGTAGCTCACTTATTCACCATTCAAGGGTCATTTTGATCCCATTTGTTAATGCTTCACACTTTGCAATATTGTTTGTACATGGGAACAATAGTTTGTAGGACTTTGGGATCGTATAACCATGAGGGGAAACAAACAAAACCCTTGCTCCAGCTCCATTCTATGTATGGGATCCATCAAAAAACATCTTCCATGTTCTATTAGTAATGTACATGATCAAGGCATCTGGAAACTCAATTTTCATAGGTGCTACATCTTCAAGTGGGAATTCAGCCAACTAGTCAGCTATGGCCTATCCTTTGATTGCCTTACGTTTAACATACTAAATGTAAAATTTGGAAAGAATCATCATCCATTTAGCAAGATGACCAGTAAGTGTAGCTTTACTTAATAAATATTTCAAAGGGTCTATCTTGGAAATCAAGTGAACTGTATGGGCCAACGTATAATGCCAAAGTTTTTGGGAGGCAAAAACTATAGCAAGGCATGCCTTCTCTATACTTGTATAATTTAGTTCATAAGCCACCAAAGTTTGACTGATATAGTATATGGCTCTTTGTTTACTTGTCTCATCACTTTGGGCTAAGAGTGCTCCTAGAGAAGAATTCATAGATAAAATGTATAGGATCAAAGGTTTTCCCAGAATGGGTGGCATTAAAATTGGAGGTTTTGCCAAGTAGCCTTTGATTTGATCTAAACTTTTTTGACAGTCACTGTTCCAAATATGGGTAGATCCTTTATGCAAATTTTTGTTGAAAGATTGAGCCTTATCAACTAATTGAGAGATAAATCTTCTTATGGATTGTAGACATCCTTGCAGAATTCTAAGCTAACTGATAGTCTTTGGTGGAGGCATATCCATGATTGCTTGGATGTTTTTGAGGTCAACCTCAATGCATTTTGTTGAAATGATATAACCTAGGAATTTTCTAGAAGTGACACCAAAGGCACATTTTTTTGGATTCATCCTAAGTTGGAATTGTTCCATATGGTCCAATATCAAACTAAGGTCTTTGAGATGTGTGTCTCATTTCCTTGATTTTGCCAATGTGTCATCAACATAGTCTTCCATGTTTTTATGCATCATATCATGAAAGATGGTTTTCATTGCTCTTTGATATGTAGTGCCAGAATTTTTAAGCCCAAAAGGCATGACATTCCAGCAAAAGGTACCCCATGCACATGTAAAAGCTATCTTTTCTTGGTCTGCTAGAGCTATCTTGATTTGGTTATACCCAAAAAATCCATCCATGAGCGAGTACATCTCATAACTTGCAGTCATGTCCACTATCATATCAATGTTTGGTAGTGGAAAGTCATCCTTGGGGCATGCTTTATTGAGATCTCTAAAATTAGTACAAACTCACATGGATTTTTCATGCTTAGAGACAGGTACAATGTTGGAAATCCACTCTGCATAATCAATGGCCCTAATGAAGTTTGCATTCAATAGTTTTTCTAACTCTGTCTTGTCTAGTAGGGCCACATGTGGATGCATTTTTCTCAACTTTTTTTTGACAGGCTTGACATCTGGTGAGATAGATTTGTATCAAGCCTTGGCATATCAGAGTATGTCCATGTGAAGTTGACCTTCTTGTCTTGAAAGAATTGAGCAAACTGTATCTTTTCTTTGTTTGACAAAGATTGAGCTACATGGATAATCTGAGGACACTCTTCTATACCCAAGTTGATAGGTTGTGTAGGCTCAATGAGAACCAAAGATCTATCCTGGAAATAGCTTGGCAGACTACCAAGTACCTCATCTGCAGGTGCCTTAGAGAGTTTTTACCATTAGATATGCCTTTATTTTTACTTTTTTGAGGATCAGACACCACCACAATGTAGTTTTTGCCATCTGATCATTTATTTTTCCTTTTAACTTTTTGACTGAGGTACTTGATATCTGATTCCATCATGTTAACTGCAGGTTTTCTAGTGGAAAAAGTGATAGGTTCAATTGCATTCAGATAACAAGTGATCTCATAGTCATTTTGGATAGACCAATCTATGAGATCTGGGTGAATTAGTGAGAGTGACAGGGAAGCTTCAATATGATTGACATGGAAGGAGTCATCTCTAGTGACTTGTGAAGTTGAGCCTATAGAAAATGTTGCAAAGGAGTCCAGCTCAGGAATAGTCTTGTAGGGACTAGCATGATCCATTGAGACATGTTGTGAGTCAAACTCATCCGACCCTATACTAGACTGTTTGACTACATTGGATTGGGTTGTATAGGCGTGAATGACATCCACCCCTAGCTTGCAAGATGCATCAGAGAGACTTTCCCACTCATGCTCATGAGAATCTGCACTCTAATCCCTAGCTATGAGATGAGTAATATTTTGTGTTATTCATCCTCTATTTATGTCCTCAGAAGTAGACCCTTCTTGTTCTTGTTGTTGGGAGGTAGAAGCTTCTTCATTATTAGCAGTCACTATTTCTTCTCCCCAAAGGAAGGAAGTGAGAGGAAAAAATATTCATCTTGTGTAGTGGTAGCAATTACTGGAGGATCATCATCCTTTGATTCACTAGTCATGGACAATCTTTGATCACAGGTTGGTATATCATTGTTTAGCCCAAAGCCTAGACCAACGGTGTCTAAAGTATCATGACCTTGAGTGTGACTTAAAGGTTAAACTAGAGAATTCTTACAACCATTTAAGGACCCATGGCCCTGGTAGTCCATTTTTGCCAAAAATTTATAGCCTTTTCCATATTTTTTGGGAGAAATAGGCGTAGTCACTATAACTTCCTCATCTTCCTCTTCTTTATAGATCCAGTCCTTAATGGCCTGTTCTTCCTTCTCTGCTTCTAGAGGTAGTGAAGATTTTACAAAAGTGCCAAAAAGTGTCATAGCATAAGCAAAAGACTTCTTTGCAATAGTTGGTTTCCCATAGGACTGAGGGGAAATTGGTAAGGTAGCAATAGAGTCCAAAGTGTACTCACCCATGCCAAGGCTCATCATTTTTAGTTTTTTTTCACACTTTGTGAAAGATGGTGCTAGCTCATGAGAAGAGCAATTGTGCAGGACTAGCATTTCAATAGTAGATAATGTGTTGATAGACATGGAGTTGTTGCTAGGGAGAACTACTTCAGTACCATTAAAAGGGAACTTAATGCACTAATGGTATGTAGAGGATACTGCTTGAATATCATGAATCCATGGCCATCCCAAAAACAAGTTGTATGCAAGTGGTATGTCTAAGACTTGGAAAATGACATTCTTCTCAGCTGGACCAACTTTGATTGGAAGTACAATTAGACCTTTAGAAGGCCTTTTGACCTCATCATAGGCCTTTATAGTGATCTTGTGCTTAGGATCGTTTGCAAATTTAGACATGCCCAACTATTGGATTACATTGAATGAAATGATATTTAACCCTACACCATTTTCTATCAGGACTCGGTGGACGCGGGTACGAAAGATTTGAACTTTGACATGAAGAGCAAGGTTATGGGGATGACTGAGAGCTCAATCATCTTCTTTAGAAAAGGTGAGATAGTGAGGCAAGGAGATGTGGTTCACCATAGCTTGGAATTGGCCTGCATCAATATCTATGGGAACGTTGGTAGGACGTAAAGCTTTCTCAAGGATATCCTTGTGCAAAGGAGATAACTCTAGCAATTCGAAAATGGAGATTTGTGCTTGTGTGCATTGCACTTGGCTAACAACATCATAGTTGGAGATCTTGGAATTAATTGGTTGCTTAGATGATGAAGCATTTTTAGGATCATTAGCAACTTTTAGAACAACCTTAGATTTCCCCCTAGTGATAGCGTTAAGTGGTTCACCCTGAGAAGATGAAGACTTGGCCACTCGGAGTACCACCTTGGGTCTAGTATTAGTATGGTCTTGAGGAGTAGATCGTGTCCTTAAGACCACTTTTGGTTGTTCATCTTCAATGTCATAATTTGGCTAGTTGTCATTGTTGGAGCTTTCCATCCATATGTATTTAATGGGCTCAAGCATGCCTATACCATTATTAGTGTCAGTATAAGCATAACTAATTTTGGCATCATGATTCTTTTTGGTAGCTACCCTTGAGGTCTCACCCGTTTTTTATTTGGGTAATGGTTTTTGGAAAGCCTTATGATCAACATTTTTAACAACGCCATCTGTGACAACTTTGCCATCTTTGATGAGGTCTTGAATTACATCTTTGAGTTTGAAGCAATTTTCTATGTTATGTCCTTTACTTCGGTGATACCTGCAAGTATGATCTTCTCTCCACCATGGAGGTCTAATGGGTGGATCATAAGGATGTGAGTTGTCTGGTAAGGTAACCAATTTGTTTGCAATTAAGGTTTTTAAAACCACTTCATAAGGTTCGACCATAGGTGTGTAAACACGTTGCTTCCTCGCAAATTTAGAGCATTTGTTAAAGGGTTGTGGCTTTGAACCTTCTTGTTGTTTTGTTGCATAGATGGCATTGGAAAGGTTAAACATAGGCTCCTTAGTCTTAGGAGTGTCCACTACTCCATCATTGATAACATACTTGTTTTTGTTCCAAGGTTTTCCTTTGTCTTTACCGTTTCCATTGTTAACTTTATCCTTGTTTATGGCAATGTCACCTCTTTTGATAGCAACATCCTCAATGCGATATGCACTTTCCACCATGGTGTTGAAGGATGTGATAACTATTTTCTTAGATCAAAGTATAATTTGGGTACAAGTGTATTGACAAAAATGTCAATTTTTTCAGCCTTAGGCACTTGCTGAGGATACCAAGAGTATAAAGATCTCCATCATTGAAGGTATATTGCAAAATATTCTCCTAGTTTTTGTTTGTTGTTGCATAAGTCTAGCACAGTCACATGATATTTAATGTTGTATGAATATTTCTGGATAAAGTGTTGTGCAAGTTCATCAAATGTTTTAAGAGGAGGACTCAATTTTGTAAACCATTCCATAGGTTGTCCTCTTAGACTCCTAGGAAATAACCTCATAAGAAAGGTGTCTTCATGCATAAAATCCATGCTAAGAGCATAGAAATGTCTCACATGATCATGAGGATCACCATTCCCATCATATTTTTTGTACTTAGGAACCTCTATATCCTTAGGAAATGGTAGCATGTATATACTCCTATCAAGTGGAAGAGCACAAATTGATTCAACAAATGATGTTTTAGGCAGCTCTTTTGAAGTTTGTAGTTGTGCAAATTATTTCCTTAGTTCCTATATTTCTTCCCTTAAGATTTCAGCCTTAGTGGGCTCTCGTTTTGGAATAATATGCTCAACATTAAAAACTTGAGGGAGTTTCTATCCCCTAGCTGCCATGTATCATAAGTATTGGTCTCCATTTTCCTCTAAAGCTCTAAGCATTAGTTTTTGGGCGAAGCCATCTTGTTGAAATTTGATCACATCTTCGCTAGTTACTTCTTCATCACTATCATGATGAGATAGTTTAGGTGGTGAAGGACATGTGCCAGCGGCAGTTCTAGGAGTCCTTGGAGGTGTGTGATTACCATCATTGTTCTCAAAAGGATTTCGAGGACAAGTTCCTTTATATCCTTCATAGCATGCCTGATTGTCAGTTTTGACTTGTTGGTTTTCTCTTTCCATAGCGTATATCACTTCCAAAGTATTTTCAATTTCACGTGCTTTTTCTTCTAGGAAATGCTTAATTTCATCAGGGTGTACTATAGTGACTATACCACTTGTATCCTTGGGTGTCTCAGAGGGTGTACCAAATGGATTTTCAAAACTATAGAGCAGATTATGCCTAACATTAGCTGTTTGTGTTTAAGTAGACTCAGGATCTTCCACACAAAGTTGTTTGTGAGGATGCTTAGGTGGTGTCTCCAATTGCTTGAAAACAAAAGGCATGTGGCCACCATTACCAACTTGATATCTAGTTGTGACCGACATGTAAAGAGTTGTCTTTGTTTAGTAGGACAAGAAAAGTGAGCCGAATTTGAAGCTTTTACGATCAGGACTAGTCACTTGTCAAAATGGGATAGATGGTTTGTCAAACAGTGGTCAAGATCTTACAGCACGGGTGACTCGAGCTGAGCGGACAAGCGAGAAGCTCAATAGCAGATAGCTAGAATAAAATAATAGCTGAATTTTGACAAGTGATTCATCAAGATGTTTCATGACTTACATTTGATGGACTAAACCCATCTTTTCAACCTAGGATGAATTCTTCACATACTATACGTAGCTAGGATCAAGGGTGACCAACGTGATGCTCCTTAGACCAAAAAAATCCAACTGTAAACTCTATTTTTGACCCAATGTGACTCTAGGCGATATTTTCTCAAAAGGAGGGTGACATAAGTTCAACAAATAGTGTCTCGCTACAGAATTTTATGGGTGCGACACTTTTTGTTTAAGTGACAGATATTGTAACTAAGTGTGATAGAAGTTTGAAGGCAGTGCGACAGAATTTATTACTGACATGCAATAGATTTTTGGGTAAAAATATGTCGCGTGATATTTCTCATGAGAGTGTACAACAGAGTGCCAAATTTGTGCAAAAAAAATGTCAATTTTTGGTTTGAAGTTCATTTCAATTTGTTAACGAGATAGTTGTTTCAATCAAACAATTTTTTTGTTTCAGTTTGTATCAGTAAATAGCAAGGTTTACAAATAGTAAGTGTTTTAACATGTCTCAAAACAATTGATCAAGGGTAAAAACAATGTTTTCAATATGCATTTAGGATATCAGAACAACCTTCCTAACAACTTTTATCGAAATGTTTATGTTGCAAGAACATTAACACTGGTCAAAATATCAAAAAAAATAGCCAAGCAATCTACCTTAGAGTCACGGTTCATTACTCAACAACTTGGCCCACACTTAATGCTCCTTTGCCTCACACCAAGTGGTTTCCCACAAGAGATATTGGCTTTGTCATGGAAGTGCCATAAGCACAACCAAGGGAACACATATGGTGAGTGTAAAATCTTGGGGTGATCTGAGTAGTCCACTAGGATCAATCCTTGCACCAAGAAGTTGAGTAGGTAAAAAGGGTAGTTACTAACTTAGGGTTTTTTAATTGGGCTTCTTTTCATAGTGTTCCTCTTTCTCCCAATCATGGGAGACCTCACCTTGTGATGAGTAACTGATCTCATGACCACAAGAGTACCTTAAGCATTCTTGCCTAGTGATCTCCCTATGGTCAAAATCCAATAAGCGATCACACTAGGCGAAGACAAACACTACGTCTACCAAAGTTTTGTGTCCTTGGTAGCCTTGAGTTTATAGTGGGTTGGAAGAGCTAGGTAATTGGCTTGTCCCCATTTGGGTCATTCCTCTCAAGTTGTCTGAGAGCAGGCCCTCTAAAGGATTCTAACTAAACAGAGTGGATCAACTTTCATAAGTCAAGATTTCTGGTTCACCACAAGGGTGAAGAGCATACTCTCCTATTCCAATCATTTTCTCCCAAACATGCCAGGAAGATTTAGTTGCCCCTTGCTTTTGAAACCAAATGGCAAGTCAAGATTTTTGATTCACCACGAGGGTGAAGAGCATACTCTCCTATTACCAAAAGACTCCAATCACAAGTTTTATGTGCCTATGAACAATTAGTCAATGCCACACATGGAAATAAAAAATCAAGCAAGTTTGGATTTTTATGCTTTGGGCAGCCTTGCAAACAATGTTAGTAGCCCTTGCACATTTGAAGCTTTGACATGCGTTCTTTTGTATGCGAGGTTTCAATTTTTCTTCACAAAGAGGGCAACCTGCAATCACAACTTGTTAGCCCACAAGTTAGCACAAAATAATCACGAAAATTGTGAATTAAACCTCTATAAAATAGCCTAGAAATCTGCATAAAAACAACAGTCAGCCAGCTAAGAAGAAATTTGATCAAATCCCTCAAGGAACGAGCAAAAAAATTGTCAGGCGATACTTTTTGCTGAACAAATGTTGTGCGATACTTTATACTATACCAAGGCCACAGTTTATGTTCAGGTGATAAATTTTTTTAGCCGTACGACAAAGTTTTACACAAAGGATGACAGAATGCAAGCTTCAAGTGTGACACCATTTCTAAAAAAAAGTGTCGCATGACAGTACTATGAACTGTCATGCGAAACTGGAAAAATGTTGCCCAACACTACAACTATAAAAAAGAAGAAGAATGTAGAACAGTAAAGGAAATGCAAGAAAAAATAAGAAAATGTAGGGTGAAATGTATAGTCTGGCCCTACGGTGGGTGCCAAAAATGTACACTAGAAATGTGTCACACTCTAAACCATTCTATCCAAACAATTCTATGAGTTGGAATGCTTGGATGCCGACTTAGAGCTCCCCATCCATGGAGTGCAAGAAGCTAGTATTCAAGCATGAAGGCTCTCAGCCAAGCCTTAGAAATGTGCTTCTTGCTAGTAAACCATGCAATGGGAGGTTCTTTGAGACAAGAGAAAGAGTGCAAATATCTCAAGGAATCCCTCAAGTATGCAATGCAAGATGGAAGACTAAACTAGAATGGAAATGCAAGATGCAGCTATGCGAGAATATGACTGAGAGTGTTACAATACCATTATTTAAACTATGTGAGATAGATTATTGCAAGAAAATAACTAAACTAGCATGTAAGTATGAATCTAAAGTAGTGTGCAATGGTAATGAGAGAATGAGACAAGAAATGAGAAGTTCTCCACAAAGCTTCAAAGAAACCTATTAGAAAACCTGCAGCATAACAATATTCAAAAGATGGATGGATGCTTTGAGGGGGAAAGCTCTCTCCCTTTTAAAGTCGTACAGATGGTAGAGATCAAGATGAAGATGGTGGATGATCAACAGTGGAATTCCAAAATAGGTGTGATCCATGTGCACACACAAGTCAACCAATAGAATATAAGTTGACTTTTCATATAAGAAAAAAGTCTCACAAGACTTTTCTTTTAATTGTAAAATAGAAATAGGTCTTTATGTGTGCACTTTAAGTGGGTTAGAAGAATGGGGTGTTTTATTTAATTAAAAGGGGACATGTTCTTTTAATCAAATAATGAACTTAGGATAGCATAGTCAAACTATAGGTTATAATCAAATAAATTGATTATTAGAAATTTGGTCTAGGTAAATGATTAAATTAATTTAGCCAAAATGTTGAGAAGGGGGCTAATAGTCTAAATGACCATTTTTAGGTGATTACATCACCAAAACAAGGGACACAAAACTAGCAACTATATAAACTTGTATCATAAAGTCATGGACATAACAAAAACTTAGACCATAAGGCATTCAAAGAACCTTTCCTTGCTTATGAAAAAGGAGGGACTTCAAAGCTAGAACCCTACATCAAGGTCAACTATACCTATTCCAATGATGACAATGTCATTCATATGGTTGAACCTGTGGATTCTGAATATTGTAATGTTATTACAATTAAGGGCAAGCATGATAATGACAAACCCAAGACACCATTTTTCTTGAGGGGCCCTACTTCCAATGAGATAGATAATATGCCTTCGACACACTATGCTAACACTGTTACTCGCTCTCATGCCAAGTTGGTGCTCAAAGGCCCTGCGCCTCCTACTTCAAATCCTAAACAACACAAAGACAAAGCCCTTATTGGTCCATCTGGTAAAGATGAAAAACTCACAACAAACTTGAACACAACCAGTTATAGTGTTCTCAATCAGTTGAAATGAACTAATGCTCAGATTTCCATCTTTGAGCTGCTTAAAATCTTGCCTGCTCACAGGAAAATTCTAGATAAAGTCCTCACTGAGGAAAATGTTCCTCAAGATCTTGATCTTGAGCTATTTCAATCCATGGTAGGTCACCTGACCTCACCTTATCTTATGACCTTCTTTGAGGAGGATGATAAGTTGGTGAATCACCCACACGATCAACCTCTACACATCGAGGTTATGATCCACCAGACACGTGTTCATTGGGTACTCATTGACAATGGTGTTTGCCTAATTATTGTCTCTGCTACTCTTCTTAGACAATTGAATTATTTTGAGAACTCTATTGATCTCCAACGAAAGATCACTATTAAAGCATACGATGAAGTGGAATGAAAGTCACTAGGTCTTGTGGTTTTACCAATTTGCGTCGGTCCTATCGAAAGGGATCTCACCTATCAGGTGCTTGACATTCCCTTGGCCTAAACATTCTATTGGGACGGCCATGGATACATGAGATGCGCGTTGTGCCATCAACATACCACCAATGCATCAAGTTTCCATTTCATGGCTCTGAAGTTACTATCCTTGCCACTACTAGCTACACCTACAATATGCTCAAAGCTACTAAAATTTTTGTCCTTGCTAACCATGAGTCCACTGATTATCATGAAAATAAGCTAAAAAAAATTGAGCAATCATTCAAACTGAAAGAAACTGGCATGGGAGAGCATTACATTGAACTAGTGTTGTCATTGACATCTCTCCCAGAGTCTCCTTGACATTATGGGAGACCCTCAGAGGCAAAGAAGTCATTCATGCTGATACCTCAGACCAAGTATAATGGTACTTTTGTCAAGGCTATAGTTCCCTTAGAAGATGAAAGTAAAAATAGAGCCATTGTTGCATGGCTTTACAGAGAAGAGGCTCCAGTAGACCTAACAGAACAAGTTCAAGAAATCACTCCTAAGAAATATGGGCTTGGTTTTAGGCTTATGAAGTGTTTTGGTTACAAGGGAACTGGCCCTATTGAGTGCAATAACAATGGCCTAATTGATCCATTCAAAGCAACAGCTCAAAGCAACAGTGATACAACTGGCCTAGGGTTTAAGAAGGTCCCTTTCTATTTGGCATCCAATAAATTCATTCCCAAACTTGACAGTTCATCTAAAAATGAGTCACAAGTTGAGTCAGATACTCAAGAGGAAGAATCTAATGATGAGGATTCCTATCCTCATCCTATCCCTTATGATCTTGCTAAATTCTTTGCTGAAATAGATGAACTTGTACAATGTGTTAGCACTATGGATGATACCAGTGATTCTTCTGAGGACAATACTGAGCAAATCAAATATCATTCAAAAAAGGGAGAATCTAGTCAGTCATGCCATATTGAGTATTTGTGTAAGAATCCAAAGGCTGAAGGAGAGTATGTCCCTATCACTGTTGGGGAGTTCTATAGTCTCTCACTATGTAGCACCGATTCACATGAATATGAATTTGACTCTCTTTCAAAAGATACTACTGATAAAGACATTGACCAAGTGCATGTCTATGAAAACCAAATCGAAGAGGGTGAAACATCTAGGGTTAGGTCATGGGGGTTTGATCCAACTAGTGTCCTAGAGTCATCAATTACTAACGTTCATACTTCAAAGCATTTGAACATACCTGTGGACAAAGTCACTGTAGGTCTCAAATTGCTGGTCCACGCAGTTAATGACTATACTGTGAATGCAATTGAACCAGCCACTACTCTCTCACTCACACATCTTGAGCTTATAGATTGGAACCCCATTGCATCTAACAAAGTCCCCACATTCTAGAATGACTATGCTCTCACCTATTACCTAAATGCTATCGAACTTGTAACATCTTCCACCAATGAGCAGAGCATTAACATGACTAAGGCTGACATCAAATATGTCAGTCACACAATTAAAAAGAAAAAATACAAGAGGTTCGATGGTGAAAACCACATTGTGGCAGTGTCGGATCCCAAAAAAGTAAAAATAAAATACATATCCAAAGGTGAAAACCTCTCTGAGGTGCCCGTGAATGAGATATTTGATGTCCTTCCTAGTCACTTTTAGGAGAGATCATCAGTGTTAATAGAGTTGATGCAACCAATTAATTTGGGCATAGAAGAACATCCTCATTTGATACATCTAGCACAGTCACTGTCACCTGAAGAGAAGGAACAATTCATTGACTTTTTCAAAGAAAAGAAAAGAAATTTTGCTTGGACATACTCTGACATGCTAGGATTGGATCTTGATCTTATCATGCATCACTTGTCCATAGCACTAGGCATCAAACCAGTTAAATAGAAGCTTCAAAAAATGCACCCTAACATTGCATTGCTCATCAAAGCAGAATTGGAGAAACTTCTAAAGGTTGGTTTCATCTGTGCAATTGATTATGCTGAATGGATATCCAATATTGTTCCTATTTCCAAGCATGATAAATCTATCAGGGTTTGTACACATTTTTGTGATCTTAACTTGGCATGTCCTAAAGATGACTTTCTACTTCCTAATATTGATATGATCATGGACATGACGGCTAGCTATGAGATGTACTCACTTATGGATTGTTTTTTTGGATACAATCAGATAAAAATTGTGCCAGAAGACCAGGAGAAAATAGCTTTCACATGTGCATGGGAAACCTTTTGTTGGAATGTGATGCCATTTGGTTTGAAGAATGTTGGTGCTACATATCAGCAGGCTGTTACTACAAGTTTCCATGACATGATGCATAGAACCATGGAGGACTATGTTGATGATACCTTGGTCAAAAGTGCTAAACGCAATACTCATTTGCAAGATTTGGGACCCATCCTAGACCGTATGAAAAAATTTAGTCTTCGGCTCAATCCTAAGAAATGCACATTTGGTGTCACAGCAGGGAAATGGTTGGGATATATTATTTCTCCAAAAGGAATTGAAATAGATTCAAAGAAAGTACAAGTGATAATGGACATGCCACCACCTTAGAACGTCAGTCAGATGAGAGGACTACAGGGAAGGCTTCAATCCATTTATAGGTTTATTTCACAATTGGTGGATAGATCACAACCCTTCACAAAGACCTTACATAAGGCTATGAAATTCAATTGGAGCCAGGATTGTGAGCAAAGCTTAACACAGATCAAACAATATCTTATCAATCCTCCAATCCTTATGCCTCCTATTCATGGGAAGCCTTTACTTTTATACATTTTAGCCACTAAAACATCTTTGGAAATCCTGTTGGCTCAAGAAAATAAATACAAAAAAGAAAGAACTATTTGCTACTTGAGCTAAACACTAGTTTCTTATGAGAAGAACTATAGAATTATTGAGAAAGCTTGCTTGGCAGTTATATTTGCTTCCCAAAAGTTGAGACACTACATGCTTGCCCATACTACATGGCTTGTAGCTAAAATAGATCCATTAAAGTACTTGCTCAGTAAGGCATCTCTCACAAGAAGATTGGCTAAATGGGTCATGATACTCAAGGAGTTTGACATAGAATATGTTGAATGCAAGGCTATAAAGGGATAGGCAATTGTAGACTAGCTAGCCGAGGCACCCATATAGAGTCTTCTACCAATGAACATTGATTTCCCAGATGAGTTAATTCTGACACTCACACACCATACATGGGTTATGTTCTTTGATGGGTCCTTCACACAACAGGGATCAGGTGCTAGATTACTCTTTATTACACCACAGAGGTACTCATTGCCCAAAGCATACAAGATTTATGTTTCCTTGTACAAATAACGTTGCTGAATATGAGGCTTTAATCAATGGTATGAAAATTGCAGCTGAATGGAGAGTGGATTAGTTAGACATCTTTGGTGACTCTTAGCTTGTTATTAACCAAGTAAATGATGTGTATCAAACAAAGGATGAGAAACTTATTCTTTACAAAAGCATGGTTGATGACTTGAAGAAGTATTTTGCACACATCACCTTCCAACAAGTTCCACGAGTAGATAATAAAGTAGTTGATGCCATGGCCACTCTGGCCTCCCTACTATAAATGCCAAAAAATGATCTCCAACATGAGTTCTTAGTGGAAGCATTACACTACCCAACCTATGACACTCCTGATTCCAGGATGATTTGTTCTATTGTTGGACAAGAATCATCCCGCTACCATCACATCTATTCCTACCTTTGTAATCAAACCATTCTGGAAGTTCTAACCTAGAATGAGAAATGTTACCTAATCCATAATGCTTCACATTATGTCATTATTACTGATGATCTGTATAGGAGAGGT
This sequence comes from Cupressus sempervirens, assembly GCA_028749045.1. Classification (NCBI taxonomy): domain Eukaryota; kingdom Viridiplantae; phylum Streptophyta; class Pinopsida; order Cupressales; family Cupressaceae; genus Cupressus; species Cupressus sempervirens. The sequence continues at coordinate 36,247,402 of CM053786.1, read as the reverse complement.
CTCAACAAAACACTCCTTAGGTGTTTAGAACCCAATGAGTCCAAACATGCACTAATTGAAATTCATGAAGGCATTTGCAAATCTCATTCCAATGGCCTAACACTAGCTCACAAACTCCTTTGTGCTGGTTACTACTGGTCTAAAATGGAGCAAGAAGCGATTCAGTATGCTAGGTCCTACAAGCAGTGTTAGCTACATGGGAATCTCATTCACACTCCATCCAGAGAGCTGATTCCCTCTACTACAACATGGCCATTTCAACAATGGGCCTTTAACTTGGTGGGGCAGATTCACCAAACCTCTTCTAATGGACATAAGTTCATCATTACAGCTACAGATTATTTCATGAAAATGGGTAGAGGCAGTCCCTCTCATAGTTTTTGATGGAAAAACTATAGCGCTTTTCATCACAAACTACATCATCTGTAGATATGGTGTACTATCCTCAATCATTACTGACAATGAAGGACAATTCAAGAATAAAGACCTCAAGGAATTGTGCAAGAAATTCAAGATCACACAACATTGGTCTTCCATTTATTACCCCTAGGGTAATGGCCAAACTGAGGCATCCAATAAGGCGATCCTCAAAATTCTTCATCGCACAGTCAGCAAATTAGGTAGAGACTGGCATATCCAGATCAATCCAGCTCTATGGGCATATAGGACAAGCATTAGAACTCCAATGGGCATGACTCCCTTTGCATTGGTGTATGGGGCAAATGCTATGCTAACAATAGAGGTCAAGATTCCTACCTTGAGAATCTCTATGAAAGGCCTTATCACCGGTGATGACTATAGGATAGCTTGACTTCAACAGATTATGTTACTGGATGAATGATGACAAGTGGCATGCGATCATCTATGAGCATATCAACAAAGAATGGCATGAAGTTACAATCAGAGGGTCGGGCCATGTGACTTCTAGCTAGGTGACCTCGTCCTGAGAGAGAACCCTAAGAATCAACAATAGTGAATGAAAAAGAGAAAGTTTGAACCAAACTGGCTAGGTCCTTACATCATTACTGCGATATATGGATCTGGCACCTATCAGCTTTCCACAACCAAAGGAGAAGTGCTTAAAGAGCCAGTCAACACTCTCCACCTGAAGTGGTTTTACAATTAATTTAATCTCAACAAGCTCTATGTACATATCTAAATGTCCTAAAAAAATCTAAAAATAAAAAAAAGTCCTAAAAAAAATTTTAAAAAATTGAAAAACAAGAAAAGTGCCATTGGTGAAAACCTAGAAACATGCATCATGGTAGCAAAAAAAGAGAATCTTGTCGAGAAGGTGAAAATTTGCTAAATAGGAACCTCTTGTTCCCAATGCTCCATCTTGTAGCTCATTTTTTGGCTTTCTCTATAGTTTCTTTCATGCTTTCACTTTCTTGCTTTTTTTTCTTTCTGCTCATGAATCCATGGATTGAATCTTCTCACAACTTGGGGGCATTCCCCCTTAGTGTCACTCCTTTTGAGATTCTCCTAGAATCTCCTTCGCAATAGTCACCAGTGGTCCTCACTGTGTCTACCTATTGTTGCTAGTGTCACTATTTTTGAGATTCTCCTCATAGAATCTCCTTCGTGATAGTGACTAGTAGTTCTCACTGCATCTTTCTACTATCACTAGTGTCACTCTTTTCAAGATTCTTCTCATAAAATCTCTTTCGCAACACTCACCAGTTGTTTTAATTGTGTCTGCCTACTGTTGTTAAGGTCATGTCTCTAAATTCTTTTATGGAAAATCTCTTGCATCAGTCACTAGTTGTCCTGGCTATGTCTGTCTACTATTGCTTAGTCCTCTTTAGGTTCTTCATCGTGAAGTTTCCTCTTTGACCTCAATCACTAGTTGTTCTGACTGCGTCTGCCTACTGTTGTCATCCTACTGAAGAGATTTCTTTCAAATGTGTTCTAGACACTTGACATCAATCCCAAAATATTAAACTCAAAAATGATATACTTTTTTGGATATGCTGAGCATTTTTTTTGTTTGCTTTGTTTTGCTTTATCATATCTCCTCGAGCAACTCAATGATGTCATCTTCAACTAGAGAAGTAATGACTAGGGACATGATCTTTTCTTTGCTTTCTGTTTGCAGTTTAGTTCCAATTTAGTTGACATATTCTTATAAGAGGGGTGTCCACTATAAGAGCCTCCATCTCGTATTGGATGGCCGTGTGTGCCTCGACTCCTTTTATATGAATACATCAATAATATTGGTTCTTCTCCTTGTTTGTTGGAATGAAATCTTCATGCTAAAGTAAATACTAGTACTCATCCTGCTAAGTGAACGTACGGGTCACTGCGAGTATATCTAGCACACTTCTATCTTAGGTTATGAATGCAAGGGTCATTGCAGACAGAATAAATACTAAATGCTTAGCATAAGATGGATCTCCTATGTGTTTGGTGTGTTTTTTATGCAAGCAACATTCAGGTCATCCTAGCGTTTATGCTCTGATACTTATGTTAACTTGCTATATTAAAAGGGACAAATGTTCTAGTCATTCTGGCTTCTTGTGCCTCGAATGCTTACATTTAATCCCGACAAACCAATAACGTATGTTATATTCATATTTCCATGATTGCAATGTCAGTGGGAATTGTATGACCTATGAGCTTTGTGCTATATCCAGTGATGATTAAATATCAAGGCTTGGTAACCAGAGCTAGGGTTGCATTTAACATAGTCTTGCATTATATACTTCATTTGCATAAGCATGCAATTTGATGGTCATTCTATTCCTAACCTTTGTAATGAAAGATTGGGGGGCATCTCCACATGTATCAGATTCCTCCACAAATACACAAGCATTTGGTTTGTCGATTCACGCTGCTCAATGGAATCCCTATCACTGTCAAGAAAAAACATGCAACACTACTCAAGTGCAATCGATCAAAAAAATGATACATGTGGTGCTGGCACACTAGTCGATACATAGCTAGGGATCAAAATAAAAAATTAGGCACAGATTGTCTAACTCTGTCCCACACCCTCGCCTCTAGGAGGAGCAGGAGTAGTAGGTGGTGGAGGTGGTGGTGGCATATCTGGTCTGGCAGGAGGTCCTGCACCCTAAGACTCTCGTACATACTAAGAAAAGTGTTGCACCTGGAGTGTCTCATCTGGCACCGTGCTGGTATATGTAGCATAGTAATATGCTGCTCGAGCTGACTAAAATTGGATCTCATCCTGAGCCAGCTCCAATCTCCACTCTGTAGTCCTGGCGCACTCTCTCCAAAGATCTATATCCCTCTGTCGCTCGACCAGTTGTACATCCCGGACTACCACTACAATCTGTAACTCTCCCAATTGTTGAGAGGCCACACGAATCCACTCTTGGTATCACTGTACCACATCTTGCACCCCAGTTGTAGGCTGATTTGGTATGTCCTCATTAAACATCTCAAGTGCTTGCCATTGTAGTGGTGCCTACTGCTGTGGTGGTGCTTGTGGCTATGGTGGCACCTACTGCTGTGGAGCCTCCTACAGAGGGGCCTCCTCCTCTGTCCTCTTCCTGTGACACTGAGTATGCCTTGTCCCACTACCCCCAACACTTGGGTCTGATCTCATCTGATGTGGGGGAATCTGCATCTGCTGAACCCAATTCTAGACCCATGACTACTGCTATGGCTGTGCCTACTACTGCTAGGGCACCTATCTCTCTGCCTACCCTACCATCCCCATTGGTTCTATAAAATGTGGGAACAGATGGTGATAAAAAATGCCTAATATGTAGGCATCATCCTTGCATCTACTACCTCTGGCAGGTAGTCCCATTGAACTATAGCTAAGTTGTGAATGTTTATCATGGATCACCCTGGATCCATCCATGTTGGCCATCACCACTCAATGTCCTTCTGCAACCTGGCATAGGCACAGTACTCAATAGAAATTTCCTATGGTTAGCCATACTGCCGCCACACCTGTGACATCACAAATCTCTCAATAATAGATGTCATCCTGCCTACCAAAGGTCGAGAACTGAACATCCATGGTAACTCTCTGGGAGCATCATCCCAGTCCTCTATCTCTCGCTAGGGTCGCCATACAACAGACACTAGGTCATCAAGACATATACTCCACTACTCTGTCTTACCCAGGTGGCTCTGGGTAATGTGCCCTTGATATCTACATATATAGGGCTCCATGGGCTCTCAAGCATCCTCAAAAATTAGCCTACATATGGGAAGATGCTCCCAGGCCCAAATCTGCAAAATATATACTCTGGCTACCATGGTCTTCTTCTTGTGGAAGATGACCTCGTGCATCTCAAGGAAAAGGTGACCAACATGCACTGACTCCACCCAAAGATCTCAGGTGCCTCTAGCATCCTGCGAAGCATGACTCCCCACCCACACCTCAAACCATGCTATCCTTTGTCAAGACATAGGAAATAACTCAAAAATATAGCCAACATAGCTGCCAGCCTGTGTGTCAGTCCATAAGTGTGCATAAGCTCATTCTAGCTGATGGCCCTGCCCCTCGGTAGCTCTCACCCAAATATAATAGACAATTCCTCTATCCCTACTTGAGGCACTATATCATAGACAACCTGAGCACCATGGAAAGGAATTTGCAAAATCTTCCATATGTCCTCTAGAGTGATGGTCATCTCACCCATTGGCAAGTGGAAGGTGTTCATCTCCAAATGGAAATGCTCAACCAATTCAGTGAGAAGGCTATGATTCACCATCACGGCTGAAATTCAGCATAAAGAAGACAAACCCAATCGAGCAATGTGTGCCCGATCAGCATCATGGAGACTCTGCAATAGCTCCCCATATGGTGGAAAATGAGACTTGAATGCGATGTCACCAAAGACCTCCTACATGCACAACCAGAAACAACAAAAGAAACAATCAATATCAAGTCAAAACGATGCATCCAAACAAATTAAAATGCAAATTTTGAGTGCAAAAATCAAACTTTTAAACATAACTGTCATGGGATTTCATGCAAAATTCATGAAATCTCATGCAAAGTTCTCCCAATTTTGTGCAAAAACATTCTTTCTTCATGTGAAGAATCACATCGTCATGCAAAAAAAGAGTTGTTCGCATGAAAAAAGAGTTGTTCATGTGAAAAGGGATCTATTTTCACGAGAAACAAATCGCCTCACACGAAGAATCTCATTCTTCACGCGAAACCTAATGCTTCCCACACGAAGATACTCCCACCGTGCGTGAAAAAATAGTGCACCCTATTTCTTCATGCAAAGAAAGAATATCTTTGCACGAAAATCGATAGGTCTCACATGAAGAGAGATTGGACCCCTTAAAAAATGCTAAAACATGCAATAAATGACATCAAAATGCATAAAAGTGAAAGTACAAAGGAAGGGAATTGATGAGTCATCGGTGGTCCATAGTTTGTTGGGTGACTGTGATGTCTAGAGCACTCAAATCAATTATGTCTCACACTAACTACATGTCTCTCTCAAAGCTCAAATCAATAGAAGATAAAAAGCACAAATGAATTGAAAATGACCCCTCAGGTCCTTATATAGCTGTTGACAAAAATTTTCAAAGTGCTCAAACTTACATGAAAATCACACCCCTGGCTAATTTGACCGTTATAAATCCATTTTCAGGATCAAATTCAAAATTTGACACACCTAAGAGCCTCAAAAATGCATTTTAAAATTTTGGGGACTGACATGATCGAATGCTTGTGCAGCCCAAATCTTTTTGATACTTTATGATTCTTGGAATCCTTTCAACTTTACATCCTCCATATTTTCAAAATCCATTTTGGAAATAGTCAACTCAAGTCAACTATGGCTAAATCTAGTCAACTTTTGGTCAAACTTGGTTTTTCAAACCTCGCAATCACTACATAACAACTCTGAATTTTCTTTAGATCATTCTGATCTCTTCTCTTTTCTTTAGATCATTATGATCTCTTCTACATTTTGCTACATCTCAGATTTCTTCTATATCTCATGATATATTGCTTCATATCATATTTCTGGTGTGTCATCTTTCGATTTTGCTCTCAAGGGGGTAGGATGATCACATCATTGAATACCTATTGCTTGGGGCATCTAGTTCCCATCTTATGTCCTTATCACTTGGGGCATCTCATCACTTATGGCATCTTGCTCCCTCTTATCTGACATCTTTTACATCTATCTTATCTTTCCATAAAATTGATCAACCTTACAATAGCTCTTCTCAGAGTTCAATGGATAGGTATTAGGATAGCCTAAACCCCAACTCTTGAGGATCAAGCCTCATTCTGGGGATGATTCTATGACTCATAATTGGGCCTTGTTATCTTTTATCAATCTCGAGTATCTAGGTGTTCTATTTGGATCCTTGAAGGTTAAGCTCTGTTCTGGAGATAATCTTCTAAATGCTTATCACTCTTAGGTATCTAGATGTTCTATCTGGATCTTTAAAGGTTAAACTTCATTTTGAAGAAACCTTTTAAATTCTTATCAATGTTAGGTATCTAGGTGTTCTATCTAAATCCTTGAAGGTTAAGCTCCGTTTTGGAGATAATCTTCTAAATGCTTTCAATCTTAGGTATTTAGGTGTTCTATCTGGATCCTTGAAGGTTAAGCTCTGTTGTACAGATAATCTTCTAAATGCTATCAATTTCAAGTATCTAGACGTTCTGTTTGGATCCTTAAAGATTACGCTTCGTTCTGGAGGTAGTCTTTTAAATGCTACCAATCTTAGGTTTCTAGGTGCTCTACTTGGATTCTTTGGGATTAAGCTCTGTTCTAGAGATAGTCCTTAAAAGCTTATCAATTGGTCTCCATGTCATCAACTTTGGAATGAATCTCATCTTCACATCATGCTTTTTGATTTTTTTTGAATTAAATCTTCTGCTCGCACATTCATTCAAACAGAGGCAAAATGTAATACCCCAAAATTGGCTCATTGCCATGATACCAATTTTGGTCTATTTCTGACCAATCCTAAAGTCCTATTCCATTAGGAAAATTCTTATTCGACTACTCGCTACTTGACTTAATTGTCAGATGTAGAAAACTCTAATCTGCATTCATCATGCTTATTATTTAATTCCTATAGTATTTAATCATATTAGTCACATTAGACCTACTGATTAATATTTAATTTAATTACTAAATATTTATAGTTTAATTAAATTAAATTATATCCTAAGGCTAATGTACTATGGAATTAAAATTATTTAATTTAATAAATGTTCCTAATTTAATTAATTAAACAAAATTATTTAATTAAATGGAGAACTTAGCCATTCCTAATTAATTAAATGAAGTTATTTAATTAAATAAGAAAAGTGCCTCTAATTAATTAAATAGAATTATTTAATTAAATGAAAAAAGTAATTATGAGAGCATATCTCATTTTATTAAATTAAATATCTCACCAAAATCTCTCTTCAGTTCAAAAAAGGAAATTTCTAGTTCACTGTTGATCAAATTAGAGGTGACCCGGATCACTTTCTTTTACACTAAAGTCTATCTGAGTTGACTGACTCTTACACTCAAATTTGAGTTAGTTAACTCCCCTTAATTTGGGAATCTTCCTTTATGACTGAACTTCACCTTTAATCCTAACCGTTGATTGAAATCAATCTCAATCATTGATGGATTCTAGGAAAGTCTATTTAAGAGACCCTCATCTCTTCATTTTGGGAGAGGTTGAATGAGAATTTGCATTGAATTGCTGCTGGATTGTGCATTCATTTGAGCTCATTATTTTCATAAGATATTCATTTTCTAGTTTAATCTCATTTAGCATAATATGCATACATTTTAGCATAGCTTTCTTTTACATGTTCTTAGATTAAATGTGCATACTCCATTCTAGATTAATCTGCATTATCATATAGATTAGTCGCATTTTCTTGTAAATCCTTCATTCGTAGAGGGTTTGGTTGCTTAACACCTCAAATCTAAGAATATCTAACAAGTAATTCCCTTTTGATAGAAGGCAACAGGTTGCCTTGACAGCTGATTTTCGGATGAACAATCCAATGTTCATTCTAGGATGAATTCGCAAATAATGACCATGTTGAAGTATGTGTGTTAGCATAGGCCATATTTTCACATATATAGAAAGAAGTTGTAAGAACTATTGTTTACACCCTAAATAGAGTCCAAGTCAAGAAAGGTAGAAATGCAACACCTTTTGAACTATGGTATGGTCACTCACCTAATGCAAAATATTTAAAAGTCTTTGGTTGTAAATGCTATATTCCTAAAGATACTAGAAATGGTAATTTTGATGCAAATAGTAATGAAGGCACATTCCTTGGATACTCCACTAGAAGTAAGACATATAAGTGTTTGAATACTAATACTAACAAAATTGTGGAGAGTGCAAATGTAAATTTTGATGAGCATGCAAAAGTCAAAGTTGATGAGTCCAAGCAATCAGAGGATTATAGATCCCTTGTATACTGCTATGAAGGAATGATTATTGAAGATAATACTACCAATCAAGTTGGAAATTAGAAATAAATTTTAGTATTAGCCAAGTCATAGCTAGTGAATGTCGAGCTGCATTCAGAAGCTGAGTTACAGAATGAAGAAAATGCACATTCTAAATCTCAAAATAGTATACATGAAAGAAATGATGAAGTACCAGATGAAGAAGAGCAAAATGGCTTTGAAGCTGAAGGATCAAACATGGAAAGAAGGACAAAACCAAGGTTAGCCAAGTATGTGAGAAGACATCACCCTATAGATAAAATCATTGGTGACAAGGATGCAAGACCAATGACAAGAAATAGACTAATAAATGAATCATGCCTGTTGAGCAAGATTGAGCCCAAAATAGTGAGTGATGCTCTACAAGATGATGACTGGTATAAAGCTATGGAAGAGGAGATATATTAGATTGAGAAGAACAAAATGTAGACCTTAGTTCCTAGACTAGCTAACAATAATGTAAGTGGTACCAAATGGGTGTTTAGGAACATACTTGATGAGAATGGTGAGATAACAAGAAACAAAGCCAAATTAGTTTGCAAAGGCTATGCACAAGAAGAAGGACTGGATTATGGGGAAACATTTGCCCCTGTTGCAATAATGGAAGGAGTAAGAACATTACTTTCATGTGCTTCTTACAAAGGCTCCAAAGTCTATCAAATGGATGTGAAGTCTTCTTTTCTAAATGGTGTACTAGAAGAGGAAGTCTACATAGAACAACCAGAAGGATTTGTCGATGAAAACAACAAGTATATGGTTTGAAGCAAGAACCTAGAACATGGTATGAGAGATTGTACAAAGATCTTGCGAAGATAGGATTTGAAAGAACAAATGACAACAACCTATACATCAAGGAAGAAAAAGATAAAACTGTTTTGATATCTGAAATCTTTGTTGATGATATAATATTTGGAGGAAAAGATGTTCTATGTAAAGATTTTGCTAATCAAATGAAGCATGATTTTGAAATGTCAATGTTTGGAGAAATTAATTTTTTTGTTGGATTGCAAGTACATCAATTAAAGCCTGGCATATTTGTGACCCAATCAAAATACATCAAGGAGATACTCAAGACATTTGGATTGGAAGACTCAAAAATAGTTAGCACACCAATGGTGACATGACACAAGTTATCAAAGAATGAGGAGACAATTGAAGTGAACCAGACATTGTATAGATCAATGATTGGAAAGTTATAGTATGTTGTATATAGTACACCAAACATTGCATTAGTTGTTGGAATAGTGGCAAGAGTTTCTACAAATCCAAGAGAAAATTATATATTGGCAGTAAAGAGAATAATGAGGTACCTAAAAGGAACTGATGACTTTGGTTTGTACTACAAGAGAAGTGAAAAGTTTGAATAAAGAGCCTATATTGATGCAAATTGGGGAGGTAATATTGATGATCTCATACAACCATAAAATAAACATTATTTTTTAAACAAGAAACTAGAAGGCACTAAAATATCACTGATCAAAATTCACATATTTCACTAATACAATCATCCAAAAAGAACTAATCGAAGACTCAAAGGTTACACCAGAAAAGTCACACCATCCACCTCAACTCTATACAAGAAACTAGAAATCATCAAAAGATAATTGATCGAAGACTCAAAGGTTATATTAGGAAAACACACCATACACCTTAGTTATATACAAGCAACTAGAAAGTATTAACAAATAAACAATAATCAAAACTCATCATAGAAAACACATGACACATTACCATTGTCAGGTATAAAAGATTGTGTACATAACATCATCAGAGAACAAAACCCCCAAGCCTCTGGTGAAAAACCTAAATGGTCAACCACTAGGTCAAACCCAAAATTCAACATGAAACACAACATACATCTCATTAAAATTTTAACAATTGTTTTCATAGTTCATTTGGTTTTTTAAAAACAAGATTTGATATACCAATTGGGTTTTAGTTGTCATATTCCAAGTATCATAAATATTAAAGTTTTTGATTCCACAATTAATTCAAGTTCCTTAGAAATAGGAATCTATTCTAAATATAAAACTTAACCAACTAGACCAAAAATCTAAGTTTAATTAAAACAATTGATTTTCCTAGCGACAATCATCAAGTTACGTCATTAGAAGTATTATGAATAAAGTAATTGATAAAATGTTTTTTAAATAAACTAGTATTTAACCCATTAATATAATTAAATATTATTATCATCTTTCAACAATAATTATTAATTATCAATTATGATATTTATTATACTATTAATAAAATAATAATTGAATATTAAATTATTAATAATAAAAAATATTAAATTTGATAATATAATAACTATAAATTAAAACTAATAATAATATTAGTTTATTAATTATTATTAAATAAACTAAATTATAAAACTTTAATTTAATACAAATTTATAATAATGATAAAATTAAATAAAAACTAAGCTTGTTTAAAGGCCCATCAGCCTGATACCACTAACTACAAGCTAGCTACTATCGGTAGCCAACATTCACGACATGGGGAGTAAAGAAGAAATGAGGGTGAGGGTGGTGGCCCCCACCCACCAAATTAAATTAATTTCTTTAAATCTCATACTTTCCAATCACATTCCTCATAAATCTTCACATTTGCAACCTAAAAATTCATGTGATCAAGCACACCATCATCATCATGTCTTCTTCCTTTGTCTAGCTACACTTCACCAGATTCTCTCTCTATTAGAAAATATAATCCAATTACTAGAACTGTAGACACCTAAATTTTATTACACCGCTTTGGTAATCTAATTTAGCCATCTCTAAAGGCATCATTAATTAAATTCTTATTTAATTAATCCTTTGTCATCCCTAGCTGATTAATTTAATTAATCATCTATAGTCCTAATTGATAAATCAAATAAACCTATTATTTATCAATTAAATCCTATTCTTCTATCTAATTCCAAAAATCCCCATTTATTAAATAAATCTATTTGATAAATAAAATCCTCAAATCCAAAAACCCCTAACCTATCCCTAATCCTCCATTTAGCCTAATCCACCCCATCCACCCATACTAACCAAGCTTAGCCACTAACTCACCCACTCGCATTAATGCCATCCACTTGCACATCTCTAACATCCCTAATCTAATCCTAAACCCAAGCCTAATCCACCCCCTAATGTTGTCACATTCCCTAAATAAGTTTAAGACTTTCCTAAACCAAACCAAAGTCTCCCCTCAAAAAAAAAACCCAACCACCAAGTCATGAGTGCTCTTACAAACCATAAAAGACTCTTACAAGCCCACTCATGACTCTTACATCCATCTTCCACACTCATTCCTCTTACATCTCTCTTACATACTCAACCCCACTCATCATGCCTTTAACCAACCCTTACCCTATCCTCTCACACTCATACTCCTTGTGACAAGTGTCACCTTCCCATTGGTGCTAAACAAGCACAATCCATGTGCTCTCCTTTGAGTGCATCCTAGCCCTCCTTAAGCCTTCATCTCCCCTTGCATCTTAGCCCTCCATCCCTCAAGCCCTTAGCCTATAAATTGAATCCCCTCCCAAGCCAAAAAAATCAACAATCTTTGAGCTAAAGTTACCATGCTATTTTGAGAACCAAAGCCATCAATCTTACCCTTATAATGCCAAATTGAGAGCTCACAAAGCTACCAATTTGCCATTACCCATCTCCACCATTAAAGAAATTGGGCAAGCAATTGAGCATACATCCACATCAAGGACACATCTACAAAATCAAGGAAGCATAGAGTGTTTTCTCTTTTGAGGTTTGCATTTCTTGTTTGTTTTCTTTGTCTAAGCTTATATGTGAATTTAGTTTTAGTTTGTGAATGTTTCTCTTATTGCTAATGTTCTTTGCATACTAAGATCTTGTTCTACAAGAACTAGTTCTCAAGAACTTTTTCAAAACCTTATCTTTAATAAATCTTGAATAACTATCACTAGTCTTTGACTTTTTACATGTGCACTTAAACACATCATCATAACTTTTTACATGTGCACTTGCCTCATCTTTAGTCTGCAAACCTCATGATGTCAATCCGTGTCTACTACTATATCAGTATACATAGAATATCCAATATTTTGACATTAATGACAAACACTTACATTCAGCTACAACTTACAATCATACTAACAATCTTACAAATGCTTTAAAAATAGTAGGGAACCCCCCCATAGAAATATCATCAACATTCATGCTAACAACAAGTACATGAGAAAGATGTAAGACTCGAGTACATTCCTACCAAGGACCATCTTGCATACACATTTACCAAAGGACAACCAAATAATAGATTTGAATATCATAGAGGTAGGTTAGGGGTCCTTCCCCTATCTTCTATTAACTAGAGGAGAGATACATATCACATCAATTTGTATACTTAATGTTGAATATCATATACACAAATTGATGTATAGATCGGATACTCCATAGAGGGAGAAAGTATAAATAGATAAGGAAACAAAGTTGACAAGAAAAAGATAGGATTTACAAGAAGGAAAGTAATTACCATAATGAAAAGGATGACATACTATCTTTGGAATTATTGTCAAAGGAGTAGAAGTAGTAACAGATTGAACTAAAAATATTCAAAAGGAAATATAAAAAAAGAGAGGGAGTGATTAGGCATGGATAGAATAGTTTACACTATTGATTGATGAAGTTGGCATGAAGAAAACAACAAAGAGGTAAAATAGCCATGGATATGAAGTGACAAAGAACATACTACTGTATACACTAAAAATTGTCCTGAATGACTTTATTAATTTATTTAATACTAGTCACATTCCTCTACTTATTTAATTAAATTATTTAAATTAAATAGGTTCATTTTTGGCCTAAGTATTTAAATTTAATTTAAATACTCCTAGCTCTAATGTGTTAATTTAAATTAACACATGATTCTCCACATATTCCTTTTTTAAATAAATTTTATTTATTTAAATCCTCCATATCCTATTAATTTCTTCTAGACCTTGATTAAATTAAATTTCATTTAATTTAATCTTTATCCAAACCACCTAGAATTATGTGCATTCATATGAGTTGTCATCACATGGGTCCATATATCTTTTAAGCACATGTTGTCTACACCATAGGAATCTTCTACACACACATGCCATCTCATCAGTCTTATCCATCTATCTAGAATGTGAGATAAGGTGCTTAGTTGTCAATCCTTATCCTTATCTCCTAGTGGTTTCTAAGCACATTCTAGATGCTTCCTCCATCCACTTTAAATAGACGGCTTGTCTCAAGCTTTTCCAAGCTCGGCTGGGTTAGGAGTCATTAAAAATAATTATCATCCATTAGGTACCATTAGAATCTCTTATCATTGCATCATCATTCTGTCATTTTGATTTCTCATATCATCTAGTCTAGGTACATATTCCATCACTCACACTTGCATTCACACATCCAAGAGATTCATCCATTGTAGTGTTCCTAAGAGCATACCAAACATACTCTCCATTGTTATGTTCATAGTTTGAGGTTTGCATAATCTTGGTTACAATTTTATGCAATACATTTTGGCACGCCTGGTGGGACCCACTTCACGGGTTCAAATTTGTTCAAGCTAAGGTTGGAGGCTTGCGGTTGGAGATTAACTTGCATAAGGAGTGTCTAATCAAGCCACAAGGTCCGTCACCATCTTTGGAGTGCATGAGGTGAGTACCCTATATTTTGTTCTTCTTTGTTGGGTAAAAAAAATATACATATGCATATATATATAGGGGCTTGGGGTAGGTTTTCTTCATTTTTCTTTATGCCATTTATGTTATTAAAAAAAAAAAAAAAAAGTGAGATAGGGGGGTTATTTTCTTTTATTTTGTGCATATAATAGGGGGGTTATTTTCTTTTTGTTAGTGCATATTAATGGGGAGGGGAGAAGAAAATTAAAAAAATAAATATAAGGAGGGTGTGTTTATTAAAAATATAAATATAAAAAAAAAAAATTTAAAAAAATTTTTTAAAAAAATTCGCATTTCATAGGCCCGAGCCGCCTCCCCAATGGCTCCCTCTCCTTCCCGGTGTCGCCACCTCTCCAGTGGTTCCCTCTCCTTCCTGGCGCCGCTGCCTTTGAAAACCCCAAAGGCTCCAGTAGAAGGGTTGATGAAACCCCCGGCCGCGGCTCTGCCAGTTTTCGTCTCTGTTTTGTTGGCTACACCAGCAGAGGCGCCAATCCACGCCCCTCCAAAGCACAAAACACCGCCAACAGTGGAAACTCCCAGTCCAGCGCCGGTCGTGGAATTGCCGCCTGTAGCTCCGACGTTGGCTCCAGCACATAAAAAGAAGAAGCCTGTAGAGGCCCCGCCGCCGACACCTAAACCACCCGCAGCCATCGCTGCTGCCCCCCTTTGCCCCCCAATCTCCCTGGCCCTCGAATCAGATCTATGAGATCTAAGTGATCGCAGGAGCTCAATAGTTGGATTGAAGTGGACATGGCTGTTTGTGTGACTGTGATGTGACCAGATCTGGACTTTGGAACTTCTCCACTGTTTATGAAAGTTCAACCTCTGATAAATTGTTGCATTTTTTTAAATTATTTATGCAAGATTCATTCTCTTATTCAACTGTTATGGCAGATTTCGCTATATTTTTTAGATGAGCAGAATCCATTGCAGTACACTGGCACTCTTGTAAGGAATTTTTGTATTTTTCTTCCTATATAAGCTTTCAAGTGTTCTTGGCTCTTTTAAAAAAAAAAAAAAAATCAAAATAAAAAAATTTTAAAAAAATTTGTTTTTTATTTCCTTCAAAATTTTCTTTTTATTTCCTTTACTTTTATTTAGAATCAAATTTATTTTTGTGCATAAAGGCATTTAGATCTTTATTTTTATTTTCCTTTTAGCCAAAACATTCAAAAAATAAAACAAAAAATTTTCTTTTCGTGTGCCTAATTTTTACAACATTGAACGAACATTGTACATTTTAATCATGTGTGTCTTCAATTAGATTAGAAAACTTAAAATTTCTTTGGCAATGAATGTGTGTCTTTTAAACCTAAATCCACTTACGTATTCTCTCCCCTCCCGTCTTTGGGCAACCTTGGGTGCACAAGAAATAAGTGGATTTGTTTTTCATTTTATTAGGAGGCCTGCTTGGGGATTTCATCACCCCTTGGGACGACCTCAACTCCAGCGTTCTGGCAAAGTATAAGAATCGAGAGGTGAATCGAAAGACACCTCTCTTGGAAGTGTAATATTGTCACTCTTGGCTAAGCCCCAAAGAACTTTATACCTTTGGGAAGTGAAGGAGGAGATTTGGGTTACCGTCTCACCCCAGTTGTGTAGCAGTATTTCCTTCCATCTACAGATTTGGGCCTCACGTACCTTGTGTATATCGAGGACGCCCCCTAGTTGAGCCTTGTACAGCCTAGTCAAACCTTATAAGATTGTTGGTGTGTTTGCGTGTTTGAAGCACATTGGCATTGTACATATTTCATTATTTATTTTTTGCATTTTAAACCTAAAAATTCAAAAATCCAAAAAAATCAAAAAAAAAAAACAAAAAACAAAAAACATTTCAAAAACACAAACAAACACCTCTTCTTAATCATCATTCCAAATCATTTCACGTCACATATTCCTTCTATCCAAGACATCGTTCCCTCTTACATATCTTACCTTCATCATTCAAAAAGTTGCTTGACATCTTCATCCTCTTTATTTATCTAAATCATTTCCTTGTCATTCAATCACGTTCCTAATCTTCATCCTAGTAATGATTCATCATTATTTATATTCAATTTCCCTAGTCAAGCTCATCATGCATTCTTAATTCGATCTTTCAAATCAGCATTCTTCGAATCCAATTCCTTGTCAAATTTAGTCATCCAAGTCATAAACAATCTTTCAAAAACTTCATTCACATCTTCTTCTATTTTAATCTGACATCACATATTCTACTTCAGACCTAGGAGCATTGTCTTATCATTGGATTTTCATTCAAATCAAACATTCACTTTGTTTGCACTATCATAGGGTTCTTATCAAATCAAATTGAATCCTCATCCAATCCAAATCCTAACTAAATCAATTTCAAATCAATTCAAATTCAATCAAATCGAATCATATCAAGTGCAATCAATTTCAAATCAAATCAAATCAAAGTCCAATTAGCACAAAGCTCCTAATTCCAAGTTCATATCCCCTCTTCAAATCTTTTCATCACTTTTCATCTTGCATCCATGGATTCAAATCCACTTCTTCCAATGATTGACAATATTGCACGACAACATGGTCTCGTACCTCCTCCATATCAAATTCCTTCTCAACACTTCAATTCTAATCTATCTCATGTTCATCATTCTCCTACCTTTGACAAGGGAAATCTATCTCCTTATCCTTCATCTGTAGACAATTCCATCCATAGCCAATATAATTCCTCCATCATAAATGACCTCGCCATAGGAATTGAGGAACTAAAGAATACACTCTTGGACAAAATAAGTCCGCAGGAAAAGGTCATTTTCTTTGCTATGTGTCTTTCATTTTCTAGCTCTCATATCCCTCCATACAATTCCATTCACGGCCCACACAATGCCTCAGACGTAAATACCCTTGCCAAGAAAATGGAGGAAATGAAGAATTATCTTTCATATTTCAAAGGCATTAGTTCTCATGTCCCATCAAAACCTAATCCTCCATGTAATCCCCCTTACTATGAACCTAATCTAAATCCTTTATCCATAATTCCACCTCCACAAAATCCTATTCCTATAATAACATTATCCTCTAGTCCTCCAACTACATCATCCCCTAATCCTCCAACAAAATCATCTCCTAAGCCTCCAACAATGTCATCCCCACCTCATCAGGGGTATTTCACATCACTTTTGGCAAGATTGAAAATTCAGCATAATGTGAGCCAATCACCCAAAGCCACACCACCAGTTCCATCTCAAGACCTTCCTTCAAAGCATGATTTCATTGATTCCTCTTCTCCTCTATATCTAAGCACTTCTCCATCCCATCATTCCACTATCCCTCAAGATTCATCCATCTCTCTTAGTCCATCTTATGATTCCCCTCCTAATCAAGATCAAGACATTACACCTACCACGCACATTACCGATTCCATTCCATCTCCAGCATTAGAATCCATAGATATTCCCCTTCATGAAAAAGTTTCTTCCACTCCATTCACTAATACTCCTCCATGTCAAGATCAAATTACTCTATCTCATGATTCTATTTCCTCCATGCCCACATATGATGATCCACTTACCATGCTATATGATCTTCTTTCACCACATGATTCCATTCTTTCCACATCCTTATATGATTCTAGTCCATTTCATGATCCACTCCTTGAGCTATATGATATTCTTTCGTGTCAAGATCAAAGTACTCCATCTCATAGTTCCACTCCCCCCATTCCATCTCATGAACCTATTCCATCACACAATCCACTCGTTCCACTCAATGATCCTCTTCCAAGTCAAGATCAATGTACCCTTTCATCTATATTTCATGATCCCTCTCCATCTCATGTTCCTATTATTCCTCATGATCCCCCTCATAACCCTACTCCTTCACATGATCCTATCACACCTATCCAATCTCCTCATGAACCCCATACACCTAGACTCGCATCTTGCATTGAGAATACTAAGTATCCCCTTAAAAAAATAATTCCTCAAGATGTTGGTACACCTTCTACTTTTTCCAATTCCAAAACTCTTCCTTCCACACCTAAAACTTCTCCTCCTTCATCTTCCAAGTCCATTTTAGGTCCTTATAGTCCATCCATTCTAGGTTCTTATAGTCCATCCATTCTAGGTCCTTATGTTCCATCGTCAAAATCTTCTTCCCTTCCTTCCATATTAGGTCCTTATATACATCCTTCTACCTTATCCACGTTTTCCAATTTATCCCCTCATAAAGATCAAAAAAGGCGCACATCCTTGAATTCCTTCCAACGTTCACCTTCCATATGTTCTCCATCTTATTTACCTTCATGCACCCATACCATGGCCAATGGAAGAAAATTGGATGCCAAAGAAAAAGAAAACAAAGTCAAAAATCCACAAAAGCATAAGGATCAACATGTCCCATCTAAGCGACATGTCCAAGAAAAGAAAAGTTAGAGCCAAAATGCAATCAAAAAGCCACAAAAGCTAAAAATCAAAAGTGCAAAAGTTATGTGGATACCAAAGCTACTTAATGTAGCAATGAATCTTAAAGAAAGATTCCAAATGACATCCAATTCTGCTAATCCAAAGGCCTCCCTCCTTCATAAATTCTCTCAACCTCCATTTTCCAAATCCATTTTGGGTCCTTATACACCCAAATCCGCCATCCCAACTCTATGATCTCCTTCATCCATTTTGGGTCCCTATATCCAAAAATTCTAACTTTCTCCTACATGTCCTTCACAATTTACTCCTTTCAAGGTGTGTTCCAATGAAGATCTTTTCACTTCCTTCACAAGTCTTCCAACCTAGTATCCATCAACCATGTCTTCCTCCTACCTACTCAACTTCCTTAATCCAAACCTTTTCATAGGTCATTGTCTTCTATTCCCCAATTCACTTTAGCATTCTTTTCCTTACCCTATCAAAATCTATGAGAAAATACCAACAATTCCTTGAAAATAAAAAAATAATAAACAAATTAAAGAAGCATAAATATCAAGGGATACATCCATATACCTAGATGCTTGAGTCCTCCCTTCATTTTCCTACTATGTATCCATTGTCTTCCACTTTCACTTACCTAGCCATTAACTTCCCTTTTTCCTCTTGCACTCTACACTAGGGGCAAGTTCCATCCATATTGTTCTTCCTTACCTATCTTCTATATTCCATCTATCATCCATTGTCATTCCCATCTTTGATCTTGACTTACACTTTCCATTTTTCCTTGCGCTTTATCCATACAAACCTTCTATACATATCCTTTCATGCTCCCATCTTACTATTCATTATCCTTTGGTGTCCATTATCCATACATTATCCTATATACTTCCTACATTCTTCCATATGGTTGATCTTGACATGGTATCCCTATCTTGCATTCCATAGTTCTTGTCACGTTCATGTTCATGCATCCATTTTCCATCCATATGCATACATATTCCCATCCTCTTTTCATGTTCATTCATATCTTTTCCATCCATAATCCTATGCACGTCTATCCTTCTTCCATATACCCTTGATCTTGGTTATCCCTTTCATTTCATCCACTTCTTATCACGCATTTCCTTCATATCCTTCATATCATTATCCCTTTTCCATCCATATCCTTCATATAATTATCCCTCCTCCAATATCCTTCATATCATTATCCCTTTTTCATGCCTTCCTTCATTCCACTTTCATGCCCACACTCATAAATAAATACTAGAGGCACAACAACAAAAATGCTCATACATGCTTAAGAAGAGCACATGCCTTTTCTTCCTCCATATGTGAGCTTTCACACCATCCTTCCATTTTCATGCAATCCTTCCCCACCAGTATTTCCTTCCATTTTCATATCCTTGGAATGGGGCATTGTTGGTCATTCCTTTGAAATATGGTTCTTGGTTCCCCATTATCTGACACTATATCCGTTGGTCATCCATATTATTCCTCCATTCATATATCTACCCCACCTTCCTATCCATTTACAAATACCATGGCTCTCCCTTTTCATTGGTCTCAATTTATTCTATTCCACATTCATTCACTTCTATTCATTCATTCATATCGAATTCAATCCAAATCTTTCACATTCAATCCATTCATTTCTCTCCATTCTATCTATTCATTCATATCAAATTCAATCCAAGTCTCCCAATCTATTCAATCAATTCATTTATCCTCTAATCTCATCATATTCGCTTCTTCCAATCACATCATTCACATCATTTCCATAATCAATTCCTTCATTCCATTTGCATCTACCTTGATCAAATTTCTAGTCTTCCATTCAACACATTTTCCTCTAACAGAATATTTATTATTTTCATAATCGATTCCTTCCATTCGATTCCAATTCAATTCATCCATTATCTTATTGTATCTTATCCATATTCTCACCACACTGAGCTTTCATCCATAAAACCAACTTCATCAAATAGTGATTTCAAACAAGCTTGCACAAATTCACATTTAGACTCAATGATTTGAGAACATCATTCCTTTTACTGTCATTGCCAGAAGCTAGTCACAAATATCTCATTTCAATACAATCAATCAATCAGTTTTTGCCTTACAGGATGAATCCTTCCTACATAGGCTTAACAAATTTAACAAATTTATCAGGTTCATGGCAAGCATGGTGAATTGAATGACTACTTAGTCATAATGTCTTTTTGTTAATTTTATCTTTGTGTGTCAGTGATAGCCTCCCCCAGTGTGCCTTGATCTTCCATATCCTAGTATCATTTGGACGGCTTATCTTGATTACACATGTTATTTTGCAATATGATCTATTTTCATGATTCTTTAGCACATCTATGTCAGTTTCAAGTTATGTTAATGCATTGCTCATTAGGGGCAACGGGTTAGCACACTTTCCACCAAGCTCCTTAAAAAGACTTTGGGTGTGCCCAGACCTCTCCAGTGCGTATATGTCATTTGTTCCCTCATGACTCTAAAACCTACATCCATTGTGTTAAGAGTCTACTACACGCAAAGGAATCTTGTCATCTATGCTTTTATAGCATTTGGTGCATAACTCCTCTTGCAATATTAAAATAAGGTTTGCTCTCCATATGAACAAAATTGAATCTCTTGCATTCATGTAGTTAAGTTGCATTTAGATTATCATTTTCCATCACCCTTCTCCTTTCTCATTATCAGCAGTCCTCTTCTTCCTTCTCTGGGGTAACCTGTATTTTCTTTGATATGATGTCGTGCCGACACCACATCAAAGAGGGGCAAAATGTATACACTAAAAATTGTCCTGAATGACTTTATTAATTTATTTAATACTAGTCACATTCCTCTACTTATTTAATTAAATTATTTAAATTAAATAGGTTCATTTTTGGCCTAAGTATTTAAATTTAATTTAAATACTCCTAGCTCTAATGTGTTAATTTAAATTAACACATGATTCTCCACATATTCCTTTTTTAAATAAATTTTATTTATTTAAATCCTCCATATCCTATTAATTTCTTCTAGACCTTGATTAAATTAAATTTCATTTAATTTAATCTTTATCCAAACCACCTAGAAGTATGTGCATTCATATGAGTTGTCATCACATGGGTCCATATATCTTTTAAGCACATGTTGTCTACACCATAGGAATCTTCTACACACACATGCCATCTCATCAGTCTTATCCATCTATCTAGAATGTGAGATAAGGTGCTTAGTTGTCAATCCTTATCCTTATCTCCTAGTGGTTTCTAAGCACATTCTAGATGCTTCCTCCATCCACTTTAAATAGATGGTTTGTCTCAAGCTTTTCCAAGCTCGGCAAGGTTAGGAGTCATTAGAAATCATTATCATCCATTAGGTACCATTAGAATCTCTTATCATTGCATCATCGTTCTATCATTTTGATTTCTCATATCATCTAGTCTAGGTACATATTCCATCACTCACACTTGCATTCACACATCCAAGAGATTCATCCATTGTAGTGTTCCTAAGAGCATACCAAACATACTCTCAATTGTTATGTTCATAGTTTGAGGTTTGCATAATATTGGTTACAATTTAATGCAATACAACTACAAGTAAAAAGAAGAGGTAAGAGTAGAGACCTAAGTAGAACATCAACAGGGGGAGTGTTGTATAGATAGCCATTAATAGGAGAATGGTAGTAAAGCATGAATATAAAGCTTAGGAAAAATGTACAAGAAAATATTTCCACTTTTTTAATAGAGTCTATAGTGTTTTTATAAATTCCAAAGGCATAAGTGTTTGGTATAGCTAATTAATTATGATTATTGACAAATTAAATTGATGGTGATGATGTAAATAAAAAAGCAATAAATATTATAGCATTATTTGTGATAGAAAAATTATTTATATTGTTGCCATTGATGTCAAACTACTTGACTAAGTATTTAAACGTGTTACCACATATTCATTAGAGAAAGGAGTGAGTTGTAGAATGAGTCAAGTGTTTCTATTGTATAATAAAGTAAAGTTATATTTTGTGATGTTAAGTTTATGATAACACCCATTGATGTGAAGAATTGATAAATTTATGAGTATAGGAATCAAACTAGGTAACTATTTAGATAGTCAATGATTAAAAATTAAATCATCTAATTATTTATTCAAATTTATAAATAGTTTGTTGAATTTAGTGTTGGATATGATTCATGATGATGTTAATATGATAGGGTTAAGATATCACCATATATTGTTTATAGGTAAAAATGATTTGACAATTGGAAGTGATGTTGATAGAAAAATGTAAATATGTGAAATGGATAGTTGAATAGGTAAACAAGATCTTATTGGTAAATATGCTTATCTCTTAGGTAAATAGGAAAGGGAATAGGTAAATATGATGAATAGGTATAAATGAATAAATTAGTGGATAGGTAAACATAGAAGGCTTGATGGTAAATAAGGAAAAATCAATAAATATTCAAGGAGTGATTCTAAGATTTGAATTATCATTGGGATTAATGATTTTATTTGGATAGTTGGAAGGATAGTACATAACTTATGGAAGGAACTGATGACATGGAGATTGAGGTAAAATGTTTGGAAACAATTCTTCAAGAAGCTTCTACATGATTAAAATGACTTATGAAATTGAAATAATTGCCAAGGTAAAGATAAAATGCAAGCCAACACATCCAAGAGAAATGAAAGAGTGGATGGTTATATTCATATAATTAATTTGGATAATTAGATTTATTATTGAATAAAAAATCTACTTAAAGGAAAATAAGGAAGGAACTAGAGATTATTTTTGTTTGCAAGTGTAATATGAAGTTGGAGAAGGTGTGATTTCAAAAGAAGTTACAAAACTAAGTGCGATCAAACTAGAGGACTAAGTATGGTATGCTATTGAGTTACAAATATTTATTGGATCTGATCTAGAAAAGGTAGTAAAATTCATAGATCATTTATTATTTGTTCCTCTCTAGCCATTGTAGAGAAAAGGTCCCTTAATTAGGTGGATCCTAATAGATCCTACTCTAAAATTCTCTAATTTGGTGACATTCTCAAAAGAGTGTTTAAAATCCTCTAACGCAGTTACTTTTAGTAGGGTATAAGAATTTAACAAGTCTCAAGTAAAATATCTTAAATAGGTAGCCCCTAATAATGTTATTATAACTCTTGACCAGATAAGATCCTAACAGAGCATATTCCAAAAGAGTACACAATTTGTGAGCATCATTCTCACACCATGGTTTTCACCCTAGTTGGGTTTTCATGAGATATATCTAGTGCTATACTTGTGTAGATGGTTTTTATGTGTAGCATATTACTTTAAAGTTTAGCTATTTTTCTAATAGGAAATTTAAGAGGTTAAAAGTGCTTAATAGTTTTCTCTATTTCATTGTTTGATTGTTAGAGTTTGAGTTGGTGATTACCGATTCACCTCACCCCTAGTAATAAATCCTATACTTACAAATCCTCCTACACAATTTTTATATAATTTTATTATTCTAGAATACAAAATTATACTAAGAAAATATCCAAATTAATATACACTTGTCTACATTAAAAAAATTCTTAGCATAATAAGATTGATTCGATATGTATTTTAAGCATCAATATTTCAAATGACACTCTTTGAGCCATCATTGCAATGATAGAGAATGATATGTAAACAAGGAACAATAATTAATTATTTTTTTTTTAAAAATGTATTAAAATATTGTAAATGCACACATACATTTGGTAAATATTTGCATCTTTAAATAAACTTTTAAATTATTAAGTTTTTACATCTTTCCATCCTTATAACTTTCTTAAAAAGTTATTTGGTAAGGTGTTGATGAAGACACAAACCACAATCAAAATGAATGCAACAGGGGAAAAGGGGAATATTATTATTAGTAAAATATGCTACTACATTTAGTACATGTAAAAAGACCCAATTACATACCCTATGGGCTTATAATGGTCAAATCCTAGAGAAAAACCCTGCTCATAGTACCTTCTCTCAAACTCCACCAAGAACTACCTTTACAATGCCAGAAATGTTCTTTAATAAAGCCCAATTAGGTTTAGGGTTAGGTATACATTCTAGAATATTCCATTTGGAATCAACTACCAAAATAGAAGGTTCTAGAAATCACGTTAGAAGCTGGTGTTAAATTAGAAGAATCCAAAAATGGTAGTCCGACTTTCGAGAGGCATAACTTTTGATCCAGGACTCCAATTGACGAACTGTTTACATTTTTGGAAATCTCTCAAAGTGATCTATAGCCCCATGGATGAAATTTTCTCCTCACCCATTTTTTAGGCCCGTAAAAGGTCATTTAATTCCTCAAATTTGACTTAGAAGCACTCCTAGGAGGTCTCCAAGCAACTTAAAACTGCAATAACTTTCAAACCATAAAGCCTTTTGACCTGATTCCTTTTCTAGAGTGTTTTAAATTATAAATATAATAATCCCTCTAACATACACCATCTAACTCATCATAATTATGGCTTAGTTGCAAACTAACCCATTTTCTACATTGACATGAATCCCAAGGTGCTAAAAAACTCTAACCCAGAAAACCAACAGTGGAACTATGGGAGTTGGAATCTTTATTTTACCCAAATGGGTATCTAGAAATGAAAACACTTTAAACAAAAATTAACACTCAGCATATTTTTGGGTGATATGAGATTTCCCTTACACCACTAGATGCTCCTACATCAGACACCTAGGGTAGATTGAAAAGTGACCCTGTCACTTTATAGCTAGTAGAGGAAAACCCAAATGGGAAACCTTCATTACAGATATCCAAGTTGAGTCTTTTATTGGTCATCCTTTCTGCTTCACGAGGTATTCTTCATACTTGTTATTTTTGGTACTCTAACACCCACAATTATCCAAAATGTCTTCAATCTCTTCCTTCACTGAAGTTGGAATTGGACATGGCTCCAGCATCAACCCCTCATTTACAACATCATCATGATATTCTATTAAGTCTACAATATTGAAGATAGGAGAAATGTGAATCCTATCTAGCAACTCTACCTCATATACATTTCCTGAGTCATGTTTCTTTAAAATTTTGTAGGGACCAAATTGCTTCATCTTTATCTTGTTGTGGGTACCCACTAGAAAGCATTCCTTTCTTAAGTATACCATAAGTAGATCCCCTACTTGGAACTCTTTATGTCTCCTCTTTTGATCTGCCCTTGCCTTATACTGTTGGTTCATCTTGGTAATATGTGCATGTACCTACTCATGTAGATTGTTGACATGCTTAGCAAATTCTTTTGCCTCAACACTTGTCCTCTCCCATTTCTCCATCTTTCTCAACTCTAGTGTAGTCCTTGGACTATTCCCATACACAATTTGGAATGGTGATCTACTAGTACTCATATTATAGAATTATTGTAAGAAAATTCTTCTTGTGGTAGAATTAAATCCCATCCCTTGGGCTTATCTCCCACTAAACACCTTAGTAAATTGCCTAGACTTCGATTCATCACTTTTGTTTGTCTATCAGTCTATGGATGATGTGTAGCATTGAACTTCAATTCTGTCCTCAACTTCTTCCAAAAAGTCCTATAGAAATACCCTACAAATTTAGTATCTCTATTAGAAACAATACTCTTTGGTAGATCATGTAGTCTCAACACTTCTCTGAAAAACAAATATGCAATATGTACTACATCATGAGTCTTGTGGCATGGAATGAAATGCACCATCTTAGAGAAACTATCAACCACCACAAATACTAAATAGTTACCCCTTTGTGTCCTTGAAAATCCAAGAACAAAATCCATACTTATGTCCTCCCAAGGCTTCAATGGAATAGGCATTTGATGATAAAGTCTAGTATTGCGACTAAATCTTTTGGCTACTTGACATACTTGACAACTCTGCACAAACTTCTTCACATCTTGTGATAATTGAGGCCAAAAATAATATTCTCTAATCATGGAAATAGTCTTATCCTAACCAAAGTTTCCTCCCATTCCTCCACTATGTTTCTCCATGATCAAGTTCTCCCTCATAGAACTCCTTGGAATACATAATTGACTTCCCTTGAACAACATACCATCTTGAATCAAATAATCTAGCAACTTGGTCATGTCTAGAGTAACAGGTTCTTTACAAGCCTTCCAAGCTTCAGCAAAATCAAGATCCTTAGTGTACAAATTCTTGAGTTCATCAAACCCAACCACTTCAACCTACATTATTGTCAGCAACAACTATCTCCTACTCAATGCATTTGCTACCCTATTAGACCTTCCACTTCTATGTTTCAACAGAAATGTATAGCTTTGCATGAACTCTACCCATTTCAAATGTCTCTGATTCAATTTACCTTGGCTATTTAAGTACAACAATGCTTGATGATCAGTATATAAGAAAAATTCTTTTGGCAATAAATAATGCCTCCATTTCTTTAAGGCTTCAACTATTGCATAGAATTCTTGATCACAAACATAATACTTCTTCTTTGCATCATTTAACTTTTCATTAAAATAGGAAACACACTTACCTTCTTGGCTCAATACAACCCCAATAGCACTACCACTAGCATTGCAGTCAACCTAGAAAACTTTATTGAAATTAGGAAGTGCCAACACAGGTTACTCTATCACCTTCTTCTTTAACAATTCAAAACTCCTTGTAGCTCCTTTAGTCCACTTGAACTCTCTTCTATCCCCCCTCATTGTTTCAGTTAGGGTTGCACATATGACACTAAAATTTATAATGAACATCCTATAAAAACTAACTAGACCATGAGATGACCTCACCTCAAAAGCAGACCTTGGAGTAGGCCATTCTAGGATGGCCTTTACCTTCTTTGGATGCATTTTGAGACCCTCAGTTGATACAACAAACCCCAAATCGACTAACTCCTTTTTGATGAAGCTACACTTCTTCAAATTAATCAACAATTTCTCTTACCTAAACCTTTCAAGGACACTATGAATGTGCAATAAATGCTCATCCAAAGACTTGTTGAAAATTAAAATATCATCCAGATAGACAATAACAAATTTTCCCAAGAATTTTTTTAGTACCTCATTCATAAGCTGCATGAAGGTGCTTGGCACGTTAGTTAGTCCAAAGGGCATGATTAACTACTCATATAGACCCTCCTTGGTCTTGAATGTAGTCTTCCACTCATCTCCCTCTCATATCCATATCTAGTGATAGCCACTCTTGAGATCTATCTTTGTGAATACTGAGCTCCACTCAAACAGTCTATAAGATCATCAATTCTTGGCAAAGGGAATTGATACTTGATGGTTATTCTATTTATAGCCCAAGAGTCTATACACCTTCTCCACTTTCCATCCTTTATTGGTGCTAGCACTATAGGTATTGCACATGGAATTAGGCTCTCCTGAATCAAACCTTTCCTCAATAGGTCTTGAACTTGTCTATTTAGCTCCTTAGTTTTAGTAGTGTCATCCTATGAGTAGCCTTGTTAGGCAAACTAGCTCCAGGGATTAAATTAATTTGATGACTGATTTGCCTTACTGGTGACAACTCTTCTAGAACATTATCAAAGATGTCATCTTTATACTCACTTAATAAGCGTGAAACTTCAAGTGTAATTTCACTATTTCCTTCCTTATCTTTTCTAGGAATCAAAGCATAACACATACGTTGATGTTTCATGCCATCCAAAAATTTTCTTCCATCAAAAAGACATACCCTAGCACTATTGCATACCTTTTTACCTTCCTTTATCAAGGCCTTAAATTTGTGGCAAAATCCATCCTTTGTCAGAGAGTATGTATTTGCATGACCATCATGTATAGCATGCCTATAAAACTACCATGACCTTCCCAATAATAAATGGTAGACATCCATTGGAATGATGTCATAGCGAATCTCATCATGGTAACTCCTAATCTTGAACTTCACTAGACATTGTTCACTAACCAAAACCTTATGATCATCCTTCACCTAAGCAATCTAATAGGTTTGGTGGTGTTTCTCCCTCTTGAGCTTTAGCTTTGAAACCATCTCTTTTGACACCAAGTTGTCAGTGCTTCCACCTTCAACAGTCACATCACAACATTTACCCTCACACTTGCACATGGTATGAAACAAATTCCTCCTTTGTCTAGGTTCACCATAACTTAGTAAGACCCTTTCATTTACTAGAACCTCTCCTCTTTTTGATTCCTTTGAATGTGATGACTGTGCATCCTCATCCACATGGGCAACCCTTGCTTTTTCATCAGCTCTCCTATCTATCCTTCGTTGGCATTGAGAGAATTCAAAGGCACAATGACCTTCTTCATTACAATTAAAATAGGTACCATAGAAGCCTCCTCTTCTAGAACCTTATCCACATCCTCCACATTTTCCTCTCTGATCTCCAAAGCTTTGAACATGGGAGTCATTGAAACCCTCATTCCTCTAGTTTTGACTAGTACCCACATCTTCATTTTTCCTTTGATTCTCATTTTAGCCTCCAAATGACCTACCACTACCCCTTCCTCCTTGACCATGCGCTCTTGGCCTTCCATCAAACCTTTTGTTTAGCTTCTCCTCAACTCACAGGGAAAACTAGTATGTCTCTTCAATGCTAGTCATTCTAACCAGACTTAACTTCTCCTAAATGCTAGGTCTTGACCCACTAAGGTAACATAGAACCTTTTTCTTGTTTGCTTATGTATGCCCTATCCTAATAAGAACTCAATAAAATTCCTCTGTATATTCTTGGATAGATTTTCCTACTTGCTTTAACCATTGCATTTTCTTGAACAAATCAAGCTCGTAATCAATAGGAATGAACTACTTCTTTAGTTTGTCCACCATGCAATCCCATCATGTGATTTTTTTCTTTCATCTTCTATTTATTTCTAGCTAAACCTTTTGCCACTATATTTTGGCATGGCCTTTCATTTTGGCCTTCACAAACTTAACCCTATCTGGGTCCCTAATATCCTCATACTCAAAATATTCCTCTAGTTCATTGATTCAGTCAATTAACTCATCTAGGATTAAACTTCCCAAAAACATACCCATGTCAATTTTAGGTATTTTTCCAAGCTTAGAAATGGCCCTTAAAAGCCTCTCCTCTTCCTTGTTTAGGACTTCTCTATCTCCTTTCCCCTTCTGGCCCAATATTTCCTTCTTCTTCATTTTCTTCCTCACTTTCATCACCTATGGCAACATTCATCCCTCTATGGATCTCCTTCTGCAATGCTTAGACTTGTCTCTAGAGGGCTCTAACCTTAGGATTAATAACTCTGGCCCTTCCACCATACTCCCTTTGTGGAGGCATCTTCTTGTCTCAAACCCACAACCACACAATCTTGCTGTAAACTACCTCACAATCAACTCTCTATCTACACACTTAGGAAAACCTAGCTTTAATACCACTTGATGAAGACACAAACCACAACCAAAATGATTACAATAGGAGAAAAAGGGAATATTATTATCAGTACAATATGCTACTACATTTAGTACATGTAAACAGACCCAATTACATGCCCTATGGGCTTACAATTGTCAGATCCTAGAGAAGAGTCCTCCTCATAGTACCTTCTCTCAAACTCCACCAAGAACTACCTTTAAAATGCCAGAAATGTTCTTAAATAAACCCCAATTAGGTTTAGGGTTAGGAATACATTCTATAATATGCCATCTAGAATCCATTAACAAAATAGAAGGTTTTAGAAATCACGTTAGAAGCTGGTGTAAAATTAGAAGAATCCAAAAATGGTAGTCCAACTTCTAAGAGGCATAACTTTTGATCTGGGACTTTGATTGGCAAACAATTTACATTTTTTGAAAGCTCTCAAAGCACTCTATATCCTTATGGAAGAGCTTTGATCATCCCCCATTTTTAGGCCCATACAAAGTTGTTTAATGCCTCAAATCTGACTCGAAAGCACTCTTAGGAGGTCTCCAAGCAAATTAAAATTGTAATAACATTGAAACCATAAAGCCTTTTGACCGGATTCTTTTTTTTTAGTGTTTTAAATTAAAAATATAATCATCCCCCCAACTTACACCCTCTAACTCATCATAATTATGGTTTAGTTACAAAATAACCCATTTTCTACATTGACACGTATCCCAAGGTGCTCAAAAACTCTAACCCAAAAAACCAATAACAGAACTATGAGAGTTGGAATCTTTATTTGACCCAAATAGGTATCCAAAACTGAAAAAGCTTTAAATAGAAACTAACACTAAGCATATTTTTGGGTGATATAGGATTGCCCTTACACTATTGAATGCTCTTGCATCAAGTGTAGACATTTTTTCATTTAGTTTTTAAAAATGTAATATTAAATTTTTTAATATTTTTTTTACACATTTAAAATATAAGATAATTTTAAGTAAGAACCTAGAATAGAATAGTAAATTGTGAGTCTCTCATCTATGAGGTCATGGGTTTGAGTCTACTAACCTTAACACGATGATAAACAATTTTCACTAAAAGTGTTGAACCATTACTTACAAAAAAATATAAGATCAATTTTACATGTAATCAACAATTTAGATTGTTAAAAATAACTTTTAGGTGAGAAGTCGTTTATCTAGGATAAAAGATACTCTATTAAAAATATTATAGTCATATTTAATCTTTAGCATGCTCTATTTTATTAGTAGTTCATATCTATCAATTTAATTTGTAGTTTTACCAAAATTTATCATTAAAGACTTATATTAAAAATACTAAAGTAATTTTGAAAGATAATGCATCTTTAATTTTTATATATTTTTAATTTAATTATTCGAAATTGATCATTTTCATTTATTGTTGAAAATGATATTGAAAAAAAATGCATGTAAATGATAGTGGTTTACTTCTATAGAGTATTATGTTTCCATATAGTGTGAAAATGTACATATTAACCAAGTCATCATAGTGCTTGAGATATGATGGAGGAGATGGAAGAACGCTATAGTTATACCCATACTCAAGTTCAAATTGAGTGTTTATATATCTACCAAATAGAAGCTTCACTTGAGTCAAGACATAAAACACCAAGACAAATCTACATAGAGTGTTAGCATAAAAGAATGTTGTATTGGTAAACTAATAAAAAGATGACATCAAAGTTTGAATTTACAAAAGATATGATGTGACACAAGTATACCAAGAAAGAAAAATGGTTTACATGAATCAAGATAAAGATTTGATCAAATTTTCTTGAAGAATGGGAAGTGACTATTGTTGATTCCAAGGTAGCACAAACAAATGAGAATAAAGATGAAAGAGAAGGAATATATGATTAACCATTGATCACAATTAGAGGAATACTCTATAAATTTCTAAAACCCTAATTAGGTCAAGATGTGAAACGATACATGAATACTATGAAAGGAGCAATTAAGAATAATTTGAATTTATTGTTGCTGATGGTATGGTTGAGGTTATTTTGTGAAGAAAGTGAATAATGTCAAGTAAGGAATTGAAGAAATAATAAAGAATAGATGTTAGAGATCAAACCTAGAGAGGAACATCAGATCTATAATAGGAAGGTGATAATTATTAGCCAAAAGAGGGATCTAATCAAGAAAAGTAAGCTACTACAATAGGTCATTTACTACTACTTTATAATCTTTGTAGCATCTTTCTAAATCCTTGAAAAAGGTGGACTTAAAAGTCTTATACATAAATATCTTAAATGAGTACACACTTGATGAGTGTTGTAAAATCCTTGTAAAAGATAGATCTTAGAAAATCACATTGTATACTCCTAACCAAGTAAGTCATCAAAAGTGACTAGATATTGTGCCCCTAATCAAGCAACCTCTTACTATAGTAGTGATAGATTTGTGGGTACCTATTGTTGTTCCACAATGCATGCCCCATTTTCTAATCAAAATGGAGACCCCTTACTTTATTTTGGGCTTTTAGTTTGGGATTCGAGCCAATTTCAAGGTCATACCTACCCCTAAATTCATCTTCTAGGTCCTTGTGGAGAAAAAATGTAATAAAATTTGAATTAATAAGAGGGGACAAGTTCAAAAATGCAAACTTTAAAATTGCACACCTGCACACTTTTCTGGGTGTGCTTGTGCACCACAAACAAGGAAAAGCACATCACCCTTTGGTGATGCACAGATGTACAACTGCATAGATGTGCACCTGCACACCACCAAAGGTCGGGTAGGGCTATATAAGCCCCTACCCCCCTCCTCCTTCCTCACCTTAAGTTATTTTTCCCCCATAGTTCAAAGCTCTTGCTTTGTATCCCTTTCTCCTGTCAAAATTTGTACCTCCTAGATTCTGCACTTCTGCACTAGTCTAAGTGTGCTAAAGCAATCCCTTCCCCCTTGATCTCTTCATCAACTTGAATTAGGTGTGCACTTGCACACTAATCTAGGTGCACTAGTTTGCACCCCAATTTGGGAGCTCAAAAAAAAAAACTAAAAGACCCAAAATCTTAAAGGGTGTTAGTAGCACACTTGATCTGGTGTGCTATTCTGCACCCTTGAAAGAACACACAAACCTCAAAAGATGAGGTGCAAATTGGTGCACCCAAATAGGTGTGCTAGTGTGCACCTTGACACATAAAAAGAGTTAAAAGACTTAAAAAACAAAACCCAAACTCAATGTTTGGTGCACACTTGTGCACCTAATTTTGGTGTGCAAGTCCACACCCATGACAACACAAAACACCAAAAGAAGATAAGGTATGCACCTACACACCTAATCTAGTGCATAGGGGTGCACCTTATATTAAAATTTTATTTTAAGAAAAGGATGATAAAGGGGTGTTTTTTTTTTTCCTACATTTAACTTTTTAGGTTTTGTTTAGGATGAAACTAAGCATTGTTGTAATGTTATCATCCTTGATATTAAACTAATGGACATCTTTCTTTTGTCATGTAGATATAATGGGATATTTATTAGGCAAGACAATGTCCATCATGTTCAAATTCTAAGGTGTGCCATCTAAATCAAGATTTCAAGATGATTATTTTGAGATTAAGGACACTAATTTGAGACACACTAATTTGGGAGAGTTCTTAAGGATTTCTAATAAACCAATTGAGAGATCTATTATGGTTTCCACTTTAATCCAATTAGGATTAGTGAATATAGCTTCACAACTGACATTAGTGCAATCCTTAGAACTCATAATGACACTTGCACAACATTTTATTCTGGAGGAAAGGGTGGTGTAGAGTGTTACTAGAGAAGTTTTCCTAGACCTCTAACTTGGTAACATTGAATGGGTATTCCATCTTCCTATGAAAGATCAATTCATTAGATTAACCTATGAGGTAGCAGAGAGGTGGTATAGAGAACATCTGAAAGAGGCTTCTAAAATCATCTAGTCCTATTATTTAATAGAGAAGACTCCTCTAGGGAAGGTAATTAGTAAGGTGGATATGATGAGGGGATATATGAAGGATGACATTGGATACTCTGCCATTATTTTGATTAGAGTAATGGGTCTACCACTTGAATGTTTTCATGATAAATTTTATTAAGACTATCAAGATGGCAAGGATGCCACTTGACTGGGCCACCATATTGAGAAAAAACTTGTGTGAACAACTAGAGGCAATTAAGAATATAAAGAAGCTCTATATGACTTCATATTTGGAGTATCTTCTAGTTGCAAGGGCAAAACACTATCCCAGGTTGTCTAGGAAGGGTAGCATGTAGGATCCCAATGCTTGGTTATATATCATTTACCCTCAATTGGTGAAGAAGAAGCTCTCAAGATAGAGCAAGGAATATAGAATTGTGAATGATGTGTTCATATTTGTTGTCATCCAATTTATAGAGGGAGATTATGCAAAAATATTATCTGATGATGTAGTGGCACAAATAATAGCACTTCGGGCCTATTTCATTTAGTTTAAAACATTTACATATCTAAGGGTAGTTGGTGCCACTATCAATCCAAAGAAGCTCCCTAGCTATCCTAGTGATAGACATATTCTATTGGAGATTGCATGATAGATTGAATCTACATATGATAGTGCTAGGAGACAACAAAGACCATGTTGGACATGGCTCCTGGTCATGAGACCATATCAAGTTATGTAGAAGTAGGATATTTCATCTTTTGAATGGGAATGGGATCAGTATCCCCTAGAGGAGTACAATTCTTTGAGGCCATGCTTTGATAATATCAAGAAAGTCCAAAGTCTGGCACATAGGGAATTTCAACACAAAGAAGCCATTGAAGATCATTGGATGAATACGACAAATGATTATGATGTCCATATCAGGAACTATTGTAGGATGACTTTGTATTTGATCAAAAAAGCTCTAAATATGAGCAAGGAGATATTGTAGCAAGAATTAGGGGAGCTACTCAACCCTTTTTTCAACATAGATAAAATTAGAGAGGCCTATAATGAATGTTGAGGTTGACAAAGAGGAGAATGATGACATTAATCATTGGGCAAGGCATGTCATCTAGATGACATAAGGTTGGATCAAGAAACCATTTCAACTTGATCCAATACTTGAGACTGTAATTTTTCATGTGCAAGCTCACCAAGTTAAAGGAAGAGGGAAGAAGATCACCATCCCTACCTTTGTAGCCTAGTCACCAATAAGGCCAAAAACTATATACCAACTTTATTGGCCAGTTGGATACTATCACCCTCTAGAGAAGAAAGGAAAGGGAAAAAGAAAGAGGAGTTCTCCACAAAGAACTGAAATAGAAGAGGGTGAAATCTAGGCACCTCTTCAATAATAGGAAGTAAATGTACAAGGCCAGAAGATACTAGAGCTTTTCAAGACCATCCTAACCCTTAATTACCACCAATTTCACCTAGCCAAGTAGTAAGAGAGGGTGAATGCCAACAAATCTCTCCTCCTTCATAGGCAGAGCCACCATCCCATTCTACCTCTAAGAAACATAAAAAGATCAAGAGCCCCATAAAGAAGAGGCAAAGGGTCATTAGGAGGATGGTACCTTTGCCATCTATCCTAAAACCTATTCCTAAGGGAGAAGAAGAAGAAGAAGAAGAAGAAGAAGAGGAATATGAGGAGGAAGATGTACCCTTACAAAAAAAGAACTCAGCTAGTTAGAGCCATGAAACAAGAAAGGAGGAAAACTTCCATAGTGACACCACCATCCATCCTAGAAGAACCTTTGGAAATAAGTACTTTATAGGATGAAGTACAAAAATGGGTGAATGAGTAGAATGAAGAAGGCAATGACATATTCAAGATGTCAGATTTTGATTTTATGCTTATAAAGATGGAGTTGATTGGGGATATGATCAGGGATACCCTAATAGGTGAACCCCAATAGGAGGACTGGATACAAATGCCTTCAAAATCACAAGGTCTTGATCTTACTCCTTCATCCCTAGTATAGGTTCTAGTGGTGGATAAAGGTTTTGTTACCCCTCTGCCTCCAAGTTTAGAAGAAGAACTAGTTCAAAAGGAGCCTTTACAAGAGGAAGAACCATGGAAAATGGCAACCAATGAAATGTCTAAAGAAGGATGAATGGTTGAGTATTCTTAGAAAACCTCCCAAGACATTGAGGTTCAAACTACAAGCTCCAAAAAAACTAATATTACTAAGGGGGAGCCATCACAAAGAGAAAGAAATCCTAAGAGGAGTGATAAGGAAAAGGAAGTAGCTGAGCATACTCCTTCATCCTCGAGAGGTAGGCCTTTAGTAGAGAGAGTTCCAAGATGGTTAAGGAAGGAAATAATGAGAAATAGGAAGCCACAATTTTGTGTTGATGAAGAGGATATGATTGAGTTGACTAAATTTTTGAGGAAACTTGAATCCCTATCAGAGGAAGCAAGAGCTTTAGCTTTCATCAATAGTACTAGGAACCAAGATTTATTCACTCAATGGCTATTCCTCCTCCTGATGTAGCTGTAGAAGGCTTAGGCCCATAGGATTATCAGATCAAAGAGGTCATGCTAGGAAATCCCACATTGGATACTACTAGGTTGATAGTCACCATGGGAATAAAGGAGGTTTTCAAAACCTTAGATGAAAAAGGGGTATAACTCAGAACACTTCCTAGGAAAAATGAAATCCTAAGAGGATATTTAGCTAAAGTTGTTGGTCCCCTAGATCCAGAACACCCTAAGGAGACACTTAACACTACACTTAGAGAAGGGGGAGGTGTACATCTGGATCCATTTTTTAAAGCCTATCAGCAATGGTGAGACAATTTTGAGGAAAATGGTGTTTTAATCATCTAAGGAAATCTAATGTTACTGCATGCTATGTAGGAAAATATAGATAAGATGGTGATAATTTTGAAATAGGATTTCACTATAATGGATGAAGTACAAGCATAGAGTAAGGATTTATAGATTTTGCAAGCCATAAAAGGGAAAAGGTATAGTATTTTGATAGATGTATATACAATAGAGGAATTTGATTTAATTGATTATTGGATTGAGAGGATATCAGATAGTAATAAAGTAATGGAAACATTACATGTGGAGATCCATCGGCTCAAGGACCAAGCCTAAGAGAAAATCTTGAAAGCAGAGAAGCGCTATAGTGATGCATGTCTTGATATTTTTGAAGATGATGAAAAAGAGAAACTAATACCTATAGAGGTTGTAGTAGAGAAGTTTTGGAATATTTTTGAGGAAACTTCTAATGAGGATGACATTAGGCAGGCATTCTAGATAGAGGAAGCCATGCTAGAGTTGGATACAAAAGTTGGGGATTTTTCTGATACCCAAATTGAAGTAGACAACTACAAACAAAAGGTCAAAGATAAATATGATGCTTTGGACTTACTAGATGTGGAAAAAATTATTGATATTATTGAGAAATTCAAGGAAAAACATTTAGACATAGCTCTGGGATGAAGGGCGATAAAAACCAGAAGTCAAAATTTTAGTTTTTACAATTAGTAAAATTTTGCATTTTTTGTCCTTTGAGGTATGCAGGTGTACAAGTGATCTGGTGTGCTATTCCAAAGGTGCGCCAATAGTTAATTGCCAGTTCCAAAAGTAGGGCTTTCCATGCATCAGAAATGCATTCTATCAGTAGTTTAACTTCGATAGATGCCCAGTGAAGGATTAGCTTCTATTTTATACACTTCTAGACACTTTTACTTCAACTGAAGGCTTTCTTATTCTTTTTCTATCATAAATTATTTATCCTATGACATGTAAAGGCTCATGTATCCAATTAATGAATAAAAATGGATGGTGTCCTACTAATCACCATTTAGATTGTTATTTTCTATGTAATTTTTTTTTTTTATTAAATTAAAAGCATTTTATTGCATGAAGATATCTCTCACTCTCAAACACAAATTGAGGAGATGATTTCTTATAAATACTCCATTGTAATATATAATGAGGGCTGCCATTATTTTGTAATAAAATTATGTTTTTGGTGCTCACATTTGGAGTGTAGTGATTCTTGCCTAAATGTGTCATTGTTTTGTAAATTTATGTTCATGGAATTGTGATTAAGCCAAAAGTTTATTTCTTTGTTTTTAGTTGTGCGATCTCTTTTAGTTCTAGTGTTTGCTATAGTTTTAACAAATTCTATTGATGTATCTAGCTCAAGAAGAAATCATCAAATTGTGTTTGCATAACTCCTTGTCTCACATGAGCGCACCTTCCATGGCCTTACAATCTGATGAAGAGTGAAATATCATATGATTATTAAATTTTCCTATGGATGATTGCATCAATGAAGTTGAGGAAGCATTGCTCCTGTTTTCATTGGTTATCTACCAATTTCTTTGAAAGCTTAACTTGCAGACGTGTTGTTTTCATAGCTTATTTCCATTAGAATTTTACTTTCACATTATTTTCTTTAAAGTTTTTGTTATTTTCTTTACTAACCCCCCTATTAGATTAAGAATTCATATTAGTTGCATTATTAGATTGCATTCATTGGAAAACATAAAAAATACAATATTTTTTTTCTTTTTGCATTTTTAAAAAATTTTGAAACAACAAATAGGTTCTACATCTCATCCAAAATAAAATTAATCAGAAAAGACCTCCTCATGAACAATCACATTTATCTTCAACTAAACATATTCTAGTAGGTCATGAGATCACCTAGATCCTTGGAGTTGATTCACAAGATTGACTTTACAAGAAAGGAGTTTGAAAGAATTCCTGCTTTTTAGCATTGTGCATAACAATAGCTCAACAAAAGTGGTGCTAGAAGGAGGGCTGATATTTTTATTTTTAGAATTGAAGAAAAATCTACCAAAGTTTTAAAATTCTACATTTTTTGCAAGTTCAAAAATTTAGGTGCGTAGGTGCGTAGGTCCACAGGTCTGCAAGTCTATAGGTGTGCAAAACTCTATGGTGCATTTCATTTTTGTGAGAAAGTGGACTTTTGTAGAGGTGCACTTTTTCCAAAGTTGATGCAAACTAGAGGGTTTTTATCTAGAATCCCCATTTTTAGTGACCGTTAAGAGCTTCACCAAGTGCCCATGAGTTTCTTGAGCTTACCCACTTTTGCAAACCACACAGTGATAAACAAATACCCCAAATTCAACCACTTTCATTTGAACTTTCATCATCTTCTTCAATTCTACCTCTACTCCAACCACCTGGTGGACCACCACATATCCCTATAGTTCCAATTTAGAAACCACCTTTAGGTCCGCTAAATCCTCCGATGGCCTTCTTCACAAATGATGTAGACTCACCAATAAACTTGAGAGGTGCACTCCATGACCTCCCCAAAAATCTTGATAATTTTTTCCAAAGGTTTATTTATGGAGAAATATATACAAACTACCAAAGACCACATTAAATTAGTCAAATAAATTTAAAACCAAAAATAGATTATGAATGAGGATGTGGTCCTTCATTTATTCCCCTACTCTTTGAGGGAAGTTGCCTACAATTGGTATGTCAATTTTCCACCTAGATGTATTGGAGATTGGGATACCTTCAAAAAATTGTTCTTAGAAAAATTTAAAACTTTTTTCAACCTAGTAGTGATATATCAACATTTCATATTGATTAAAAGGGACCTAGCTAAGACAGTTTCATGTTTCAATCATTGCTTTCATATGGCATATCACAAGTTGGAAACACCATATACTATACTAATTAAAGCATCTATTCAGAATTATCTAAATGCTATGGACCCTCTTACTACTATCTTTTTGAGAAGGCTTCCTATAGAAAATATTGATACATTGGAAAAGGTCTTCACAGAAGGAATAACCTTTACTAAGCAAGCCGATCCTAACGGAGGAGGATTGATGCTTCGAGTCCAAGCTATCATAACAATGCCAACATAACCTGTTAGAGTACCTGCCATACCTAGTCAATTCATACCTATGAATCTAGTTCCATTACAATAGGCATCTACTCCAAAAAACCTTTCTCTAACTTATCCAAGGTATGAACCTTTGAAAGCCACCTTCTTTGAGCAAAAGGTAGCAGCCCTCATTGAGTTAGAAAATATCTTTATTTCCAAATTTGGTCAAATGAAAAAGACTATCACAAATGAATAGAAAATTGATTCATATTAGGTTGTTACAAGGATAGAATAAAAACTTCCAAAGAAACAATATTGGTCCTTACAACAATAATTATGGCCAAAATTACAATAGGAACTTCAATGGAAACAACAATAGCACAAGAAACAATAATGGAGGGAAAAAATTCAATCCTCCTGATCGAAATAATGACTTCTAGAGATAGAACCACTAGTGGAACACCTATTTTAATAATGAAAGTATTCCTGTAGATAATAAAAATAATAACATTGAATATACAGATATCAATCAGTATGACGATGGTCAAAATGCACCTAACAATGATGGTTTGTACTATAATGGAAATCAAGAGATGGCTTAAAGCTCACAAGTAAATGACAATGCTCCTCTTATGTAATTTAATTCTCTGTTGTTAGAATCCTAGGATTCCATGCAGAATGCATAGGTAGAATAGTCAGTTGATGAATAGCTCTCATTCCCATTTAGCCAAGAACTTGACCTTCAACATGAAGATCTATTCACTTTTCACAGTGACAATTAGAATACATACAACTTGAGAAGTGGAAAGGAACCTTTGATAGATGGAATTCCCCTAGCACTATAACCAACTCCTCCTAATCCAAGGGTGAGCAACAATCTAGCACCAATCAAACCAACATGTGGAGGACAACAAAATCAGAACCAAGTGAATGTACCAACAATATTTAAAAATCCTGTTTTGTCTACCAAAAGATATAGTGTGGTGGAGGACTTGAAACAAACAAAGAGCAATATTTCCATGTTTGACATGTTGCAAAACTATCCACAACAATGAGAGGTGCTCATGAAGACCTTGGATCATACAAAGACTTACCATAATGCACCTACTACCCCTCAAAAGATGGTGTCACAACAAGTTAATGCTGCGGAGGCATTGGACACTATGATTCAAGACAAGGTAGAGGTGCCCCCATTTTTTCTCAGCATCATAATATATAGAACAATCTTCACAATTACCTTATTGATTCAAGAGCTTCACGCAATGTCATGTTGTTATCCATATCACAAAAGTTAGGGGTCAGCCCTCAACCTTACAACTAGATAGTGATACAATTGGACAAAACAAAGGTGAAAGACATAGGTGTATTAAAGGATGTGCATATATAGTTAACAATTGACCCACAAATTCAAGATGTCATTTATATACATGTGGTTGATATCCCAGAGACGTATGGATTACTCCTTAGTAGAGAATAGACAAAGTGTCTAAGGGGATGGTTTTCCATGGATTTCACTCATCTTTGATTACCATGGAAAGGTCTAAACAATAAAATCAAAATAGATGTAGAGCCAAAGTTAAAAAAGATGATCATAGGTTACAATGCTCCTAATGAGGTATCCTTCTTACAAACACATTTATGCTCCTACAAGGTGATGATTTTTGATACTACTTCGACCAAAAAACTAGATGATCAAGATATGGACCCCATAATTTTGACCACAAAAGATGAGGTCATAAGACAATTCATAGACCATATGATGGCTAATATACAATGTCTATGGGAAGAATCTAACCCTAATATTCTCCTCCTTCTAGGATTTTGTTGATTACATAAAGTTAGCCATTCATAGTTTGAATGTTCATCATACCAAGAAGCAGTTGCTAAGGTATTAACACAAATGGTGGGAGTAAATAAAGTTGATGACCCACAAAATGAACCTATAGGAAACCAAAGCCTTACAAACACATCCAATGTTGTTGAAGAGATTGAAGGGGAAACTAAAGATCAAAATGCATCATATAGTGATACCTCTTCAGACGATGAAGGTTTGTCTTCTCCTCCACCTAGAATTATCAAATTACAAAGAAGAAGATGGTACATAAAAGGCTAGGGATGGACTTCAGTAGTTGTTCATCCTCTACCTAAAGTTGAAGAAATTAAAGAACTGATAGGGGAGATTCAAGACAAACAAGAAAATAACACACCTTCTCTATCAAAAATTCACAGTGGAGAATCATCAAGTCTTCCTCATTGAAAATTACAATGGGTTCCTAAGAAACAATCCTTTAAAGCTCATGTAAAAAAAATTGAGGAAAAATAAGCATAAGGTTAGAAAACTCAAGGAAAGCCCAATTTGGACACTTTACTTCAATGGTTCCAAATACAAATAAGGATTCAGTGTAGGTATTGAGTTAATTGGTCCAAAAGGTAAGTCTTTCTATGCAACATATTGATTGCAATTTAGCTGTACTAACAATATTGCAGAATATGAAGCATTGATTCGAGGACTTCTCTTTGCATTGAAGAAAGGAGTTATAACTCTCATCATCAAAGGAGATTCTCAATTGGCTATCCAACAAGTGAAATCACTATATTCCTATAACGATAAGAGGTTTCTTGCTTGTAGGAAAAGTGTATGGGATCTATTAGATGATTTCAAAGCTCTAAACATAAAGTCTATTCCAAGAAGGAGAAACATGGTAGCAGACACCCTTGCTATTTCAGCAAGTGCATTGTAGCTAGTTGAAGGAACAAAGTTGAAATGATTTTCAGTTGAATTGGTTGCTACTCTATCTATTCCTAACAATATCACAAATGTCCAACTTTTTAAAAATGATCAACATATTGCAGAATTTATTATGTGTAGTGGCCACTTTAAGGGACAAGAAATAGATGACACCCTAGATGACACACCTGAGGAAATTACAACTCAAGATGAAGATGGAATCTTGAAATTGAAAACTAATATTATTCCCAAGGGGATGATCAAGTTGGAGTGTATTTTTTATTGTGATAGTGAAGAAAAGGGTATCGAGGAATGTGATTCATACAATTTAGGAACAAAGGATGATCCCAAGATGGTAAGGATTGGGAAAGCACACAATTTATAGGAAAGGGAAGACATGCTCAAATTTCTCATGGAAGATAAGGATGTCACCACCTAGAACTATGAAGAACTAAAGTCATATGATCCTCAAATTATTATGCATGATATTCCACTCAAAATTGATGCCAAACCTTTCCAACAAAGGCAAAGACTCATCAACCCTATTCTTGAGCCCCTGATAATGAAGGAAGTGAAGAAATTGCTGGATGCAAAAAAAATTTTCCTTGTGAATCACTCTACATGGGTGGCTAATTTAGTTCATGTATGAAAGAAGACCAAAGAGATTTGACTTTGTGTAGATTTTTGCAATTTGAACTTGCCATCTCAAAAGGACAATTACCCATTGCTCTCACTGGATGAAGTCTTACAAATGATTAATGGTTCAAAAATGATGTCTTTCTTGGATGGATATTCAAGCTATAATTAGGTAATGGTAGAAGAAGAAGATAGACTAAAGACTTCCTTTATGACCAAATGGGGAACCTTCACCTATAGGAGAATGCCATTTGGATTGATTAATGCAGGGGCTACATTTCAATGGCCCATGGATGAAGCTTTAAAGGGATTGATTAATAGATGTATAGTTATCTATATGGATGACTTGACTATCTTTTTCAAAGGATCAAACTACTCACATTATCGATCTATGACAGTTGTTCAATAGGTGTCATAAATATGGCATATCTCTCAATCCCAAGAAGTGTTCTTTTGGGGTCACTGAGGGAAAACTCCTTGGTCATGTCATTTTTTAAGCTGGCATCTCCATTGATCCTGATAGAGTTGAAGCTATTTTGAAGTTATCAACCCCCAATAGTCAGAAGGAACTCAAGTCTTTATTTGGGAAGATGAATTTTGTGCAAAAATCATAAGTGGATTTGCAGAGATTATGCACCCTCTTAATGATTTACTAAAGAAGGGAGCTAAAATAGAATGGGTTCCTGAGGTAAAGAAATCATTTGAGGATATTAAGGTAGCCATTTCTACAACCCCAATATTGGTATGCCCTGATTACAACCTTCCCTTTAAGATATACTCATTTTCTTTAGGGCATTCATGCACAGGGATCTTGACCCAAAAAAAGGAGAAGGACAATGAAAGACCTATTGCTTTTATGAGTTGTCTTCTAAGAAATGCTAAGTTGAATTATTCTAACCTTAACAAATAGTCTTTTGCCTTGGTTAAAGTAGTAAATAAGTTCTACCATTACTTACTAAGGAGTAAGGTGTATGCTATTATACCTGACCCAGCGGTAAAGACATTGTTGATACAAAATGAAATTGGTGATAGGAAAGGTAAATGGATGGCAATATTTCAAGAGTTTGACCTAGACATCCAACCTATGAAATTAGTTAGAGGTCAAGGATTGTCAAGAATGATAACTGATAACCAAATTGGTGATGAAATAAATTTAAGTTTGAGAAATAAATAGATACTAAAGATCAAAAGAAAATGATAGTAACTCAAGTTGAAATTGGTCAAGGTGTGGTAACAAATGTCTGTTACCTAGATATTATTTACTATCTCCTATAGCATTGGTGCCCCAATTAGAAGAATAGTTCATAATGTAGAGGACTTAAAATGAAGTGTGAGTCCTATATGCTACAAGACAATAGGTTTTACAAAAGGAACTATGAAGGGATCTAATTAAAATGCTTAGGACATGAGGAA
Organism: Cupressus sempervirens; assembly: GCA_028749045.1. Taxonomy (NCBI): domain Eukaryota; kingdom Viridiplantae; phylum Streptophyta; class Pinopsida; order Cupressales; family Cupressaceae; genus Cupressus; species Cupressus sempervirens. The sequence goes on along the minus strand of CM053786.1, from coordinate 36,202,972 downwards.
GTGAAGAAAGTCCTAAAACAATTTTGGGTATGTATAGGATCATGGTCAACCAAACTATGCTCTTAAGCGGTAATAAAAAATTAGAAAATCATGGTTATGTCAACTTGATGTGAAATTTTCTACTTGTTATTAACTTTATATCAAAAAGTTGAGAGAAAAGAATCTCTATCAAATTAAATCTAGTTTCTAAACTACTAGGACTTATCTAAAAAAAATAAAAATTGATTGGTCAAAATTTTGAAATTTAATGCAATATTACAAAAATTTTAGAACAAAAATAAGAAGTAGACATATGTTTGACCACCTTAATCAAAATCAAATGATAATATTTTTAAATAATATTCTAGATATAAGTAGTAGACTCATGCTTGGGTGCGACACATATTTTTGGATATTTTTATTCTAAATAAATAATTAATAATTAATTCTTGACTTTAGTATTTTTAGAATTAAAAAATCTCATGTTTGACCACCTTCACTAATTCAAAACTCAGCAAAATTCCAATTTTCAACTTTTTCCTTATAGTAGAAGAAACATAGAATGTGATGCATCTTTTGGATTTAAAAAATGTTGTACCATTTGAAAGTTATAGTTGTTTTTCAAGTAGTGTGTCAGTTAGCACTTTATACGTAACTCCATTAGAAAATAAGAACATTTATGGAAAGATAAGAACATTCTTAAGAAACCCTTTTCATTTCATCAAATTTTGGTGAAAAAAAGTCGTCAACTACATGTTTGAACTAAAAATCACATAAAAATAGGCCAAAAGAACATTTTAGGATGTTTTTAAAGTTGACCATATAGGTTTGGTATCAAAAGATATAGTAGACCTTATAAAGATATTAATTATTTTCATTTAGTATTAGGGTGGGTGGGAAAAAGGTTGGAATAGATTTTGAAATAGTTTGAGATATTTCAAAACTATAGATTTTTTAGATCGCCACTTTTTGGCACACCATGATCCTGCACATATCCTTTTATGACAAGTATGGTACAAGGCATGGTTTGGAAGAAGTGATAGCTCAGATGATTTTAAGATCGGGTTATTTTTGGCCCACAATATTCAAGGACACTTTTGAGCATGTGTGCTCTTATCAGATTTGCCAAACTAGTGCTAACAGAGAAAGACACCTGGCAATGCTGCTACAACCCATATATGAGCTATGCCCTTTTGCAAAGTGGGGGCTTGATTTCATTGGTCTAGTCAATCCACCATCATCTACTGGACACACCTGCATTCTTATAGCGACTAATTATTTTACAAGATAGACAAAAGCAAAAAACTCTCAAAAATTGCACTACTAAGGTGGTGATAGGTTTCTTGGAGGAACACATTATTACTAGATTTGGGATGCCATTCACTTTAGTGTGCGATAATGGATCAAATTTTGCATCAGTATTCTTGACTCAATGGGAATTTGAGAATCAGGTCATTATGAAGTTCTCTTCAAATTATCACCCATAAGGAAATGGGGTAGCACAATCTACAAACAAGAACTTGATCATAGTAATAAGACAATTATTGAAGGAGAATACTAAACATTAGAATATGCAACTCAAATATGCTCTGTAGATAGATCGAGTAAGAGTCAAGAATTCTTTGGGGACATCTCTATACTTTCTTGTCTACAAACAAGAACCAATATTCTTGCATAACCTTAGGATTCTAGTTTTGAAATTCATGAGCAAGTACATTGAAGATGCTAACAAAATACAAATTAGATTGATGAATCTTTTAGAGATGGACAAGAAACAGATAGCTACATTGGAGCATAAGGCTAAACATCAAGCTATCATAAAGAGATGGTTTGACAAGAGGGCTGCGATAAAATCATTTAAGATTTTTGACCTTGTTCTACTTTGGGATAAGGTGAAAGAAAAGCCAAGCAGCTACACCAAGTTTCAACGCTTGTGGATTGGTCCTTATCAAATTGCATAAATTCTTGGAGAAAATACTTTTAGGCTTAGTTCCTTACAAGGGGAATTAGTTCCATTTCTAGTCAATGGGCAATTTCTGAAACATTATTTTGAAGCTGAAAAGAACCAAAAAAAAAAATAGTTAGATTTTATTTTTGCAAGTATGTTTGTTTTTTGCAAGTGTCTTTTCTTTTAGTTGTGTGTTTTCTTTCAAAGTTGTATCAGTCTTGGGGGGTAATGTGCACTTGAGATTTTATCTCAAGATAATATACTAACTAATATTTTGGTTTTGATTTTAGGAAGAGGTATTTATTTGTCAAAACATTTGGATTCTTGTGTCTTATACCAACTGAGCAATGGATGTTGCTTGCAGAAATAGGGAGACTTTTAGTCTTAAATTCATGATTCTAGACCAACAAGTTCTCAAAACTTTGCAAATTTGAAAAATTTATTGTCTTAGGTGTTGTTGGATTAAGGTTTAAGGTAGCAAGGGATGATTCAAACCCCAATTGGTTAAAAAAAAGGGGTCTTCTCCAAGGATTGCTAAGATCATTGTTTGGCATGAGAATTTCTAAAAATTTATAAAAGAGGAATGCAAGGGATGTTCACAAAAGATAGAATCCAAGAAATGACACTGATGTCCTGGCTACAAAATCTAAGCATAGTTAGGATACAAAATATATATTAAAAAAAAGAAGGAAAGAGAAAATAAAAAAGAAAAATGATGTTAAGACTAAAGGATTCTCAAAGATCTGAAATGGCAAAAAGATACACCTTCAAAATAAAGTATCTTGTACCAAAAAATTGCTTCATCAAATAATGACATTATGAATTACATGGAGCAATCATTCAAAGCATTTTCCAGAAAATTTAAAAAGAAAGTGACATCCCACTAAGAGCCATCAAACTAATTCTCTCATCTAGTCAAGCAAAGGATCAATAGGCAACCTCCATGGAGATTCCTAATGGATGTGTCAAGAAAGGGGTGGAAGATCATTTCCATGTTGTCTAAAGATTTTAATTGGTCACACCCTAATATGTAGAAGGAAATGAATACACTCAACACACACATTGAACTTGAGAGTTTTGGATCCTAAAGTTTTGACTATGAAGTCACTCAAAATTTTCTTGGAATGTTCTGGAATTCAGTTTTTGTTTCACACACATTAAAATAATGTTTTCTGATGAAGAAATGCCTTTGTCATTTCTTCCCTTTTTTGGGGCTATAATTCACACCCCATTCTCTAATCAAAATGGGGACTCCCTACTTTATTTGGGCTTTTAGTCTAGGATTTGAGCCAATTTCGAGGTCCTACCTACCCCTAAATTCACATTCCAGGTCCTAGTGGAGAAATCTTGTCAATAAAATTCAAATTATTAAGAGGGGACAAGTTTAAAAATTCAAAACTCAAAATTTTGCACTTGCACACTTGTTCAAGTGTGCTAGTTTGCTGCATACAAGGAAAAGCACATCACCTTTGGTGATGCATAGATGTGCACCTATGTAGCTATGCAAATATGCACCTAGGCACCACCAAAGGTGGGGTAGGACTATATAAACCCCTACCCCCCTCCTCCTTCCTCACCTTAAATTATTTTTCCTCCATGGTTCAAAGTTCTTGCTTTGCAATCCTTGCTCCCACCAAACTTTGCACCTCCCAGACTCCACACTTTTGCACTAGTCTATGTGTGCTAAAGCAACCCCTCCCCCTCTAATCTCCTCATCAACCCAAATTGGGTGCATACTTGTGCATCAGTCTGGGTGTAATCATGTGCACCCCAATTTGGGAGCTTAAAAAAAAATAAAAGACACAAACTCTTAAAGGGTGCATAGTAGCACACCTAATTTGGTGTGCTACTATGCACCCCCTTAAGAACATAGAAACCTCAAAAGATGAGGTACACATTGCACACTTAGACAGGTTCTCTAGTGTGCACCTGAACATATAAAATAAGATAAAAAACTTAAAAAATGAAACCCAAACCTGATGTTTGGTATACACTTGTGCATCTAATTTTGGTGTGCAAGTGCATACCCATGACAACACAACACACCAAAAGAATATAAGGTGTGCACTTGCATACCTGATCTGTTGCATAGGGGTGCACCTTATATTAAAAATATGTTTTAAGAAAAGGACGATAAGGGGGGTGTTTGCTTTATTTATGCATTCAACTTTTTAGGTTTTGTTCAGGATGAAACTAAGAGTTGTTGTAATCTAGTCATCCTTGATTTTGAACTAATGGATATATTTCTTTTGTTGTACAGATATAATGGCATCTTCATCAGGTGAGAAAATGGAACCAAAGCCCATCATGTTCAAATTTGAAGGTGTTCCATCAAAATCAAGATTTCAAGATGACTATTCTAAGATTAAGGACACTAATTTGAGAGAGTACTTAAGGATTTGCAATAAACCAACTGAGAAATATGCCATGGTTCTCACTTTAATTCGATCAGGATTGGTGAACATAGCTTCACACCCAATAGTAGTGCAATCCTTGAAATTCATAATGACACTTGCACAACGTTTTGTTCAAGAGGAAAGGGTGGTGAAGAGTGTTACTAGAGAAGTTGTCCTAGACCTCTGACCTGATAACATTGAAAGGGTATTTCATGTCCCTAGGGTAGATCAATTCATTGGATTAACCTATGAGGTGGTAGAGAGGTGGTATAGAGAAAATTTGAAAGAGGCTTCGAAAATCATATGGTCCTCTTATTTAATAGAGAAGAGTCCTCTAGGGAAGGTAACCAGCAAGGTGGATATGATGAGGGGATATATGAAGGATGATATTGGATACTCTATCATTCTTTTGAGTAGAGTAATGGGTTTGCTAGCAACTTGACACTTGAATGTTTTCATGATAAATTTTATTGAGACTATCAAGATGGCAAGGATGCCACTTGATTGGGCTACCACACTGAGTGAAAACTTGTGTGAACAACTAGAGGCAGTTAAGGATAAAAAGAAGCTCTATATGACTTCATATTGGTGTATCTTCCAGCTACAAGGGCAACAAACTATCATAGGTTGTATAGGAAGGGCAACATGTAGGATCCCAATGCTTGGTCATATATCATCTACCCTTAATTGGTGAAGAAGAAGCTCTTAGGATAGAGCAAGGAATATATAATTGTGAATGATGCATTCATATTTGTTGTCATTTGATTTATAAAGGGATATTATGCAAAAGGATTATTTGATGATGCAATGGCACAAATAATAGCACTTGGGGCCTATTTCATTTAGTTTAAAACATTTAAATATCTAAGGGTAGCTGGTGCCACTGTCAATCCAAAGAAGCTCCCAAGATATCCTAGTGATAGACTTATTCTATTTGAGATTGCATGATAGATTGAATCTACATATGAAAAAGTCAGGAGACAATGAAGACCATGTTGGACATAGCCCTTGGTTATAGGACCATATCAAGTTAAGTGGAAGAAGGATATTCCATATTTCGAAGGGGAATGGGATCAGTATCCCCTAGAGGAGTATAATTATCCAATGTCATGCTTCGATAATATTAGGAAAGTCCAAAGTCTGGTAGGTAGGGAATTTTAGCACAAAGAAACCATTGAATATCATTAGATGAATGCAAAAAATGACTATGATTTCCATATTAGGGACTATTGTAAGATGACTTTGTATTTGGCTGAGAAGGCTCTAAATATAAGCATTCTTGAGGAGCTACTGTAGAAAGACTCAGGGGAGCTACTTGACCCTATGTTCAACAAAGATAAAATCAAAGAGAGGCCCATAATGAATGTTGAGGTTAACGAAGAGGAGAATGATGACATTAATCATCAGTAATGCATATATTCAAGATGACACAAGATTGGATCAAGAAACCATTTCAACTTGATCCAATACTTGAGATTGTAATTTTTATGCACAAGCTCACCTGATTAAAGGAAGAGGGAAGAAGATCACCATCCCTACCTTTATAGCCCAGTCACCAATAAGGCTAGAAATAGTATACTAGCTTGATTGGCTAGTTGGATACTATAACCCTCTAGAGAAGAAAGGAAAGGGAAAAAGAAAGAGGAGTTCTCCTCAAAGAGCTAAAATAAAAGAGCATGAAGTCTAGGAACCTCCTCTCCTCAAAGAGCTAAAACAAAAGAGCATGAAGTCTAGGAACCTCCTCTCCTCAAAGACCTAAAACAAAAGAGCATGAAGTTTAGGCACCTCCTCAACAATAGGAGGTAAATGTACAAGGGCAAGAAGATACTGGATCTTCTCAAGACTAGCCAGACCATCAATTGTCACCAGTTGCACCTAGCCAAGTAGTAATAGAGGGTGAAACCCAACAAATCTCTCCTCCTTCATAGGAAAAACCACCATCCCCTTCTATCTCTAAGAAATAGAAAAAGATCAAGACCCCCATGAGGAAGAGACAAAGGGTGATTAGGAGGATGGTTCCTTTCCTATCTATCCTAGAACCTATTCTTGAGGGAGAAGAAGAAGAAGAGGAAGATAAGGAGGAAGAGGTGCCCTTACAAAAAATAACTCACCTAGCTAGAGCCATAGAACAAGAAAGGAGGAAAATTTCCATAGTGACACTGCCATCTATCCTAGAAGAACCTTTGGAAATAAGTACTTTGTAGGATGAAGTACAACAATGGGTGAATGAGTAGAATGAAGAAGGTGATGACATATTCAAGATGTTAGATTTTGATTTTATGCCCATAGGGATGGAGCTGATTAGGGATAAGATTAGGGATACCCCAAAAAGTGAACCCCAATAGGAGGACTAGATGTAGATGCCTCCAGAATCAAAAGGTCTTGATCTTACTCCTTAATCTCCAATATAGGTTGTAGTGGTGGATAAAGGTTTTGTTACCCCTCTGCCTCTAAGTTCAAAAGAAGAATAGGTTCAAAAGGAACCCTTATAAGAGGAAGAAACATAGTAAATGGAAACCAATGAAGTGCCTAAAGAGGGATAAATGGTTGAGTATTCTCAACAAGCCTCCCAAGACACTAAGGTTCAAACTATATGCTCCATAGAAATTGAGAGCACTAAAAGGGAGCCATCATAGAGAGAAAGAACTCCTAAGAGGAGTGATAAGGGAAAGGAGGTAGTTGAGTGTGCTCCTTCATCCTTAAGAGGCAGACCTTTAGTAGAGAGAGTTCCAAGGTGGTTAAGGAAGTATATAATGAGAAATAGGAAGCCACAATTCCATGTCGATGAAAAGGATATGATCAAGTTTTCCGAAGTTATGAGTAAGCCTAAGTCCTTATTAGAGGAGGTGAGAGCTTTGACTTTCATCAATAGTACTTAGAACCAAGATTTATTCACTCAATTGGCTATCCCTCCTCTTGATGCAGATGTCGAAGGCTTAGGCCCATAGGATTATCATATCAAAGAGGTCATGCTAGGAAAGTCCACATTGGATACTACCAAGTTGATGGTCACCATGGGAATAAAGGAAGTTTTCAAAACCTTAGAGGAGAAAGGATCAGAACTCAGAACACTTTGTAGGTAAAATGAATTCCTAAGAGGATATTTAGCTAAATTTGTTGGTCCCTTGGATTTGAAACACCCTGAGGAGAAACTTAATGTTTCACTCAGATAAGGGGGAATTGTACATCTAGATCCATTTTTTAAAGCCTATCAACAATGGTGAGATAGTTTTGAGGAAAAAGGTCTTTTAATCATCAGAGGAAATCTAAAGTTACTGCATGCTATGCATGAAAGCATAGATAAGATGGTAGCAATTTTGAAATAGGATTTCAATATAATGGATGAAGTATAGGCATGGAGTATTGATTTATAGGTTTTGTAAGCCATAAAAAGGCAAAGGTATAGGATTTTGATAGATGTTAATACAATTGAGGAATTAGATTTAATTAATGATTATATTGAGAAGATATCGAATAATAATAATTGAAACATTACTTGTAGGGATCCACCAGCTCAAGGACCAAGCCCAAGAAATTTTTTTGGAAGAAGAGAAGTAGTATAGTGATGCATGTCTTGATATTTTTGAAGATGATGAGCAGGAGAAACTAATACCCATAGGGGTAGTAGTAGAGAAGTTCCAAAAGATTTTTTGAGGAAGCTTTTAATGAGGATGACATTAGGTAGGCATTCAGGATAGAGGAAGCCTCAAGAGGAAGCCTCACTAGAGTTGGATACAAAACTCAAGGATTTTACTAATACTTGATTTGAAGTAGAAAACTATAGAAAAAAGGTCAAAGATAAATATGATGCAACCAAAATTACTGAGATTATTGAGAAATTCAAGGGAAAACATCCAGACATAGCTCTGGGATGAAGGGTGGCAAAACCTAGAAGCCTAAATTTTAGTTTTGACACTTAGTAGAATTTTGCATTTTTGGAACTTTAAGGTATGGAAGTGCACATGTATGTAGGTGTGCAGGTGCATAGGTGTGCAGGTGAGTTGGTGTGCTTTTCCAGTGGTGTGCTAAGAGTTAACTGCTAGTTCCAAAAATAGAGCTTTCAATGCATCAGATGGTAGTTTAACTTTGATAAATGCCCAATGAAGGATCAACATGTGTTTTTGACACTTTCTGACACTTCTACTTTGAATGAAGGCTTTCTTTTTCTTTTTCTCTCATAAAATATTTTTCCTATGACATGTAAAGGCTAATGCATCCAATTAATGAATAAAAAATTGATGGAGTCCTACTAAGCACTAGTTAGATTGTTAGTTTGTATGTAATTGGTTTGTTTTATTAAATTAAAATCATTTTATTGCATGAAGATATCTCTCACTCTCAACACAAGTTGAGGAGATGATTTCTTATAATTACTCCATTATAATATATAATTAGGGCCGCTATTATTTTGCAATAAAATTATGCTTTTGGTGCTCACATTTGGAGAGTAGTGATTCTTGCCTAAATGTGTCATTATTTTATGAATTTATGTTCATGGAATTGTGATTGAGCCAAAAGTTTATTGCTTTGTTTCTAGCTGTGCAATCTCTTTTAGTTTCGGTGTTTGCTACGGTTTTAAATTTTTTTGCTGATGTATCTATCTTGAGAAGATATCATCAAATTGTGTTTGCATAACTCCTTGTCTCACATGAGCACATCCTTCTATGGCCTTGTGATTTGATGAAGATTGAAATATCATACATTTATTAAAGTTTCCCATTGATGATTGCATCAGTAAAGTTGAGGAAGCGCTGCTCCTATTTGCATTGGCTACCTACCAATTTCTTTGAAATCTTAACTCACAGACGTGTTTTTTTTGTAGCGTATGTCCAATAGGATTTTAATTTCACATTATTTTCTTTAAAGTTCTTGTTATTTTCTTTACTATCCCCCTTGTGAGATTAGGAATTCATATTAGTTACATCATCAGATTGCATTCATTGGAAAACATAAAAAATACCAAAAAAACACTTTTTTCTTTTTGAATGTTTTTATTTAAATTTTGAAACAACGAATAGGTTCTACATCTCATTCGAAATCAAATGAACCAGAAAAGGCCTCCTCATGAGCAATAATATTTATCTTCAACTGAATAGTTCTAGCAGGTCACAAGATGACCTAGAAACTTGGAGTGGATTCATAGGATTGAATTTCCAAGAGAGGAGTTTGAAAGAATTCCTGCCATTTAGCATCGTGCATAATGACAATTCAACAATACCACCCCACCACAAGTTTTCCTCTAACCAAGGGTTTTTGCAATATCAAATGATTGTGTTATGTATCATATTTTATAAGTTTATGTGTTGTTGTTGAATTAGTTATTTTACTTTCATTTATAAGTAAGTTTTTATAGGTTTAATGTTAAACTAGTAATAGAGAAAGCTAGAAGATAACTAAAATTGTCAAAAGGAAAAGTTTTAGAGGATACTAATTCACCCCCCTCTTAACATCCTATCTATTATATATTCCAATAATTGTTATTAGATCTCTATTCTCTTGTTAAAGGCATTTCTTTCTAGGAGTAAAATTTGAATTCATGGAGTAGTATATATCAGATAGGATAATTGAGAATTAGATATTGGAATTGTAGATGGCCATGAATCAAACTAGTGAGTTGAAGAATAATGGGAAGCTATCCCTGAATAATAGAATCTAAATCTCTTAGCAAACTAATGGGACAACCTATTGGGTATAAGTCACTGAAGAATTATCTGATAGAAATAATTCTAATGAAACTAAAGTTTTCATTGTTGATCTACTTGAGATGAATCATAACCTTAACAAGAAAGTGAAAGTACTAAAAAAGAAACATGAAGATGAATCAATATTAAGGTATTGGGAGTTAATGGAGAAGAAAATAAAAGCTGAAGATGACAAGAACATGATTGCAAAAGATAAGAGACATATTACTACAAGAGTGGATGCAAATGATGAAGAGATTTCAAGATTAACACAGAATCACTTTGATATGATAGACCAACTACTTGGTTCAAATCATTAAATTGGAAATAAGATGAAAGAAATTGTAAAGATAAGAAATAAAAATGAAAGATCAAAAAGTGAATTTAAGTCTAAGAAAGAACTAAGTAAGAGAATGAATGAATAAATCACAAGAATGTATCAAATTACTAGATGAATAACTCAAAAGGTAGAGGTAGCCAAGAGATACATCTAGCTTAGGATATATCGAGAACTCTACAATTGAACAAGGTGAATCATTAAAGAAATCCAAGAAAAGGAATGTGTATACCAATCCAAGGACAAAGAAACTAACTTGTTATCATTTTGGAAATCTTAGAAATATAGTAAATGATTGCAAAAGTAAAAATGCTAAGGAAATTTACTCCCAAGTTTGATGGTTATCGATATCATTGCAATAAGTATTGACATCAAGAATTTGAGTGTAGACATAATTTTATCCGATCACCTAAGAGGTATGCATTTAATGGTTAATGTTATACTTGCAAAAAAATTATACACAAGTCTCAAGATTTCATATCACAAATGAACTCTAATTGGAAACCAAGGAAGAATATTAATGTTATTAATTAGGATTACAACACATGGAATTCATGTAATTTATGTGGGAAGTATGGTCATATTATTGCAAACTACCAGAAATAATATTTTTGGAGAAATACCTAGTTACTAGAGAAACACCGGCATGTCATATTATAATTGTCACAAGGTTGGTAATCTAAGAAGGAACTATAGAAATTGAGTTATAAAACCCAATGATGAAAATTATAAAATTAAAGATAAGTGGGTGTAGATGAAATTCATGAATAGATGAAAAATAAGTGGGTGAGGAAGAAAAAGGAAAAATAGACATCAAGTACAAACAATGGGGGAACCTCATCTAATGGATTATGTATAACTGCTAACTCCAACTAAGCTCAAGGAGAAGGAAAGGAACTACATGCATGAAGTCTTATCTTAGACTAGTTCTTAAATTTAAATGGAAGAAAGTCCACATTATCATACTATTGGATGTACAAGGATGAGATATATATTATAGAAATATTGAAACTAGTTAGCCCTACTGAGTATGTCAATAACTATGTGCCAAGAGAGATAACCAATATAAGGTATGGTAAAATCTTACCTAAGCATGATTCAAGTCTATTGTGTTAATCAAAAAGTGATGGAACTATGAGGTTATTGAGATACTTAATAGTAACCATGCTCATTAAAGAAAAAAAAACATGGAGTATGATGCATTCAATGTTCCCTAAAGGTCATACAAGTAATTTTATCATATATAATGGGGTTTTTTATTTTTATTTCTTTACCCTACATTTGAAAAGAAAAGGATTGAGTTTGAATTATTTTTGCTAAGAATCATTTGCAAAATATTTATAGTGTGAATTTGTGAGTGCATTCATGCATTAAGAAGGTTAGAAACAATCGTGTGAGAAAGTCAAGTTCTTGCCAAAACCCTACTTTATGAAAAATGGCTTCCAAGTACACAGGTGTGAAAAAATAAACCAAAGAAAAGGTGAAGCTTGTTAAACTGTTCTAAAATGAAGCATGTGAAGAGCCAAAGTATAAACTATATTAAAAAATTGCCAAGGAAATAGACAAGGTATGTGCACTATATGATATACCACCTAGGGTTTTAATTGTAAATGATGTATAATCATTTTACCATTGTAAAATTGGGTAAGTTAGATATCTTGAGTTTTGTGATGTTTATGATGAGATTGTGTCAATGGAAAATTGAAAGATTAGTGTTAATCCTTGAGTCTTGTTTTTCTATTAGTGTCAAACATTTAGTCATTCCTATGGTAGAGTTGGCCAGTCTTCTTACTAAGAATGAGTATTATATATATGACTTGTTCATATTTTAGTTGAAGTTGATCTATGTAATCAGAACAAATAAAATCTATTGTCAATGAGTACTCCTATATATGCTAAGTTAATAAGAAAAGTATACAAGTTGATCTATCTAGAGTCATTTCAGATCAAGTCATATAGTTTGTGTCAAGCGGGTAGAAGTCGAGGGACAACATGGGTATCATTTTTTACCAAGCATCAGAGTATTCATGTGCTAATTAAGCTAGTTTTGGTTTATTTGTTTGGAATTATGCAAACACTGAGGTAAACCATTTTTAGTTGATTTAATGAATGATTTAATGATTTTAGAGTCATTTAATGAGATGAATACATATTTTTTTTAATTTCATTAGTCCCTATGCATAGTGATTAACCAATTAGAAAAATATAAATTATAAGTAAAAAAAGTGAGAGATTTGGATCGTTGTTTTTTATCAAGAAACTTTTCAAGTTGGTTTAGAATAAGGATCCAAGCCCTAATTTTATGTGTGTGTATGAGAAGAAATTTTTTTATGCTACAAGAAAAGCTTGAAGAAGAATCAGATAGAGCGACCAAGAAGAGGAGCAAAGGGTGGAATATAGATACATTTGATTAGAGATCATATTAGAGATTTAAAATAGAAGATCTATTATTGGCATATTAAGTGTGAACAAAAGGATCAGGTAGTGATACATTCTAGCAAGTATTTTAGAGTAAACATCTTAATAGAGTGGTCCTAACAATATTTTTTAAATATCCTAATAGCATTGGAATTACAATAGGAAAGGTAAACTTCTAAGAGGGGAGCTGAATTAGTAGTTTGAACTTGGACCCATAGAACATTCACCATATATCCATCTCATGCATTCAATGAGTAAACTGAAATAACATGTAAAGAATGTACATCTAAATCATGTAAACATATAAGAAATCACACACATATGAGACCAGATATGATTACCTAGAAAATCTCCAAGTGAGAAGGTAAAAAAGGGGTGGGGATGATACCCACAAATCTTCACTACTGTAGTAATAAAGTGTATCCAATGAAGGTTACAATGTTTTGATCATGAATCATGATCTACCCTATGAAAGGTCTACCTTATTAAAGGATTACAAAGGCTATTAGGTCTCACCTTGTTAGAGGATTTCAACACCCTGTTAGAATGTGCCTTGCTAAGGGACTTTAACTCACAACTAAGTAAGTACCCTATTAAAATATTTCATATGGCATCTTAGGACTACTCTATTAAGAGATTTTGATTAAAATCACCTATTAGAATGTCTCAGCTTTGACCATGCAGTTAGCACTTGCTTTCCTAATAATAGCTTATCTCTAAACAATGTTTTACTTGATCCTTCTTGATCAGATGTTTATTTGCTATATCCTTTTCTCTATTCTCTATTCTTCTCTAACTAATTTTGAAATGTAGTTTCACTTCATAACTTCTAATCCACTATTAATGCTCTATTTTCACATGCAAAATTTTCTATTCACTCCTTCAGTATTTGTAGAGAGTTTAGGGTTTGTCCTCCTTATGAAGACTTAGGTGACTTAGGGTTAGGTATGAATCTACGGCTGAGATTCATCCATTTTGCCACTTAATCCTTCTAATTTTCTAATTAACTATATGTAATTGCATAGTTAATCCAACTTGAGATTCATCCTTATCTCCAAAATATTGAAATTCAATCTTAAGTTGGCTCAAAAATGGTTTACATAGTTGTTTGTGCCTCTACAAACAAATATGTCAAAACTATCTTACTCAACATCTAAAGTCTTGATGCCCAACTTACACTAATCTTTATACTATGACTCAACATCTATATTGCTCAACATCTACTATTTACTACACTCCTATTAATTCAACATACACTATATGTTAGGTACTTGAGTGACTCATCACATGAGTGGCTTGGCACTCACTATGACTCAGCATGGTCCAATAACTACATGTTGTGCTCGACATGTAGTACTTGTTTGGCATGAAATAAGTAAATAACTTAAGTGTGTTGATACTCACTCGTCAAAACTAATCTAAGATCAACGATCTCTCCCTTTCTCATGAGTGTCAAAAACACTTAAGTATACATTAACATCCTTAATTTTATGGGCATAACATATCTGAACTCGACTTATATATAGAACTTCAAAATGTAAAAAAAAATTAATAACTTGTATGCCTTACAATTTGATATGTTCTAAAACCAAAATTATGTACTCCTACTAAGTAAATGTATCTCTGCTCATACACTTTTACTTCATGCACTGCTTTGAGCTTACCCCCTCTTAGCTTGATCTGACTTTCTCTATCCCTTTTCTTACTTATCACCTCATATTTAAACCAAAATATTTCTCCCCCCTTTATATTATTCTCACCCTTTTTGACACTTATGTCAATGGGCTATACATGTATTGTGTGTTTGTCCAAAAAACATTTATAGACATCCAATATCATTTTGAGAGCTGCATCCTAGTTTTCACATGCTACATCCAATGACTTGATTTGGATTACTAACTTGCAACAAGATGGACTATACCATCTAAGGTAGAAATATTGGGGTCTTACTTAATTAGGGTTTCAGCATAGCCTATCTCCTTATACAAAATTTCCATGTGGGGGGTGAGAGTTGTTTGGACCTTATGTTGGCCTCATCTACTATCAATAGAGCTAACTAACTCTGGGTTTGAAGTAATGTCGTAAAGTTCTTCTCACTCTAAGTTGGATTCATTGGTAGTTTTGAATTGATGTAATAAGTTGGCTCTCCAAACTTAGAATGTGACTTCTAGTCTCTTAGGTGAAGAGTGATGGATTGCACAATTAGTGTACAATGAGAATATCTTCTCAAGTACCTTCTTCACATCCTTAACCTTAGTTTCCAATGCAACTTGTGTCAGTGGTATATCACTTGATATCTTTTCATTCACTTTATTTTGGAATTCTTTTCTAACCATTCAAGTAATTTTGTATTAGTATCTAGGTATTCATTACTAACCTTCTCCACTATATCTATTAGTTGTTTTATTAGTGGCTTGGTCTCATTAGGAGTAGGTAGACTAAATGCATCTAAAAAGATGTCTTTTATATCTTTAAGTGCCTGCTTCTCCTTGTGCTCCCTTGTAAACATTTCTTGATGCTTTTTCCTTGCTAGGGCTTGTTGTAGTACACCCATTTATTCTATAGTCATTGTATCATAATCATACTTAGGAAAGATGATTTCTTCATCAAGCATCACCTCTCCATATTGAATTACTTCTTTAGCATTTGACAGACTCAAGCTCAGCATAGAGATCTGCAATGGACTAGCATCTGTGCTTGACTTCTAAAGACTATGACTTGATAGAGTGCCAGATACTGGTAATGTTACTAGAACTTGAATAGTAGTTTTCTCTTTCAGTTATGGTGTCATCTCAAACTTTTTAGGCTTACCCTAATCTACCACAATGACTTTAATGGCACCTTGTGTTGTAGGTGCAAATAAGTCTATCTAGCCCATTTCTTGTTGTTCTATAGTAGAAACTTATGTCTCCACCGTGCTCTTCTCTACTATATCGACCTTAGCAATCGTATCAACCTTGTTTGATATGGCTTTTGGCATCTTAACCAAAGGTTGTACATTAGTGACTTAAGGGATGTTGGAAGGTGGTTCTTGTAGATTCATCTTTTCCCTTGTATCAATCACTACCTTCTGTAGTTCATCCACACTTACTAGTACATGATTGTCACAAAGTTTGGCCTGCAATGTAGCTGTTGGCCTGAAATTTTGTATAATAGGTTTCATCTTACCCAGATAAAATTTTAGGTTTTGATCCTTTAGATGGTGATTAGGTTTCCAACTAAGTGTGTGTTTTTATTGGCTAGTCCTTTCTTCCTTTTAAAATTTTCCTTAGCGCGAGCTTTCTAAAAAAAGGGGAGGGAAGGAAGATTAAGAAAATGATTTTATTCACCAATGTTACCGCACCGTCGGATTTCTTTTAAATCTATGGTTGTCTCTAGCTCACTAGGAGATGCGAGAGAATTAAGCATAGTGAGTTGGCAATGTGATGACACATGTACATGGTCATCGGGATTAATAAATATGGCATCCAAATTACTCTGGCAAGTCGCTAAGTCGCTATCAGAATATACAAGCAAGTTTCCGATAGCGACATAGCGAGGATGAAATTAGTGCTAAAGGCGGTTGTTTTTTATGAACAGAAATGATTTGGAAATGCTCAAAAAATTTCTTTGCAAAATGTGCTACTTTTCTCGGTGCCTGTTTTTCAGTGGGTCGTTGCATCGCTAGCTAGATATTTTTATGTTTTGCCAGTAGCGACATAATGACTGACTCAACAGTCAAAAAACACGGCAGAACCTGAGATAAAGTATGATTAAAATATATATGTGCATGCTAGCGCATTCTGCCAGCTCAGCAACAGATGTACCATGGACCCACTTCCTAGGAATATAATACAAGGTTTTTCGACTATAAGATTGGGACGAGATCGAGGGTTGTCGTTAGCTCGCTATTAAGAAATGCTCAGAAGTTAAGCATAGCGAGTTAGCAACATGATGGCCCACCATTGATTCTTTGAAAAGTCATTTCAAATGTATGCCACATGATTAATATAAGATCAAAGGCTATCACTAGCTCACAATGCGAAGATGCTTGAGGTATAAGCATAGCGAGTTAGCGATGTGATGACACGTGTACGTGGTCATCCATGGGCCTAGTCTAAAGTGCTAGCATTAAAGGAAAGGTGCAGGTGGAGCTATCCCATTGGTTTGATTACAAATATTTTAAGTAAGGAAATGAGCCAACTTAGTTGTCATTACCAGATCGCAAATTTTTCCAAGAATTGACTACACATTTTTTTTTTTAAAAAGGAGAAGGGTGGTGACATTTTGTCCCGTGCATTTATGATGAATGGAGATTTTGCATGTGAGAAAAAGGCAAAGTATAATATGTAAGATTTTCTTTTATTATTCACTACAGTCCACTCCAACAAATATTTTATTTTCTCTGAGCATAGGCACCTATTGATCATTTTGTGATTAAGCATTGGTGAAGACGTGAAGATAGTTTCATATCTGTTTGAAAGCAGTTGCAGAAGTTCAAAAGAGGATAAATTTGGTGAAATCAAGTAAGTATTCGATCATAACTTTTGTAATATTCCAATTATTACAATCAAGATGCCTCCTATGAAATCATTCTTTGGGAAAGTTAATTATATGAATAGGAATGTCCATGATGATTTCTTAGAATTACTCCCAGGATCCACTATAGAGTCTGCACAAGTCAAAAGATTAATTTCATTGAGTCCTAGGCTTAAAATTGCTGATGGCTTGTATGACAAGGGGAACTAGGTAAGGGATGCAGTAACCAATCAAACTGGCCTTGTTTTTTTTAAAAATGGTTTTTAAAGAGGAATCTGTTTGCCCCTCATGCTAATATATGGAATTTTGACTTGGGAAAGTTAGTACTTCCAAGTGTTTTCATGGACTACGACTTGCTAGAAGATATTGCCAAAAACTATGACCAAGCCATTAGGGTTGTGAGAAGAAGTGATGGTGTGCCTCTAGTATCAATTAACCCTGAAGAAATTAGAGAGGTTTTTCACTTAGAACCATTATCAAATTTCCACATGCCAATTAATTTGCTAGAATTGGAAAAGGAATAAAAAGCGAAAAAGGATATAATTAGGGGAGGTGCATTGAGGGCACACATTGGTACCATAGGGACTCTACCAGTAATAACTATGGCCTCTAAAGAAACTTTTAAGAAGAGCCTTTTAAGAAGAGCCTTTTCACTTCCTGAGCTGTAGAGATATACAGGACCCTGTGTCATGTTCTTGGTGAAGATGAGCAAGATTTCATGCCCATTGACCTCATGTATATGATGATTCAAATTGCCTCTTTTGGTGTAGATGTCATTTTTGATTTTGCTTCCTTTCTAGCTGAAGAAGTTCACATTGGTTTGGTTGGAATTATGGGAGGTAAGGTGGAGAAAGCTTTTGGCCACTATTCCTTATTAATGCACATGTTTTTGTTCAAGGGGGTAACATATTTTGGTAATGAGATGAAATTAAACAGAGAAGAAAATGGGGAAACATTCCCAGTCCAGTTGTGGAGTGCAGATATGACTTGGGATGCAAATAAAGCCAGTTTTGTCAGATTTGATAGGTATTTTGCCTCTAAATTGAGATGTCTATTTTTGAGTAATAATTCTAGGATCCCTAAAGTATTAATGAATCTCATAAGACCTATGGATAGCCCCCATAATTTGAAAGTTTCACACAATAGGGGAGATATTATTCCATACCCTGTTTCCACCATTTTCAAAATTTATGGTTTTAAGGGGAGCCCTCATGTCCTACCTTACCAAGTACCCCTAAAGATAGGGATGGTAGAAGTCTTATGGAAACTAGGAGGAGTAGAGGAAATGTTCTTGTCAAAGAGGAAACTAGGGTCAATCTTCCCTACATGCACAGTGGCCCATCAGTTTCTGATTACTAAAGGAGGATGACTCTTTTTGTACAAAATTTTGGATCAGTATATGATGGCTGTTTCCCACTCCTATTTTTGTGATTCTGAGGGATTTTTCAATCAAACTCTGAGGCATAGAATCAAGCTAGGACCACTAAAGCATGATTCATATTACCTAGAAGACATTATAAGAAACAAATTTTATTTACAAGAACAAGAAACTAAAAAAGAAAAATGGAGAGTTTACTCTCGGGTCCTAGAATTAATTCATTATTTTGATCAAAATTATAGTCCTTTAGACAATGCTAATATAGAGGCTGACAGAATAAATAAGCTCATAAATAACTTCCTTGCAATAATGGAAACCATGAATGAGAAGAAACAATTTTTTATTAATTATTCTCCTAATAAGGCTAGAGAAGTCATGAAGAGGTTAGCCTTCACTCCTAATATAGGGGTTGGTCAAATAATTGTATAGAAAAAACCTAGTTACACTATAATTCAGAATAAAAAGGCTCCTATAGATAAGGGAAAACAAATAATGGGATCCACCAGTATAGTTTTAGAGGAGAGACCTAATGAGCCTAGCCCAAAGAGGTAGAGGATAATAAGAGAAGGGAGACCTCAAGCTAAGGAATATTCACCCACCCAATATCCTTTGATAATTGGAGAAGAGCAGCTCACAGGTGTGCAAGTTGAAGAGATTGGATCACAAGGAGGTGTTTTTATTACCCAAGTAGAATTGGATGAAGGCAATCCTCCAAAACCTCCTCTCCCAAGTTTGGATCTGACAAGAGCTGATTATAGAGGCAGGGAATTGGACCCTGTATTAGAATAAGAAAGTCATCAATTTTTGGCTAATGACAATTTTGTAAAATTAAGAGCTTTTCAGCAATTTGCATGGAGAACAAACATGAACATCTTTGAGGAGAGATGCAAAAGGATGAAGACAAAGAATCCAAAAATGGATGAAGCTTCCATACAAAACCAGATAAAAGAAGAAATGATGAAGGAATTCCAGAACATTATTCCTAAAGAAGGAAGGCAAATGGTAAAGACCTCTAACATATTATTGTTGCCAAATTGGGATATTGCAGATGCTTTAATTTTCAATTCTATTTCAAGAAAATTGGAATTGCAAGACCCAAATAAAAAGGATTTCCAAGGAACTGCATTCATTGAGGATCAAGCTACTTTGGTCAATTGATCATTGAAAAAAGGATCTAGAGCCACATCATTGTAACCAGATGAGTCTAGGATGATGGGCAACATACTTGTACGAAGGGTTGTTGACACTTCCCATGTATAGGCAACCTATTGGAATGTGGAGTCTTCCCAATTTTTTTTGGCCATTGCTAAGAAAGACGAACATGTTATGTTTGAGTTAGAAAGAAAGTATGAGACAGTGGTGGAGGCATACAACAAAGAGGTAAAGAGGAGGATTGAGCTTGAAAATAAGCTATTGGAAAAATCCACCAGGCCTAGAATAACCTATCCTCGTGCCCCAGTAGAACTTTTCAAGTCTACCCCTCTCATTGAAATTCCAGATACACCCCAGGGACCACAATATTATACTACTGAGGAATTTGAAGAAGAAAAGGCTAAACTATGGGCCTTACATATAGAGTTGGAGTCTAAATATGAAGATAAACTCAGAAAAGCTCTTACATATCTAGGAGACAGAGTTGAATGGCCATTAATCCATCATCAATTGGTCAGGGTGATTAATATCTGGGAGGAATTAAAAGGAAGTGATGAGGCTCTAAAGCCTATTGCGGACAAGTGGGTAAGAAGAGAAAAGGAAGTAACCTTTTTGTGTTTATCTGTTATAGATAATTCCCATGATCAGATTGAAAAAATCTTTGATATGGTTTTTGACCTTGCTAAATTTGATAATAAGAGAACACATTTATAGAAAATAGCAATAAATAATTTAGACAAATATAGGAGTCAAAATTTCAAATTATTTCCTCATGCCTTGGATAAGAAAAATAATTTGAAAAGCAAACAGGAATGGGCGAAAGAACTTGATGATGTATTCTGTTTAAGAATGAATCAAGTAGTAAATGAAATTGGGCATGCATGGTGGGCCACCACAATAGAGGAGATGGTGAAAGCCAAAATATTCTTTGATTCTTTAAAATAGGATTTCATTGATATTAATAATATGGCTGATTATGTAATAAAAAAATAGAAGGACATTTTGCATTTCAGCTGGCCAGATGATGCATTATTTGACAGATGGATGGTAGAATTGGTTTCTAGCGAACAGTTGGATGTAGATTACACTGACAATGATAATGTGGAGGATGAGGGATTCCAAACCACTGATACTATCATTTCTCAAAACCAATCAGAAGAAGAAGACAAGAGAAACCTATCACTTTCAGTTACAAACCTGGGACCACAAGATGCTGATACGGCTAGAGAAGAAGACAAGATAGAAGTTGTTCCTGCCACCCGAGATAAAGATGAAGAAAGCCTACAAGTGGAAGTTAATATGCCATCATTAGAAAAAGTTTAATCATTGGCTAATTTTGTAGTTACTTATACAGAGAAAACAGATCAATAACCAATTAGCAACACAAAATTGTATAACAAAAGCTGATTCACTTAAAGGAATGTTTTAATCTAGGACATCTTCTGTTACCCACATTTTGTCTTTTTGTGATAGGTGTATGTAAATATTCTTTGTAAAGGACACTTATCTTTTCTTTTAGCCTAAAGCTTGTTACATCTCACAATATTTAAGTGAGATTCCAAGGCTAAAGAAGGGTCCAAATTCTATTTTTCTAAGTGATATGCTTAGTCTGTCTTTGGTCCAAATTTTTGAAAGCAAGTTTATGATGTATTTTCTCTGTCAATTCTCTGAGAATACATGAATATAGAATGAGCTATGTTTCTTTGTGAAGGTCATTCGGAGTCTATTGTAAATGATACACCATTTTCAAAGAAGATGAATACAAATTGTGAACTGTCCCCATATTATTCTTTCTGAATCTTGTCTCCTCTTAATTACTTGGTTGTCTTGATATTGTATAAGTAAAGGCTTGTTCAATTGAATGAAATCTAGTTAGGTTGTATATTTATTTATCATTTCTATTAATTCAATGGATTAAATAAAAGCTTTGATGAATGTGATAAGGTTTCTTTAGTAATGGAAAGGGTTTTGAATGATGAATTCTGATAAGAATTGCTGATAGAATTTGTTGTAAGGCAACAAACTAGATTTAAGAACTTGCTATAGACTCTGAACCCCAATGGATTAGGCACTGATCAAGTTGATACAGTTGAAGGAGAAATATATCATAAATGATTATCAAAATGCAGCATCAAATCAAATTTTACTTTTATTTCTTGTAGATCTTGAAAGCTAGCCAGCACTTGTCTGCATGGAATGTTTTAGCTTTAGTTAGCCACTATTGTTAAGAACATCTATAGATCTATAGAAGAATTATTGGCCATATTTGTTTTGTGGGATGTGTTTATCAAGTTAGTAAAGAATTATGTATATGTCTAAGGATTTTGAAATGAGAATCAGAATGAAACTAAGAATAATCCTCATATAGTTGTTCTAGTTTTGAATCATCCCTGGGTACACCCACCCTGGTTTTGCAAAACCAAAAGAGTAGAAAACCATCTGTGGTTTTGTTCAAGTTGGGATCAAATACTTTGCATATGCAATTGTTAATAAGAATAGGCTAGTCTTTAGATTGTGTATGTACTGTCATTCTGGTATTAAGCATTTTGTCACTTAGTAGTTTTAGTACATTTTAAAACTCCAACAAAATGGTGACTCTACTGGGGAGTTGTCCAACACATCTGTGAAAAGTACTGCAGTTTCTTTGGTCCTACTGTGTACGTGTGTGTCATGTGATCTAAGTTTTTCCCATGATTATAAGAGAATCTTTTATTGTCAAACTTTGAGAATTTAAAGAAGATAGAGCCCAAGTACCATTGCTACACACTGACATATCCAACCTATCTAAGTGTCTTATCTAACAAGCAAGAGTTGTAGTCTTACGACATTAGTGATTGGTCTGTTTATGCTAGATATTTTTGTTTCTACTTGTGTATTGTTTTCCTTTAGTCAGAAAAAGTGTCATTATATATTTTCCTGAGATAGGGTGGTGACTCAGTCAAGGTTTTGAAGCTAGTGCTTATTGTAACAAAAGGTGAATATGGCTGACAAGAGAAAAAACACAAGAGCTTACATGAGAGCCAATCCCGATGTATCAATGTATACTGATCTACCCCAAGGTGGTAGGAAGAACCAAAATAAGAAAAAGACAAATCCAAATCCCACTTGGAAACCCAGAGGTAATGCATCTGTTAGTTCCCATTATCAACCAGTAATAGGAAGAGAGTCTTCTTCGCTTAGCTCTGAATCAAAAACTACAAGACTCTTAGGAGGCATTTTCAGTACCCCATTACTAGATGAGAGAGTCTTTCAGGACAAAGATGTATGCACTATAGGAATTTCTTCGTCAAGGCCAGATCTTGTAGACGATATGAACTATAGGTTAGGATTTAGGAGTTCATTTGATAATCCTTTTAATCCCAGAGTAGCTCCATATGTAGAAACAAATCTTATAGATCTAGATGACCCTGCTGATTTAGAGGCAACTTCTGCAGATCGTAAAGAAGTGCACTTTGAAATAGAATTTTGAAGAAATGGATTGCTGAGGAAGAAGCTAAACACATTCATCTTGAAAAAGAGAAGGAGCAAGCCACCTTGGATGCCATAATAGAAAGGGATGCTTTGCTAAGAAGGATGGTTTCTTTGAAGGAGCAAATAAAAAGTTAGAAGAAAATACCACAACTCTCCATAAGGATGTTTTTGGAGATGCTGATAGTTTGAGAGCTAAAGTTCAAGAACAAGAGAAATGCCTAAATCAAAGGCAAGAACCAGTTATTGCTCAAATCCAAGCTTATAAACCTATTCAAGTGGATCCTGTAGAGCCCACTGCAAAAGCTCCAGATAAAGGGAAAGGCAAGGCTATAGGAATCCAAATAAATGAGCCTCAAGCTATACCAAGCAAACCTATACAACCCTCCATGTCAAAATTAGATCTAGATCTTGAGAAGGCTCAAAAAAAGAGGGAAGATCTTGCAAAAGAACTTGAAAAGGTTGAGAATGAAGCTCAAGCTGTAGAAACCAGAAGAAAAATCCAATTCATAAAGTCTAATTCTGCATTGGCTTAATGGCCCAATTTGTCTATCCCACCTACAAATCCTGCACCAGTTAGTGGTCCAATAATCTCAACTCAGGGAGTACCCCAATCTGCTCCTACCTCATCCTCCACTATTGGCACCCAAGTCCCATTTTTCTCACCTCAACAATCCCAAGTTGTTCCTCCGAATCAAGCTAATATAGCTAGCACCTCAAATGTTCTTGGTTTCTAGAAGAAACCTGTATACCTGGAAAAGTATAGACAAATATCATTTGCTAGTATTCCTGGTGCTCCACATCCCATATCGTTTGATTTAAGAGATAAAGTGGTTAAGTTCTCTGGGAATAATGCTATTATTGGTGAAAAACATTTGAGAATTTTCATTGATATGTTGAATGATTATGAAGTTGAACATGAAGATATGGTAATGAAATTGTTTGTGCATTCACTAATAGAGGATGCAAGGGATTGGTTTAGGAGGTTGCCTGATGAAAGTATTACCTCATGGAGTGATTTGGATAAATTGTTCAAGGAGAAATATGGAGAGAACACTAATGCAAGATTCATGTTGAATGAGTTCAACAATATCAAGAAGAATCCAAATGAAACCACGTTTGATTTCAATGTAAGATTCCAGAAAGGTATGTACATAATTTTTCATGTTATGAGGTTAAATGAAGATGTCTGTCTCACAACATATTTCAATGCTTTTGATAGAAAAATGGCTTATCAATTGAGGGATAAGGATCCTAAGACTTTAAGAGATGCCTATAAAATTGCAGTAAATATAGAGAATAATAGGAAGGCATCTGGAAAACTAGGTAGGAGGGATGATCCTAAGATTTTTAATCCTAAGAACAATAATAAAAGGGAGGGTGACAAAACTCCTATAGGAAAGAAGCTCGAAGAACCTACTATAGGCCAGGTTTTAGAAATGCTCAAGAAGATGAATCCCACTAATTTCAATAAGCCAAATGTTGCTAAAAGACCCCCTGTGAATAACAAAAATTTCAATAGGAAACCTAGAATGCAAAATTACCCTTACACCACTTAGTGGAAAGATGGTAAGCCAGTTCCCAACCAGACCCACAATGTAAAGGATAAGGGTACTCCAGATCCCCTGCAAAGGAACACTATAAATATGAATGATGATTTACCATGGTGCATTATATGTCAATCAGGCTAATTTTGCTGATTATTGTGCTGTTGCTCAGTCATTTGCCTAGGGTCAAGGAGTGCAACTTGAAGAAGAAACTAAAGAGAAAAGCCACAATGACATAAGTTGCAATATGGTAAGCATGTGTGATGATTTGATAGAGTCTGATTCAGAAGAGCCTAAAAATGATATTACTAGATAGAGAATTGCTTACCAACTCCATCATCAGCAGGTGCTTTCTGATGATGAAGGGTATGATACAGATAAGGTATGCAGTACATTTTCTGATGTAGGTCTCACAAGCTTAAGAATGCCCTCCAAGGAGGAAATTGATAGAATTACAGTAGAAATGATTTCACAAGTCCATAGTAATTATAATTTGAGAAATAGAGAAATAAATAATGATGCAAGAAAGCCATCTAGTGTATTCATCAAAGACATCACTCATAAGATGAATGATCAAAACAAGAAAGTCAATGTAGATGTGCCTAAGATCAAGGAAAATAAGTGTAAGAAATGGGAACCAAAGAAGAAGGTTCAATTCTAAATAAGTGAAGCAACAAAACTAGTTGTGCAACCAAAGAAATCAGAACCTGATGTTATCAAGAAAAATGTGGTGCCTACTGCTTAAAAGATTCTGACTCTAGGTACTATTGTAAAACCTACTGTTGTTGAACTTGTTGATATGATATCCATGTTATCTCAAATTACTGTAAAAGTGCCCTTGTCTAAACTTTTTAGAATTGAAGAGCATAAGAATAATGCTTTGTCATGGTTGGGTGGAATAGCAAACAATAATATTGTTGTAGATCAAACTATGTCCCAACAGACCCCATTAGTAATAGAGGACAGTGGCATCATATCCTAGATTCCTCAAATGTTTCTAGATGATTCCTCAGTGGCATTTATAGAATATATTGATCCTTTTTTTTTCAATCTAATCATAAAATGGAAGACCTTAAAAAATTGCATGATAGACTCAGGAGCTTCCAACACTATAATGCCTTTCAAAGTAATAAAAGCCTTAGGTTTTAAGATGGATACCAAGCAGGGCAGATGTAGAGGAATGGATGCTAGGGAAGTCCAAGTCATAGGTACCATAAATGTCTTACCATTCAAATTGGTTGCATATCCTGAAGTAGAATTAACGATGTCTATCCTTGTGGTAGATATCCCTCCACACTATGGAATCTTACTCTCCAGAAAATGGAGTGCTACCATGGGGGGAAGCCTGCAATGTGACCTCACCTATGCCACTTTTCATATAGGGGAAAAAGCTATCAGGGTAAATAGGGAGCCAAGGGTTAACCACATTTTAGGAGAAGAAATTGACAAAGATACCACTTGTTTCCTAGATACTGGGATTAATGCTTTTAGGGCTGAGTTAATTATTTAGGAAGTTGAAAACTTACCTGCTATTATTGAACATGAAGTTGAATGTTGCATGAATTCACCAAAATTATGGACAATGTTCTTTGATGGGGCTAGTTCTAAAGAGGGTGCAGGGGCAGGTGTAGTTTTTGTGTCCCCTGAAAATAACACTTTTAGGTATTCATTCACATTGAAGTTTTCTTGCACTGATAATATTGCAAAATATGAAGCATTGCTGCTAGGACTCAAAGTTGCCATACATCATAGAATTAAGAAATTATGTGTCATAGGGGATTCTGAACTAATTATCTCTCAGATCAAAGGTACCTACTCATCCAAGAATAAGAGATTAAAAAAATATAGAAATGCAGTCTGGGATCAGATAGAATTCTTTGATGCATTTGGGATCTCATGGAGAGATAGGACTCAAAATAAGATGGCTAATCTACTAGAAAATGTAGCAATCAAGCCAAAAGAGATATCATTTGTAGGAATCTCTCAGATTGAGGTGCAAAATAGACCATCCATACCTGAAAAAATTGAAAATTGGTAGGTTTTTTAGGATGACAAAGATATTACAATTTTTTTGTTAAATGAAGAAAAGTACCACGGTCAGGAGATGGATTGCAATGGACTGATTGAAACCATAAATGGGAAGGAAACCATTTTTGGTCAAGAGATAATGCAATTGAAAACAAATAAGATGCTGAAGGGGTTAGCAGTCTTGGAAAATATTTTTGATAACCAAGATAGAGTAAAATCAGGAGTTAATGACCCCAAACCTTATGAGTTAGAAGAGATAAACTTGGGTACTGATGAAGTTCCCAAAAGGGTTTATATTGGCCAAAATTTGCCTATTAAAATTAGGAAAATATTAATTGACCTACTTAGAAAATACAGACATGTTTTTGCTTGGTCATATGATGACCTTAATGCTTACAGGGAGGATTTGTTCCAGCATGTCATACCATTGAAGGAAAATATAAGACCTTTCAGGCAAAAACAGAGACCAATCAATCCTACCCTTGCCCCAAAAATGCAAGAAGAACTGACAAAATTAAGAGATGGTGGAATAATCAAGCCAATTAGGCATTCCACTTGGGTTTCAAACTTGGTTCCTGTTAGGAAGAAGAATGGAGATATTAGGCTATGTGTGGATTTTAGAAACTTAAACATTGCATCTCTGAAAGACAATTATGGCTTACCTAATATGGAAGCCATGTTGGAGCAAGTGACTGGCTCCGAATTGATGTCAATGATGGATGGTTTTTCTGGATATAATCAAGTTCTAGTAAAGGAAAGTGAATAGTTCAAGACAACCTTCACAACCCCATGGGGAACATATGTACATGTGAGGATGCCTTTTGGCCTGATCAATGTAGGAGCCACCTTCCAAAGAGCCATGGATGTAGCATTTCAGGATTATATTGATAAATTTATGGTTGTGTACTAGGATGATCTTACAGCATATTCTAATAAGGCTGAAGATCACTACAAACATTTGGAAAAAATCTTTATCAAAGCTCTATAATATGGAGTTTCTCTAAACCCAAAGAAATGCACATTCGGGGTCACAAAGGGAAAACTATTAGGACATATAGTGTCTAAGGATGGGGTGAAAATAGATCCTAAGAGAGTAGTAGCTATTGACAAAGTCCCTAAGCCAAAAAATGTGAAAGGAATTCAATCTTTCTTTGGCCAAGTTAATTTCCTTAGGAGATTTGTTACAAATTTTGCTGAGATCAGTAGACCTATCTCAAAGATGCTAAAAAAGGGAGCCACTATAGATTGGAATGGTGAGCCTTCACAAGCATTCCAGGATATTAAAATTACAATAAAAAATGCTCCAATACTAAGAACCCTAGACTATGCAAAACCTATTGCTGTGATTTTTCATAGTATAGGAAATTTTTTGATATCTAGGTGAAAAATCAGTTATGTCTTTGTTTTGTGGTGCCCTCGTTTTCAAATTTAAAAAAAAAGATATTTTCTTCAAATATTCTGGCGGGGTTTTTATCCTAATTTTTTATTTATGTTAGAATACCTTTTGAAAACCCTTCATGTACCTTTAATTGTGATATTTCGTTTGAAAGGATGCCAAGTTGAAGTGTTTTTCAATCTATTAGAGATCAAGGGTTAGCGCATCCCCGCATCATAGAGTTGTAGGTTTTTAAGCAATGCGAGGAAGCACAATGATGACACATGGCCCCTGACGTTTTATGAGATCCAGTACACCGCAAAAGCTCCAATATGTCAAATTTGTTAGTACTTTGCACACGTTTTGTTTTTTCGCGATATCATTGGTGGATTCACTGGCAGAGCTATGAAGATTACTTACCAAGCAGTATCACCATTGATCTTGTCTTGATCAACGATTGACACATCCCTGCATAATAAAGATGCAGGTTTTTAAGTAATGCGGGGAAGCACAGTGGTGACGCATGGCAAAGTGGGGTCAAATTTTTGTATTTTAGTATGCTACACTGCAAATGACTGATGACGTGTAATGCTAGGTATGCATAGAAGGGTTTTTGGTTTCTTAATGAATGCGATGCAGTATCACTGTTGATCCTGTCTTGATCAACGATTAATGCATCTTCGCATAATAAAGATGCAAGTTTTTAAGTAATGCGGGGAAGTATAGTGGTGACACGTTTCCATGATGATGTCAAACACTTGCTTGCTCAAAATAACTTACGGTATCCGCTGGCATGAAGTGTTGTTAGACAGTATGAGCTAATATGGCAGTTTCCTATTGGTCAGTATAGCTAGCTGGTCATTAATATGAAATGGATTATTCTGATTGTCGATCTGGTCTTGATTGACGGTTGACGCATCCCTGCATAATAAAGATGCAATTTTTTAAGTAATGCGGGGAAGCACAATGATGACACGTAGCATTTTTCAAAAGAGACTGTAAAGCCTTGTTATTTTTAAATCAAGACCATGCAATCTGATAAAATCTACGGATGGGATTCAAATTTGAGTGCAAATTGCAGGCAACGGTTACTTAGAGTAAATGTGATCTAGACCTGGTACGTGTAGTTTTTAATTCATCAAAAGAACCCACAATTTCACCATTAATGAATCACCAAAGTACAGAAGGAAAAGGGCATTCAAGATTTCAGAGCTAAGGCACGAAATTTCTTGGTTAATACTCCAATAAAATTGCAGAAGACATCATATAGTGCAGAAGTGCGATTTCTGGTGGGTAAGTGCTCTGTGACTTTCTGAGTAAAATTTGAAGCATCTGTTGTTGTGAATTTTCCAAACTTTCATTAAAAATGCCACCTCAAAAAGAGTTTACTGGACAAAAGGATTATCTAAAATGTTCAGTGCATGATGATTTTCTCGAATAATTCCCCTTATTAGTGCATGAAATAACTAAGGGAAGGGAGCTCATTCCAAAAAACCCTAGATTGGTTGTGGCAAAAGGATTTTATGACAAAGCTAATTGGATAAGCGATGCTCAGGTTTCCATGGGAGGTTTGGAGTTGTTTAAGAAATGGTTTTCAGAGCAAAAACTGGACACTCCTATGAGAAATGTATGAGAATTTGACATTGGAAAATTAGTAGTCCCCACTGTTTTCTTTGATAGTGATTTATTGATGGACCTAGCAAATAGGTATGATCCTATCACAGGGTGGGTAAAAAATCATTTAGGGGTCAACCTTTTTAGGGTTTTCCCTAAATTGTTTAGTGAAGTTTTCAACCTAAACCCTAACCACGATGTGCATGAAATACTTGATCTGGATGATTTGCAAGCTAGATATGATGCACAATGAGTGTACTTGAGAATAGGGCCACTACAGGAGCATGCTGCTAGGGTTGGAAATTTTCCTGTGATCACAGCCAGTACTCCAGAGCCATTGTTAAGAAGACATTTCAATCTGAGAGGTCAACCACTATATTTTTCTCTTTGCAAGATCTTGGGGATAGATGAGGGTGATCAAATTCCAGGTTATGTGGTCGTAATAATTTCTCAAACCCTTCAATTCAGAATGAGTACCATTCTAGAATTTGTCACTTTCTTAGCAAAAGAGATTCACAATGATCTAGTTGGAATAGCAAAGGGGAAAGTAAACAAACCATTCTGTTGGTATTCATTGATGATGCATGTATGTTTATACAAAGGATATACTTTTTTCTCCAAAGGTATGGAGTTAGAAACCACAAAGGATGGAGAAAGGAATCCAGTACAATTATGGAGTGTGGACATGACTTCAGAGGCCACTGGTGCTAGTTATGTAAGATTTGATAGGTATTTTGCATCAAAGCTTAGACTGCTTTTAAGAGGAGATAGCCCTAGAATCCCACAACCACTATTAGAATTGGTTAGACCCAAGGACCATGCTAAAGGGCTACTTGTCAGTCACAACTAGGGGGATATAATTCCCTAAAATGTTTCAACAGTAATAATAGTTTATGGTTTCTTAGGAAAACCTCATGTGTTACCTTTTCATGTACCTTTGAAGATAGGGATAGCCGAGCTCTTATGGTAGATAAGTACTATAGATGAGAGGGAATTGGTCAAGAAGGGCACTTTCTTTCCAATGGTTATTGTAGTGCATGATTTTGTTTTTGTTAAAAAGGGGTGGAAGCATTTAAATTTGTTTTTGAATAAATATAACATGGCAGAATCTCACACTAGATTCATTGACCCTGAAGGCTTCTATGATCTATTAAGAGAAAGGGTGAGAGCTTCCCATATGGTACATTGGGTTTACTATCTGAAAGATATAATCAAAAATATTTTCACATTGCAGGAGCAAGAATTAAGGAAAGAGAAATTGATAGTTTTCAGTAAAAACCTGGAATTCATTAATGCTTTTGACCCCTAGTACAACCCATTGAAAGATAAGAAATATTGGGGAGATAAAATACAAGCATTAATGAATAATTTTGCTATAATAATTAAGACTATGAATGAAAAGAAAGATATATTTATTAAGGCACACCCAGAAAAGGTAGGAAAAATACAAAGAAGAATGAGTGGTAGAAATGTAATAACTCTTGGCCAATATACATTGCAGAAAAGGGCAGGTTATGTCATGGTTCAGAGTGTGCAACAGGTACCCACTCATGACAAGCCAAGGCCAAGAAGTCCATCTGCAGCCAGCTCTCCAAAAAGATGAAAATTGGAGCAGGGGTCTTCCTCTTCTCAAAAGGAAAATACTCCCCAAGCTAGTCTCCAATCCAAATAGATGATGAGGCATCTCTAAAGGAACAGCTTAGACAAATGGGAGGAGATGGGGATGTGATTGTCACTTCTGTAGACCTGGATGTTGGAGAGCCATAAGAACCTCCTACACCTTCCTTGGATATGACCATTGTTGATTACCAAGGTAAGGAAATTGACCCAATTGTTGCCCAGGCTTCTGAAAGATTTATTAATGATGAAAATTTTGTAAGATCTAGGGCTTTTTCTCAGTTTTTATGGAGATTAAATATAAAGAATTTTGAGAAAGCCTATGAGAAGATGAAGGCTGAGCAACCAAATAAATCTGACCCGATTATCAAGGAAGAGGTAAAATAAAAGTTTTTGAGTGATTTTGCCCAGTTCACTCCTGAAGCTATAAGGCAAATAGTTAGACAATCAAGAGTCCTCCTTTTGCCAGAATGGGATATAGAAAATGCTATTATTTTTGATTCAGTAAGAAAGCAGAAGGATGTTCAACTAACAACTGCTAAAGAAGTCTTACAGGCTCATAGAGGGATCAAATTTAGTGATGACCACCAAGCCCTTGTTTTGTGGTCAATAGATAAGAGAGAAAGTACCAGGATGCATGAGTTTGCCACTGCAGAACATACTGGTACATTGATAGTATACAGGGTTGGTGAGATAAGTAGTAAACAAGTAATGGGAATGGCTTTAGAAATGCTAAAGTTGGGTGGTGTTTCATCTGGACAAGAAGAAGATAAGTTTTCCCAACTCAATGCTAGGTTTGAAGAAGTTTTGAAGGTATATGAGGAAAGGGGTATACGGATACAATCATTGGAAAATAAAATGTCTCAAATTGAGAGGATACTGTGGAAAAGAAAAATGGGAGAATCCAGTGCACCTACAATTGCATACCCTTCATGGCCATTGGTTGGATATAGATCAACCCCTATTATTGAAATACTTGACACACTTGAAATGCCCCAATTCTATACTGCAGAGGAATTTGAAGAAGAAAAAAACAAATTGGATGAGTTGTAGATAGAATTCAGAAATCAATATGAAGAAAAATTAAAGCAGGGTGTAATATATCTGAGGGATAAAATACAATGGTCAATTTTTTTTGATCAATTGACAAGAATTGCAGCCCTCATGGATGAGTTGAACAGGGATAAGGATAAATTGACTCTTCTTGCATAGAAATGGAGGGAGAGAAATAATGATATTAAAATCATATGTATATCTGCAATCCAAATGCCTTATCATCAAGTTGAGAAGATTTTTGATTTATTAAATAAGCTAGAGAATTTTGATGATGAAAGAGATTCTTTGCAGAGAAGATTAACACTATGTTTTTCCCAATACATTGCTGAAAAATTCGCCCTATTTCCTTGTGCTTTAGAATCTGTTGATACAATAAAAGAAAAGGAAAAGTGGAAAAGGGAGATGGATGAGTTATTCAATGAAAGAATAATAAACATCATGAGTGAAACTAGCCATTGGTTCTGGGCAAAGACAAATGAAGAGCTAGTAAAAATACAGTTATTTTATACTGCTATGAGGAAAGAATTTGATGTTTTAGAAGAAAATGCAAATTCTTTAATAATGATACAAAGAGAAGCTCTGAACTTTGATTGGCCAGATGATGATGCTTTTAATAAATGGAAAAATCAATTTCTAGAACAAATGTCAGGAGATGATGAGGAGAAAAATGTAAAAGTAGAAGTCACCCCCGAAGTTAATAATGAGGACATGGAAAATCCCCAGGTTGAAGTAAAGTTACAAGTAACTAAAGACAGTACATCACTTTCAAACCTCATGGCTATTTACTCTGAGGATGAAGAATAATTGGAGAATCAGATCCTATCTTCTTGTTAAAAAAAATGAGAAGTATAACAGAAAGGGACCCACCCAGGATGGTTTGTTGTGTTAGCTTTTCTGTTATTTGTTTTTTGTCTTTTACTATAGACATTCGTTAGTATCTTTTAGGGGACACATGTCACTCTCTTTAGCCTGAAGCTTTTTGCATCTGACATTATTTAAGTGAGATTCCAAGGCTAAAGATGGGTCTGAATTCTATTTCTTCTAAGTATTGTGCTTAGTCTAGTTTTTGGTCCAAATTTTGAAAGCAAGTTTGTAATGTATTTTTCTACAAATTCTCTGAGAATACATGAATATGGAATGAGCTGTGTTTCTTTCTGAAGGCCATTCTGAGTCTATTGTAAAGGATATACCATTTTCAAAGGAAATGAATACAACTTATGAACTATCCCCATATTAGTTCTTTCTAAATTTTGTCTCCTTTTAAATACTTAGCTATCTTGATGTGGTATAAGTAAAAGCTTGTGCAATTGAATGCAATCTAGTTGGGTTGTATATCCATTTATCATTGTTGTTAATTCAATGGATTAAGTAAAGGCTTTGATGAATGTGATAAGATTCCTTAAGTATTGAAAAGGATTTTTGAATGATAAGTTCTGATAAGAATTGCTGATAAAATTTGTTATAAGGCAACAAATTAGATCTAAGAATTTGCTATAGACTCTGAACCCCAATGGGTTAGGCACTGATCAAGTTATTTCAGCTAAAGGAGAAAAATCTTACAACTAGTTTTTCAAATGCATAATCAAGTCAAATTTTAACTTTTATTTCCTATAGATCTTCAAAGTTGTCCAGCACTTGTCTGAACGGAATGTTTTAGCTTTAGTTAGCCATTGTTGTTGAAAACATCTGCAGATCTATAGAAGACTTCTTGTCCATATCTGTTTATGGGATGTGTTTATCAAGTTAGTAAGAATTATGTATATGTTTGAGGATCTTAAAATATGTATCAAAATGAAACTTAGAATAATCCTCATACAGTTGTTTCAGTTTTGAACCATCCCTGGGTACATCCACCCTGGTTTTGTAGAGCCAAAAGAGTAGAAAACTATTTGTGGTTTTGTTGAAGTTGAGTCCAAATACCTTACATATGCTATTGTTAATAAGAATAGGCTGATCTTTAGATTGTGTATGTACTGTCATTTTGGTATTAAGCATTTTTTTTCTTAGTAGTTTTAGTACTTTTTAAAACACCAACAAAATGGCGACTCTGCTAGGGAATTGTCCAACACTTCTGTGAAAAGTATTGCAATTTTCTTTGGTCCTGCTGTGTACATGTGTGTCATATGATCTATGTTTTTCCCGTGGTTATAAGGGAATCTTTTAGTGTCAAACCTTGAGAATTTAAAGAAGATAGAGCCCAAGTACCATTGCTACACACTGACATATCCAGCATATCCTAGTGTCTTATCTAACAAGCAAGAGTTGCAGTCTTACTACATCAGTGATTGGTCTATCTATGCCATCTATTTTTGTTCTTACTTGTGTATTATTTTCCTTTTGTCAGCTAAAGTGTCATTATATATTTTCCTGAAATAGGGTGGCGACTTAGTCAAGGTTTTGAAACTAGTGCTTATTGTAACAAAAGGTGAATATGGCTGACAAGAGAAAAAACACAAGAGCTTATATGAGAGCCAATCCCGATGTATCAATGTACACTGATTTACCCCAAGGTGGTAGGAAGAACCAAAATAAAAAAAGGACAGATCCAAATCCTACTTGGAAACCCAGAGGTAATGCATCCTTTAATTCCCATTATCAACCAGTAATAGGAAGAGAGTCTTCTTCGCTTAGCTCTGAATCCGAAACTACAAGACTCTTAGGAGGCATTTTCAGTACCCCATTACCAAAGGAGAGATTTTTTCAAGACAAGGATGTGTCTACTATGGGAATTGCTTCATTAAGACCAGATCCTGTAGCAGATATGAATTATAGGCTAGGATTTAGGAGTTCATCTGATAATCCTTTTAATCCCAGAGTAGCCCCATATGTAGAACCAAACCTTATAGATCTGAATGACCCTGCTGATTCTGAGGCAACTTTTGCAGACCCTAAAGAAGTGCACTCTGAGATAGAATTTTTGAAGAAATGGATTGTTGAGGAAGAAGCTAAACGCATTCATATTGAAAAAGAGAAGGAGCAAGCCACCTTAGATGCCATAATAGAAAGAGATACCTTGCTAAGAAGGATGGCTACTTTGAAAGAGCAAAATAAAAAATTAGAAGAGAATACCACAACTCTCCATAAGGATGTTTTTGGAGATGTTGATAATTTGAGAGCTAAAGTTCAATAATAGGAGAAATGCCTAAATCAAAGGCAAGAACCAGTTATTGCTCAAGTTCAAGCCTATAAACCTATTCAAGTTGATCCTGTAGAGCCCACTGCAAAAGCTCCAGATAAAGGGAAAGAAAAGGCTATAGGAATCCAAATAAATGAGCCTCAAGTTATACCAAGCAAACCTATACAACCCTCCATGTCGAAGTTAGATCTAGATCTTGAGAAGGCTCAAAAAGAGAGGGAAGACCTTGTAAAAGAACTTGAAAAGGTTGAGAATGAAGCTCAAGCTGTAGAAACTAGAAGGAAAATCCAATTTATAAAGTCTAATTCTGCATTGGCTTCATGGCCCAATTTGTCTATCCCACCTACAAATCCTACATCAGTTAGTGGTCCACAATTTCAACTCAGGGAATACCCCAATCTGCTCCTATGCCATCTTCCACTATTGGAACCCAAGTCCCATTTATCCCACCACAACAGTCCCAAGCTGCTCCCATAAGTCAAGCTAATATAGCTAGTACCTCAAATGTTCCTGGTTTCTAGAAGAAACCTATATACCTGGAAAAGTATAGACAGATATCATTTGCTGTTATTCCTGGTGCTTCACATCCCATATCATTTGACTTAAGGGATAAAGTGGTTAAGTTTATGGAAATAATGCTATTACTGGTGAAGAACATTTGAGGATTTTCATTGACATGTTGAATGATTATGAAGTTGAACACTAACACATGGTAATGAAATTGTTTGTGCATTCACTAATAGAGGATGCAAGGGATTGGTTCAGGAGGTTGCCTGATGACAGTATTACCTCATGGAGTGGTTTAGAGAAGTTGTTCAAAGAGCAATATGGGGACAATACTAATGCAGGATTCACATTGAACGAGTTCAACAATATCAAGAAGAATCCAAATGAGTCCACATTTTATTTCAATGTGAGATTCCAAAAAGGTATGTAAAAACTTTTTCAATTCATGAGGTTAAATGAAGACATCTGTCTCACAACCTATTTCAATGCTTTTGATAGCAAAATGGCTTATCAATTGAGGAATAAAGATCCTAAAAATTTAAGAGATGCCTATAGAGTTGCAGTAAATATAGAGAATAATAGAAAGGCATCTAGAAAACTAGGTAGGAGGGATGATCCTAAGCTTTTTAATCCTAAAAAAAATAATAAAAGGGAGGGTGACAAAACTCCTATAGGAAAAAAGCTCGAAGAACCTACTATAGGCCAAGTTTTAGAAATGCTCAAGAAGATGAAACCCACTAGTTTCAATAAGCCAAATGTTGCTAAAAGACCCCCTGTGAATAACAACAACTTCAATAGGTAGCCTAGGATGTAGAATTACCCTTACACCACTCAGTGGAAAGATGGTAAACCAATTCCCAACTAGACCCAAAATGTGAAGGATAAGGGTACTCCAGACCCCTTGCAAAGGAACACCATAAATATGAATGATGATGTACCATGGTGAGTATGTGTGATGATCTGATAGATTCTGATTCAAAAGAGCCTGAAAATGATGTTACTAGCTAGAGAATTGCTTACCAGCTACATCATCAGCAAGTACTTTCAGATGATGAGGGGTATGATACAGATAAGGTATGCAGTACATTTTCTGATGTAGGTCTCACAACTTTAAGGATGCCCTCTAAGGAGGAAATTGACAGAATTACGGCCCAAATGATTTCACAAGTCCATAGTAATTATAATTTGAGAAATAGAGCAATAAATAATGATGCAGGAAGGCCATCTAGTGTATTCATCAAAGAAATCACTCATAAGATGAATGATCAAGACAAGAAAGTCAGTGTAGATGTGCCTAAAATCAAGGAGAACAAGGGTAAGAAATGGGAACCAAAGAAGAAGGTTCAATTTTAGATAAGTGAAGCAACAAAACTAGTTGTGCAACCAAAGAAGTCAAAACTGGATGTTATCAAGCAAAATGTGGTGCCTACTACTCAAAAGACTCCGATTCCAAGTACTATTGTAAAATCGACTGTGGTTGAACCTGTTGATATGATATCCATGTTATCTCAAATTACTGTAAAAGTACCCTTGTCTAAACTTTTTAGAATTGAAGAGCATAAGAATAAGGCTTTTTCATGGTTGGGTGGAATAGCAAACAATAATATTATTGTAGATCAAACTATTTCCCAACAGACCCCATTAGTAATAGAGGACAGTGGTATCATATCACAGATTCCTCAAATGTTTCTAGATGATTCCTCAGTGGCATTCATAGAAGATATCGATCCTTTTTTCCTTAGTCTAATCATAAAGGGGAAGACCTTAAAAAATTGCATGATAGACTTAGGAGCTTCCAATACTATAATGCCTTTCAAAGCAATGCAAGCATTAGGATTGAAGGTGGATACCAAGCAAGGCAGATGCAGAGGGATGGATGCTAGGGAAGTCCCAGTCATAGGTACTATAAATGCCTTACCATTCAAATTGGCTGCATATCCTGAAGTAGAATTGACCATGTCTATCCTTGTGGTAGATATACCTCCACACTACGGAATGTTACTCTCCAGAAAATGGAGTGCTACCATGGGGGGAAGCCTACAATGTGATCTTACTTATGCCACTTTTCATATAGGGGGCAAAGCTGTCAGGTTAAATAGGGAACCAAGGGTTAACCACATCTTAGGTGAAGAAATTAACATAGATACCACTTGTTTCCTAGATACTGGGATTAATGCTTTCAGGGCTGAATTAATTATTCAGGAAGTTGAAAATTTACCTGCTATCATTGAAAATGAAGTTGAATGTTGCATGAATCCACCAAAATTATGGATAATGTTTTTTGATGGGGCTAGTTCTAAAGAGGGTGCAAGGGTTGGTGTAGTCTTTATGTCCCCTGAAAATAATACTTTTAGGTATTCATTCACCTTGAAGTTTGCCTGCACTAATAATATTGCAGAGTATGAAGCATTGCTGCTAGGGCTCAAAGTTTCCATACATCATAAAATTAAGAAATTATGTGTCATAGGAGATTCTAAACTAATTATCTCTCAAATCAAAGAAACCTACTCATCCAAAAATAGGAGATTGAAACAATATTGAAATGTAGTCTGGGATCAGATTAGATTCTTTGATGCATTTGGGATCTCATGGAGAGATAGGACCCAAAATAAGATGGCTGATCTATTGGAAAATGTAGCCATCAAGCCAAAAGAAATATTATTTGTAGGAATCCCCCAGATTGAGGTGCAAAATAGACCTTCCATACCTGACAACATTGAAAATTGGCAGGTTTTTGAAGATGACAAAGATATTACAATTTTTTTGTTAAATGAAGACAAGTATCACGGTCAAGAGATGGATTGCAATGGACTAATTGAAACCATAAATGGGAAGGAAACCATTTTTGGTCAAGAAATAATGCAATTGAAAAAAAAAAGATGCCGAAGGGGTTAGTAGTCTTGGAAAATATTTTTGATAGCCAAGACAGAGTAAAATTAGGAGTTAACGACCCCAAACCCCAGGAGTTAGAAGAAATAAACTTGGGTACTAATGAAGTTCCTAAAAGGGTTTATATTGGCCAACATCTACCTGTTGAAATTAGGAAAACATTGATTGACCTAGTTAGAAAATACAAACATGTTTTTGCTTGGTCATATGATGACCTTAAGGCTTACAGGGAGGATCTTTTCCAGCATGTCATACCATTGAAGGAAAATGTAAGACCTTTTAGGCAAAAACAGAGACCAATCAGTCCTACCCTTGCCCAAAAAATGCAAGAAGAATTGAAAAAACTGAGAAATGGTGGGATAATCAAACCAATCAGGCATTCCACTTGGGTTTCAAACTTGGTTCCTGTCAGGAAGAAGAATGGAGATATTAGACTTTGTGTAGATTTTAGAAATTTAAACATTGCATCTCTAAAAGACAATTATGGCTTACCTAATATGGAAGCCATGTTATAGCAAGTGACTGGCTCTAAATTGATGTCAATGATGGATGGTTTTTCTGGATATAATCAAGTTCTAGTAAAAGAAAGTGAATAGTTCAAGATAGCCTGCACAACCCCTTGGGGAGCATATGTGTATGTGAGGATGCCTTTTGGCTTGATTAATGCAGGAGCTACCTTCCAAAGAGCCATGATGTAGCATTTCATGAGTATATTGACAAATTTATGGTTGTGTACCAGGATGATCTCACAGCGTATTCTAATAAGGCTGAAGATCACTGCAAACATTTGGAAAAAATCTTTATAAAAGCCCTGGAATATGGAGTATCTTTAAACCCAAAGAAATGCACATTTGAGGTCACAGAAGGAAAATTATTAGGACACATAGTGTCTAAGGATGGGGTAAAAATAGATCCTAAAAGGGTAGTAGCTATTGACAAAGTCCCCAAACCAAAAAATGTGAAAGGAATTCAATCCTTTTTTGGCCAAGTCAATTTTTTGAGGAGATTTGTTACCAATTTTGCTGAAATTAGTAGACCCATCTCAAAGATGCTCAAGAAAGGAGCCGTTATAGATTAGAGTGGCGAACTTTCACAAGCATTCCAAGATATAAAAACTGCAATAAAGAATGCTCCAGTGTTGAGGACCCCAGATTATGCAAAACCCATGCATATTTTCTCTTTTGCATCATTCCATACTATAGCTGCCATCTTATTACAGAAAAATCAAGAAGGATATGAGCAGCCTATTGCCTTTTTCAGCAAGTCACTACAGCTTGCTGAACTGAAGTATGAAATAAATGAAAAGCAATCATATGCTTTGGTAAAGGCTATAAAAGCTCAGAAGTTACTTGGTAGGTGCTACTGTTATCGCTTTTGTACCTAGTGCTGCAATCAAGGATATATTCTCTCAGCAGGAAGTTTCAGGTAGGAGGTGTAGGTGGATCAATAGAATCCAAGAATTTAACATTGATATACAAATAACAAAATTAGTAAGAGGTCACAGTTTGGCCAAACTCATGACTGAAACTAATCTAGAGGCTAATCAGATAAATCTGGTCAATGATGATCTCAGAGCTGACTTATGTGACATAGACCAATGTGATTGGTACACCAATGTCATATATTACTTGCAAAATATGGAAGCTCCTCCCCATCTATCTGACAATGAAAAGAGGAATACTAAATTGTAAGCCATCAGGTATGTAATTGTCCAAAATAACCTATGGTGGAGAAATTTTGAGAGAATTCTGTTGAAGTGTGTTGATAAAGAAAAGGCAAAAGAGGTCTTGAAAGAAATCCATGCTAGAGTATGTGAAGGACACTACATGGCCAAAACTACTGCACACAAGATAATGAGAGCTAGATTCTGGTGGCCTTCTCTTTTTAAAGATGCCCAAGTTATGGTTAGAAAATGTGACCCCTGTCAAAGGTTTGTTGGAAAACTGAAATTCTCAAGAAATACTCCATTAAAGCCTGTGGAGATGCAAGCACCTTTTCAACAATGGGGTCAAGACTTCATAGGAGAGATTTTCCCCAAGTCTATCACTAGGTATTCTTGGATTCTAGTTGCCACTAACTACTTTACAAAATGGGTAGAGGCTATCCCCACAAGAAATGCAACAAGTAAAGTGGTAAATAATTTTTTGTTGAATAATATTATTTTTAGATTTGGGTGTCCACAGAGAATTGTCACAGATAATGCTATGTGATTCAGATCTGAGGAGTTCATCAAGTTTTGTGATAAATATGGAATGACAAGGTCATCATCTACTCCATATCATCCACAAGGGAATGGACAAGCTGAGTCCACAAATAAGAGCCTATTGAAGGTCATTAAGAGAACCTTGGATTATAATAAAAAGGCATAGGATTCCAGGTTACAGTTGGCAATATGGGCTGACAGAGTAACTATAAAGAAAGCAATTAGTGTAGCTCCATTTGATTTAGTGTATGGGATTCAAGCTAGAATGCCTCAAAATAACTTGATGGGACTATACAATTACATCCAGTTATATGATGATGATACTACAGATGAAATGCAAGAAAGAATGGATGAATTGGTAGGACTGACTGAAACCAAAAGAGAAGCATCTTTAAGGAACCAAAAGTTGCAATTGCAAGTCAAGACACTCTATGATAAAAGAACTGTAAGCAAAAAATTTGGAAATGGAGATTTAGTCTTAATGTGGAATGCCAGAATTGAAGATAAAGGAAAATATGGCAAGTTTGATCCTATTTGGTTAGGCCCATATCTCATTGAAAATACTTGGGGTGAAGATTCTTAAATACTCAAAGATATATTTGACAATATTCTTGAATTGACAGTTCATGGACAATTCTTGAAGAGGTATTTTTCTTGAAAAATACTTATTTTCTTCCATGAATAGTAGTTTTAGGGTTTCCTATTGTTTTGTGCTTTTTGCGCTTTTTGTAAATCCTTGTAAATATCCTTGTGCAGTTTGGTTCCTTGTTTTTGTGTGTTGTTTGTGCTCTCTAAAGAAGTTGTCATCTTACCAAATATGTGGTCTGCTCTCCTAGAGATTCTAAATTCTTGCATAGACTCAGGTAGTCTATCATCCCCAGATAGAGCCACTGTTGGTGTGATTTTTCATAGTATAGGAAATTTTCTGATATCTAGGTGAAAAATCAGTTATGTCTTTGTTTTGTGGTGCCCTCGTTTTCAAATTTAAAAAAAGAAGATATTTTCTTCAAATATTCTGGCGGAGTTTTTATCCTAATTTTTTATTTATGTCAGAATGCCTTTTGAAAACCCTTTGTGTACCTTTAATTGTGATATTTTGTTTGAAAGGATGCCAAGTTGAAGTGTTTTTTAATCACCGTTGATCTATCAGAGATCAAGGGTCAGCACATCCCTGCATCATAGAGTTGTAGGTTTTTAAGCAATGCAGGGATGCGTGATGATAAAACATGGCCCCTAATGTTTTACAAGATCTAGTACACTGCAAAAGCTCCTGTATGTCATATTTGTCAGTACTTTGCACACGGTTTTTTTTTTTCGCGATATCATTGGTGGATTCATTGGCAGAGCTATGAAGATTACTTACCAAGAAGTATCACCATTGATCTTGTCTTGATCAATGGTTGATTGATCCTCGCATAATAAAGATGCAGGTTTTTAAGTAATGTGGGGAAGTGCAGTGGTGACGCATGGCAAAGTGGGGTCAGATGTTTGTATTTCAGTATGCTACACTGCAAATGACTGATGACGTGTAATGCTAGGTATGCACAGAAGGGTTTTTGGTTGCTTAATGAATGCAATGCAGTATCACCGTTGATCCTGTATTGATCAACAGTTGATGCATCGCCGCATAATAAAGATGCAAGTTTTTAAGTAATGCAGGGAAGCGCAGTGGTGACACGTGTTCATTATGACGTCAAACACTTGCTTGCTCAAAAGAAGATACGGTATCCACTGGCGTGAAGTGTTGTCAGATAGTATGAGCTAATATGGTAGATTCCTATTGGTCAGTACAGCTAGCTAGTCATTAATACTAAATGGATTATTTCGATTGTCGATCTTGTCTTTATCGACGGTTGATACATCCCCGCATAATAAAGATACAATTTTTTAAGTAATGTGAGGAAGTGCAATGATGACACGTAGCATTTTTCAAAAGAGACTATAAAGCCTTGTTATTTTTAAATCAAGACCGTGCGATCTGATAAAATCTATGGATGGGATTCAAATTTGAGTGCAAATTGCAGGCAATGGTTACTGAGAGTAAATGTGATCCAGACTTGGTACATGTGGTTTTTAATTCATAAAAAGAACCCACGATTTCACCATTAATGAATCACCAAAGTACAGAAAGAAAAGGGCGTTCAAGATTTCAGAGCTAAGGCACAGAATTTCTCAGTTAATACTCCAATAAAATTGCAGAAGACATCATATAGTGCAGAAGTGTGATTTCTGGCGGTTAAGTGCTCTGTGACTTTCTGAGTAAAATTTGAAGCATCAGCTATTGTGAATTTTCCAAAGTTTCATTAAAAATGCCGCCCCGAAAAGAGTTTACTAGATAAAAGGATTATCTAAAACGTTTAGTGCATGATGATTTTCTTGAACAATTCCCCTTATCAGTGCATGAAATAACTAAGGGAAGGGAGATCATTCCAAAAAACCCTACATTAGTTGTGGCAGAAGGATTTTATGGCAAAGCTAATTGGATAAGGGATGATCAGGTTTCCATGGGAGGTTTGGAGTTGTTTAAGAAATGGTTTTCAGAGCAAAAACTGGACACTCCTATGAGCAATGTATGGAAATTTGACATTGGAAAATTAGTAGTCCCCACTGTTTTCTTTGATAGTGATTTATTGATGGACTTGGCAAAGAGGTATTATCCTATCACAGGGTGGGTAAAAAATCATTTAGGGGTCAACCTTTTTAGGGTTTTCCCTGAATTTTTTAGTGAAGTTTTCAACCTAAACCCTAACCATGTTGTGCATGAAATCATTGATCTGGATGATTTGCAAGCTAGATATGATGCACAATGAGTGTACTTGAGAATAGGGCCACTATAGGAGCATGTTTCTAGGGTTAGAAATTTGCCTGTGATCACAACCAGTACTCCAAAGCCATTGTTAAGAAGACATTTCAATCTGAGAGCTCAAGC
This sequence comes from Cupressus sempervirens, assembly GCA_028749045.1. NCBI lineage: Eukaryota > Viridiplantae > Streptophyta > Pinopsida > Cupressales > Cupressaceae > Cupressus > Cupressus sempervirens. The sequence goes on along the minus strand of CM053786.1, from coordinate 36,158,796 downwards.
ACTATATTTTTCTCTTTGCAAGATCTTGGGGATAAATGAGGGTGATCAAATTCCAGGTTCTGTGGTCCTTATAATTGTTCAAACCCTTCAATTCGGAATGAGTACCATTTTGGATTTTGCCACTTTCCTAGCAAAAGAGATTCACAACGGTCTGGTTGGAATAGCAAAGGGGAAAGTAAACAAACCATTCTGTTGGTATTCATTGATGATGCATGTATGTTTATACAAAGGATATAATTTTTTCTCCAAAGGTATGGAGTTAGAAACCATAAAGGATGGAGAAAGGAATCCAGTACAATTATGGAGTGTGGACATGACTTCAGAGGCCACTAGTGCTAGTTATGTAAGATTTGACAGGTATTTTGCATCAAAGCTTAGACTGCTTTTAAGAGGAGATAGCCCTAGAATCCCACAAGCATTATTAGAATTGGTCAGACCCAAGGACCATGCTAAAGGGATACTTGTCAGTCACAACTGGGGGGATATAATTCCCTACAAAGTTTCAATAGTAATAAGAGTTTATGGTTTCTTAGGAAAAGCTCATGTGTTACCTTTTCATGTACCTTTGAAGATAGGGATAGCCGAGCTCTTATGGCAGATAGGTACTATAGATGAGAGGGAATTGGTCAAGAAGGGCACTTTCTTTCCAATGGTTACTGTAGTGCATGATTTTGTTTTTGTTAAAAAGGGGTGGAAGAATTTAAATTTGTTTTTGAATAAATATAACATGGAAGAATCTCATGCCAAATTCATTGACCCTGAAGGCTTCTATGATCTATTAAGAGAAAGGGTGAGAGCTTCCCATATGGTACATCGGGTTTACTATCTGGAAGATATAATCAAAAATATTTTCACATTGCAGAAGCAAGAATTAAGGAAAGAGAAATGGATAGTTTTCAGTAAAAACATGGAATTCATTAATGCTTTTGACCCCCAGTACGACCCATTGAAAGATAAGAAATAATAGGGAGATAAAATATAGGCATTAATGAATAATTTTGCTATAATAATTTAGACTATGAATGAAAAGAAAGATATATTTATTAAGGCACACCCAGACAAGGTAGCAGAAATACAAAGAAGAATGATTGGTAGAAATGTAATAACTCTTGGCCAATATACATTGCAGAGAAGGGCAGGTTATGTCATGGTTCAGAGTGTGCAATAGGTACCCACTCATGAGAAGCCAAGGCCAAGAAGTCTATTTGCAGCCAGCTCTCCAAAAAGATGAAAATTGGAGCAGGGGTCTTCCTCTTCTCAAAAGGAACAATATTCCCCAAGCCAGTCTCCAATCCAAATAGATGATGAGGCATCTCTAAAGGAACAGCTTAGACAAATGGGAGGAGATGGGGATGTGATTGTCAGTTCTATAGACCTGGATGTTGGAGAGCCACAAGAACCTCCTACACCTTCCTTGGATCTGACCATTGCTGATTACCAAGGTAAGGAAATTGACCCAATTGTTGCCCAGGCTTTTGAAAGATTTATTAATGATGAAAGTTTTGTAAGATCTAGGGCTTTTGCTCAATTTTTATGGAGATTAAATATAAAGAATTTTGAGAAAGCCCGTGAGAAGATGAAGGCTGAGCAACCAAATAAATCTGACCCAGTTATCAAGAAAGAGGGAAAATCAAAGTTTTTGAGTGATTTTGCCCAGTTCACTCCTGAAGCTGGAAGGCAAATAGTTAGACAATCAACAGTCCTCCTTCTGCCAGAATGGGATATAGCAAATGCTATATGTTTTTTATTCAGTAAGAAAGCAGAAGGATGTTCGACTGACAACTGTTGAAGAAGTCTTACTAGCTCATAGAGGGATCAAATTTAGTGATGACCACCAAGCCCTTTTTTTGTGGTCAATAGATAAGAGAGAAAGTACCAGGATTCATGAGTTTCCCACTATAGAACATACTAGTACATTGACAGTATATAGGGCTGGTGAGGTAAGTAGTAAACAAGTAATGGGAATGGCTTTAGAAATGCTAAAGTTGGGTGGTGTTGTATCTGGACAAGAAGAAGATAAGTTTTCCCAACTCAATGCTATGTTTGAAGAAGTTTTGAAGGCATATGAGGAAAGGGGTATACGGATACAATCATTGGAAAACAAAATGTCTCAAATGGAGAGGATACTGGGGAAAAGAAAAATGGGAGAATCCAGTGCACCTACAATTGCATACCCTTCACAGCCATTGGTTGGATCTAGATCAACGCCTATTATTGAAATACCTGACACACCTAAAAGGCCCCAATTCTATACTGCAGAGGAATTTGAAGAAGAAAAACCAAAATTGCATGAGTTGCAGATAGAATTGAGAAAACAGTATGAAGAAAAATTAAAGCAGGGTGTAATATATCTGAGGGATAAAATACAATGGTCAATTTTTTTTTATCAGTTGACAAGAATTGCAGCCCTCATGGATGAGTTGAACAGGGATAAGGATAAACTAACTCTTCTTGCGTAGAAATGGAGGGAGAGAAATAATGATATTACAATCATATGTATATCTGCAGTCCAAATGCCTTATCATCAAGTTGAGAAGATTTTTGATTTATTAAATAAGCTAGAGAATTTTGATGATGAAAGAGATTCTTTGCAGAGAAGATTAACACTCTGTTTTTCCCAATACATTGCTGAAAAATTCACCCTACTTCCTTGTGCTTTAGAATCTGTTGATACAATAAAAGAAAAGGAAAAGTGGAAAAGGGAGATGGATGAGTTATTCAATGAAATAATAATAAACATCATGAGTGAAACTAGCCATTGGTTCTGGGCAAAGACAAATGAAGAGCTAGTAAAAATACAATTATTTTATACTGCTATGAGGAAAGAATTTGATGTTTTAGAAGAAAATGCAAATTCTTTAATAATGATACAAAGAGAAGCTCTGAAATTTGATTGGCCAGATGATGATGCTTTTAATAAATGGAAAATTCAGTTTCTAGAACAAATGTCAGAAGATGAGGAGGAAAATGTCAAAGTAGAAGTCACCCCCGAAGTTAATAATGAGGACGTGGAAAATCCCTAGGTTGAAGTAAATTTACAGGTAACTAAAGACGATACATCACTTTCAAACCTCATGTCTATTTACTCTGAGGATGAAGAATAATTGGAGAATCAGATCCTATCTTCTTGTTAAAACAAATGAGAAGTATAACAGAAAGGGACCCACCCAGGATGGTTTGTTTTGTTAGCTTTCTGTTATTTATTTTTTGTCTTTTACTATAGACATTCGTCAATATCTTTTAGGGGACACATGTCACTCTCTTTAGCCTAAAGCTTGTTGCATCTCACATTATTTAAGTGAGATTCCAAGGCTAAAGATGGGTTCAAATTCTATTTCTTCTAAGTATTGTGCTTAGTCTGGTTTTTGGTCCAAATTTTGAAAGCAAGTTTGTAATGTATTTTTTTGCAAATTCTCTAAGAATACATGAATAGGGAATGGGCTGCATTTCTTTTTGAAGGCCATTCTGAGTCTATTGTAAAGGATATACCATTTTCAAAGGAAATGAATACAACTTATGAACTATCCCCATATCAATTCTTTCTGAATTTTTTCTTCTTTTAAATACTTAGCTATCTTGATGTGGTATAAGTAAAAGCTTGTGCAATTGAATGCAATCTAGTTGGGTTGTATATCCATTTATCATTGTTGTTAATTCAATGGATTAAGTAAAGGCTTTGATGAATGTGATAAGATTCCATAAGTATTGAAAAGGATTTTTGAATGATAAGTTCTGATAAGAATTGCTGATAAAATTTGTTGTAGGGCAACAAATTAGATCTAAGAATTTGCTATAGACTCTGAACCCCAATGGATTAGGCACTGATCAAGTTATTTCAGCTGAGGGAGAAAAATCTTACAACTGGTTTTTCAAATGCATCATCAAGTGAAATTTTACTTTTATTTCCTGTAGATCTTCAAAGTTGGCCAGCACTTGTCTGCACGGAATGTTTTAGCTTCAGTTAGCCATTGTTGTTGAAAACATCTGCAGATCTATAGAAGACTTCTTGGCCATATCTATTTATGGGATGTGTTTATCAAGTTAGTAAGAATTATGTATATTTTTGAGGATCTTAAAATGAGAATCAGAATGAAACTAAGAATAATCCTCATACAGTTGTTTTAGTTTTGAACCATCCCTGGGTACACCCGCCCTGGTTTTGCAGAGCCAAAAGAGTAGAAAACCATTTGTGGTTTTGTTGAAGTTGGGTCCAAATACCTTACATATGCCATTTTAAATAAGAATAGGCTGATCTTTAGATTGTGTATGTACTGTCATTTTGGTATTAAGCATTTTGTCGCTTAGTAGTTTTAGTACTTTTTAAAACACCAACAAAACCCATGCATATTTTTTCTTTTGCATCCTTCCATACTATAGCTATAGTCTTATTGCAGAAGAATCAAGAAGGATATGAGCAGCCTATTGCCTTTTTTAGTAAGTCACTGTAGCCTACTGAACTAAAGTATGAAATAAATGAAAAGTAAGCATATGCTTTAGTAAAGGCTGTAAAAGCTTTCAGATTTTACTTGGTAGGTGCTACTGTTATCGCTTTTGTACCTAGTGCTGTAGTCAAGGATATATTTTCTTAATAGGAAGTATCTGGCAGGAGATGTAGATGGATCAATAGAATCTAGGAATTTAACATTGACATACAAATAAAAAAGTTAGTAAGGGATCAAGGTTTGGCCAAACTCATGGCTGAAACTAATCTAGAGGCTAATCAGATAAATCTGGTAAATGATGATCTCAGAGCTGGTTTATGTGACATGGACCAGTGTGATTGGTAAACCAATGTCATATATTACTTGCAACACATGGAAGCTCCTCCCCATTTGCTTGAAAATGAAAAGAGGAATACTAAATTGTAAACCATTAGGTATGTAATTGTCCAAAGCGACCTATGGTGGAAAAATTTTGAGGGAGTATTATTGAAATGTGTTGATAAGGAAAAGGCAAAAGAGGTTTTGAAAGAAATGCATGCTGGAGTGTGTGGGGGGAACTATATGGCCAAAACTACTGCACATAAGATAATGAGGGCTGGATTCTGGTGGCCTTCCCTTTTCAAGGATGCTCAAGTTATGGTTAGGAAATTTGATCCTTGTCAGAGGTTTGCTGGAAAGCTAAAGTTCTCAGGAAATACCCCATTGAAGCTAGTGGAGATTCAAGCACCTTTTCAACAATGGGGTCTGGACTTCATACGAGAGATTTTCCCGAAGTCTAGCACTGGCTATTTTTGGATTCTGGTTGCTACTTACTACTTTACAAAATGGATAGAGGCTATTTCCACAAGAAATGAAACAAGTAAAGTGGTCAATAATTTCCTATTGAATAATATTTTTTCCAGATTTGGCTATCCACAAAAAATTGTAACAGATAATGCTATGTGCTTCAGGTTTGAGGAATTCATCAAATTTTATGATAAATATGGAATGACAAGGTCATCATCTGCTCCATATCATCCACAAGGGAATGGACAAGCTGAGTCCATAAATAAGAGCCTATTGAAGGTCATTAAGAGGACCTTGGATGATAATAAAAAGGCATGGGATTCCAAGTTATAGTTGGAAATATGGGCTGACAGAGTAACTGTAAAGAAAGAAATTGGTGTAGCTCCATTTGATTTAGTGTATGGGATTCAAGCCAGAATGCCTCAGAACAACTTGATGGGACTCTAAAATTACATCCAGCTATATGATCAAGATACTACAGATGAAATGCATGAAAGAATGGATGAATTGGTTGGATTGGCAGAAACCAGAAGAGAAGCATCTCTAAAGAATCAAAAGCTGCAATTGCAAGTTAAGACACTCTATGATAGAAGAACTGTAAGTAGAAAGTTTGAACATGGCGATTTAGTCCTGATGTGGAATGCCAGAATTGAGGATAAAGGAAAACATGGAAAATTTGATCCTATTTGGTTAGGCCCATATCTAATTGAAAATACTTGGGGTGAAGATTCTTATATACTCAAAGATGTATTTGACAGTATTCTTGAATTGCTAGTTCATGGACAATTCTTGAAGAGGCATTTTTCTTTAAAAATACTTATTTTCTCCATGAATAGTAGTTTTAGGGTTTCCTATCATTTTGTATTTTCTGTAAGTCCTTGTAAGTATCCCTGTGCAGTTTGGTTGTTTGTTTCTATGTGTTGCTTTGTGCTCTCTAAAGAATTTGTCATTTTTGCACCAAGTATGTGGTCTGCTCTCCCATAGATTTTGAATTCTTGCATAGACTCAAGTAGTCTATCATCCCCAGACAGAGCAACTATTGGCTTGAAATTCTGTATAATAGGTTTTGTCTTGCCCAGATAAAATTTTAGGTTTTGATCCTTTAGATGGTGATTAAGTTTCCAACTAAGTGCGTATTTTTATTAGGTTAGTCCTTTCTTCCTTTTAAAATTTTCCTTAGCACAAGATTTTAAAAAAAGGGGAGGGAAGGAAGATTAAGCAAATGATTTTATTCACCTATTTTACCAAGCCGTCAGATTTCTTTAAATCTATGGTTGTTGCTAGCTCACCATGAGGAGATGCGAGAGAATTAAGCATAGCGAGTTGGCAATGTGATGACACATGTACATGGTCATCAGGAATAATAAATTTGGTGTCCAAATTACTCCAGCAAGTCACTAAGTTGCTATCAGAATATACAAGCAAGTTGTCAATAGTGACATAGCGAGGACGAAATCAGTGCTAAAGGTAGTTTGTTTTTTATGACCAGAAATGATTTGGAAATGCTCAAAAAATTTCTTTGCAGACAGTGCTACTTTTCTTGGTGCCTATTTTTCGGTGGGTCATTGCATCGCTAGCCGGATATTGTTATGTTTTTCCAGTAGCGACATAATGAATGACCCAACAGTCAAAAAACACAGCAGAACCTGAGATAAAGTATGATTAAAATATATATGTGCATGCCAGCATATTTTGCCAGCTCAGCAATAGATGTAGCTCAGCAATAGATGTACCATGGACCCACTTCTTGAGAATATAATAAAAGGTTTTCTGATCATAAGATTGGGCCAAGATCGAGGGTTGTCATTAGCTTGCTATGAAGAAATGCTCAGAAGTTAAGCATAGTGAGTTAGCGATGTGATGGCCCACCATTGATTCTTTGAAAAGTCATTTCAAATGTATGCCACATGATTAATATAAGATCAAAGGCTATTGCTAGCTCACCATAGGAAGATGCTCAAGGTATAAGCATAGCGAGTTAGCAATGTGATGACATGTGTACATGGTCATCCATGGGCCCAATCTAAAGCACTAGCATTGAAGGAAAGATTTAGGTGGAGCTATCCCATTGGTTTGATTGCAAATATGTTAAGTAAGGAAATGAGCCAGCTTAGTTGTCATTACCAGATCGCCAGTTTTTCCAAGAATTGATGGCGCATTTTTTTTAAAAAAAGGAGAAGGTTGGTGACATTCTGTACTGTGCATTTATGATGAACGAAGATTTCGCATGTGAGAAAAAGGCAGAGTATAATATATAAGATTTTCTTTTATTATTCACTACAGTCCACTCCAGCAAAGATTTTATTTTCTCTGAGCATAGGCACCTATTGATCATTTCATGCTTCAGCATTGGTGAAGACGTGAAGATAGTTTCATATCTATTTGAAAGTAGTTGTAGAAGTTCAAAAGAGGATAACTTTGGCAAAATCAAGTAAGTATTCGATCATAACTTCTGTAATATTCCAATTATTACAATCAAGATGCCTCCTAAGAAATCATTCTCTGGGCAAGTTAATTATATGAATATGAATGTCCATGATGATTTCTTAGAATTACTCCCAGGATCCACTATAGAGTCTGCACAAGTCAAAAGATTAATTTCATTGAGTCCTAGGCTTAAAATTGCCAATGGCTTGTATGACAAGGGGAACTGGGTAAGGGATGCAGTAACCAATAAAACTAGACTTGTTTTGTTTAAAAAATGGTTTTTAGAGAGGAATTTGTTTTCCCCTCATGCTAATATATGGAGTTTTGACTTGGGAAAGTTAGTAGTTCCTAGTGTTTTCATGGACTACAACTTGCTAGAAGATATTGCCAAATACTATGACCAAGCCATTAGGGTTGTGAGAAGAAGTGATGGTGTGCCTCTAGTATCAATTAACCCTAAAGAAATTAGAGAGGTTTTTCACTTAGAACCATTATCAGATTTCCATGTGCCAATCAATTTGCTAGAATTGGAAAAGGTAAAGCGAAAAAGGATATAATTAGGGGAGGTGCATTGAGGGAACACATTGGTACCATAGGGACTCTACAAGTAATAACTGCGGCCTCTAAAGAACCTTTTAAGAAGAGCCTTTTCACTTCTCAGGCTGTAGAGATATACAAGACCCTGTGCCGTGTTCTTGGTGAAGATGAGTAGGATTTCATGCCCATTGACCTCATGTATATGATGATTCAAATTGCCTCTTTTGGTGTAGATGTCATTTTTGATTTTGCCTCCTTTCTAGCTGAAGAAATTCACATTGGTTTGGTTGGAATTGCGAGAGGTAAGATGGAGAAAGCTTTTGGCCACTATTCCTTATTAATGAACATGTTTTTTTTCAAGGGGGTAACATATTTTGGTAATGAGATGAAATTAAACAGAGAAGAAAATGGGGAAACATTGCCAGTCCAGTTATGGAGTGCAGATATGACTTGGGATGCAAATAAAGCTAGTTTTGTTAGATTTGATAGATATTTTGCCTCTAAATTGAGATGTCTATTTTTGAGTGATAATCCCAGGATCCCTAAAGTATTAATGAATCTCATAAGACCTATGGATAGCCCCCATAATTTGAAAGTTTCACACAATTGGGGAGATATTATTCCATACCCTATTTCCACCATTTTTAGAATTTATGGTTTTAAGGGGAGCCCTCATGTCCTACCTTACCAAGTACCCCTAAAGATAGGGATGGCAGAAGTCATATGGCAACTAGGAGGAGTAGAGGAAATGTTCTTGTCAAAGAGGCAACTAGGGTCAATCTTCCCTACTTGCATAGTGGCCCATCAATTTCTGATTACTAAAGGAGGATGGCTCTTTTTGTACAAAATTTTGGATTATCTCCCACTCTCGTTTTTGTGATTCTGAGGGATTTTTCAATCAGACTCCGAGGCATAGGATCAAGCTATGACTAGTAAAACATGATTCATATTACCTAGAAGATATTATAAGAAATAGATTTTCTTTACAAGAATAGGAAACTAAAAAAGAAAAATGGAGAGTTTACTCCTGGGTCCTAGAATTTTTTCATTATTTTGATCAGAATTATAGTCCTGTAGATAATGCTAATATAGAGGCTGACAGAATAAATAAGCTCATAAATAACTTCCTTGCAATAATGGAAACCATGAATGAGAAGAAACAATTTTTTATTAATTCTTCTCCTGATAAGGCTAGAGAAGTCATGAAGAGGTTAGCCTTCACTCCTAATATAGGGGTTGGTCAAATAATTGTACATAAAAAACTTGGTTACACTCTAATTCATAATAAAAAGACTCCTATAGATAAGGGAAAACAAATAATGGGTTCCACCAGTATAGTTTTAGAGGAGAGACCTGATGAGCCTAGTCCAAAGAGGTAGAGGGTAATAAGAGAACGGAGACCTCAAGCTGAGGAATATTCACCCACCCAATCTCCTTTGAGAATTTGAGAAGAGCAACTCACAGGTGAGCAAGTTGAAGAGATTGGATCACAAGGAGGTGTTTTTATTACCCAAGCATAATTGGATGAAGGTAATCCTCTAGAGCTTCCTCTCCCAAGTTTGGATCTGATAAGAGCTAATTATAGAGGCAGGGAATTGGATCCTGTATTAGAACAAGCAAGTCATCAATTTTTAACTGATGACAATTTTGTAAAATCAAGAGCTTTTCAGCAATTTGCGTGGAGAACAAACATGAACATCTTTGAGGAGAGATGAAAAAGGATGAAGACAAAGCACCCAGAAATGGATGAAGCTTCCATACAAAACTAGATAAAAGAAGAAATGATGAAGGAATTCTAGAACATTACTCCTGAAGAAGGAAGGCAAATGGTAAAGACCTCTAACATATTATTGTTTCCAAATTGGGATATTGCAGATGCTTTAATTTTCAATTTTGTTTCAAGAAAATTGGAATTGCAAGACCCAACTAAAAAGGATTTCCAAGGAACTACATTCATTGAGGATCAAGCTACTTTGGTCAGTTGGTCATTGAAAAAAGGATCTAGAGCCACATCATTGCAACCAGATGAGTTTGGGTTGATGGGAAACATACTTGTAAGAAGGGTTGCTAACACTTCCCATGTACAGGCAGCCTATTGGAATGTGAAGTCTTCCCAGTTTCTTTTGGCCATTGGTAAGAAAGAGGAACATGTTATGTTTGAGTTAGAAAGAAAGTATGAGAAAGTGGTGGAGGCATACAACAAAGAGGTAAAGAGGAGGATTGAGCTTGAAAATAAGCTATTGGAACTATCCACCAGGCCTAGAATAACCTATCCTCATCCCCCAGTATACCTTTCAAGTCTACCCCCCTCATTGAAATGCCAGATACACCCTAGGGACCGTGATATTATATTGCTGAGGAATTTGAAGAAGAAAAGGCTAAACTATGGGCCTTACATATAGAGTTGGAGTCTAAATATGAAGATAAACTCATAAAAGCTCTTACATATCTGGGAGAAAGAGTTGAATGGCCATTAATCTATCATCAATTGGTCAGGCTGATTAACATCTGGGAGGAATTAAAAGGAAGTGATGAGGCTCTGAAGCCTATTGTGGACAAGTCGGTAAGAAGAGAAAAGGAAGTAACCTTTTTGTGTTTATCTATTATAGATAATTCCCATGATCAGATTGAAAAAATCTTTGATATGGTTTCTGACCTTGCTAACTTTGATAATAAGAGGACACATTTATAGAAAATAGCAATAAATCATTTAGACAAATTTAGGAGTCAAAATTTCAAATTATTTCCTCATGCCCTGGATAAGAAAAATAATTTAAAAAGCAAAGAAGAATGAACAAAAGAACTTGATGATGCATTCTATTTAAGAATGAATCAAGTAGTAAATGAAACCAGGCATGCATGGTGGGTCACCACAATAGAGGAGATGGTGAAAGCCAAAATATTCTTTGATTCTTTAAAACGAGATTTCATTGATATTAATAATATGGCTGATTATGTAATAAAAAAATAGAAGGACATTTTTCATTTCAGCTAGCTAAATGATGCATTATTTGACAAAGGATGGCAGAAATGGTTTCTAGCAAACAGTTGGATGCAGATTACACTGATAGTGATAATGTGTAGGATGAGGGATTCCAAACCACTGATACTATCATTTCTCAAAACCAATTAGAAGAAGAAGACAAGAGAAACCTGTCACTTTCAGTTACAAACTCAGGACCACAGGATGCTGATACGGCTAGAGAAGAAGACAAGATAGAAGTTGTTCCTGCCACCCGAGATAAAGACGAAGAAAGGCTATAGGTGGAAGTTAATATGCCATCATCAGAACAAGTTTCATCATTGGCTAATTTGGCAGTTACTTATATAGAGAAAATAGATCAATAACCAATTAGCAACACAAAATCGTATAACAAAAGCTGATTCACTTAAAAGAATGTTTTGATCTAGGACATCTTCTGTTACCCGCATTTTGTCTTTTTGTGACAGGTGTAGGTAAATATTCTTTGTAAAGGACAGTTGTCTTTTCTTTTAGCCTGAAGCTTCTTGCATCTCACACTATTTAAATGAGATTCCAAGGCTAAAGAAGGGTCCAAATTCTATTTTTCTAAGTGATATGCTTAGTCTGTCTTTGGTCCAAATTTTTGAAAGCAAGTTTATGATGTATTTTCTCTGTCAATTCTCTGAGAATACATGAATATAGAATGAGTTGTGTTTCTTTGTGAAGATCATTCTGAGTCTATTGTAAATGATATACCATTTTCAAAAAAAATGAATACAAATTGTGAACTGTCCCCATATTATTCTTTTTGAATCTTGTCTCCTCTCAATTACTTGGTTGTCTTGATATTGTATAAGAATAGGCTTGTACAATTGAATGTAATCTATTTAGGTTATATATCTATTTATCATTGCTGTTAATTCAATGGATTAAATAAAAGCTTTGATGAATGTGATAAGGTTTATTTAGTAATGGAAAGGGTTTTGAATGATGAATTTTGATAAGAATTGATGATAGAATTTGTTGTAAGGCAACAAACTAGATCTAAGAACTTGCTATAGACTCTGAACCCCAATGGATTAGGCACTAATCAAGTTGATACAACTGAAGGAGAAATATATCATAAATGATTATCAAAATGCAGCATCAAATCAAATTTTACTTTTATTTCTTGTAGATCTTCAAAGCTGGCCAGCACTTGTCTGCATGGAATGTTTTAGCTTTAGTTAGCCACTATTGTTAAGAACATCTGTAGATCTATAGAAGAATTATTGGCGATATCTATTTTATGGGATGTTTTTATCAAGTTAGTAAAGAATTATGTATATGTCGGAGGATTTTGAAATGAGAATCAGAATGAAACTAAGAATAATCCTCATATAGTTGTTCTAGTTTTGAATCATCCTTGGATACACCCACCCTAGTTTTGCAGAGCCAAAAGAGTAGAAAACCATCTGTGGTTTTGTTGAAGTTGGGTCCAAATAATTTACATATATAATTGTTATTAAGAATAGGCTAGTCTTTAGATTGTGTATGTATTGTCATCTGGTATTAAGCATTTTATCGCTTAGTAGTTTTAGTACATTTAAAAACTCCAACAGTAGCCTGATCTAGTATCTTCTTCAAATCATCCTGTGCAAGGGGATTGATGTTATAAGCTAATATATTAGAAACATCCTTGATAGTTACTATTTTAGTATCCATAGTAATTACATGTTGAGGAATAACACTCAAAAATTGTGTTTCTTTTACACTTTGTTCCTCATGGTACTCTTCCTCATCTGTTGCCTGGTCATCTTTTTGCATTTCTATTCTTTCCTCAATAGTTTCATCTTGGTCATCTTCTTCATCATCATTCACTTCAATGGGCACTTCCTCACCTTCTTGGACTATAGTTAACCCATAAGTAAGCTTCCACATTTGAGTGGTCTTCTTAACTACATCGTCAATGTTATTTAGCAAAATGCTAAAGGCTCTATATTTAGGTACAAACCTGACTGCATACTTCTTCACAACCTTAGAAATCTATGCCTTAGTTAGTTTAGACATTAATTGTGCAAGTGAGGTTTCTCTAATTTGTCTCTCCAAGTTTAAACAATAGTGCCATTTTTTCTCAACTCTATCATATAGACTCTTTGGCATTAAGTTGGCAAGTTCTAGTGGAGTAGTCTTGAATTTTTCCATCATAGCATATATGGCCTCCTGCACTTGATTTTTCTCTACTTTACCCATATTATCAAAATCAACATGACTAAATCCTAATAAATCTACACTATTCTTAACATTTGCATGTAAAATTTTCAAGATTTGACAAAGGATTCTGACTCACCACATTAAATTGGCTATTGTCTCTGACTCCATTTTCTCTTCATTGAAATCTACTTGTGCAACATATTTACTTCTTAATCTCTTCTTCTCTTGACCTTCTTGCTCCATTGGTTTGGTCTTTTCCTTAGCCTTTTGACCTGTTGCACATGTACTATCCCTTGTAGTAGCTGTAGTTAGGTTGGGCTGACTAAACTTAGCTACCTTCTTAGCTTTAGTCATTGGTTGGACCTTAGCTTTCCTCTTCTTTGGCTTAGTAGGAGTAGGTGCTTCCTTGGCTTCTTCTCCCTTGACACCTTCATTCTCCTCCTCTTCTTGCTCTTCTCCCATACCTTGTGTCAAAGCTAGTGGTGCATGTTCTTGGGTTTCTTCATCCTTTTGATCCTCCTCCTCCTCCTCATCATCTTCTTCTTCTCCTTCTTCTTCTTCTTCCTTGGTAGCCTCTCCAAAATTAGCTTTCAACTTCTTCACTATCTTCTCCTTTTTCTTCATAGCAGAGGTAGTCTTGAGTTCCATGGTAATCTTGGGTTTTACCATCTCATAATTTCCAAATACTTTTGGAGTTTTATCTACCTCTTCTACCAGTAATGTAGTAATATCTACAAAGGCTTCATCTACATTTATTTTATAACCTAAGGGTCTCAACCATCTCACCCCTGGTGTAGCAACTTGCACAAAAGTATAATCAGCATCCACTAGAAAACATACATCATCATAGTGTTTCTCTACTAGTGGCACTGGTATTCTCAATCTTTCCTTCATTGACTTCTTGAAGTCTTCAAAATAAATTGTCATCAAATATTCAACACTCTCTCCTAACAATTCAATGTATTCTCCAATTTGCACTGCTACTGATCTATTTGTTTTCCATCCCATAGTGCCAAATGAAGGGAATTGGTTTTGTGCATAAAAGAATATACAAATCAATATAGAACCAAATTTTCATTGTGCACTCTTTTTCTTCCTTATAGCTCCAAGGTTCTCCATTATTTGTTGCAACTATAGCTTTGTAAGTTCATATGTGTGATCTTTCTTGACAATTTTGTATCCCATATCCATAGCTATATAGGGCACATTGTTTAATCTACTAGATTGATAGAACTTGTGTGAAATCACCCTTACAACAAATTCTATTAGAGGATTACTAACCATGTCTATTGTCATGCCTGTCTTGTTCCATATGGCTCCAATATTTTTCTAAATTATCTCCTTTGAATCACTTAGTGTTTTAGGCCAATCTAGAGTTAGGTAACTGGTAACCCTATGGATTATTCTCTTAGTAATTTTGATAGGTCCATTGTCCAACCATAATGAACCATCAAAAATTTAGCTACGCACTATCCTAGTCCATTCTATTAGTTTGTGGTGGCTAATCAGGAAAGTATTGTACATACTTCATAAATTCTTTGGGAATTTTTTTTGGGAACTATTCATAGATTTTCCATTTTTGGATTCACCACTAAAGTAATCGCTAATTTCTGGCCAACATGTAGTAAACCTAAAGTGGTTTAATACTTGTATAAAAGTGCTTAGGGTTAGGGTTGTTTTATAGTTGTGATGCAAAATTGGCTCTTGTGGTGGTATTGAGTTGTAAGGGATTATGGATTATAATCAGGTTGTAATCACTAGATCATAGAAATATCAGACTTGCTATTTGGTGGATGTAGCCCAGGGATTGGGTGAACCATGTTAAATCTTGGTGCCTTGTGTTCTTTTTTTTGTGATCTATTATTTTTTTGTTATTGGTTATATTTGCATGTAATTGTTATTTTTTGTCCATGGTTTAATCCTAACACATTCTATCTTAAATACAATGAAAAAATCTAGGGCTCATATCAACCCCTTCTTCTCAACAATTTTGAACTCTTATTTCAAAACACCATTATCACAGAGTCTGCCATATGCTTCCCTAATCTTCATATCACCAATACTACCAATTTTATAGTTATAGCATTTTCTTACATCTTGTACCATTATCACATTCAGTGGAATCATCAACAATGCACCATAAGGGTCTTGCTTGTATGCAATGTCAGGAATAGCTTTGAAAATGGGTTGCTTGACCTTATTACTCACTAACTAAACATTCAAAACTTTCTTTCCCTCTACATTCTTTGAACTTGATGCCATAATGTGAAACTAGGGTTTATGAAAAACTTAAACTACGTAGCTCAACTCTTGATAAATACCTTATGAAATCTAACAAATTGGTGAAGAATCACTGCTAGAATCTTTTACAACTACTTTGAATATATTTTTAGATCACCTTCTACTCTTCTCGCTCTTTCTCAAATTTGAAATGATGCAAAATGAGCTAAAATTGATTGAATACCCTTTGAAAACCTTACAATAAATGTTGAGTGCTTGCACAACTATAAGCTCAACATCAACAAATTTTAGGCACACTTGACATCTATTAAAATTTCAATCACTTGGTATCCACTACAAGATTGACATTAACTAGCTAGATTGTAAGCTTGACATCTTCTAGCATTTCACTTGGCACACATAGGAAATATTTTATGCTTGGCAACAACACGAAAAACTTAAAGATTTATCTTGAATTCCTAACAAAATCTTGCATTTTTATTGATGCTAATGTAATCTTTTCAATACTAATTTCCTTTGGAACTTATGTATGATATAGACTTTAAATATCAGTCCCACATACCTCTTCATTTCCTAGTTTGATGAGGTGTGGTCACCTAACCTATTGGGTGAAGTGACCCCTTCTCCATTTGATGGACTACAATCATCCTTCCTTTTCTATGTCTTTTTCATTTCATCTTTGACCTTTTCAACATTTTCCTTGCCTTTTCCTTTATCAAATTCACAATTTGGTGCCTTTGACCTAGTTGGACAATACCTATTGATGTGACCAGTCTTCAAACAGCTAAAACATCTAGTTTGCCTCAACCACCTTTGGTAGTTAACTCTAAAGTGTGTCCTAATAAAATTCTCAGGAACACGTCCATATTATTCACAATAATTATAGCTATATCTTGTATTATAATCCTAGTTATAAGAGTTACCATTATTCCTTACCTTTGCTTGCCTGTTTGATGACCACATGGGTTTAGATGTGTATTCAAAAGCTCTATGTCTATACTTCTGATAGTTGTAGCAATATCCTTCAAATATTTGTGTCTACATGGTCTTGGCTCTACATTCATGTGCTTGATGACCTTATTTGTTGCACTTATGAAAATAAACCATGTTCTTAGGCTTGACATTTTGATTTCTAGTCTTGCTCTTGCATACATTAGTGGTATATCCTTTCTTACCACAATTATGACAAGTGGGTTTGGAGTTCTTGTTAGAAGTAGTAGATCACCAATATAACTAAGAGGGGAGGTGGATTATTTATGTATCAATTTAAAAAATTTCTTAATTAATCAACCAAAGTAAATAGTAATCACAAAGAAATGCATGTGCACAAGTACACCAAACATTGACTGGGGAAACCCTTAATCAGAGGGAAAACCCCAGTGGGAATGATGCCCACAAAAATAATGTACTAATCTAAATATTCCTTGTTAGAGGATAGACCCTAGTAGGAGTCTATTATAGTACTTAGTACAAAGAGTCCCTATTAAAAAACTTTGAATCCCTATTCAAAGATTCTAACCAGGTTAGGAGTTGTAGAAGGTAGCTGAATCCACTATCCAAACAAGTTTAGGATCATATCAATGAACCTAGTGTCCAATTGATCTCAATACTATTCCATTCAGAATAATAGATGTGAAATAGTCTCTTTCCTCTTTCTTTTTCTAGTATGTTAGACTTCTTCACCTTCAGATCATGCAAACAGATCTGAAACTCATTAGTAACCCTTAAGGTCATTTACATGTATTAGTAGATTACTCTACTCTTCTACTTTGCAATTGGCAAGTCTTCTCTCCTTCTCTATCTTAATAATAATGATCTTCAAAACTCAGAAAACATCTTTCCTTTATACCATACTCAATCATTAATCCCTTGAGTCAGCTCCATACATTTAACATTAATTTGAGTTGGCTCCATATTTAATTAAATGAAATACACATTTAATTAATCTTGTCAGCTCACAGTTATACACAAACTTCCACACATGTGACTTCCATTCCTACGCACTTTCTAATGTGATTAGTTGTTAGTGTACTTCCTCCAATTAATTACACAACCCTTCATTCCAAACACAATGTGTTATATCAATCATATAATAGAGACTATTTTGCCTATGCTATGTTTCCCTACAATTCTCTATAAATCATTAATATCTTTAGTATGCTATCAATTCAAGTGTTGCGCACTTGCCCATATGTCAAATACATGCTATACTATATATTGGTAACTATGCATAGGCAGATGCACAATGTAATGTCCTCAATAAATAAATCTCCTTATGTTGCTTTGTCAATCTTTTGAAATCTTATTGCTATGTTGTCATGAAAGGAAAACAAAGTCATAACACTATTTTATGATGTTCTCTCATAGAATCAACATTCATGCTAATAGTTCTTACCTTTGTTGTTCCTTTCTTCTACACTTTTGGATGATTCTCCTTCTTCAGTACTTGTGTATCTCAGTCCTGATGTGTCATTATTAGATCTAGGGGATCTCAATAGTTGCTCAAAGTATTTGATGGCTTCACTTGGCTTTTTGAAACTTTCAAAAAACTCCTTTTCCCTTTTTAGGTCACTATATAATTTCTCATTCTATAACTCCAATGTTGTTACTCAATGTCCTTGACATTTAGCTCATAGTTGGGATTCATCATTTGACTTAGAATATCCAATTGCATGTTGGAAATATTGGTTAGTTCTGATGATATCTCTTCCAATATATTGTCCAAAACTCTTTTTTCTTCTTCAATCATAGCTTTTTCATCCATGGATTTCTTCTTCTTTTAGTCACCTCACATAGCATTATAGCTTATGATTCTTGCTCTAACTTAAGATTCTTGATTTCCTTAGCTTGAGCTCTATTCTTTTCCATTAGATCTACAATTTTTGCATCAAATTAATTTGAGTCTCCATCTATAAATAGCTTAGTGGTGTCTATCTCTTTGTATTGTGTGTCATTCTCCGCAATAGAAATTTTATTCGTTCTCTTCAAAGATTTATTTAGTTCTTCACTTGCTTCATTCAGTTGATGTATAATGAGATGTATCTTAATCTTCTAATTCTCAGTAGCCTTTCCAAGGTGGTGAATTAGTAGTTTAAACTTGGAACATATATCCATTTCATGCATTCAATGAGTAAACTGAAATAACATGTAATGCATGTACATCTAAATCATGTAAATATATAAAAAATCACACACACATGACTACCCAAAAAACCTCCAAGTGAGAAGGTAAAACTGGGGTAGGGATGACACCCACAAATCTTCACTACTATAGTAATAAAGTGTGTCCAATGAAGATTACAATGTTTTGATCATGAATCATGATCTACCTTGTGAAAGGTCTTCCTTGTTAAAGTCTTACAAGATTATTAGGTCTCACTTTGTTAGAGGATTTCAACACCTTATTACAAGTGTGCCTTGCTAAAGGACTTTAACTCAGAACTAAATAAGCATCCTGTTAAAGGATTTCATATAGTTTGTTAGGACTACTTTGTTAAGAGATTTTGATTGAAATCATCTGTTAGAATGTCTTAGCTTTGATCATGCAGTTAGCACTTGCTTGCCTAATAATAGATCATGTCTAAACAATGTTTTACTTGATCCTTCTTGATCAGATGTCTCTTTGATGTATCTTTTTCTCTATCTTCTATTCTTCTCTAAATGATTCTACAATGCAGTTTTACTACATAACTTCTAAGCCACCATGAATGCTCTATTTGCACATGATTTGTCCTCCTTATGAAGACTTAGGTGACTTAGGGTTAGATATGAATCTACAACTAAGATTCATCCATTTTCCCACTTAATCCTTCCCATTTTTTTATTGGCTACATATAATTGCATAGGGAATCCAAGTTGAGATTCGTCCTTATCTCAAAAATATCAAAATTCAATCTTAAGTCAACTCAAACATGGCTTACATAGTTGTTTGTGCCTTTACAAAAAAATATGTCAAAACTATCTTACTCAACATCTAAAGTCTCTGATGCTCAACATACACTAATATTTATACTATGACTCAGCATCTGTATTGCTCAGCATCCTCTATTTACTCAGCTCTTTTGTCACTTAACATACACTATCTACTCGACACTTGAGTGACTTAACACATGAGTGGCTTGGAACTCACTATGACTCGGCATGGTCTAATATATACATGTTGTGCTCAACATGTACTACTTGTTTGGCATGAACTAAGTAAATAACTTAAGTGTGTTGACACTTGTCAAAATAAATTAGAGATCAACAAGTAGAATTCTCCACTTGGTCTATACTACAATCTCTTTGATGCCTAACCACTTGATCTATACTACAAGCATGACTCTCTTCATTAACCAACTACTCAATTAAAAAAGAGATATACAAGTTCAATACTAAAAACTTTACATTTCTTGGTTAATACTAACATTTGTGTAACATTAATAACAACATACAATTGAAGAATTGTTCTTTAACAAAATCCCTCATTGGAATTGATGGAAACACAATATGTCAACATAAACTGATAGAAGTTTGAGCAATTGAATAGTATCCTTAGTTTTATTTTGATTCTCATCCATACCAACTCCCTCTGAAATTCTACTTGAATTGTCTATGCTGCTATCCTATCAATACTCTTCTATGAAATTTTTTCATTTTTTCCCTCTTTCTTGTACAATCTATCATCCGAATATCAAAAATCTTCCTCTTCCTTATTGAAACTCAACTTCTTCCATGTTTTTTTCATGTTGACATACTAAATTCTCCTTCTTTGACATCAAATTCTAAGGATACAAATTTGAGTTATAACATACCTTTATACTCATTCATATGCAATATGTTTTGTATTTTACTACATCAACTTGATAGATATTCAATGGAACTTTATTGATGTCTCACTATTTTTTCTTTAGTGAGCCTCAGATAGGGAAATAACCCCTAGTTTACCACTTAGATAAATGAATGAATCCTTAGGTAAAGCCTTATCTTTTATCTTCTCCTTACTGTTCATATATTCTAATCTCACCTCTTTATCTTGAACTAATTCCCTTAAGAAATGATATTTGATTGCAATGTATTTTTCTTTTGTGTGCATCATATAATTTTTGGTTATATTGATTACACTTGTGTTATCAAAATATATAACAATTGGTTCCTTGATTTCTTCCTTCATTGCTAACATTAATTACTTGATCCACATTATGTTAGAGAAATTGATTGTTGCAACAACATATTCTTCCTTTGTTGTGGATTGAGAGATACAATTTTGCTTCTTGCTTGTCCAAGACACTAACCTCTTTCCAAGAAAGGATGCTCCTCCACTAGTACCTTTCCTACCATTAATGCTTCTTGGATAATCTGCATCAATAAATTCTTTTAACTCAAGATCTCCTCCTTTCTTATACCATAACCCATATTCTTTAGTTCCTCTTAGATATCTCAAAATTCTTTTTACTATCATCTTGTGATTTTCTTTTGGATTAGTAGAAAATATTACAATTATGCCAATTTCCAATGCAATATCATATCTACTATGTACCACATACTAAATTTTACCAATAATTTATCTATAAGTAGTCTAGTTTACCTATTTTGAATCATCATTCATTGAGAGTTTATGTCCAGTAGATATAGGTGTTCCAACTGGCTTGGAATCTTCCATTCTAAATAATTTCAATGTTTCCCTAATGTATTTTGATTGAGTGATGTATATGCCTCCTTCAATTGATGAACTTGTAGACCCATGAAGAATTTAATATCTCCAAACATAAACATTTCAAATTCTTTCCACATTTCTTCATAAAATGACTTCCATAACATCTCATGTCCTCCAAATATGATATCATCTGCAAATATTTCTCCAAGAAATATATTGTACTATGGACCTTCCTTAATATACAAATTACTATTATCATTTGTCTTTTCAAAACCAATTCTTACCACATATCCATGTAGTCTTTCATACCATGATCTAGGAGATTTCTTTAGTCCATATAAAGATTTTTGAAGTTTACATACCATATCTCTTTTGTTTAGATAAATAAAACCTTTAGGATATTCAATGTATACTTCTCCTTATAGGACTCCATTCAAGAAAGTTGATTTAAAATTCATCTGATATACTTTGAATCCCTTTTTTGTAGCATGAGCTAGAATTATTCTAAATCCTTCAAGTCTTGCAATAGGGGAAAATGTTTCCTCATAATCAATACCTTCTTCTTGAGCATAACCTTTGCATACAAGCCTTTCCTTGTTACTTTTTACTTCTCCTTTCGCATTCAACTTATTTTTGAATATCCATTTCATACCAATCGCATTCTTAGCTTTATGTATAGGTACAAGAGACTAGGTCTTATTATTTTCTATTTGCTCAATTTCTTCACTTATTTCCTCTCTCCAACCTTCATTTTCTAATGCATCTTTTATAGATATAGGCTCAAATTCACTAAGAAAATATGTACCTTTTAATTTATTCCTTGTCAATATGCCTTTTGTCTCTCCACCAATTATTTGATTGGAGCATGATGTCTTTTGACATATTTAGAAATTCTTGGATCTTTTTTTCTTGATTATGAACTTGGCTCATTTGGTTCTCCATGATCTTCTTTTGTCTACTTAGGCTCCTCTAGTTGATATGAATGTAACTTAGGTTCTTCTAACATTTTTCACTCGAGTTGCACTACTTATGACTTGGGTTGCACTACCTGAGGTTGCAACTTGGGTTGAAGTATATGTGACTTGGGTACCTTTATTTGTGACTTGGGATGAACTTCTAGAGAATTGCTAGGTACACTAGGTTGTTATTTGGATTCCACTTTCTGAGGCAAGACTTAGGTTCCTCCACATAATAAACAAAAAATCTATAGTCTTTAGGTTCCTTGTTGCTTTTTTCTTTACTTCTTTATGCAAACTCATCTATCTTCACATTTTCACCTTCAATGACTTTGTGAGTAGCAAGCATTTGTATACCTTTTTTAATTGGAGTGACCTAGGAATATACCTTTATCACTTTTTGCATCAAGCTTTCCTTTCCTTGCATCTTTCAAGATATAACACTTGCTTTAGAATAATCTTATATAAAAAAACATTAACCTTATACCCATACCATAATTCATAAGGTTTTTTGTTTGTACCTTTCTTTAGTTGAACTCGGTTCAGTGTATGGACTATGTTATAATATATAGTACACCCATATAATTGAGAGGGGGGGGGGGGGGGGGGGTTGAATTATTTATCCAACTATTATTACAATTATCAACCATAATAAACTTAACCATATAAGAAATATAATAAAAAACTACAACGAGCTACTCATGCACAATAACACTAGATATGTTAACTAAGGAAACCCTTAATCTAAGGGAAAATCCTAGTGAGGATTGTATCCAAAAGATGATGCACTGATATAAATATACCTTATTAGAGGATGGACCCTATTAGGAGTCTATAAAAATATCCAGTACATATCAGTCCCTATTAGGAGAATTTGAATTCCTTTTAGGAGATTTCAACATTGTTAGGAGTTGTGGAAGGAAGATAGAGCCACTATAATGCCCCACCAAGGAACCCAATAGAATTAACCTAACGTTTCACTAAGTTTTTAAAATATTTTTTTCAAAGATAATAAAAACAAGAGATAATATAGCAAAAGCAATTACTCACATACATACAACCATCCATAAATAGATTACATCTCTTAAAGGTTCCATAATGTTGAATAACATGTATAAATTTATTATTATTAAATCTAACACATAACCAAAATCCATATCATGGAATAATCATAAGTACAAATCCATTCAAACAATATACAATTACATAAGATTCCACTTGGCATAACCAAAATGTATAATCATCCACTATACAATTCACACGGTGTGAAAAGATAAAAGAATATACATCATAAATACATCATCTAATAAGATCTATGATAATCAATAGAATACAATAGAGTATAACCATCCAATAGAAATACAAGATTAGAAGGCAAGGTACAACTACACAAGCACATCCAACAATGACACCAAGTTGTCAGATCTCAATGGTATAAGTAAAAAGCACTACCACCAGATCTCATGGAACCTAAATGGCCTACTTCAACCATGTCGAGGAGATAAGCTCAAGTCCCAAATGAATATCAATCCACAAGTCATAACCAACATTTAGGTCAAGGGAATACCTAATAGAAAACTATCTCAAAGGTACCAAAAAAAAAGTATAATCTTATCCATGAGGAAACAAAGAAATGTAGGAAATCTACTATATAAGTGGGCAAGTGTTATCACATGAGCCAACTCTAAGGTTACCATGGTAGCTTCTCTGGACTTTGGCCCTCTAGTGTCTCTATGCAACACTCATATCCTTTTGTACAGACAAGGCATACTAATGAAGCAAAGTCACAACCAAGCATCCTCTCTACTCCCATCCTAGCCTATACCAGCACTCGAGACATAGGTGAGGGAAAAAAATGATTCATATTAATTTATTTTACTCTCATTTAATGAAATGTTATCACTTATTAAAACAACTTTATACAATGGGTTACTCTGGTAGCCTCCTTAGGTCTCCAGCCTCTATTGCAAGCCACTTCCCAATGTATACACAGATTACCTACCCAAGGTTCATAAAAAAGTACATGTCATAAAACCACAATTTTCATCCCAGTCCTTTACTAGAAAATAGAAAGAATGTATAGATAAAACATAGTATTCACCTTAGTCCTTTACAAGCAACTAGAAAACACCTAAAAATAAATCTTGATATCACCGCATTCCTATATAAACAATTAGAAAGCATCTAAAGATAAAATACAATAATCACCTCAGTCCTATGCAAGCAACTGGAAAACATCAAAAGATAATTGATCGAAAACTCAAAGGTTACACTAGAGAAGTCACACAATTGACCTCAGTTATATTCAAGAAACTGGAAAGCACCACAAACATTTAAACCAACTAATCATAGAAAATATGTGACACGTCATCATGGCTAGGTATAAAAGATCATATGCAAAACATCAACATAGAACAAAAACCCCAAAACCTTTGGTAAACATCCTAATTGGTCAAAGTACTAAGTCAAAACCTAAAACCCCAACATGAAATCAACAAACATCCCATCAAAATTTGGACCACTATTTTCATAGATCAATTTATTTTCAAAATATAAAGATTTTCTATACAACCAAGGTATCAGTTTCCATTTCCAAATTATTATAATTACTAAGGTTTTGAAATTATCAAAAGGTAATAGAAATCCCCTAATATTAAAAATCATTTTCATATATCTAAACAATACAAACACATCCAATCTTTAAAAAAACCATCAATTCTCCTAATTATTATTTTTATTTTGAATTTACTTTAAAATTTTATTTAAATAATAAATTAATAAATAAATTTTTTCAAATAATCTAACAATATTTATTAAATTATTATTATTATTAATTATTATCAATTATTACAAAAGTAATTTATATTTATTAAAAATATAATTATTAAAATAATTGATAAAATAATATTAAACATATATTAAAAATAAATTAAAATAAAAGCTAAAAAATAATTGACTCACCTATTTTCCTGTGCGGCATGCATTAAGCAGTCACAAGCTACCTTTGGCAAACACGGTCTACCATTGATAGTCACAACCTACTTGAGCAGTCACACGCTCTGATGAAGTTATGGGAGGGACAAGGAAGGAAGGGTGAGGTGGGAGGTGGTGCCCTATCTCCCCATTAATATATTATTATTTTTAAAAATAAAATAAACCACACCAATCCCCCTATAAAAATGTAAATTTCTCAATTTTTTTATTATATATTATATTTTTATAGTTATGACAGTAATTATATATTACTATGGTAATTATATAAATATATAATATTATTTTTTTGGATGATTTTCGAATAAAAAACCTAATATAGCAAACCGAATTAAATAGTTAAAACTTATAAAATAAATCAAGTTTTCTTTTCTAAACCCATATCATGATTTTAACAATTCAAATACAAAAACCCAAACTTATCAAACAAGGTTTCCAATCTCAAATTTGCATACAAACATTTTCAAAATGAAAAATAATAAATTTACAATCAAGGGTTTCAACCCAAATTAGATTTTGAATATAGATTCACAAACACAGAAAAGAAAAAGAATTCAAAAGAAGAAACTACTACACAAAACCCATGAGATCCTACCTAGATCTAATGCTAAACAACCAAATACATAGAACTCATAAGAAATTTCCTTTTCTTTCAAAACCCTCTTCTCAAAAATTGGCTCCTCCAAACCTATGTGTGGAAAAATGAGATCTAATTTCATAATAAAGAGATTTCCCCAATTAGGGCTTTAGTTTTGCAATCACACAAAACTTTTATCTTTATTATTTTATTATAGTTTAATTTCATGTGTAGCCTTTTACAATTTAATTAAAATAAACTTTATTAAATCAATTCCTTTCTCTCTCTTATTAAATCACGAGACATCCTTAATAAAATATTTATTAATTTAACTAATAATAATATTTAGAGTTTATTATAAAAATGAAAGTCCTAAATAAATTATTATTAAATTAAATAAATATAATTATGTCAAAAGTAAAACTTTAATTAAATCTATTAAATTTAATTAATGTCTCAATTAATTAAATACAATTAAATATTGAATTTTCTTTATAAATTTTTAAAAATTAAATACTTAAATTATCTTTTAAATTGATTTAATTATAAGTGACAATCATGATAGACTCACAAGACTAAATGTGAACACCTGATAAAGAAAACAGAGCATAGATTCAAACTCCAAGTTCAAAATCATGAATTGACGTCACTTGATGAATTTACAAGGGTAAACAACTCAAATACTTGTCCTAATTTCTAGGACAATTGGCTTAAGGGTAGGATTTGGACTCAAGGATTATCTTCTCTATCTGACCATTGAGATACATCAATAGGGCATGCTCATCTTGGAAATTTAGGGAAGTCAATACCTAGTACTAGCAATCTTCATAAAATTTGAACATGTACATGCACATATAATCTAAACTAAACATGAAATGTGTTGGAAATGATTGAAAAGATCATGAATGAAGAATGATGGAACTAGTAAAGAATAATTTCAATCATTGTTTTGTCATTGATATCAAATTTGCTACTTGCAGGAAAGACAATTGCTTAAGTGATCCAAATACTATCAATTGGTTGATTGACAAGGAGGTGGAAATCAATAAGATGTAGCTAGAGCACCCAGAGAAAGGTTGAAGTTATGATGTTGTAATGAAGTATAAGGATCAGCTAAGCCATTGATGGAATAGTGTATTGATGAAATACTCTAAGACATAGGGAATGGACATACTAAGACACATCAAAGATGTAAGGTTTAACTAAGTCATTTGTAGAACCTAACTAAGTTCATTTGTGAGTGCTGAGAAAACTAGTTAAAGCCAAGCAATTTTAGTGTGTGCCAAGCAATCCTTCAGGTGTCGAGTAACATATAAGGTGCCAAGAAATCTTTCAGGTGTCAAGTAACACTAAATGTAGTAGAAGCCAAGTAACTCAGGATCTAACAGGAGTTGAGCACTACGGAGTAAATAGAAGCCAAGTGATTCAAGAGAACAGTAGAAGCCGAGCAACACAAGAAAGCTTCAGGTGCTGAGTAAAGCAGGAACTACAAAGGATGCTGAACAATCTAGAGCTAGATAATGCCAAGTATTAGTAAACCAATGATGTCGAGTTGTTGCATTATTTGTTAAGTCAAAAGATTTGCTAGATCAGTAATGATAAGTTTGTTACATTGAATTTTGTGAATTAGTTGGATGATAAGGATGATGAGTAGATGTCACAAAATTTTATATAAACTATGCAAACCAATTCAAGGTGAATGCTGATGGACTTATCATGAAGTTTCTAGAAGAAACAATTTGGAGGGAAAACAATGTCGTTCTCCTAGATCAAATCAAGTTGATGAGCAGGAAGATTTGAGCAGGAAATGAAGAATAGAACTTCTTTATAAGGAGTTATAGGTCAGAGATCAAGAGAGCAAGGAGTAAGTTGGTCATAAGTGTGGTTGTGCAAAGAAGTCAAGAGAAGGCTAGTGTGAAGTGTTAAGAAGGAGGACACAGTGAGGAGTAAGTACAAATGATTAAGACTCTGAGTTGATCAAGTGACCATAGAGTGCTTTGGCATAATGAGTGGAAGAACTCAAGGAGATAGATCTTGAAGGGTGAACAAGCTATCAGCACTGCAAGGAAGAAAATCAAAGCAATGAAAAGAACTGAAGAGTGATATGAAATTTGCAAGGTTAGAGTTGCAATCTTTATCAGGTCAAAACCTTTCTAATACTTTCTTACCATTGTATTAGACATTGAAATCCTACATTGCTAGGTTAGCTTAATAGCTAGGTGGATAAGCCTCAGGAAAAGGATAGAAGATCCCTAGGAGAAGGATAAGAGGTCCTCAAGAGGAGGATAGGAGATCCTTAGAGATGGATAAAGATCCTTTTGAGAAGGTGACTGTAAATCCCATGGACTTGGGTGGGCCTAATAGCTCTATGTAAATCCTTTAATAGGGTGACATTCTAAGTTGAATGTTCTTAAGTCCTCTAATAGGGCACACTCCTAATAGGGTGTAGAAATCCTTTAATAGGGTCACATCTGATAGTGTGTAAGGCCTTTAATAGGGCAAACCATTAGAAGTGGTTGAAACCAATTGTGCAGTTATTTTGTGGGTGTCATCCCCACCCTAGTTTTACCTTCTTATTCCTAGAGGGTTTCTAGGTCACCAAAACCCTTTGTGTTATGGTGTGATGCATGTTTACTTTTCATGATTTTTTAATGGTTAATTGAATGCATGATAATTTCAATTATATGCCATTAAGGATTTGACAAAAAAAATTAATTGGACATTATTCAACCTTGGATAACTAATTCACCCCCACGCCCCCCCCCCCTCTCAGTTATTCTAAAAGAATTCTAACACAATGGTGGGAAGTGGTGCATCATGTAGATCTCGACTAGTAGGATTCTATGACTCCCTCACTCAACCACATTAGGAACATCAAATATAAAGTAAAACATACAAGTACACCATAGACATGCAAGTATGGGGTAAGTAACAATAGAACTGCATATAAATCACACATCCAATTATCATTATGAGATAAATAAAAATTACTAAATGAACATACAAATCATCATCATCATTGAAAGGATAAACAAGAGTACATGAAATAACTAAGTAACTCATCACATATATAAATTGAGTCTGAAATAACATCAAAATAAATTTGGTAACCAAGCACCACTAATCATAAAATAATCCTAAAAGAATCTGACAATTCAACGTGAAAAGAAAACTAGGGGTAGGCATTACACCCTTCCCCCTAGACTTAGGTTTACTCCTAAAAGCCTACAAAAAAGATGAAACTCTAGCACTCACAATTTGGGTCCCATTGGACCCTTTCCCCTCATAGGAGGATAAGACTCCACAGAAAACACCCAAGAAAGAACAACAAAAATGCTCACAAAGTCAACAAAGGTATACCACCATGAAGCACAATCATAAGAAAACATATTTGAAATCCAACTCAACAGATATTTAAGTTTTGTCTTTTTCTATGTTTCAAGAAATTGAGTATGAAATTCAAATTGTTCAAGTTGTAATATACACATAAATTGTTTAAGTTTTTTTTTTTCTGTTTAGCTAGTTGACAACTAGCAATGTTCCAATATACCCAAAGCTCCCAATGTTGAAACTTGGGCTCCAATACTAGATGTAATGCCCCACTAGGGAACCCAAAAGAAATTAACCTAATATTTAACAAAGTTTTCCAAACTTTTTTTTTTGAAAGATAATAACAACAAGAGGTAATATAGCAGAAGCAATTCCTCACATACACACAACCATCTATAAATAGATTACATCTCTTAAAGGTTCCATGATTTTGAAATGCATGTATAAGTTTAATAATATTAAATCTAACACATAACCAAAATCCACATCATGGAATAATCACAATACAGATCTATTCAAATAATATATCTTTACATAAGATGCCACTTGGCATAACTAGAATGCATAATCATCCACTATACAAGTTACGAGGTATGAAAAGCTAAAAGAATATACATTATAAATGCATCATCTCATAGGATCTATGATAATAAAATACAATACAATGGAGTATAACAATAGAAATACAAGATCAAAAGGCAAGGTACAACTTCACAAGCACATCTAGCAATGACATCCAGTTGCCAAATCTTAATGGTATAAGTAAAAAAATACTACCATTTGACCTTGTGGAACCTAAACAGCCCACTTCCACTATGTTGAGGAGATAATCTTAAGTCCCAAGTAGATATCAATCCATAATTCATAACCAACATCTATGTCAAGGGAATACTTGATAGCAAATGATCTCAAAGATACCAAAATACAAGTATCATCTAATCCTAGAGGCAACATAGACACATAGGAAATCTACAATTTTAGTCAGAAATTATCATCACATGAGCCAACTATAAGGTTACCTTGGTAGCCTCTCTAGTCTTTGGTCCACTAGTGTCTTAAAGTGGCACCAATATCATTTCATACAAACAACGCATACTAACAAAGCAAGGTTGCAACCAAGCATCTTCTCTACTCCCATCCTAGCCTATACTAGAACTTAAGATACGAGTGAGGAAAAATAATGACTCTTATTAATTCATTTTACTCTCATTTAATGAAATGTTATCACTTATTAAAATAACTTACAATGGATTACCCAAGCAACCTCTTTAGGGCTTCGACCCCCATTGCAAGCCACTTCCCAATGTACAGACATATTAGCTACCCTTGGATCATAAAAGTACAACTCATAAAATCTCAATTTTCACCATAATCCTTTATAAGAAACTAGAGAGAACCTATAAATAAAACATAAATTCACCTCAATCCTTTACAAGAAACTAGAAAGAACATAAAAGAAAATATCAATATCACCTCAATCCTATACAAGCAACTAGAAAGCATCAAAAGGTAAAATAGAATAATCAACTTAGTCCTATACAAGAATTGCAAAGCATCAAAAGATAACTGATTGAAGACTCAAAGGTGACACCAGAAAAGTGATACCATTCACCTCGGTTCTATACAAGAAACTGGAGAACACCACAAACATCTGAACAAACTCGTATAGAAAATATGTGACACATCACCATGTTGGGTATAAAAGATCATATACGAAACATCATCATAGAATGAAAAACCCCAAGCCTTTAGTAAACATCCAGATTGGTCAAAGTAATAAGTCAAAACCTAAAACCTCGACATGAAAAAAAAAACATCTCATAAAAAAATTGACCACCTTTTTTATAGTTCAATTCATTTTCAAAATACAAAGATTTGATATACAACTAGGGTTTTATTTTCCATTTCCAAAGTGTTCTAATTACTAAGGTTTTCAAATTATCAAAAGGTAATAAAAATCCCCCAATATTAAAAACCATTTTCATATATCAAAACCATACAAACACATCCAAGCTTTTTAAAAACATCAATTCTCCCAATTAAATTTTTTTGATTTTTAATTTACTTTAAAAAATTTATTTAAATAATAAAGTAATAAATCAATAATTTTAAATAATTAATTTTTAAAAATAATTATTAAAAATAGTAATAATAATAATTATCAATTATTACTAAAATAATTTATATTTATTAAAAATACAATTATTAAAACTATTGATAAAATAATAATATTAAATGACATTTATACTATATAACATATTTATTAAATACATATTAATAAATATTAATAAATTAAATTAAAATAAAAATTTAAAAAAATTGACTCACCTCTTTTCCCGTGCAACATGAATTAAGTAGTTGTGGTCTTCCATTGATAGCCACGGTCTACTTGAGTAATCACATGTTCTAATGCAAGTGTGGGGGGGAGAAGGAAAGAAGGGGGAGGTGGGAGGTGGTGGCCTGTCTCCTCATTAATATATTATTATATATAAAACAAACAACACCAAACCTCCCCATTAAAATGCAAATTTCTCAAATTCTTTTATTATATATTATATTTTAATAGTTATCATAGTAATTATATATATATATATATATATATATATATATATATATAGTTCGATAATTTTCCAATAAATAACATTTTATAGCAACTTAGATTAAATAGTCAAAACTTAAAAAAAAAATTGGGTTTTCTTTTCTGAACCCACATCCTAATTTTAAAAATCCAAATATGGAACCCCAAATTCATCAAACAATGTTTCCAATCTCAAATTTGTGTATAGACATTTTCAAAATGAAAAACAATCAATTCATAAACAAGGGTTTCAACCCAAATTAAATTTTTAATACATATCCACAAACACAGAGAACATAGAGAATTCAAAAGAAGAAACTATTGAGAAAAATGCATAAGGTCCTACTTGGATTTGATGCTAAACAACCAAACCCATAGAACTCTCTAGAAATTTTCTTTTCTTTCCAAACCCTCTTCTCAATAATTGGCTCCTCCAAATGTGTGTGTGCATAAATGAGCTCTAATTTGCTAATAAAGAGCTTTCCCCAATTAGGGCTTTGATTTTGTAATCACCTAAAACCTTTTTCTTTATTATTTTAGTATATTTTAATTTCACGCGCACCCTTTTACAATTTAATTAAAATAAACATTATTAAATCAATTCCTTTCCCTCTCTTATTAATCATGACACATCCTTAAATAAAATATTTATTAATTTACCTAATAATAATATTTAGAGTTTATTACAAAATGGAACTCCTAAATAATTTTTTATTAAAATAAATTATTAAATTTTATTTTTTATTAAAATAAATTATTAAATTATTTTTTAATTTGATTTAAGTATAACTGAAAATTACAATACACCCAAAAAACTAAATTCAAAAACCCAATAAAAGCAACAGAGCACAGATTCAAATTCCAGGGTCAAAATTAACAATTCACGTCACTTGATGAATTTGGAAGCCTAAAAATTCAGATACTTGTCCTACTTTCTAGGATAATTGGCTTAGGGTTAGGATTTGGGCTCAAAGATTATCTCCCCTCTTTTACCATTGAGATATTCTGATAGGGCATGCTCATCTTGACAATTCAGGAAAGTTGATGCTCGATACCTACAATCTACATAAAATCTAAGCATGTACATGCACATATAATCTAAACAAAACATGAAATAGCAGAAAGTGGTGCATCATGTAGATCTTGACTAGCAGGTGACTGCAACTCCCTCCCTCAACCACATTAGGAATGTCAAACATAAATTAAATCATACAATTAGACCATGCACATAAAAGTATAGGGTAAGTAACCATAGAACTACATATAAATCACACATCTAACTATCATCACAAGATAAATAAAAATTACTAAATGAATATATGAATCATCATCATCATCAAAAGGATAAAAAAGAGTACATGAAATAACTAATTAATTCATGACATATAAAAAATGAGTCTAAAATAACATCAAAACAAATTTGGTAACTATTGTCACAAAGGTTTGCACCCTTGTCCAAAGTTTTTACCTAAGGAAAACCTTGTGAAACATGGAAACAACCTTCAAGATATGAGACTTGAACTATGAGGTTGAGTCTCCAGAGAAGGCTAGCTTCCTTTACTATCAGGGTGCACCTAACTACTCTTGGAGAGGAAAAGGGAGAAGGAATGCACGAAAGAAAATCTACCTATTTAAATCTAAGGGGGTGATGCACCAGAATAGAGTGTTCAAACCAATCTTTTCCCATACATGTACTATTGAGCCATCATGGCACCAAAAGATATACACATCCAGACTTGCTTTAATCTAACAATCACATGCAGATCAAAAAACCCAAATGAATGACACAAGGAAAGAGAGGATTCACTTATATACCATTCGTAGGCCAAAAGAGATATAGTCATGCAAGATTGAAGATCTCTACAATACACCAATGAGAGGAAAATAGTTCTTGCACTTTACATCAATGGCTGAAGGAGATAAGGCAGAATCCCATATAGTTCAAAGGCAAAGGGAATTTAAACATGAAATTGTAGAGCAATATTAGAGAAGTCAGAGAAGAATCGACCTTTTCAAAATCTACAAAAATTTTCATTATAGCTCAGGCATAATTAAGATATTTTCCAATTGAAATTACTCTACAACCACTACCATTAAGCCCTACAGAGAATAATCATGCAGATCTAGGGCAAACCCAACCTTGGCGCAGACTTTAAGTACAATAAAATCTGAGACAAGGCCCTAAGAAGATAGAAACAATGCCATTAAATAATTTTGACTAGGTAGATGGATCAAGTGGGGGGGATGGAGTGTTCTCTTGGGTTCAATGTTCATTCAAGAGTGGTTGGCATTGATCACAAGGATAAAATCGCACAACAAAACTCAATTCCCTCCATTTCTAGCTCACAACTTAGCGGAGTCAGCAGGTCAACCTAACTCTATCACTAGGATGAGCCACATGGGCCAATAGTCTCATTTTATTTTGCCACCCTGCAAGATCTCCATGCGGTTGACCAACATCTTCTTTACTAACTGTGTCACCTCCTCAAAATCTTGACCGTGATAGTCACATAATTGCTAGCCCAACTGTCAATGCTAATGGTTAATACCTTGGTCAGGCCCACTGTCATGTCCCCTTTTCAAATAATTAAAAAATAATAATCTTTGCTAAGGCAGGCAGGCCCAAGAAAGTGAAGTTTCGGAAAAAGGGGGTTAATCTTTGGAAACCGTTGGACTAATAAATGAAAATTATTATTAAAATAAGTTTCATTAACCTCTCTTGGATGTGAGTTACAGAATTAAAAAAGAAAATCTTTGCTAAGGCAGCAGGCCCAAGAAAGTGAAGTTTCGGAAAAAGGGGGTTAATCTTTGGAAACCGTTGGACTAATAAATGAAAATTATTATTAAAATAAGTTTTATTAACCTCTCTTGGACGTGAGTTACAGTTATGCCCTCTTTTAAGGGGTTTGGAGGCATTTTGGGCTCATTCCAGACTTGATTTTCGCTCATTCTTTGTTATTCTTCAGAGGCTGCCAAACCTGTGGAGAAGGAGACCCAAGAACGGGAGTTTGCAGGTTTCCAGGGAGACCCAAGAACGGGAGTTTGCAGGTTTCCAGGAAGGCTAAGGATGGGAGTTTGAAGCCATTCCATGTGCATGCTCATACAGAGTTTGCCTTTGTGCTGAACAGTGTAGATTTGTGGGTTTTTGGGTGTGTTTTTTGCATGAGTTTGGTGTTTTCAGTTGAGCATTTCATATCAGTTTTGGTTGCTGCTGTATTTCAGACTTTAAGCTATTAAAATAGAGCTGAATATATATATTGGGGATGTGATTAAACTTCTGAGATAGATTATTAGTGTTCTTGTGGTGTTTTCGGGCATATTTTGTGCTATTTCGGGAGCCCGATGAGCATAGTTTTGGTCCTACATTTTTGAGCTGTTGTGTAAAGGCTATACGGATCTGGAAATGTCAATTTGTAGGCTGTTATGCTGCTGAAAGTTCTGTAAAAATTTCCATTTTCAGATTCATTAATAATTTGTGAAGTTGTGAAGCTTTTAGCACTATTTTCAACATACCCGATTTGGGGTTTCTTGAGGAATTTGGTGGATCTTTGGGATATTAGCTGTTTGATTTTAAAGATCTGATTAGAGGTTGGAAATATCATGAAAAATCAGAAAAGGGACATATCAGTGGTATCAGAGCCATGATCTTGCCAGCCTGAGGGTTTGTAGAAGTTGCAGGTCAGTTTTGACAACTACCCAGATCTTGCATGTCAGTTTTGACAATTACCCAGATTTTGCATGTCATAATTTATGGTTGCATGTTTCTTCTAGTCAGATGCATGTTAAAATTTATGGTTACATTCTACTTCTAATCATTTTCATGTTAGTTCTTGGTGAATTTGGTGGTTGTAGAAGTTTGCATTTCAGTTTTGACAAGTACCCAGATCTTGCATGTCAGTTTTGACAACTACCCAGATCTTGCATGTCATAATTTGGTGGTTGCATGTTGCTTCTAATCAGTTGCATGTCCAAATCTATGGTTTCATGCTACTTCTAATCATTTTCATGTTAGTTCTTGGTGAATTTGGTGGTTGTAGAAGTTTGCATGTCAGTTTTGACAACTACCCAGATCTTGCATGTCATAATTTGGTGGTTGCATGTTGCTTCTAATCAGTTGCATGTCCAAATCTATGGTTGCATGGTACTTCTAATCATTTGCATGTTATTTCTTGGTGTTTGAAGAAGTTATATCCTATTGGGGTTACACTCTACTTTATCCAGAATGGATAGGTATAGTACAGAGTCTCAGAGGGAACGATCTTGGACAATTGATAGCCAGAGTCAAAATAGTAGAAAGGATGGTTATTTAGACATTCGAGATAAACTTATGAAAATAAGCCATGACATGTCTAAACAGTTGGTTGAGCACCACCGTATAAATGACATGTTATCTGACCCAGCTAAGGTGGATAAATTGACTGGATTTCTATTTGGCAGATTTTCTCACAGGACAGATGACACAATTCCCAAGAACTTGCATGAGGAGTTTGAGAAACTAGCTGATAGCCAGGTAGAGGTCTCAGATTCTACTCTGCCACAGGAGGTGGTGGGAAAGGATATCACACAGATTGATAGTAACAGTCAACTTGATACTCAAATTGAGACAATTGTTTACAGGTCATCAAAGGGTGATGCCACAGGTATTCAAGATGGTATAGTTACAACAGGCAGTGACTACAGTGTAGTGGGTTCAGATGATGATTATGAGGATGTTGTTGTGCAGGATGGTGAGATACCTGGTAGAGATGAGCAGACATTGAGCATTCATGACTTTGCTGAGAAAGAGTACCAGGTGCAGTTAGATGCTTCATCACATGAGGTTGAGGCAGGTAGTACTTCACATGATTTATCCCGCCAGCTGAAGGTGAGTGAAGATAGTATTGTGACTTCATTACCTCATCATGATAGGTATGTGGAGTTAGTTGGTATTGGTCATATTACTCAGGTGAGGAGTTTGCTTGAGTTACCAGTTGATTCTAGTTTACGGATATGGACTCGAGATTGTTATATTGGTGTTTGGGATTCAGTTGACTGGAGATCTTTAACACTTTTTGGTAGCAGTGTTTGTTTGGGTGCTATCATGGATTTGATTAGCAGATTACACGGTGTTGTCTTTTCTTGTGCCAGTATCTTGTCTGATGTTGGTATTAGTTTTTATACACCGGTGTTGGGCTTTGTTCATATATCCAGTCGACCATACTTGCTGGAATGTGTTGATGATATTTCATATTTGGCAGTGTGTATAGATGAGTCCCAGGATCATATTGGCATTGATGACATCCAGGAGGATGCAGTGGGCAATTTTGAAGACTTAGTTTCCTTGGGTACAGAGGAGTTGGACAGCAATGCTAATGTTTTTGATACTCCGTATGTTGATATGAGCTTTAGATTTGATTCACAGGATATGGATGGTAATACTCTAGAGACTAGTAACTTTGAGGACACTCCTTCAGACAGTGCATCAGAGGAGGTTTGTAGGAGACAGTCAAGCCAGTACCATCATGTGTCTAATCAGTTGAGAGTTAGTGACCAAGACATTGCTATCACTTGCCAACATTTCGATGCTGCTCGTCAGTTGTTAGCAGTTTATGGATGGGGTTCTCCTACTAGTGATGAGCAGGGAGGAAGTTATCTTTCCTTGACAGAGATCCACTCTTTATGGGAGGCTATTCGGATTTTGAGACAGAATTATATGCAGTTGGTAGCTGACAGATATTATCTTATGGAGTGGGGTAGTAAAGCATATGATGCATTGTTGGCCAAGGAAGATGAGGTGAGTGAGCTTACTGAGCAGCTTGAGGTGACTTCTGAGATTCTTGAGAGTACACAGTTGGCTTTCAAGGAGTCACAGTTTCATTTGGCTAAGGTGACCATGGAGTTAGAGCGACTACAGTCTTTATCTAATTCTATACAGTCACAAGCTATGGTGTTTGATGATTCAAGGATGTCCATGGCTGAGATTGTCAGAGACAGTGGAGATGGGGATGCATCCATCCTTGATACTAACATTGGCATATCAGGTTCATTCCCACTAGAGTCAGGTTTAGTTGAGTTGGGTATTGTAGCAGATTATTGTATGCCTGACAGGGTGGTAGCCTCTAGTACTGAAGGCACAGAGACTAGAGATGTATCAAAGGTCATGTGTGATGTTGGTGAGTCGACAGTTGGCATGGTTCCTGCTAGTAATACTACTCCTTTGGTGATATCTTTGGAGGTAGTAGTCAGTTCCAACATGGTTGATGATCAATTGCAGTTAGTTTCATCTGGATTACAGTTTGAGCCACTGACTGAGATTGGCGCATTCTATCAGCATTACACTATGAGGTACGCTCATCAATTTACCTTTGATGACCATGTTGATGAGATTATGACACAGAAATGTACTTTGTTTCCTAGTGCTTATCATCAGTTATGGAATAGTTTGATGCCTCGAGATGAGAGTTGTGATGGGCACGACATGGCGACAGGTTCTGTAGTTGATAGCTTGATAATACATGACTTAGAGCAGGAGTTTTGGAGTGATGCTTCAGCAAGTGTTGTTATTGATTCTACTCCTTTGGCTATGACATCTCCTGACTTAGCTAGTGATCAGTCACAGTGGGTTGTATCACTTGTTCATGGTGAGCTATTGACTGAGGTTGGTTTTTTTAATCAACATTATATTGCAGGGTATGTACATCAGTTAACAATTGATCCTTATGCTGAGGAGTTGATGGCAGGAAAATTTGGTTTGGGTTCCATTTCTTGTTGTTTATCTTGTGATGGCTTTTCACCATCAAGGGTGCATGGGAGTTATGGTTATGAGATAGTGGCCAATGATCTACAGAGTTGTGTTGACTGCAGGAGTTGTACAGTGTGTGGATTCTCCATACTTGGTATAGTTTCATTTGAGAGCATTCACCATTGTTGCAGAGTTGGATTGTACATTCCATATAGGCCAGTGGAATGCATTGATGGTATTTACTATGTTGGTAGTCCACTTTACTTGGGTTTTGATATTCTAAGAGTTTGTGTCTCATGGGTTTTTGACTGTGGTAATGGTGATTTTGGAGTTTGGTTGAGCTATAATTGCCAGTTTGATTATGGATTCCTCTTGGTCATATTGCAGAGGATCTTGCAGGAGTCTGTGTTAATTGGTAGTAGTATAGTTCATGACTACATTTGGGATCCAGGAGGATTGATTGGTTTATTGTTTAGCCATTGCTTGAGGACAAGCAATGTTTGGGAGGGGAGGACTTGTCATGTCCCCTTTTCAAATAATTAAAAAATAATAATCTTTGCTAAGGCAGGCAGGCCCAAGAAAGTGAAGTTTCGGAAAAAGGGGGTTAATCTTTGGAAACCGTTGGACTAATAAATGAAAATTATTATTAAAATAAGTTTCATTAACCTCTCTTGGATGTGAGTTACAGAATTAAAAAAGAAAATCTTTGCTAAGGCAGCAGGCCCAAGAAAGTGAAGTTTCGGAAAAAGGGGGTTAATCTTTGGAAACCGTTGGACTAATAAATGAAAATTATTATTAAAATAAGTTTTATTAACCTCTCTTGGACGTGAGTTACAGTTATGCCCTCTTTTAAGGGGTTTGGAGGCATTTTGGGCTCATTCCAGACTTGATTTTCGCTCATTCTTTTTTATTCTT
The DNA here is from genome assembly GCA_028749045.1 of Cupressus sempervirens. Lineage (NCBI taxonomy): Eukaryota > Viridiplantae > Streptophyta > Pinopsida > Cupressales > Cupressaceae > Cupressus > Cupressus sempervirens. The sequence continues at coordinate 36,119,505 of CM053786.1, read as the reverse complement.
CAGAGGCTGCCAAACCTGTGGAGAAGGAGACCCAAGAACGGGAGTTTGCAGGTTTCCAGGGAGACCCAAGAACGGGAGTTTGCAGGTTTCCAGGAAGGCTAAGGACGGGAGTTTGAAGCCATTCCATGTGCATGCTCATACAGAGTTTGCCTTTGTGCTGAACAGTGTAGATTTGTGGGTTTTTGGGTGTGTTTTTTGCATGAGTTTGGTGTTTTCAGTTGAGCATTTCATATCAGTTTTGGTTGCTGCTGTATTTCAGACTTTAAGCTATTAAAATAGAGCTGAATATATATATTGGGGATGTGATTAAACTTCTGAGATAGATTATTAGTGTTCTTGTGGTGTTTTCGGGCATATTTTGTGCTATTTCGGGAGCCCGATGAGCATAGTTTTGGTCCTACATTTTTGAGCTGTTGTGTAAAGGCTATACGGATCTGGAAATGTCAATTTGTAGGCTGTTATGCTGCTGAAAGTTCTGTAAAAATTTCCATTTTCAGATTCATTAATAATTTGTGAAGTTGTGAAGCTTTTAGCACTATTTTCAACATACCCGATTTGGGGTTTCTTGAGGAATTTGGTGGATCTTTGGGATATTAGCTGTTTGATTTTAAAGATCTGATTAGAGGTTGGAAATATCATGAAAAATCAGAAAAGGGACATATCACCCACTAGGAAATGTTCTTTTTAGGTGCTTCCCTACAATGTTTAATCTTCATGCACTTCCATATTGTGGGAAAGTGCTGATTGTCAATCCGCAAAAAATTAATGATCGAGAAAGATTCTCTGTATACTGTGCCTACCCTTCAAAATTTTGGGCCCACAAAACTCTTCAATATCTGACTTAGCCTGACCCAACCCCAACTGGAATCACCTTGACATACAACTAGCATCACCTTGGTGACCCACACAAGAAATAGGTCCCATAGAGACACGCAGTAGCAAGGCACTTGCTCGCATTCCTTAATATCCTTGTATCTTCATCTTGTGAGAAAGTGCCAGCCCTCGATCTGTTTGCATCAAATGTTGGATCTTGTCGCTCAATAGAATATTGCCTTTTCAAACCCACATGTTTTGACAAGTTCCATGACATAATTTATTTATCTCTCCTAGGGAGAGTGGACCCATGACATCACACCGTGCCACGCACCGCAAGGGTGTATACTTGCATTGTTTAATTTCCTTGCAACTCCTTATTGCAAGCATGTGTCAACCATTGATTAGATCACATCGGATGGTGCACATAACCCATACCCTCTGAACCTACATAAATATCCTCTATGACATCACATGGATGTGTGTCACCAAGGTGCTTGCTCGCATTTTCAGATGGTCTAATAGAATACAAAATGTAGGAAAGTGGGTGCCAATCAAACTACCAGCTCACCAGCCACCTTGTCTACCCTTTGTGGCCCATAAGAGAATATAAACCCACTTTCCATGCATTGCAATGGCACTTACTTGCATTATGTAAAAGTAGTGCATCTTGAGAATGTGGAAAAGTGCCCACAATAAATCTAGGTAAGATTTGATGGTGCGAAAAGTTGCAGATCGGCGAAAATAAATTTAGTGAATATAAGAAATACCATAAGGTTTTATAATTTTATTTTTTTGATATTTCTAGGCCATTTAAATAATATAAAAGATGGGAAGTAGGTTTTGGGTGGGTTTACATTCAAAGTTCAAATTTTGGTGGGAGGCAAAATGGGTAACACTTCTGGTGACTCAGAGGGGACACAAGCTAACTATGCATAAGATTAGTGGCTTAAAAAATCTATTGGGCTATAGAGTCATGAAAGATGTGGATCATTGCATTGTAAAACCCTAATCCTACCTCTACGATAGCAAAACACTGAAAATCTCTGTCTCTACAACTCTGCAACCTCAGCAAAACACATGTGCTCGTGCACTTCTTCGAAAGCAGGAAACCAATAGAAAGAAAACTACTCTAATATGTACAAGAAACTTCAAACCCTGTCAAAAAAATGGTTTGAGATAGATCCCATTGACTAGGATAGGCAAAATTTCACCATCAAGCCTGCTTAATTCAAAAGCATTGGCCTGCTTGCAACTGACAATTAGATAGGGACCACTCCACAATGCATCAAATTTTGAGTGCCTCCCTAGTTTTTTCATATCTACATCCCATTTAAGAACTAAATCACCCTCTTTGAAGGTTTTGACCTTAGCATTTTTATCAAAATTCCTTTTCACTTGCTGCTGATGTGTCTCTAAGATCTACATGGCCTGATTTCTTTTCTCTTCTAGCTCCATCAGCTCTACCATTCTTACTAGCATGACATCATCTTCAATTAGCTCCAGCTAATGAGCTAGTTCTAGGGATGAGAATTCTAATGAAATTGGAAGCCTTGCTTCTCTGCCATATACCAAGATAAATGGTGAATTCCCTATTGACCTCTTAGGTGTTATTCTATCAGCCCATAACACAGTCCTCAACTTTTGATGCCAATACCTCTGGTTATCCTCTATAGTTCTTTTCATAATCCTAATTAGGTTTTTGTTAGATGACTCAGCTAAACCATTTCCTTGAGGATAGTAGTTTGAGGATGTGCTCAAGTAGATATTATGGTCAACTGCCCATGCACAAATCTGAGCTCCCACAAAAGATTTTGTATTGTCTAAAATAATGGATGAAGGGGCACCAAACCTGGTCACAATTCCATCAAGGAACTCAACAACTGAAGATTTTGTGGCATCCTTTAATGCAATTTCCTCTGTCCATCTAGTAAAGTAGTCTGTAGCAAGTAAAATCCTTTTGTGACCACAATTAGAAGGAGGATTGGTAGGGCCTATGAAATCTAATCCCCATTGAGCAAAAGGCTGGTCCACCTAAATGGGATGAAGAGGAAGAGCTATAAGCTTTTTCTTACAAAAAAAGAAAGAACATTTTTCACATTTCCTCACATACCTATGACAATCATGGAACAGGGATGGACAGTAGTAACCAGGTCTCATGACCTTCATTGCAATTGTCCTTGCTGAGAAGTGGCCACCATCAAGACCATCATGAAGCTCTTTGATCATTCTTTTAGCTTGGTCTATGCCAATGCATCTGAATAGGGATCCATTAAAATCTCTCCTAAAAAGGATATCATCAACTATAACATAAGGGATTGACTGCAATCTATACTATCTCCTTTTAGTTCTATCTAACCCTTGAGGATATCTAATGCCTAATAAGAAATTCTTCATATCATCCATCCAATTCCTTCAGTCATCATTTCTTGCTTCTTGTTGCTCTGTTAGTATCATAGTGACTTCCTCATCTGATTCTTGAGATGATATCATCTATTTACACAACCTTTTCCCTCTTACTAGCTTGGTGATTTGGATTTCAACATCATATTCCATTACTTTAGTAATCCAACCAGCTCTCTTCTCACCAATATATTTGCTCAAAAGGAAGCCCTTCACAATCACATGGGGTACTAACAGATGAATTTTATTATGAGACAATAGGTGTCTAAATTTCTTTAAGGCTCTGATGACTGCAAGGGCTTGCTTCTTTACATAGTTGTATTTGTCTTCATACTCTTTAAGCCCTTCACTAAAGAAGGCTATGGGTTGCTCTTGATCTTTATCATTTGTTTGAGTCAAGACAACATAAATGCTTGAAACAACACCTAGGGTATAAAGGATGAAATCCTTTTCAAATTTTGGATTAATGAGATTAGGGGCTGAGGCTATGGCTACCTTGATCTCTTCAAAACTTTCCTTTCCTTCCTTGGTCCATGCAAAAACCATACTTTTCTTGATCATAGATGTAAGGGGTTTTACCATGGTAGCAAGATTAGGTATGAATCTTCTCACAAATTTATCCTACCAAAGAAACTTTGCAACCCTTTCTTATGTTTAGGAAGAGGGAGAGCAAGTATTTCTTTTGTTCTTTTTGGATCAATGGTCAAACCATCCTTAGATACAATGTGTCCTAATAATTTTCCTTAATTGGTAGCGAAGACACACTTGCTCGGGTTAAGGGATACCCCAAACTCTCTACACCTTGAGAACACCTGTCTTAAATAATCAAAACGATCTTCTACACTCTTTGAATATACTGTGATATCATCAAGGTAAACTAATACAAAATTTTCAATCATGTTTTTGAAGCCCGTCTCCATTGCTTTCTAAAATGTAGCACCTATATTGGTTAGCCCAAATGGCATCTTATAATAAGCATAAGTAACCCATTTGGTAGTGAAGGCAGTCTTGTACCTATCAGACTCTTTGACTAGCACTTGATTGTAGCTAGAAAATCCATCAATAAATGAAAACCTGTTTGAACCACTGACCTTAGATAAAATCTGCTCCATGGAAGGGAGAGGATGGTGATCTTTAAGGGAAGCTTGATTAAGGTCCCTAAAATCCACACACAATCTAATTTCTCCATTCTTCTTCCTAACAGGGACAAGGTTTTCTACCCATGATGAGTGCTTGATAGGGAAAATTATATTGGCCTCAATCAATTTGGATAGCTCCTTTCTCATTAAGGGTTCAATTTTGGGATTCATTGGCCTCTATTTTTGTCTTATTGGTTTGACACTATCAATTAAATCTATGGTATGCTAAAACAAACTTGGGTCAAAACCCTTTAAATCATCATATATCCAGGAAAATATATCATTAAATTCTTGACATAGATGAATAAAACTTTTCTACTCAGTCTCAGAACATACCTTCCCCATGTTTAAGGATTTTCCATCAGCAATCATGACTGGGGTGTGATCATCCTTGTTAGCAGCTAAGTTCATGATTCTACCTCTTGCTTGGTCATCAGGATTAAAAAAACTCTCTAAGGTAATGAGACCCTTAGGCAATTTTTTGGAACTAAGATTAATGATTTGGTCACCATACTGATCCTACAGTTTTGACTGGTTTCTATCTAAAAATTCTATTTCATTCTACAAGAAGCTTACAATTTGTTCATTGGATTCAAACACTTGCCAATGGATATTGTTTTTAGGGATGGTAGGCCTTACTACCATTTTGATTTGTTTCTTCTTCTCCTCCTCAAGATTCCCTGGCACATCATGAGATGCACCTATTGCTGCAAGCCTATCAGCATGTCTATTTTCTTTCCTAGGGATGCTTTGAATATTAAATGCATTGAAACCCTCAAGCAGATCCCATAACCTATGTTTATAAGAATTGAGCAAACCTTTCTTGGTGATATTCTAATTTCTCACTTGATTAACAACCAACTCACTATCTCCATATACACTTAAGGCTTGAATTCCTCTTTTTTGAGAAAGTAGGAGACCTTGAATCAAGGATTCATACTCGACCACATTATTAGTGCAACTAAATTGGAGCCTAAAGGAGAAGTAGTACCTTACTTGTGTAGGAGAAATCAACATCACACCAGCCCTTGATCCATTCTTATTCCTTGATCCATCAAAGTGCATACTCCATACCCCACTCATGTCTTCTTTAGTTTCCAGAAGATTGGGAACTAGAGCATCTTTCTCTAATATACAATATGTAATAAGGCTTATCTCAAGGGTTTTTGACATAGGATCAAATTGATATGGATTAGCCCATTCATCTAAGAGAAAATTAGGTATCTCTGCTAGGGAAGTAGTAGGCTCATTCACTATGTCATTCTCATCCATCTCTAGGATAGTGCAATTCATGTTGATGAGATTAGGGGTATAGGGTTCAATATGATGGAGGGCTAGAGGCTCTACTCTGATCGAAGCTTTGGCCCCATATCTTGTTCTAAAAGACATATATGACCAATCAGAAGATATGTAACCACCAATTTGGGCAGTGAAGTCTCTTGATAGACAAATGGAAAAATGTGGCTTGATTTTAGCAACAGATATATCTTGAGTTATAGTACAACTAGGGCATGCATGTAGGGCCATTTCCACATTCCTAAGGATTCCTATTGTCTTGATAGTACTACCATCCAACTGTAACATGTCCCTAACAATGGGCTCATATTTCATTCCTAAAGAATCAACAACACATCTAGGCATCGCCAAACTACTAGCCCCTGAATCAATCATGCAATTGTGGACTAGTTTATCCCCTATAATTAAAGAAACATAAAATTGAGGGGGTCTAACCTTTTTACTTGTTTCTTCCTCCCTTGATGGTTGTACTACACTTGTGGCACTTTCCATGTTGGGTGGCTGACCCTTTGGTTCAATACTTTCCAATTCTTGCTGCAACAATCTCTTTTGGATGGGTATAGTAGCAACAACATCCCACATGGAAATATTCACATTTTTCTTCTTCATTTGTTCTACCACACTAAATGGTGTAGTAGGTGCTTTAGTAGGAGCCTTGGAAGCTGCACTTGTAGGAGGTTGAGATGGAACAAATTGAGGATCACTTACATCCTTTCTGCCATTATTCTGCCTTTGTTGCTGGAAGGTATTTGATTGATCTTATTGCTTGATCATGAGGTATTGCATTTGAAGTTGAGGCATGATTGGGAGGGGAAGGGGTAGAATCTTCAATAGGTCTTCTTTTGCTCCTAGTGTTGTGAGCAATGGAATCTTGGTTTACATTACAATGTTCCTCCACCTGATGATTCATAAAGGAGCAATCACCTTGTCCTTGCATATATGAGGCCTCCTTAAATTGGTCCTCCTTGTATGATTTTTCTACTATAGGCTCTTGTATGGTTAAAGCCAAGTAAGATTTAGCCTTCTAACATATGTAATGAGCATAGGAGTAGTTATAGGAGGGAAAAAAATCTTGATCTTGGGCCATTTTGTTTTGAGGAACTATGGCCCTACTTTGGTTTACATTTGAGGTTGAAGCATGGCTATTTTTCCTATTTTGATCAAAAGAATTGTTCCCATAATTATGATTTGGAGACCTACCACTGTTTAGAGTTTGATGTTGCAATTGGTGAGCCTTACTACCTTGAGCTTGTTGTCTCTCTAAAGTCACCACCTTGTTGCTCACTTTCTCCATCATAGAGAAGCTATCCTCTAGCTTCTTCTCTTGATCTTGCAATCTTTTATCTATGTTTAGCATCATAGATTGCATCATCTCCTTGATCTCATCTATTCCATTTGAATATGTGGAAGGTTGAGGGACTAGAGCAAGGGATTGTGATGTGGAAGTTGTGGGAAGAGGAGCCATTGCTGGTTGGTGATCTGGAACATCAGGAAACAAAGGCATGGGAGGCCTCGAAGCTACCTTACCTCCTTGTATGAGGATGTTTTCTAACTTTATTGCTATGTCATAAGCATTAGGTAAGGTATCACCTCCCATAGTTTGGATTGTAGTGGCAATGTCACTGTTAAAAGCTTTGAGGTAATGCAAGAAGGCATTACCAGGGGTAGGTTTTACTAAAGTGGGTATTCTATCCCATGTCATTTTAAATCTATAGTTGAAGTCAGTCATACATTTGTGGGGGGCTCTTTTTATAGTAGTCAACTATTCTAAAAGTGACAAATGGTCACTTTTGTCCTCAAAGTGTTTACATAGTCCTACTCCTAATCCATCCCAATCTATTATAGAACTATGAGCCAAACCTCTATACCATTGCAGTGCTTTTCCCTTCAAGGATGAGGCTATAAGCCTAACTGCAACATCATCTTTTGTAATACGATGGATATTACAGACATTTGTAACCTCTTAAATATGTTCTGAGGGAGAGTTAGAAGTTTCACTAGTAAATTCTGGTATACTTTTGAGTGCAGCTATTGGTATGTCATGTCTTTGAGCCAATAAAAGAGGACTTCCACCATTAAAGGTGGCAAATGTATGGGCTCTAGGTTGTTCCATATAGACAAATGATCTATTGATATGTGTTGATGGCAATCTAGGTTGAGATCTAACAGTAGGAGGAGTAGAGATAGATTTTGTAGGTGTTTTTGTTACTATTGCGCTCCTAACTGGTGATAAAGATACTCTAGTCTTCCTTCTTCTAGGATTTAAAAATGAAAGCTCTTGGTACTGAAATTTACCTCTAGAAGATTCCCTTGTTTCAGCTTTGGGCATGAATTACTATAACTTTGGTCTAGAACCACATGTATTTGAAGCTTAGAGTTGCCAAGTACTTGAAGAATGAGCCTTTTGAAGGCTTAAAAACTAAAGCTAGTACTGTCTCTTTAGTATTGATCTTGAAATCTTCCTTTTGACACCAGTAGACTTGAAATTTTTTGAATAGAGTCCCACTAGGCATGCCAAAAATTATTTTCACAAAGGTTTGCACCCTTGTCCAAAGTTTTTACCTAAGGACAACCTTGTGAAACATGGAAATAACCTCCAAGCTATGGGACTTGTACTATGAGGTTGAGTGTCTGGAGAAGGTCAGCTTCCTTTACTATCAGGGTGCACCTAACTACTCTTGGAGAGGAAAAGGTAGAAGGAATGCACGAAAGCAAATCTACCTATTCTAATCTAAGTGGGTGATGCACTAGAATAGAGTGTTCAAACCAATCTCTACCCATACATATACTATTGAACCATCATGACACCAAAAGATATACACATCCAGACTTCCTTTAATCTAACAATCACATGCAGATCAAAAAACCCAAATGAATGACACAAGGAAAGAGAGGATTCACTTATATACCATTCATAGGCCAAAAGAGATATAATCATGCAAGATTGTAGATCTCTACAACACACCAATGAGAGGAAAATAGTTCTTGCACTTTACATCAATGGTTGAAGGAGATAAGGTAGAATGCCATACAGTTCAGAGGCAAAGGGAATTTACAAATGAAATTATAGAGCAATATCAGAGAAGTCAGAGAAGAGTCGACCTTTATAAAATCTACAAAATTTTCCTTATAAGCTTAAGCATAACTGGGATATTTTCCAACTGAAATTACTCCACAACCACTGTCATTAAGCCCTATAGAGAATAATCATGTAGATCTAGGGCAAATCCAACCTTGGTGTAGACTTTAAGTATAATAAAATCTGATATAGGGCCCTAAGAAGATTGAAATGATGCCATTAAATAATTCTAACCAGGTAGATGGATCAACTGGGGGGGATGGAGTGTTCTCTTGGGTTCAACATTCATTCAAGAGTGGTTGGCATTGATCACAAGGATCAGATTGCACAACAAAACTTGATTCCCTCCATTTCTAGCTCATAAATCAGTAGAGTCAACAGGCCAACCTAACTCTGTCACTAGGATAAGCCATGTGGGCCAATAGTCTTATTTTATTTTTCTACCCTGCAAGATCTCCATGCAATTGATGAACATCTTCTTTACTAACTGCACCACCTCCTCAAAATCTAGATTGTGACAATCACTTACCGCTAGCCCAACTATCAATGCTAATGGTTAATACCTTGGTTGGGCCCGCTGGGATACATGTTGTTTAGGAACTTCCCTAAAATGTTTAATCTTCATGCACTTCCATATTGCAGGCAAATTCTGATCGTCAATCCATAGAAAATCAATGATCAGGAAAGATTCTCCATATACTGCACCTACCCTTCAAAATTTTGGGCCTACAAAACACTTTGATATCTGACTCAACCTGACCCAGCCCCAACTAGCATCACCTTGACATACAAATGGCACCACCTTGGTGACCCACATTGGAAATAGGTCCCATAAAGACATGCGATAGCAAGGCGCTTGCCCGCATTCCTTAACATCCTTGTACCTTCATCTTGCAAGAAAGTGCCAGCCCTCAACCTGTTTGCATCGAATGGTGGATCATGCCGCTCAATAGAATATTGCCTTTTCAAACCCACATGTTCTAACATGTGCCATGACATAATTTATTTATCTCTCCTAGGGAGAGTGGACCCATGACATCACAACGTGCCACCCACCGCAAGGGTGCATACCCGCTTTGTTTAATTTCCTTGCAACTCCTTATTGCGAGCATGGACCAGCCATTGATCCTTGAAGATCTGATGGTGGAAGGTACAATTGAGAACATGTGAGGTTATGGGACAAGTGTCACCAGGGTGCTTGCCCATATTCCCTAATCTTCTTGCAACTTCATCTTGCGGGCATGCACCAACCACTGATCAGATCGCATTGGACTGTGCACATAACCCATACCCTCTGAACCTGTGTAAATATCCTCCATGATGTCACATGGACACATGTCACTAGGGCACTTGCCCACATTGTCAGAAGGTTTGACAGAAGACAAAATGTGAGAAAGCAGGTGCCAATCAAACTGCTAGCTCACCAGCCATCTTGTCTATGCTCTGTGACCCACAAGAGAAAATGGACCCACCTGCCACACGTCACGATGGCACTTACTTGCATTATGTAAAAGTAGTGCATCTTGAGAATGCAAGAAAGTGCCCACCATAAATCTAGGCAAGATCTGATGGCACAAAAAGTTGCAAACTGGTGGAAATGAATTTAGGGAATATATGAAATACCATAAGGTTTTATCATTTTATTTTTTCAATATTTCCAAGCCATTTAAATAATATAAAAGATGGGAAGTAGCCATTGGGTGGGTTTACATTCAAAGTTCAAATTCTGGTGGGAGACAAAATGGGTAGTAGTAACCAAGTACCACTAATCATAAAATAGGCCTAAGAAAATTTGGCAATCCAACATGAAAAGAAAACTAGGGGTAGGCATTACACCCTTTTGTCCAAACAACTTCAAAGGAAAGACCAATGAACCCACTATCCAAATGATCTCTATATTATTCCTTGTAGAATATTAGATTTGAATTGTGCTTCCTTTCTCTTCCTCTATGCTATCAACCAAACCTTTTCTTCTTCTTATCTTGATACCAAATCACAAACTCTACATTCAATAATCCCTTGGATAGCTTTCTCATATTCACCAATACACTATGCTCCTTTTTGCACTTCCTTTCTTACTTCACATTCAATAATTGATCACAAACTTATAAACATGGAAAATACCTTTCCTTTATACCCTATCTTCAAAATAATTCCTTGAGTTTTCCTTGAGGATTTCCTAATTAATTATAATAAGATAATTAGTTAATTCATAATTACAATAGCACTCTTAGCTCACATTCTATGCAAAACTTAACATGTACGATATTAGGGCTTACACACTTGCACACTTTTTGACTTCACCATCAAACTATCCTCAATCACTATCTAACTACAAATCACCTAATTATATCTCTGATAGAAGATATAATAGGATCATCAAAAACTGCATTCCATGCACTTTGTCTCTACACTACTCTATGTAAATCACTTATAACTTTCATACATCTTCAACTTAGAATCTACACATTTAACCTCATCATCTAGATATAGGGTACAACATATCCTTAACCATGCTTCACTTGTACAAAAAGAGTTTTTTTTTACAAGTATGATCTCTATCTTCTACTCTTCCAGTCTTCACAAAATTACTACTATGTTGACATCAATGACAAACACAGTCATGAATGCAACATGTCAATACTCTCCAATGCTTAGGATACTCCCTAAAAGGAATACCATCAACGTTCATGCTAAAAATATCCCACTTTGGAATGGATGGCAACATAGATGAAAACCATCTAAGTTACAAGAATACCAAACAATTCTCTAATGTTGTTCTCATCTTTTCAAATCCTCTTCATCATTCAATACTAAAATCCTCTGGAACACTTCTCTATCTTGTATCTTCATGGTGTATATCTCCCCTGTAGATATATTCACGAATCTTTCTAAATCTTCCTCATAGAGATATGCAACTATCTCTCCCCCATTCAACTAGAGGATGGTTTTCATGCACTCTTCTCCCCCCCATTGATATCAATGACAAAGGCCTCATTATGTCATTTTTATGCTCCAATTTTGCAAGCAGCTCAAGTGTCCAAAGACACTATTTGATACCAAATACTAATTATCCTCAATGAATCTTCTCATCATAGATACTCCCCTATATAGGAAGCATCAAAATTTAGTCCAGTCAAACAATAGTGCTCTGTACCACTAGACTGATGCAATGTCTACATCATCTACTTTGAAGTGGGTAGGGGCATAACCCCAAGCATACCTCTCAATACTCAAATGTATCTTCAGCTAAGGAATTTGTAAATATATATTCAATCTAATCTTTATTACTCACATACTCCATTCTGATATCTTTTTCTACTACCTTCTCTCTCAAAACATGATACTTAATAGATAGATGTTTAGTCTTAGAATGCAACATAGGATTCTTAGATATACTAACTACATTTGTATTATCATAGTCTATGATAAAAAGTTCTAAAAATTTCTATCCTAATGTCTTTTAGCATCTACTTCATCCACATCACTTGATTATATTTGTTTTCTCCTACCACATACTCTACCTTAGCTATACTCTAAAAAATACAATCTTGTTTCTTCCTCGGCCAAGAAACCAATCTTCCTCCAAGAAAGAATATTCTACGATTGGTTCTCTTTCTTTCATCCATATTGATTGCCCAATCTACATTAATATATATACATAGAGTGAAATCACTCGATCTATCATACCATATACCATAATCATATTTTTCCTTCAAATATCTAGATATCCTCTTTACTTCTCCATAATGATACTCCTTAGGATCAACTTGAAATCTAGCTACAATCCCAACTACATTTTCTATATCTGGTCTAGTGTGAGTTAGATATTGTGAACCTCCAATCATGGATCTATACTTTTTCTACTCAACTAAAGGTGTTTCATCCTTGCTAGATAACTTGTGACTAGTTATCATTTGTGTACCAATAGACTTACAACTTTCAAGCCAAATATCTCCAACAAGTCTTTCAAATACTTAGCTTGTGAAAAAAAATACCATCATTGTTCTGTACAATTTGCAAACCTAGGAAAAACTTCATTTCTTGAATGATACTCATTTAAAATTCATTTTTCAATTCTTTAAAAAGATTACCACTTGTTTCATCTTTACCTTCAAATATTATGTCATCAAAAAATATTACTCTTATAAAAAAACTATTCTATATTTCTTTCAAATATAGGTTACTATCTTGTGTACCTTTAGCAAGTACAAGTTTTTCCAAATAATTGTCTAACATTGCATACCAGGTTCTAAGTGCTTGTTGTAGACCATATAGAACTTTCTTTAGTCTGTATACCATGTCTTTTTCTTCTATGAGAGGGAAAACTTCAAGATGCTCAATGCATACTTTTTCTCCAAGTTCTCCATTTAGGAAGGCTGATTTGACATCCATCAGATGCACTTTGAATTTCTTATTCACTACATAAGCTTGAAACATTCTTACTTCTTTCATTTTGGTTATAGGGGCATACATTTCTTCATAGTCTATTCATTCTTGCTATGAATATCATGTGTATGCAAGTCATGCCTTGTTTCTTATAACTTCACCTTGTTCATTCATCTTGTTTTTGAATACCCATTTGGTTCCAATAACATTATTGTCTTTAGGCCTTCAAACTAATTCCAATGTTTCATTTCTCACAATCTAATCTAATTCATCCTTCAATTATTGAATCTAATGATCATCCTTACAGGTTTCATTTACACTCTTAGGCTCAATTTGAGAAATTGAACATATCTATTCATTCACTCCGTTTCTTGTCATTACTCCTTTGTCTTTACTTCCAATTATCTACTCTAGGTTTGTCAAATTCTTGTTAGAGGTAGGAGTTGCTATCTAAACTCTTATCTCTTCCCTTGGTTTAGATCTTTATCCTCTTTTCTCAACAATTACTACATCATTCTACAAACCATTAGTCTCAAAGAAAACTTCTACATTCTGTATAACAATTCTAGTATGGTCTTCTTCTTCATTAGAATTATAATCCATCATCTTTTCCTTAATTCCAAACTTTTAATCAAGTTTTACATTTGTGCATTCAACTATAGTCTTAGTTCTATGGTTAAAACATTTGTAAACTTTACTTTTCAATGAATAACTAAGAAAAATACCTTGATCACTTCTTGGATCAAACTTACCAATATCATCATCTCTCTTTACATAATATTTTTTTTTGAATATTTTGAAATACTTCACTGAGGGTTAGTGACCAAACCATAATTTATAAGGAGTCTTATCCATACCTTTTCTAATTTGTACTTTTTTCATAGTCTACACTACTGTATTGACCACTATTCTCCAAAATGTCTTGGATACATCATTTTCAAACATCAATTCTCTCACTAGCTCTATTACTAATATGTTTCTTAATTTAGTAATCCCATTCTACTTAGGTATCTTAGGTGAAGAAAAATTTCTCTTGATTCCATTTTCTTCACAAAACATGTTATATTCTCTAGAGGTAAACTCTCCTCTATTTGATCTCAAACATTTTATCTTAACACTAGATCCATTCTCAACTCTATTCTTAAAAATCTTAAACTTCTCAAATGCTTCATACTTTTCTTTAAAGAATGCTACCCACATCATTCTAGTGAAATCATCAACAAAAATAATGAAATACCTCTCTCCATTGAATCCTCTTATTCTTGAGGGACCATTCAAATCTACGTGAAAAATCTCTAACTTCTTTGTGGTAGTGAACTTCTTGTTGGGAAAAGATACCTTCTTCTTCTTAGCCAAGATACATTCTTTGTAAATAATATTAGTAGGATTTATTATCTTAGGTGAATCTCTCTCTACAAATGTGCTAATAACTTTCATAATGTTATCAAAGTTTATATTACAAAACCTCTTATGCCATAGCCAACTATTATCCACTTTAGCAACCAAACATGTTATTTTAGTAGGATTCAACTAAAATAATACCTCTAGACCTTGTTCCTATTCCAATTTTCTTACCATATTTTTCTCTAACAATGAAAATTTTCTCTATGAATTGCATTAGATAAACTTTATCTACCAACTATCTAACACTCAACAAGTTATGGTTTAATCCATCAACAAAGTAAACATCATTAGTGTTAGTCTTTCCATCAAGAGTAATAGATCCTATCCCTATGATGTGATAGGCCACATTGTTACCAACTCTAGAAATACTTCCATCATGATTCTTGAATTGAACAAGCTTATTCATATCACCAATCATGTGATGTGAACATTCCCTACCTATTATCTAATCAAATTTCTTTTCAACTTGGGAAACTATAGATTTTTCCTCTCTAATTTCTATGTCAAGATTATCCTCCTTAATGGCTATGAATCCTAGCTCATCATCACTTTCACTCTAAACTTTTTCATTAGATTCCTTATCTTCATTTGCATACAGACAATTTCTTGGTCTTCTAGGCTTAAAACTTCCCTTATAAATTTTCTCTCTTTTAGGACATTTAGATGTGTAATGACTAATTTGAATACAAGTCCAACATTTAAAGATATTATTACCATCTAGTTTTCTTCTTACAATAATGGCTTTACCATCTTCAATCTTCTTATCTTCATCAGATTTGTTTCTACTACTGTGAGAAAAATCTCCATGAGTGCTCACACTTATAGTCAAATTAGGACAGACACTTAAGGAACTAAAAGTTGTTTCAACTCTTGTCAATTCTCCAAAGTGTCTCAAACCTTCTTCTAGTGATTCTAATCTTCCAAGCATGGTTTTTATGGTAAAATTTTTAGTACAAGGTATCTGTAATTCAATCATCTGGGATGCTTGCTTGAATAGTTTTGTTAAGGTTTTCAAGATCTTCCACACAACCTCATCTTCTTCTTTATATCCACCATATGATTTGATTCTTGTAACAATCTCAAATATTCTACTAACATGACTTCTTACATATTCATCTTCCATCATTTTAGCATCTTGAAATGCACACATCTAATTTTGCAATCCTATTCTCTTCAAATGATTATCTCCTTCAAAAGTAGATTCTATTTTTTTTTAAATCTCATAAGATGTTAATAGATATTTTTCCTAAATGTATTCATTCTCTGGAAGATTTTCTAGTGAGGCTTCTTTCCTTGCATATTATACATAAATAGATCTCTTTTTGCTTTAGTGCATTCTTCAAAGTTTTCTTTTACAATTTCCTTCTTTCCTTTTGTCAAAAGCGAATAACCTAGACCCATACATAATAGATGAGTCTTCATATTATCCTACCAACTATCATAGTTGATCCTATCAAATTTAGGACTACCATTCCTGAAAACATTCTTCATTGAAGTCCTAAAGTTGTTAATATTTCTCTTCAAGGAGTTGATGCTCTAATACTATTTATTGGAATATATAGTCCACCAATATAACTAAGAGGAAGGGTGAATCATTTATCCAATGATTATCACAATTATCAACCTCATTAAATCTTAATAATATAAGCAATATAATTAGAAACCACAACAAGATAATCATGCACAATAACACTAGATCTATTAACTAGGGAAACCCTTGATTAGAGGGAAAATCCTACTAGGGATGGTAACATAAGATGAAGTACTAATATAAATATTCATTTTTAGAAGATGGACCCTATTAGAAGTCTAGAATAATATTCAGTACATATCATCCCCTGTTAGGAGACTTTGAATCTCTGTTAGGAGATTCCAACCCTATTAGGAGATTTGCCAACCCTGTTAGGAGCTGTGGAAGGAAAGTGGAACCACCATCCAAATAGCTTCAAGGGAAAGACCAATGAGCCCACTATCCAAATGATCTCTAAATTATTTCTTGTAGAATAATAGATTAGAATTATGCTTCCTTCCTCTTCCTCTATCATGTCAACCAAACCTCTTCTTCTGATCTTAATATCAGATCACAAAACTTGTATCCAATAATCCCTTGGATTTCTTACATTCACCAATACCCTCTACTCCTTTTTGCACTTCCTTGATTAATTTGCATTCAATAATTGATCACACACTTACAAAAAAGTAAAATATCTTTCCTTTATACCTTATCTTCAAAATAATTTCTTAAGTCAACCTTGAGGTTTTCCTAATTAATTATAATAAGATAAATAATTAATTTGTAATCACAATAGCATTTTCAGATCATAGTCTATAAAAAACTTAACATGAGTGATACTAGCGCTTGCACATTGGATGACATCACCATTAGACTATCTTTAATCAATATCTAACTGCACATCACCAGATTATATATTTGCTATAAGATATAAAAAGATCATCTGAAACTACTCTCTATAAATCACTTATGTACATCTTCTACTTAGAATTTGCACATTTAACCTCATCATCAAAACATAGGGTACAACATGTTCTTAATTGCACTTTAATTGTACAACAAAATTTTGTGCATACAAGTATGATCTATGTCTTCTACTCTGGAAGTCTTCACATAATTACTACTATGTTAAAATCAATGAAAAACGCAATCATGAATGAAATATGCCAGTACTCTCCAATGCTTAGGATACTCCCCCAAAGGAATACTCTCCTTTCTTTACTTGAACTTAGTTTAGTATATGAGTTGTTATGTTGATTTTTTCTCTCTAGTATCTTGGTGCAACATTCTTCTTAGTCATTAGTGTTCTTGTACATTATATTGGAATTAACAAGTGAGAAGATTTACTTTTGAGAGGGGTGGGGGGTGTGAATTAGAAGTAACTAACTTTAACCTTTTTCAAATCTTTTTAACTGATATCATCCACATGCATCTAATTCAATAAATAAGCATGAAAGTAAAGACATGTATGAAAATAGACAACACACAAATTTGGTAACCCAGAAACCCTCCAAAATGAGAAGGTAAAACTAGGGTGGGGATGACAGCCACAAAATATCACTACAACAATGTGTAACTATTCAAGGTTACAATGTTTGACCACTTCGAATGGTTTTCCCTATGAAAGGCCTATTTTGTTAAAGACTTTACACCCTATAAAAAGTGACCTAGTTAAAGGATTTAACTACCCTGCTAAAAGTAGGCCTAGTTAAAGGATTTTTGAACATTCACTTGGAATGCCACCCTATTAAAAGATTTACAAATGGCTACTAGGCCAACCTAAGTCCATAGGATTTTCATATCTAATACAATTGCTAGAAAGTATTAGAAAGTCTTGACCTGATAGATTTGCAATCTTCAATTTTTGATTCTAGATCTTTGTTCTACTTTATCTACTTTGATCCTTGCTTAATCTAATATGTCACTCTACAAGGTTCTAATGCTTTGTTCTTCAACAACTAAATTATTCTATGCTACTTTGTTCTTCTCTAAGTCTTTTCACCCTTTTGCACTTTGGTATAATTCACCCATACACTTCTTTCTCATGCATCCTCTCTCTTGCATAATGGGGCTTCATCCTCCTTTTAAAGATTTTAAAGAATTAGGGTTAGGTATGAATCTACAATCAATATTAAATCTTCATTTCCTACTCATTTCTTGTACTTTTCCTATTGGTTGCATGCCTTCTCCATTTTTCTTATTGGTTACATGTTGATTGCATAGGTAATGTAAAATATTTGTTCTTATCTTCAAGATCCTTTGAGATTCATCCCATGTCAGCTCCAAAAATAGTTTACATCTAAGTTTGTGAAGGCACAAACTCATATGTTGATTCTGTGTTACTTGGCACATACTAGTTGCTGATGGTCGGCATATATAGAAAAATTGGCTCACTTGACTCCTATATAAATTCTATCTTGCTTGGCACTTATAGAAATACTATTTTTCTCAGCATCTATACATCACTTGGCACTTGAACTTCACTTGGTACCTAAAGTTCACTCAACACCTATTGAATTTTCTAGCTTGGCAAACATTATAGCATGGCTTTTGTGTTATACTCAACATCAAATGAAGAATTGGTTAAGTGTGTTGACACTCAATTATCAAAACCAATCTGAGACTAACAATTTCCCTCTTTGATATGAGTGGAAAAAACACTTAACTAGACATTTTAAATCTGATCTTTATAAGTATACTACATATTCTGTTTGACATATGTACAAGACTTCAAAAACATGTTCAAAATTTTGTATACCTCAAAATCTTGTAACTTCCCCCTAAAATGATGTGCCATTTCCATTCCTATAACAAAAATTCTTGTGCTGAATGTTTCTCATGCTAATATATTTGATACTTTTTTCCTTTTCTACACTTTGTGTCTATTTGTTACCCATTTCTACTCCATGTACTCTATATCTATTCTTTTTTCACATCTTCTTGTAGTTTTGTATCCTTTGGCTTTATTACTTTCTCAAAATGTGAATTTGAATATCTCCCCATTTGGATATTCTTTATTACTTCCAAAGAATGTATTATGTAAAGAATGTATTATGTAATCATTCTTATTCACATCTTCCCCAAAACATTATATCTCCCCATTCTTATTAGATGCAATAATGAATTATCTTCCCCATGAATATATTCTCCCCCTTTTTGACACTTATGTCAAAGGGTCCTAAGAATGACTAGAATACTTTTCCAAAAATGTTTTATTTACCTCCATAATCATCTTGAGAGAAGCATCCCAATTATCTAAAGCAATCTCCAATGACTTGTGCTAGATGGTTGTCTTTGTTGTAAGATGTACAAGGCCTTCTAGAGTAGAAAGATCAGGATCTTTCTTTAGAACATTTTCTGCATAGGCCTCTTCCTTATGGAGTATTTCCAAATGTGGGGTAATGGAAGATTGAATTTGCATCAATTTGGCCTTGATATTGGCCTCTTCTGCTATCAATAAAACTAACTCTTTTTGTCGATGAAGCATAGTTGCAAAATGCTTCTCACTCTGAGCTTGATCTTTGGGTAGTTGCGTGCTAAAAATCTTTAGATTTTGTTCCAAGCTCAATATCCTTTGGCTAGTTTCCTATGTGAAATATGATGAATCACACAACTTGGAGTATAATGAGAATACATTCCCAAGTATTGTTTTTGCCTTTTCAATGTTCTTAGCAAATTCAATTTGTGAAAGTACTATTTCGCTTGATATTTTCTCATTCACTTTCATTTGAAACTTCTTTTCTGACCATTCTAATAATTTAACATTATTTTCTAGGTCTTCATTCTATACCTAGTCCACGATATTGGACAATTGCTCCATGATGGGTTGGGTTTCATCAGGTACTTGAAAGCTAAATGCATCAAGAAATATGTCCTTGATTTCCACCAGTTCTTGCTTCTACCTAAACTCATTTATGAGTATTTCTTATTTCTTCCTCCTCTCTAGTGCCTCTTATACTTCATTTATCTATTGTAGGTTCATAGTTCTTGAGTCATAACTAGGTATGTTTATTTATTCATCAAGTGTAGGGTCTTCATAGTGAAGTACCCTTGCAACCTTGGTGGAGCTCAAGCCTAGTGTTGAAATATATAGTGGTACTACATCAGTGCTCAATTTCTTATTAGGTTTCCCCGAGGTAGGAAAGTTTACTAATGTTTGTATTGCGTCCTACTCCTTAGGGGTTTACTCCTCTTCTTTCTCCTTTTCTCTACTACCTTGATAAATAATGATAATTTGAGGAGGTGCACCTTGACTTTGTGCAATAGGAACATCTTGCCTTGTTTGTTCCTTTTCTTGCTCCTTGACAGTTATTGTTGTTGTAACTGTACTATCAACCTTAGCAATTTTGTCTTGTTCTTCTTGCTCTTTAGGTTTATTTGTTGTAGCTATGGGAGGTTGTGTAGATTGTTCTTATGTGCTTTCCTTCTCCCTTGTTATCTCTACTATAGCTTTCTACTGTATATGAGGAATGTTAGTATGCTAATAGAAACCAAATTTAAATAAAGCTTCTACAAACTAAACAAAATTCATAAACTTCAAGATAGACTAAGATGAGCTCTCAATTAAGAATATGAACCATTAATGGGCTCTCTCAATGAGAAGCTCTCTTGTTGAGTAGCTTTGTCTAAATAGATAGGATGTATGCTCAAGCTTTATGCTTCAAAAAGGGCTTCAAATGGAGTTGGAATTTGGGTGTGAGTGTATGGTTTTGATGTAAAATGGCTTCTCAAAATGGAATTATGACTTTACTTCATGGATTGTGTTATTTTGCAAAGAGGAAGGATCCAATTTATAGGCAAGAGGCTTGAGGGTGTGAGGGCTAAGATGCAAGGATGGGGAAAAACTCATGGAGGGCTCAGATTGCATGAGAGGAGAGCACATAGATTGTGCTTCCTTATAGCCAATCGAGGAGTGACACATGTCACATGGTGAGAGGATGGAAGAAAGGGGAAGGATGAGTCAACAAAGGAGGCTCAAGGGATAAAATCTTCATAAAGACCCTCATAATGGATTGTAAGAGCAATAAAAGGGCTTGGAAGAGTCATTTATGGCCTAGTGGGCTTCATAAAGTTTTATGGTTGAGATATTTTGAGGGTGATGAGAGCAATTTCAACTTGGGATTGATTAGGAGGGTTTTAAGCTTGCTTAGGCTTGTGCAAATGATTAGAGGATGGATTAGGATGCTTTAGGATTAGCTTAGGGATAGGCAAGTGGATGGCATTTAATGAGGGTGGGTGAAGGAGGAGATATTTGTTAACTTTGGCTTGGATTAGTAATTCTTAACCCGTGTTTAGGGAATGTGACAAGGTTAGGAGGGGATTAGGATTAGGTTTAAAGACATCTTCTAGAAGAGTCTAGGCTTTGGATGAGGATGAAGACTTTCTAGAAGAGTCTAGAACTTCCTAGGATAGGATTTTATGAAATAAATAAAGTTTTATTTATTTCAAAGGTTTGGGTTGAGGAGATATTTATTAAAATATTTTTAATAAATATGAGGATTAATATTTAATCTTGATTAAATATTTTGAGTTGGGATTAGGGGTAGGGAATGATGGGATTAGCCTTTAATCAAAATTAAAGAAGGATTAGAAGATTTTGGAAGAGGTTAGTGGTCTTAAGGAAATTGGCCAAGTTTTGGGCAAAATTTTTTTTTTTAATTTATTTTAGGATTTTTGGTCAATTTATTAATTAAATAATTAATAAATAAAGAAATAATGTTTAAATAAGATTTAAACATTTTTGGGAGGGATTTCTTAATTAAATATTTTTAATTAAGATAAAGGGATTTAATGGCATAAAAATAAATAAATAAATTAAATAATTAATTAATTAATAAATGATGATGTTATCAAGAATTTTTTAGAAAATAAAAATACTTTATTTTCTAAAGGTTTTTTAGGTGTCTACATTTTGCCCCTCTTTGATGTGATGCCGCAAGTGGCATGGCATCAAAGATAAGAAAATAAGATGCCCAAGGCTAGAGCAGAAGAGGAGAGAATGGACTGCAAGATGCCCCCTCAAGAAGGCGGCGGGGAGAGAAAGCGAGGCTTGATGGCTTCTTGAAAAATACAAGAATCCGAGATGAGCAAGAAGACTCAGATTGGCTTAAGAGAAGAGGTTTAGTTAGCTTAAACTCTTACTATGGGAGAATGATAAAGGACAATCAGAGGCACAAGAGGAAGCAAACTTAAGATCTCAGGGATTGTAGAGGATGAAGGAGCGGAGCGCTATAAAAGGAATCTAGGATGGGGAGATGGATGAGGGGATTAAAAAGCTGATACAACAGGATTTCAAAGAGTCAGATTGGTGGAAGATGGGTTTTGGAGATCCCTAGGACTAGGATTGTGGATCTTGAAAGATGAGGCTTGGTGGATTGATTTGGATTGGTGGATCCCTAAGACTAGGATTGTGGATCCCTAAAGCTAAAGGTGAGGAGTGATTCAAAGAGATACTGATGCATAAGCTAGGGTAGGAGAGATGGATGTTGGATATGGATGGGGGATAATGGAGATGAAGGGATTCCATTGAAGCTTTTTGAGTGAGGGGATACTTCAAAGAGAAGTACAACCATGTAGTTGAGCACTAGATTTGCTATAGGACTGTTGGTTAATTGCCAAGGTTACCAAGAACATCAAGGCCTTTTCACCAACTGTCTAGAGGATTGACAGACTGACTCAAAACAAACACGCAAGGATTGCCCCAGCATCACACATGAAACCCGGAGGAAACAGTGTGGAACCGACACTGGGTAACCCACAAGCAAAAAGAAACAAATGAAAGACTTGATCAAAACCGTATGCTTAGAGTGCCCCATTCGTAGCATACCATGATATGGAAGATCATGGCAACCTTGAGGAGGGAACAAAAAGATTGCTTGAAAAAGATACTTCAAGACCCAAAAAGGAAGATTCCAAATCAAAAGAAAGTGAAAATCCAAAAGAGAACCATTTTCCAACGAGATGGGTAGGACGAGGTACTAACAGACCAAGATCAGACATGAGAAAAGCTATATCCTACAAGGATCTATCAGAGAGCACCTAAGCTGATGGATCTGGATGAGTGATGCATCTGGCAAGCTGAACTAAGAAAGATAACACTTTGGTGATAGGAAATCTAGCTAAAGGATGCATTGGAATAGCTAACCAAGATGTGCGATGGGTGCAAGATGCTGATCAAGGACAAACTGACATGAACGCTGGATAGATGCAATGGTACTAAGCTAAAGAGGATGTACAAGCTGAAAAACCAAGATATTTACAAGTGAGCTAACCAAGATATGGTACAAGCTAATGGACCAATGATAGGGATGATATAGATGGATAAAAAGCTCAGGATGAGAGGATAGCGGGATGGCTCAATTTGGTGCAAGAGGCAGAAGCTAAGGATGAGGTGATAACGAAAGATATGGATTTGACAAGATGCATCCAATGATGATGAGAGATTTTGTGACCAAGGATAGCTAGAGGAGACGGATGAGATGGCTGGATAGGATGGTAGATAGCTAGGATTATGATGGATATAAGGAGATGACATTGGGTTTGCATGAGGATAGCCTAGAGCTAGATACCAATGATAAGGGAGGATGGACAAGACAAGATCTCCAAGGAATATAGTGCCCCCAATTAGAAGATAACATGCGGAAGGAGGTCTTATGATGGATGTGATAGGATTGAAGCTAGGATGGAAAAAGTTGAAGGGGCTAGGGAGATGGATGATAGCTGAGATGATTGGCTGAAGCTGCATAAGATTAGTGGATGGTGTGAGATGGAAGCTGGAGGATGGAGGATAGGTGGATAGATTGGAAGATGGAGTTGGATGTCAAGAGATGACCAAAAGCATGAGGGTGATAGGCTAAGCTGGGGATGGTGGGATTACACATGATGCTTGTTTGCCAAGTTTTCATCATGGTACTTGTCCAAGGCGCTTGAATTTCCAAGTTTTCACCAGTGGACGCTTTATTTTTCTTTTATTTTTTGACTTTTTGACTTTGGACTTAGCTGGAATGATTTTGGCTTTCTTTAGCTATTTTGGCTTTTTTGGGATTTTTCACTGGCTGTTGGAATGTTCAATTTTGTTGCTAGCTGTTGGTACACCGGATGTGTGATTTATGCAATAGATCAGATTAGATGGGATTGATGGTAGGATATGGAGGGATGAAAATACTCGAAAGGAGCATGAGATGGGGATTCTTGCAAGAGCAACATTGGCACATGTTGGAACAGGTGTGAAAAGACCATATGGGGGATAGATGGTAGATGCGGGCATGATGGAGGATTTGTGGAAGCATGCTTGGGGATATAGGCACCCAAGATGGAGTTAGGAGATGGGGGAAATGAGTAACTAGATGGGGGATTAGCAATGGTGGATGCCATTATGCATTGGGTTTCAACTTTTTTCTTGGGGATCCACATGGTTTTGGATTTTCTTTTCATAGGCTTTTGCGTTGTTTTGCATTCTTTGTTTGGATTTTGCCTTTTTGGACTATGTCTTTTAGAATAGACATATGATTGCCTAGGATGTCGATTTTTAGCTTTATGCATTTTGAAGTTGGCATTCACATTGCTATAGTAAGCTTTGGGAAGATGGTTAGGAGAAGCTTTGTGAGATGGAGAGGATATGAAAGAGCATGTAGGGGGATGATGATGGATGATGTGCCCTGATATGTGCCTTTTTTGATCTTGCATAGAAATGGATGGAATAGGATTTTTATGATGGCTGATAAGAGGATGGAGGATGGTAGATTTTGGGACATAGGGACCCAAAATGGATTTAACAGATGAAGGGGGGATATGGTAGGTTATTTTGGGTTGTAAAGATGGTGGAGGGGGGATGACATAAGATTTCTTGAAGGAGTGATGGGAGGCTGGCATGGTGGGCTTGGAGATAGGCTTGGTTTGGGGGTGTGGTGTACCAACACCTTTAGATGGTGAGCCTTTGGACACATATCCAAGACCATGAAATCCTATATTTTTTTGTGCAATAATAGGCTCTCTGATTCCTTGCTCTTGTGGTCCTAAACCTTGACCTTGATAATGCCATCGATTGAGCATTTGAACAAGCTGAGGAAACTTTTTGCTTGCAAAAAATGGTAGAAGTGATTTATTAGGTGTATTGCAATGGGAAGATACTGATCTTAATTCTTCTACTGAGAGAGGGCCACCATGGATGAATGTAAGTGAACCAAGAGGGTAGATTATAGATGGTTGAATAGCTTGGATAGGTGGTAAGATGGAAGCATGGAGCGGGGGAGATGGAAGGATAGGATCTTGATGTAGCTGGTGGGATGACAAGATATCTTGTAGTGGAGGAGATATGGCTTAAGGTTTTGGAGATGGAGGAGATGGTGACTGCACTATGGATGGAAGACATGGTACGATGATATCTTCATTTATGCTTTGGGGGATTTCAACATGCTTTTGGGCAGGATCTTGATAGGATTAGTTTGGAGTGGATGGTGCAATAGGAGGTGAAGGGATGGATTCTTCAAAGGCAGCGGATGGATAGATGGGAGATTCAGTAGTGGCGATCGGTGAGTAGAAGATAGATGCATAAGGGTCATAATGAGAGATTTGGGAAATGCTTGGAGGTGATGTGGATAGGATTTGGAGGGATTTGATAGGTGGTGGGATTTTGATGCTTGCGAGAAGTGGAAGAATTTTAAGCAATTTGATGGATGGTATGGGGATGGTAGCTATGGGAGATGGAGGTGATATTATAGATGGGGAAACTTCATCACTGACTACTTCACATGGTTGGATTAGATGACATGGCTTATCGACTGTTGGAGGCAACTTTTCTTGTATTTCCTCTAGGAGATTCCTTGGAGACTTGTGTGTCGAAGGTGGAGGTGGATTGACAGGAATAGCTAGTGTGATGGGGGTGGAAGATTGGAAGCTTGGTTGATGGGGTGATGGAGGGGAAGCTGGAATATCAGATGGCATGACTAGATAGTTTGGAATAACTCTTGGATTTTGGGGGATGCTTGGGGGAATGTTTCTAAGGCTTTCAATATACCTGTCATAGTCAACAAGATTTTCATCATCATTGGAATAGGAGGTGGCAGGAGCAAGGAAAATGTGACCAAACACATCATGATAGGATTGGTACTTCATGCTTTGATGATGAGTTTGATGGGGATGGGGTCTTGCATATGGATGAACATGGAAGCTCATGGTTGGATTTGGATTAAGCACAGATTTTGGATTGGCTGATGAAAGATTTCCTAGGGAGAGTCAAGGCTGTATGACAGACCTAAGGAGGATTGGTTGGAGATTTTTGGATTTCTTGTGGGTGGAAGACTTCAAGGGTATGCTATCAAAAAGTGAGAGTTTCTCTTTCCTATGTGCAGGATTCGTGGTGATTGTGTCAACTTAAGGATAGACTAGTGATCCTATGGCATGACACAAGATTGACCACTTGTGGATCCCAACCTTTAGCTCAAGGTGATGAGGGATACAAGTGACAAAGCTGGATTACCCTAGACAATGCTTTGTCAAAGGGATAGCCTTGGTGAGATTGGTTGATTGGTAGGATTGATTGGATAGCAAAATCTAGCAAAGTGACAACAACTCTTTAAAGGCTTGGGTTGCTAGCTGGCTAGGGGGATGATTTGGATGGACTTTGGATTTGGGATTGTTCTAAGGCAAAGAACTAGATAGATTCGGTTGCATCGGGGGAGCTTGGATGATTTTCTGATAAGGCAGTGACTACGCTAAGTATGCCTTAAGTTGGGAGATTTCTACTTTTTTGAGATTTCGACCAAAATTGGCAAACATTCATTCAAAAGCTATGAACAAACAAGCAGACAAAATTTTTGAGCAAGCACATCAAACACACCAACATCTTAGGAAGCTTTCTACAAGGATGAAATTTGGTTTAGCTAGGGAGTCCTCGATATACACAAGGTACGTGAGGCCCAAATCTGTAGATGAAACCAAAAAGATGTCACACAGCCGAGAGGAGTGGTAACCCACTTCTCCTCTTTCACTTCTCAAGGGTATAAAGTTCCTTGAGGCTTAGCTCGAGTGACAAAATCTTGATTCCAAGAGAGGTGTCTTTGGATTCACCTCCCGATCTTTATACTCCACCAAAATGCTGGAGTTGAGGTCATCCCAAGGGGTGATAAAATCCCCAAGCAGGCCTCCTAAAAAGCTAAGACAAGATTTTGGATCCTAATCTTATGCACCCAAGATGGCTTCGAAAGACGACAAGGGGAGAGAAGACTCGGATGATCTTGGGCTAAAAAACACGCTTGTTCTTTTACCAACTGATGCTTAAGTTTTTTGATCTAGACTTTGCAAGCACTCATGTTTAAGATACAATGTTTATTCCAACTTTGAAGCATTGACAAAAATAAAATTGATCGAAGAATGCGAACAAGAAGAAGAGTTAGGGTCAACAAGAAGGTAAACCCGTGCACCTGGAGGCCCTCCACGTCAAGTATCGATTGATTTTTCTTTAAGGCATTCAAGATTGAGTGTGAGTTTATTTTAAGCCCAAAACAAAGGTGTGTGAGATTCGATTTCAAGCGTGCACCCGAAGGCCCTCCACATCAAGATTTTTCCAATTTTTATGCCCAAATGAAGTGTGAGCGAGATTAATGCGCACTCAAGGAATTTTCTAACCTAGAAAAACCACTAAAAACCCAAGTGAGTGGAGTTTGATTTGTGTGGAGCACTTAACACCCTCTTAGGTGGACCCATCCCCATAGATGGCACTGAGATTGCAACCAATGGTTAAATTGATGGGTGATTAAAGACGGTGAGTCCAATGACAAACTCACTCAAAGTATTTTTATTTGTTTTTATAACTTAAAAGATTATAAAAATGTAGATTCTTTTTATGCTCCAAAAGATGATTATTTGATCTATGGCATTCAAGATTAGATTTGTTGTTTTAATCATGCATTCATAAAAAAAACAAACTTTGATTTTAATCCATGGCACTCAAGAGTGATTTTAGCAACATGCATTCAAAGACAAGTGATTAAACATTCAAGTTTTTTCCTTTGAGCATTCAAGATTGAGATTTTGTGTGTTGTTTTAAGAATTTTGAAGTGCTTTGTTTTAACCTTAGATCATTCAAGATTGTTTTTGGACTCAAAAGTGAAAATGACTCTTTGGACTTTGCTTTTCATTCAAGATTTTGAGTTCTAGTTTGCATGTTTTAAGCCCAAAAATGATATTCCTAGATTGTTTTGATGCATGAAAAACATAAGAAACATTCAAGATTTTGCAACAAGACATTTGTTTGGAACAAATAACAAAGCTTTTTAGGACAATTTTGGCAACCATTTAGGACTCTTAGTTTTCATGAGATTTTTAAAAGAACTTTAACATATTTGCAAATGAGGTTCATTTTATCCTTGATTGATGCTTTTGAGTTTGATTTAGATTTTAGTGTGCACTTAGTGTTGATTTTGAACCTTTTGAAATGGAAACTTGAAGTTCTTTTTAAATTCCCAAAAATGAAGTGTTCCTAACTTTGCATGAATGCATCTAAAACTTTGATGTTGCAAGGATGCAAATGATTAGATTGGTTTAGTTTCACTTGTTAAAAGAATTTTTCTTTTTTGCAAATTTATAATTTTTTAATGGATTTAAGTATGATTTGGGGGTTCATTTTAAGCACTAAAAAGAAGTGTGTATGATTTTGCTTCCTTAAAAAAAAATGGCCAAGATCTCCCACAAGAAGAAGAAGAAGAAGTAGATGGAATAAGAAGAATATAGACAAGAAGAGGACGAAGAATTCCAAGTTCTTTGTCCACCTATAAGCTTGAAAAATCTGCAAACACTATGAGATATACTATGAGTTCCTTTGTCTTCTTCATGCTCATGTGGACCTACAAAATGAATTTATACAATCCTACCAATCACAAAAACAAGCAAAATTAGCCAAAATCAGCAAATGACATACAAAACTTGACTAAAGAAGCTAATGAAGATGACCCATGCGGGGTCCCACCGGGCGTGCCAAAATGTATATGAGAAATGTTAGTATGCTAATAGAAACCAAATTTAAATAAAGCTTCTACAAACTAAACAAAATTCATAAACTTCAAGATAGACTAAGATAAACTCTCAATTGAAAATATGAGCCATTAATGGGCTCTCTCAATGAGAAGCTCTCTTGTTGAGTAGCTTTATCTAAATGGATAGGATGTATGCTCAATATGCTTCCAAAGGCTTCAATGGATGATTGTGGATTTTTGGTGTGGATAGATGGCTTTAGTATGGATTTGGCTCTCAAAATAGCATTATAACTTTACTTCATGGATTGTGTTAAAATGGCTTGGGAGAGGATTCCTTAAATAGGCAAAGGGCTTGAGGGATCAAGGGCTAGGATGCAAGGATGGGAAAAAGCTCATGGAGGGCTTAGATTGCATGAGAGGAGAGCACATGGATTGTGATTCTTTACAACCAATCAGGGAGTGACACATGTCACAGGCTGAGAGGATGGAGGAAAGGGCAAGGATGAGTCAACAAAGGAGGCTCAAGAGATAAAATCTTCATAAAGACCCTTCATAAGTGCTTGTAAGAGCAATAAAAGGGCTTGGAAGAGTCATTTATGGCCTAGTGGGCTTCATAAAGTTTTGTGGTTGAAGATATTTGTGAGAGATACCATGAAATTTGAATTTGAGGGTTTAGGGGGGTTTTAAGCTTGCTTAGGGTTGTAAAAATGATTAGAGGAAGGGTTAGAGATGGCTTAGGACTAGGCAAGTAGATGGCAAGTGGATTGCAATTAATGAGGGTGGGTGAAGGTGCAGATATCTGTTAACTTTGGCTTGAGTTAGCAAGTCTTAACCCATGTTTAGGGAATGTGACAAGGTTAGGAGGGGATTAGGATTAGGGTTAAAGACATCTTCTAGAAGAGTCTAGTCTTTGGATGAGGATGAAGACTTTCTAGAAGAGTCTAGAACTTCCTAGGATAAGATTTTATGAAATAAATAAAGTTTTATTTATTTCAAGGGTTTGAGTTGAGGAGATTTTTATTAAAATATTTTTAATAAACATGAGGATTAATATTTAATCTTGATTAAATATTTTGAGTTGGGATTAGGGGTAGGAAATGATGAGATTAGCCTTTAATCAAAATTAAAGAAGGATTAGAAGATTTTGGAAGAGGTTATTGATCTTAAGGAAATTGGCCAACTTTTGGGGAAAAAATAAATAAATTATTTATTTTGGGATTTTTGGTCAATTTATTAATTAAATAATTAATAAATAAGGAAATAATGTTTAAATAAGATTTAAACATTTTTGGGAGGGATTTCTTAATTAAATATTTTTAATTAAGATAAAGGGATTTAATGGCATAAAAATAAATTAATTAATTAAATAATTAATTAATTAATAAATGATGATGTCATCAGGAATTTTTTAGAAAATAAAAATACTTTATTTTCTAAAGGTTTTTTAGGTGTCTACATCTACAACTCATCAACACACCAAAAATGAATTTGTACAAAGTTGTTCTTGCAATATAGATTGGTGAAGGATCTTCTTGAGATCATTTGTAGTGAGTGGATTGATGTTTTGACTTGTGGTGTTAGGAACATCCTTAACTATTACTATCTCTAGAGGTGTTGTATATGGAGGACTTGGTGGTGCTAGTTGGGTGTCTTGGACACTCTATTCTTCTTGTTGTTCTTTAGTTTTTGCCTCCTCACCATGTATCTTCTCCACTATCTACTCTTCTATCTCTTTTTCCTCTTAATCATCTTTTTATTTTTCTCCTTCCTCATCTTTCTCTTTTTCTCCTTCTTCTTCATCATTTCTACCTTCAAATGGGTTTTCCTGCCTTTCTTTCATAGTTGTCAATCCATATATCAATTTCCACATTTGTGTGGACTTTTGGACAATGTCTTCTATTTGGTTCCGCAAAATTTTTGAAGGCTCTATATTTGGGTGCAAATTTTCTCCCATGTTTCTTGTTAGCCTTTGTTATTTGACCTTTTCTAAGGTCTAGCATTACATGAGCTAATGTAGATTCTCTTATTTTCTTTTCTATTTAAAGATAGTAATGCCATTTATTCTCAACTAATGAGCTTAGCTCCTTGGGCATTGAGTTGTCTAGTTCAAGTGGAGTGGTCTTGAACTTAGCCATCATAGTGTAGATGGACTCTTCCACTATGTTCTATTGTTCCTTTGACAACTTATTGAAGTCCATGGTCTTTAGACTAGTTAAATCAGCATTATCTCTAATATTATAACAAACTCTTTCCAATTTAGATGTGGTAGAATGACTTACCAATCTATAATGATCTTCATCAGACTCTATCCTTTCCTCATTTGATTCAGGAGGTGCAACATACTTTCTTCTTTTCTTCTTCTCTACAGGTCCTCTTTGTTCTGTTGCCTTCTATTTCTCTTTATCTTTTTCCCCTTGAGTTGTAGCTCTGGTGTCAACCCTTGTAGTAGGCTTAGTTGGACTTGGCTTTGTAGCCTTCTTCTTTCCCTTGGGTTGTGTAGTTGGCTATTTTTGAGCTTTTCTCTTCTTTGGCTTAGCCTTTGGTGCTTCTTGCTTGGCACCTTCCTTTGCATCTGCATTTTCTCCCATACCTTGGGTTAAGGCAAGTGGCCACTAATTTTCTTCTTCTTCATCACCCTCAGCATCTTCACCTTCTTCTTCTACTTCTTCTATAGTACCTTCCCCAAATTTATCTTTTAGCTTCTTAACAAGCTTGTCCTTCTTTTTCAAAGTGAAGGCACTCTTTAATTCCATATCCACTTTTAATCTCACCATGTCATAAGTTCCAAAATATGGTGCATCCTTATCTATTTCTTCTACCAACAATGTAGTTATTGTTGCTGATGCTTCATCTATGTTTATTTCATACCCAAGAGGTCTTAGCCATCTCACTCTTGGTATGGCAACTTGTATGTATGTATAGTCTATATCTAGAAGAAAACATACATCATTTACATGTTTCTCTACTAAGGAAACTAGGATTCTTAGCCTTTGTTTCATTGACTTGTTAAAGTCTTCAAAATAGCTAGTAATAAAGGTTTCAAAATTAGCTCCCATCTACTCAATATATTCATTAACCTGAGCTATTATTGACCTACCAATTCTCCATTCAACTTTTCCAAAAGAAGGAAATTGAATTTTAACATAAAAGAAAATGCAAATCGAAATGGCACCAAACTTACATTGGGCTGCCTTGTTTCTCCTGATAGCTGCTAGATTCTCATTAATTTGTTGCAGTTGCAACTCTACAAGATCATAGCTATGATCCTTCTTTACCAATTTATAGCCTACATCTACTACAATCCAAGACATGTTGTTGAGTCTGCTAGATTGGTAGAATTTGTGTGCAATGACTCTAACAACAAAGTCAACTAGAGGCTCTTGGATAGTGTCAATTGTCATCCCTTTTTTATTCCACTTAGCACCTGTATTTTTCTTAATTGACTCCTCAGAATCACTCCTAAGGGTATTCAACTGATCTAGGGTTGGGTACCCTATTACTCTATGCATAATTCTCTTTGTGATTTCTATAGGGCCATCCTCCAACCATAAGCTACCATCATGCATTTTTCTCAGCACTATCCTAATTCATTCAGTCTTCAAAATGGTGGGGAATTCTAGGGCTTGTGTTAAACCCTTCCTCTCAACAATTTTAAATTATTCTTTCAACACTCCATTCTCACATAATTTTTCATAGGCTTCCCTCATTTCCATGTCACCTATGGCTCCAATATTGCAATTATAGCATTTTCTTACATCTTGAACCATTACAACCTTAGGGACTATGATGGATAGGGCTCTAGCCAGATCATTCTTATATGCAACTTTAGGTATTCGGTAGAAATTAGGTTGTTTGACCTCTTTGGACATTAGCTGGACTTGAAATTGTTCCTTCTCCTAAGTCTTCCTAAAGCTAGAAGCCATTTTTGCAGTCTAGGGTTTTTATGCAAAGAAAATATGAAATTGCGTAACTTGGCATAGATGTAAATACCTTAAAATTGATGGAATCATGCTGAAATGCTATTGAAATATTCTTATGTGCTAAATTCTCTACTTTGAATTCACTCTGCACTCTTTCTTATCTTTTCTCTTCATTCGTAATGAGGAAAAAATGATTCAAAATGTGATAATATACCCTATTTTTATTGTATTTAATGCTTAGTGCATGTACAGTTGTCCACTTGGCTTCTAGAGTATTCTACATTGCTCAGCTTCTATTGCTTTTTTCACCACTCAACTTCCATAGGAATAGTACTTATTTAGCTTCAACTAAATTTCCTCTTCATTCAACTTCCTCTACCAACTCGGCTCCTACTATTCATTCGGTTTTTACTATTTTGAAAATCAACTTGGCTTGTATTGGATTTTTACTTGGCATCTGAGGGAAACTTGGCAACACTTGTGAAATCTTGAACTTTAAACTTTGTAGCTTTGTTCATGCTGATCTATTCTTTTTAGTACTTTCTTGTCTAGGAACTAATGTATGATAAAACTTTGTAAATTAGTCCCTTGTGCCTTCTCTTGCTTAGTTTGATGAAGTGTGACCACTTGACCTATTAGGTGAAGTGATCCCTTCATTTGATGTGCTACTCCCATCTTTCTTCTTCCATGTCTTGTTCATTTCTCTTTTGATGTGTTCAACATCTACCTTCTCTTTTCCTTTTTCATTCTTTTTGTTGGATGCCTTTGACCTTGTTGGAAAATTCTTGCCAATATGACCAGTCTACTATAGTTCCCTCTAAAATGTGTCCTTATGCAATTTTTAGGAATGTGTCCATATTGTTGATAGTAATGATAGCTATACCTGGTGTTGTAGTCCCAATTGTAGTGATGTCAATAGTTACCTTCCCTTGCTACCTAATTTGATGTTCACATAGCCTTTGATCTACACTCAAAAGCTCTATGTCCATACTTCTTACAATTGTAGCAACGACCTTCAAATTTTGGTGTTCTAATAGTCCTTGTCCTATAGTTGTGTGTGCTTGATGTCCTTTCTTTTTGCACTTATGAAAATAACTTGCATTCTTAGGCTTCTCATGCCGATGGGTATTCTTGCTCCTTTACACATTAGAGGTATGTCCCTTTTTACCACATAAATGACAAGTAGGTTTAGTGTTCTTACCTTTGTTACTCCTTTCTTCTATAGTCTTGGATAATTCTCCTTGTTTAGTACTGATGTAACCTAGTCTTGAAGTATCATTTCTTGCCCTTGGTGATTTTAGTACCTACTTAGAATACTTGACGGCCTCATTAGGTTTTTTGAAGCTCTCTACAATCTAATTTTCTCTTTTTAGGTCATTTTTTAGTTGTTTGTTTTGCATATTTAGTGTAGAGATCTCAATGTCCTTGACATTCAGTTCATGATGTGCATTCATCATCTGACTCAAGGTGTCTAGCTACATGTTTGAGATTCTTACAATCTCAATTGACTTTTCTTCCAATCTATTTGCAGGGTTTTTCTTGTCTTCTTCTAGCATAGCCTTGTCTTCAATGGATCTTTTCTTCTACTCAGTCACCTCATAAAGAATCATGGCTTGTGATTCTTGCTCAAGCTTGAGTGTTCTAATTTCTTTTGCTTGAGCTCTATTTTTCTCCACCAGGTCAGCTATTGCTGCATCAAACTATTTGGAATCTCCATTTGAAAATAGATTTGAGGTGTCAATCTCCTTGTACTATGTGTCATTCTCAGCTATGGCAGTCTCTCTTCTTCTCTTTAAGGATTTTCTCAGTTCTCCTCTGGCTTCTTCTAGTGCATGTAAAGCAAGTTGTATGTCAATTTCCTGATTCTCTATGATCTTCCCAAGTTTGTAGACTTCCATTTCCAAATCTTTTCTCCAAGCTATAAAGCTTCTCCTTGTGAGAACTATGCTTTGATACAAATTGTTGGAATTAACAAGTGGGAAGATTTACTTTTGAGATGGGGGGGTGGGGGGTGAATCAGAAGTAACTAACTTTAACCTTATCAAATCCTTTAAACTGATATCATCCACATACATCAAATTCAATTAATAAACATGAAAGTAAAGACATGCATGAAAATATATAAGACACAAATTTGGTAATCTAGAAACCATCCAAAATAAGAAGGTAAAACTAGGGTGGGGATGACACCCACAAAATATCATTGCAATAATGTGTAATTGTTCAAGGTTATAATATTTGACCAATTCCAATGGTCTGCCCTATGAAAGGCCTATCTTGTTAAAGACTTTACACCTTGTAAAAAGTGACCTGGTTAAAGGATTTAACTACCCTACTAAAAGTAGGCCTGGTTAAAGGACTTTTGAACATTCACTTGGAATGCCACCCTACTAAAGTATTTACAAATGGCTGCTAGGCCAAGTCCATACACTTTCCATATCTAATACAATTGCTAGAAAGTATTAGAAAGTCTTGACCTGATAGCTTTGCAATCTTCAATTGCTGATTCCAGATCCTTGTTCTGCTTTGTCTTCTTTGATCCTTGCTTCTTTGTTCTTCTCTAAGTCTTTTCACCCTTTTTCACTTTGGTATAATTCACCCATACACTTCTTTCTCATGCATCCTCTCTCTTGCATAATGGGGCTTTATATTACTTTTAAAGATTTTGAAGACTTAGGGTTAGGTATGAATGTATGATCAATATTAAATCTTTATTTTCCAATCATTTCTTGTACTTTTCCTATTGGTTGCATGCCTTCTCCATTTTTCTTATTGGTTACATGCTGATTGCATAGGTAATGCAAAAGATTTGTTCTCATCTTCAAGATCCTTAGAGATTCATCCCATGTCAGCTCCAAAAATGGTTTACATTTGAGTTTTTGAAGGCACAAACTCATATTTTGATTTTGTGTTACTCGACACATACTAATTATTGATGCTTAGCACATATAGAAAAACTAGCTCACTCGGCTCCTATAGCAATTTTGTCTTGCTCAACACTTATAGAAATACTATTTTTCTCGGCATCTATACATTACTTAACACATGAACTTTTCTCAACACCTAAAGTTCACTTAACACGTGAAGTTCACTCACCACCTATTGAATTCTCTAGTTTGACAAACATTATAGCTCAACTTTTGTATTATACTGAACATCAACTGAAGAATTGGTTAAGTGTGTTGACACTCAATTGTCAAAACCAATCTGAGACTAACATATTCCATAATGGATATGTTCCTTCTTTCTTCTATACCATTATACTCTAGAGTTCTA
Organism: Cupressus sempervirens; assembly: GCA_028749045.1. Lineage (NCBI taxonomy): Eukaryota > Viridiplantae > Streptophyta > Pinopsida > Cupressales > Cupressaceae > Cupressus > Cupressus sempervirens. The sequence goes on along the minus strand of CM053786.1, from coordinate 36,083,302 downwards.
TATGTTGATACCTATCTTTTGATACCGCTTTCATTGTAGAACTCATTGAATTCATTAGAGATAAATTCTCCTCTTCTATCTAATCTTGGGAATTTTAGATTCTTTCCAATTTATTTCTCAACTCTACCTTGGTACAATTTTAATTTTTGAAATTTATCAAATTTTTCTTTCAAAAAAATTGCAATCATCATCCTAAAATAATCATCAATAGATAGAATAAAATATATGTCCCCACAATAGCTTTCTAAACCTATTGGCCCACAAAGATCTCTATGAACTAGTTCTAAAACTTCTTAAGAATTGTAGGACTTTTTAAAAAAACTTCTTTTACTTATCTTTCTGATTTGACATTGTTTGCACATGCCCATCTCAAGTTTCTTCAGATAAGGTTTTCCTCTTACTCTTTTGTTCTTTCTTATGGTAATTAGGTCATGAAAGTTAACATGAAAAATCCTCTTATATATGAGCTAGAAAACATGTACTCTTAGTGAGATCTATATAAAACAAATTACCTTTTCATAGATTGCCAGTTCTAGCTAGGTTCCTTTTTCCATCTAATAGTAGTCTACCTTATATCCTATATTGTTTAGTTGTGCTAGACTAAGTAGATTATGTCTTAATCCTTCAACCTTGTAGGCATTTTCACATTTTATTCTTTTTTTTTATGCTATTAATAATTTTCCTTTAACATAACATGGTTCATTGTTTCCAAATCTAACACTTCCACTATCATAGTGTTCTAAATGCTCAAATTTAGTTTGATCACCAGTCATGTGATGAGAACAACCACTATCTATTATAAAGGTGTCATTTTTGCTAACATGAGAGATAAGTGTCATCTTTTCATTTTCCTTATTATCTAATTCATCCTTAACAACAATATAGACTACTTCTTTATCATTATTACTATTAGAATATTTTGCAATGTATTGATATTACTTGCCTTTGTCTTTGTAGTCCTTGTATCTTTTGAAATCTTTCTTTCCTTTTGTATATGAGAAAATATAACAGCAAGTAATACTAATCTATTAAAAAAAAAAAGCATTAACTAGCATAAAAATCATAACATATGAGATAGACAAATTGAAACCCTCAAATGAGAATATGAGCCATGGAATGGATCTCCCAATGAGGATGGTCACTTGATTTAGGGATGAGTCTATTATGTAGATTTGGGATATATGCTCAAGTTTCAAAATAGCTTCAATGGATTTGGGATTTTTGGGTGTGGATGATGGCTTTGATATGGATTTGGCTTCTCAAAATGGCATTGTGAGTTTACTTAATGGATTGTGATTTCAAAAGGGCATGGTAACTTTATCTTAAGGATTTGTGATTTCAAAAGGGCATGGTAACTTTAGCTTTAGGATTTGTGATTAAAATGGCTTGGGAGGGGATCTAATTTATAGGACAAGGGCTTGAGGGATGGAGGGTTAAGATGCAAGGAGAGACGAAAGCTTTAGGGAGGGCTAGGATGTATTCAAAGGGGAGCACATAGATTGTGCTTGTTTAGCACCAATCAGGGAGTGACAAATGTCACAGGGTCATTGGGTGGAGGAAAGGGAAAGGATGAGTCAACAAAGGAGGCTCAAGGCCTTAAATGGCCCTCATAAATGGCTTGTAAGAGAAATGAATGGGTTTGTAAGAGTCTTTATGGACTTGTAAGAGAATTGAAGGCTTTGTGGTTGGGATAAAGTTTTATGGTTGGGATATTTTGAGGGAGGAGACTTTGGTTTGGCTTAGGAAAGTCTTAAGTTCATTTAGGGAATGTGACAAGGTTAGGGGGGGGATTAGGTTTGGGTTAGGATTAGATTAAGGATGTTAGAGATGTGCAAGTGGATGACATTCATGAGGGTGGGTGAGTTAGTGGCTAAGCTAGGTTAGTATGGGTGGATGGGGTGGATTGGGCTAAATGGAGGATTTAGGATAGTTTAGGGGCTATTAAATTTGAGGGTTTTATTTATTAAAGTGATTTTAATAAATTTAGGTTTTGGAATTAGATAGGAGAATAGGATTAATTGATAAATAGTGGTTTATTTGATTTATCAATTAGGTCTATAGATGATTAATTAAATTAATTAGCTAGGGGATGGCAAAGGATTAATTAAATAGGAATTTAATTAATGATGCCTTTAGAGATAGCTAAATAGGATTACCAAAGCGGTGTAATTGAATTTAGGTGTCTACACCTTTAACCTATTATTCCTTTTCTCATAGTTTTCTTCTTTGTTTGGACATCTTGCAGTAGTATGACCAAGATCTTAACATGAGAAATATATCGTTAAGATTTTAGCTCTAAATTTTCCTTTTCCTTTTGATACTCTTTTTTCAAGTATGATTTCAATAACTTCAAGGTCTTCATCAAAATCATCTTCTTCATCACTGCTAATCTATTTGCCTCTTGATTTTCCTCCTTTTAAACCAAGGGTTAGTTTTGTTACAATATATAGTCCACCAATATATTATATAACTAAGAGGGGGTCTAGGTGAATTAGTTATCCAACTATCACAATTATCAATCTTATGAAATATTAACCATATGAGAAATATAATTAGAAACCACAACAAGATACTGATCATTTTTGCCCCTCATTTAGCCCATCACTGATAATCAATCAGATAGATCTTGAATGGGATGGATTCTTTGTTTTGGGTTAACATGCTAAAGTTGGTAGCTAGCATTTCATGTTAGTATAGTTCCTTCTTAAACCAAGTTAGCTTGGTTTACTCTTTGCTCGAGTAGCTCAATTTTTGTCTCAGTTTGTTCTTTGACCAAGCGAGCTTGGTTTCCTTATTATCAAGTTGGTTCATTTCCTTCATTGATCAAGTTACAGTTAACACATGCATCTATAGGGGTTAACACTTCATGTTAACTATTTTTTCCATTTTGGAGACACACTTTCATTCCCTTTCTAAAGTAGAGTCACTATTTTCAAAGGCTTACTTTTTTGCCTTTTTGAAAAGGTGAAATTATCTATTTCAAAAAGTGGCTATTCTTTCTTTTGTGAAATAGAAAAAATGAGTTTTTGTCTGATGGGCTTGCACCATGTGGTGGTGAGAAAAATTGTGTGTTATCCCATTTTTACCATTTTAAAATGTGTCACTTTTGGCTTTTTTGAAATCACAAAATCATCGTTGCCTCTTCAAGCATACGTCAAGGATTGTGTCAATCACCAAATTCATGCCATGTGGTAGTTTCTTCATTGTTGGGTTTCTTTTTCTCTGACAATGCTCATATTTTTGCATTACTACTTGGGCCTCTTGCAAAGATGTGATGGCTATCAGATTTGTACCACCTGGTAGATTCTCCTCCTACTCAGTTGCCTTTGATGAGACAACCCTCATGCTTTTGCATTATTTCCTTTTGATCATGTGAATATGTGATGACCATTAGATTTGGGGACTTATGGTTAGATTCCAGACAAATCTTAATTATCCATTTTTTATGCAAATCTTGGATCTACAATTGTGTTATAATCATGCATTGGGGAGAATCTTGTAGTATCTAGGCCATTTGTTCCAAAGAGTAGATCTACATTGATTGTTATCATTTTTTCTAGGCAAATTTGATCTTTTCCATACAAGTCAACTTTGTAATTTTTGTGATGGGTTAGCATCGTGTGTTATCTTATCCCACATTTTTTGATAGTGGCATGAAGTGATCTATTATGACCATGAAACATTACAAGGTCTATTCTTTAATGCTAAATAAAATTCTTTGTCCTTGTTTGCATGACACCTTTGTATCTCCATGTTTGCTTATTGCATGTAATGTTCATATATTTTGGGATTTGATTTCTTACAGTTGGGTACATTTTTCTTTCCTTTTTGTCACTTCCAAACAAGAAGTTAATTTCAAGATTATATTTCATTCTTATATTCTTTATTTTTGTTCTCTACAACTATGAACTCTACTAGTTGGGGTTTGAATTCCATAGTTAGATTCAAGTTATGCTTGAACTCTTTAAAAGGAAGTTGTAAATATCTTTCTAAGGGTTCTTCTATGTTCTTCTTGGGTTCAGTGTAGTAGCATTATGTTCTATATTTGTAACCCTTTTTTCCTTATATGAATGAAAATCTCAGTGTTACCTTATCTTGTAGTTGATACATTGTGCAAACTCTTTCCTTGTATGGTTTATTTCTTGTTTGTTTTTTCATCTTTACATGTCATGTGTAGTTTTTTGTTGACTACTGTCTTGTGAACTATTTTCTTGCAATATTTCATTAGTTTTACCTTCATGTAAATCTTGAAAGAGTATATTTGAGACAAAAAATTTCTATTTGGGAGTCTTGTTCATGTGTAGTGTAGTTGTAGATAGAGTTGTAACTATACTTTCAATCTTGGTGCATCATCCCCTTTCCCTTCAACATTTTATTTTCATGTATTCCTTCTCCCTTTTCCCTCAAAGTGGTAGTGTAGGTGTATCTTGATTGTAAGGAAGCCAACCTTCTCCAGAGATTCAACCTCATAGTGTACGAAAGCCAACCTAGGTGCATCTTGATTGTAAGGTTGCTTGAGGGTTATACCTCAAGAAGGGGTGCAGACTTTTGTATCAATAGTTTTTGGCATGCTCGATGGGACAAATAGATTTAGCTAGACAAATCTGCTAGTAGCAATTGTAATCACATTCACTAAGAATTTGGGTGTTATTCTTTGTTTAATCAGCCTTTAGAAGCATTCCAAGGTGATCCCAAAATAATGGGTACCACTTTTGTGGCACAAAGAAAATCATGAAGTGATGGAAAATTTCAAATTTTCATTTTACCTATGTTTGTGTGAAAGTATTAAATATGTTCACGTAAACATAAAAGAATTTTATCTTTGTAAGAACATATTTGTTTAAAATAAGGTAGTTCACATGAACATGACCAAATTAATATGTTCACACAAACATAAAAATATGATGATTTTGAGATTAAAACCCTTTTTTTGCATTTTTCCTATTCATTTTTATGAGGTAAATTTTTTTTGGATGTTGGAGCAAACATATTAGATTGCTAAGTGAGTTATGTCACTCTGCATCATTCTCCTCCAGATTTTGGTCATTGTGCTATTTTGGGCATGTTCATATGTTATTATTTGAATGCTTTATATATATTTTAATGTTTTCAAAGAAAATTTTCATGTTAATTTATAATTTTTATTGTTTATTTATGTTAACTAATTCTATTAATTTATTTTTTATTTTATTTTTTGTATTTGTTAGTTATATATTAGTGTTATTAGAAAATACATTAGAAATTATTAAAAAACATTAGTCTAGAATATTAGAAAAATATTAATTTAGCATTAGGAGAAAAATTTAGAAAAAATTTAGTGTTAAATTAGATAAATATTATTGGAAAAATAATAGTCTAGAATATTAGAAAAATATTACAAAATATTAAAAAATATTAATCTAGAATATTAGAAAAATATTAGAAAATATATTTTTTAAATTAGTCTAGAAAATATTTGAAATATATAAGAAAATATTAAAAATCCAATACAATTTATTTATTTTTGATTGGTAAATGGTCAAAGCCTTATGCTATATTAGATAATAATAATAAAAGAATACAAGATTCTCCATTCTAACGGGCACTGGTAGGAAAGAACATAGTAAGAAAACCTCCATTCTAGCCTAGGACCTATGTCCTTTATTACATATGAAATAAAAGGGGCATACCCCAATGATAAAGAAGGTTAAAGTATCCTTATTGTGTTTAGGATAAAAGTTATGCCACAAAAAATATTTGAGTAAATGATCCATGAGTGCCCAAGAAAATGCTTCCTTTGGGTAGGAGGAAGAGACCTGTTGAATGTGAAAGAACAACAACAAAAGGCTAACCACCAAACAGGGTTAGGCATTATTCAAATAAAAGGATAAAAGCATAGACTAGATTAGAATTTTTTAAGGGAAGATGCTTCCTAAATACTCTTTCTAATGAGTGAGAAGATCTAGATATCAGCGAGTTAGAGCAAAACAAAATTAAGTGATAGTAGTCCTCTCACAAAAATTAAGTTTTAATCTGTTTATAGTTTATATTGAATTTAATGTTTCTTTTATGTTCTTTAATGGTTTTGAGTAGTTTTCTTATTAATGATTTTATTGCTAATATTTATTTTAATATACTATTTATAGAGATTCCATAAAAGCCTATGAAATCTTTGAATATTACAAAATGATTCTTAATGACTGTACAAATTTTAGCCTTGTCATCTATAGTTTTAGGATTCTTATTTTTTCAGTTACCAATGTAATAAGATAAAATTGATTTATAGATAATATACAAGGATAGGGTACGATATAATCATTAAATAATATAGATTAAAAGACCAAGAACAGATAGAAAAGACAAATCCAATTGAGAACTAATCCCAAGTCTGAAGAATTTCAAAACGAGGTTATCTAAATAAGGATTATATATTTATATGAAAAATATTTACATAATAATGCTTTCCATACTATGTTAAGTACTAAGAGGGCCCTAGACTATATATACTCTACTAGTTGCCTTAATAAAATGTAGCAAGCTGACACCTATCATAATCCTTAACTTTATAGATTCTATAAGTTGCCCAAGGAAAATGTAGTAGTACCAAAACTAAAAAACCTTAAACATAACACAGAAATATTGGCCCATAACTATAAAGGGATCGGGAGAAAAACCAGACCAGAGAAAAAATGAGAGATTATCCCAAAATCCTAACTATACTTCTTAATTCTAGTTCTTGAAGACCATAATGATCTTTCAGGCTTCTTGGAGATTTTTAGGCTTAGAGCTAGGTGGGAATTCATAGGCATTTCTTGTTCTACTTGATTTTTCATAGTTGGGGAGGCAAAACTCAACTACTTCCAAGTTAGAAATATTCACATCCAGGTGAATATATGCATCAAAAGCCTACAGACAATTCATGAGCCATTCTCTTATTAGGTCCTCTTTAATGCCTCTCCATTACAACAAGAATTACACACTAGCCTCCATCCTTGGACATTCTTGGAAGAAGAGAATGTTGTCTCTGATTACCAAGTAGAGGCATATAGGGCTTTTAGCAAGATTAGAGCTACCTAATTTAATGATTGTCCTCTTGAGATCATGGTTAAAATGATACTTTTAGTCATGATATCCCTGAGGAGCATATTTTAAGTTTACAAAGATATATGAGCCAAGATTTGCACCAATGTGGAAAACCCTAAATCCAAGTGTCGAAGGGGATGACAATAATAGATATAAAGTTAGTATAATAATCTTTAGCTAGGTTTGATTAAATGTTGATATGTTTTCACCATCTATATCTTTGTTTGCTAAACTATCTACTTCAGTATTGTCTTCTCTAAATATATGAGAAAATCTAACTTCTTCAAATCCTTCTAGAAGTTACTTCTAGTCGGGAATTTAATATCTAGTTTGGAGTTTTCCCTTTCTTGAGTGTGTTTAAGACTATTTGTGAGTCTCCTTCAATTATAATTTTCTTTATTCTTAGATTGATACAAATTTTTAGTCCTTCTACTGCTTCTAGTTTTTCCATGTTATTAGAGGTTACTCCTAGAGGTGTTGTTCTTTTGCTAGCCAATTCCCCATTTCTTCTCTAACTATGCTCCCTATTCCTACCTTTCTAGGATTACCTATAGAGGCCCCATTGAAATTCAATTTCTTTTAGCCTTTCACTGGTGGTTCCCATTTGCATTCATTTCTAGCTACTTTGTTATTCCTCTTATATGAGAGGTGTGGATTGATTGGATGTTTCCAGTGTTTTTTAATTTCAGCAACCCACTCTATGAATGATCCTTCTTCTTTTGAATTTTTCCTTAGATTGCAATTTATGGCCTCCATAATGTTAGCCTCAATTTTGTTGCAAAAAGATAGTGTGTTTAGTTCTTCATCTTGAAAGATTCATTTGTTTCTCTCTTTCCATATCTCCCAAACTAGAATTGCTGGAGTAATACTCCAGAGTTTTCCATAAACTTTCTTATCAAATTTTTTTGGCCATCCTATCAAGTGATCTTGCCATTTTTCTAGTAGAGGGGCAATCCAATTTAGTTTTGATTTGAGCCATATCCAACATTCCTTTGCAAATTTTTATTGATATAGAAGATGCTCAGTTGTTTTTTATTCTTCTTTATAGAGAGTACATCTTGATGGGCCTTCAAATCCTATTTTTCTAATTATGTCCACTATTAGGATTCTTTTTTGGATGGTTGCCCATAGGAAGATTTCTTCTTTGGAAATCCCTATTGGATCCCAACAAAGGTTCATTAGGATGTTTATTGCTTCCCATCTTTGTGAATTAGTAATCTATTTATATCCTTCTTTAACTTTATAACTTTTGTCTTTAGATGCTACCCAGGTAAGTCTATCCTCCCTATTATTAACTTTGATCAGACGATCTTCAAGTATATTTTCTAGGACTTCCTAATTTGCCTAATTAGTACAACAATCGACTAAGGATTTCCATTCCTAGGAAATTTCTTCATTGGATTGGATTACTTGGATATAATCTTCAACTTTAGTACCCATTCCAAGAGTCTTCCTAGAATAATGCTTTATCACCTTTCTTGATATCCCATGTTCAGTATTTGGTTAAGAGGGAATGAGACTTCATTAAGAAATTCCATGCTACCAATCCTCTAGGAGGGTTCCTAGTTCTAAAAAGTGAAGTGATGTCAGATGCATTAAGATATTTATTATATAGAATTCTAGCCCATTTGTTGTCTCTTTCTTGATACACTCTCCATACTTGTTTTGCTCCTAAAGCTTCATTTTTCGAATCTAGGTTTTTAATTCCTAGTCCTCCTGCTTCTTTAGGCCTACATTTTTTTCCCCATTTGATCAGTTTTGTATTCTTTTTGTCTTCTAAGCCATTCCAAAACATTACAAAATATTAGAAAAAAATTACAAAATATTAAAAAACATTAATCTAGAATATTAGAAAAATGTTAGTATAACATATAATGAAAAAAAATTAGAAAAATATTAGTGTTATTAAAAAAGAAATTAAATTCTTTTTTAAAGTATTAGTCCAGAAAATTAGAAAATATTAGAAAAACATAACAAAATATTAGAAAAACATTACAAAATATTTTTAAAAAAATTGTAGAATATTAGAAAAACATTACTTGAAGTATTGAAAAATTGTTAATATACAATATTAGAAAAATATTAGTATAACATTAGGAAACAAATTTAGAAAATATTAGTCTTATTAAAAAAATGTTAGAAAATATTAGAAAAGGAAAAGAAAATATTAAAAAAATATTACAAAATATTAGAAAAACATTACAAAATATTTTAAAAATATTAATCTAGAATATTATAAAAATATTAGTATAAAATTAATGAAACATATTTAGAAAAATATTTGAAAAAAAAATTACAAAATATTAGAAAAATATTGGAAAAAAAATAGTCTAGAAAATTAGAAAAAGTTAGATCTCTATCTCCAACCCGAACCTGAACCCTGATCATAACTCTATCTCCAACCCTAATTGTACCTCTAACTCTAGAACTCGAATGCTAACTCTAATCCTAACTCTAATTATAACCCTAATATAACACTAGAACTTAAACCCTAATCTATCCCTAAAATTGAAACCCTAATCTAACCCTAGAACTAGCCCTAACTTGAAAACTCTAACACTAATCTAACCCTAACCATAGTTGAAACCCTAACTAAAATCCTAATCTAATGCTAGAACCATAACCCTAATCTAACAATAACTCTAGAACTCAAACCCTAATCTAACCCTAACCCTAACTCAAATCATATTCTAACCCTAGAACCATAACCCTATTCTAATTGTAACCCTAAAACTCAAACCCTAATCTAACCATAACTTGAAAACTTTAACCCTAATCTAACCCTAACTATAATTGAAACACTAGTCTAACCCTAGAACTATAACCCTAATCTAACCATAACCCTAAAACTCAAACCCTAATCTTTAATCCTAACCCTAACTAAAACTATAATCTAACCCTAACTTAAACTAAAGCCCTAATTTCTAACCCTAACTCAAACTCTAACCCTACCCTAACCCTAACTAAAACCCTAATCTAACCCTAGTGTTGGTGTTTCAAATGGTACTAAAACTACTAAGTGGCAAAAAGCTTAATACCAGAATGACAGTACATACACAATCTAAAGACTAGCCTATTCTTATCAACAATTGCACATGTAAGGTATTTTGGACCCAACTTCAACAAAACCACAAATGGTTTTCTACTCTTATGGCTCTGCACAACTAGGGTGGGTATACCCAGGGATGGTTCAAATCTGAGATGACTATATGAGGGTTATTCTTAGTTTCATTTTGATTCTCATTTCAAAATCTTCAAATATATACATAATTCTTACTAACTTGCTAAACACATCCCATAAACAAATATGGCCAAGAAGTCTTCTATAGATCTGCAGACATTTTCAACAACAATGGCTAACTGAAGCTAAAAAGATTTCATGCAGACAAGTGCTAGCCAACTTTGAAGATCTACAGGAAATAAAAGTAAAATTTGATTTGATGATGCATTTGAAAAACCATTTGTAAGATATTTCTCCTTCAGCTAAAACAACTTGATTAGTGCCTAATCCATTGGGGGTTCAGAGTCTACAGCAAAATCTAAGATCTAATTTGTTTCCTTACAACAAATTTTATCAGCAATTCTTGTCAGAATTTGTCATTCAAAATCCTTTTCTATACTTAAGGAATCTTATCACATTCATCAAAGCTTTTATTTAATCCATTGAATTAAGAGCAATGATAGATGGATATACAACCTACTTAGATTGCATTCAATTGTACAGGCTTTTACTCATACAACATCAAGGTAACTAAGTATTGAGAAGGAGACAAAATTCAGAAAGAACTAATATGGGGACAGTTCATAGTTTGTATTCATTTCCTTTGAAAATGGTACATCTTTTACAATAAACTTAGAATAGAATTCAGAAATAAACACAGTTCATTCTATCTTCATGTATTTTCAAAAAAATTTACAGAGAAACACATTACAAACTTGCCTTCAAAATTTGGACCAAAAACTAGACTAAGCACAATACTTAGAAGAAAAAGAATTCGGACCCTTCTTTAGCCTTAGGATCTCACTTAAATAGTGTGAGATGCAACAAGCTTAGGGCTAAAGAGAGTGACACATGTCCTTTAAAAGATACTGACGAATGTCTATAGTAAAAGACAAGAAACAAATAACAAAGAAGCTAACACATCAAAACATCCTGGGTGGGTCCCTTTTTGTTATACTTCTCATTTGTTTTAACAAGAAGATAGGATCTGATTCTCCAATTATTCTTCATCCTCAGAGTAAGTAGCCATGAGGTTTGAAAGTGATGTATTGTCTTTAGTTACCTATAAATTTACTTCAACCTGGGGAGTTTCTGTGTCCTTAGTATTAACTTCGGGGGTGATTGTTACTTTTTCACTTTCTTCCTCATCATCTTCTGATATTTGTTCTAGAAACTGATTTTTCCATTTATTAAAAGCATCATCATCTGGCCAATCAAAGCTCAGAGCTTCTCTTTGTATCATTATTAAAGAATTTGCATTTTCTTCTAAAACATCAAATTCTTTCCCCATAGCAGTATAAAATAAATGTACTTTTACTAGTTCCTCATTAGTCTTAGCCCAGAACCAGTGGCCAGTCTCACTCATTATGTTTATTATTCTTTCATTTAATAATTCATCCATCTCCCTTTTCCACTTTTCTTTTTCTTTTAGCATATCAACAAATTCTAAAGCACAAGGAAATAGTGTGAAATTTTCAGCGATGTATTGGGAAAAGCAGAGTGTTAATCTTCTCTATAAAGAATCCATTTCATCATCAAAATTCTCTAGCTTATTTAATAAATCAAAAATCTTCTCAACTTGATGATAAGGCATTTGAACTATAGATATACATATGATTGTAATATCATTATTTCTCTCCCTCCATTTCTGTGCAAGAAGAGTCAACTTATCCTTATCCTTGTTCAACTCATCCATGAGGGCTGCAATTCTGGCCAATTGATCAAAGAATTTTGAACATTGTATTTTATCCCTCAAATATATTATACCCTGTTTTAACTTTTCTTCATATTGATTTCTCAATTCTATCTGCAACTCATGCAATTTTGTTTTTTCTGCTTCAAAGTCCTCTGCAGTATAGAATTGGGGCCTTTCAGGGGTGTCAGGTATTTCAATGATAGGGGTTGATCCAACAAATGACTGTGAAGGGTACACAATTCTAAGTGTACTAGATTCTCCCACCTTCCTTTTCCCAAGTATCTTCTCCAATTGAGATACCTTGTTTTCCAGCTCAATTCTCTTTTTTACTTCTTGATTGTAGGCATCCACCACTATTTCATACTTACTCTGCAAATCAGTCATTTCCTTTTCTTCTCTTTTTGTAGTGGCCAAGAAAAATTTAGAATAGTCCACATTCATGTAGGCTGCTTGTACATTTGAAGTATCAACGACCCTCCTCACAATGATATTCCCTGTTAGTCCTGAATCATCAGGCTATAATGGAGTAGTCCTGGATCCTCTTCTTAGTGACCACATAACAAGGGCAGCTTGATCATTACTGAATGTTGTTCCCAAGAATTCCTTTTTATCTCGATCCTATAATCCTAAATTATTTGACACAGAATTAAAAATTAAGGCATTAGCAATATCCCAATTGGGCAATAATAAAATATTTGCATTTTTCACCATCTGTCTACCTTCGTCAGGGGTTATATTTTGGAATTCTTGTATCATTTTTTCTTTTATTTGATTCTGAATGGAGGCTTCATCCATTTTTGGATGCTCTGCTTTCATATTCCTACACCTTTGTTCAAAAATGTACATGTTTTCCCTCCATGCAAACTGATGAAAAGCCCTAGATTTTACAAAACTGTTATCAGACAAAAATTGCTGACTGGCTTGTTCCAAAACAGGGTCTAATTCCCTTCCTCTAAAATCTACTATAGTTAATTCAAAACTTGGCATAGGAGGCTCCTGGGGGTTCCCTTCATCAATTTCTACTTGAGTAACAAAAACTCCTCCTTGTGACCCCATTTGTTCAATTTGATCATTTGTGAGCTGCTCTTCCTCAATTTTTATTGGAGTTTGGGAAGGTGAGTAACCTTCATCAATGGATTCCTCTTCCCTTATTATTTTTCTTCTTTTCAGAGAAGGTTCAAGGGGTCTTTCTTCAAGGACAGTATTAGTAGATTCAATTACCTATTTTTCTTTGTTTACAATGGGCACCTGCTCCCGAATACCAGTATATCATGTCCTCTTTCACACAACCAGCAGACCTACTCCTATGTTAGGGGTAAAACCCAATTTCCTCATAACTTCTCTGGCTTTATCTAGAAAAGAATCAATAAAATGTTGTTTCTTTTCATTCATTACCTCCATTATTTCTGAGAATGTACTCATGAGCTTATTTATCCTATCTGCATTAGTTGCAGCATTACTAAGAGGACTGTAATCTTTGTCAAAACAATTAATGAATTCCAAAACTTTTAAATAGACTCTCCATTTTTCTTTCATTGTTTCTTGTTCCTAGAGAGAATATTCATTCCTTATTATATCTTTAGGGAAATAAAATTCATGCTGACTTGGACGAAGCTTGATTCTATGTCTAAGAGTAGAATTAAAGAAGTCTTCTGTGTCACAAAAATGAGCATGAGATACTACCATCTTATACCGATCCAAAAATTTGTAGAGGAAGATCCACCCTTCTTTAATTATTACAAACTGGTGAGCTATAGTGCAAGTAGGAAAAATTGATCCTGTTCCCCTTTTGTGCAAAAAGGTCTCCTCCACTCCTCCCAACTGCCATAAAAATTCAGCTACCCCTACCTTTAAAGGTACCTGATAGGGTAGTACATGGGGTGTCCCTTTGAAACCATAGACCCTAATGACAGTTGAGACTGGATATGGGATGATATCTCCCTAATTATGTGAAACTTTTAAACTATGGGGTCTGTCCATAGGCCTAACAAGATGCATTAGTGCCTTAGGAATTCTGGGATTGTCACTCAATATGAGGCATCTTAGTTTAGAAGCAAAGTGCCTATCAAATCTAACAAAACTAGCATTTTCTGCCTCCCAAGTCATGTATGCACTCCATAATTGAACTAGTAGTGTAGACACCTAAAAACCTTTAGAAAATAAAGTATTTTTATTTTCTGAAAAAGTCCTGATGACATTATCATTTATTAATTAATTAATTAATTAATTAATTTTTATGCCATTAAATCCCCTTATCTTAATTAAAAATATTTAATTAAGGAATCCCTCCCAAAAATGTTTAAATCTTATTTAAACATTATTTCCTTATTTATTAATTATTTAATTAATAAATTGACCAAAAATCCTAAAATAAATAAAAAATTTATTTTTTGCCCAAAACTTGGCCAATTTCCTTATGACCAATAACCTCTTCCAAAATCTTCTAATCCTTTTTTAATTTCGATTAAAGGCTAATCTCATCATTTCCTACCCCTAATCCCAACTCAAAATATTTAATTAAGATTAAATATTAATCCTCATGTTTATTAAAAAAGTTTTAATAAATATCTCCTCAACCCAAACCCTTGAAATAAATAAAACTTTATTTATTTCCTAAAAATCTAATTTATCCTCATCCTAAGAAGTTCTAGACTCTTCTAGAAAGTCTTCATCCTCATCCTAGGAAATTCTAGACTATTCTAGAAAGTCTTTATCCTCATCCAAAGTCTAGACTCTTTTAGAAGATGTCTTTAAACCTAATCTTAATCCCCTCCTAACCTTGTCACATTCCCTAAACATGGGTTAAAACTTACTAACCCAAGCCAAAGTTAACAAATATCTCCTCCTTCACCCACCCTCATTAAATGCCATCCACTTTCCTATCCCTAAGCTAATCCTAAACCATCCTAATCCATCCTCTAATCATTTTCACAAGCCTAAACAAGCTTAAAACCTTCCTAATCAAGTCCAAGTCGAAATTGCTCTCATCACCCTCAAAATATCTCAACCATAAAACTTTATGAAGTCCACTAGGTCATAAATGACTCTTACAAGCCCTTTTATTTCTCTTACAAGTCATTATGAGGGTCTTTATGAAGATTTTATCCCTTGAGCCTCCTTTGTTGACTCATCCTTCCCCTTTCCTCCATCCTCTCACCATGTGACATGTGTCACTCCCTGATTGGTTGTAAGGAAGCACAATCCATGTGCTCTCCTCTCATGCAATCTGAGCCCTCCAAAAGCTTTTTCCCATCCTTGCATCTTAGCCCTCAATCCCTCAAGCCTCTTGCCTATAAATTGGATCCTTCCCCTTTGCAAAAGAACACAATCCAATAAGTAAAGTTATAATGCTATTTTGAGAGCCAAATCCATTCTAAAGCCATCTATCCACACCAAAAATCCACAATCATCCATTGAAGCCTTTTTGAAGCATAAAGCTTGAGCATACATCCTATCTATTTAGACAAAGCTACTCAACAAGAGAGCTTCTCATTGAGAGAGCCCATTAATGGCTCATATTTTCAATTGAGAGCTCATCTTACTCTATCTTAAAGTTTATGAATGTTGTTTAGTTTGTAGAAGCTTTATTTAAATTTGGTTTCTATTAGCATACTAACATTGCTCATATACATTTTGGCACACCCGGTGGGACCCCGCATGGGTCATCTTCATTAGCTTTTTTAGTCAAGTTTTGTATGTCATTTGCTGATTTTGGCTAATTTTACTTGTTTTTGTGATTGGTAGGATTGTATAAATTGGTTTTGTAGGTCCACATGAGCATGAAGAAGACAAAGGAACTCATAATCTATCTCATAGTGTTTGCAGATTTTTCAAGTTTATAGGTGGACAAAGAACTTGAAATTCTTCTTCCTCTTCTTGTCTATATTCTTCTTATTCCATCTACTTATTCTTCTTCTTCTTGTGGGAGATCTTGGCCATTTTTTTTTTTAAGGAAGAAAAATCATACACACTTCTTTTTAGTGCTTAAAATGAACTCCCAAATCATACTTAAATCTATTTAAAAATTAAAAATTTGCAAAAAAAAAAAAAAGCCTTTTAACAAGTGAAACTAAACCAATTCAATCATTTGCATCCTTGCAACATCAAGGTTTTAGATGCATTCATGCAAAGTTAGGAACACTTCATTTTTGGAAATTTAAAAAGAACTTCAAGTTTCCATTTCAAAAGGTTCAAAATCAACACTAAGTGCTCACTAAAATCTAAATCAAACTCAAAGCATCAATCAAGGATAAAATGAACCTCATTTGCAAATATTTTAAAGTTCTTTTAAAAATCTCATGAAAACTAAGAGTCCTAAATGGTTGCCAAAATTGACCTAAAAGCTTTTTTATTTGTTCCAAACAAATGTCTTGTTGCAAAATCTTGAATGTTTCTTAAGTTTTTCATGCATCAAAACAATCTAGGAATATCATTTTTTGGGCTTAAAATATGCAAACTAGAACACAAAATCTTGAATGAAACCCAAATTCCAAAGAGTCATTTTCACTTTTGAGTCCAAAAAAAATCTTGAATGATCTAAAGTTAAAACAAAGCACTTCAAAGCTCTTAAAACAACACACAAAATCTCAATCTTGAATGCTCAAAGGAAAAAACTTGAATGTTTAATCACTTGTCTTTAAATGCATGTTTCTAAAATCACTCTTGAGTGCTATGGATTAAAATCAAGTTTGTTTTTTTTATGAATGCATGATTAAAACAATAAAATCCAATCTTGAATGCCATAGATCAAATAATCATCTTTTTGGGCATAAAAAGAATACACATTTTTGAAATCTTCTAAGTTATAAAAACTAATAAAGACACTTTGAGTGAGTTTTTAGTTGGACTCACCCTCTTTAATCACCCATCATTTTAACCATTGGTTGCAATCTCAGTGCCACCTATGGGTATGGGTCTACCTAAGACGGTGTTAAGTGCTCCACAAAGATCAAACTCCACTCACTTGGGTCTTTAGTGGTTTTTCTAAGTTAGAAAATTCTTTGAATGTGCATTAATCTCGCTCACACTTCATTTGGGCATAAAAATTGGACAAATCTTGATGTGGAGGGCCTCCGGGTGTGCGCTTGGCAATCGAGTTTCACACATCTTTGTTTTGGGCTTAAAAAAAAATCAAACCAACTCTTGAATGCTTTAAAGGAAATTAATCGATACTTGACGTGGAGGGCCTCTGGGCGCGCGAGTTTGCTTTTGTTGACCCTAACTCCTCTTATTGTTTGCATTCTTTGATCAATTTACTTTTGTTGGCGCTTCAAGTTGGAATTGAACATTGTCTCTTAAATATGAGTGCTTGCAAAGTCTAGATTAGCACACATAAGATTCAGTTGGTAAAAGAACAAGCGTGTTTTTTAGCCCAAGGTCATCCAAGTCTTCTCTCCCCTTGTCGTCTTTTGAGGCCATCTTGGGTGCATAAGATTAGGATCCAAAATCTTGTCTTAGCTTTTTAGGAGGCCTGCTTGGGGATTTCATCACCCCTTGGGACAACCTCAACTCTAGTGTTTCGGCAGAGTATAAAGATCGGGAGGTGAATCCAAAGACACCTCTCTTGGGATCAAAATTTTGTCACTCGGGCTAAGCCTCAAGGAACTTTATACCCTTGAAAAGTGAAAGAGGAGAAGTGGGTTACCACTCCTCTCGGCTGTGTGACATCTTTTTGGTTTCATCTACGGATTTGGGCCTCACGTACCTTGCGTATATCGAGGACTCCCTAGCTATAACAAATTTTATGCTTGTAGAAAGCTTCCTAGGATGTTGGTGTGTTTGACGTGCTTGCTCAAAACTTTTTTCTGCTTATTTGTTCATAGCTTTGAATGAATGTTTGCCAATTTTGGTCAAAATCCCAGAAAAGCAGAAATCTCCCAACTCAAGGCATACTTAGCGTAGTCACTGCCTTATCAGAAAATCATCCAAGCTCCCCCGATGCAACTGAATCTATCTAGTTCTTTGCCTTAGAACAATCCCAAATCCAAAGTCCATCCAAATCATCCCCCCAGCCAGCTAGCAACCCAATCCAAAATCACCCAAGCCTTTATAGAGTTGTTGTCACTTTGCTAGATTTTTCTATCCAATCAATCCTACCAATCAACCAATCTCACCAAGGTTATCCCTTTGATAGAGCATTGTCTAGGGTAATCTAGCGTTGTCACTTGCATCCCTCATCACCTTGAGCTAAAGGTTGGGATCCACAAGTGGTCGATCTTGTGTCATGCCCATAGGATCATTAGTCTATCCTTAAGTTGACACAATCTCCACCAATCCAGCGCATAGGAAAGAAAAACTCTCACTTTTTGACAACATGCCCTTGAAGTCTTCCATCCACAGGAAAGCCAAAAATCTCCATCCAATCCTCCTTAGGTCTATCATACAGCTTTGACTCTCCCTAGGAAATCTTTCATCAGCCAATCCAAAATCTGTGCTTAATCCAAATCCAACCTTGAGCTTCCATGTTCATCCATATGCAAGACCCCATCCCCATCAAACTCACCATCAAAGCATGAAGTACCAATCCTATCATGATGTGTTTGGTCGCATTGTCCTTGCTCCCGCCACCTCCTATTCCAATGATGATGAAAATCTTGTTGACTATGACGGGTATATTGAAAGCCTTAGAAACATTCCCCCAAGCATCCCCCAAAATCCAAGAGTTATTCCAAACTATCTAGTCATGCCATCTGATATTCCAGCTTCCCCTTCATCACCCCATCAACCAAGGTTCCAATCTTCCACCCCCATCACACTAGCTATTCCTGTCAATCCACCTCCACCTTCGATACACGAGTCTCCAAGGAATCTCCTAGAGGAAATACAAGAAAAGTTGCCTCCAATAGTCGATAAGCCATGTCATCTAATCCAACCATGTGAAGTAGTCAGTGATGAAGTTTCCCCATCTATAATATCACCGCCATCTCCCATAGCTATCATCCCCATACCATCCGTCAAATTGCTTAAAATCCTTCCACTTCCCGCAAGCATCAAAATCCCACCACCTATCAAATCTCTCCAAATCCGATCCACATCGCCGCCAAGCATTTGCCAAATCTCTCATAATGACCCTTATGCATCCATCTTCTACTCAGCCATCTCAACTATTGAATCCCCCATCTATCCATCCGCTGCCTTTGAAGAATCCATCCCTTCACCTCCTATCGCACCATCCACTCCAAACCAATCCTATCAAGATCTTGCCCAAAAGCATGTTGACATCCCGCAAAGCATAAATGAAGATATCATCGTACCATGTCTTCCATCCATAGTGCAGTCACCATCTCCTCCATCTCCAAAACCTTGAGCCATATCTCCTCCACTACAAGATATCTTGTCATCCCACTAGCTACATCAAGATCCTATCCTTCCATCTCCCCTGCTCCATGCTTCCATCTTACCACCTATCCAAGCTATTCCACCATCTATAATCTACCCTCTTGGTTCACTTACATTCATCCACGGTGGCCCTCTCTTAGCAAAAGAATTAAGAACAGTATCTCCCCATTGCAATACACCTAATAAATCACTTCTACCATTTTCTGCAAGCAAAATGTTTCCTCAGCTTGTTCAGATGCTCAATCGATGGCATTATCAAGGTCAAGGTTTAGGACCACAAGAGCAAGGAATCAGAGAGCCTATTATTGCACAAGAAAATGTAGGATTTCATGGTCTTGGATATGTATCCAAAGGCTCACCATCTAAAGGTGTTGGTACACCACACCCCCAAACCAAGCCTATCTCCAAGCCCACCATGCCAGCCTCCCATCACTCCTTCAAAAAAAATTATGTCATCCCCCCTCCACCATCTTTGGAACCCAAAACAACCTACCATATCCCCCCTTCATCCGTTAAATCCATTTTGGGTCCCTATGTCCCAAAATCTACCATCCTCCATCCTCCTATCAGCCATCATAAAAATCCTATTCCATCCATTCCTATGCAAGATCAACAAAGGCACATATCAGGGCACATCATCCATCATTATCCCCCTACATGCTCTTTCATATCCTCTCCATCTCACAAAGCTTCTCCTAACCATCTTCCCAAAGCTTACCACAACAATGTATATGCCAACTTCAAAATGCATAAAGCTAAAAATCCACATCCTAGGCAATCATATGTCTATTCTAAAAGACATACTCCAAAAAGGAAAAATCCAATCAAAGAATGCAAAATAATGCAAACGCCTATGAAAAGAAAAACCAAAACCATGTGGATCCCAAAGAAAAAAGTTGAAACCCAATGCATAAAGGCATCCACCATTGCTAATCCCCCATCCAATGACTCATGTCCCCCATCTCCTAACTCCATCTTGGGTGCCTATATCCCCAAGCACGCTTCACCAAATCCTCCATCACACCTGCATCTACCATCTATCCCCCATATGCTCTTTTCACACCCGTCCCAACATGTGCCAATTTTGCTCTTGCAAGAATCCCCATCTCATGCTCCTTTCCAGCATTTTTATCCCTCCATCTCCTACCATCAATCCCATCTAATCCGATCTATTGCATAAATCACACATCCGGTGTACCAACAACTAGCAACAAAATTGAACATTCCAACAGCCAGTGAAAAATCCCAAAAAAGCCAAAATAGCTGAAGAAAGCCAAAATCATTCTAGCTAAGTCCAAAGTCAAAAAGTCAAAAAAGAAAAGAAAAATAAAGCGTCCACTGGTGAAAACTTGGCAATTCAAGCACCTTGGACAAGTACCATGATGAAAACTTGGCAAACAAGCATCATGTGTAATCCAACCATCCCCAGCTTAGCCTATCATCCTCATGCTTTTGGTCACATCTTGCCATCCAGCTCCATCTTCCAATTTATCCACCTATCTTTCATCCTCCAGCTTTTATCTATCACTATCCACTTATCTTCTGTAACCTCACCCCATCATCCTAGTTATCATCCATCTCCCTAGCCCCTTCAGCTTTTTCCATCCTAGCTTCAATCCTATCACATTCATTAGAAGACCTCCTTCCACATGTTATCTTCTGATTGGGGGCACTATATTCCTTGGAGATCTTGTCTTGTCCATCCTCCCTTGTCATTAGTATCTAGCTCTAGGCTATCCTCATGCAAACCCAATGTCATCTCTTTATATCCATCATAATCCTAGCTATCTACCATCCTATCCATCCATCTCATCCTACTCCTCTAGCTATCCTTGGTCACGAAATCTCTCCTCATCATTGGATGCATTCTGCCAAATACATATCTTTTTCTATCACCCCACCCTTAGCTTTCACATCTTGCACAACATCGAACCATTCCGCTATCCTCTCATCTTGAGCTTTTTATCCATCTGTATCATACCTATCATTGGTCTATTAGCTTATACCATATCTTGATTAGCCCGCTTGTAAATATCTTGGTCTGTCAGCTTGTACATCCTCTTTAGATTAGTACCATTGTATCTATCCAGCTTTCGTGTCAGTTCCTCCTTGATCAACATCTTGCACACATCGCACAACCCTTGGTTAGCTATCCCAATGCATTCTTTAGCTAGATCTCATGTCACCAAAGTGTTATCCTTCTTAGTTCAGCTTGCCAAACGCATCACTCATCTAGATCCACCAGCTTAGGTGCTCCCTGATAGATCCTTGTAGGATATAGCTTTCCTCATGTCTTATCTTGGTCCGTTAGTACCTTGTCCTACCCATCTCGTTGGCAAATGTTTCTATTTTGGATTTTCACTTTCTTTTGATTTGGAATCTTCCCTTTTGGGTCTTGAAGTATCTTTTCCAAACAATCTTTTTGTTCCCTCCTCAAAGTTGCCACGATCTTCCATATCATGGTATACTACGAATGGGGCAATCAAAGCGTAAGGTCTTGATCATGTCTTTTGCTTGTTTTCTTTTCTGCTTGTGGGTTACCCAGTGTTGTTTCCACACTGCTTCCTCTGGGATTCATCTGTGATACTGGGGCAATCCTTGTGTGTTTGTTTTGAGTTAGTTTGTCAGTCCTTTGGACGGTTGGTGAAAAGGCCTTGATGTTCTTGGTAACCTTGGCAATTAACCAACAGTCCTATAGCAAATCTAGTGCTCAACTACATGGTGGTACTTCTCTTTGAAGTATCCCTCCGCTCAAAAAGCTTCAATGGTTTTCCTTCATCTCCATTATCCCCCATCCATATCTAGCATCCATCTCTCCCACCCCAGCTTATGCATCAGTATCTCTTTGAATCACTCATCACTCTTAGCTTTAGGGATCCACAATCCTAGTCTTAGGGATCCACCAATCCAAATCAATCCACCAAGCCTCATCTTTTGAGATCCATAATCCTAGTCCTAGGGATCTCTGAAACCCATCTTCCACTAATCTGACTCTTTGAAATCCTGTTGCATCAGCTTTATAATCCCCTCATCCATCTCCCTATCCTGGATTCCTTTTTATAGCACTCTGCTCCTTCATCCTCCACCTTCCCTAAGGTCTTAAGCTTGCTTCCTCTTGTGCATCTGATTCTCCTTTATCATTCTCCCATAGTGAGAGTTTGAGCTAATTCAGCCACTTCTCTTTGCCAATCTGAGTCTCCTTGCTCATCTCGAATTCTTGTACTTTTCAAGAAGCCATCGAGCCTCGCTTTCTCTCCTCGCTACCTTCTTGAGGGGGCAACTCACAGTCCATTCTCTCCTCTTCTGCTCTAGCCTTGGGCATCTTATTTTCTTATCTTTGATGCCATGCCACTTGCGGCATCACATCAAAGAGGGGCAAAATGTAGACACCTAAAAACCTTTAGAAAATAAAGTATTTTTATTTTCTGAAAAAGTCCTGATGACATCATCATTTATTTATTAATTAATTAATTAATTAATTAATTAATTTTTATGCCATTAAATCCCTTTATCTTAATTAAAAATATTTAATTAAGGAATCCCTCCCAAAAATGTTTAAATCTTATTTAAACATTATTTCCTTATTTATTAATTATTTAATTAATAAATTGACCAAAAATCCTAAAATAAATAAAAAATTTATTTTTTGCCCAAAACTTGGCCAATTTCCTTATGACCAATAACCTCTTCCAAAATCTTCTAATCCTTCTTTAATTTTGATTAAAGGCTAATCTCATCATTTCCTACCCCTAATCCCAACTCAAAATATTTAATTAAGATTAAATATTAATCCTCATGTTTATTAAAAAAGTTTTAATAAATATCTCCTCAACCCAAACCCTTGAAATAAATAAAACTTTATTTATTTCCTAAAAATCTAATTTATCCTCATCCTAAGAAGTTCTAGACTCTTCTAGAAAGTCTTCATCCTCATCCTAAGAAATTCTAGACTATTCTAGAAAGTCTTTATCCTCATCCAAAGTCTAGACTCTTCTAGAAGATGTCTTTAAACCTAATCCTAATCCCCTCCTAACCTTGTCACATTCCCTAAACATGGGTTAAAACTTACTAACCCAAGCCAAAGTTAACAAATATCTCCTCCTTCACCCACCCTCATTAAATGCCATCCACTTTCCTATCCCTAAGCTAATCCTAAACCATCCTAATCCATCCTCTAATCATTTTCACAAGCCTAAACAAGCTTAAAACCTTCCTAATCAAGTCCAAGTCGAAATTGCTCTCATCACCCTCAAAATATCTCAACCATAAAACTTTATGAAGTCCACTAGGTCATAAATGACTCTTACAAGCCCTTTTATTGCTCTTACAAGTCATTATGAGGGTCTTTATGAAGATTTTATCCCTTGAGCCTCCTTTGTTGACTCATCCTTCCCCTTTCCTCCATCCTCTCACCATGTGACATGTGTCACTCCCTGATTGGTTGTAAGGAAGCACAATCCATGTGCTCTCCTCTCATGCAATCTGAGCCCTCCAAAAGCTTTTTCCCATCCTTGCATCTTAGCCCTCAATCCCTCAAGCCTCTTGCCTATAAATTGGATCCTTCCCCTTTGCAAAAGAACACAATCCAATAAGTAAAGTTATAATGCTATTTTGAGAGCCAAATCCATTCTAAAGCCATCTATCCACACCAAAAATCCACAATCATCCATTGAAGCCTTTTTGAAGCATAAAGCTTGAGCATACATCCTATCTATTTAGACAAAGCTACTCAACAAGAGAGCTTCTCATTGAGAGAGCCCATTAATGGCTCATATTTTCAATTGAGAGCTCATCTTAGTCTATCTTGAAGTTTATGAATTTTGTTTAGTTTGTAGAAGCTTTATTTAAATTTGGTTTCTATTAGCATACTAACATTGCTCATATATAGGTAGTGCCTCCCCTTCTTGTTCCCTATTTAAAACCATTTCTTTATCGAAAAATGTAACTCCTTTAAAAAGAAACATATGCATCAATAGGGAGTACTGAACCCAGACCTTTTCCACCTTGCCCTTTGCAATCCCCACCAATCCATTGTGAATCTCATTAGCCAGGTAAGATGCAAAATAAAAAATTATTTCTACACTGAAAGAAGAGATTTGGGTGATCATATACATGAAGCTCACCAGAATAAAGTCTTCTTCACCCTCTCCGAAAACTCTGCACAGGGTCTTGTATATCTCTACTGCCCTAGCATTAAAGCATGATTTCTTGAAAGGTTCTTTAGAAGATGATGTTATTTTTGGTAGGTTTCCAATTCTACCTATGTGGGCTTTCAATGCACCTTGTCTAACTACATCCCTTTTGGACATATATTCTTTTTCTAACTCTATCAAATTAATGGGCACATGATACATGGTGAGAGGTCCCAGACTGAAAACCTTCCTAATTTCTTCTGGACTGATGGTAATTAAAACCTCACCATCCATTCTTCTCACTACCTTAGTGGTTGGATCATAGCTTTTCGCTACAGTTTCAAGCAGGTCATAATCCATAAACACACTGGGAACAACAAGCTTTCCAAGATCAAAATTCCATATATTGGTATGAGGGGCATATAATTTCCTTTCTGTGAACCATTTTTTGAATAGACTCAAACCAGTTTGAGAAGTCTGAGCATCCTGAACCCAATTACCCTTATCATACAGTCCATCAGCTATCCTTAGCCTAGGGTTCAATGAGGTTAACCTCTTAACTTGTGCTGACTCTACAGTAGACTCAGGAAGCAACTCAAGCAAATCATCATGCACATTCCTATGCAAATAATTTACTGCACCTGAAAATCCCTTCTTCGGAGGCATCTTGGACTTATTTTTTACAAAACTGAAAAGCCTACGAGGATTACGGTAGTATTACTTACTTGAATTTTGTCTTTGTTTTCCTCTGTATTTCCGCAAACTTTCCCCGAATAGACTTCACAATTTCTACCAGGCTTTGGCACACTTTCCTTCAGTAATTGCTTCTACACAAGAATGGCTTCAAATCTTTGCTCGCGTAAGATGAAACTGATGAAATCTCTCTGTATTATACTCTATTTTTTCTCACGAACGATGCTTTCATTTCTAATTAATACAAGGAGTAGCACTACATTCTATGTTTAAAACTGCATCGTCGATCTTCAAAGATCCTACGATCATGTGATATGGAGAGAACAACTAGGAGTTGCATTTGACATGTCAATCAATTTACCCAATGAGAACTTACCATGTATATCATTCTTTCCTTGATGGTGCTTGTATCTGGACCCATTGACATCTGAGGACACGTGTCAGCATGTCACTACTTCATTATGCATAAAAATGAGCATCTTGCCATAGTGAATCAGCGACAATCGTCGATTTGATTCAGAATCAATCAAATGATATGCTACTGGGTTTGCTCAGAAAGAAGGTGCTAGGCCCTATTCGCTATGTCACTATAATTATCTCCCTCACAACTCTTCATAGCAAGAAGGTGACAACCGTTGATCACATACTCAATCAAGGGTGAGGAAACTACATGGGGTCTTCTGATTCATATTCGCTATGTCACATGGCTTAAAAAGTATGCAATTTTGCATAGCGAGGTAGCGAGCCCTGTTGATTCCATTCCAAGCTGACATTCAAGATCTCTTTGTACATTCGGTTAGAAAGGCATTAATGAAAAATGGATCTATGCATAGTTGGTGCCTGTCAAAAATTTACTGTAGTCCTAATTATCATTCCACATCACCAAAGGTCCTGCCGATCTTCAAATTTCACGAAGCCTCGCTACTTCGCTAATGGTGAAGCATCTGATTTTTTTAATAGTGAGGTAGCGAGCTCTGGCATTTTAATGAATTCCATACCAAAAAATGCAAGGGGTAGAAGATAATTATTTTTGTTATTTAAACTGCTTCTGACAATGACATTTATGACTTGTCACACCACCTAGTGTAGTCACGGTACCGGCAAAATGCAACGTCACCACCCCTTTAGATTTCATGGGCCTCGCTACTTCGCTAACGATGAAGTGTCTAATTTTTCCGATAGCAAAGTGGAAAAGTGTCAAAAAAATCATCATTTCGGCTCTAATTTTAGATATTCTACTGGGTCCCATTCCCTGTTTGGACGATAGTTGCAACGTGTACTTGCACAATAAATCATTCAGAAAACAAATTTTTGACCACCGTATCTTCACTTTGTGGTCCTGCCTCGTAAAATACTCAGCACCCGCTACCTCACCATACTTAAAAAGCATGCAATTTTGCATAACGAGGTAACGACAGTGGTAGATCTACTTGGATCTGACAGCTAGAAAAAATGAGAAAAAAGGGGATCTCGGGGGAAGCAAAAAATAAAAAGGGACAGAATATTTGTCTCACTTAAAAATTCAAAATTTTTGCGCCCGACAATTTATGAATAGAGAGAACATAGGGTTTTCATGAGTTTTTTTTTATGGATGAATTATCCAGAAACCCTATGCTTCACTTAGGAATAGAAAATCTAACTTTTCTACAATTGAACAAAAACTTCTGTTACACAAAAATTCAGACCAACACCTAGAACTGTAACCCTAATCTAACTATAACCCTAGAACTCAAACCCTAATCCTTAACCCTAACCCTAACTCAAACACTAATCTAGCCCTAACTCAAACTCAAACCCTAATTTCTAACCCTAACTCAATCTCTAACCCTACACTAACCCTAACTAAAACCCTAATCTAACCCTAGAGCCCTATCCCTAATCTAATCATAACCTTAGAACTCAAACCTTAACCCTAACCCTAATTCAAACTCAAACCCTAATTTCTAACCCTAACTTAAAAAATCTAAACCTAACCCCAACTCAAACCTAATCTAACCCTAACTCAAAATCAAACCCTCATTTCTAATCCTTACTCAAAATCTAAACCTAATCTAGCCCTAACCCTAACTGAAACCCTAATCTAAACCTTGAACTGTAACCCTAATCTAACCCTAATCATAACTAAAACCCTAATCAAACCCTAAAATCATAACCCTAATCTAACCCTAACTCAAACTCAAACCCTAATTTCTAACCCTAACTCAAACTCTAATTTTTCCCTAACCCTAACTAAAAGCCTAATCTAATTGTAACCCTAGGCCCAATCTTTAGCCCTAGGCCTAACTCAAACCCTAATCTAACCCTAGAACCATAACCTTAATCTAACTGTAACCCTAGAACTCAAACCCTAACCCTAACCCTAACCCTAACTCAAACCCTAATTTCTAATCCTAACTCAAACTCTAACCCTAATCCTAACTGAAACCCTAAACTAATCCTAGAACTGTGACCCTAATCTAACTATAACCCTAGAACTCAAACCCTAATCTAAATCTAATCCTAACTCAAACCCTAATCTAACCCTAACTATAACTCTCATGTATGATATATTGATGTGTAGATTAGATGGTGTAAAATTACATATCTTTTAAATAAAAATTTGTGTACTAGACTACATGTATGTATATGTATATTTATAATATATATTAGCTCCATCATTATAGATATGACTTCACATGATCAACCTACTCATTAGCTTGAGGGTGATGAGGCTCCTATTGTGACTCCTCCTACTACGACTCCTACTATGGCTCATGGTGCAATTTTTGGTGTTGTTCATGGTGACACTCATGGTGAGGCTCATAGTATGGCTTGTGGTGGAACTTGTGTTATGACTCATCATGGGGCTCATGGTGGAGCTCATGTTGTGGCTCTTGTTGTAGCTCCTACTGTGGCTCCTGGTGAAACTCCTACTAGAGGTCTTAGTACAGCTCCTACTCCAACACCTCCATGCATTGATATTGATGCATTTTTTTCATTTGCAGAGTAGAAGGTTATTAGATTAGAGTAGTCTACATTGTCCTTTGATGATGGTTAATATAGAGATATATGTGCCACCATATGTAAGATTTTACATGATCTCACTACTAGATTTAGAGCACATCATTCATTTACCCCTGATGTATTAGCTACCATATCTAGGGAGCTTGGAGATGAGATTTTAGGAGATGCATCTTTTAATGATACAAGAGGGTGGCCCCCAAAGATATCATCAAATGAGATTTGTTTCCATCATATGAGGGTACCTAGGGCAGGCTAAGAGGCTATCAAGTGACACGTTGTAGAAATCCTATTGTCACAAGTATGATCTATCCTTGTTTCTTAGCTATGAATGATCATTATCCTAATAATGATCAAATAACTCTTTATTTTTCACAACAATTGTATGTTGAGTTCCACATGGGTCTCAATGTCAACTACTCAGATACTCCAGATTATTGCAGATAGGGGTGTGGTTTGATCATAGATTGTGACTAGTATCATAGTGCATAACATCTACCACCTCTAGATGTTAGACAATTCATTGGGTAGAGACTTCCTCTAGTGACTCCACTACTAGCTCTTATTGTTATTAGAGTTGTCATTGCTTCCTAGAGGGGAGCAATTGACAATATTGGATACATTGCATCTGGGGTTGCTAGTATCACATTTGACTCTCTTGGTCACTATGTTCACACTCAATAGAGTCATCCAAGTTGACCATCTTTAGAGGCATCAAGTAGCACTTCAGGCACCTCAGCTAATGAGGGATATAGAGCTGATGGACTACTAGTACCAGGTGATGCTCATGCTCTTTTTGGACAGCACACACATATGGATCTAGCACTATATTTTTTGGAGGATATGTTGCATGGTATCAGTTATATTTCTAATACAAAGGGGATACCAGTTCACTCAGTGATGGATGCTATTAGAAAACATCATAGCCCCATAGTTCCACATGCATAGACCACACTAGTTATAGTCTCCACACAACAGAGTTCACATCATTTTTCATTAGGCTCACAACACTCTACAGATGGCTTCATCATACGAGTTGGAGATGTTAGGATTACAGCTGAGGGACTTGATTATTTTGGTGAGTAGTTATGAGGGCTATCTGAGATTGATACTAGTCAGAGCATGGGATTTTCATTATACATGGACATGTTATTCTAACCCAATATTAATTCTACTCCATTATCTAGCCAATTACACATGCCACTTCACTCATCATTACTAGGAGTTAGAGATTGTAGCACTAAGGGTGGTTTAGAAGATTGTGGTGCTAAGGATGGTTCAGTAGGTGTTGGTGTTTCACGAGATGATGATGGTGCATTAGGAAATGATGTTGACACTAGAAGTTATAAAATTATATATATATATATATATATATATATATATAGTTTTAATTTAAATATATGAAATTTTTAAATAGTTCAGATAGATAATAAAAAGTTATAATGAATCGTGTAGGCATAGGTCACTGAACACATTATTACATCTAGTATTAGGGCAAGAAATGTATGTCAGAGAGAGGATTCTACTAAAATACCTAGTAGTGCTTAGGTACAAGTTTTAAATAGTTTGTAAAGTTATTTATGTTTCAAACTATATGCACTCATATTCATGTACACATGTATATATATGTTTAGATAGTTTATATATATATATATATACATATACATATACATATATATATATATATATATATATATATATATATATATATATATATATATATATATATATATAGGACTCAATTGTTGTGCCTTGGCCATAGGATGTACACGAGACTCAATTAGAGGGTCATTCTATTTGTATGCATCTTGAGGGGTCCCTCTAGTAGTAGTAGATTTATATATTTTTTGATGTATTTATATATTAGAGACTTTGTATATTGATCTAGAGCCTTACATGCATGTGTATTTTAGTACCTTGATGACATGTACATTTCACTATTTATTTGACTATTTAGTACTTTAGTAGTTGGGTGACATGTATTTGACTATTTATATTTTACTACATACATGTTTGTTCGAAACTTATAGTTTTCATTCATGCATTTCAGTAGAGATATTAGATGTAGATGTTCATTCTTGAGACATATTTATGTGTATATTTTTGTATTTTAGTAGAACATTTTTCATGAATTAGATTATAGATTTTAAACTTTATATTTGTTTGTGATCATTATAAATTAATTAAATTAACTTCTCTTTACCTACTTCAATAGTTAAATATGAAGAAGTTCCAAACTGATCTAGGAACCTAATTTATAATTTAGAAAAATAATAATAATATAGGGTGATTGAATTGAATTCATTACTTGTTATTTTTAACATCCAACCCTAATCTAATTAATGTTGTTTTGTTATCATCACTAGCTTATGTTCAAATTGTGTGCCCATTTTATCTAAGTGGTTGAATTACTTTTCATGCCAATTATATTAATATAGGTTCTTAAAACTACTAAATTAACCCAAATGATTTAGATTACAAATTTAAAACAATATATTTAATTGTAATCATTATAAAATAATCAATTAGCAAGACTAAAGATACATATTTGTTAAATCAATTAGTAGTACTAAAGATACATATATGTTTAATGTGGATAAAAATATGCTAACTAGGTAAGCCAATACATTATTTTTAAAAACTTTTACAAAATATAATATTCTCAAAAACCTTCATCCATGGTAATTAATATTATTAAAATGTATACATTTAAAGGTTTTGAAATTTGATATATCAAGTTAAACAACTTTAAATTAATTCAAATTATTATAAAATAAATCTTATGAAGGACTAATATCTATTTAAGATAATATTATTAAATTAATATAACATTCATCCCTTCTAATTGTTAAATCCATTAGTAGGACTAAACATGCATATTTTTTTTATGTGGATAAAAATATGCTAGTAAGTAAGCCAATACATTATTTTAAAAAAACTTTTACAAAATATAATATTCTTAAAAACCTTCATCCATGGTAATTAATATTATTAAAAGGTATACATTTAAAGGTCCTGATATTTGATATATCAAGGCATACAACTTTAAATTAATTCAAATTATTATAAAATAAATCTTAAGAAGAGCTAATATCTATTTAAGATAATATTATTAAACTAATATAGCATTCATCCCTTCTAATTGTCTATATTTAAAGGTCTTATATTTTGGTTTAAATTAAATTATCTACCTTCTCAAACACCAATTCAACCATGATGTACACTTATAACATGTAATATCTTCTCATGATCTTCACTATCTAGTCTCCACTTGTGACATACATGCTTAAATTTGAATGGATGTAGACAAAACCCAGTAGCAACAACTAGGTGGCTATATTGTAAAACCTTGTTGTAAGGTTGATAATCAACAAAGTGTGTTCCATGTTGGATTATTTTGTCTTGCATCACAATAGAACCTATATCACAATAGAACTTGCATCACAAATTTAAATATTTTAAAATTTGATAGATATAAAGTTACCTAGATATTTACGTAAATTCATATATAAATGAAAATGTATGTATAATACCTACGGGGAACAACATTTCATCACTTTCTTTAGGATCATATAACTTTTTCCTCTCTACAATACATTGCAATAAATAATAATTGACACCTTCATGATTTCTAGGCTCAAAAATCACTACCAATACATCTCTTGCAGAATAAGTATACATACATGTACAGTATATAAGACAGTTCATTGATAATTAAATAACAAGTTGAGATTAATTGGCAAGTTGAGATTTTTTTTTATGATACTTACCCACTTTTACCAAGACAAAGATATGATTATAATTATCAAGAATCAATGGAATATCATCAAAATTTTCATCTTCTTTATCAAATGTATTGATAACATCATGTGGCATCGAAATCCATGCACCTACATATCCACATATTTGATTTGTTGTATTCTTGATAGTCTTCATCAATGCAACTGTCACAAAAACATAAGTATTCTCTTGTCTTCAATGTCCAATTTTGATTATTTTTACTCATGACTGAATTTAAGGAATGTGTATTTTCTATCCTCTTGCAACCATGCATGTTTTTTCTACTAACACCTAAAAGTTCATTACATTGAAAATATGGACAAATTCAATTCAAACTTCAACAAATCAAGATAAAATTTTAAAATGAAAATTTAAAACTTAATTGTAGAAAATTTAAGCAAATATACAAATCCATACCTTTTATCTCCCAAAAGACTCTATATTGCACCTATCGACTCATTCTTGATGATGTCCCAACCTCATCTAATGAAAAATGTGTCTTACACCATTCAAAAACATCATGTACATCATTCATATGAACTCCATGATCATTCATTTGATACTTTCATAGAGCACATTTGATGCAAGCTCCAACACCATCATGTTCCCCTTTTCCATGCCCACTCTTGAAGAAATTGCATATGTGTTTTATATTCTCATTACGATGATATCTACATAATGCATAAAATAGTCTAGATGATTTGAACTATGTGATACATCTATCAGACCAAACATAATGTTTATCAACATTTATTTCTTTTTCTTTCAAATAAGAAAAGAACATATTGAAGCAATGTTCTAGATAGTAACTACCATGTTCTTTATCATCACTTATATAAAAGTGATATTCCTTTTTAATGAATCATGCTTCAAGTGTACTATGAAAACTATCCAAATCTAATTGTGCATGTCTATAATGAACATGTACCATAATAGTGACCTTAGAAAAGAAATAATCTGATTGAATTTCTTTATGATGAATAAAGAAATAGTTCTCTACAAAATGAATGACTGATACAATCATTCCAAGTGGGAAATTATCTCTCAAAGTTTGAAATTGTTGTGCTTTCCACTTTGCAAAAAATGCGTGACATATATAAGGTTGAATCGAATTCTTAAATCTGTCCATAAATGTTACAATAGGTAACTCCTCTTCAACATAGTCCAAACTTTTTGTCTCTTTCCCCAACTTTGTTTCATTCTTCACATTATTATAAATTTTGCAATTCAACTTTTTTGTTACATCAATATTTTCAAATTTCAAAGGAAATAGAGCCAATTCACCACATGTTTCACATAATCCTTTGATGCAATTTATTTGACCAGCTGGATCATCTATTTTGTCACATAGAATGGATGATATAAACTCACTTCTCCTACTACGAGGAGTAGCATGAAAACCATATGTGTCTTCTACAAACTTTCAAAATACTTAATATTGGAGATCAAACTCAATATGATAATGATAATAACATGTTTTAAACACTTTGTTTGACCTCACAAAGTATGGCTTCAATTTTCTAAACAACATTTTCCTAGTTTTTACATTAGGATGTTCACTACAAAATGACACATATAAATCATGTTGTGTTGTGTCCAACCAATGTTTTGCATGATGTTCATATTGACTAGATGTAATCCTATGCCTAATAACATCTCTACTATTTGATGAAGGACTGGTGTTATCAATCCAAAATGATATGACTAAATTTTTCAATTGCTCATCAATCCTATCAAAATAGGTTGCTCTACACATGATTTCCCAATTGCTTTCCATAGTATTGCCATCCATAATTAATCTTCTCTTAACATATTCTCTCATTTTTTTCCTACTAAAATCCATTTCAGACAAAATTGAAGATATTTGTCTATTTTGGGTCATATTCTTATTTACAACAAACA
Organism: Cupressus sempervirens; assembly: GCA_028749045.1. Taxonomy (NCBI): domain Eukaryota; kingdom Viridiplantae; phylum Streptophyta; class Pinopsida; order Cupressales; family Cupressaceae; genus Cupressus; species Cupressus sempervirens. Next base: position 36,049,479 of record CM053786.1, on the reverse strand, counting down.
TCAACATCACTTTTCTTGCCATGGACTTATCTTTAGTTCGAGATTGCCATCCTGTGTTTCTCAAACCTTGTTTAACATTTTCAATCACATCAATTTGCATGTTATAAAATCTTCTCTTCTTTGATGTTGTATCTACACTTAACAATTTTGATGCCTCTTACAACTTCTTTTGTGTAAGAAAAAGTAAAAGTGACTGTGCTTTCTCAAGTGTTTCAATGTTATCAAATTTAGTCATTATTTCTCTTATATTCTTATTCATTGACCTTTTCTTAGAAAAAATTAAGGGTTGAACAGTAGTTGCAAGTGTTCTCAATTTATCCACATCCATTTTAAGTAAATGATATAATTTTTTATGAGAAATTTCATTCTTTATAGATTGGAAAATATTTATGAGTTCATCCATACTAGTTCCTACACCTGATCCTAACCCTTCTCTCACTTCTACTACTAGAATTTCTACAGGGTGCAATCTTGAGCCTTCTCCAACATTCTTTGTGAGATTATGTAGGGAAAGATTATAACCCATCTCTAATTTTTGTTACTTGGAATTTTGTAGGGAGTGATCTTGAACCTTTTGAACATTCATTTTTTGAGATTCCATAGAGAGGGATCTTGATCCTTCTCCCATATGCACTTCTTCTACTTCTGTTGAACCTCATTCAACATTTTCTTCATCTTCACCTTGTTGATTGTGTGCAACAAGTTCATAAATGAATCAAATTAGATAAAAAATAAGGTTGATACATAATTAAATTCAAGACCATGAAAATAAATAAATTTAATATATATTTACAGACCTTGTATAATTTGATGATGACATGCCAAAGTTTTTTGAAGACTTCTTTGTTCTACTTCATGAGATCTCTTCCTTGCATTTTTGTTTTGTCTTCCTTTCTTGTTTCTCATTAAAAAATCATTTAAAAAAAAAATGATTGTTGCCTTATAAAATTTTCACAGTGACTTTATAAAATTTGGCTTCACTTTCAAACTTTTTTCCTGACTGCCCAGCTAATGTCAACATTTGTTCTTTTACATATTCATGAGAACATAAGGTTTTTTAACATGTTTGTGTGAACCCATCAAATTAAATTTATAGCAACTAGAATGTTTTGCCTTGTATGTTCACTTGAACATGTTGAATATGTTCACGTGAACATATTGCTCACACAAACACATAATTTTCAAAATTTTGGGGCTATTTTCTTAAAAATAATTGAAATTGGCTATTTTGACCCCCAAAATTTAGATCAAATGATCTCCTGCTGTAAAATAAAAAATTTCAATTTGTTTTGCTTAGAGCAAGCTTTCCAACAACTATAAGTGTAATACATATTATTTTGATTAAGACTTTCAAATATGAGTTTAACTCATTATAGGTTCATTAATGATTGAACATCATCTGACTTCGACACTTTAGGAAAATTTGTAAATTAGGTCATTTTTTTAAAAAATAACTAGGAAATAGGTTGTTGAGATAACTTTCTATTAGAAAAAGAAAATTTTATTTATGATAAATTGTGTTCAAGTTATCCATGTCAAAATGAACATATGTTTGAATTATGATTGATGTCACTTCAAGACTTTATAGACTATACAATACTCTACCAAATTGAATCAAACCAAATTCATCCTCTATATATTGATGTCATTAATCAAACACCAAAAGAAGTACCTAATTATCATTTGTAGAAAAAGAGTTGTGCTTGTCAAAATGACTGTCATTCTTTAACAATATTAATTTTTCATATGTACCACTTTTCGCAGGAGAAGAGAAATTTGACATAAATAATTTGTTTTTTTTTTTTCTTTTTAATTAAAAAATATGGTTACAAAGTAATAAAAGAGTACTAGAAATCACAATTTTATGTTATCTTTAAATTATTCATATTTTTAGAGATGTAGTCACTCAAATGTGAGGTTTGTTTCAAAAATATTGATTTCAGTGTTAAAATTGGTCAAAAGTGGAACCCACTATTGTGGGATCACCCTACATAAAATACCATGGAAACTCTAGTGCACTTCTACTAGTTTCAAATAGACCCAATGCTTGTATGTGAAGATCATTCTTTATCATTTCTGAATTTGAAAGTTTCTATGAAATTTCAACTTTTATGAAGCTTTGATAGTGGACCCATTTCATAGAAACAACTAATATCCCCTATATCATGACAATTCTATTTCTCAACCCTTATATTGGCATTTTCAATCTCACCCTGAAGCTAGTTATAGCCAATATGTTTAGAGCTATAACTCTCCTCCTACCCCTACTCCACTAGTCCCAAAATCCCTATATAAAGAGCTTAAAGATATGATATTGGATTTCCAAAAGAATATTGATGAAATGTTTCATGAACAAAATGAGAAGATATTGGATATGAAACTCCATAAGAGTAGTAGGATAATAGACTCATGGTTTCATGAGAAAAATAAGTAGTTGTTGGCCTATGATAGGTGGCTTGATGAGGTTGCAAGGTAGAAAGAATTTTAGAGACAATAGGAGGAGATGGCATACCAAGCCTATCTCCAATAGGAAGAGGAAGAGAGGGAGAGATAGAGATACATTGAGGAGAATCTTGCAATGCAAGTTGTTGTAGCAAAAGAGGAGGAAATGAGGCTCTATTTAGCTCATTTTCAGACCAGGGAAGTAGTGGTAGCTCCTTCTCCAAGGTATGTCATCCCAAGCTTCAATAAGCACCCTCTATTGCAAGAGCATGGTGTTGTAACCCCACCACTCCCCATATGAAAAAAGATAGCCCCATGAGCCTCCCATACCCAATCTCATTTCACTCTTTAAGGGTAGAGTGATCATTTGAACTCCTAATGTTCCAAACAAGGAATGTTGGGAGAGTGAAATAGAGCCAAAAGAGCTTCCATGGGAGGAGTTACAACCCACTAAGGAGAAAAAATGAGGTAGCTATTGAGCCAAAGGAAGAGGATACAATCCTCTTATTTGAAGAGCCTCCCTCTTTTGTTGAGAAAAAAGAAAAAGAAAATGTTGTTCCTTTTCTTGAGCAACAAACCATGGCTTTTGAGCCTTTGTAAGAAGACGATGATCTTCTTATAGAAGAGAAATAAGATCATTTGTTGCAATAGAAAATCCTCCATGATGTGGAGGATGGAGATGAGAGCCTCAAGGATAGCTATATCCTTAAGAAGGAACATGTTGATATGCATGAGGTTGTCCCTTAGCCAATGCATTTTACTATAGCAAAGCAAGAGGATTCTAATGAGGGGAAGTTTTGGGATGAGCTATAAATGTTTTGTTTATCCTTGGACATGAAACAATCTACTCCTTCATTAGAAGATCATGAGTTGCAAAAGAAACAAGTGGATACTTACACCATGCTAGTAGCTCCAAAGGAAGTGGTTCATGAGCAACATGAAGAAGATGTGGAGATTATTTCTTCACAAGAAGAGAAGGATGTTAGAAATAATAGTCCACCAAGATAACTAAAGGGGGGGTGGGGGATGGATCAATTATCCAATTAAAATATTTATCATCCTTAATTGATCTTAACCATTCATTCAAAGTAAACAACAACCATAACAAGATGCACATACACAATTACACTAGATATGTTAACTAGGGAAACCCTTGATCAGAGGGAATACCCTAGTTAGAATGATGCCCACAAAGATATATATATTAGAGGATGAACCCTGCTAGGAGTCTATAAGCACATTTAATACATAAGAGTCCATGTTAGGAAACTTTTAATTCCTATTAGGAGATTCCAACCTTTTTAGGAGTTGTAGAAGATAGAAGGATGCACTATCCAAACAACTTTTGGGGCAAGACCACTAAACTCACTATCCAACTGATCTCTCAACTATTCCTTGTAAAATAATTGTTCATACTATGCTTTAACCTCTTTCCTTTGTCCTATCAATTGTAAATATCACTATTAGACCTTGTAGACCAAGTCACAAGCATCGAATCCAAATAAAAAACCTTGGATCTTAGAATAAAACCTCAGTAATGAAGTTTTCTCCAACTTCTTTCTACTTTTCTTATCTTCAATTCCACTCTTTGTGCTTCTTAAAATTGTTCATTCATTCCATACATAACAAATTAAAATGCCTTTCCTTTATACCAAATCCATAAAATAATTCCCTGAGTCATCTATTACACCTTCTCAATTAATTATTATAGGACCTCATTAGGAACATGTTACAATTAGCAATAACATGAATCAATCGTCTTATAACTTGAATAACTTTCTATACATGTAATATTATGATGAGTGAGCTTAGCCACATCATATCAAACATGTATTCTACACATATTTAACCTTTCTACTTAGAATAACAACTTTTCTAAGAGATATAACAAGTTTACTAGAACATGCTTCAATAAACTCTATCTCAAAACAATCAACACCAAAACTTGCATAACTTCTTCCAGGCTTAATGTCTTATTTTTTTGAGGTTATTTGAATATACTAGACACTTATTAGTGTCTTGGTTTAACTTTACTAGTGAAAATACTCAACAATTTGTCTGTACCAACTTGATCTTTCAGTTGTTCTTCTATCAGATACCACAAAAAATTGCTATGTTGACATCAATGACAACACAATCATGAATGTAACATATCATCATGGTAATGATCTAATCATGTTTCTACAACAATCCACCATAGAATTATCATCAAAATTCATGCTTCCATCAATCTCCCCCTTTGGCATTAATGACAACATAGATGAAAAACCTCTAGTTCCAAGAATACCAACTATAAAAGATGGTTATCTTTTCTTTTAAAATCCTCTTCATCAATCATTCTCCCCCATTGATATACCTCAATGTGCTCTATATCAAACTATTTTTCATGTTTTAATCTCTCCTTTTAATTTACTCTATATCAATTTTTGTTTTCATTTTGTTCAAAACAACATCCATTAAGAGTCCTAGATGACTTTGTCCATCACAGATACTCTGCCATACAAGAAGCATGAACATTCAGTTCAAACAAAAGTGCTTTATAACACTGGACTGATATACTCCTGCATCATTTACTCTGACGTAGGAAGGGGTATAACCCCTAGCATACCTCACAAATACTCAAAAATCTCTTTGGGAAGAGGCTAGGTGAAAATATCTGCAATCTTCTCTTCGGTGCTTACATACTCCATTCTAATTTCTTTTTTTGCAACTTTCTCTCTCAACATCTGATACTTGATAGAAATATACTTATTCTTATAATGCAACACTAGATTCTTAGACATATTAAATATGCTTGTGCTATCACAATGTATGAAAATAGGTTCACTGAATTCTATCCTTATATCCTTCAGCATCCACTTCATATAAGCAACTTGATTATAATTGTTTATTGTTGCAATATATTCTACCTTTGCTATACTCTATGAGATAAAATCCTACTTCTTTTTTAACCAAGAAACCAATCTTCCTCCAAGAAAGAAGCCTCCACCACTGGTGCTATTTCTATCATCCATACTGCCTGCCCAATCAACATCAGTGTAAGCGTATAAAGTGAAATCATTAGATCTATCATACCACAATCTAAAATTTGGTGTTCCCTTTAGATATCTAAATATCATCTTAATTTTTGCATAATGTGCTTCTCTAGGATCAGCTTAAAATCGTGCAACAATTCTAGCTCCATTTTCTATATCCAACCTTGTGTGAGTTAGATATTGTAATCCTCCAATCATAGATCTGTACTTCTTCTGCTAAATAGTAGGTGTCTCATTCTTTGTAGATAACTTGTGTCCAGTTACCATAGGTGTTCCAATAGGTTTACATGTTTCCAAACTAAAACTTTTCAATAGATCTTTTAAATACTTGGTCTAAGAAATAAAGATTCCTTCTTTATCTTGCACAATATGTAATCCTAGGAAGTATTTCTTCTCTCATATTATACTCATTTCAAATTACTTCTTCATTTCTTCTACAAACTTGTCACTTTTATCATCATCTCCTCCAAATATGATATCATCAACAAATGTTACCAAAATCATCAATCCATCATCTATTTTTTTCCAATATAGATTACTGTCTACCATATCTTTGCTAAATCCAAGGTTTGTCAAATGCCCGTCCAACCTTGTACACTAGGTTTTGGGTGCTTGCTTTAAGCCATAGAATGCTTTCTTTGATCTACATACCATTTCCTTGTAATTTTTTAAAGGAAAACCTTTAGGTTGTTTTGTGCATACGTCTTCTTCAAGTTCTCCATTTAGAAATGTTGACTTGGCATCCATATGATATACCCTGAATTTCTTATGTACTACATAGGCTAAGAATATCCTTAATACTTCAATTCTTTCCACAAGAACATAGGTTTCACCATAGTCTATTCTTTTTTCTTGTGAGTAACCTTTACATGCCAATCTCATTTTTTTCCTTACAACTTCTCATTGTTTATTCATCTTGTTCCTGAATACACATTTTGTTCCAATCACATTCTCGTCTATTCATCTAGGGACCAATTTCCATGTCTCATTCTTCACTCTTTGATCCAAGTCATCTTTCATAGCTTTCTTCTAATAGTCATCTTTACATGTCTCATCTACATTCTTTGGTTCTACTTGAGACAACAACATAGTTCTTCATTGATTCTTCTTCTTGTAATCACACCTTTATCTCTACTATCGATGATGTGCATTAGTGGATGATTCTTTGTCATATTCTTACCAAAAGTAGGAGTTATTATCTGAACTCTTAGCTTTGTTCTAGGTTCTAAAATTTTTTCCTAACTTAGGTCTGCTTCATTCTACAAATTTTTTTTACTCTCAAAGAATACTTCATCATTCCTTGGTTTGGTAACAACAACATTCTCATCATCAAAATTGTAGTCAAATATTCTTTCTTGTATCCTGAATTTCTCATCAACTCTTACATTTTCACTTTCAACAATAGTCTTAGTTCTTAGATTATAACATCTATAAGCTCTACTTTTCAATGAATAACCAAGAAACATACCTTTATCACTTCTAGCATCAATTTTACCAACATTGTCATCTCCTTTGATATAACATTTTCTCCCAAAATTTTTGAAATACTTAACTATAGGTGAGTGACCAAACCATAGTTCATAAGGGGTTTTGTTTGTGTCTTTTTTGAATTGAAATCTATTCATAGTGTAGCCTATTGTATTCACAACTTCTCTCCAAAATATCTTGGATACATCATTCTCAACAAACATACTTCTTGTTGCTTCTATTACTAACCTATTTCTTCTCTCTGCAATGCCATTTTGTTCAAGGGTTCTAGGAGCTAAAAATTATCTTTTGATTCCATTAGCTTCACAAAATATATTAAACTCATTTGAAGTAAATTCTCCTATTTTATCTAATCTTAAACATTTAATCTTCATACCTAATTCATTCTCAACTCTATTCTTGAATATCTTAAACTTATAAAATGCCTCAAATTTTTCTTTAAGAAATGCAACCCACATCATTCTAGAAAATTCATCAACAATAATTATGAAACACCTTTCACCATAGAATCCTTTAGTCTTTTTAGGACCAGTAAGATTTGTGTGTACAATCTTCAACTTTTTTGTAGTAGTAAAATTCTTTTTGGGAAAAGAAGCTCTATTTTGCCAATACACACTCCTTGCAAATTGTGTTAGTAGGCTTTACAATCTTAGGCAAATCTCTAACTACAAACATACTACTATTTTTGCAATGTTGTCAAAGTTTACATGAAATAATCTTTTATGCCATAACAAATTATCATCTACCTTTGCAACCAAACAAGTAATTTTAGTGGGATTTAGCTGAAATACATTACCTCTATATCTAGTTCCTATTTCAATTACCTTTCCATTGTTGTCTTTGATCATGCATGTCTTCTCTATGAACTGTAACTAATAACCTTTATCCACTAGTTGTCCAACACTCAAAAGATTGTGTTTCAAACAATCAACAAAATATACATCCTCAGAGTTAGTCTTATCATCAAGAATTATGGACCCAATACCTTTAACATGATAAGCTGCATTGTTTCTAAGTTTGACAATGCCTCCATCATGACTTTTAAATTCAAAAAACTTGTTCATATCACCAGTCATATGCTATGAAGAACCACTATCAATTATCCAATCAAATTTCTTTTCAAACTACGTACCAAAGCCATTTTCTCTAGACTTTCTTCTTTAATAGGTACAAATCCTATTTCATCATCACTAGCACTTACTACTTGTTCATCAAAATCATCTTCTTCATTGGCATACAAACATTCTTTATCTCTTTTAGGTTTGAACTTTCCTCTATACCTTTTCTCTCTTTTAGGAGGCTTAGATGCATAATGACCAAACTCATTACAAATCCAACATTTAAAGATTTTCTTACCATCTTTTTCTCTTCTTACCAAAAGGGATACTCCTTCTTCTATCTTTCTATTCTAATAAAATCTTCTACTACTAGAAAAATATCCTCTAACACTTATACTCCTTGATATATTAGGTCAAATGTTTAGGGTACTAGACTTTTTCTCTATTCTAGTCAAGTCTCTAGACTATCTATGCTCATTCTCAACTGTTCCAAGTCTCCCAAGTAATGTTTCCTTAGTGAAATGTTTGGTACAAGAGACCAACAACTATATCATTTGGACTATCTACTTAAATGGTGGTGTTAAACTCTTCAATATCTTCTAGATCACCTCATCATCTTTCTTGGTTCCTCCTTGAGATTTGATACCTACAATAATTTTTGATATTCTACCTACATATGTTCATATAGACTCATCTTCCATCATTTTAGCATCTTGAAATGAACTCCAACTTTGTAGTCTCAATTTCTTAGAATGTTCATCACCTTCAAAACTATTTTCCAAAGCTTTCCAAATCTTATGATATGTATAAAGTGTTTTTACCTTGTTGTACTCAATTTTAAGAAGTGTAGACAATAGTGCTTCTTTAGCACTTATGTCACACATGAAAAGTTCTCTCTCATCCTTGCTACAAGTCTTCGATGAACTTTCAACAATAATTATCATTTCTAATTTTGTCAAGATCTAATATCCTGGACCCATATACACTAGATGTGTCTTCATCTTTTCCTTCTAGTTGTCATAATTTGTTCTATCAAACTTCAGACTATCCTTTCTGAATATGTTCACCATGGATCTTCCAAAGTTGTTAAACTTTATCTTTAAGAAACTAATGCTCTGATATCAATTGTTAGAAAAAATAGTCCACCAAGATAACTGAGAGAAGGGGGGTGAATTAGTTATCCAATTAAAATATTTATCATCCTTAATTGATCTTAACCATTCAATCAAAATAAACAATAGCCATAAAAAGATGCACATACACAATTACACTTGATATGTTAACTAGGGAAACCCTTGATCAAAGGGAAAATCTTGGTGGAAATAATGCCCACAAAGATATACTGATATATTCAATACATAAGAGTCCATGTTAGGAAACTTTTAATCCCTATTAGGAGATTCCAACTTTGTTAGGAGTTGTAGAAGATAGAAGGACCCACTGTCCAAATAGCGTCTAGGGTAAGACCACTGAACTCACTATCTAACTAATCTCTCAACTATTCCTTCTAGAATAATTGTTTGTACTATGCTTTAACCTCTTTCCTCTATCTTTTAAACCAGAAAAATCACTGCCAGACCTTGTAGACTAGGTCACAAACCTCAAATCCAAATATAAAATCTTAGATCTCAGAATAAAACCTTAACAATGAAATTTTTTCCAACTTCTTTCTACCCTTCTTATCTTTGCATTCTACTCTTCATGCTTCTTGAAATCATTCATTCATTCCATACATAAAAAATAAAAATGTCCTTCCTTTATATAGAATCCATAAAATAATTCCCTGAGTTGACTATTAGATCTTCTCAATTAATTATTATAGGACCTCATTAAGAACACATTACACTTAGTGATAACATGAATCAATTTCCTTGTAACTTGAATAACTTTCCATACATGTAATATTATGACAAGTGACATTAGCCATGTCATCTCCTACATGTCTTCTACACATCTTTAACATTGCTTCTCAGAATAATAAATTTGCTAAGAGATATAAAAAATTTACCATAACATGCTTCTGTAAACTCTATCTCAAAATAGTCATCACCAAAACTTGCATAACTTCTTCCAAACTTAATGACTTATGCTTCTAAGGTTATTAGCATATACTAGAAACTTAGTAGTATCTTCCTTTAACCTTGCTAGTGAAAATACTCAATGATCTATCTATACCAACTTGATCTCTTTTTTGTTCTTCTATTAGATACCACATATGAATGCTATGTTGACATCAAATGCCAAACATAGTCATGAATGTAACATATCATCATGATAATAATCTAATCATGTTTCTACAACACTCCCCCATAGAAGTATCATCAGAATTCATGCTTCTAACAAAGAAGCTACTTCCAAACTAGCAGGATACTACCAAGGTTGTAGATAACAAGCACAAGGTCAAGGCTAATTTCTTAGACCTAAAGTCATCAAAAAGATGCCCCATCAACCATCTAGCTCTACAATAATGCAAGTTTCTCATAGTCATGCTCATTATATAGCATGACAGAGAGTTATACAATGAAGAGAAAGCATGTTTTGCACAAAATGTTGGTGTCCCAATGCTGGAGAGCTTCATTTTTCTTAATATTGGGAAGGAGTTTCAAAGTGCAGCACTATGCTTGTCATACTGACTAATCTATCTAGTTTCCCATGTGCATGGGAAAAGAAAACAAATTGTGAGTAAGGGAAACTATTTCAATAATCTAGTCAATGGATTTTTTTGGATTTTTTGTATTGTAAACATTTTTACATATTAGAGTAAGTATTTCCAACTTTCCAAGAAGTACGCAAGCACATTTGCTCACTTTTCTGGAGCTTTCTTGAGCTTTCCATAGCTCCCTGGAGCTATTTTTCATTTTTCTAGTTGAAAAATTTTGGTGAAGTTATAGGTGGGAAAAAATTTCATTTCTTGTTGGTGACTTCATGCCAAATGGATTTCTTAAGGAGACTAATCTCTGCTTAGCAGGAAGGCATCCCCTAGCTTTGAGTTGCCAAGAATGTTGTCCATTTTTTCCCACATTCAATGCATAACTAATAACCATTTAGAGAGATCTCCAATGGATTAGATTGTTTGTTATGGGTTAACATGCTAAAGTTGATGGTTGGCATTTTGTGTTATTATGGTTCATTCTTTAACCAAGTTAGCTTAGGTTCTTCATTGACTGAGTTAGCTCAGTTTACTCAATGCTTGAGTAGCTTAGTTTTTAGCTACATTTTTTCTTTAACTGAGTAGGCTTGGTTTTCTCTTTGCTAAGTTGGTTTATTTCCTTCATTGATTGAGTTGCAGTTAAAAAATGCATCTATAGAGGTTAACACTTCATGTTAACCATTTTTTCCATTTTGAAGAGGCACTTTCATTCCCTTTCTGAAATAGTGAATTTCATTATTTTGGAAGGATTACCTTTTTTCCTTTTTGAAAAGGCAAAATTTTGTATTTCAAAAAATGGCTTTTCTTTCTTCCATGAAATGGAAAAATTGAGTTTGTGTTCAATGGGCTTGTGCCATGTGGTAGTGACAAAACATGCATGTTATCCCATTTTTCTATTTCAAAAAGTGTCAATTTTGGCTTTCATGAAATCACAAAATTGTTTCTAGCTCTTCAACTATGCATTTGGGATTATTCCAACCACTAGATTCATGCCACATGATGGTTTATTTTTTTTTATTGTTTCTTTTGATCCAACAATGCTTGGATTTTTGCATTACTACTTGGGTCTCTTGTCAAGATGTGATGGCCATCAGATTTGTACCATGTGGTGGATTCTCATCCTACTGGGTTTTCTTTGATCTGACAACTCTCATGTTTTTGCATTGTTTCCCTTCAATCATGTGAAGATATGAAGACCATTAGGATGGGTACTTATAGGGGAATTCCTTACGCATCTCATCCATTCATTTGTTATGCAGATCTTAGATCTATGATTATATTATAATCATGTGTTGGAGAGATTCTTGCAGCATTTAGGTCATCTGTTCCAAAGTGAAGATCTACATCAATGATCTTCATTATTTTATGGAAGATTTTATCTTTTCACATGGGTCAACTCTATAATTTTTGTGGTAGGTTAACATTGTGTGTTATCCAATCCTACATTTTTTTGACAACATCATGAATTGATTTGTTGTGGCCATGAAATGTTACAAGGGCTATTCTATAATGTTGAATGATATTCTTTGGCCTTGTTTGCATGACACATCTACATCTCCATGCCTCTTTATTGTATGTAATGGTAAGATCTTTTGGGATTTGATTTCTTCAACTGGGTGCATGGTTTTCTTTCCCTTTCTATCACTTCCAAACAATAGGTCAATTTCAAGATCAAATTTTATTATGATATTCATTATTGTTGTTCTCTATAACTATTAACTTCAATGGTTATGATTTGAATTCCATGGTTAGATTTTAGTTAAGCTTGAACTCTTTATGAGACAGTTTTAAATATCTATCTAACTATTCTTCTCTATTCTTCTTTGGTTCATTGTAGAGCATTATGCTCTATATTTGTAACCCATTTTTGTTATATGAATGAAAATCTCATCCTTACCTTATCTTTCTAGTTGATACATTGTGCAAACTCTTTCCTTGTATGGGTTATTTCCTATTTTTTCTTTCATGTTTGCATGTCAAGTGTCATTTTCTACTAAATGTTGTCTTGTGAACTATTTCCTTACAACATTTCATTAGTTTTACCATCACGTAAATCTTGAAAGAGTATATTTGAGCCAAAGTTTGTGTATTTGGGAGTTTCATTCATGTTTAGTGTAGTTATAGGTAGAGTTGTAACCATAGTTTCAATCTTGGTGTATCACTCCCTTTCCCTTCAATATTTTATTATTATGCATTCCTCCTCCCCTTTCCCTCAAAGTGGTAGTGTAGGTGCATCCTGATTGTAAGGAATTTGGCCTTCTTTAGATATTCAACCTTAGAATTCAAGTCCCACACTTGGAGGTTGTTTCCATGTTACACAAGATTTATTGAGGGTCATACCTCAAGAAAGGGTGCAAAATTTTGTGTTAATAATATTCATGCATAATAACCTCAAATATGTTAACTAGGAAAATCCATGATCAAAAGGAAAACCCTGATGGGGATGGTACCCACAAGATGATGTACTAATATAAATATTCCTTGTTAGAGGATGGAACCTACTAGGATTCTATTAAATACATTCAATACATATTAGTCCTTGTTAGGAGACTTTGAATCCCTATTAGGAGATTCCAACCCTGTTAGGATTTGTAGAAGGCAGATGGACCTATTGTCCAAATAGCTTTTGGGGCAAGACCAATAAACCCACTATCCAAATTATCTCTATATTATTTCTTATAGAATAAGAGAATTGAAATATAATGTTCCTTCCTCTTTATTTTTCTTATCAACTAGTCTACTCCTTCTGATCTCAAGACTAGATCATGAAATTTGTATCCAATAATCCCTTGGATCACTTACACATATTTACCAAACACTCTTCTCTTGTTCACACTTTCTTGATCACTTTACATACTACATACACTTCTAAAAACAAGGAAAAATACTTTCCTTTACACCAAGTCCTAAAAAAAATTCCTTGGGTTAGCCTTGGGTGTTTCCCAATTAATTATAATAGGACCATGATAAGATAATTAATTATTTCACAATCATGATAGAATTTTTGACTCATAGTCTATAAAAATTCTCACATGTGTGACTTTAGGAGTTGTGCACTTACCAATATCATCATCAAACTATCCTCTACCATTGTGTAATGTAATGTATACATATTATATCTTTATTAGAAGATATAATATGATCATCAAAAACTTCTTTACAGGTTCTTTATTTCTGCACTACTCTCTATAAATCATGTATAACTTTTGTATCTCTTTGGCTTAGTTTTTATGCACTTAATCTCATCATTAATATACTATAAGGAACACATCATCTAATTTTCAAACCTCTATCTACTATTCTTCAATCTTCACAAAATTATTGCTATGCTAACATTAATGAGAAACATAGTCATGAATGCAACATGTCAATACTACCACATGCTCTCCAATGCTTAGGATACTCCCTTAAATGAGTACCACAAAAATTCATGCTAACAATACCCCCCTTTGGAATTGATTTCAACATAGATGAAAAATTTCTAGGCTCCAAGAATACAAAACAATTCTCTACTATTGTTATTGCTATTCGCTTTTTTCCAAATCCCCTTTATCAATCAAATATGAAGTCCTTTAGAACACCTCTCTATTCTGTGTATTCTAGGATTAGCATTAGTTCTTCACATATTTAAACAACTCTCAACTTCTCCCCTATATATCAATGTTCTTCATTCTTTATATCTCCCCCATAGAGATATTCCTTCTCCTTACATCAATCTTTCTAAATATCCCTACTATAGATAAGCTCAACTGTATCTCTCCCATTCATCTAGAGGATTTTTTCATGTACATATCTCCCCATTAACATCCATGAAAAATCCCTTATTATGTCAATTCTCTTCTCCAAGTCTTTAACTAGCTCAAGTGTTCAAAGGCACTGTTCAAGATCAAATAACAAGAGTCCTTGATGACTCTACTTATCCTAGATACTCCCCCATATGGAAAGAATAAGAATTTTTTCTAGTCAAACAATAGTTATTTGTACCACTAGACTCATGCAATCTATACATCATCTACTCTAAAGTAGCCAATGGCATAACCCCAAGCATACTTCTCAAGCAATCAAATGTATCTTTAGGTAAGGGCTTTGTAAAAATATCAACAATTTGATCTTTAGTACTAACATAATCCAATCTGATCTTTTTCTCTACAAACTTCTCTCTTAAGACATGATTATTAATAGATATATGATTAGTATTATAATGCAATACATGAATATTATACATACTATACTTATGTTATCACAATATATGATAACAGGTTCTAAAATTTCTATCCCAATATCATTTAACATCTACTACATCCATGTAACTTGATTAAAATTATTTGTTGTTGCTACATGCTCTACCTTAGTTGTTCTATGAGAAATATAATATTTTTTCTTGCCTACCAAGAGACCAATCTTCCTCCAAGAAATAATGCTCCAATACTAGTGTTTTTTATGTTATCCATACTACCTACACAATCTGCATCAATATAAGCACATAAAGTTAAATCACTTTATATGTCATACCATATCCCATATAATCATATGTTCCTTTAAAATATCTAAATATCCTCTTTACTACTTCATAATGATGCTCCTTAGGATACACTTGAAATCTAGCTACATTTCCAACTACATTCTCTATATATGGTCTAGTGTGAATTAGATATTGCAAACCTCCAATCATGGATATGTACTTCTTCTTCTCAACTATAGGTGTCTCATCTTTGCTAGATAAAAGGTGACCAATTATCATTAGTGTACCAATAGGCTTACAACTTTACAAGCCAAACCTTTTCAAAAAAAAATTCAAATACTTTCCTTGTGAAATGAAAATACCATCACTATTTTGCACAATCTACAATCTTAGAAAGAGCTTCATCTCTCCTATCATGCTCATCTCAAAATCACACTTCATTTCTTCAACAAACTTATCACTTGCTTCATCATTGGCCAAAAATATTGTGACATAAAAAAATATTACAATTATTAGCAAACCATTCTCAATTTATTTTAAATACAAGTTACTATCTTCTACACCTTTATCAAATCCAAGTTTTCCAAAATACTTGTCCAAACTTGCATACCAGGTTCTTGGTGCTTTCTTTAGACCATACAGAGTTTTCTTCAATCTCCACACCATATCTTTCTCTTTTTTCTGAGAGAAGCCTTTAGGCTTCTCAACGTACACCTCTTCTTCAAATTCTCCATTTAGGGAGGCTGATTTGACATCCATCTGATATACTTTGAACTTCTCATTCTCTGCATAAGCTAAGAACATTCTCTCTGCTTCCATTCTAGCAATAGGGGCATATGTCTCCTCATAGTGTATTCCTTCTAAGTGTGAGTATCATTTGTATACAATTTTGGCTTTGTTTCTTAAAACTTCACCTTGGTCATAATCTTTTTTATGAATACCCATGTAGTTCTTATGACATTCTTGTTGTTTGGTCTAAGAACTAACTCCCATGTGTCATTATTTACAATCTGATCTAATTATTCCTTCATTTCTTGAATCCAATGATCATGTTTACATGCTTCATCTATAATATTAGGTTTAACTTAAGAAATCATACATAGTTCCTCTTTAACTATGTTTCTTTCCATCACTCAGTCTTTTCTTCCAATTATCTTCTTTAATGGGTGATTCTTTGTCAAGTTCCTATTAGAGGTAGGAGTTGCTAACTCAACTCTTATCTTTTCTCTTTGTTAAGATCTTTGTTCTCTTATTTGTTCAACAATTTGCACATCATTATGTAGATCACTATTAGTCTCAAAGAAAACTTCAACATTCTCATGATTAGTCTTTGGATTATAATTATCAATAACAGTTACTAGAGCTAACTCTTCTTTTACTACCTCTTCCTTAACTAATCCAAGTTCAACATCCTTATCATTAATATCATTCAAGAATCTTTCCATACTTTCTTTAAATTCTTCATCTTCATCAAAAAGAAAATTATTTTCATTTTTCCTTATTCTTTTAGGAGATTTGGACAAAAATGGACCATATTCTTTACATGTCCAACAAATGAAAAATTTCATACCTTCTAGCTCTCTTTTCATAAGTGACAGGCCAACACCAGGGAAAATAATAATAAAGAATAAATTTTTTAAAATGAAGTTTGGCTGGTCTATACATGTCAATCTGAGAGCATAAGCTTGCAAAAGATGTCCGAGCAATATGCTATCAAGGGATGATAGTTGTGAGATTAGGATTTATGAATGCAACTAAAACACTCAAAACTAAATCTATAGGAAGTCAAAATGATTGCAATGATAGGAACAATTACTTCTTGACACTAAAAAGATTAGAAAAAAAACTATCTTCTTGAAATAAAAATAATAATGATAATAATCTATAGATAAAACATTAATTAAATCATTTCTATATTATATTCTAATTACTGAATGATTGATCTAAAACTCACTAACTGATAGAAACACAAAAATATGTTGTGATGATAATCTAAGCAATAAATATAAACTTATACAAAATAGAATAACGTACTAATGAAATACATCACTGTGTTTTACCATGGAATGAGCCCTTACTCTTGGCTTGCACGGTGGATAGAGAAAATGTTGTGTCTACACTGTTGTGCTCATGTAGAAACAAATATTCTTATTTACTTCAAAGTAGTGCAGTCCAAACCTATGTACAATAATTTCTCCTTGTTGAAATCTGTCTATTAAAAATCTACCTCTCATTATATCTCACACTATTTATATATGCACAACCTCAAAAATTTCATAACTAATTTGATATGCATTCTGTTTAAAGAATGACTATTACATAGAATAGATCTATAATAGAAATCTTTAGTTTCCAAAGAATAGTCAATTTCCTATTATTGTTCTAATAATTGTATTGTTTTTATCTACTATTTTGAGCCATAACTTTTAAAATGGTTTGGAAGACTCCAACTATCAATAACAATTAGATACATCCAAACAATAATGTGGCTATGAAACATATTCATTTCACTAGTTGCATTATTAAGAGCAATGATCTATGATTAGATTTCAATTTTTATCTTCTCATTAATTACTCTTCTTGATATCCTCTTAATGTATGGAATTTATAGTGAGAGTACAATGTTTATTTTCCAACTGTATCACAGGTTTCTAGTATGGTTTATTTGGAAGAGGTAAAGACACCATGAAAGCTATAATAATGTTTCTAAATAATAACATGAATAATTTTTAAGTCAACATTATCCACAATAATTGATGTCTCAGATGTGATAGGAAGATCTACTCACATATGAACATACTAGTATAAGCAATCAATAATGAATTCTCTAAAATTTAATCCCAAAACATTATTTAATAATACTTATTTATATTAAACTGTATGCAATATTATAATGGTAAACTGGAATGAAATGGGACACGAATGGAATAGAGAAGTATGTAGGAAAGTGCATAAGATAGATTAAAAAAGAGCATTAAATAGGTTATAATTAGCTCTCCTTAATAAGCAAATCAATACCTTCTTTGATCTTCCTATTTTCTTTGGATTTGGATCTATCTTTACTTGTCCCTCTAATATTCTTAATGCAACAAAAGGATTCTAGATCTAGAAACTCAATGCTCAATTTTGTATCCAATTCTGACATCTCACCAAGAAGTTCCATCTTCTGTGTGTCAAAATCTCCTATATCTAACTTAGGAGTTAGATCTCCTAGGGTTGTTAAGATTTCTCTTCAATAACTTGATGCTTTCATACCAATTGTTAGAATATGTAGTCCACCAATATAAATGAGAGGGGGGGCTAAATCAATTATCCAACTATTACAATAGTTATCAACCTTATTGAATCACAACATATGAGAAAATAATCAAAAACCACAACAAGATATTGATGCACAATAACACCAGATATGTTAACTATGGAAACCCTTGATTAGATGGAAAACCTTGATGGGGATGGTACCCACAAGATGATGTACTAATATAAATATTCCTTGTTAGAAGATGGAACCTATTAGGAGTCTATGAAATAAATTTAGTACACATCAGTCCCTATTAGAGACTTTGAATTCATTTTAGGAGATTCCAACCCTATTAGGAGTTGTGCCAACTCTATTAGAATACATAGAAGGAAGATGGACCTACTATCCAAATAGCTTCAGGGGAAAGATCGATGAAACCACTATCCAAATTATCTTTCTATTATTTCTTGTAGAATAATAGAATAGAATTGTATTGTTCCTTCATCTTTCTCTTTCCTATCAACTATTCTCCTTCTCCTTCTGATCTCAATACCAGATCACAAACTTTGCATCTAATAATCCCTTGGATCTCCTACTCACATTTACCAAACACTTTTCTCTTGTTCATAACTTATTTATCACTTTTAATACTCCATATGCTTCTACAAACAAGAAAAATACTTTCTTGTATACAAATTTCTCAAAAAAATTCCTTGAGTCAGCTTTGAGGCTTTCAAAATTAATTATATGGTGTAGGAGTACCTAGGGTAAGGTAAAACCCTAACTTGGTTTTTGGTTTGTAAATGGTTTAACCAATCATTGAGTGATTAAGGAATTAATATAAAGTCCCAAGATAGGTTTTAGGAGATATGGTTAGGTAGGAGTTGAGTGTGAAGACAAATTAGGTCCCAATAGGAAAAAATTGCTCAAAATTGGTTAATAAGGAAAAAAATGGGAAAATGCCTAAGCAGGACCAAGAAGTGTTAAAAATAGGTCCTTAGGTGTTTAAGGTTTATTTTAGGAGGCTTGAAAACAAACTGGTCAAGTTTGAAGGCTTAACTTGCAAAATTGCAAAAGTTGTCAAAATTTCTCATTGACAACTTTGCACTTTTTGCAAAATTGTAATAGCAACTTTTGCACAATTTTGGAGAAATGGAAACATGGGTAGTTATGGATTGAACCAAAGGCCAAGATGGAAGAAGTAACCTTTTTAAAAATATTCCAATGCATTTCCAAAGGTTTGACATACATTTGTATGGATAACACCTGTATGTGGAGCATTTGTGATCAGAAAATGTAGTTTGAAGGATTGAGTAAAGAAGTTGGATTGAATAGCTTATTTTTTTGGATGGAGTAGTGTATTGGGTTAATTTTTTGATTTTTTGCATAAGGTTTTGAAAATTAGTTATGTTTTACATTCCTCTTGTCCAGTTTTGTGTATCATCAGTAAACATGGCTAAGGCTTGACTTCCCATGGTTGAAAATCCATGACCTTTTGGAATCAAGAAATGCCCTTTGTACACTATGTAAATACCAATTTTGGAGCTTTTGGTAGTAAAGAAGCTAATTTTATAAGAATTCCCTAAGCAAGAAAGAAAGGCTTAGCAAGGTGCAATGAAGGCTTATAAGTGAGTTTTGAATGGAATAGTGCATTAGCATGTGCCAATATTGAATGGGAAATAATAGCGTAGGGTGTTAGGTGTCCTTAGACTAGAGGAGAAGGTTTGATACAAATTATTGAGAATTTGGTAAGAGTTTGGTTACTATTTCCCATAAAATCTTTAAAATAAGGGAAAAAAGAGTTGAAGGATTTGAGCAATACAAAAAACAAATCCATGAAGCCCTCAAATACTTGCATGTAAAAACTTGTCATAAAGAAGAAAAAGATAAGAAGAGGCAAGGTTTTTCTCTAGAAATATTAAATTATATTCATAGAAATGAAAAAAGATATAGATTATTACAAAATATCAATCCTTATAAAAGGAGATCAAAACCCAAAAGGGTAAGCTAAAAAGTAAAAGCTATTTAATAATTACTAATTAATTATTAAATAAAGAATGCAAAAAGTGCATAAAGTGAAATATTAAGAAGGGAGAAAAGATAATTTAATTAATGAAATTAAATTAACCTTTTTCTCTAACACCCCCTTAAGATGAGAAACAATGTAGTTACAAAAAATACAGAAAGAGCAAGGAAACTACAATAAAAATTTGCAAGAAAACTTGGGTCCCAACAATAAGGCTTGATGAGGTACCTAATCTCTATGAAATGAAGAAATAGAGAAAATCCAGTGGGAAAAAATCTACTCCAAAAAGAGATAGTTGAAAACCTAGTGAAGGACTGCAAAAGCCTCCAACTAGAGGAATTAATCTAGAAAATAGGAACAACGAGAAATCATGAAGAAAACCACTAAAGCATGTAGAAGATGCAAAATCTATCAAAAAGATACTACTGATCTCAAAACCTCCTTTGAAATAGAAATTGACTAGGTAGAGAAGACTATAACCTGCATTGAATCAAGAGGCAAACAAAGGCAAACAATTGAACTTAAAGATAACAATGGCATGAAACACTAAAGCCTGAAGAGATGATCAATCAAACCAAGGAAGCATGAGAAACAATAGAAGGAGCCCACAATGCAACTAAGGGTGAGGTGATAGGCAACTCAGAAAGTGGGCCAATCACTCCTCCAAAATAGAAAGAACCAAGAACATCAAGTGTGAGGAAGAGGTACAAACACCTATAAAGGCATGTGTCATTGACACATCATGGGGCTAATGTCATAGAAGGGACACTCACTTGACAAATGAAGAGGGTACTAAAAGGCAAACAACTACACACCCATGGAACTTTATAATGTAGTGCAAGTACAATAAGTCACAATGATGAGAAAAATCTCAAAAATATAAGGAGTGGTACTTTATCTTAGTGTGTTTGTATAAATATTCTTACAAATGATATCAACAATTATCAGAAAGGGTAAATAGCTATTACAATAAATAGTATAGCCCAAAAGAAGAAATCTCATGCCCCCAAACCTAAAACACCCAAGATATCCACCATAGTGCAATAAAGAAAAAAACCATGATAGAAAGAGCTTGGAGAAGAATCTAGAACATAAACAAGAATTTTTAAAAAGAGAACTGAACTAGCTTTCCAAAAATATAATGTTTTCAAAAAATAGAGATGGGATGCTCAAGATATACCCTTCAGAGTGAAAAATAGAACACCTAGTTTTGATTATCCAAATAGGAAAGGAAATTACATCAAAAACCCAAAATATCCTATGCCATTATCTCCATCTTAAAACCAGCTTTCTAGTGCTTCTTTTGGATTGATAAATGATGCAGGAGCATCCAGAGGTATAAGGGCAATCCTGTGTTACCCAAAAAAAATGTACTTAGACTTAGTTTCTATTTTATGTCTTTACATTTTTGGATACCCATTTGGCTCAAATAAAGGTTCCAACTCTCATAGTTCAACTATCAGTGCATTTGAAAGTCCTGAAAAAATAGGAGCATGCAATTTGACCATCATTTTGGTGACCTAGAAGGTACGACTTGGCCAGATGAATGTAATTGAGATTTAGAGCATTCCAAAAAAAGAATCAGGTCAAAAGGCCCCACGGTTTGAAAGTTATTGCAGTTTTTCAAGTTTTGGAGACCTCCTAAGAATGCTTCAAAGTCAAGTTTGGGGCATTAAATGACCTTGAAAAGGGTTGAAAAATGGGGGAAAAGAAAAGTTCATCCATAGGGCTATAGAGCGCTTCGAGAGCTTTCCGAAAATGTAAACGGTTCATCAATCGGAGCTACGGTTCAAAAGTTATGCCTCCTAGAAGTTCAGCTACCATTTCTAGATTCTTCTAGATTTGCACCGACTTCTAACGCGGCTTCTGGAACCTTCTATTTTGTCGGTGGATGCCTACTAGCACTTTCTAGAATGTACTCCTAGTCCTTAACCCTCCGAGGTCTATTTAAGGAGATTTTTGGAATTGTAAAAGGCAGTTCGGATTGGAGCTTGAGGGAAGGTGCTAAAAGGAGAAATATTCTCCAGATTTATGCTATTGTAAGCCCGTAGGGCATGTTTTGAAGTTTGTTTTCTCTGCACTGTTTGTACTAGCTTATTTTCTCATTTAATATAATTCCCCCTTTCTATTGTGTCTATTCTGTTGTTGGGTTGTGTTCCCATCAAGTGGTATCAGAGCGGGTTTTCCTGAGTGTGTAGATAAAGCGCCGACTGTGAGGCAGTTTGCACCAGGACTGTGTGGTTGTGGGTTTGAGTTAGAAGATGCCTCCACGAAGAGAGCATGGTAGAAGGGCTAGAGCTATTGATCTTGAGGAGGTTAGAGCCCTCCAGAGAAAGGTACAAGCATTGCAAGAGGAGCTTCGTAGAGGAGCAAATATTTCCTCAGATGACAATAGTGAGGATGACAATGAAGAGGAAGTAATGGAAGTTGACGGGGAAGTTCTGAATCCTGTAGAGGAAAGGCTTTTTAGGGCCATTACTAGGTTTGGGAAAAGACCTACAATTGAAGTGGGTATATTTTTGAGAAATTTGAAATCAGATGAGTTGATCGATTGGATCAATGAACTAGAAGAATACTTTGAGTATGAGGATATAAGGGACCCAGATAGGGTTAAGTTTGCAAAGGCCAAACTAAAAGGCCATGCCAAAATCTGGTGGCAAGAGATTCAACTGGAAAGACTTAGAAGAGGAAAGGATAAGATCACAAGATGGGATCGCATGGTGGACAAATTGAAGAAGCAGTTCATTCCTGTGGACTACGAGCTTGATCTGTTTAAGAAGATGCATGGGTTAAAGAATGCAGGAAGATCAGTCCAAGAATATATAGAAGAGTTTTACCAACTCCTGATTAGAGTGGGGCATGCAGAAGCAAATAAGGAGAAGGTTTCTCATTATATCAGTGGGTTACAACCTAGCATCCAGGAGGAACTAAGTCTGGTAAGAATGACCAGCGTTGAAGAAGCATACCAGTTTGCCCTATGAGTTGAAGAGAAGCTGAGTAAAAGGTTTGAAGGAAGACAAAGAGGGCGTGGTCAAGGAGGAAGGGGAAGTGGTAGATCATCTGGAGGCCACAATGAAACTCAAAAGAAAAATGAAGATGAGGGTACTAGCAGGAACCAGAGGAATGAGGGTTTCAACCGCTCCCATGATCAAGACTTTGGAAATCAAAGAGGAAGAGGTAGAGGACGTGGACAAGGAAGACGAGGCTTTCGTGGTACCTTTTTCCATTGCAATGAAGAAGGTCATCGTGCCTTTGAATGCCCTCAATGACAAGGAAGGACAGATAGGAGAGCTGAGGGCCAAGCTAGGGTTGCTCATGTGGATGAGGATGCACAATCATCACATTCAGAGGATGCAGAAAGAGGAGAGACCTTGGTAAATGAAAGAGTCCTACTAAGTGGTGAAAATGAACTAGGACAATGGAGGAGTTTGTTCCGTACCAGATGCAAGTGTGAGGATAAATGTTGTGATGTGATCATTGATGGTGGTAGCACTGATAACTTGGTATCCGAAGAGATGGTCTCTAAGCTGAAGCTCAAGAGGGAGAAACATCCCCAGCCCTATCAGATTTCTTGGGTAAAAGATGATCATAAGGTCCTGGTAAGTGAACAATGTTTAGTAAAATTCAAAATTGGGAGTTACCATGATGAAGTTCTCTGTGATGTTATTTTGATGGATGTTTGCCATCTATTGTTGGGTAGACCATGGCAGTTTGATAGACATGCAATACATGATGGACATGCAAACACATACTCTCTGACAAAGGATGGAGTTCACCACAAATTGAAGCCCATGAAAAAGGAAGGTGAAAAGGTATGTAGCAATGCTAGGATTTGTCTTGTTGATGGAAGGAAGTTTTTAGATGGCATGAAACATTAGCGTATGTGCTATGCTTTGATTCCTAGGAAAGATAAAGAAGGTAGTAGTGAAATACCATTTGAAGTTTTAGATTTACTGGGAGAATTTGGAGATATTATCTTTGATAATGTTCCAGATGGATTGCCACTAGTAAAGCAAATTAGTCATCAGATAGATCTGATTCCAGGAGCTAGTTTGCCTAATAAGGCTGCTCACAGGATGACTCCTACTAAAACAGAGGAGCTAAATAGACAGGTTCAGGAGCTGTTGAGGAAGGGCTTGATTCGAGAGAGCCTGAGTCCATGTGTAGTACCTGTAGTACTTGCACCAAAGAAGGATGGAGAGTGGAGGATGTGTACAGATTCTCGAGCTATAAATAGGATAACCATCAAGTACCAGTTTCCTTTACCAAGGATGGATGATCTTATGGACTGCTTGAGTGGAGCTCAGTACTTCACAAAGATAGATCTGAAAAGTGGCTATCATCAGATATGGATTCGAGAAGGAGATGAGTGGAAAAAAACCTTCAAGACCAAGGAGGGTCTTTATGAGTGGTTAGTCATGCCCTTTGGATTGACAAACGCCCCAAGCACCTTCATGCGGCTCATGAATGAGGTACTTAAGAAGTTCTTGGGAAAATTTGTTATTGTCTATTTGGATGATATCTTAATTTTCAGCAAGACTTTGGAAGAACATTTACTGCATATTCGTAGTGTCCTTGAAAGGCTAAGGGAAGAGAAATTGTTAATTAATCTAAAGAAGTGTGTCTTTGCAAAAAGGGAGTTAGTCTATGTGGGATTTGTTATATCACCTAAAGGTCTCAAAATGGATCCAGAGAAGGTAAAAGCCATCTTGGAATGGCCTACTCCAAGGTCTGCTACTGAGGTAAGATCATTTCATGGTCTGGTTAGTTTTTACAGGAAGTTTATTAAGAATTTCAGTGGCATATGTGCACCTCTAACTGATACAATAAGAGGGGATAGAAAAGAGTTCAAATGGACTGCAGCAGCTGTGAGAAGTTTTGAATTGCTGAAGAAGAAGGTGACTGAATAGCCTGTGTTGGCACTTCCAAATTTTAGAAAAGTATTCTAGGTGGATTGTGATGCTAGTGGTAGTGCTATTGGGGCTGTATTAAGCCAAGAAGGTAAGCCTATTGCATATTTTAGTGAAAAATTGAATGATGCAAAGAAGAAGTATTCTATTTATGATCAAGAGTTCTATGCAATAGTTCAGGCCTTAAAGAAATGGAGGCATTATTTATTGCCAAAGGAATTTGTTTTGTATACTGATCATCATGCATTACAGTACCTAAATAGCCAAGGTAAATTGAATTAGAGGCATATGAAGTGGGTAGAATTCTTGCAGAGTTATACATTTGTGTTGAAGCATAGAAGTGGAAAATCTAACAGGGTTGCAGATGCATTAAGTAGGAGACAATTGTTGCTTACAACAATGCAGGTTGAAGTAGTTGGGTTTGAAGAACTCAAGAATTTGTACCCCGAGGATCCTGATTTTGCTGAAGCATGGAAAGCTTGTAAAGAACCTGTTGCTGTAGATAGAACCAAGTGGTTAGACTATTTGATTCAGGATGGCATGTTGTTCAAAGGTAGTCAATTGTGCATTCCAAGGAGTTCCATGAGGGAAAATCTAATTAAGGAGAAACACAGTGGAGGGATGGCAAGACATTTTGGTTGGGATAAGACCATTGCCATTCTTAGATAACATTATTTTTGGCCTCAAATTACACAGGATGTGAAGAAGTTTGTACAGAGTTGCCAGGTTTGTCAAGTTGCCAAGGGGTTTAGTCACAATACTGGCCTATATCAGCCATTGCCTGTTCCATCAAGGCCCTGGGAGGACATAAGTATGGATTTTGTTCTTGGATTGCCAAGGACACAAAGGGGTAATGACTCAGTATTCGTGGTGGTTGATAGGTTCTCCAAAATGGCACATTTCATTCCATGCCACAAAACTCATGATGTTGTCCATATTACAGACTTGTTTTTCAAAGAGGTGGTAAGACTACATGGTCTTCCAAGGAGTATAGTTTCTGACCGAGATACTAAATTTGTGGGGTATTTCTGGAGGACATTGTGGAAGAAGTTGAGAACAGACTTGAAATTTAGTTCCACGCATCACCCATAGACTGATGGCCAAACAGAGGTGGTAAATAGAAGTCTGGGCAATTTGTTGAGATGTTTAGTTGGAGATAAGCCCAAGGGATGGGATTTGATTCTACCACAAGCAGAGTTTGCTTATAATAACTCTGTAAATAGGAGTATTGGAAAATCACCATTTCAAATTGTATATGGAAATAGCCCAAGGACTGCGCCAGAATTGAGGAAGATAGAACAAGGGGAGAGAACAAGTGCTGAAGCTAAGGAATTTGCTGAACACATCAAGCATCTACATGAGGAGGTTCAAGCACACATTATCAAGATGAATCAAGAGTATAAAGCTAGGGCTGATGCAAGGAGAAGACATAAGGAATTTCAAGTAGGGGATCTAGTCATGGTGCACTTATGAAAAGAAAGATTTCCAGTTGGTACTTACAACAAGCTGAAAATGAAGAAATTTGGCCCCTGCAAAATTTTGAAGAAACATAACTCAGGAAATGCATATGAGGTGGAGCTGCCAGATGGTATTCACATTTCTCCCATTTTCAACATTGCAGATTTAACATAGTATCATGATGATGGTGCAAATGAAGAGCTGGTTTTAGAGCCATGTTCAATTCCTGCTTCTAAGAAGGAGGAGATAGAAGACATTCTAGATCATCGTGTGGGTAGGAGTACTAGAAACAGGCAGTATGAAGAGTATTTGGTAAAATGGAAAGGACGGCCGATCGAGGACTCAACTTGGATTTCAGCAGCTGAGGTTTCCCATTTGGGATTTCCTCTACCATCCATAAAGTGATAGGGTCACTTTTCAATCTACCCTGGGTGTCTGATGTAGGAGCATCCAGAGGTATAAGGGCAATCCTGTGTCACCCAAAAAAAATGTACTTAGACTTAGTTTCTATTTTATGTCTTTACATTTTTGGATACCCATTTGGCTCAAATAAAGGTTCCAACTCTCATAGTTCAACTATCAGTGCATTTGAAAATCTCGAAAAAATTTGAGCATGCAATTTGACCATCATTTTGGTGACCTAGAAGGTGCGACTTGGCCAGATGAATGTAATTGAGATTTAGAGCATTCCAAAAAAAGAATCAGGTCAAAAGGCCCCACAGTTTGAAAGTTATTACAGTTTTTTGGGTTTTGGAGACCTCCTAAGAATGCTTCAAAGTCAAGTTTGGGGCATTAAATGACCTCGAAAAGGGTCAAAAAATGGGGGAAGAGCAAAGCTCGTCCATAGGGCTATAGAGCACTTCGAGAGCTTTCCAAAAATGTAAACGGTTCGTCAATCGGAGCTACGGTTCAAAAGTTATGCCTCCCGAAAGTTCGGCTACCATTTCTGGATTCTTCTAGATTTGCACCGACTTCTAACGCGGCTTCTGGAACCTTCTATTTTGTCGGTGGATGCCTACTAGCACTTTCTAGAATGTACTCCGAGTCCTTAACCCTTCGGGGTCTATTTAAGGAGATTTTTAGCATTGTAAAAGGCAATTCGGATTGGAGCTTGAGGGAAGGTGCTAAAAGGAGAAATATTCTCCAGATTTATGCTATTGTAAGCCCGTAGGGCATGTTTTGAAGTTTGTTTTCTCTGCACTGTTTGTACTAGCTTATTTTCTCATTTAATATAATTCCCCCTTTCTATTGTGTCTATTCTGTTGTTGGGTTGTGTTCCCATCAATAAAATACATCTTTGTGCTCAAGATATTGCAAAAAAACCAATAAGGCTCCTGGAAATGCATAAAAAAATTGCCATTAGAGGAGTAGCGGCCTGGCTGTACTCTAGGTCATGGAGCTATAGTGCTAGTGGTGGGAGAGAGGCATCATTGGCAGTGGTGGCCAACTAAGCAATGATTATCACTGGGAGCCATTGTGGTTAGTGGGACCACCGATAGTTACTGTTAATCACTAGCAGTCTCCATGACTAGCAATTTTTTTAACCACATTAGCCAAAAATACAAGAAATTATCATTTTTAATTTTTTTTTGCCTTGGATTGCACGTAGAGGCTATATGACCTTGCTCTCCAAAAAATTTTTTTCCTCCTAAACCTTTTGTATACCTTTTGTATCCAACCGTGATGTCTGTTTGGCCTCAAAGTGCACCAAATTTTAGAGACCCCATATTTTAACCAAAAAATACTTGATAGACTCTAGATCTAATCTATCAAATCCCCATTCTCCCTTTTTCTCCAAATACTGAATAAGGTACAATAGATTTGGCTCTGATACCATAAAGGATTTGAGCAATACACAAAACAAATCTACAAAGCCCTCAAATACCTGCATGTAAAAACCTATCATAGAGAAGAAAAAGGAAAAAAGAGGCAAGGGTTTTCTCTGAAAGTATGTAAATTGTATTCTCAAAATTGAAAAAGATATAGATTATTACAAAAGATCAATCCTTATAAAAGGATATTGAAATGCAAAAGGGTAACCGAAAAAAGTTACAAAGTGTAACCTAAAAGGTAAAAGCTATATAATAATTAATAATTAATTATTAAATATAGAATACAAAAAGTGCATAAAGAAAAATCTTAAGAAGGAAGAAAAGGTAATTTAATTAATGAAATTAAACTAACCTTTTTCTCTAACAGGAATTGTATAGTATGGACAACATAGAGGCATATGACCTAGAAAATATTCAAGCTTAGGTCATTAGGAGTAAAAGTCCTAAAGAAACTAATATACTCTATTAAGAGTTTTTGTGAGTTAATGAGGGCTCCTTGTTTCTAGGAGGGCTAATAGGAGCTCTTAGGGCTACAAGGGAAAATAGGGAAAGATGGGCTTATGGGTGTGCAAAACTTAATAGGATGATGTAGAATGGTATGCAATATGTCAAGAACCTCATAGGGGTAGTCAAAACTTGGTTTTTACCTACTAGTGGCACTAGGGGAAGATTTGGCATATAGAGCTAGAATTTTTTGAGTTGGTTACTTAGAGTCAGAGGATGAAAACTTGAATTGATTGGAGAGTTTCTTTGTGTAAGGGGATTATGGAGAACTCTACTAGAATAGGGTTTGGAAAAGAATCCCAAGGTAGGCTAAGAGTAGCCTTGGTAGAGAAAGAAAGCTCTAAATTGAATAACCTCCCCATCAAAGTTCTATCAAATCCATAAGATTTTGGCTTGTGGTGGTATTTTGTATTCCACTAGATTGAAAGCAAGCACTAAATTGGTGGAAGTTTGTGGAAGAGGAAAAGGATACTGAAGAGAAGAAACCAATAGCCAATTAGAAGTCTATGGTATCAAAGGTGTAGGACCTAGAAAATGGGCTAATGTCTAACATACTATGAGAAAATCAAAAACCCAATAAACATATGCTAATTCCCTCTAGTATACCATGAAAGCCAAATGAATAAAAACAAGAAAATAAATATAAAAATCCCTCTTTCATTTGTAGCTCCCATGTCCTTCTTTCTTCTCCATGTGATGTAGCTCCAAATTGCCTATAATGCACACAATATTGAAGAAAAATTCTATAATAGGGATGTTAATGCTATGAGAATACTTGAAGTTGTGATTTTAGTGTGAGAGAGATGGAGTGAAAATATGAGAAAAATAGGGACCAAAAATGAGAGAAAGAATGCTCATTTTATAATCAACACACAAGGTGAGAGAATTGGGTTTTTCACCCTTAGATATGTAACTTGGCATGAGATTCCTTTGAGAATCCATGACACGCATAACACAAGATGTCAAGTGTAGGATTCTATGATGCTTGGAAGTCAAACTTGGCTAAAAATGGAAGAGAATCTATGACACATCATATGACACCTCAACCCCACTTAAAGCCAAGAATTTATGATGAATGAAGCTAAATATGGACATGCATAAGAGGATAAGAATCTCAAATTATGACATACCTTAGCCAAAGGTCAAAGGAGAATCCATGATGTGTCATGCCCATGTGTCATGATGATGTCAATATTTTATTGAATATTTCAATTAAAAATTCATTATTCTACACAAATAAGAATTAGTAAAAATGAAATTAATGATGGAAAATATGACTTAGGAAATTAATAATTTCTATGGTTTGCGGATGATGAAACAATTGATTAATAAAATATCAATTAATTGAGAAGGTTAGTTAAGAAGAATAATTAGTGAAATGAAATAGGATTAAATTATGGGTTATTCAATCCTATAGAGAAAATGAGTAGATGATTGGCCAAATTGATTAAATAAGTGCGACAATATTCTTTGATGAAGATGTGATGATGATACGAATTGAATAGGATGATGATAGGTAGACCAAAGCCATGGTAAAATTGATTGATTGATCAAAATTGATAACATGCCAAGAACACATGACATGAATTAAAGATACATAACATTTAACCAATATCCTAAATGCTATAGGATAAAGATTGATTGATATGGTTGATCATAATAACATCGATAGACACTGTTAATATTATTAAAATGGTTGATAATGCCATGATCCAACATTGAAATACTCAACAATTTCAAATATCAAATGACATAAATGATAGTTTGACCTAGCACTAAGAGACATGGCAATACTAAGGTCAGATTGATAAGATTTGATATATTGATAGGTTTCCAAGGCACTGGAAGTCACAACAATTCCTAGGGTCAGACAAATGATGATTGATTTGGGATGTTTGATATGTTTCATGATGATTAGGATTGAATTTGGTTGATTCTGGGTTGATTTGGGGTGATTTTGAGTTAATATGAAATAGTTTTGAGTTTATATGAAACGGTTTTGAAATGACATGCAAATGATGTTAAAGAGGATATGAATGATGATACATATTGTTGAGATATGATCAAGTTGGCCAAAAGATCAGAATTAGTAGAATGAGAAAATGGGATGAATTAGTATGAGGAAGTGATGAAATCATAGATGTGAACCATGTTTGAGCGTCTACATTTTGTCCCTCTTTGATACAATGTGATTTAGAGCATTGTGTCAAAGAATACTGATGAAAATGCCATAAAAGCATGTCCTAGCAATGTGGTATATATTTATGTGCCCTTGAGAAATTGACCAACATAGGCATATGATAGGTCAATTTCATTGACAACAAGAAAACAAAACCATAGGAACTAACGGATCAAAAATCAGAGCTAAAATGTGAAAGTTATGGGCTCCAAAGTGCAAAAGGGCATTGCAACCAACATAGAAAAGGCTTCTTGCACATCCATCTAGGAAGAAACACACTATAAAAGGGCTTGGAGAGGGTTTTTAAAGTCATTTTCACCTTCACTTTTGGAAGAAAAGAGCTTTGGAGCAAGGAGAATGGATCGACTATGCAGGGAGCAACACCATGGTGAATGAGTGTGAACCTTCCAATAGCAGGTAGAAGTTGGACCTCTAGTGAGTACATCAAGGCCTTCTTTATACATTTTATTTTGTTTCATGCTTTTCCATGTTTTTCTATGCTTTCTTCTAAATTTTAGGCACCTGTGAGTCTATTGGGGTCAAATATAGGTCCTAGAGCCAGGAGATGGGGGGCAACAATAGATGTAGTGGATGTGGGCACCATGACAACATATGATAGATGGTTTATGTAGCATCTCCCTAGGCCTTTGATAGATCCAATAGTATTAGTACCATGGTTGAGGTCATAGTTAGAGCAGGATGAGGAAGATGATGGGGCAGAGGAAGATGGGGGAGAGGATGAGGCTGAGGAGGAGGAGGAGGATGGGGGAGATGAGGAGGGAGGAGAGGAGGAGGAGGAGGGATATGAGGATGCTAAAGGTGATGCAAGGGGTGATGATTAGGAGGGAGGAGAGGAGGTGGAGGATGAGGGAGATGATGAGGAACATGTTAGGGGAGAATATGAGGGAGATGATGAGGAGGGTGGAGGTAGTGGGGATGGGGATAGTGTGGGAGGTGGTGACAACAGAGAGGATGAGGATGACTATTGGGAGGCTAGGAATGTAACTACGATGGATGTGGAGGGGGATCTAGTGGACTATGCCAATAGGGCACTAGTACTAGTATAGATAGGGCCTAGTCAAGTAGATCTGATGGAGGTGATTAGAGGTCTATAGAGTTAGTTGGATCAGGTTGTGGTAGAGAGGGATGTTGTGACAGTAGAGAGAGATTGAGCTATAGCTGAGAGAGATACTGCAATCCATAGGGAAAAGTTATTAGTGTGGGAGTCTCAGGAGTTCATTAGTAGCATTAGATATGTGAACTTTTGTGAGATGGCAAAAATGATGAGTAGGGCACACATGGAAGCATAGTATTGGTGGGATCAGTATCAAAGAGTGTTGCCACTAGAGCAAAGAGTAGAGAGTTTATGTGCATCAAGATCGCACTCCCATAGGACATAGAGGACATAGAGTAGTGCAGGAATGATGGGGCCTATGAGGCCATTGAAGAGAGTAGAGGGATCATCCTTGAGGCTAGATAGAGGCCACGAGTCTAGGGATAGCACAGGATGACATTGACAGGTTCATGTAGAGAGGGGCTTCTCTATTTTTCTTTTTTGTTTTTGTTATGCTCTTTCATAGTTCACACCTATGGGTAGTTAGTATTGATGTAAACCATGGTCATGTACTTTGATACTTTTGTGAGACATCTATGAGATGTACTTATGTTATGATGACTATATGAGATGGATTATTCATATGCTTTTAGATGTTGTATATGGATGCATTTATGCTTTTTTATGTGGACTTTTATATGATGACATCATGGATGGATTTATCACATGTTATCCATAGGAAATGCCATGTTTTATTTTTTCCACATGCTTTTCTCATGAATGAATGATCTAGGTGGATCTAGAAGGCCAAAAATTCAATAGTCTCATAATCTCTCAAATTCAGTATCATTGCAAAGAGCTTAGAGAATGGAACTTGACGCAACTTGAATGGGCAAAAAAAGAGCTCTTATGTAGAAGTTATCCTCGGTCAAAGTTCTAGTCAATATGTAGACTAGAGGGATGGATAAGGGGCAAAATCAAACCATCTTGGAAGTGGTCAACAATGGATTTCAAAATGAAGAGCACAATGGAAGCTTTACAACATCATTTGTTTCATCAAAAATGGAGATCAAATGTGAAAGTTACGACAGTTTGAAGTTTAGGTAAAAGTGTGGATTTTGATGATGTCAGCATGACATCATAAAATCTTAAAGAGGGGAAAAATTTAAATTAAAATTAAAATGATTATTTAATTTGAATTAAAGGAATTAGTTGATGGGTGTTGATTTTTCAACCATTGCCCTCCTAAATTTAAGGCCAACCAATGGGCTATTTATAGTATATTTGATATTAGAGAAAGAATTTTTATATAGCCACAACAAACAGCCTACCCATTATTTAAAATAAGGTTTTTTGTTATCTTGTTATAACTTTTAACCCCAAAAATTAGTAAAGGCTGGAAAATAATAAAAAGGCTAAAGGGGTTAAACGAAAATGTAATTTGTTATGAGGGAGTTAAGGAGGTTATTTTGTTATTTCAAATTGGGCTATGTAATTATGGTGATGGTTATATGGTTTTAAGCCATTTTTGGATAAAATCATGTATAAAAAGGGGTGTAGTCCTTTTGTAAAGGCATTCTTCAATTAGAGCTTGGAAGGAAAAATTTGTTCCTAAGAGAATTTGGAGAAGTTTTGTAATTCTTGAGAGAGCTTGTAGGTGAGAGATGATTCTAAGCATGAAGTTATTATCTTCAAGTGCAAAAGAGAGAGATTGTAAAGGCTAAAGCTTGGATGTTGTAAGAAGACGTGTTTTGTTTGGGAACATTAATAAAGTTGTCCCCAAATTAAGACCCAGAGATGTAGTCCTAACTAGATGAACTCCGTTATCAAATCATTTGTGTCTCTTCTATCTCTTTCCTATTCTCTCATTTCATTTTTAATTATGTTCTATATTTTATGTTATTAAACACATTGTTAATTTTAAGTGTTTAAAGCATAAATCTTCTTGTAATTTCAATGGTTTAAGATACATAACCACACATTTATTGCAAGGATCATGAAATTAAATTGGATTGTTAGGATTAAGTCATAATCTTATAGATCCTAAATCAGATCAATGAATGCTTAATACAATGTAAAGAATATGTAATGAATACTAATGAAATATAAAATTATATGGAATGAATACTAACGAAATGTAAAATGATGTGGAATGAATGCAAAAAAAATGTAAAATAAATGAAAATGAAAATGTGAAGATAATATAAATTTCATGTTTATGCAAAGATGTATTGCTTTGGATCATTTTGGACTTTTGACATATGTAGGAATGCAGGACAATAATGCTTTTGATGTATCAAAGTATGAGACCAAGGTAGCATTTGAGGAAGACACAAAAGATGGAGGAGATGAGATGAGGAATTGTTAGTATGATGGGAAGAATTTTGATTTTGTAAAGTCCACTATGTGTCAAATAGAGCTTTGTTTTGATATGGAAAATGCAATGCAATGCATCATGGCATAAAGGGCTACAACGCAAAATACAAACCTTTTGCATAAACAAGCACGATGTAGACAAAAATGACCTTTTCCTTCCTATGGCATATATACATGCCCTAGACTCTCAAAGGTACATTTTAACAGGCAAAAAATAAAAGATGACCGTGAACCATCCTGACCACTCTCATAGATCAATTTATACCATCAAGTGGCACAGGAACATGATCAAAGAAAAAAAAAGGAAAAAAGAAATCACTCACTAAATAGTGTAACCCAATAGCTATTCTTTTCCTTTATTACTTTCTTTTTAGTGTTTGATAGGTTGATAATGTGATGGTTCTAATTGTTGATTCAATTGATATATTCATAGGGACATGTTGGATTGATTATTGATTCACATTACTCAGATAGGTGTGATTGTCATTGAAGTGCAATGCTTTGAGTTTTAGTTTGCAAAATGAAAGTGTTCACACAAAAGGGGTGATTATGTACAAGGTTTATTACAAATTTTTGGTGGGTTTTGTGATTTTTAGGGTTTTCTTTTTCATGTCATTTTTTGATTTTTAGTGATTTTTCAGGACATTTTATGATTTTTACAAAATTTTCAAGATCGTATTTTCATTTTTAGGATTTTTTCAAGATCATATTTTGATTTTTAGGATTTTTGTCAGGATCGTATTTGAATTTTAAGGATTTTTTTAGGATTGTATAAGCATATACAAGTGTTAGCTCCAATCTATTACATGATAAGACCAATGGATAAAAAGTGCTTAAGGATATGCCCCTAGTTCAAGTTCAAACTCATGCACTGTGCAGGTAATATGCCCCTAGAGAAGATGAAAACTATGTACAAAGGCCAATGATAGAGTATGTATAGACTAGTAATGCATTAGGTAAGATAAAAATGGATATTAACCAGTTTGTGAGCCATGGTCAAGGAGCCAAGTAAATCTTGTAGTACAATGGATATAATCAGGGAATGAAAAAAGGGAAAAAAACCAGATGGAAACCTGATAGATGGAGGAGCAATAATTGATTACACATGGTGCCTATTTGCTAGGTTTTCACTTTTGGATAAAAATTTTCTCTTGACTCAAATTTTTGTGCCAAGATGCCTGTTTGCCAGGTTTTCATCAAGGTATCCATTTTTTCATGACTTTTATCACTTTTTTCTTTTCTTTTCTTTTTTGATATTTTTTTAAGGACTTTTTGCCATTTTAAAAATATTTTTAAAGGAAATTTTGCCATTTTTTGATATTTTTTTAGGACTTTTAGACAGAATCAAGTGTATTACTTGTGAAGATGCATGTTGTTGATAGACATAGGCAGTAGTTCACCCTCTATTGTCGCAAGCTGATATACTCCAAATCCAAATGATGTAGTAACTATGTAATGTCCTTCCCAATTTTGTTCAAATTTGCCTTGCTTTTCTCTATGCTACTGGGTCTTGTAGTTCATCTACAGGACCAAATCCCTGATCTCAAAATGATGGCATCAAAATTTCTTGTTATAGCTCCATTTGAGTCAATTTTGGTAAGCTTGCAAATGTGTCAAGGTAGCTCATCTCCATTCATCAAGCATTTCTAGCTCATGGAGCCTAGATATGCGATAGTTTTCATCATCAACAACATCTTGTCGAGATACTCTCAATGATGGAATTTTAACTTCAATGGGAAATATAGCCTCGATGCCATAGACAAGAGAGTATGGAGTTGCACCAGTAGGAGCATGTACACTTGTTCAGTAGGCCCAAATAGTTGGATTTAGTTGTAGGTGCCAGTCTCGACCAGAATCATTGACATTCTTTTGGAGAATCTTAACAATGGTCTTATTAGATGTTTCTGCTTGGACATTACCTTATGGATGGTAAATAATAGAATATCCATGGTAAATGTTGTACTTCTTGTAGAGCATTTCCACATCCTTTTTTTGAAATGAATTACCATGGTTAGTAATAATAGCCAAGTGGACTCCATACCAATAGATGATGTAGTTTAGAATAAACCTTGAAATCTACTTTCCAGTAATGAAGATCAGAGGGATAGCTTCAACCCACTTGGTAAAATATTTTGTTACTATGATAATGAACTCATGATCATCAAAGGATGGAGGAGAAATAGCTCCAATAAGATCAAATACCCATTGTGAAAAGAGCCATGGTGATATGACTTGCTGCAATTCTTATGCTGGTGCATGGATCAGATTGCTATGGATCTGACATTTATGACATGTTTTGGCAAAATCATGGGCATCTTGCTCCATGGTTGGCCAATAGTATCCAGATCTAAGAAGTTTCTTGGCTAGACTTAGACCATTGAAATGACCTCCACATATACCTTCATCAACCTCATGTAAGGCAATTTTATTTTCTTGTGAGTCAAGGCATCTAAGAAGGGTTTGGTCAAAGGATCTCTTGTAAAGGGTGTCACTAATGATGGCATATCTAGCGAATTGATGGATAAAGGCTCAAAAATCATTTTTGGATAAGTTGGGTGGTAGGATTTGGGCATATAGGTAAATACCAAGGAGAATTGGGACCAACAAGTTCACACACAAACTCAAATTGAGGAAGTTCAAATGTTGGAATCAAGAGTTTCTCAACAAGGAATTCACAATGTTCCACATTTTGAGGTATATCACTCATAGAAGTGATGCTAACCATAGCATCAACTTGCTTGTTGTGTATTCTTGGTAGCTTAAAAAAAGAGATAGTGAGAAATTTAGACTTACAAAAGTCTGCCATCTACTTGTAAGACATTAACTTATCAACTTTGGTTTCATAGTCATCATTGACTTGGTGGAGGACCAATTGGGAATCACCAAAGACTTGTAAGTGTTGAATGTTCCATTGGATAACTATCTTGAGTCCTATGATTAGTGCCTCATAGTCTGCTATTTTGTTTGTACAATGGAATGCTATCCTATATGACTTTGGAATTATGTCTCCTTGGGGAGTGATAAACATAATGCCAACTCCTAAACCATTTCATGTACATGATCCATCAAAGTAAAGCTTCCATTCATTAGCTACATCCATGTTAAATATGGCTTCATTTGGAAAGTCTATCGACATGGGATGATCAACTCTCATAGGTGCTTTTGTTAATTGATCTACTATCACTTGCCTTTTGATTTCTTTTCTATTGACATATTCTATGTCAAATTCACTAAGGATCATGACCCATTTGGCTAAGCATCTGGTGAGAGCAGCCCTGCTTAGGAGATACTTCAATTGGTTAATCTTAGAAATGAGCATTATTTTCTAATTGAGCATGTAATGTCTTAGCTTTTGGGCTACAAATATGATAGAAAGGCAAGCTCATTCAATGAGTGAATAATTTAGTTCATAGCCCACAAGTGTTCTACTGATGTAATATATAGCTCGCTCTCTTCCTTGTTCATCATTTTGTGCTAAGCGAGCTCCTAATCTTGTATCTATAGAAAATATGTATATAATGAATGGTTTTCTTAGAATAGGAGCCATTAAAACTAGTAGATGTAAAAGATAATCCTTGAGCTATTGGAAAGATTCTTTGCACTACTTGTTCCATTGAAAGGATACTCCCTTACGTAAAAGGTGTTGAAAGGAGTGACACTTATCTACCACTTGTGCAATGAATCTGTAGATAGATTGTAATCTTCCTTGTAGTGCTCTTAATTTTTTTAGAATTTTTGGAGGAGGCATATCAATTATTTCTTTTACTTTCTTGAGATCCACTTCAATGCCTCATTGAGAAATAATGTATCCTAGGAGCTTTCTAGAAACAACCTTGAATACACACTTTTTTGGATTTAGATGTAGCTTATAGCTTTCCATTCTATTGAATATCTAATCTAGGGTGCCCAAATGATCTTTTATTTTATAGGATTTACAAAGTAAGTCATCAACATAGTCTTCCATTAAGATGTGCATGAAATCATGGAAGATGGTAGTCATTGCTCTTTGATATGTTGCCCCAGCATTTTTAAGACCAAATGGCATAACATTCTAGTAGTATGTTCCCCAAGAGCATGTAAAATTTATCTTGTGTTGATCTTCAGCGGTTATTCTTATCTGATTATAACTAGAAAATCCATCCATCAGTGATAACATCTCATACCTAGTTGTCATGTCTACAATGATATCAATATTTGGTAAAGGAAAATCATCCTTGGGACATGCCTTGTTAAGATCATGAAAGTTAGTGCATATCTTGATGCCCCAAAGTGTTTTCTTACTAGTACTAGTCTTATGAAGTTGGCATCCAATAATTTCTTCAATTCAGCTTTAACAAGGAGGGCAACTTGATGATGCATTTTTCTCAACTTTTTCTTTACTGGTTTCATTCTTGGTTTGAGTGGTAAGTGATGAAGGACTAGTTCAAGATCTAATCCGAGCATGTTTGCATAAGACTAAGAAAAGTTGATCTACCTCTCTAGAAAGAATCTAACTGTAATACCCCAAAATTGGCTCATTTCCATGATACCAATTCTGGTCTATCCTAATAATTGCTAAAGTTCTATTTCATATGGAAAATTCTTGTTCTAATATTTGCTACTCAACTTAATTGTCAAATGCAGAAAACCCTAATCTGCATTAATTAGGCTATTTATTTAATTCCTAAAGTATTGACTTGTATTAGTTACATTAAGCCTATTGATTAAGATTCAATTTAATTCTAAGTATTTATACTTTAATTAAATTGAATTATATCCTAAGGCTAATGTACTAAGGGATTAGATTTATTTAATTTAATAATTATGCTTATTTTAATTGATTGAATATGATTATTCAAATAAATAAAAAATACATTTATGAGATCATATCTCACTTTATTAAATTAAGTAATATCTTCAAAATCCTCTCTTTAGTTCTAAATGGAAACTCTAAGTGAACTACCTCTTGAAATTGGAATCAATCTAGTTAACTTGCTCTCACACTTATGACAAGTTTAGTTAACTCCTTATCACACTCAAATCAGAAATAGTTAACTTCACCTGCACAAGGAAGTTTCCATTTCAACTAAATCTTCTATCTAATCCTAACCGTTTATCAAGGTTGATCTTGACTGTTGATTCATTCCTAGATTCTATTTAAGGGACTTATAAATCCTCATCATAGAGGTTGAATTTTATTGCTATCAAATTGCTGCTACATTTTATATTCACTTTTAGCTCACATATTCCCATATGTTTACATTCTTAGCTTAATCTCATATAGTTCTTAAAAATGCATATGGTTAATCTAATTTGATTTACATGTTCTTAGATTAATTGCATCTTTCATATAGAATAATTAAATATCACATAGATTAATTGCATTCAAAATCCTTCATTCTTAGATGGTCTGGTTGCCTATACCTCAAATTTGAGGACATTAAATAGGAAAAATCCCTTTAGATAGGAGGCAACGGGTCGCACTATTGAGTGTCTTGGATGAACAATTCAATGTTCATTCCAAGATGACTTTGTAGGTAGTGACCACATTGAAGTGTGTGTGAGATTTAGAGGCCCACATTTTTAGACATACATTTCTAGCACCCACCATGGGGTTGAGAAAATCAATTTCTCTGGCCTCTATATTTTTTAATGATATTTTAGCTCTATGTCCGTACAATTCCATACAGTTCCTTAGATTTTCATGTGAGATGATCCATTTTCATGCAAGGATTTAGGTTCTCATGTGAACATTCTTCCCTTTTCATTCAAGAAAGTGCCCCATTGCATGAGTCTTCGTGTGGCATGTTATTTCTTCGCACAAGTAAGAAAAGAATTTCATGCAGTTCTATGCGAGATCTCGTGCGAGATCTTGAAACAACAGGTTCAATTTCTGTAATTTTAACATGCTATTTATCTCATTTCAATAATGTGTTTTTTCCTAGAATCTGTGTTGCTCTGTTTCTTTTATTTTCTACATCTTAACTATTGTTTGCAGGACAATTTGTCAAAGATTCCTTATACAACCCACTCAAACATGGACTGACTGTTTGCTTGTAGGATGATTTCCGAAGATACATTTGACGAAGACCACTTTTAAAACCCACAAAATAACATGTCTTATTTATTTCTTTCAAACCATAGATTAATTAGGGGCTTGTGAACTTCCTAGTGTGCAAGATAGAAGAATAGGAGATTATGCTCTTCACCACTTGGAGGTCATGACCAAGGGTGAATCAGAAACCTAGACACTTCTGAAAGATGACATTCTGAAGAAGGCAAGTAGCTTAGTGGTTCTCTAG
This sequence comes from Cupressus sempervirens, assembly GCA_028749045.1. NCBI lineage: Eukaryota > Viridiplantae > Streptophyta > Pinopsida > Cupressales > Cupressaceae > Cupressus > Cupressus sempervirens. Next base: position 36,008,483 of record CM053786.1, on the reverse strand, counting down.
TATGAGTCATTTTCTATGAAGAGATGATGGTTTCCTTTGAGGGAATCAAAATCTTGAGAAAGGACAAGTCTGGATTGATTAAGCTAAGTCAATTAATCAACTTGTTTTGTGTGTTTGGGTGAGAAAGTAAGGTAGAGGAGTATGCTCTTTCTCCATGGGGGAAATCAAAAACTTTGACCCTTGCAATCAAACCACCAGTCCAAGTCAATCCTTTAGAGGGTCTACCAGAGTGATCCAACCTCCAAGAATGATCCAAGTGAGCACACTCCTTTCGTCGAAGATTCCAACTCACTATAATCAAGATGCTTTGTAGAGCAAAAGACTCCAAAGTTGGATTAATTTCTTTCCCTTGATTCTTGATATCGCATATCAAGGGGAAGCTCTATCTATGCACTAGTCGGCACTAACCCCTAGCTTGCTAAGCAAGTAGTGTGTACTTTCAGATGCTGGTGTGGGCTACTAGTCTCAACTCTGCTTGTGGAGCTATTGGGGATTAATATGAATGGAGGCCAAGTAAAAACCTTTAGTTAAAAGCCACCCAATTCACCTTCGAAAGGAGGCATAATCTTAGTGCAAGGAGGGGAAAGAATCTCTCCTATAGAACTCACCATAGGCATGCTACTAGACATTTGAAGGTGGTATACATGCTCATCCCCTACCAAAAAAGCACTTGTTTAGTGTATACTATTGAGTCCTTTGAATATGCCAAAAACACAAGTGCCCTCTAGGGGGTGACACAGTTGTATGAGGTACACGCATGCGCATAAAATGTGGGACAAAGGTTTTTCCTTCTCTACCATTTTATGTTTCTAGGGATAAAGAATTCTTGTTATCAAGTCTTCAACATGTCCAAACTTCCTCAAACAAACTAAAAGTCAAGACTCCCTTGTCCTTCTGAGTTGTTTTTCCCTCAGTTGGATTGTATTTGACTACTACTTGTTTCCCACTATCTTGTGTGAACACTTTGCCTTGGTTGAAGCTTAAACATCTATCCAAACAATTTTTCAAAGTTAAACTTGCTATCTATCAAACAAATTTGTCTAGTTATTCTATCTCATCTGTCCAAACAATCAAGAAATCTCTTCAAAATCCAACGTTGTTGTTAATCTAGTCCTGATTTTTGCCCACAAACTTGCACTTTCTCACATGACAATTTATCTTTTTTCACAAATCATTCCAGGTCTTCATGCGAGATCTTGTGTATACCTACAAAAGATATTTCCATTGACTTAGCTGTCATGTCACTTCTTCACACGAGCCATAGAAAGTATTCATGCAAAATTAAATTACTGCTATGAGTCTTTGCATGACTCAGTGAACTTCCTTGCGTGGCTTACAAAGAATCTTCATGTGAGATCTTGTTCCAAAACTCTCAAATCAGTCTATTTAACCAATCTATGATCTCTATTTAGTCTGATTCCTACCACAAGTTGTCCTTTTTCTATTTGTACATAGTCTTGAATAGTGGCATTTAGCTTAACCGTAGATTTGTGAGCCACATTTTGACTAGTCTTATCTTTTAGTCCTCTGGATTCTTGTTCCTTAGTGCTTGTCATACTCTGTGTTACAATAGTCATAACCTTTGGCTATTCTAGCCTTCAAATCAGACTACTCGTGCCTTAGTATACAACATTCTTGTCTTATCCTATTGAGACTTAGTCTTAGTGCAATTCTTGTCCAGGTTCTTACTTCTTGTCCTTGTCTATGAATGTTGAAACTAGGAGTGCCAATGTGTTTTATCCTCTTAGACTTAGATGAGGTCATGTCAGGGGTCATAATCATGGCAGAGGTCACTTACCTTTCGTTACACAATCTGCATCTAATCCATCTAGTGAGGCATCTTCACAATCTCCCTCCCCTGTCAGGTCACCTCGAGTTCAACAAACATTTTCCATAAACCTGTAACAAATTAGGAATCCTTTGTATCAAGAGGATACTGAGACAAGTAGAGATCTTGTATCACCAAACATGATGTTTGACTCCTTTTTCAAAGGACCTTTCAAAACACAACACATTGAAATTGAACATGTTCCTACAATGACTAATCGTGAACCTAAACATAGTAGTCATAGTAGACATCAAGAACCACCTAGGAATGACAAAGAGAAAGAGAAAGACCATAACACCGATAAGGAATAGGAAGAGGTGGAAATACTCCATGAACACATAGAAAAATGTTGAAGAGAAATTTTTTTTTAAAAGGTCATGGGAATTCTACTCAACGAAGAGAAAGAAAAGTATTTTCTCAAACTTGCCCAAGAGAGAGCAAATTTGCCCTCTCATTTCAATGTGGAAACTATTATCACACCTGAAGAAGGAATTGAGACTTCTAAACTCAAAAGGCAATTGAATATTATGCAAGACCAATTGGCTCAGATGATGCATGAGAAAAAGAAACCCACAAAAACATACACATTGGATGCTCTTTTTCCATTTCTATTTGACAAAAGCGTTAACATGCCACCTTTCCCATGAGGCGTAGAGCTACCCAAGTATGAAAAGTACTTTGGTACCACTGATCCCCAAGATCGCTTGCAAGAATTTAGTGCTTTGTATATGGAATTTATACATGATCAAACATACCTCATGCATTTATTCCCTAGAAGCCTAGGTGGTCAAGCTTTAGAGTGGTTTTCAGATTTATCTCTCGGTATTAAGATGTTTGATAAAATTGCCAACTTATTTGTTCAGCAATATTCTCATAACATTCAACATCCTGTCAACATTCAAGATTTATGTAACCTTAAGCAAAAAGTTTGGCAACCTTTTCTAACATTCCTCTAATGGTGGAGACAACTGTACACTAAGTATTCTTGCAAAATTCCAGAGACAAAAGCTTGATTTTGGATATAGAGTCCAACTTCAAGGTCCACATACCTTTGAAGACATGATCACATAGGCTATTTGTATCGAGAAATTTATGATCAAGAAAGGTGAACTCACTCTTTAGAGGGACATAAAACTAGCTTCCACTTCCAATAGGGATAAAACCAAACCTATCAACAAGAACTGAGAAATCATACATGATGGAGTTGTCAACAATGTCACCCCCAAACCTGCTAAAGTGGCATTTAATCTCATAGACAGCCTCAAAGTATCCAAAAACATTGAGAAAGCTCCTCTTGACAATAAGACATCTGGGGAAAAACCAAGAAACTCATGGGTCACATGCCCCAAGTGAGAGTATACACCCTTGGGAGAACCTTTGGATGTGGTTTACAAAAAATTGCTACAACATAAGCTTATTTCACCAATGGACAATCCTCATCCCTATGATCCACAACCATGTCCACCATGGTGGAATGAAACCTCATTCTATGAGTATCACCAAAATAAGGGACAAAAAACTAGCAACTACATAAACTTGCACCATAAATTCTAGGACATGATTGATGCTAGCGATCTTGTGGTAGATGCACATAACAAAAACTCAAATCACAAGACTTTCAAAGAGCCTTTCCCAGCCTATGAAAAAGGAGAGACTTCAAAACCAAAACCCAACAATAAGGTCAACTATGCATATTCCAATGATGAAAATGTGATCAACATGGTTGAACCTATGGATTCTAAATATTGTGACATTATTACCATTAAGGGAAAACAAGATAATGAAAAACCCAAGAGACCATTTGTCTTGAGGGGCCCTACTCTCAATGCAATGGGTAATACACCCTCACAACACTGTGCTAATGTTGTCACTCGCTCTCATGCCAAGTTGGTGTTCAAAGGTCATGTGCCTCCTACTTCCGATCTTGAGCAACACAAAGACAAAGCCCTTGCTGGTCCATCTGGCAAAGGTGCAAAACCCATAATGAACTCAACGAAAACCAGTTATAATGTTCTCAATCAATTGAAATGAACTAATGCTCAGAGTTCCATTTTTGAGCTACTTAAAATCTCACCTACTCACAGGTAGATTCTAGACAAAGTCCTCGTTGAGGAAAATGTTCCTCAAGATCTTAATCTTGAGTGATTTTAATCCATGGTAAGTCACCTAACCTCGCCTTATCTTATGACCTTCTCTGAGGAAGATGATAACTTGCTAAGTCATCCACACAATCAACTACTACACATTAAGGTTATGATCCACTAGGCACATGTTCATTGGGTACTCATCGATAATGATGCTAGCCTAAATATTGTCTCTATTGCTCTCCTTAGACAATTAAATTATTCTAAGGACTCTATTGATCCTCAATGTAAGATCACTATCAAAGCATATGATGAAGTAGAAAAAAATCTCTAGGTCTTGTGGTTTTACCCGTTTGCATCAGTCCTATAGAAAGGGATGTCACCTATCAGGTGCTTGACATTCCTTTGGCTTACAAGAATTTGTTAGGATGGCCATGGATACATGAGATGCATGCTATGCCATCCACATACCACCAATGCATCAAGTTCCCATTTCATGGCTCTGAAGTTACTATTCCTACCACTACTAGCTATACCTGCAATATGCTCAAGACTGCTAAAACATTCATCCCTGCTAATCCTGAATCAACTGACTATCATGACACTACATTGAAACAAATCAAGTAGCCATTCAAACTAAAAGAAACTAGCATGGGAGAGTATCACATCGAACTAGTGCTATCATTGACATCTCTTCCAGAATCTCCTCGTCATTATGGCAGACCTGTTGGTGTTTGAAAATGCTAGAAGGTTTTCAATTATCCCAATGAGAAACTGTTGCATCTAGGGGCAGCTAACTCCCATTATCAACATATCACTTCAAACACTGAGCCAACTATAAGGCTAGACCCTTCTTCTTCTTCAAGCTCTGCAAAACCTAGGCGGGTAGACCTGAGATTCAACTGATACTGTACCAGTGCAAAAAATATCCCTGAATCTAATAAGCAAATTGAAATCCCTTATATCTCCTAAAGACTTAATGCAATAATAGATATCTACAATAGCTGAATGAAAATCTATGAAATGCACAAGCTGAGTGAGGGTTTGACCGTTTTAGCTCTTCAACATAAAATGTAAAGATGATTGAATAAATTGATGACAGCAAGACCCAGGTATGAGCAACAAAATTTAATGATCCTATCTGTGATTGGTGCCTTATCTATTGGGTAATTAAATGAATTATAACCACACATCTCCTGGAAATCTCAGACATTTCTCTACATCAAGATCCCTGATCTATCCTTCACTTTGTGAACTGACATCTGCATCAAAATGAATCTCATACTTAGAATATCCCATCATGAAATTAGTAAACCCTGTGATAAACACCAAGCGGTTATATGGCTCTTGGCTCCATAAGCAAGGTATTTCAATCACATACATCACTAAATGAGATGCAACCTAATCTATGGTCTTTAATAATAAACTAGAAAAGATTACAGATCCACAAACATGAGACAAGATTCAGACTGAATTTGAAAACATTACTACTCTTTATTTTCTTTCTTTGAAATCAAATACATGAAAGATGTACAAAATACTTCATAAATCACCTAACAGACATGAACTATTTGCATAAAACTCAACATGTTGTTCAATACAAGAAGAAATGCTGAAGAATGGTCTCCAGTGCAAAAACTGGAACCCCTTAAATGACAGAAAGAAAGCAAGATATAGGAGGGAGATGAACTCCTGGATCTGTTATACAACTGACAGTTGTCCACTTGAAATTCACTCCCAAGAAGATCAAAAACATCTCTCTTTCCTCTCTCCTTGACTGGCAAATCAAATCCTTTCACCTTGGCCCTCAGAGGCATAAAAATCTCAAAATGTAATGATGAAAAAAGATAACTGACTCTGATGTTAAAATGAATTCATCGGGTAAAAGTAACAAATTAGTTACAAAAGGCCTTTCAGATTGCAATATGATCCTTTTTAGCTTATTTTTACCACACTCAAGGTTCAAAAGGCCTTTACATCTGCCTCATAACCAAAATTGAAAATCAGTGATGAGTTTTGCTTATTATGCTGTCAATACCTCATATTTCATAAAAAATGACCTATAGCATGTACCAGTGGCAGTCTGTGCAAAAATGAACTTCATATTTGGAAAATTTAGAGTTTCCTGGTTCCAACGGTATATTGGAGTGCACAATTTGGTTAAAAATTGCCCCAGATATGGCCGTTTGAAACTCAGGCCTCTGTTAGAACACTCAGGGTCTACAACTATAAATTTAAAATTTTATGAAAAATAAAATTCTAAAGTGAAAACTTTAGAATCAATCCTTTTGAAATTTAAAAACCTAACGTGCATCTTTAACAAAAATAATAATAAAATATTATTATTTTTAAACTCTGCCAAATTTTCTTGACCCTTTGAATCTGGAGTCAACCTTCAGTTGACCGACTGCCATGTGTCACTTTTTGACTCGCTCCTTCAATGCATAGTCATTGCCTAGTCACTCATGCCACATCATCATCACTACCTCACTATATTAACTTCCTTGCAATTCTCCCATAGCAAGTTAATGATAGCCGTCAAATTTTCCACATGGCACGATCTGGTGATCTTTGAGAGTTGCCTACCATATCATTGCTTGGTTAAACTATCCCCTACTACCTTGCTGCCACTTGGCACCACTGGGTTCATCGACGTCTCCAGGCGGGACCCACTTTGCATTCTACCTCTTGCTGAATTTTGGAGATTTTCCAGCAACCTCGCTACCTCGCTAGTCAGATTTTTTGAAATTTCCCGGCTAGCGAAGTGGCAAGGCACTGAATTCTTTCATTTTTTGGTCACCTTCCCTACTGATGTCATTCCTTGTTTTGCGTGCTCACATTCAAAATTTATTTCTTAGTCACCTCTAGTTGTCCAAGTCAGACCCACAACCGATCTTGAGTTTCCAAGAAACCTTATGTCTTATGGACACTATACCATGTGAGAGGACTTGCATTTAAATGATTTAGAAAGCCCATCCACAGCCAATATGGGATAATCTTTCTAGTTTTACCTCTGCACCCTACGCAGGTTTCCTTTTAACGTGAAAGGAGAATGGGGTCTTGAAAGGTGGTCCTGCCTCCATTCACTATAAACTACGGCTTCAATCTTCTTGTGAGTATTGATTCTCTTCATTGCCAATTTTGATTGATGCGTGGGTTTTTCTCCATACTTGCGTGATTGTTTTGGCTTGAGCTCTCTCCTGCAACATTTTTCTTGCTCTGATGGTGTCTTATTATATCTTCCCCTGCCTGCTAATGTTTCTTTGTTTTCAACGGCTTCATTGGATCCTGCTACTCACATGGCTTGGACTATGGAATGAGTTGCAAGCTTCATGGATGTGAGTACCTATCCTCCTGCTGTTGTGCATTACTAATGCCTCCTTCCCTTAGCGCAGGTGTCCTGCCTTGTGACTGCAGATTCCTTCTTTTACTTATAACGTGGACCTCCCACTCAGCAACAAGCACGTCTTTACAACTGAATACCAATGGAGACATTAAAGACCTCCCCCTGCATGGATATGGGAATTTTTTTATATCATCACTGGCAGCTTATCTCTAGACTTCTCTGTTGCAACTTGGTTCTAACTCTATCTTTAGCAGTGAATTTTCTCTCATTTTCTTTTCCTTGCGTTGAGATTGCAAGGTTTCTCCAATGTAGAGGCCAGCTTAGGGGCACCAAATGTGGTGGAAATTTGGGCATAAAACTCAAAAATTGTGTGCTAGCTAAGCCAATATATTGCTAGCTGCTAAGATGAGGTAATGCAGATTGATGAACTGGGGGACATTGATGTGGTGATTGTGATTGTCGACCATGTCTTGGCATGAATGCCTAGCTAGGTGTTACAACTTGGTTATGTGTTGCTTGTAATGCTTTGGTTGGACCACGAACAATTTGACCATAATTTTGAGCTTCTCAAAGATGATGGAAATAAGTAATGAATCCCAGCCAAATCCTTTCTATGATAGAAAATCCACACTACAGTGTCCAACTGTGATCTATAACTCACAATAAGTGCCCTACCTACCATAAGTGATTTCGCCTTTGATGAGAAAAATCCCTCCAATCTTCAAACTCAAACTCAAGAATCCATGGTTAAAGTAGCGACACACGCTATGTTTGAAGACTCCATTTTAGGATCATTTCTAGCATATAATTTTCAAATAGGTAGTGATGTTCCTTAATGCAAGTCTCATGGCAACAATAAGCACACACTCAAATGTCTTTTCATAATTCCTCACAAATCAATTGCACCCATATTAACTTTCAATCTACAAATATGAGTTTTCTGTAGTCTTCAGCAGTTGGGTCACATTAATTGGACCCCATTGAGACTTAAGTCATCCTTGTAATGCAACAATGCTGATAGAGCTATATCTTGATCACTGAAGTCAGGTCACATGGTGACCCAGCTAAAAAATTTCATTTTCGAGTGACTAACTTTTCAAATTGATATATCAATCATCTTGAACTGATTATAATCAAATTTGACCACTGAGCAATCAAATACAACACACTTCACCACTGATCCACAAACGATCATTTTTTGCGATAGGAGCTCATGTTGACTGCCTTTGAAAACTGACCCGAACAACTGACCAGGCTCTAGAAACTAGCACACTGAACCTCTGTTCTGCACACTCTCAGCCTGTCGAATCTCGTCTCATGATGAATTCGGGGTCTAAAGATATTCGTTGTCAAATTTGTTTGCTTAGAATTACCTACAGGTAAACATGTCAGAAAACAACAAACTAGGCTCAGAATTGACCTTGAAAACTGGGCAAATTAGCACATGAGAAAATGAAAATTGGGACACTCATTCTTTGTCATGAGGACATTACGGATCTATGATTTAGTCTCATGATGAATGATAGGGCTCAAATGGCGATCTGTCAAAGTGGGCTACTCAGAATTTTGCAAACTGGACATGCTGATAGAAAGCATTTTTTGCGAATGGAATTGACTTGGAAAAGTGTGCAAATGAATTCTTCATAACTTGAAAACTGGCACACTTAAAGTAATTTTAGTATAGAACATAGGGAAACCAACCATTCGATCACACCTATCATAGATCAGGAGATATGACATCCTGAACAAGGGTTACAATCAATCTGCAATTACTAACACTAATTAAAACTTATAAATTATGTTTGGAATCATGCTTGTAAAACTGACCAAACGGATTCTTCATAAGCTGAAACTTGGAACATAACAAGTCTCTGACATCTACAATACAATTCAAAAGGAATTTTATCATTTGGGTCAACTGGTCAAAAGTTATTGCACGTCAAACAAGGCTTCCCAAAATTAGGTGCAAAGTGCAAAAGCATGAAAACAGTAACTAACCAACTTTGAGGGATTCAAAACTTATTCAAACGGACTCAAAATGACTCAAAATCTAAAACATAGGTTCTTGGGTATGGATGTTAGATACTCCCAAAGTGGTGAATCACAAAACATTTCTGGGTTCGAGATATTCATTTACAAACAAAGCCTCCTGTCGCTGTTTGACACTTAGGTGAAAATGCAAAATTGATACTAGCTCAAAACAGAACTTTGCCAAATGACTCAGAAACTCAATTTAACTTCACAAAATTCTTAGGCATGCTGAATGAAAGGTGTTAGAAGCATTAAAAACCTTAGGGGTTTCAAATGGACAGCCGGGTACGACCAAGCACATATGCATTTTAAAAGCGTTTAAGGGCTTGATTTTTTAATGGCGCTGAGTGCCAACAGTGGCTTTGTCTGGGGATGCATATCCCTTGTGGGCATGGCAAGGATTTAGATCTCTAGAGGAAGCAGACCATTCCTAAAACAACAAAACTTCTCTCAAACATCTTATTTAAAGCAAGGAAACAACTACAACTACCAAGACTATGTACACACGATGGCCCCAGGCCACTGAACTTCAACAGAATTGTTTACCTTTGTCATAAACATGATTCTCATCCAAACTTTCATGCGGTAAACTAGATTTTCTTCTCCTATCAGTTTCACCAATCATATTATCATCCTATAACAAATCACTTGGTAAAACAAAATCATCACTCGTACTTTCATAATGCATATAAAAACTTACTTCATCTTCAACCGTTAGCTCATTATGAAAATACTGGTCAGCATGCTCAAAAATATCAGACTAAAACTGAAAACCTTTTCTAACAAATGACTCATGCATGCTATCATTCTTGAATATGAAGGCTTCATATTCAACTTGGGGAAAGGGATCACACATACCTTGAAAAGGTCTGTCCTTAAGCATAACCGGATGATAATCAAATGAACAATCTGACTAATACTCACATATTTCATCCACATCATAATCTAAAACTAATCCATAATCTTCAAATGGTTCTTCACAATTAGCAAACAGATTAGTCTTTACATCAGAGAGCTCATCATAAAAATCATAACAAGGTATAGGTAGATTTTCAATAACCATCTCATCAAACACCTTGTCATTTACCTCCTCAGATGCAACATAATCATTAGTTTCACTATCAAACTCAGAAGAAGAACATTCTGATCTCTTACAACAGTAAGACAAGGTATCATCATCAAACTCACTTTCAACTAAATCTAAATTGCCCATGTGTTCTTCAAAAAGAGGATTGATAATTCCATGCAAAGCGCCTTTGTAGACATTAGGACAAGTGATGTGCTAATCAACATCAAACTCCTCACCATATAACGGATTAGTGAAAACTTTAAAACCACTTCTAACATCACTGTCATGGACACTTTCAGCATATGAAGAAGAAAAATCAAAACCATATGAAGATTCAACATCCACTCCATGAACGAAGCATGTAGAATACAAATCAAAGTTGCTTTCATTGTCTCCATATAGGTGATTACAATGTCTTGCAAGCAAATCATCATTTATCTTACCAATAGGTGCTGATGCATTAATCTCAGGATCAATCACGTACTGATCATCATTGCACTCATCCTCAAGACACTCTTCTACATAATTAGGTAATACGTCTCTATGGATAACCTCTTTGTCTTCATATTTTGTAGACACATTTTCTTCATAACTTTCAATCTCAAACTGATTTACACAATTCTGAAATGGAAACTCACTTTCAGATTTAGAAATAGTATTCGTACCTTTACTGACATACGAGCATTCACTTCCATCATTTCTCTCTTCTTTCTAGTCTGCACCTATTTCACATGAAGACAGACACACACTAGCACTATCCTCTTTTTGACTTGAGTAATAACTCTCATCATCAGCTTCATATGACACCTCTTGATAATACATTGGATCAGCAACTTCATTATCACTTGAAAGATGAATTTCAGCTTTATCATACTCACATTGATATGACTATCTTTCAACTTCAGATTTAAAAACATTCTCAACATGATGCAATCTCTTAATGAGATAATTCATTTCTTACCTATCTTGTTGGTCAAGAGAATGCATCTTTACCACTGAAATATTATCAACACATGAGCTTAGTTCTTCTGACTGTGACTGAGATACATATGATTTACATTCTTTATATTGTGTCATCTCTCCATGGCATTTCGGGTCAGCAATTTCACCTCTATCACTTGATATATTACTTCTGGTTTCTTCCTCTTCATACTGAGATGAATATCCTTCAACTTCAAAGTTTACGACATTCTCAACCAAAGGCATATTATCAATAGGAGGAAAAACAACTAAATTTATTTCTTGCATGTACAATTCATCAAGTGAACTATCTTTATGTTCTAATGTTGTAATACCATAAACATGTGCATTTAATTCAGCAATAATGGAATCATTTCTTTTTTGCAATAGAGAGATTTCATGTTCACATGTTTTTATATCTGAGGCTTCATCAAAACTATTTACAACAGTAGGAGTGCTTATTTGCTGATCTGAAATCAAACACTCCTTATGACATTGACTTGTGCTTTGCACCTCATATTGCCAGCCAATATTTCTAGAGAAGTGACTCCAGGTTAAGCCATATTTTATGTTATTCTCAATCGCTATAGTTGTCATGAATGCCTGATGCAAAGTCTTGGGTTCTTTATCTCTCAATAGATAGTTCATCTTCCTATCAACTGCACTGAGATAAACCACTAAACACATTTGATCATCCAGCTTGTAACTTTCAGGAAATTCACTCAAAATCTTTGCAAATCTGATATTAAATTCAAGAACTAACTCACCATTCCTAATTTCAATTTTCAAAGACTTATCAAAATAATCAGAGATGCTTACTCTTTCCCCAAACTACATCATGAAAGCTGACAGTAATTCATCCCAGGATGAAATTGAACATGCTGGTAAAAATGGAAACCAGTCCCTAGAATCATCGTCTAAAGTCTGAACAAACAATTTCATTTGAATGTCTTCATGAGCAATTTCAAAATCACCAACCAAGTCACTAAACAACTGAACATGATGACTAGCTAAATTTTCATGGTTTCCACCAAACTTAGGCAAATACTATCTGAGGTTACAAGGAACAGTATTCGAGAAACCATGGATACCATTAAAATTCAATGGCATATACCTCCTGGTAGAGATGGATCTAGGAACTTCACTAACAGGCTACATACTAGATGAGATGAAACTCGACATTCTTCAACTCAAGACTCATTCACCATTAAATACTTTGAGAATTCATAACTTGCAGCAGATTCTTCACAACCCTCTCAAGTGTTGCTATATGAAACCACTGATCTGCTGATTGGCCTGGTGCTAAGCTGAATTCTTTACACCACTGATCAAACCTTCAGAGTCACCATCTCCTTGGAGAGAGAAATGAAATCACAGCTGTGATTCATCTTTATCATTACAAATTCTTACGACAACAGATCAAACAACACTTTCAGACTTATCTGTCAAAAACTTATAATAGATCTCTCTTCTTGCTTGCAAATTCATCTAACTTTTAGATCTGCTTGATTCCACTGAAAACTCTTGAAAACAATTTATACATCACTAATCTACAATGATTCAGAGATCCTTTAGATAGAGTCGCCACTCACTATTGTGAGAAAGATTTTAAACATGATTCATAACACTACAGGTCTGAACTAAAAATTCAACTTGAAAACTTTGCAAATCTTTTAAAAACATTTAAAAGAGAGAAAAAATATTTCATTAATTCTAACTCTGAATTACAACAGCATTCTAAAAACAACAACTAGTTGACATGACTGAAGATGAACACTCTTAGCAGCACAATCTGTATTCAACCTTGAAAAATACTGTTGTAAATGGATAAACTTACTGGAGTGTATTATTTGGAGTAAGAAAATTGGAAATAACATCAGAGAACTTACTGCTGAAACTTTTAATGCACTTCTCCTGCTGTATTGAATCTCTTCTTTTCAAATTCTCAAGGCTTGTCTTAAATCTGATTCAATACAATCCCCAACAGAGTCACCATTTTTTTGGTGTTTGAAAATGCTGGAAGGTTTTCAATTATCCTAATGAGAAACTAAATTATCTAGGGGTAGCTAACCTCCATTATAACCATATCACTTCAAACACTGGGCCAACTATAAGGCTAGACCCTTCTTCTTCTTCAGGCTCTGCAAAACCTAGGCGGGTAGACCTGAGATTCAACTGATACCATACCAGTGCAAAACATATCCCTGAATCTAATAAGTAGATTGAAATCCCTTATATCTCCTAAAGACTTAATGCAATAATAGAGATCTACAATAGCTGAATGAAAATCTATGAAATGCACAAGCTGAGTGAGGGTTTGACCATTTTAGCTCTTCAACATAAAATGTAAAGATGATTGAATAAATTGATGATAGCAAGACCCAGGTATGAGCAACAAAATTTAATGATCCTATCTATGATTAGTGCCTTATCTATTAGGAAATTAAATGAATTATAACCATTCATCTCCTGGAAATCTCAGACATATCTCTACATCAAGATCCCTTATCTATCCTTTACTTTGTGAACTGACATCTGCATCAAAATGAATCTCATACTCAGAATATACCATCATGAAATCAGTAAACCTTGTGATAAACACCAATCGGTTATATGGCTCTTGGCTCCATAAGCAAGGTATTTCAATCACATACATCACTAAATGAGATGCAACCTAATCTATGGTCTTTAATCATAAACTAGAAAAGATTACAGATCCACAAATAGGAGACAAGATTCAGACTGAATTTGAAAATATTGCCGCTCTTTATTTGCTTTTTTTGAAATAAAATACATGAAAGATGTACAGAATACTTCATAAATAACCTAACAGACATGAACTATTTGCATAAAACTCAACATGTTGTTCAATACAAGAAGAAATGCTAAAGAATGGTCTCCAGTGCAAAAACTAGAACCCCTCAAATGACAGAAAGAAAGCAAGATATAGGAGGGAGATGAATTCCCAGACCTGTTATACAACTGACAGCTGTCCACTTGAAATTCACTCCTGAGAAGATCAAAAACATCTCTCTTTCCTCTCTCCTTGACTGGCAAATCAAATCCTTAAACCTTGGCCCTTAGAGGCATAAAAGTATCAAAATGTAATGATGAAAAAAGACAACTGACTTTGATGTTAAAATGAATTCACCAGGTAAAAGTAACAAATCAGTTACAAAGGGCCTTTCAGATTGCAATATGATCCTTTCTAGCTTATTTTTACCACACTCAGGGTTCAAAAGGCCTTTACATCTGCCTCATAACCAAAATTGAAAATCAGTGATGAGTTCTGCTTATTCTGCTGTAAATACCTTAGATTTCATAAAAATGACCTGTAGCATGTACCAGTGGCAGTCTGTGCAAAAATGAACTTCATATTCAAAAAATTCAGAGTTTCTCAGTTCCAACGGTATATTGGAGTGCACAATTTGATTAAAAATTGCCCCAGATATGGTCGTTTGAAAATTAGGCCTCTATTAGAACACTTAGTGTCTGCAACTATAAATTTAAAATTTTATGAAAAATAAAATTCTAAAGTGAAAACTTTAGAATTAATCCTTTTGAAATTAAAAAACTTGACGTGCATCTTTAACAAAAATAATAATAAAATATTATTATTTTTAAACTTTGCAAATTTTTCTGACCCTTTGAATCCGGGGTCAACCTTCAGTTGACCGACTGCCATGTGTCACTTTTTGACTCGCTCCTTCAATGCATAGTCATTGCCCAGTCACTCATGCTACATCATCATCGCTACCTCTCTATATTAACTTCCTTGCAATTCTCCCATAGCGAGTTAATGACAGTCGTCAAATTTGCCACATGGCACGATCTGGTGATCTCTGAGAGTTGCCTGCCATATCATTGCTTGGTTATTCTATCCGCTAGTGCCTTGCTGCCACTTGGCACCACCGGGTTCATTGACGTCCTTGAGCGAAACCCACTTTGCATTCTACCTCTTACCAGATTTCGAAGATTTTTCGACGACCTCGCTACCTTGCTAGCCAAATTTTTTGAAATTTCCCGACTAGTGAAGTGGCGAGGCACCAAATTCTTTCATTTTTCGATTGCCTTTCCTGCTGACGTCATTCCTTGTTTTGAGTGCTCGCGTTCAAAATTTATTTCTTAGTCGCCTCTAGTTGTCCAAGTCGGACCCACACACGATCTTGAGTTTCCAAGAAACCTTATGTCTTATGGACACTATACCATGTGAGCGAACTTGCATTTAAATGATTTAGAAAGCCCATCCACAGGCAATATGGGATAATCTTTCTAGTTTTACCTCTGCACCCTACGCAAGTTTCCTTTTAACGTGAAAGGAGAATGGGGTCTTGAAATGTGGACCTGCCTCCATTCACTATAGACTATGACTTCAATCTTCTTGTGAGCATTGATTCTCTTCATTGCCAATTTTGATTGATGCGTGGGTTTTTCTCCATACTTGCGTGATTGTTTTGGCTTGACCTGTCTCCTGCAACATTTTTCTTGCTCTGATGGCGTCTCATTATATCTTCCCCTACCTGCTGATGTTTCTTTGTTTTTAGTGGCTTCATTGGATCCTGCTACTCACGTGGCTTGGACTATGGCGTGAGCTGCAAGCTTCATGGATGTGAGTACCTATCCTCTTGCTATTGTGCATTACTAACGCCTCCTTCCCTTAGCGCAGGTGTCCTGCCTTGTGACTGCGGATTCCTTCTTTTACTTATAACATGGACCTCCCACTCAGCACATCTTTACAATTGAATACCAATGGAGACATTAAAGACGTCCCCCTGCATGGATATGGGCATTTTTTTATATCATCATTGGCTGCTTATCTTTAGACTTCTCTACTGCAACTTGGTTCTAATTCTATCTTTAGCATGGACTTTTCTCTGATTTTCTTTTCCTTGCACTGAGATTGCAAGGTTTCTCTGATGCAGGGGTTGTCTTAGGGGCACCAAATGTGGTGGAAATTTGGGCATAAAACTCAAAAATTGTGTGGTAGCTAAGCCAATAGATTGTTGGCTACTAAGACGAGGTAATGCAGATTAATGAACTGGGGGGCATTGATGTGGTGATTTTGATCATTGACCATGTCTTGGCATGAATGCCTTGCTTGGTGTTGCAACTTGGTTATGTGTTGCTTGTAATGCTTTGGTTGGACCACAAACAATTTGACCATAATTTTGAGCTTCTCAAAGCTAATGGAAATAAGTAATGAATCCCAACCAAATCCTTTCTATGATAGAAAATCCACACTACAGTGTCCAACTGTGATCTATAACTCACAATAAGTGCCCCACCTACCATAAGTGATTTCGCCTTTGATGAGAAAATCCCTCCAATCTTCAAACTCAAACTCAAGAATCCATGGTTAAAGTAGCGACACACGCTATGTTTGAAGATTCCATTTTAGGATCATTTCCAACATATAATTTTCAAATAGGTAGTGATGTTCCTTAATGCAAGTCTCATGGCAACAATAAGCACACACTCAAATGCCTTTTCATAATTCCTCACAAATCAATTGCACCCATATTAACTTTCAATCTACAAATATGAGTTTTCTATAGTCTTCAGCAGTCGGGTCACATTAATTGGACCCCATTAAGACTTAAGTCATCCTTGTAATGCAACAATGCTGATAGAGCCATACTTGATCACTGGAGTAAGGTCACATGGTGACCCGGCTAAAAAATTTCGTTTTCGGGTGACTAACTTTTCAAATTGATAGATCAATCATCTTGAATTGATTAGAATCAAATTCGACCACTGAGCAATCAAATACAACTCACTTCACCACTGATCCGCAAACTGTCATTTTTTTGCGGCAGGAGCTCCTGTTGACTGCCTTTGAAAACTGACCCGAACAACTGACCAGGCTCTAGAAACTAGCACACTGAATCTCTATTCTACACACTCTTAGCCTGTCGAATCTCGTCTCATGACGAATTCAGTGTCTAAAGATATTCATTGTCAAAGTTACCTACTCAGAATTACCTGCAGGTAAACATGTCAGAAAACAACAAACTGGGCTCGGAATTGACCTTGAAAATTGGGCAAATTAGCACATGAGAAAATGAAAACTGGGACAATCATTCTTTGTCATGAGGAAATTATGGATCTATGATTTAGTCTCATGATGAGTAACAGGGCGCAAATGGTGATCAGTCAAAGTGGGCTACTCAAAATTTTGCAAACTGGACATGCTGACAGAAAGCATTTTTTGTGAATGGAATTGACTTGGAAAAGTGTGCAAATGAATTCGTCATAACTTGCAAACTGGCACACTTAAATTAATTTTAGTATAGAACATAGGGAAACCAACCATTCGATCACACCTACCAAAAATCAGGAGATATGACGTCCCGAACAAGGGCTACAATCAATCTGCAATTACTGACACCAGTTAAAACTTATAAATTGTGTTTGGAATCATGCTTGAAAAACTGACCAAACGGATTCGTCATAAGCTGAAACTTGGAACATAACAATTTGCTGACATCTAAAATACAACGCAAAAGGAATTTTCTCATTGGGTCAACTGGTCAAAATTTATTGCACGTCAAACAAGGCTTCCCAAAATTAGGTGTGAAGTGCAAAAGCATGAAAACAGTAACTGACCAACTTTGATGGATTCAAGACCTACTCAAATGGACTCAAAATGACTCAAAATCTGAAACATAGGTTCTTGGATATGGATATTAGATACTCCCAAAGCGGTGAATCACAAAACATTTCTGGGTGTGAGATATTCATTTACAAACAAAGCCTCCTTTCGCTGTTTGGCACGTGAAAATGCAAAATTTATACTAGCTCAAAACAGAACTTTGCCAAATGACTCAGAAACTCAATTTAACTTCACAAAACACTTAAGCATGCTGAATGAAAGGTGTTAGAAGAATTAAACACCTTAGGGGTTTCAAATGGACAACCGGGTACGACAAGCACATATGCATTTTAAAAGTGTTTAAGGGCTTGATTTTTTAATGGCATTGATCGTCAACAAGACCCTCGAAGACAAAGAAGCCATTTGTATTGACACCTCAGACCTAGTATAATGGCACTTTTTTAAGTCTATAGTTCCCTTAGAGGGTGAAAGTGAAAATAGAGCCATTGCAGCATGGATTTATAGAGAAGAGGCTCCAATAGACTTAACAAGGTAACCTCAAGAAATCACTCCTAAGAAATATGGGCTTGGTCTTAGGCTTATGAAGTATTTTGGTTACAAGGAAACTAGCCCTATTAGATGTAATAACAATGGCCTAATTGATCCTATCAAAGAAATAGCTCGAAGTAATAGTGATACAATTGGCCTAGGATTTAAGAAGGTTCCTTTCCATTTGGGACCAAATAAATCCATACCAACACCTAAGAGTTCATCTAGAAATAAGTCACAAGCTGAGTCAGATACTCAAGAGGAACAATTTGATGATGAGGATTCCTATCCTCATCCTATTCCTCATGATCTCACTAAATTCTTCACTAAGCCAGATGACTTTGTGCCATGTGTTAGCACTGTGGATGATACTAGTGACTCTTTTGAGGATAATACTGGGCAACTGAAATATCATTCATAAAAGGGAGAATCTAGTCAGTCATTGTGCATTGAGTATTTGTGTAAGAACCTAGAGGATGAAGGAAAGTATGTCCCTATCACTATCGGGGAGTTCTATAGTCTCTCACCATGTAGCACTGATTCTAAGGAATATGAGTTTGACTCTCTTTCAGAAGTGACTACTGATAAAGACATTAACCAAGTGCATGTCTATGAAAACCAAATCAAACTGGGTGAAACATCTAGGATTAGGTTGCATGGGTCTGATCCAACTAGTGTCTTAGAGTTGTCAATTGCTAACACTCATACTCAGAGGCATTTGAACACATCTATGGACAAGGTCGCCGTAGGTCTCAAATTGCTGGTCCAAGCACTTAATGACTAGACTATGAACACAATTGAACCAGCCATCACTCTCTCACTCACACATCCCGAGCTTATAGACTGGAATCCTAATGCATCTAATGAAGTCCCCACATTCTAGAATGACCATGCTCTTGCTTGTTACCTAAACACTATCAAACCTATAACATCTTCCACCAATGAGTAGAGTGTCAAAATGATTGAGGCTGACATCAAATATCTTAGTCATATAATTAAAAGGAAAAAATGTAAAAGGTTCAATGGTGAAAACCACATTGTGGTAGTATCAAAACCCAAAAAAGTAAAAACAAAAGATGTATCCAAGGGTGAAAACCTCTCTAAGGCACCTGCGGATGAGATATTTGATGCAATTCCCAGTCACTTTGAGGAGAGATCATTAGTGTTGATAGAGCCAATGCAACCAATTAACTTGGGCATAGAAGAACATCCTCATATGATACATCTAGCATAGTTGTTGTCACCTAAAGAAAATGAAGAATTCATTGCCTTTTTCAAAGAAAAGAAAATAATTTTTTCTTGGACATACTCTGACATGCCAAGATTGGATCCTAATCTTATCATGCATCACTTGTCCATAGCACTAGGCATCAAACCAGTTAAATAGAAGATTTAGAAAATGCATCCTCACATCACATTGCTCATCAAAGTGGGAATGGAGAAACTTCTAAAAGCTAGTTTCATCCATGCAATTGATTATGCTAAATGGATATCCAATATTGTTCCAGTTTCCAAGCACAATAAATCTATCAGGGTTTGTACTAACTTTTGTGATCTTAACTTGGCATGTCCTAAAGATGACTTTTCACTTCCTAATATTGATATGATAGTGGACATGATAGCTGACTATGAGATGGACTCACTTATGGATGGGCTTTTTGGATACAATCAGGTAAAAATTGTGCTAGAAGACCAGGAGAAAATAGCTTTCACATGTGCATGGGGAACCTTTTTTTGGAATGTAATGTCATTTGGCTTGTGGAACACCAGTGCTATGTATTAGCGAGCTATTACTAATATCTTCCATGATATGATGAATAAGACCATGGAAGACTACATTGATGATACCTTGGTCAAAAGTGCTAAACATAATACTCATCTACAGGATTTAGGGCCCATCCTAGATTGTATGGAAAAAATTTAGTCTTCGACTCAATCCTAAGGACATTAGGAAAGTTGTTGTGATACATTGTTTTTGCAAAAGGAATTGAGAGGACATGTCACCACCTCAGAACATTAGTTAGATGAGAGGACTAAAAGGAAGGCTCCAATCTATTTGTAGGTTTATCTCACAATTGGCAGATAGATCACTATCCTTCACAAAGACCTTACATAAGGGTGTAAAATTTAATTGGAGCCAGGATTGTGAGCAAAGCTTAACACAGATCAAACAATATCTTGTCAATCCACAAATCTTGATGCCTCCTATCCATGGGAAGCCTCTACTTTTATACATTTCAACAACTAAAACATCTCTAGGAATCATGTTGGCTTAGGAAGATAATAACAACCAAGAAAGGGCTATTTATTACTTGAGCTATACATTGATCTCTTATGAGAAGAACTATAACATTATTGAGAAAACTTTCTTAGTAGTTGTCTTTGCTTCCCAGAAGTTGAGACACTACATGCTTGCCAACACTATGCGGCTCATGGCTAAAATAGATCCACTAAAGTAATTTCTTAGTAAGGTAGCTCTCATAGGAAGATTGGCTAAATGGGTTATAATACTTAGTTAGTTTGACATTCAATACATTGAATGCAAGGCTATCAAGGGATAGGCAATTGTAGATCAGCTAGCCAATGCACCCATACAAAGTCTTTTGCCAATGAACATTGATTTCCTAGATGAGTCAGTTCTAACACTCATGCACCACACATGGGTTATGTTCTTTGATGGATCCTTCACACAACAAGGATCAGGTGTTGGATTACTCTTTATTACACCATAGAGATACTCATTGCCCAAAGCATACAAGATTTTTTTTCCTTGTACAAACAACATTTTTGAATATGAGGCTTTGATGAATGGCATGAAAATTGTGGCCGAATGGAGAGTGGATCCGTTAGACATCTTTGGTGACTCTCAGCTTGTCATCAACCAAGTTAATGATGTTTACCAAACAAAGGACGAGAAACTAATTTCTTACAAGTGCATGGTTGATGACTTAAACAATTATTTTGCACACATCACCTGCTAGCAAGTTTTGCAAGAAGATAATAAAGTGGCTAATGCCATCGCTACTTTTCCCTCCCTACTACAAAGGCCTAAAAATGAATTCTGACATGAATTCTTGGTGGAAGTGTTACACTACCCAGCCTATGACACTCCTAATTCTAGGATGATCTATTCTATTATTGGACAATAATCATCCTATTACCATCACATTTATTCCTATCCCCACAATCAAACCATAAGGTCTAACCCAGAATGAGAAACATAACCTAATCCATAATGTTTTGCATTATGTCATTATTTTTGATGATCTATATAGGAGAGGTCTCAACAGAACACTCCTTAGGTGTTTAGAACCTGAAGAGTCCAAACATGCATTAATTGACATTCATGAGGGCATTTGCAGATCTCAGTCCAATGGCCTGACACTCTCTCGCAAACTCCTTAGAGCTAGTTACTATTGGCCTAAAATGGAGCAAGAAGCTATAAAGTATGCTAGATCCTACAAGTAGTGTCAACTACATGGGAATCTGATCCATGCTCTAACTACAAAGTTGATTCCTGCTACTACAACATAGCCATTTCAACAATGGGCCTTTGAATTGGTGGGACAAATCCACCCAACCTCTTCTTATGGACATAAGTTCTTTATCATAGCTACAAATTACTTCATGAAGTGGGTAGAGGTAGTACCTCTCATAGTTGCCAAGGGAGAAATTGTAGCACTTTTTATCACAAACTACATCATCTAAAGATATGGTGTACCATCCTCAATCATTACTAACAATGGAGGAAAATTCAAGAACAAAGACCTCAAGGAACTATGCAAGAAATTTAAAATCACACAACATTGGTCTTCCATTTATTACCCCCAGGGTAATGGCCAGGCTGAGGCATCCAATAAGGTGATCCTCAAAATTCTTCATCGCACAGTCAGAAAATCAAGGAGAGATTGGCATCTCTAGATTAATCCAGCCCTGTGGGCATATAGGACAAGCATCAGAACTCTAACAGGAATGACTCCCTTTGCTTTGGTGTATGGAGCGGATTTTGTACTTCCAATAGAAGTCAAGATTCCTACCTTGAGAATCTTTATGAAGGGCCTTATTACTAATGATGACTACAGGATAGCTTGGCTTCAAGAGCTTGTGTTACTAGATGAATGTCGACAAGTGGCATGTGATCATTTGTGAGAATATCAATAATGAATGTCAAGAAGCTACAATCAAAGGGTCAAGCCATGCAATTTCGAGCTGGGTGATCTTGTCTTGAGAGAGAACACTAAGAATCAACAACAACAAGTCCAAAAAGGGAAGTTTGAACCAAACTGGCTTGGTCCTTACATCATTACTACAGTATATGGATCTAGCGCTTACAAGCTTTCCACAACCAAAGGAGAAGTGCTCAAAGAACTTGTCAACACTCTCCACCTGAAGCAGTTTTACAGTTGATCTGATATCAATAGCCCTTTGTACATATATTTATGTCTTAAAAAGAATCCTAAAAATTAGAAAAAAGTCCTAAAAAAAGGGTTACCCTAGTGAAAACCTAGCAATAGACATCTTGGTAATAAAAAAAAATTCAAAAAGAGAAAAATACAAAAAAATTGAAAAAATAAAAAAATATAAAAGCATTGAAAAACCAAAAAAAGTGCCATTGTTGAAAACCTAAAATTAGGCATCATGGTAGCAAAAAAATTAAAATCCTGCCAAGAAGGTGAAAACCTAGTAAATAGGCACCTCTTGTTCCCAATGCTCCATCTTGCAATGCATCTTCTGGCTATTTTGTATAGTCACTTTCATGCTTCCACTTTCCTGCTTTGGTTTCCTACTTTCGCTCATGTATCCATGGATTGTGTCTTGTCACAGCTTGGGGGCATTCCCCTTTAGTGTCACTCTTTTTGAGATTCTCCTCATAGAATCTCCTTTGCAATAGTCACCATTGGTCCTCACTATGTCTGCCTACTGTCGCCAATGTCACTCATTCTCAAGATTCTCCTCTTAGAATCTCCTTCAGAATAGTCACCAGTGGTCCTCACTATGTTTGTCTACTATTGCCAGTATCACTCATTCTCAAGATTTGCCTCGTCAAATCTCTTTTGCAATAGTCACTAGTTGTTTTAGCTATGTCTACCTACTATTACTTGGGTAATGTTTCCATATTCCTTTATGAAAGATCTCTCTTGCATCAGTCACTAGTCATTCTTGCTATGTCTATCTATTATCGCTTAGTCCTCCTAGGTTCTTCACGTTGAAGTTTCCTCTTTGACCTTAGTCACCAATCATTCTAACTGCATTTGCCTACTATTGTCACCCTACTAAAGATATTTCTTTCAAACATGTTCTGGACACAGACACTTGACATCAATCCCATGACAAATAATAGTTTCAAAATGACATACTGGTTTGGATATGCTAAGCTTTTTTCTTTTTTTTTCTTTGTTTTTTCTTTATCATTTCCCTTCGAGAAACTCGATGATGTCATTTTTGATTAGAGAAGTAATGACTAGGGGCATGATCTTTTCTTTGTTTTCTATTTATGGTTTAGTTCCAATTAGTTGACATATTCCTATGATAGGGGTGTCCATTATAAGAGTCTCCATCTCACATTGGATGGTCAGGTGTACCTTGATTCCTTTTATATGAGTACATCAATAACATTGGTGCTTCTCCTTGTCTGTTGGAGTGAACTCTTCATGCTATAGTATATACTGATACTCATCCTCTTAAGTGAACGCATGGGTCACTGCAAGTATACCTAGCACATTTCTATCTTAGGTTACGAATGCAAGGGTCATTGTAGATAGAATACTTACTAAATATTGAGCATGAGAAGGATCTTCTGTGTGTTTGGTGTGCCTATCATGCAAGCAACATTCAAGTCATCCTAGCATTTATGCTTTGATGCTTATGTTAACTTGCTACATTAAAAGGGACAAATGTTCTAGTCATTCTGGCTTCTTGTGCCTTGAATGCTTACATTTAATCCTAAAAAACCTATAATGTGTGTTCTATTCATATTCCCATGGTTGCAATGTCAATGGGAATTCTATAACATATGAGCTTTGTTCTATATCCAGTGATGATAAATTGTCAAGGCTTGGAGACTAGACCTATGGTTGCATTTAACATAAGTCTTGCATTACATGTTTCACTTGCATAAGCACGTGATTTAGTTATAATCCTATCTCTATTCTTCATGATGAGAGATTGGGGGTCTCTTCAAATGTATCTAGATTCTCCATGGCTGCACAAGTGTTTGGTTCATTGATTTGTGCTCCTCGATGGAATACCTGTCACGATCAAGAAAAAAATGCAACACTACATGAGATGTCAGTCCATTTCCACATGCATTGCATCCATATACTCATAATATCTACTCTACATGCTCATAAACACATCATATCAAAGTAAAAAATACATCTCATAATCATCATATTGACATCTCATGTACATCAAAGTGAAGCAGACACAGACAATGACATGTACATGATGATACGCGGCTCAAAATCTTGTATATATATATATAAAATGTCCCTTTAATTATTTTGTATGATATTTCATGCCTCTAATCATATTTTCAAAATCAAACAACTAATATCACAAAGATCCACCAAATTTCTCAAGAAACCCCAAATCAGGTATGCCGAAAATAGTGCCAAAAGCTTCACAGCTTCACCTATTATTAATAAATCTGAAAGTGTAAATTTTTACAGAAATTTGAGCAGCATAAAAGCCTATAAAATTAAATTTATAGATCTGTATAAAATGCACACAATAGCTCCCAAACGGAGCAAAAAAACAATGCTCATTGGGCTCTCGAAAATAGCACAAAATAGCCCGGAATCACCACAAAAACTTAATAATCTGTCACAAAAGTATAATCATATCCAAATACATATTTTCAGCTCTATTTGAACATTTTAAAGTCTGATATACAGCAGCAACCCAAACTGATATGAAATACTCCACTGAAAACACCAAACTCATACAAAAAACACACCCGAAAACCTACAAATTTGCACTGTTCGGCACAAAGGCAAACTCTGTATGAGCATGCACATGGAATGGATTCAAAATCCCATCCTTAGCCTTACTAGAAACCTAAAAAATCCCATTCTTGGGTCTCCCTAGAAACCTAAAAACTCCCGTTCTTGGGTCTCCTTCTCCACAGGTTTGGCAGCCTCTGAAGAATAACAAAGAATGAGCAAAAATCAAGTTCTGGAATGAGCCCAAAATGCCTCCAAACCCCTTAAAAGAGGGCATAACCCTAACTCACGTCTAAGAGGGGTTAATGAAACATATTTTAATAATAATTTTCATTTATTAGTCCATTCACTTCCAAAGGTTATCCCCCTTTGCTGAAACTTCACCTTTTTGGGCCTGCCTGCCTTAGCAAAGATTATTATTTTTAATTATTTGAAAAGGGGACATGACAAGTCCTACCCTCCCAAACATTGCTTGTCATCAAGCAATGGATGATAAACCAATCAATCCACCTGGATCCCAAATGTAGTCATGAACTATACTACTACCAATTAACACAGGCTCCTGCAATATCCTCTGCAATATGACCAAGAGGAATCCATAATCAAACTGACAATTATAGCTCCACCAAACTCCAAAATCACAACTTCCATAGTTAGAAACCCATGAGAAAAAAACTCTTAGAACATCAAAACCCAAGTAAAGTTGACTACCAACATAGTAAATACCATCAAAGCATTCCACTGGCCTATACGGAATGTACAATCCAACTCTGCAATAATGGTGAATGCTCCCGAATGAAACTATACCAAGTATGGAGAATCCACACACTATACAATGCTTGCAGTCAACACAACTCTATAGATCACTAACCACTATCTCATAACCATAACTACCATGCACCCCTGATGGTGAAAAGCCATCACAAGATAAATAGAAAGAATTGGAACCCAAACCAAATTTTCCTACCATCAACTCCTCAGCACAAGGATCAAATGCTAACTGATGTACATACCCTGCAATATAATGTTGATAAAAAAAACCAACCTCAGTCAATAGTTCACCATGAACAAGTGATACAACCGATTGTGACTGATCACCAGCTAAGTCAGGAGATGTCATAGCCAAAGGAGTAGAATCAATAACAACACCCACTGAAGCATCACTCTAAAACTCTTGCTCTAAGTCATGTATTATCAAGCTGTCAACTATAGAACCTATCACCATGTCATGCCCATCACAACCTCATCTTGAGGCGTCAAACTGTCCCATAACTGATGACAATCACTAGGAACCAAAGTACATCTTTGTATCATCATCTCATCAACATGGTCATCAAAGGTAAATTGATGAGTGCACCTCATAGTGTAATGCTGATAGAATGTGCCAATCTCAGTCAGTGGCTCAGACTATAATCCAGATGAAACTAACTGCAATTGATCATTAACCATGTTGGAACTAACTACTACCTCCAAAGATATCACCAAGGGAGTAGTATTACTAGTAGGAACCATGCCAACTGCCGACTCACCAACATCACACATGATCTTTGATACATCTCTAGTCTCTGTGCCATCAGTACTAGAGAACACCACCCTGTCATGCATACAACAATCTACTACAACACCCAACTCAACTGAACTTGACTCTAGTGGGAATGAACCTGATATGCCAATGTTAGTATCAAGGATGGATGCCTCCCCATCTCTACTGTCTCTGACAATCTCGTCCATGGACATCCTCAGATCACCAAACACCACAACTTATCACTATATAGAATCAGGTAAAGATTGTAGTTGCTCTAACTCCATGGTCACCTTAGCCAAATGAAACTGTGACTCCTTGAAAGCCAATTGTGTACTCTCAAGAATCTCAAAAGTCACCTCAAGCTGCTCAGTAAGCTCACTCACCTCATCTTCCTTGGCCAACAATGCATCATATGTTGTACTACCCCACTCCATAAGATAATCTTTGTTGGCTACCAACTACATATAATTCTATCTCAAAATCTGAATAGCCTCCCATAAAGAGTGGATCTCTATCAAGGAAAGATAACTGCCTTCCTACTCATCACTAGTAGGAGAACCCCATCCATAAACTACTAACAATTGGTGAGCAACATCAAAATATTGGCAAGTGATAGCAATGTCTTGGTCACTAACTCTCAACTGATTAGACACATGATGGCACTGGCTTGACTGTCTCCTACAAACCTCCTCTGATGCACTGTCTAAAGGAGTATCCTCAAAGTCACTAGTCTCTAGAGTATTACAATCCATATCCTGTGAATCAAATATAAAGCTCATATCAACATACGGAGTATCAAAAACATTAGCACTGCTGTCCAAATCCTCTATACCCAAGGAAACTAAGTCTTCAAAACTGCCCACTACATCCTCCTGGATGTCATCAATGCTAATATGATCCTGGGACTCATCTGTACACACTGCCAAATATGAAATATCATCAACACATTCCAGAAAGTATGGTCAACTGGATATATGAACAAAGCCCAACACCGGTGTATAAAAACTAATACCAACATCGGATAAGCTCCTGGCACAAGAAAAGACAACACTGTGCAATCTGCTAATCAAATCCATGATAGCACCCAAACGATCACTGCTACCAAAAAGTGTTAAATATTTCCAATCAACTGAATCCCAAATGCCAATATAACAATCTTGAGTCCATATCCATAAACTATAATCAGCTGGTAACTCAAGCAAAATCCTCACCTGAGTAATATGACCAATACCAACTAATTCCACATACCTGTCTGACATTATCCCTATATCTTGGATGTGAATGCAAGATGAACTCATAGCATTATCAATGTCCACATATGATCTACCATATGCAGGCATCACCCCTACATCTACTATCTCCAGGAGATAGTCCCACTATATCACAACCAAGTTGCGTACATCTATCATAGATCTACCTAGATCTAGTCATAGTGGCCATCCCTACTCTATGTCCCTCACCAGTCTGGCATAGGCATAGTACTCCTGTGAGATATCCTATGGCTAGCCATAATGCTACCACACCCATGAAATCATGAACCTCTCAATGATCTGTAATATCCTACCCAACAATGGTCATGAGCAGAACATCTAGCCTAGCTCCATAGGACTGTCATCCAAATTCTTTGTCTCTCACCAGGGCTGCCATACGATGAAGACTAGGTCATCAAAATGTGTATGTCAGTGCTTTGTCTTACCCAAGAAGACCTAGGTAATGTGCCCTCGATATCTACAAATATATGGCTCCATAGGCTCTTGGGTCTCCTCATGAATGGGCCTACATACATGAAGATTCTCCCATGCCTAGATCTATAAGATGCAGACTCCTACTACCATAATCTTCTTCCCATGGAAGACTATCTCATGCATCTCGTGGAACATATGGGCTAGCATGCATTGACCCCACCCAAATATCTTAGGGACCTCTACCATCTAGTGAAGCATGACCCCCCAACCACACTCTAAGCCATTCTACCCCCTGTCTGGCACTAAAAAACAACTCAAGAAGATCGCTAGCACTGATGCTAGTATGTGTGTCTGTCCATAGGTGTGCACAAGCTCATCCCAACTAATGGCTCGACCCCTCAGTAGCTCCCTCTTAAACACAATACATAGTGCCTCTATACCTACTCAGGGCAGCACGTCATAAACCACACATGCTCCATGGAAAGGGATTCTTAGTATCCTCCAAATTTTCTCTAGGGTGATGGTCAATTCCCCCACTAGCAGGTAAATGGTGTTTATCTCCGAATGGAAATGCTCCACCAAGGATATGAGTAGGCCATGATTCACCAACATTGCTAGGATCTGACATAGAGAAGACAAGCCCAATTGAGTGATATGTACCCTATCAGCATCATCAAGACTCTGCAACAAATCTCCATATGGTGGATAGTGGGATCTAAATGAGATGTCATCAAAGACCTCCTACACACACAGCCAAAAATGACAAGAAAATGACCAGTACCAGGTCGAAATGGAAGAACAATGCAGACAAAAAAGAAAATTTCACACATGAAAATGAAAATTTTAAACTCTGCTGACATAGATTCTCATGCAGAGACATCAAGTTCTTGTGCAAAGATCTCAAGACCTTGTGTGAAGTTTCATTTTTTCGTGCAAAAAATCTCTTCATCATGCGAGGAATGACATTGTTGCATGCAAAGATCAAGAAAGACTTCTCTTTCTTCGCACGAGAATGGGTATCTCCCACATGAGAAAACCCACCACCATGCATGAAGAAACAACAAATCTTTTTTTTTTTTCACTTGAGAAGAGAGTGTCTTTGCATGAGAAAGGATAGTCTCATGCGAAGACCAATTTACCAAGTCCTAAAACATGCTAAAAAATGCAATAAATGATGTCAAAATGCATGAAAAATGAAAGTAAAAAGCTAGGATATCGATGACTCATCAAAGGTCCATAGTCTAACGGCTAGCTGTGTCATCAAGAGTGCTCAAAATAATATTCTTGCATGTTCACTACCATCTTCCTCTTAGAGCTACTATTCACAAAAGAAAAAATGCACAAATAATTTTAAAATGACCCCTTGGACTCTTATATAGCTATTGATCTAATTTTTCAAAGTGCTCTAATTTGCGCAAAAATCACCTCCTAGCTAATTTGACTGTTCTAAATTTTTTTTCGAGATTGAATTCAAAATCTGACACAATTAAGTGATTTAAAAATGCATTAAAAAATTTTGGGGACCAACGTGATTGAACACTTTTGTAGTCTAAATTTTTTTGATATTTTAAGATTCCTAGAATTCTTTCAACTTCAAATCCTTCATATTTTCAAAATCCATTTTTGAAATAATCAACTCAAGTCAATTTTGGTCAAACTTGGTCTTTTGGACCTCAAAATCACTTTTGATTGACTTCTAATATTCTTCAAATCATTTTGATCTCTTCATATTTTCTTTAGATCATTTTGATCTCTTCATATTTTCTTTAGATCATTCTGATCTCTTCATATTTTCTTCTGATTATTCTGATCCTTTCTACACTCTATGACATCTTGGATTTCTTTTGTATCTCTTTGTATACTACTTTATATCATATTTTTGGTGTGTCATCTTTCAATTTCACTCCTGAGGGGGCATGATGATTACATCATTGAATCCTTATTGCTTGGGGCACCTTGTGTCCATCTTATGACACAACTAGGGGCATTTTTTTCCCCTCTTTTTGGCATCTTTTTCATCTATTTCATTTGTTCATCAGTTGATTATGGGTATCAAGACAATCTAAATCTTAACCCCTAACAATGAAGCCTTGTTCTAGGGATGATTCTATGTCTCATAATTCAATTTTTTATCTGCTATTGCTCTCAAGTATCTAGGTGTTCTATCTGGATCCTTAAAGATTAAGTTCCATTCTAGAGACAATCTTTTAAACGCTATTGATCTCAGGTATCTAGACATTCTGTTTGGATCCTTAAAGGTTAAGCTCCATTCTGGAGATAATATTTTAAATGCTTATCACTCTTAGGTATCTAGGTGTTCTATCTATATCCTCAAAGGTTAAGCTCCATTCTGGAGATGATATTTTAAATGCTATCAATCTCGGGTATCAAGACATTTTGTCTGGATCCTTCAAGGTTAAACTTTGTTATGAAGGAAACCTTTAAAATGCTTATCAATTTTGGGTATCTAGGTATTCTACTTGGATTCCTTGGGATTAAGCTCTATTCTAGAGATGGTCCTTAAAAGCTTATCAATTGGTCTTTGTATCATCAACTTCGAAACCAATCTTATCTCTTGATCTTCACATCATGCTTTCTAATTTTCTTTGAATCGAATGTGCTACTTGCACATTCATTCAAAGAGGGGCAAAATGTAATACCCCAAATTTGGCTCATTGCCATGATACCAATTCTGGTCTATCCTTATAATTGCTAAAGTCCTATTTCATTAGGCAAATTCTTGTTCTAGTATTTGCTACTTGACTTAATTGTCAAATGTAGAAAACCCTAATCTGCATTAATCAGGCTATTTATTTAATTCCCAAAGTATTGACTTGTATTAGTCACTTTAAGCCTATTGATTAAGATTCAATTTAATTCTAAGTATTTATACTTTAATTAAATTGAATTATATCCTAAGGCTAATGTACTAAGGGATTAAATTTATTTAATTTAATAATTATGCTTATTTTAATTGATTGAATATGATTATTCAAATAAATAGAAAATGCATTTATGAGATCATATCTCACTTTATTAAATTAAATAATATCTTCAAAATCGTCTCTTCAATTCTAAATGGAAACTCTGAGTGAACTACCTCTTGAAATTGGAATCAATCTAGTTAACTTGCTCTCACACTTATGACAAGTTTAGTTAACTCCTTATCACACTTAGATCAGCAATAGTTAACATCACTTGCACAAGGAAGTTTCCATTTCAACTAAATCTTCTATCTAATCCTAACCATTCATCAAGGTTGATCCTAACCATTGATTCATTCCTGGATTCTATTTAAGGGACTCATAAATCCTCATCACAGACGTTGAATTTTATTGCTATCAAATCACTGCTGCATTTTATATTCACTTTTAGCTCACATATTCCCATATGTTTACATTCTTAGCTTAATCTCATATAGTTCTTAAAAATTCATATGGTTAATCTAATTTGATTTACATGTTCTTAGATTAATTGCATCTTTCATATAGAATACTTACATATCACATAGATTAATTGCATTCAAAATCCTTCATTCTTAGAGGGTTTGGTTGCCTATACCTTGAATCTGAGGACGTTAAATAGGAAAAATACCTTTAGATAGGAGGCAAAAGTTCACACTATCAAGTGTCTTGGATGAACAATTCAATGTTTATTCTAGGATGAATTCATAGGTAATGACCATGTTGAAGTGTGTGTAAGGTTTAGAGGCCTGAATTTTCATGCATACACTAACAAATTCATCTTTTTCTTTTGGTGATAATGAGACTACAAAATGTATGACCTTGGGGTTTTAGGAGTTCCTAGATTAATCTCTTCTATCATTTCCACAAGTAATATTGATCTTTCCTTCAATGGGGGTATGTCCAATCTTCCATCCTCAGGTGCCTCAAAGAGGTTTTCACCCTTCAATATGTCCTTTATTTTTACTTTTTCATGGTCTAATGGTGCCTTTCAATTTTTGCCAAGAGACCTACTATTGTCTTTTTTTTCTATTTTCTCAATTTTGTGACTGAAAGATGGAGTTGACTCCCCAAAATATGCCATGACATTTAGATCAATGAAAAGTCTAGACTTGTGATCACTTTGTGGTAAATTTTCATGGAGCTTAAAGAATTTTGTAATGGCATCATCATTTTCAAATTGTGGTCCTTGCTAGTCCCAATCAATAAGCTCAAGGAAAACTAAGGAAATGCCATCATCAGTGATGAATAAGCTTTGGTCAAAGGCATATATATGGATATCTACTTCAGTGATATCATCAAGATCATGTTCAAAAGTAGGGGGGCTTGGATCCCAGAATGTTTTGATCCAAGATGAAGAATTGTTTTGAGGGATAGGTGGATTTACATGTTTATCTCCCATAGGTAGGCTATTCAGGTTAGCAAACATATGATCAAGATCAAGGGAGGTATCAAGGTCATCAATTTTGGATACAGATTGGGTGGGTTCATGTTGGGTGTTCTCAGACGCCTTGTTATCATTTGAAGCATTCACATCCTTAGACAAGGATGACTCTATATTAGGAAGACCCCAAAAAAATGGTTTAAATCAAAGTCCCAAGCTATGAGCTTGTCCTGATGTAGTGATGGGTTGAACAATGCCTTGTTTTTGAGGTCCCAAGCCACTACATCTATCATATCCCTTTTTCTACATGATGGTGAATCCAAGTCAATACTTTTTAGGGGATATAGGAGTAAGTTCTTGTTCTCCTTTATCCTTTTCAATACATGTAGAGGTATTTTCATAGACATTTTCTTAATGTAGTCCTCCTCCACTAGTGAAAGCCACAAAAGGTTTCCTTTGCAATACAAACTTAGGTTTGTTCTGTATCAGCTAAGGTTTACCATATGATTTGGGAGATAAAGGAAGTTTCCCAATGTGAAAGGTATGTGACATGGAGTATTCACCAAAACCTTGGTCTTGGATTTTGAGCTTTCCTTTGAATGCTGGTGTGAGTGTGGAAGGATCAACGTACTTGGAGGACTCAAGGGGATTTGCTGCATGGTTTTTTGCAACCTAGTATGCAGTGGTTCCTCTAAGATTGGCACAAAATTGGAAGGGATTTGGATCACCTAAAATGGTGACTTCTACATTATTATAAGATAATTTCAAGCATTGGTGGTATGTAGAAGGCACTGCTTTCATAACATTGATTCATGGGTGGCCTAGTATCATGTTGCAATTCATTTCTATATCTAGAACTTGGAATAAAGTGTTCTTAGTAGCTAGACGAACTCTAATAGGTAAGATGATGACCCCATAGAGAAGCTTTCACCATCATCACAGGATTTGATTGTGATCCTTTGAGAGGGATCAATGTCAATTTTAGAATAAGCCAAACCTTAGACCACTTTAAGTGTATAGATATTCAGCCCCACTCCTCCATCTATCAAGACATTTCTAACTTTAACATTGTGGACAAAGACTTCAAGGTGAAGAGGATCATTGTGGTTAGGTTTGTCTTTAGGAATATCTCAAGGGTAAAAGGTGATATGTTGTGATACAAATAGGTTCCCAACCATGGCTTGGAACTAGGGAACATCGATGTTATCTCAGATTACTGACTCTTTAAGGGCTTGATCCAAGATCTTCTAATGTTGGGGAGATGCACATAGTAGGTCCAAGATGGATATTTGTGTAGGGGTCTTGCTAAGTTATTCAACAAGACTATAATAAGATGAAATAGGAGCAGTAGGTCTACTAGGGGGTGTAGGTCTAGTAGAAATAGTAGGTCTAGATGGGGCTCTAGGTAGGGTGATCTTGGTATGGTGTGTAGTGACAGCACAATGAGGCTCTTCATTCTTCAAGGTGAATGTGGATATGTGAGAATCTAACTCATTGAAATGGTTGATAGTGTAGTCAAATCCAGTGCTTGTGTAATTCACATTACCTTGTGAGTTTGAGTTTGAACTAGAGGGTTTCTCTTTAGCATGATTGCCCAAAGGATCTTTGAAGATAGTGTGATCAGAGTTGGATGCTAGTAGTGATGGATCAACTATGACTATAACATCATCAATGAGGTCTTGTATTGTGTGCTTTAGTTGGAAAATGATGAGGTCTTATGTCCTTTGGTGTGGTGGTAATGAAATTTTTTTTTTGTCATCCCACCAATCTACTTTAGTTAATGGTTTGTCTTTGATCAAGGGTAACTATAGGAAGTTATTACAAAGTAACTATTGTAGTGCAGTCTCAAGACGTATTCGTAATGGTGTGAATTTCCTATCCTTAGTTCTAGGGTGTCTTTAGGGTTTGTCCTACGTAGAAGTCTTAGTCTTCTATTGTGGGGCTGATGTTTGATTGGGAGTTTGTGAATTTGTAGGGTTTGCACCTTTCAAATTTTGTTGAGGTTGTGTTGTGCTAATTGTGTGGGCATCCACAATGCCATCATTAGTCACATTCTTGTTTTTGGAGGAAAATTTTTCCTTGTCATTAGACGAGTTGATGTTTGTGTTTCCTTGTTTATCTTGAGGATTCCCTTACGGATAAGAGCATCTTCAATACTAGCCTCTTTTTTCATCAATTTAGAAATAGTGCTTGGACTTTTTATTTTGAGTTCATACATTAAGCCTAGGACTAAGTTTTCAATGCACAAGCTAACTTTTTGTTCTTCAAGGATGTCTAGTGAGCATTGACTAACTAAGTGGTTCTCCTATCTTTTGTTTAGTTGAGCAAAAATTGGAAAGCATCACCTCATTTATAGTGTTAAATGAAAAATGGCAGATGAACTTGTCTGCTAGCTCTAAGCAAGATTTGATAGTACCAGGAAGTTTAGAGTATCATTTAAGTGCAGGCCACCTAGAGAATTGGGGAACAATCTCATGAGGTAAGTGGGCTCATCACTAAGTTTGGTACAAGAGGCATAGAATTCTCAGATGTGATCAATAAAGTTGTCTTTTCCTTAATATTTTTTAAACCTTTGATCCTCAAAGTGTTTTGGGAATGGAGGCATATACAAAATTTTGTCAAATGGATTAGGATGCATGTCCCTTTCTATATATAGAGTCTATTTCTTTTAGACTCCCAATGCCTCGACTTGTTTGGAAAGTTGTTTGAATTTTTATAATAGATCTTCATTAGGCCTTTTTATGATATTTTTCATTTCAAGTCTTTTGTGCCTATGGATAGACTATTTTCTATAACAGGAGCTATGTCTACTTGGTTCTGACATTTTTGTGTCTGGTGATGTGTCACTAGGTGGTGGAGGTACATTGGCACCTTGAAGATAGAAAGGCCCCTATTGTGACACATGTTGGGGTACTTATTGTGGTATTTGATGTGGCACTTGTGGTATTGATTGTGAGTGGTGTACCATGTGTTGCTATTGTGCCATTTTTTGTGGTTGTTGCTAGGATACCTCTGTTATTTGTATGTGAGAACATGTATGTGATTATTGTTGTAGAGGTATCTGTTGAGGTTATTGTGGAACGTGCTATTCTTGTAAAAAATGTTGCTGGTATGAAATTTTTTGCTCAAGTTATCTTTGATATTCCAACTATTGCTTTAGTTACTCTTATTGTTTAGCAAATAGGGCTTGTTGTTGTTGGAATTGTTATTGATACATTGTGTGTAGGTCAAGTGGGTTTACATGGGATTGTGTGTTTGGGACATTGGATCCTTGAACCACTTGAGGTTTTTGATATGTTGAATGTGTGGCAAACACTAGGTCTTTGGACTATTGTAGGTTGATGTTGTTGGGGTAGTTAGTTATGTCCTTGAGAATTGACCGTTGTGTTGGTATTGTTGTTTTGGCACTTTTGTGTGTTAGAGGTTTCTTCTTGGAAAATCATGTTGATTTGACATTGAGGTGCATTCCTTTTGGGAATAGGTGTAATTTCAATAAGACTCTTCCTTTGTGTATCAATAGGGATTTTTGTAGTTTATGTTTCACATGGTGTACTTGTGGGAGGCCCCATAACATTTGATGTCATAACACTTGGTAGGGTTAGGAGTGTAGACTCAAAAGTGTCCCACTCTAAACCATTCTATCCAAACAATTCCATAAGTTTGGAATGCCTAGATGCTGGCTTAGAGCTCCCTATCTACAAAGTGCAAGAGAGTGTATTTCAAGTTTGAAGGCTCTCAGTTGAGCCTTAGAGATATGCTTCTTGCTAGTAAACCATGCAACGAGAGGTTCTTTGAGACAAGAGAAAAATGCAAGTGTCTACAATGAATCCATCAAGGATACAAATGTGAATATGAAGACTACACTAGAATGAATATCATGCAAAGTGCAACTATTCTAAGCATGAATGAGAGTGTTACAAAACCAACTATTAAGCTATGCGATATTATTGCAAAAGTGAAAGCTAAACTAACATGCAACTATGCTAAGAATGCCATATAATCTTATGCTAGTATGATGGAATGAGAGAATATAGACAAGAAGTGAGAAGTTCTCCACAAATTTCTGTCAAAAAACTTGCAGCATAACAATATTTGAATGAAGATGGATCCTTTGAGGGGGAAAGCTCTCTCCCTTTTAAAGTCATACAGATGGTAGAGATCAAGATGAAGATGGTGGATGATCAATAGTGAAATTTGAAAAGTGGAGTGATCCATGTGCACACACAAGTTAACAAATAGAATATAAGTTGACTTGTCACATAAGACAAAACTCACAAAGCTTTTTCTTTTAATTGCAAAATAGAAAAAGGACTTTATGTGTGCACTTTAAGGGGGTTAGAAGAATGGGGTCTTTTATTTAATTAAAAGGGGACATGTTCTTTTAATCAAATAATGAACTTAGGATAGCATAGTCAAACTATAGGTTATAATCAAATAAATTGATTATTAGCAATTTGGTCTAGGTAAATGATTAAATTAATTTAGCCAAAATGTTGAGAAGGGGGCTAATAGTCTAGATGACCATTTTTAGGTGATTATAAGGACCAAAGGTGTACTTTGTTGATTTGTCTCCAAAGGAGGTATGTTTGGAATCCCTAGAGCACAATTCCCTTTAGGCACATCTTGTTGTTGGACAATGTGATTGAGGTCAAGTCTTAATGTCCTCTTAGGATACTTAAGAAGAATCTTATTTCCCTTCATTGATTGTGGTTCATCAAACAAGGGATTAATGGTGATATGTTCAAATGTACTTTGGAACATCTTGATGGTTGATTCTTGATGGGAGCTTATAGGCACCATTATTATGTTTGAAAACTCTAAAGGTTGTTTTCCCTTATCTAAGTCCAAATTGATCATGGGTTGTATGTTTTCAATTGTTATGTTGGTTTGATTTTTGGACTTAGGTCCCTCCATGTTTGGGTTAAATTTGACAATTTCTTGGGCTGCCAAAATTTTGAAGTTCTTGTGGAAATTTTTGTCTTGAAATGCCCTAGCCATTTCTTCATAAATGATGCCATAGTCAGTGTTAGAGTCATCACTTAGGTGCATAATACCTTGTTGTGTGTTTGGAATATTATAGTTGAAGGTACTTGTGTTGGGTTTGTTGAATTCAAAGGAGTGTGTTTGTTCATCCTCAGGTGTAGTTGGTACACTTCCACCTTCGGGTAGTATCAGTACAAATATGGGTTCAAAGTCAAGACTCCATTGGACCATTCCATGTATAGGGGAAGTGTTTGAAGGAAACCTCATAGTAGGTGCATTTTTTAGGGTTTTTTGCATCATTTCTTGGTTATGGTGATCTTGTGGATACATGTTGAAGGGGTCTACAAGTAATAGTTGTGATGCCTCAATTTTCTCTTCATCAAAGGTTTGTTGGGGTTTCCTAATCTTCTTTTGTCTTGGATGAGGTTTTCGTTTTGTTGGTACCTCAAAAAACAAAGGTTGATAGAGTTCTTCAGGTCTTTGAGCTAATTGTGTCCTAGTGAGTGTTGGCATGATACCTAAGGATGTAGATGCAATGAAGGAAAACTTGAATGGACTCCCTACCTCCCAAGTGCACACCCAAACTACCAAATACACTCAAATAGGTGCACTTGGGGCCCTAAAGATAAGAAGTTGGTAAATAGGAGGTGTGCAATGGGCAAACAGAGGTGTTAGGGTGCCTAAAATGCAAAATGTGAATGATTTGAGTTGTCTAGAGTGTTTTGCAAGGTTTAGGGATGCAATGTACGGTGTGGATGTGAAAATTAGGGTTCTAAGACCTAGTATAAAGTCCCTAATTACCAAGTTTAGTCTAAAACTACCAAGTGTTCTCTAAAACTACCAACTATGCACCTAAAGTGGGCAATTGGTAAAATAGGGGTGCAGTTGGTAAAATAGGCCAAACTTGATAATTAGGATGAGGGTATGCAAGATATGACTATTTTTTGGATTTTTAGATGTTTAAGGATGTTATGTAACCTAGGAAAATTCCAAATGAAGTAGGGTTTTGATATGAAAGGTGAAAATATTCTAGGGAAACTATGCAAATGCGAATGCAAAGTGATATTTTGTAGGTTGACTAGAGGAAATGAAAATGACCCTATAGTATGAAAAATGAAGGTTAGGATTAGATTTTGGACTTGATAATGATGCTAGGGGTTGATGTATGCAAGATGGACTATGGAATGGATGGTTTTATAGGGTTGATAATGACATTTGGGATATGCAAAATAAGGATAAATGATCAAGAATGCAATTTGATTAATAGACAAGTTTATAGGGTTTGATAGTGGAAATGATGCTAAGGTTTTGAATAATGCAAGATAAAGGGGAATATGCTACTAGGGTAAGTCAAAATGACATTTAGGAATATGAAAATGTAATGGCAAGGGTGTATGCAAATTTTTTGAACTTAGTGGAAACCTTTAGAAAGCACTTTGTCTAAGAGTTTAACCTTGTGATAATGGACTCTGGATCTTGACCAAAAAAGCGATAAAAGACAAAATGATCAAAATGATAAAGATGACAAGGTCAAATATATCAAGATTTAGATAGCGTTTGACCAAAGAGAATGATAAGAAAAGATAAAAAGACTAGTCAAGATCCATCATCCATCAACACTAGGAGATACTCTAGGACTCATACTTTGTTCAGATTTTTGACTAAATTAAAAGGTTTTGGGGGTTCAAAATGATGTTTTGAGGGTTAAAAATGGTAGTTATGCTGATTAGATATGAAATATTGATGTGTAATAAGATGTAAAATGAGGTTTTGGGTGCCAGATGTCATTTTGGGTCATGTGTGGAATGAGGATGTATAAAGGCTCCTAAGTGCAGTTTTGGGGTCCTAAAATGCAATTTCAAGGCCCAAAATGATCACACAGGTGCCCAACTGCACCTTGATAGCACCAAGTGAACTCCAATAGTAACAACTATGCCTATGGTGTAGTTGGGGCTAGTTTGGGCATAGTTTTTAGTTTCATGGTGCAATTGGGAAGTTGGGTTGAATGTCTACTAAATCTGAGTGAGGTGGTTGTCAAGTTGCTATGCTAGGAAGCTAGGATGCAACGGTTGATGTTAGGATGGGTTAGGAGATGTATAATGGAGGTCATGACCTAAGGAATTATTTCCTAAGTGAAGATAATGAAGTTAGGAGATGAAAAATGCAAATCAGGGCATGCTATGATAGGGGGGCCTATCTAGGTACCTAAGGACACTGTTGAAGCCTCAAAATATTGTTTGGAAGACCAAACTAGGTTCATAGACTAACAAGTACACCCAAATAGTAACAACTATTCCTATGGTGCAATTGGGGCTAGTTTGAGCACAGTTGGTAGTTTCATAGTGCAGTTGGGAACTGGGTTGAAACTAAGGTAATTTTATAAGCTGGGGTTTCTAGATTGATGCCATAGTGAGGTAAATAGAAAAGGAAAATGTTAAGACTAGAATGGAGGCTTAGAATGATTTTTATGACACCTAAAATGAAGGTTAATGGGTTAAAGATGAGAGTTGGGTATCCAAGGATGCATGATGCAAAATGCAAGATGCAAGTTTTGGGGTTGAAATACAAAGACTAAAGGATGTAAACTCTTAGTGAATAGATTGTCCTCCAAGAAAATGTGTGAAAATATAACCCTAAATGCCCAAGTGAGAGGACTAATAATCACCAACATTTGGATAGGTTATCATTGGATTAATAGCCTTCCTCTAAATTTTATTAGGTATAGCTCCCTATGTAAGATACACAATGAATAAATTGTGGATGCTTTTAACCAGAAAGTACAAAAGGGTTTCAAACATCTACCTATAAGCACAAAGTATATGTGGAAAAACTAAACATCTACAAGAAATTAAATGGTAAATGAAAAAAAGTACATTCACCCTGACATGCTACAAAAGACAAAATCAAGAAATGTATTTTCCATCTTCTTGAGAAAGTGCATAAATAGAGCTATGAAGATGTCTTGCAATCTGAATATATATACAAAAAAAAATGATAGTAAAAGAGCATTTAGAGAAAACTAAAGTGACAAAAAGTTCACAATTAGTGGAAAGGCGATCGATTAAACTCAAAATTTTAATAAACAATCAACTTTCAAGTCTCCCTTCCCTAAAGCATAAAAGATGCAAAGACCTTATTACGCATTTGCAATCACAATCACCATTACAGAAAGCCAAAAATCCTCCTCTATATTACATAAACAAATCACAACTCTCCTACTTTCCAACACATAGTTCAGAAAGAGAAAAGAAACCTTGGCTCTATTCCCTATAACCTCCACAAGAAAATGGCATAACTCTGAAAACTTCTCCCTTTACTGTAGCCCACAATCTGTAGCCTCTAAGAGAAAAGATGGAACCCCTTGCATTGCTACTACTGGCTTATTTATTCTATTCTTTTTCCTATAGCTTTTCAGATTCATAATTGATTCTTGGTAAGGTTGGTTACTAATACTACCCTCTTCTTTATCTTGGAAATCTTCCCATACCCAATAGCCCATTTTCAAAAAATATTATTATGATATGAAATTCACCTCTATAGTCTTCTCATATTCTCAATATTTGGTCACCTTTAATTAATGACATTGTACATGAAACATCAAATAATCTTTAGGAGGTTATCGACATCTAGCTCTACACCTATCCTTGATCTCTTGGAAAAGAAGAGGGTATGATATTTATGCGAACTTGACTATTCAAATTTTCTTACAGCCTTATTTTTTATAATTTGCAATAACATTTCATCTTCTGAGGAATACATTGGGTCTTTAAGTCCTTATAGAGATCATCCTCATAAACTAGAATTGGGTCATTTTTGGATTGTCCCCTAACCTTTATCAAATTGAACCTTTTAATTTCAACATTAAAAGTGGATATATCTTTCCCAACTATGCTTTACTTAAATGCAATCACATGTTATGGGATAGCTAATAAGAGGATTCACACCAATACTTCTCCAAGATTCAGGCATGGATATTTTAAAAAATAATTTTTGAATACTCCATCTAATGCCAAAGTCAGTGATGACCCTTTCTAAGGTGCCCAATCACTTTGTTTATTTCTTTATGCATATTCCCTTGCCGCTTGAATAGAATTCGATAAAGGTTGTTCTTTACCTACATGATGCGAGCAATCAGTCTTCTTGATAATGATGAAGAATGAATGTGGGTCTTTGGGAAAGTTTTACATTTTGGTTTCCTTTGGTGACTACTATTGGTGCTTTAAAAAAATCTTTCCAACTCTTCCCTTATTGCTTCAACATAAATAACATTATGCCTACCTTTTATAAGTCTATGTGACATTCTTCTT
This sequence comes from Cupressus sempervirens, assembly GCA_028749045.1. Classification (NCBI taxonomy): domain Eukaryota; kingdom Viridiplantae; phylum Streptophyta; class Pinopsida; order Cupressales; family Cupressaceae; genus Cupressus; species Cupressus sempervirens. Next base: position 35,966,233 of record CM053786.1, on the reverse strand, counting down.
TTCTGTAGAATAGCTCAACTTATAAGCATACAATAAGAAGAAACAACATAAAAGTAGCAACATATAGCCACAAAGATGTAGGTCTTGGTTTAGAAACTTCCTTTTGAAGCAAGCCAAAAATAACTTGAGGACCACCTCATGGATCTAGACCTTCTGAATTGGGCTCTTCTACCATGAAAAGATTATATTTATTACCAAAAACTTCCCTCTAGCCTCTTAAATTTCCTAGAAATAGAACTCCCTCACCAAAAGGTTCTTCTCCAATAACCCAAAAGGTAGTATAACCAAAAAGATTTTCCTTTATCAATTTCACATCTATTGGATCTACTTTCTCAGAGCCAAGGAGTTCCATCAACTTGATTTTTTTTTATTATTGAACCCAAAAACATTTCCATAGAGATAGATCTCTTTTCCAATTTGGTAGTCCATGCATAATTGCCCCTCAAAGGCCTGGATATCTATATATATAATTTTTGGGTCTTTGAGTATCTCCACCCGATATCATTTCATGCATTCCCATCTTCAATTACCAAATCCACTAGAAGAAGAACCTAATTTCCCATATGGGTAATGTATGTTCAGAGGTTGATGGTAATTCATGATAAAATTCATGTCAAAATTTTCTATTACCCATATAACTAGGTCATTTTAGTATGATTCTAAATGCTTAGTTTAACTCATCACCATGGCTAATGATTTAGCAAGTGTGAAAACTTCATTTTTCACTTTATAATAACTTGGAAGTGAGTTTGGATATTCTATTAGATGAATATCACACTATTACCACACATCCACCATCGACTTGTAATTACCATGATATTCTTATGCATGTTATTTTGGAGTTGGGCATCATGCCATATTTTGCAAACTCTCTATGAATTCCTTCTTATCCCCTTCATGTGATCGAGTCTCTTTTCAATATAAAGATGAGTTTCTGATTTCCCCAACACTTTTGTACATGATTAAGGTTTGATGTAACAAGCTTTATTTGATCCAAACTTAATCAATCTTAAAAAAACTTGGATCACTTTGAGTTGGATCTTTGAGTTTGAGAACTAAACCTCTAAATTAAGGAGCTTTGAAGATTCACAATGAAGGTATTTTGCTCTTTGACTAAGGCCCATCTCCAAATATGACATCTAAATTTTTGCACTGACCTTGGATTATGGACTGAGGCTAGATTTTGAAATTCTAAATTAACAAGTATGCATTTCAAAATTGCATTTTGAACTTTGATTGAACTGAACTTGCAAGATACTTGTATGAACCACTGAACCTTTGAATGAACCTCTTAGGATAGATTATTAAACTTGCATGAGAAAATTGAACTATTTTGAACCACTTTGAACTAATTCAAACTTCAATTTGAAGTGGTTCAAAAACTCTGTACTTGAAGTTTTAAATTCTAGGTCCATATGTGTAACAAGAGGGGCTCTAACTATAGGGCCAATTTTGATAAAAAAATCAAAGAACTCTACTGATCTCTAGAAAGAATAGTGCCTTAACCATTGGGCAATAGAGTCAAAAAGAAGGGAAAATTGGGAGCTACTTGCAGAGTGGGCAGAGGGGAGTAGGGCAAAGCAAACATGCCAAAACACCTAAACTACCAGCAAGAACAAAGCTTGCACATTATTCCAATTACCACTATGCATAAAAAAACCTTATTTATAATATTTACAAAGGTAGGAAAAGAGCCTACCAAAGGAAACAAAGGAAAGAAGAAGTTATGCGAATCCATTTATAGGTTGGGAGAAGTCAGAACATCTTCAAATCAGCAATGTGTACCTCAATGGAACAGCTCCAAACCATTGCCTACTAATGACTCTTTCAACGCCAAACTTCAAACTAACAATGTACATGTATATGCTGATCCAACACTCTTTTTCAAAAATCCATAAGTAATCATAATGCTCATCTTCACCTAATAATTGATCTTTCACATTCATGAGGTTAGATTCCATTTCAACTTGAAAAACATGAAATGAAGAAACCTCACCAAAAGATGATGAAAAATACCAAAAAATGCTGACATGAAGGTTTAATTTTTGCACATGGTCATGGTCAATTTGCAACCCCAGAGATGCCTCATTCAACATAGGATCAACCTTTGGATATATGTTTTCTCCATTTCTTACAAGGAACCAACTATCATCAAACATGCCACAAATTCCATCCTTTTCTTTTTCCAAAATGCCATCACATGTTTCAGCATTTCTCCCACAATCCAAATCAGAAACACTATGCATAGATCGATGAAAAGAAAAATTATCAATAAGTGCTTCATTATGAGTTTGATTTGAAGAAATACCTTAGACTTCATTAAAGAAATGATCCAGCTTGAGTTATAACAAGAATGTTTTTATGATTTCATCTTCTTCATCGGGAATTGCATTCTCCAACACATCAGTTGAGTCACTGCTAGATTGAAATTTAGCTTCATATCTCTTTTTCTCAACCTAAAATTCAGTAGAGGTTTCTTCATCCAAAGGCATCTTTGTCTCATCTCTATGAAGAATTAAATTACCATCAAAAGGGCTGGTTTGAGAGAGATCTTCCAATTGAAGATATAACAACAAATTGTCAATGATTTCTTCTTGTTGATCAAGTGATGCTCTTCTCTATGCTTCAGCTGAATAGTTTACAAATTGAGTACTAACTTTAGAATCTTCATCATGAGAAAGAATCTTTTCATCATGCACTTTCACTTTGTCATAATTACATATTTCATCATCAAACTGAACAAATATTTGCATGGGCCGATTACTAGTTTTCAAGCATGAGGAATAATCTTCATTTCTCATGAGAATAGGAAGTTCATTTTTAGGCTACATGTTATTCTGAATCCTTTCATCAAGAAGAATTTTCAAAGAAAGATGGTCAATATCAAAGGTGAAAGATTGAAAATCTGGAGGTGAGTTGTCTATTTTCTCTCTAATAGGAACTTCTAAAATGAGATGACCACCAATATTCTCAAAACTGAAATTTTTATGATGTGGAGAAAAAGATTTAGATGCACCTCCATTAAAATTAGCATTACCTATAAGGTCTACTACTAAAATATCTTTAAAATGAAAAGATTGAAGGGTAAGATCTTTTTCAGCATTCACATTCAAAGAGCCAACACCTTCACAATTTCTTATGACATTCAAAGATTCATTTTCAGATACAACATCACTATAAAGCATTTCAATAGAGTCTTTAAGCAAAGAATTATCACCATGATCCTCTACTATAAAACTTTCTACATGAGACAAAGAAAAATCTTGAGACAAGATTTGGCCATTATTGCTTACCTTTTCTCCATTATTGGCACATAAATTCTCATCTATTGAAATTGGATCAACATGAGGCTGGAGTAATTCTGGCTATACTTCTTGGTCATTCATGAAAAGGAGATTGAGATACATGGGTGAAACTAAGATAATGGGAGGTTCATCATCATCTACCTCCAAATGCTTCTTCAACCTGGCCACCTTCCCTTCAAGTTCTTACAAGTCCTTTAGCTTGTGAAATCTTCCATAAAGGCCTTTCCATAGTAGCCAAGATCTTTTGTCATCTTCAAAGCTTATATTTTTTTGGATACCCTTGGAAATAATTTCTCTAAATCTATCCACAAAGTCATGTAACACTTTATCATCAATTTGAAAAAGTTATGGGAGAGAAGGCTCTGGCCTTGGTTTTCTCATGACTCTTATATCTAACATGGTCTTCGTATAGAATTTCCAATCTCCTAAACATAAAGATAATCATAAAGCTAAGGAAGAAAATGGTAGGAACTTAAACCTTTGCTTTAGGATACGCAGAAAAGTCACCAAAAATCTGTTAGTGAACAGATTGTCCTCCAAGAAAATGTGTGCAAATATAACCCTGAATGCCCAAGTGAGAGGACTAATCTTCACCAATAGTTGGATAGGTTATCATTGGATTGATAAACTTCCTATGAATTTTATTGGGTACAGATCCCCATGTAAGATACATAATAAATAAATTGTGGATGCTTTTGACCAGAAAGCACAAAAGTATTTCAAAAATCTACCTATAAGCACAAAGTAGATTCAAAAAGCTATAGAACTATAAGAAATTAAATGGTAAATGACAAAAACTCCATTCACCTCGACATGCTACAAAAGAAAAAATCAAAAAATGCATTTTCCATCTTTTTGAGAAAGTGCAAAAATAGAGCTATGAAGATGTCTTGCAATCTAAATATATATACAAGAAACAATGATAGTAAAAGCACATTTAGAGAAAACTAAAGTGACACAAAGTTCATAGTTAGTGGAAAGAGGAATGATCAAACTTAAAGTTTTGATAAACAATCAAATTTAAAGTCTCCCTTCCCTAAATCATAAAAGATGCAAAGACATTATTATGCATTTGCAATCACAATCACCATTACAAAAATTTGAAACTCCTCCTCTGTATTACATAAACAAATCACAACTCTCCTACTTTCTAACACATAGTTTAGAAAGAGAAAAGAAACCTTGGCTCTATTCCCTATAACCTCCACAAGAAAATGGCATAACTCTAAAAATTCCTCCCTTTACTATAGCCCATAGTCTACAACCTCTAAGAGAAAAGATGGAACCCCTTGCATTGCTACTACTAGCTTATTTATCCTATTCTTTTTCCTATAGTTTTTCAGCTTCATAAGTGATTCTTGGTAAGGTTGGTTATTAATACTTCCCGCTTCTTTATCTTGGAAATCTTCCCATACCCAATAGCCCTTTTTAAAAATATTATTATGATATGAAATTCACCTCTATAGTCTGCTCATATTCTCAATATTTGGTGACCTTTAATTAATGACATTGTATAGGAAACATCAAATAATCTTGAGGAGGTTATCGACATCTAGCTATACACCTATCCTTGATCTCTTGGAAAAGAAGAGGGTATGACATTTATGCAAACTTGACTATTGAAATTTTCTTACATCCTTATTTTTTATAATTTGCAATAAGATTTCATTGTCTGAGGAATATATCGGGTCTTTGAGTCATTATAGAGATCATCCTCATAAATTGGAATTGAGTCATTTTTGGATTGTCCCCTAACCTTTATCGAATTGAACCTTTTAATTTCAACATGAAAAGTGGATATATCTTTCCCAACTGTGCTTTACTTAAATGCACTTGCATGTCATGGGAGAGCTAATAAGAGGATTCACACTAGTACTTCTCCAAGATTCAGGCATGGACATTTTGGCAAACAATTTGTGAATACACCATCTAAAACCTGAGTCGGTGATGACCCTTTCTAAGGTGCTCAATCATTTTTTTTAGTATATTATGCATATTCCCTTACTGCCTAAATTTTTTTTTATAAAGGTTGTTCTTTACCTACATGATGTGAGGAATCAATCTTCTTGACAAGGATGAAGAATGAATGCAAGTCTTTAGGAAAGTTTTACGTTTTGGTTTCCTTAGGTGACTACCATTGGTTTTTAAAACAATTCTTTCCAACTCTTCCCTTGTTGCTTCAACATAAATAACATTGCACCTGCCTTTTATAAGTCTTCATGACATTCTACTTTTTTGTAGAATAGCTCAACTTATGAGACTATAGTAAGAAGAAACAACATAAAATCAACAACATATTGCCACAAAGATGTAGGTCTTAGTTTAGAAAGTTCCTTTCATAGCAAGCCAAAACTAACTCGAGGACCACCTCATGGATCTAGACCTTTTGAATTGGGCTCTTCTACCATGAAAAAATTATATTTATTACCAACAACTTCCCTCTGGCCTCTTAAATTTCCTATATATAGAACTCCCTCATCAAGATCACCAAAAGGTTTTGCTCCAGTAACCCAAAAGGTAGTATAACCAAAAATATTTTCCTTTATCAATTTCACATCTGTGGGATCTACTTTCTCAAAGCCAAGGAGCTCCATCAACTTGAATGAATCAACTTGAATTTTTTATTATTGTTGAACCCAAAAACACTACCACAGAGATAGATCTCTTTCCCAATTTGGTAGTCCATGCACAATTTCCCCTCAAAGGGTCAACTATCTATATATCATTTTGGGTCTTTGAGTATCTCCACCCAATATCATTTCATGCATTCCCATCTTCAATTACTGGATCCATAAGAAGAAGAACTTATTTTCCCATTTGGGTAGTGTATGTTCAAAGGTCTATGGTAATTTATGATCAACTTGATGTGAACATTTGTTATTACCAATATAACTAGGTCATTTTAGTATGATTCTAAATCCTTAGTTTGACTCATCACCATGGCTAATGATTTAGCAAGTGTGAAAACTTCATTTTTCACTTCATAATAACTTGGAAGTGATTTTGGATATTCTATTAGATGATTATCACACTATTAACACACATCCACCATTGACTTGTAATTACCATGATATTGTTATGCATGTTATTTGGGAGTTTGGCATCGTGCCATATTTTGCAAACTTTCTGCAACTTCCTTCTTACCCCCTTCATGTGCTTGGGTCTCTTTCCAATATAAATATGGGTTTCAAATTTTCCCCAATTCTTTTGTGCATGATTAAGGTTTGGTGAAATTCACTTTATTTGATCCAAACTTAATTAATCTTAAAAAAGCTTGGATCACTTTGAGTTGGATCTTTGAGTTTGAACATTGAACCTCTGAATTAAGGAGCTTTGAAGATTCACCATGAAGGTATTTTACTCTTTAACTCAAGTGCATCTCCAAATATGACCTCTAAATGTTTTTACTAACCTTGGATTATGGACTGAGGCTAGATTTTGAATTTTTGAATTAACAAGTTTGTATTTCAAAATTGCTTTTTGAACTTTGATTGAACTGAACCTGCAAGATACTCATATGAACCACTGAACCTTTGAATGAACCTCTCATAATAGATTATTAAACTTGCATGAGAAAATTGAACTATTTTGAACCACTTTGAACCACTTTGAAATTCAATTTGAAGTGGTCCAAAAACTTTGCACTTGAATTTTTAAATTCTAGGTCCATATGTGTACCAATAGGGGCTCTAACTTCAAGGCTGATTTTGATACAAAATCAAAGAACTCTAGTGATCTCAAGGAAAAGAATAGTGCCTTAACCATTGGGCAATAGAGTCAACAAGAAGGAAAAATTGGGAGCTACTTACAGAGAGGGCAGAGGGGAGCAGGGCAAAGAAAACATGCCAAAACACCTAAATTACCAACAAGCATGAAGCTTGCACATTATTCCAATTGCCACTACGCACAACAAAACCTTATTTACAATATTTACAAAGGTAGGAAAAGAACCTACCAAAGGATCTAGAGGAAAGAAGAAGTTATGAGAATCCATTTACTAGTTGGGAGAAGTAGGAACCTCTCCAAATCAAGATTGTGTACCTCAATCGAATAGGTCCAAACCATTGCCTGCTAACAACTCTTTCAATGCCAAACTTAAAACTAAAAACATATATGCATATGCTGATCCAACACTCTTTTTCAAAAATCCATAACTCATCATAGAACTCATCTTCACCTAATAATTGATCTTTCACATTCACAAGGTTAGATTCCACATCAACTTGAAAAACATGAAATGAAGAAACCTCACCAAAAGATGATGCATGATACTTGGAAATGCTAACATGAAGGTTCAATTTTTGCACATGGTCATGGTCAATTTGCAACCCTAGAGATGCCTCATTCAACATAGGATCAACCTTTGGATATATGTTTTCTCCATTTCTTACCAGGAACCAGCTATCATCAAACATGCCACAAATTCCATCCTTTTCTTTTTCCAAAATGCCATCACATGTTTCAGCATTTCTCTCACAATCCAAATCAGCAACACTATGCATAGATGGATGAAAAGAAAAATTGTCAATAAGTGCTTCATTATGAGTCTAATTTAAACAAATACCTGAGACATCGTCAAAGAAATGATTCAACTTGAGTAATAACAAGAATGTGTCTACGATTTCATCTTCTTCATCCAGAATTGCATTCTCCAACACATCAATTGAGTCATTGCTAGATTGAAAGTTAGCTTCATATCTCTTTGATTCAACCTAAAATTCGGTAGAGGTTTCTTCATCCAAAGACACCTTTGTCTAATCTCTATGAAGAATTGAATTACCATCAAAAGTGCTGGTTTGAGAGAGATCTTTCGGTTGAAGATATAACAAGAATTTGGCAATGATTTCTTCTTTTTGATCAAGTGATGTTCCTCTCCACACTTCAGCTAAATAGTTTACAAATTGAGTACTAATTTCAGCATCTTCATCATGAGAAAGAAGCTTTTCTTCACGCACTTTCACTTTTTCATAATTACATATTTCATCATCAAACTAAACAAATATTTGCATGGGTCAATTACTAGTTTTCAAACGTGAGGAATAATCTTCATTTTTCATGAGAATAGGAAGTTCATTTTTAGGCTACATGTGATTATAAATCCTTTCATCAAGAATAATTTTCAAAGAAAGATGGTCAATATCAAAGGTGAAAGATTGAAAATCCAGAGGCAAGTTGTCTACTTTCTCACTAATAGGAACTTTTGACATGAGATGACCACCAATATTCTCAAAACTGAAATTTTCAAGATGTGGAGAAAAAGATTTAGATGCACCTCCATTAAAATCAGCATTACGTATAAGGTCTGCTGCTACAATATCTTTAGAATGAAAAGATTCAAGGTTAAGATCTTTTTCAGCATTCACATTCAAAGAGCCAACACCTTCACAATTTCTCGTGACATTCAAAGATTCATTTTCAGACACAACATCACTAGAAAGAATTTCAATAAAGTCTTCAAGCAAAGAACGATCACCATGATCCTCTACTGTAAAAATTTCTACATGATAAAAAGAAAGATCTTGAGACAAGATTTGGCCATTATTGCTTACCCTTTCTCCATTGTTGGCACATAAATTCTCATCCATTGAAATTGGATCGGCATGAGGCTGGAGTAATTCTGGTTGTACTTCTTGGTCATTCATGAGAAGGAGATTGAGATACATGGGTGAAACTAAGATAATGGGAGTTTCATCATCATCTACCTCCAGATGCTTCTTCAACCTAGCCACATTCCCTTCAAGTTCTTGCAAGTCCTTCAGCTTGTGAAATCTTTTGCAAAGGCCTTTCCATAGTAGCCAAGATCTTGCGTCATCTTCAAAGCTTATTTTTTTAGGATACCCTTGGAAATACTTTCTCTAAATCTATCCACAAAGCCATGTAACAATTTATCATCAATTTGAAAAAGTTCTAGGAGAGAAAGCTATGGCCTTGGTTTTCTCATGGCTCCTATTCCAGCATGGTCTTCATATAGAGTTGTCAATCTCCTACACATAGAGATAATCATAAAGTTACATATGGATACATGACATGAAATAAAGATACGTAACATTTAATCGATTTCATAAATGCTAGAGGATCGAGATTGATAGATATGGTTGATCATAACAACATTGACGAACACTGTCACTATTATTAAAATGGTTTATAATGCCATGAACCAACATTGAAAGACTCAAAAATTTTGAAGATTTAATGACATAAATGATAGTTTGACCTACCACTGAGAGCCATGACAGTACTAAGGTCAGATTGATAAGATTTGATAAATTGATAGGTTTTCAAGGCATTGAAAGCCACAAAAATACCTAGGATTAGAAAAATGATGATTGATTTGGGATGTTTGATATGTTTCATGATGATTAGGACTGAATTTGGGTGATTTTGGGTTGATTTGGGGTGATTTTGAGTTGATATGAAATGGTTTTGAAATGACATGCAAATTATGTGAAAGAGGATATGAATGATGATAGATACTATTGAGATATGATCAAGCTGGCCAAAAGATCACAATTAGTAGAATGAGAAAATGGGATGAATTAGTATGAGGAAGTGATGAAATCATAGATGCAAACCATTTGTGAGCATCTACAAAAGATAAATGAGACCTATCTTCCTGAAGATTATGAGATTCAAATTCACAAGTAGAGGTAGAATCTTAGGTAGAAGGATTTGATGTGGCTACCTACACTAAGGAGTTTCAAAAGTTATATATAAGGTCAAGGGTACACAAGGAAAAGAGCATTAAGGTGTCTAGGTACTTAAATGGACTTAAGTGGTCTATGCAAGATGAGTTGAGCTTGTTTAGTCTCATCACATTATAAATTTGTTTTCAAATGGCTAGGAAAGTGGAAGATAAATTGAGGAAGAAAGGGGACTCAATATCTAAAACAAAAGGTAGAGGTAAAGACTTGAGAGGTGGCTTAAGAGGAGATTCTAGTAGAAGGACTAATGAGAAGAGAGGATATGGAGATTCCAAACAGAATGAGTAGACCAATGAGACTAGTCAAAGGGGAGGCTCTAGTAGAGGAAGAGGATCCAATAATGGTGGTAGAGGTATATATGGGAACAATAGTAGAGGCTCACACTTAAGCAATATGAAGGTTTACAACTATGAAAAGTTGGGGCATCCTATCTACAAATGTCCAAGAAAGGCATCATCATCCTATGGGGAGAACAAGATCACTTAGATCCAAGAGGAAGATAGTTAGAAGATAGGAGGATTGGATCTTGATAGAATCTCATAATGACAAGAGGATTGGTTAAGAAGCCAGTAAAGGAGGAACCCAAGCAAAGAAGAGCACTATTCAGAACTACCTACAAGATACTAGGTAAGGTATGCAAGGTAATCATAGATTCAAGGTCTAAAGACAATGTATTGTCAGAGGAAGGAGTACAAAAGCTTTCTTTAACACAGATTCTCCATGTGTGTCCTTATAGGGTGACTTGGTTGAACAAGGGGCATAATATACTAGTGAATGAATGAGTATGGGAAGACATCACTATTGGTAAGTATCAAGAAAACATCCTATATGATGTGCTTCCCATGAATGTTTTCCATACACTATTAGGAAGGCCTTGGTAGTATGATAGGGAGGCAATGCATCATGGTAAGGAGAAAAAGTACTCTTTCAAGAAGGATGGAGTCACCTAAAGGATACAATCCATAGTGGAAGAAGATAAGGTGGAGAAAGCCACTACCAAGAAATTATTGATTAGTGGGAAAGAGTTCCTTAAGGACTCAAAGGAAGGTAAAGGAGTAGGATATTCCATAATGTTGAAGCCTAAGAAGGAAAAGACATCAACACAAGCATCTATACTTGCAAAGGTACAAAACCTATTGGATCTATTCTTTGTGATGGAGAACCACCAACATTACCCCCAAAAAGAGTGATAAGTCATAATATTGACTTCATACTAGGAGCATCATTACTAAACAAATATTTTTGCAAGATGGCTGTAGAGCATAACAAAGAGATAGAAAGACACAACCAAGAGTTTATTTATTAGGAGTTGATTAGGAAGAGCATCAATCCATGTGTAGTACTAGTTTTCCTAGCACCTAAAAATGGAGTTAAGTGGAGAATGTGTATTTATTCTAGGGAAATCAATAAAATCACAATTAGGTATAGATTTCCTATTCCTAGGAGAGAGGATCTAATGAACTATCTAGGAGGGGCTTGATACTTTTCCAAAATTGATCTCAAGAGTGGCTATTATTATATTAGGATGAAGGAAGGTGATGAATTGATTTTTTCATTTAAGACTATTGAAGGATTCTATGAGTGGTTGGTAATTCCATTTGACCTTACCAATGCACCAAGAACCTTCATAAGAGTCATGAATGAGGTCTTCAAAAACTACATAGGAGTTTTTGTTTTTGTGTACCTAGATGACATCCTCATCTTCAACATGACAAAGGAGGAGAAAATGAAGCACCTAAAAATGGTGTCGAGGAAGCTTCAAGAGGAAAAGTTGACAGTAAACCTTGAGAAGAATGAGTTCATGAAGGAGGAGCTACTATATTTAGGTTTTTTAGTATCCTAAGGTAGTCTAAAAATGGACAAGGATAAGAAAGAGGTAATCTTAAGTTGGCCTACTCCTAGACTTTCTACTGAGGTCAGAAGTTTTCATGGCTTAGCATAGTTCTATAGGAAGTTTGTGAGGAGGTCTAGTGAGATTTGTGCACCAATGAATGAAACCATCATAGGAAGTACAAAGATCAAGCTCACATGGACTAAGATAAAAAAATGAAAGTTTTGAATTATTGAAGAAAGAAGTGGCAACTCAACCAATATTATTTTTACCTAGTAGAGTGTGATGCTAGTAACATAATAGTTAGGTTAGGTTTAAGACAAGAGGGTAGGCCAATAGCATTTTTTAGTGAGAGGCTTAATGAAGCCAAGACAAGGTATTCAACATGTAAATTGGAGCTTATGCACTTGTTCAAGCTCTTAAGAAGTGGAGGCATTACCTATTTCCTAAGAAGTTTGTTGTCTTCATAGAAAACCAAGCCTTAAGCTATATCAACTCATAGGAGAAACTAAGTTTGAGGCACATCAAATAGATGGAGTTATTGTAGTCCTACACTTTCACCATAAAGCATAAGAAGGGCACCAATAATAAGGTGGAGGATTCTTTGAGCAAGAGGTTGCTGATAGTACAAGAGGCTAAGTTCTAGAGCATAAGATTGGAAGGATTCAAGGACCTATATGAGGAGGGAACTAATTTTTCAAAGTCCTACAAGGTATGTACTAACTTCAAAAATTGTTTCCATTATGACTTAATATACTTTTGCAAAATGGGTTATTGTTCAAGGGTCAAAATTTGTGCATCCCAAGGGGACCTATGAGGGGAAATCTCATACAAGAGAAGCACAATGGGAGCATTAGTTGCCACTTTGGCCTTAATGAGACCTTAGACCTTGTGGAAAGGCTCTACCACTAGCCCAAGATGTAAAGGGATGTAAGGAGACATGTGAAGCAATGTGGAATATGTCAGAATGGAAAGAGCACTACATCCAATGCAGGACTTTATCAACCACTACCCATTCCTAATAGGCCTTGGGATTATATCAGCATGGAGTTCATAGTGGGATTACCCTAGACTAGGATCATAGGGCTAGATAGTGTCTTTGTGGTGGTAGACAGATTTAGCAAAATGGGCCATTTCATCCCATGAAAAAGTCTACATAATGCAAGCAATATAGTTAATCTTTTCTTTGAGGAGGTGGTCAAAATAAATTTTTTTACCAAGGAGCATAGTTGTTGATAGAGATGTCAAATCTATGGGGTGCTTTTGGAAGACCCTATAGAAGAGGCTAGGAATAAACCTAGCTCATATTTCTACCTACCATCCCCAAATAGATGGATAGACAAAGGTCATCAATAGGGTCCTAGCACACCTATTAAGATGTCTTACCAAGGAGTATGGACAGAGTTAGGAACAAGTCACACCTTAGGAAGAATTTTCCTAAAATGATAGCAAGAATAGGAAAACAAAGTTAATCCCATTTCAAGTGGTGTATGGCACCCATCCAAGGGAGAAAATTGAGCTAAGAGACCTACTAGATACTAACAACATCAATGGGAATGCTGATGACTTTGTTCAGTCTATGAAGGAGGTGCATGATCAGGTTAAGCAAACCTTGATGTAGAAAAATTAGAAATTGAAGGAGAAGAAGGATGAGGGGAGAAGGGAACTGCAATTTCAAGTATGAGACTTGGTGATGGTCTATTTGAAGAAAGATGGGTTATAGAAAGGCATCCCTAGTATATTACAGATGAATAGGATTGGGTCTTGCATAATACTAGCAAAGTATGGACCCAAATCCTACAAAGTAGACTTACCCAAAGAAATGTCTATCTCTCCCATCTTCAATTTCAAAGACTTAACACTTTAGAAAATTCTATTGGTGGATGAAGTAGAGTATTAGGAAGAACTAAGAAAGGATATCTCAGACCTATAGGTACCTAAAAGGAAGCAACCATAGGTGCAGAGGATTTTGGATTCTAAGGTGGAAAAGAGTACAAGGAACAAGGTTTATAAGGAACATCTAGTGAAATAGATGGGTAAACCTAAATTTTAGGCCACTTGGATTTTTTAGAGTAATTTCAAGAAGTATGGCATAAACAAGGAGTTCCTCTCCACAAGTACCTTAGGATTCTTCTTGTAGGGGAAGAATGATATAGGAGCACCTAGGGTAAGGTAAAACCCTACCTCAAGTTTTGGTTTGTAAATGGTCTAACCAACCATTGAGTGAATAAGGACTCAATATAAAGTTCCAAGATAGGTTTTAGGAGGTATGGTTAGGTAGGAATGAGTGTGAAGACCAATTAAGTCCTAATAGGCAAAAATTGCTCAATAAGGAAAAAGATGGAAAAATTCATTAATAGGGGAAATAATTGTTTAGAATAGGTTCTTATGTGTTTTAGTTTCTTTTTATGGGGCTAGAAAACAAACTGGTCAAGCTTGAAGGCTTAACTTGCGAAATTGCAACTGTCAAACTTGCTCATTGACAACTTCACAATTTTTGCAAAATTACAATAGTAACTTTTGCACAATTTTGGAAAAAGGGAAACATGGGTAGTTATGGCTTGAAAAAAATGCCAAGATGGAACCTATTTAAACACCTTCCAACTCATTTCCAAGGGTTAGGCATGAATTTTTATGGAGAACACCTATATGTGGAGCATTTTGTGATCAGAAAATGTAATTTGAAGGATTGAGAAAAGAAGTTGGACTAAATAGCTTAGTGTTTTGGATGGAGTAGTGTCTTCATTTCATGTGTTGATTCTATGCATACTTTTTTTTTTAATCTCAAGCATTCATTTAATAAGCTTTTGAAAATTAATTAGTTTTTACATTCATGTCCAATTTTGTGTATCATCAATAAACGTGGCTAAGTCTTGACTTAACATGGTTGAAAATCCATGACCTTTGAGAATCAATAAATGGCCTTCATACACTATGTAAATACTAGTTTTGTATTTTTTGGTAGTCAAGAATCTAATTTTACAAGTGAGCCCTAGGTAAGCAAGAAAGACTTTCCAAGGTACAATGAAGGCTTATAAGTGAGTTTGAATAGAACACTAAATTGGCACATGTTAATCTTGAATGGGAAATGGTAGAATATGGTTTTAAATGTCCTTAGACTAGAGTAGAATTTCTAATACAAATTTTTGAGAATTTGGTAAAATTTTGGTTTCCATTTCCCATAAAACCCTTAAAATAGGGGCAAAGTAGAATCATATAGTATAGACACCATGGGGGCCTAAGACCTAGAAAATATTCAATCTTAGGTCATTAGGAATAAAAGTCTTGAAGATAAAAAAAAGCCTTATTAATATATTTTTTGAGTTAATGAGGGTTCCTTGTTTCTATGAGGGCTAATAGGGAATCTTTGAGCTACAAGGGCAAATAGGGAAAGATGGGCTTGTAGTTGTGTGAAACTTAATATGATGATGAAGAATGGTATGTAATGTGTCAAGAACCTCATATGAGTAGTAATAACTTGGTTTTCACCTACTAGTGACACTTGGGGAATATTTGGCATATAGAGCCAAAAGTTTCTCAATTGGTGACTTGGAGTTAGAGGATGAAAACTTGAATTGATAGGAGAGTTTCTTGGTGAAAGGGGATTGTGGAGAAGTCATCTATTCTAGGGTTTGTAAAAGAATCCCTAAGTAGGATAAGAGTAACCTTGGTATAGAAAGAAGTCTCTAAAGTGAAGAAGATCCCAATCATTATAATAGAACCATGATAAGATAATGAATTATTTCACAATCATGATAGCACTATATGCTCATAGTCTATAGAAAATTTCACACTTATGACTTAAGGACTTGTGCACTTACAAATCTCATCATTAGAATGTCCTCTACCACTATGTGACTTCATTTATCTAGATTATATCTTTGTTACGAGACATAATATTATCATAAGAAATTGCTTTATAGGTGCTCTGTTTCTACACCGCTCTCTATAAATCATGTATAACTCCTATATCTCTTTGACTTAGATTATGATCACTTAACCTTTTCATTTGGACACTATGAGGAAAATTTCATTAAATTCTTGTCATCTTATTGTCAAACCTCTATCTGTATGACCATGATCTTTGTATGTTATTCTACCAGTCTTTAGATAATTACTATTATGTTGACATCAATGATACACACAGTCATGAAATCAACATGTCAATACTACCACATGCTCTACATTTCTTAGGATACTCTACAATTGTTCATTCTACAACTTCAATTCAGTTATCTCAATGTCCTTGACATTTAACTCATAGTTTGCATTCATCATTTAACTTAGAGTATCAAATTGCATGTTAGCAATTTTGGTTAGCTCCGTTGACTTTTCTTCTAGTCTGTTGGCTAGAATTTTTATTTTTTCTTCAATCATGGCTTTGTCTTCTATATCTTTCATCTTTTGTTCAACCACTTCACATAGTAATATGGCTTGTGATTCTTGCTCTAATTTGAGATTTTTTATTTCCTCAGCTTAAAATCTATTATTTTCCATTAGATCTACAATTGCTACATCAAATTCATTAGAGTCTCCATCTACAAATAGCTTAGTAGTGTCAATCTCTTTGTATTGTGTATCATTCTTTGCAATGGAAATTTCTTTCCTTCTCTTCAAGGATTTCTTTGGTTCCTCTCTTGCTTTATTTAGTTAATGTAGTTGTCGATGTTTGAAAATGCCAAAGGGTTTCCAATTACCTCAATGAGAATATGACACATCTAGGGGCAACTAACTCCCATTTTCAACATGTCATTTTAGACACTGGGCCAACTATAAGGCATGACCCTTCTTCTACTTTAGGTTCTGCTAAACCTAGGTAGGTAGACCTCAGATTCAATTGATACCATACCTATGTAAAACCTATCCCTAAATCTATTAAGTAGATGAAAACCCTTATATCTCCTAGTAACTCATGAAATAACATCAATCTACAATAGATAAATTTAGATCTATGAATCTCAGAAGCTGAGTGAGGGTTAATTTCTTTTCAGCCCACTACAAGACATGAAAAAATGAATTTATTTGAATAAAATATTTTGGGCAAATGCCATTCATATCAGCTTGCATTTTATTTAGTGATCAGTGCCTTATCCATTGAGACATAGAGTCATTACCAGCAAGATGACCTAACTAGATTGCATTGCAATCAAGTTTATCAACTAAAATCCCCTAATCCCATACTTATGCAATATCCCCTTCATACATCTAGAAACCCTATCAAAACACTAAAGCATTTACCTAATTCTTTAAGTCAGAAGCAACAACAGATCTGATAAACAACTCATCCAAGCTGCCTTAAATCAAATGAACCTTATCCATTTAATCACAAAGTTAATGACATATAAAGAATTAGGAGACAGAACAAGGAAACTTACATAATTCTAAAATCCCTTTTTATATTCATCTATGGAAAGACTAAATACATGAACTGGTAAAACTAAATGAAACTCAAGATACTTCACATAATCTAACATCAATTTCCAATATCTTAGAAAGACAATAAATGACATGAAATGAAAATCTGCACATAAATAGGTGTGTGGCCTTCACTGCTAGAGCTCAGCTCAATAGACAGGAAGCAAAACCATCAACAACCCCTAGTTTCAAAAGTAGAACTAGAACCCTACTGGTATTACCTAGAGCAAATTGCCAACAACCTTACAAAAGAGAAGAAGGAAGAAAGATATAGGAAGGAAGCAATTCTTGGATTGAATCTACAACTGACATGTGTGCCCTTAGAATTCCTTCCCAAGAAGACCAAAAGCCTCTCTCTACCTTCTCTCTATAACTAAAAATCAAATCCCATCATTCTGGCTCTATAAGGCATAAAGAATCTTAGATATTTGGTTCATCATCATAGCCACTTTTGATGCCAGATTTTAAATCATGGTTAAGCCAAAAAATAGTTAAAAGGCCTCCAAAATGCAATACAATCCTCTCAATTTCATTTTTCCCACATTCTGGCTTCAAATAGTCTTCAAAACTACCCTCTAACCAATTCTGATGACCAATGTTGAAATCTACTCATTTTGTTGAGAATGCCCCAAAATTCACAAATTGGCTTATAGCTCAAACTGGTGAGCACCTGTGCAAAAATTGACCTCATATTTGGAAATTTCATCTCGTTCTAGTCCCAGTGGTATGTTGAAGTGCCAATTTTCAACAAAATTTGCCCCAGATATGGCCCTCTGAAGTTCAAGGCTCTGCTCATGGCTTTCAAAGCAATAAAATTGAAAAAAATTATCCCTTTTCAAAAGTCAAGCTATAGAATAAATCCTCAGTTGGATTAAAAAAAATTCCTGACTTGCATGTACTTTTGAGAAGGAAAATAAATTTTTAATATCAAACCTTAAAAATTTCTTGCTTTTTCAATCTAGGTCAAACTTTGTTGATCGACCTCACCACGTGTCATCTTCTGATTGGCTCAAACCTGACAAGCACCATGTGTCACATTCTGACTGGCCATCCACATTAGCACCATGTGTCATCGCCACCTTAACACTCGCTATGTCACCATGTTATAATGTGAGCAAATTTTTCTTGGTGACATAGTGATGACCCTCTGTTCTGCCACGTGGCATGATTTGGTGCGCCTCTAAAACTTGCTTGCCACATCTCTGCCTGCTTCAGATTGTATGCCATGTGGCACCTTGTGATTGGTTTGACAATCACCAAATCATCTCCACATGAAATCTATTACCATCCTACCAAATTTTAGGTTTTTCAATGATTTGTTATGTTCCTAGCTGAAAAACCTAGGGTTTTTCAGCTAGTGACATAGCGACTAGCCAGATTTTGATTTTTCTAGTCGCTTGGGACTTGCTGACATCATCTTATTTGACATGTATTTTCATTTAAAAGTTTTCTGCCAACTATGTCCACTTGGCTGGCCATAGGCCCCACCTTGCACTTTGAGGCTTCCAAAAACCCCTGATTCTAATTCATTATTAGAGGAAGTGTTGTGTAGTATTTAAATACTATAGTGTTTACTTGTCTTCCACATGTGTGATATTGCTCAAAATCTTTGCAACCCCTCTCTGCACTGGAAACTCCTCTATGTGAGCTCACTGTTCTTTGAAGGCATGGGTAGCTAGTTTTAGAGGCATGGGATGACTCTTATTTTAACTCCCCCTGCCCTGGGCATCTTCTTTTCTATGTGAGCTTGTTTATCTTCACATCGATTGCCTCCCCTACTTCAACGTGCAGCTCTCCAGTCTTCAACTGCAAACAATACATGTGGGTCTGCAACTTCATTTTTTGCTATGGGTGACATGTTGACTTCAAACATTGGTTTTCCTTATAAAAAAAAAATGTGGATGCATCCTCTATCTGTTGTGACTTCTACCTCTTCTTGCACTATCTAGCTTCTATGACTAATTCTATCTATGAATTCTCCTCACTGCCTATTTGGCACTGACCTCTACAATGTGGAACCTCTGTTCCTTTGTTTCTTGTCTCCATTCTTTAATTTTATATGCATCTTCAAAACCTGCTATCTTCCTTTGCTTGGTGTAGATCTCTGCTACATTTTAAATTGCATGGAGCTTTGTAATGATGTGTACTTTGCCTTGTAATTGTGTTAGCTACTCCTCCTTTTATGTCTTTATTTTGTCTTTTGCATGATATCTCTGAAGATGCCTCCTTTCATGTGAATCAAGCTCCTTGTTCTTTAAGAATTGAGGGTCCCTTTATTCCATACGAGTTAAGTTGTTCCTTCTCTTCTTTAGCATGTGGTCTGCTCTTTAGTGGCAATGCTTTCTTTCCTTTTTGAGCATGTCTTTTTTGAAATGCATGGGGACTTCCTTCATCTTTAGCACTGACTGTATTTTTAAAATGCTCCTTTTGAAGAAATAGTGTGGGTTTGCTTCATGTATGTTGCCATGGCCTTCATACATGTGGATTTCTTATGATTTGCAAACAAAAACTTCTCCTTTTTACTTGGACGACTGCTCTGTTATGCATGCTAATTTCCTTTCAGTAGTGCCTTATACTTTGCATGGATTTTCATAACAGTCTTGTGCCCTGTTCTCTCTGACATGGCATGGAGCTGGGACTTTCTTAAGTGAGCACCTTTTCTCATCGACCCTGCCCCTACTACTTACATGGACTCCTTATTTGCTACCTTCAAACTACAAGTGGGAAGCTCTACTTTTCTTTGCATTGTATGTTTGCAAGGTTTGCTTTTGACTGACGATGCACTACAATATGCATTGATACTGCTTTACTCAGGGAAGTGTGTTGTCTCTAAATGAATTCTAACATAATATGACTTCTTCTTCAATAAGGTGGCATCCTCTTCTTTATTGGTTGCACAAAAAAGGCTTCATTCTCCCTTTTTATCCACCCCCTACTCTCCAACTACTACCTAGTAATGACCATTGCTCCATTTATATCCTGATCAAACAAGTTGGCAAGATGCAACTCCAGAGAAATTGCATGATTCATAGCACTTCCTTTCTTTGACAATGGCTTATCATGTCATGGACATTCTTTCCTTGAGTCTTAATCATGTATTCTTAATTGAGACAACACTTTGATTTCAACCAAATATCTATAATCTTAAAAAGGCACAAGTGTGGATTTATACTTCCTCTTTGTTAATCTTCAGAGAGGACCAGTAGAGATATGATGGTTCAAACAAGATCTTTCAACATACCTCTACATTCTCAAGAATAGATGAACAACTATTCTCCTCTAGAATATTCTAATTCAAAATCTTGAAATGCCATTGAACAAATTACTTTGCCCTTTTCTTCCAACGTTTGTCCCTTCAATTGAATTTGTAGTAGGTGAGAGAACTAGAAATGTTTTTGATGTTCCCTTGGACTCCTCTTCAAATGCAACCAATGAAAATTTGCAAACATTGTTTCTTTCAATTGAGTTTTGTCTTGTTCGGCCAAGTAGAAAGAAAATAGTACCTCCAGGGACTTATCCTCAAAAGATGTCCTAATCACCTCTGCCATTGGTTCGATTGACCTTTCTAACAACCTCACTCTGAAACATGACATTATGAAGAGCTTTAGTTAAATTATTTGCCATTGCTGATACATCATAATCCTTATCATAAAATTTATCATCATTGTCCAAACTCCTCTCTTGGATTGTACTGGGACAATCATATGCCCATTGAAAGACATTCTCCTGTGGATTTTAACTTTCAATGCACTTTATGCACATGATCACCCATCGTCAGTGCACCCTTTCTTGCACTCAACACCACTATCCTTTCTCACTTTTTAACAATGACATTTTAATAAAATAAATTCATTATAAACCATTTTAGTCACTTTGAGAATTCCATGATGCCTTATCAATCAGGTGGAATTTAGCTAGGCCCCAAGGCGGGTTTGCCTAAAAAAAATTTGTTTCCAAACATCTAACTTTGCATAATGATCTTCAGAACATCTTGAACTAATTAAAATAAAATGTGACCATTGAACAATAATTTATGAGTCATTTTACCACTTATCGACAAACTATCAATTTAGTGCTAGAGGGTCCTTTGACTGGCCTTAAAAACTAACCCAAACCTCTGACCGAGCTCTGAAAACTGGTACACTGATTTTGTGTTATGCATACTTGCATCTCATTGAATCTTGTCTCATGAAGAATTTGGAATCAAATGATATTTGCTATCAAAGTTGACCTCTCAGAACTGCCTGCAACAAAACATGTTAGAAAACAATAAACTGGGTTTGGAATCAGCTTCAAAGACTGGGTGAACTGACACTTGGGGAGATGAAACTTAGGGCATTGGTTTACTATCATGAGGAAATTATGAATCTATATTCTAGGCTCATGATAGATAATAGGACACAAATGGTGAGTGGTCAAAGTGGGCTACTCAGATTTTTCAGACTAGAAACATTGGCATAATTATTTTTTTTGCAAATGGAATTGACCTGGAAAAGTGTGCAAATGGATCCGTCATGACTTGCAAATGGACACACTTGGAGTATTTTTAGAGGAAAACACAGAGGTATAATCCATTTGATCCCACCAATCATGGGTTTCAAGTTATGACATCACGAATAGGGGTTTCAACCAATCTGCACTTTATGATACGAGTAAAAAGATAGAAATTGTGTTTGGAATCATGTTTGAAAACTAATCAAACAGATTCGTCATGAGCTGAAACTTGAAACATAACAAATATTTGACATCTACAATACAAAAAAAAAGGAAATTTATAATTTTGGTCAACTAGTCAAAATTTATAGCACGTCAAACAGGGCTTCCCAGAATTTTGAACTAATTTTATCAGCATGACAATATAAAATGACCAAATTTGAGGGATTCAAAACCTAGTCAAACAGACTCGAAACAACTCAAAATCTGAAATGTAGGTTTGGATATGGACATTAGACACTCCCAAAGTGGTGAATCACAAAACATTTTTGGGTGCATGATATTCAGTTGCAAACACAGCTTCCTGTCGCTGTTTGACACTTAGGGTAAAATGCAGATCTAGTAAATGCTCAAAACAACACTTCACAGAATGACTCAGAAAACCAATTTAACTTTATGGAATAGGTAGATGCACTAAAATGGAAGGTGTTAGAAGCATTAAAAACCTCTTAGGCCTCAGACTAATAGCCGGGTATGTATGCATTTAAAAATGTTTATAGGGCTCAATTTTCTTAATAGTGCTCAAAATTTGGACTACAATTTTGAGTGCCAACAGTAGTATAAGATGTATTTCAATCTCTTTGATCCAGGTGGATCTAGAGAACTTGAAAATTTTGCAGTCTCAAACTCTCTCAAAAATGACATCATTCCAAAGATTAAAAAAAAAATTAGACCCGACATAACTTGGAATGAGTCAAAAGGATCTCATATGCAGAAGTTATGGTCAGTCAAAGGTTTGGTGAAATCGACAAATCAGAGGGCTCAGAAAAAGGTAAAAAAAATAAAGTCATGGAAAATGGTCAATATTGGTATCATTGTGAAGAGTTTTTTAAGAGCTTTCCAACGGTGTTTATTTCATCAAAATACGAGATAAAATGTGGAAGATATTGTAGAACTACTCTTACCTTAGAAAAAGGAGCTCCTTATGTTCAAGTGCCCCTATTTTTGTGGGTTTATATTTTCTAACAAATTAGCCACAAACTTTTTTTTTTTTTTTTAAATGTTGTTTACCATCTCTATTTTAAAGGGTTGGATTATGAACCCCTATAAAATAGAAAGCTTTATTCTTTGCTATAATTAAGGAAACAAATCCTTAAAATATTAAATCTATTTCTAAGGTAGCTAATCAAATATTAAAATGATTTATTATTGTTGTAGATAAATCTGAGAAGGATTTCATGATCTACTTATAAATCATTTGTTCCTTGGAAATTATATTATTTTGTAAGGATTTGTTGTAATGGAGGGATTTTTGTGTAAAAATGGAAGATTTGTCAAATATTATGGTTTTAACCATAATAGGAAAATAAGCTTGTATAAAAGGGGGTTATTTCTCTCTTTCAAGGAAAATGAAGTATTAGAGAATTTATGTAAATTCTTGGGGAGAAATTTTGTAATTCTTGGGAGGGGAATTAGTTTGTGGCAAGAAAAATAATAGTCTTGGAGAATTTTTGCAGGGAGATTTTTTTTTTTTTTTTGTAAAGGAATAGTTTTCCTTGTGAGAGAATTTGTAAGCATGAAGGCATTGTATAGTGCTTTCAAGTGCATGGAATAGACTATGAATGTTTGAAGCTTGGATTCTGTAACAAAGTATTATTCTTGGCAGAATTAATAGAGCAGTCCCCCGATTGAGAAGTGGACCCGGAGACGTAGTCCTACCCAGATGAACTTCGTATCAAATTGTTTGTGTCTTTTCCATCTCTTTCTTATTTCTCTCATTTCATTCTTAGTTATGTTCTTTGTTTTATGTTATTAAACACATTGTTAATTTTAAGTGTTTAAAGCATAAATCTTAATCTTCTTGTAATTTCAATGGTTTAAGAAACATAACCACGCAATTACTGCCTAGATCGGGAATTAAATCTATAATTTGGATTAAGCTAAAAAATTGTAAATCTTAGTTTACAGATCAAGTTGGTACCAGAGCCTCTTTTGGAAGAGAAATTGCAGGTGGTGAATGTTAACCAGGTTGAGGTTAAAGCAAGGAGAAGGTGAACTCGCAAAGTTCAACCCAGAGATTGGAAAAAGAAGATATTTTCCACGAATCATGGAAACTGAAAAAAATCTTCCCGAGTTTGATGCAGAAACCTTCCATAGAGCTTTTGTAGAATTGAAGGCTTTGGTGGACATTCTTCTTCAAGAAAGGCATGAATGACAGTTGAGAAAGGCAGACAAGGCTAGGAAGAAGGAAGAAGCTAAATCTTCATCAAAAGATGAAAAAGGCAAAGGAGTAGGAGGTGGTAGTGGCCCTCCTGAACCTCCATCCCCATCTTCTTCATCTTCTTCATCATCTTCTTCTTCTCTATCTACTTCTTCTAAAAAGAAACATTCTGTAAAGACACCCTTGTTAAAGCTTGATGTGAAGTTTGATTTGCCTATATATAATGGTGAATTGGATGCCGAAAAATTGGATAATTGGCTTAAGCAGATTGAAGTTTACCGCAGGGTTCAAAATATTTTGGATGATTCTTCCAAAATCCAGCTAGCTACTCTCAGAATGGGAGGCACTACATTAGTCTGGTGGGAGACGAAGATCCAGGATGATCTTGCTACACATGGTAAAATCATTTCATCTTGGTATGAATTTACTTCTGCTTTGAAGAAACAATTTTATCATTTGGGTCATATGCAACAAGCAATTATGGACTGGCAAAATTTGAGGCAAGGTAAAGGACAGTCTATACAAGAGTATACATAGGTGTTTAGGAAGAAGGCACTAACTCTTGTAATTCATCTTTACACACAAGATACTTTGTTAAAGTATATAGGTGGAATGCATTCTTATTTGAAACATACAATATTGATGTTTAGTCCTTCTAACTTTGATGAAGTGTGTGTTCAAGCAACCCATATTGAAGCAGGTGGAGGAAACACAAGTTTCAGTTCAAAGAAGGAATTTGTTCCTCTTGAAGGCAACAAGAAGGGAAAGAAAGTAGCCATAGTGAAAAAAGAGGAAGGTGAAAAGCCTACTTTTTCACATTGTCAAAAGAAAGGGCATGTGGATGCAAAGTGTTGGAAACTACATCCTAAGTTAAAACCAAAGTGGTTTAAGAATAATAACAAAGGAAAGCAAAAGACTACGACTGTTGTTCAGGATCTTGGATCAGATTCTGATGATGAAACAAAGATATCAGTTGTAGTTTTAAAAGGTAAAACTTTTGCTGATTATTCAACTAATGTTTCATGTTCTTCTTCCAAAAGTCATGATGTTCCTCAAGGTAGTAAAAGAAGTGAATTATTTCATATAAGGGTGATTTCAAAGAACACTAACATTGACACATTAATAGATAGTGGATCCCAAGTTAATTTAATTTTAGAGGAAGTTGTTAAACAATTGGGATTGGAAATTAAGCCACATAAGAGACCTTATCCTTTAGGTTGGGTGTGCAATGATAATAGATTGTGAATAACTAAGCAATGTAGGTTAAGATTTGCAATTACATCCAAATACATAGATGAGGTTAACTTTGATGTGGTTCCACTTGACATATGTGGGATTGTGTTGGGTAGCCCATACTTATATGATAGAAAAGCTATCTTCTATAGGGAGCATAATAAGTATCATTTGTTTAAGGATGGAATTGAATACATTGTAAAGGCTCATCACATGAAGAATGAAGGATCAATTGTAAATATAGGGCATTTGAAAATGATTGTAAATGCAAGCAGTAGACTAACTCTCATGTCTGCCACAACAAGTAAGGATCAGATGCAAGTAGAATCAATTCTTCAACCAATGATGGTAAAAGCGGGTTTGGATGATTCATTTTCTAATGATGTTCCTATGCAAGGGATCCAAAGAGTTGATACTTTTCATTTTTCATCAGTTTATTCAGTTTTGTTGCTTCTTTTTCTACTAGTTGGTACTATGTGGGTGATGGATGCAACAATGAATCTTGGTGGATGTATGGTTAACTGTGTCAACAATACTATCTCATTTTTAATTATGTTTGTGATGAGTTAGATATTTAGACTTCCTACAGGTTGTACAAGTGATATTGGACAAGTGAGGCAAACATGCCCTCACTTTCATTCTATGTAAAAATAGACTTTTGGAGGTCCAAAAGCTTCTTAGTGGGGAGGAATGATCCAGGTGGATCTAGAGAACTTAAAAATTTTCAGTCTCAAACTCTCTCAAAAATGACATCATTCCAAAGATCAAAAAAAAAATTAGACCCGACATAACTTGGAATGAGTCAAAAGGATCTCATATGCAGAAGTTATGGTCAGTCAAAGGTTTGGTGAAATCGACAAATCAGAGGGCTCAAAAAAAGGTAAAAAACATAAAGTCATGGAAAATGGTCAATAGTGGTATCATTGTGAAGAGTTTTTTAAGAGCTTTCCAACGGTGTTTATTTCCTCAAAATATGAGATAAAATGTGGAAGATATTGTAGAACTACTCTTACCTTAGAAAAAGGAGCTCCTTATGTTCAAGTGACCCTTATTTTGTGGGTTTATATTTTCTAACAAATTAGCCACAAACTTCTTTTTTTTTTTAAATGTCGTTTACCATCTCTATTTTAAAGGGTTGGATTATGAACCCCTATAAAATAGCAAGCTTTATTCTCTGCTATAATCAAGGAAACAAATCCTTAAAATATTAAATCTATTTCTAAGGGAGCTAATCAAATATTAAAATGATTTATTATTGTTGTAGATAAATCCGAGAAGGATTTCATGATCTACTTATAAATCATTTGTTCCTTGGAAATTATATTATTTTGTAAGGATTTGTTGTAACGGAGGGATTTTTGTGTAAAAATGGAAGATTTGTCAAATATTATGGTTTTAACCATAATAGGCAAATAAGCTTGTATAAAAGGGGGTTATTTCTCTCTTGCAAGGACAATGAAGTATTAGAGATTTTTTGTAAATTCTTGGGGAGAAATTTTGTAATTCTTGGGAGGGGAATTAGTCTGTGGCAAGAAAAATAATAGTCTTGGAGAATTTTTGCAGGGAGATTTTTTTTTTTTTTTTTTTGTAAAGGAATAGTTTTCCTTGTGAGAGAATTTGTAAGCATGAAGGCATTGTATAGTGCTTTCAAGTGCATGGAATAGACTGTGAATGTTTGAAGCTTGGATTCTGTAACAAAGTATTATTCTTGGCAGAATTAATAGAATAGTCCCCCGATTGAGAAGCGGACCCAGAGATGTAGTCCTACCTGGATGAACTTCGTATCAAATTGTTTGTGTCTCTTCCATCTCTTTCTTATTTCTCTCATTTCATTCTTAGTTATGTTATTTTTTTTATGTTATTAAACACATTGTTAATTTTAAGTGTTTAAAGCATAAATCTTAATCTTCTTGTAATTTCAATGGTTTAAGGAACATAACCACGCAATTACTGCCTAGATCGGGAATTAAATCTATAATTTGGATTAAGCTAAAAAATTGTAAATCCTAGTTTACAGATCACTCTTGGTTCTCAATAGTCTTTCCTGACTTGTATGCTTCCATTTCAAGATCTTTTGTCAAAGCTACAAAGCTTCTCTTTTAGAGAACAAGGTTCTGATACCAATTGTTGGAAATACAATAGGAAAAGGTAAACTTCTAGGGGGGTGAATTAGTAGTTTAAACTTGGACCCATAAAAATTTTCACAACACATCCATCTCATGCATTCAATAAGTAAACTCAAATCACATGTAAAGAATATACATCTAAATCATGTGAACATGTAAGCATTCACACACATGACACCATATATGATTACCCAAAAACCCTCCAAGTGAGAAGGTAAAACTAGGGTGGGGATGACACCCATAAATCTTCACTAATGTAGTAATAAAGTGTATCTAATGAAGGTTACAATGTTTTGACCATGAAACATGATTTACCCTATGAAAGGTTTGCCCTATTAAAGTCTTACAAAGATTGTTAGGTCTCACCTTGTTAGAGGATTTCAACACCCTATTAAAAGTGTGCCTTGTTAGAGGACTTTAACTTACAACTAAGTAAGCAACTTGTTAAAGGATTTCATATAGCCTATTACGACTATTTTGTTAAGAGATTTGATTGAAATCACCTATTAAAATGTCTTATCATAGATTCTACAATTGGCACTTGCTTGCTTGATAACATATCACCTCTATACAATGTCTTCTTGATCCTTCTTGATCAAGTGTCACAATGTTGTATACACTTCTCTATCCTCTATTCTACTCTAACTAATTCTACAATTCACTCTCTCTACATAACTTCTAGGTCACCTTGAATGCTCTATTTTTCTCATGTAAAACTATCCTCTTCACTCCTTCAACTCTCTTGTTCATGATAGATAGTTTAGGGTTTTTTTCCTCCTTAAGAATACTTTGGTGGCTCAGGGTTAGGTATGAATATACGGCTGTGATTCATCTATTTTTCCACTTAATCCTTTCCATTTTTTGATTGGTTTCATGTAATTGTATAGGGAATCCAATCTAGTGATTCATCCTTATCTCCAAAATATTGTACTTTACCTTTAAGCTGGCTCAAAAATGGTTTACATTGTTGTTTGTGCCATTAATTATGTTACTCAACATCTAAAGTCTTTAATGCTTAGCATGAACTAATCTCTCTGCAGTGACTTGGCACCTACATTGCTTAGCATCCACTATTTACTTGGCTCCTAAATCACTCAACATGGTCTATCTACTCAACACTTGAGTGACTTGACACTTGAGTGACTCGACACATAAGTGACTTGGCACTCACTATGACTCAGCATGGTTTAATATTTACATGTTGTGCTTGGCATGTACTACTAGTTTAGCATGAACTAAGTAAATAACTTAAGTGTGATGATACTCACTTGTCAAAACTAATCTAAGATCAACATGATGGACCAATTTTTGATGTTTGGAATCTAAGTTTATCTTGTGGTTCTCTATCTAGGTCATTATGTACTGACAAACTAATAGTTACACTTGATTCTTTTGCCACCAAGTCATCAGCTTGAATTTTTGTACTTGTTTCTACAGTTGATTATTTACCCTTTTCTTCCTCTACTTTAACTAGTGCATCAATTATTTGTAGCTCATTTTTGTCCAGCTCATCTTCATTAGTTTCACTGAATACTAATTGCTTTGAATGTACAAGATCTGTCATCCACTTATTAAAAGTGTGTCATCTGGCCAATTAAAACTCAATATTTCATGTTTCTTCTTCAAAAAACATTCTCCTATTTTATCTATTTCAATAAACTTCTCTTTAAAAGAATCATATCATACTTGAACTTTAACAACTTCCTCAGTTGTTTTTGCCAACCATGCATGTCCCTTTTCATTTATGACCCTATTGAATCTAAGGCATAACAAATCATCCAATTCTTTGGCCCATTCCTCTTTTTCTTTTAATTTATCTATTTTCTTGAGTGCATGGGGGTAAAGTTCAAAATTTCTACTTAGGTACTTAGAAAGATAGTTTATGATCTTCTTCTATAATTTAATTCTTTTATCATCAAAATTAGAGGGATCACTTGTCAAGTCAAAAGTCTTTTCTATTTTATCACAAGATAGACTAATAAGCGAGAAATATAAGAGAGTGACATCTTTTTCCCTATTATTTCATTTATTCACAATTAGCTTCAAAGTAGCCTCACTAATTTTTAACTCATTTCATATGTTCATTATTCTTGCCAATTGTTCATTAAATGTAGGCCAACCAATCTTGTCTACTAGATACATAATTTATTTTCTTAGTTTTTCTTCATACTAGATATCCAATTCCACATGAAATGCCCAAATTTTTCTCTTCTCCTCTTCAAAATCCTCTACTCTATAATATTGAGGTCTATGTGGGGTATGTGGTGGCTCTATGAGAGGATTTGACTTGAAAGGCTCAACTGGAGGATGAGGATAAGTAATCTAGGTTTGCTAGATTGTCCTTAATACCCTGTCATCTTATTTTTAAGCTCAATTCTCTTCAATACTTCTTTATTATAAGCCTCTAGAACCTATTCATATTTTTCATGTAATTCTATTTTTTTCTTTTTCTCCTTCCTGGCTATAGCTAACATGAGATTAGTTGTTTCAACATTGATCTTTGTGGCCTCATCATTTGGAGTATCTTCCACTCTCTTAATAGTCAAGTTTCCAATCATTTCAATATCATCAAGCTAAGAAAAATTGGCTTTGGATCCTCTTCTCAAAGACCAAATTACCAAGGAAGTGTGATCTTCACTAAATTTTTCACCTCTAAGTCCTTTTCTCACCTTTTCCTCAGCACTTCTTAGTGAGAGTATTAAAAACCATTTCATCTGCAATATTCCAATTTGGTAAAAGTAGAACCCTAGATGATCTTATCATTGTTCTTCCCTCTTTAGGGGTCAAATTTCTAAACTCTTTCATTTTTTCATCCTTTATTTGATCTTGTATAGCTAGTTCTTCCATTTTTGGATGTTCTACCTTCCTACAATTACACCTTTCTTCAAATTTTTCAATATGTGTTCTCCATGCAAATTGGTAGAAAGCTCTTGATTTGACAAAAATGTCATCTAAAAGAAATTCAAGACTA
Organism: Cupressus sempervirens; assembly: GCA_028749045.1. Taxonomy (NCBI): domain Eukaryota; kingdom Viridiplantae; phylum Streptophyta; class Pinopsida; order Cupressales; family Cupressaceae; genus Cupressus; species Cupressus sempervirens. The sequence continues at coordinate 35,935,777 of CM053786.1, read as the reverse complement.
GCTTGTTCTACCACAAGGTCTAATTCCTTTCCTCTATTATTAGCAATAGTTAGCAAAAGGCTAGGCATGGGAGGTTCCTAAGGATTTCCTTTATCTAATTCTACAATAGTAATAAACACTCCTATTTGCTCCTTAGTGAGTTGTTCATCTACTATATGAAAAGGAGATTAAGTGGGTGTGTAGTCTTCTATTTGGGACACTTTATTTTCTTCTATCATTTTCCTCTTAGGCCTTGCTTCTTTAGGCCTCTCTTCCAAAATAGTACTAGTTGATCCAGCTATTTTCTTCCCCTTATCAACTGCATGCTCTTTGTTCTTGATGATGTTATAACTAGACCTCCTTTGAATGACCAATTGTCCTTATCCTACTATAGGGGTAAAAAAAACCTTTTCATTACTTCTATTTCCTTATTAGGATAAGAATTGATAAAAATGGTCTTCTTTCCATTCGTGGTCTCCATAATCTTTGAAAAGGTGATCATCAAGTTGTTCAAATTATTTGTTGATGTGTTTGCATTTTTCAAAGTGCTATAATCTTTCTCAAATAAATAAATTAATTCTAAGAGCCCTAGAATAGACTCTCAGTTTTTATTTTTTAATCTCATGTTCTTGAAGAGAAAATTCATTTCTTATTACATCTTTATGGCAATACAATTGATGCTCTCAAGAACTAGTCCTAGCCCTTCATTTGAATATATCAAAAAATCCTTCATGATCATAAAAATGAGCATGGGAGATAGCCATTTTGTATGGATCTAAAAATTTATATAGAAACAACCAACTACCCTTTGTAATTATAAACTAATGAGAAACTACACAAGATGGGAGAATAGACCCTCTTGACCTACCAATCAGTTCTAATTCTTCCAAACCACCTAATTTCCATAACATCTCAACTATTCCCACCTTAAGAGGTACTTAGTAGAGAAGCACATGTGGGTTTCCTTGGAATTCATATACTCTAAAAACTATTGATATTGGATATGGCATGATGTTTGACCAATTATGGGAAACTTTCAAATTTCTAGGGTTATCCATAGGCCTGATCAAATCTAACAATGCTCTAGGTATCCCAGGGTTATCTTTTAATAATAGGATCCTTGATCTAGATGCAAAATATCTATCAAACCTTACAAAATTGACCTCCTCTACATCCCAAGTCATATTTGCACTCCACAATTGAACTAGCAAAGATTTTCCCTCATATTCTCTTGTCAATACCATTTCCTTTTCAAAGAAAGTAACCCCCTTATACAAAAACATATGCATCAATAAAGAATTAAAACTAATAATTTTTCCCTTTGTGATTCCAATTAAACCTGTGTGAATTTCTTCTACTTGAAAGGATACAAAATCAAAAATAATATCCACACCAAAGGAAGATATCTATACAATCATATACATAACTTTATTAGTACAAAATCTTGTTCATCTTCACCAAATACCTTGCACAAAGTCATATAGACATCTATAGCCATAGAATTAAAAATTGTTTCTTGAAAGGCTCTTTAATTGATTTTGTGACAAAATATAAATTTCCAAATATGGCCAACTATCCTCTTAATTCCCCTTTCCTAATTTGATCCTCTCAAGACAAGTATTTCTTCTCTAATCCATGAAAGTCAATGACCGCATGATAATCTATAGTCAGGTCCATTCCAAAAAATTCTTGTATTTCTTTTTGCAGTAATTTTCATCAAACATTCCCCATCTATTCTTCTCACCATCCTAGCTACTAGTTCATAATTTTGGGCTATAACAATGAGGAGGCTTGAATCCATAAAAACTCTACGCACTACTAAATTTCCTAAGTCAAAATTCCAAATATTTCTATGGGGAGAAAACAATTTCCTCTTTGAAAATTGTAGCCATATTTTAGAAGTCATGGCATTTGTAGTCCAATTTCCCTTGTGAAATAAACCATCAACAATTCAAAGCCTAGGGTTTACAAGAACTAATATCTTTATTTGGGAAGATTCATTAGTAGACTCACGTAATTGCTCTAGAAAATCATCATGAATATTTCTATTAGCATATTCAATGTTCCCAATGAAACCCTTTCTTGGAGGCATACTAGAACAAAAATGAGGAGTGACAAGGATATTTTTAATTACATGCAAACAAAGATACTTACTTGGCCTTCATATTTCTTCTTTGAAACTTGTAACAAATCATTGATACAAAAAAATTTACAACTTAACTAGGCAAAAATTAAGTTCTTCAATAGGTCCAAGCTCTAAGAGATTGAAAAATGTATTTATAGGATAAAAATATTGATTGTCTACACTATATTCCTTGAATTAGTTTAGACTAGGAGATTTAATTCCCATAAATGGGTTGTAGAGAAAAAATAGAGTGGCATTCCCCTTTGAGTTTGAAAAGAGGCTATCAATTTATAGAAATTTGACAATCAAGAAATAAAACATAATCTTACTTGGCTTCAACCTTCCTAGTTAGTGGTCAATCCATTCAAGTTTTACCATGTGTACCCTTTTTCTCCTTACTGGAAACTTACATAGTATTCATTAATGTATCTGGACACATATTAGGTTCTTGCTATGTCACCAAGGATAAAAATCAAGGAACTTCCTTTGGTGACATAATGACAACCCTTAATTTCTTGCACATCAGAAAATAAAGGATGATGGTATAGAAATTCTCTGAAGATGGTCCACTGTGCAACATGTCAATCTATTGCCAAGGATAAAAACCTTAAAACTTCCACTAGCAATAAAGTGATTGTCATCAATCTCAAAAGGTCTAATGTTGTAGATGAACATATTATCATCTTTGTCAAGTATACCCCTAATAGAAAATGGAAATTTGACATTTGGAAGGCCTTTAATAACCTAGAACTTGGGACACTTTCTGTAAGGGCTTGTCTCGCCACATAATCACATGTCCTACAATCTATGTTGTAGCTTCCTTTGGTGATAAAGTGAGGCTCATTCATTAACCATACAATCTATGATGTCAAATTTTACTTTTGAAACTTTGCTCCTCCTGACTAGGTCTTGCAAATAGGTGTCACCTTGTTGCTATATCACCAAGAGTAAAGACCTTGCAACTGCTACTGGTGACAAAGAAACAACCCTTCAAGGGTCATCATGATTTTACCAATTTTTTGAACATAACACACAAACCCAAATAATATTAAAATTAAAGCTTGGTGTTAGAAACCTTTTACAGAAACTTAGGGCAATATTGGGTAATGTAAAATTTATTTTCAAAAGTACTTGGGAAAAAAGAAAAACGTTCAAATGACTTTTCTTACACACCCCTTTTTTTAAATGAAACACACCATGCAAACCTAACTCAAAGGTCTTTTGCGGCAAGACTTGAGACTAGAAAAATAACATAACAAAAATAAGGATTTTATGGGGTCAACAAAAATTTTAAAAAAAAACTCAAAACCCTAATTTTTGAAAGGGAACTAGAATGTATGAAGAAATTTTTTATGTGAAAAACCATGCCAACACAATAGATGTAGAAAATGGTAAAGCACAAATTTCCTATTTAAAGGGATACTGAATCAAATTTTTGGTATTGTGTCTAGTCAAGCCTAGCCAAGCATAGCCATTTTGTATGAGTGATTTCATATATAGAGCAAGGTTGATTAAAAGCACACAAGAGTGTAAATGCAAAGCTAAAGGAGAAAGCTTGCATATGTGATGTTGTTATTGATAAGTTGATTTGAGAAGAAGGTTTAAGCAGTGATGTGAAGTGTAGACTGATTGCTTGAAGGGTTTCCAAGAAGATCAAGATCAGAGATGACAATGAAAGGCTTATAATTGAACCAAAATAAGGAATGAATAGAAATCTAAACCATTGAAAGTGAGTTGTAATTACATAGATCAAAACCCATTATTTTTTTTCTTATCATTGTGAATATTTTGTATTGAAATCCTTTTAACAGAGGTTAACCTAACAATCATTGAGAGACTTAATAGTTAGTGTAAATCCTTTACCTAGGTGACATTCTAAATGGAATGATAAAATACCTCTTAGAAGGCCACTCCTAATAGGGTGATTAAATCCTCTAACTAGGTCACATTTAATAGTGTGTATTGTAAACCTTTAATAAGTTTGGCTCCTAATACAACTCACTTTGAAAGAATGAAAAAGAATGATATGTTGCTGGTGGTTTTTCCCAAATTGAGTTTCCATGTAAAATCCTTGTGTGAACCTATGATGAATGTATTATGAATGTTTTACTTGTGTTGATGTTTTTCATTATGCAATAAAAGTTAAGTTTATGAAAATTTCACAATGCATTCTAAGCAACAACAAGTTAAGTGGGATCAGTAGAACATTGATGTGTTTAATGTTTAATAGTTCAAGTGGTACATATAGAACATGAGTAACTAATTCATCTCCCCTCTTAGTTATTCTAAAAATTTATAAAAATTGGTATCAAAGGTAAGTCCTTATAGAGAAAATTTTAAGGTACTTAAAGCTAAAGATTAGGACAAATAAGAGAGATGAACCCATGTTAAACAAGGAGAACTTTCTTGCATGATAGACCTTGATGAAGTTGCACATATCTAGTATCAGTGATGTTGTTGTAAAGTTTATAAGAAATTAATATGCAGAGGTAATGACCACTCCTCTTATTTCTAAGGAATTGAGACATAAGTTAGATCAAAACCAAGCAATGTTGGAGATTGCCTCAGCCCTAAGCTATGTTGAGTTTGATGACCTAAAAGATTGTAATGCTACAAAGAAGATGCAGGATAGACTAAAGATCATATATGAAGGTGATGAAAATGCACTAAGATCCAAAACATAAATCATGAGAGGTAAATTTGATGATATGAGAATGATGGAAGGTGAGAACATGATACAATACCATACAAGAGTTAAAGAGGTTGGTAATTCTATTTGAGGAGAAAATAGAATGATTGAAGATGAAATAGTGATAAGAAAGGTATTGAGGACTCTAATCCCTATATATGCCATTAGAGTCTCTACAATTCAATAAGATATATGTAAACTAGGTAATAATTTGACCTTACAAGGTGTAGTTGGAAGACTTAGTCTTTTGAGATGTCTAATTTTGATAACTACACACCTACTGCCATTGAATCTTCTTTCAAGTCATAGTTCATTCTTACTAAGAAGAAAGGAAAATATGTGAGGAGTGAAAGTGATAGTTCTAATGATGAGACTGATGAACTAGAAGCCCTCAATGCAAAAAGTTTTGGAAGAGGAAGATGTAAATACAAAGGTAAATTATCTATCATTTATTTTTCATGCAAAAAATTTGGTCATATTGCTACTAGATGTCCTAACAGAGAAGATAAGGATGAAAAGAAGGAAAGAAAGTATAAATGAATAAGAGATGACAAAGACTATAGAATAAGGATGAAAAAGGTAAAAAATCTTGTTATATTTCTAAAGAAAAGACTGATAATGAATCTAAGATTAATGATGAGGAAATTTTCTATGTTCCTATGAAAGAAGAGTATGATGAAGATGAGAAAACTACATTAATTTCTTATATGAACAAAAGTGATAGATGGATCATTGATATCAAATGTTCCAATCATATGATTGGTGATAAAGATAAATTTGAAGATATTGGTGCATACAATGGAGAATGTGTTAAATTTGGTAATGATATCACATGTGTTATAAAAGGTAAAGGCAATATTCAACTGATTGACAAGATAACATGTAAACAAATTTACTAGGTTGAAGGACCTTAACTACATTTTTTTGAGTATTTCATAATTAAACATATCAGGTTGATGAGTTTAATTTCATAATAGGAAGGCAAAGACACATGATAGTGATGGTAAGATAATTGGGATTGGTGAGCACACAAGAGGTAACTTATTCTATTTAGACCTATCATAAGAGACATGTATATTTGCATGACAAGAAGATGTTTGGTTATGGAACAAAATATAATGTCATGTGAACTTTGACAATTTGGTGAATATTAGTAAGATGAAGAAAGTGAGATGATTGCCTAAACTAAAGAAGCTTGCATTCAATTAGGAAAGATGACCAAGCATAGTTTTAAGAGTAAAGTATATACTGCCAGTGATATTTTGGAATTGGTTCATACTAACCTATGTGGACTCATTGGTGTTAAAAGCTACTATGGAGATCAATATTTCATTCTATTTATGGATGACTACTCTAGAATGATAATTGTAATATTTCTTAAAGTTAAATATGATGCCTTCCCATTATTCAAGTGGTATTTAGCTAGAGTTCAAAAAGAAATAGGGAAGAGTTTGAAGTGTTTGAGATTGACAGAAATGGTGAATTCATTTCACAAGAGTTACACACATTCTGCAATGATAGAGGAATCAAAAGATAGATGTCCTCACCAAGGACCCCTTCTTAGAATGGGATAGCTAAAAGAAGAAACTAGTTAATTATAGATTGTAACAATCATAGATGATGGAGAAAGGCATATAACAAAAATAGTGGAGAGAGGTGATGAGTATTGTTGTCTATACCCTAAATATAGTTCAAGTTAAGAAAGTTGTGGAAATTTAAAAAATGTGAGAATTGATGAGTTTGTAGAAAAAGGTTATTCTTCATGTAATGAAGAACTCAAAGACTATAGTACATTCATATATGTGGATGATGATGCTCCCAATGCTCAAAATAAATAGAAAAATCAAGTTACAAGTTCCCATTAGACAAGAGATGATGTAATGGAAATACAAACTACCAAGTAGCAGAGAGAGGGTGTCAAGAAAAAGATTATAGATGTCGAGTCATAGACATGCAATGTCAACCATTAGAAAGTGAATGTAAAGCATTCATAACTTCAAGAAAAATTAGAAAAATTAATAGGAAATGAACCTAAAATTATTTTCTAGAAGAACCTAAAGATGAGCCAAGAAGAAAGATACTTTTATTAGAAAAATATGTGAGAAGACATCATAAACCTGATCAAATAATTAGAGATGTTGAATCAAGTATTCTAACAAGGAGAAAACTTAAAGGTGACACATGCTTATTATGTGATTTCTAGCCTAAATAGATAAAAGATTATTTAGATAATGAAGATTGGATACATGTTATGAACAAAGAAATTGACTAGATTGAGAAGAACAATACTTTGACCTTAGTACCAAGACATAAACAAAAAAATGTCATTGGGACAAAGAGAGTTTTTAGGAATGGGTTCAATGAAAATGGTGAAGCAACAAGAAATAGAGGAAGGATAGAATACAAGGGTTATGCACAAGAAGAAAGAGTCAACTATGGAGAAAAAATTTCTCCTATGGCCAAACTTGAAGGACTTAGATTTCTACTTGCATACTTAGCTTACAAGAATTTCAAGGTATATTATATGTATGTTAAATTTACATTTCTAAATAGTATATTGGAGGAAGAATTATGCATTGAATAGCCTGAAGGATTTGTAGATCTAGACAAGAGGAACATGGTATGTAAACATAATAAATATCTTTATGGATTAAAGCAAGCACCAAAAGCATGGTATGAAAGCTTACATAATCATATAGTGAAAATTGCTTTTGAGGGAAAAAATTATAACAAAATTCTATACTTGAAGAATGGAAAGAAAAATGAAATGCTAGTATCTAAGATATTTGTTGATGATATCATATTTTGAGGAAGAGAAGTGTTATGTAAATCATTTGTTAATAAAATGATAATGAAATTTGAAATGTCTATGTTTGGTGAGATCAAACTCTTTATTTATTTACAAGTGTGCCAAATGAAGTTTGGTATATTCATTTCATAAACCAAATAATCAAGGAGCTATTGAAGAATTTTAGTATGGAAGATTCAAGACCAGTGAGTACACCTATGTCTATAGTGTTGGATACAATTGATTAATTGTGTGTTGTCGTTGATGATACAAAAATGTCATATCAATTGATAGTCAGTGCTTACCAAACTCACTTGCTCAATGAAGATAGTTTTCTTTGTCTATTGAGCATTCACAAGTTTAATCCATACAAATGATAGTGTCTACTAAGCTCACTCAAGCATTGAAGGAATTCAGGTAGAAAAGAGTGTTAATCAAGCTCACTCAGTTAACAAAGGAAAAGATGGTTAGAGTTAGTATTCAAAAAGTTCACTTAGTTGCCAAAGGATTTTTACAAGTTCATGGGTTAACCAAGCTTCTGTTGGTTAACAAAGAGAACCATTCCAAGGCTAGTTTCTACCAAGCAAGGTCGGCTTACGAAGGATTTTTCCTATTTTGGCTTATGAAGCTTAATTACTTTATGTATTGATTCTAGCCAACTATGGTGATGAATATTGGATATTTTAATTTGAATTTGGACCAACTTGACAATCTAAAAGGTATAAATAAAAGGTCAAGTTGAGATTTCTAGTGTGTGCAAGTGTGTTAATTGAATTGAGAAGAAAAAAGAGGGAGCAAATTTGAAGGATAGGTAGGTATCCTTGTGGAGTAGAAAAGTAATATTTGATTAGGTTGGATCAAGTTTAAGTAGAATAGAGATTTGGATTCAGCAATTTAGTTGCATCACAATTAGGTCATTTCATTGTTACTCTCTAACCATTGTAGCAATGATCTAAAATCTGTTAATAGAGTTGGTTTAATAGAAAGTTTTAAATCCTCTAACAAGGTGGAAATTCCATTGAATTTTTTTAAGACCTCTTGCAAGGCCACTCCTAGTAGGGTTATTAAATCCTCTAACAAGGTCACACCTAATAGTGTGTTTTATAACCTTAAATAGGGTTGGATCCTAACAAGGCTCACTTCAGAAAAGTGAAAAATAGTAACTAGTTACATTGGTGGTTTTTCCCAAATTGGGTTTCCACATTAAATCTTAGTGTCTAATGTGTTCATGTTATTTGTTTCATGATTGAAAATAATTTCTAATAACATCTTAAGATCTATTAAAGTAAATCACACTCTATATTTATCGAGTTACAATAATTTCTATGTGTTTATTGAGCATCAATAGTAATCTATTTTATTAGTCTAAATATTGTTGCCATCTAAGGGATCTGAGATTTATTTTAGTGGTAACTGATTCCACCCACCCTTCCCCCCCACCCCCCTCTTAGTTACTCCTCTTATATTTCCAAAAATTGGTATTAGATTTTTTGGTGATTGCAAGAACAGTTTCAAGGAACTAAGCTAAATATCATGATGTCTTATAAGAGAGAAATTCCAAAGCTAAAAAGAGACAACTTTTCATCATGACAAGGACTCATGAGACTTCATCTAGCTACCATTAGTGATTCAAGCTGCATATAACTTGATGGAGAATACAAAACTCCTACTGATACATTATCTATTAGAGATCTTGCTAAGAAAAAGAGTCATAACATCATGATGATTGATATTACATCTGTTTTCAGCTATGATGAATTTGATGAGATCAAAGACTATAAAACTACTTTTGATATGTGGAACAAGCTACATAATATCTATGGTGATGATGACAATGCAAGGAGAGCCAAAGTAGAAAGCCTTAGAGGATAGTTTGATCAGATGAGAATGAGAGAATATGAAAATGTATTCAAATTTGTGGAAAGAATCAAAGCTAGTGTCAGTGCAATCAGAGCTTTTGGAGGAGAAATCAAGAAGGAAACTATTGTAAGTAAAGTTCCCAAAAAATTTCTTCCTATCTATAGAGTATCTACTATTCAAGAAAAGAGATGTGACCCTAATCATAAGTTAAGTTTGGATGCCTTGGTAGGAAGATTGACAACTTTTGAGCTAGACAACTTTGACAATTATGTTTTAGCTTCCAAAAATGTTGAGTTTGCATTTGAAGCTCAACTTTTTCTCAAAGAGAAAGGTAAGAAAACAAAGGACATTTACTCAAAAAGTGAAGTGGAAACAAAGGAAAGTTTTAATAGTGATCTTGAAGTTGTTGAAGCTTTACTTGTAAAGAAATATTCTAGAGGCAAAGGAAAGTACAAAGGTAAAGTTCATTTAATCTATTTTTTATGTGAAGGTGAAGAAATTGGTCATATTTCTGCCAGGTGCCCAAATAGAGAAAGAAAATATGAGAAGAAGAGCCACAAGTATAAAAGGCAAGAAGGAATCCAAAAGTCACAAATCCTTCAAAGAAAAAGGTAAGAAGACTTTTTTTATGGCTAAAGATTCTGATAATAGTAAAGATGAAATAGTATATATTGCTATAAAGGTTGAATCTGATGAAGAAGAAAAGATGGCACTTATCTCTCATGTTAGTAAAAATGATACATGGATCATAGATAGTGGGTGTTCAAATCATATGACTGGAGATAAAAAAAAAATTTGAACACTTTGAACACTATGATGGAGGTAGTGTAAGGTTTGGAAATAATGAACCTTGTTGCATAAAAGAGAAAGGTTGCATATCATTAACAAATCAACTTGTATGTGACAATGCCTATTGGGTTGAAGGACTAAAACATAACTTATTAAGTATGGCACAACTAATCAACATTAAATTCAAGGTAGAATTCATGCATGGAAAGGAAAGGTTGTTGGATGACAAAGGGAATCTGATTGGTTCAGACAAACAAATAAGAGGTAACCTAATTTATCTTGATCTTGGTGATTGTTCATGTTTTATTGCTCAAATGGAAGAAAATTGGTTATGGCACAGAAGACTATGTCATGTAAACTTTGATAATATGGTCAAGATAAGAAAATTCAAAAAAGTAAGAGGTATCCCTAGTTTGAAGAAACCAAATGTTGGATTATGCAAAAATTGTCAGATTGGCAAAATGGGAAAGACTAGTTTTAAGAGAAAAAACTATTAATCTGAAGATGTCTTGGAAATTGTGCATACTAATTTGTGTGGACTTATTGGAATAGAAAGTTATAATGGAGAGAAATTCTTCATTATTTTTTTTGATGACTAATCTAGAATGATGATTGTTATGTATCTTAGAGAAAAGTCAGAAGCATTTGAGAAATTCAAATGGTATGTAGTAAGAGTAGAAAAAGAAATAGGAAAAGGATTGAAATTCTTAAGATCATACAAAGGTGGTGAATTTGTCTCCAATGAATTCTATAATTTTTGCATTGAAAGAGGAATCAAAAGGCAAGTATCATCCCCTAGTACTCTTGAGCATAATGGAATAGCTAAAAGAAGAAATAGATCTATCATGGATTGTGTAAGGACTCTAATGATTGAAAAGAATGTTGCTATCAAATACTAGAAGGACGCCATCAACATTGTAGTTCATACTTTGAACTGAGTATAGTTGAAAAAGGACTCACATAAAACTCCCTATGAACTATGGTATGGCTACAAACCCAATGTAAGTTACTTGAAAGTATTTGGTAGTAAATGTTATATCTTGAAAGAGTTTAGAAAAGGAAAGTTTGATGTGAAAGGTGATGAAGGTATATTCTTAGGATATTGTTGTAGAAGTAAGACATATAAATGTTTGAATTTGTCTACTCATAAAATCATAGAAAGTGCACATGTGAGAATTGATGAATTTGCAGAAAAAACTAAAGAAGAAAGAAAAAGGGAACTAGAAGATTATAAAAGATTTGTTTATTTTGAATGTAATACATTGCCAGGCAGATCTAACAATAAGGAGACTTCACCTCTTGAGTCTTCCACAACTATCGAGTTGCAAGAACTAAAAATTGAGTCATAGGGACTGATGAGTCTAAAAAATGCCTTTATTTTGTTATGTTTAAGATACTTTATGATACTCCGTTTATCTTTGTTTTAACACTTATAAGCCTATGTTTGATAAACCTTTGATGATTTATGGGGTAGAAAAACTATGTCATCCTTTGCCTAAATTATATCTAATATGCAGTATTTCATATAAATATCCAAATGTGCATTCTTATGTTTGAATTTAGTTTGATGGATGTTTATTTGCAAATATGTCTTATATCATAACTAACCTGATAATAAGGATTAAAGGATGAGTGGAAAAATTTAGAAGTTGGTTCTCGACAACATTCAAGGAGAAATGAGCATCAAGGAACAACCACGAAAAGAAAGTTATAACCACTCTAGGAAACATGGCAGTGAATAAGGAGGAGTTTTTACGAGCCATTACCTTCTCTGCATTTATGTTGTAACAAGAAGATGCCATGACTTCATTTCTCTCTCCTCAATTTTGTTATCCTTCCTTTTCGCTTTCAGTTGTTCTCCTATATTCTCTCCTGCGGACTTAACTTAGGATAGTTACTTTTCTGTTATGTAATAAAGAGTAGATTCCCTATATATGTGGAGATCAACTCCTGTGTGTGAAGTTTTTAGTTTTTGATTTTGATAAGTTTTATTGAGTAAGAGAGAACACTAATTCACAGTTTGTTGCAGTTGTGTTTTACAATTCTAAATTATGTAATGACTGATTAATGAAATGAATTAGTTCTCTTTAGTTTCTATCCTATGTTGGTAGATTAGAGAAGCCAACAAAGGGGGCCCACTTGGAAGGTGGATAAGATTAGGATAGAATAGATTCATTTTACTAAGCATTAGCAGTATTTTAAGTAAGACGTAGCTAGTTAATTCCTTCCTGTAGCATTACACTTCATGAATGTTCCTGCAGCATCTGCGAGAACAGTCTAATCAATGAGTCAAAATGGAATCTCTGTTATCTTGTCATTATGTTTTCAACATTCATAGATTCATTAGTTTCCTTTCCATAGCAGTAGTGTAGTTTCCTTCCTTTGCATTTTTACTTTCCTGCAGCACAAACATAATGACTCATCAAGGTACCTAGTGCACATACTGTGCTGACCATTTCAAGTATACATCCCTAGGTTGACAATCTAAATGCACCTCATGGTAGGGGAAAAGTAGTCCTTAGCTTGAATAGATTATTCCTAAGCCAGGCCTAGTGCATGACTATGGAACACCTATTGTGAGGCAGTTCATTTTTGGCACCGTTGCTAGGGATGGTATCAAGCTAGGAGCATTTTTGAGTTATAGTTTTTAGATTAAGTTCTTTTTACTAGTGTGAAAATTTTAGTTGCATGCATTGAAGAGGAAGATGACGAGATGAGTATGACAAATTTCTTCCACAGGGATCTATTAATTTGAATGAAGAAGTTGAAGAAGAAGTTGAGTTGCCCTTTGAAGATGCAAGTCTTGTTTTCCCCACAGTATCATCATCAAGAGCTAAATCCCTAGATATATTTGGTCTCCAACCTTTCACTAAAATATTGACCAGTTTTCTTGATAACACTACTTCAAATCCACCAGTTGTTAATCACCTAGTGCCTAACCTTCTTTTTCAGTAGCAACCTCATAATCCAATCCCACTAGTCATGGCACAACCCACTTTTCCATTTCCACTTCCAAGTCTCATAACCAATGCCAATCTCAAGAATATACCTTCCACTATTCCTTCAAAGTTCTATGGCCTTGCAACTGAAGACCCCGATACCTTCTTGTTTGAGTTTGACATCCTTTATCATATTTTTGACTACAAAACTAATGCCCATAAGCTTAAATTATTTCTAGCCACATTAAAAGAATTAGCTTTACGATGGTTCATGGGCTTAGGAGCCAATGCAACTATAAATTGGGATGAAATGCAAGCCTTGTTTTTGGAAAAATATAAAGAATATTGCAAAGCATCTAGCACAAGAGGAGATGTTATCTTTAGGATATCACAGAAGTAGGAAGAGACATTAGAAGACTATGTTTCTCAATTTTTATATACACTACAAAACAATCCTTAGCAAACATTGTCTGAAGATTCCCAAAAACTAGTCTTTCTAAGAGGAGTGAATGAAGACTGTTTGGAAGCATTGGACCTGATGGCCGGTGGAGATGTATATCAAGCTCAATAGGATGACCTCAAAAAGATATGTCAGAACTACTCAAGGTCAACCATGAAGAAAGGTCAAGGACCCCGTTCTACAGTTACAAAAGGAATTAGTCAAGGCATTTCAAAACTTGAAATATCCAATTTGTTGTCAGATTTCAAACAAGACATCAGTAATGATGTCGCTACACAGTTGGATACAATGACTACAAAGAAGAAGCAAGCAGAGGCTAAGTTACAACTAGTTAAGTATTGTCCTCATTGCTAAAAGAAAAAGAAGGATTGCCACTATAAATTGGTTGCAAGCATGGAGAACCAACATCTTCCAACTGAATATGTAAAGATAGATGGGGATGATGAGCAAGTATTCTTTGTTTCTCAACGCCGACCATGGGCTCAACATCAAGGTATGCCTCAAGACCCCTTGCAAAATTTAAATTCATATGGTAATCAATGGCAAAATCGCAATACCCAAGGTCCTCCACAAAACCAACCCAATTGGAATAATGCTGGGCAAAATAACCCACAACAGTCTCAATGGTCTCAAAATTTCCAACAACCTTGGCCTAACTAGCAGAATAACCAATGGCCCTAGAACTAGCAGAACCAATGGCAAACACCCCAAGGGAATTGAAAATCTCCAAACCAAGGGAATTGGAAATCTATAAACCAATGGAAGGGATCTCAACAATGGCCTAACCAAAATACTAGTGTTCCACAATTACCCCCTCTAGCTCAACAACCTGCTTTAATGCCACCACCTACAAATAGTGGACCTCAAAAGAAAACACAGCTACCTGCACAGCCTCAACCAAATTCAAATAGAAAACCATAGCAGCCCATGTATAGTACTAATACCCAGTAGTACCCTACTTATGCTCTAGATGTCGCAGATATACATTTGAGATCTGGAACAACCTTACCAGCACCAAGGCCACCTCTTATAACTGAAGTATTAGACTCTCCTACAGCATCAGAACCTTTGGTTGATGAACCTGTTAACCCAACTGATGTTACCATACCAATACCAGATCAACCAAAAGTAGAGCCTCCTTTTCTAGACCAACTAATACAAAAGGAACAAAGCAAGGAACAACCCTTTGACATTGTTAACCAATTGAAGAATATGTATGTCTGAATACATTTGTTTCAAGCTATTAAGGACATTCCAACTTATGGAAAAGCTATAAGGGAAGCTTGTCTAAAGAAACCTAGAAGGAAGAAGAAGGATCCTACCACAGTTCATGTTGTTGGACATTTAGCTGATATCATGTTAGGAAGAGTGCTTTCACCAAAATATTCTAACCCAGGGAGTCCAGTAGTAAGTGTCAGCATCAATGGTCAATTTGTTAAAAATGTCTTAATAGATTTGGGAGCTGCTATAAATGTGATGACTAAAGAAACCATGAAGAAGTTACAAATAGAAGGATTAAGGCCCACACCAACTATTTTGTAGCTTGCAGATAGTTCCACTGTCACTCCTGATGGAATGATAGAAAATATTGTTGTGATCTTAGATTCCCTAGAATATCCTATGGACTTCATGATTTTGTCCCCTAAAGTAAACCTATCTAGCTATTCTGTCATTCTAGGTAGACCATGGTTGGCCATATCTGATGCAAACATAAATTGCAGATCAGGGAATATGACCATATCAAATGGCCAAGCAACCAAGCAATTTGATCTATATCCTCTTGCACAACCATTACCAAATTTGAGTACATCTTTTTGGCTAGATTTAGGAGATGAAGAAGAAGAGATAAATTCCATAGGACAACTTATGATGTTACATAGGCAATCTTTTCTAAAGTTGCAAGAAGAGGATTCAGTAATCCAAAGCATCATTACCAACACCTGTGTGGTAGGAAAAGATGTGTCTGAAAGCTCTGTATTAGAATTGATTACATATGAGGAGTGTGATACAAGTTGTACTTTACTTAAGGAACCTGAAAATCTTTGTTCACTACTTCCCTATGAATTAGAAGGAAGCCCAATCTCTGAAATTGCTATGGTAGAATCCACTATTCCTATTGAACTGAGTAAAGGCCATAAACTACATGTTAACCCCAAATTGACATCCGTATAGATGGAACAATTAAAATAATTGCTTCAGAAGCATGAGAAGACTTTTTCTTGGGATTATGATGATATGAAAGGATTAAGCCCTACACTGTGTACCCATAGGATATACATTAATGAAGGTTATCTACCACTTCATCAACCTCAGAGGAGGATAAATCCAAGCCTCAGAGAAATAGTCAAAACAAAACTGCAAAAACTGCTTGATCCTGGCTTTATCTATCCTATATCTGATAGTAAATGGGTATCACCGCTAGTTATAGTACCTAAAAAAGGAGGAAAATGGAGAATTTGTGTAGATTATAGGGAGTTGAATAAGGCTACTAAAAAGGATCATTTTCCTTTACCCTTCATAGATCAAGTTTTGGATACACTAGTTGGAAAGAAGTACTTCTCCTTTTTAGATGGATACAGTGGCTATAATCAAATCAGTATTGCTCCTGAAGACCAAGACAAAACTACATTTACCTGTCCATGGGGTACTTTTGCATACTCTGTTTTACCATTTGGTCTTTGTAACGCTCCTACAACATTTCAATCGGCTGTAATTAGTATTTTTGCTGATATATCACATGATTGTATGGAAATCTATATGGATGACTTTACAACATTTGGAGTGACTTTTGAAGAAGCAATGATAAATCTTGAAAAAAAAATTGTAAGATGTCAAGAACATAATTTGGCACTAAATAGTGAAAAGTGTTTCATGCTCATGCAATAGGGTGTGGTACTCGGTCATTTCATATGTACAGCAGGTATACAAGTAGACCCAACTAAAATTGAGGTAATTCAAACATTACCCATACCCACTAAATTAAAAGATATCAGATCTTTTCTAGGACATGCTGGATATTATAGGTGTTTTATAAAAGACTTCAGTAAAATAGCCAGTCCCTTGTATAAGTTGCTTACAAAAGAAGCTGAATTCAAATGGACACCTGAGTGTGATAAAACTTTCCTATAGCTTATGGAACTTTTGACCATAGCCCCAATTTTACAAGGCCCTGATTGGAACCTACCTTTTCATATATATACAGATGCTTCTGATTATGCTATAGGAGCAGTATTAGCACAGAAACGCTCAAATCTTGAGAATGCCATTTATTATATTAGTAAGAGTCTTCATGGTCCAGAACTGAATTACACAGTGACTGAAAAAGAATTGTTAGCAGTAGTCTATGCTCTAAATAAATTTCAGCATTATGTCATAGGTTATCCTATCTATGTTCATACTGATCGTGCAACAATCAAGTATCTCATGAACAAACTTGCTATAACTAGTAGGTTGGCAAGATGGTTACTATTGTTACAAGAATTTGACATAACCATAGTAGATAAGCCTGGAAAAACAAATGTCATAGTTGATTATTTGTCAAGAATCAATCATCATGATACTAACACTACTCTGGTAGATGATGCATTTTCAAATGAACATTTGTTTCATATTGTTGTTAAAGTTCCATGGTATGCAAATATTGCTAACTACATTGCAACTAATAAGACACCAACACATTTTTCTTATAAGGAGAGAAAGCTGCTCATACAGAAAAGCTTCCATTTCTCATGGCTAGACAATTTTCTGTTCTATACTGGACCTAATCAAGTTATGTGCAGATGTGTAAGAGAAGATGAGACATATGATATTTTGCATGCATGTCATAATGAGCCCTGTGGAGGACATTTTGCAGCCAAAAGAACAACTTTCAAAATCATAGCCACTGGTTACTATTGGCTTACCCTTCATAAATATGCAATCAATTATACAAGGAAGTGTGACCAATGCCAAAGAATGGGTCGCCCAACCAAAATAGATGAAATGCTTTTGAACCCTCAAATGGTGTTAACACCATTTGACAAATGGCGAATGGACTTCATCGGTCCTATTGATCCTCCATCCAATGGGAAGTCTTATATTCTAGTTTGTACTGACTACCTAACCAAATGGGTTGAGGTTAAGGCTATGAAACATGTCCATGATGAAAAAGTTGCCGAATTCCTGTATGAAGAAATTTTTACACGTTATGGAGTTCCTAAAGAATTGGTTATTGATCAAGGAACACAGTTTACTTCTAACCTAATTTTAGAATTAATGAAATAGTATAACATCAGGCATCGTAGATCTAGTCATTACCATCCACAAGCCAATATACAAGAAGAAGTTACCAACCATGAGTTGGAAAATATTCTAACTAAAACAGTCCATTTGCATCATCGGGATTGGACCAACTGGTTACAAGAAGCTATTTGGGCTTATAAAATAACTTGAAAAACCACTATCAGATTCACACCATTTGAGCTTTTGTATGGGAAAGTGGCAATGCTTCCAATTGAATTTGAACACAAGATTTTAAGAACAACCTTGACCTTAGATATTGATCTTCCTGCAACATAAAGAGCATGTCTCCTGCATCTTAATTCTTTGGATGAAATGCGCAAGAACACTTTAGAACATACTGAACTGGTGCAAAAATAGAGAAAAAATTTGCATGATTATCATATCCTCAACAAACAGTTCAAAGCTAGTGACTGGGCATTATTGTATGATTCCTACTTTAAGGATATGCCAGGGAAGCTGCAGACGCGATGGTTAGGACCATATCAAATCATCCATGTCTTTGACAATGGAACAGTTCAACCAACCACAATTGATGATATGCCTTTCAAAATGCTGATCAATGGTCATCAACTTAAACTTTACAAACAACGTCAAACAAAAGCTGAGTTCATGCAAAAATTCAAACAATCGGGTCCAACAACAACTCAAGTATCTCTTCCTACAGCCGAAGGTGAAAACCTTCTGCCTGCTCTTCTTCAACATTAATTCTAATTTGCATGTCCATAATAATAACTTTATGTTCGCATAAAGTCCATTTTCTTTTCATGATATTTCTTTCCATTCATATCTTAATCTTCCATCCACCTGCCTCACTCCATTTCTTAATCTTCCATCCACTCACTTTCTACATACTTATGCTTTTGTGTTTTCAATCAAATCTGCACATGCTAATGGATGCTGCCATTTACATTATTTATGCCACCTTTTTCTTGGAGCATGTGACAATACGCTTGCCAGGTATAAACATTTTCAAACTATTATTCATTTATAAGTTTGTAGATTTTGTTAATTATATCTAATACTGCATAATCTTTATAATTACAACATATTCCAGTCTCTAACCCATACTAGTCTAACATGTGAGGACACTTGTCATAAAATTAGCAGGGGGCAGGGGAGTGTTGTATTATCCAATGACATGCCTGATTAACTATGATGATTTTCAAAAATCTTGGCATTACCCTTTATTAATGAGAACTTTTTGCCATAAGTATGCCATGTCAAGTGTTGTACTCCTACTTTCTGAATGAATTTTTCTTTGTTCGTGCCAAATTTTTCGTGCTAAGCCATGATGTGACCTATTTTGTTTTAAAATTTTGGCATTTGAACCATGTTTCCAGATGATTTCCATGCAAATTCATGATTTACTTTTACCTAAAGTTTAATTATAGCACATAACAATTGGTTATGGAAATTAATGTTTCCAAAAAGAAGCGATGAAGCATTTGAAAAATAATGTAGAGTTTTGAAGTTTGCATTCAGAAAGGGAGAGGGAAACAGAGTAGCAAAAGTATCAAGAAATGGGAGGAGGTTTACAGAGAAAAGAGCTGGTCGAGCACATTTTTTTACTCTTTGATGAAGAAGTAGTAAGAAGATTCAATGCATGCGGGTGGTTAGGTTATTATTTGAATTTAACAGCATATGATGAAGAAGAAACTATAGAATTCACTAGGACATTTGATGAAGGTGAAGCTTCTATTTGGGGTTTGACAGTAATTACAATAGAAGAATGAATTGTAGAAGTACTAGGGTTACCTCTTGTTGGAGAGCATTATCCGAGCTCGCATGATGCTAGGTTAGCAAGGCCCAGTTCACTACCCCACATGACCCTCAATTGGATGTTACAAAGCAGGGGTGCAAGAGATTGTCTTTGCCGCCTCCATACCCTGACCTAGCAATGCATGTCATCAGGTATTTTACTTGTGAAGGAAGATTTTCTCACTGACATGCACACCATTTTAAATTTTTTAGTTGTATAAAGCACAATATTGCCATGAATCTTCCAAATTTTCTATATAATATGCTTTGTATTAGTGCAAAAGAGACTCAAAAAGGGAAAGATAATTCTATCACTCACCATGATTTGATTAAGTTGTTAATAGAAAGGTCTCTTAGGGACGTATCCCCTTTGACATGGGATGACTTTGTGAAATTTAAAACCCTACAACCCCAAGTTGACCCTAGTGAATGACAGGGTCAGGAAAACGTAGTTCCCAGTAGTGAGCTTGCAGAACAAAATATTAAGGGAGCTAAAATAGAAAATGCACAAGGGATTGAACCAAAATTTGCTTCCACTCAAGTGAATGTGCCTCCAGCTGAATAGGACATCCCTAGGCCCACTACTAGTCAAGCTAAAAGGAAACGGAAGTCACTAGAAAAAATTTCTGCTCAACAAAAACCTAGTCCTACAATTAAGCAACAGAAGAAAACAAAGAAGGTTCCTACAACACCTAATCCTGTAGCAGTGATACCAAAACAAAAAAGTAGGCAAAAGACAATAGTACAATAAGAGACTCCTTTGCGAAGAAGCCCTAGAATGAGAGGGCAGATTTTTAAAAATCCTATATTGCCTAAAGCACCTACCCCAGAGTCTCCTGTGCAGAAAATTTTTGACCATTCTCCCCTTCACACTGAGATGACAAAAGCTTCTGGTAGTCCTCCTAGAACATGTGAGCAAGAAATTAACAAAACCTTTATGGATTTACCAGGTGTTTCAAGCCATGAGAATGAAGTAGTTCCTAAAATTCATGATTCGAATACTGCCTTAGTCCCCTATAAGTCAACATGGATCAATAGTTTGACAGAACATCTATGGCAGGAATGGAAAAAGAAAAAGGATTATGAAGAGCATAACGGTGCCATCACCTTGCAAAAACTCCTTTTCCAATTATATGGACAACATTTATTTGCTAAAGCACTATGGAAAGAGGAGAAGAAAAGAATGAGCAAGATCATAACATCACAAAATGAGGAGATTGAAGAATTGAAAGAACGGCTAGAAAGATAGAAACAGCGCATGGAACATGCACTTAAATTAGCTGATCAAGCTCTTGCTTACAGACCACCTCCTCAAGTATATGCTTTTTTTTTGGAAGAACAATATCTTTTGTTTCAGTTGATGTTAACCCTCCAAAAATGTAAATGCAAAATTCAAAACCGCACAATAGTTTTATGGGCTGTATCAAACCTTACCACCATGGCAGCAAAATCTATTGTGTGAGTTGTATATTCATAATTTTGGCATTCCTGCAAAAATTGAGTGGAAAGCTTTGCTCTATATAGGAGATGTGCATTTGAAAGCTTTAATGTCATGGATGTCTAATGAGGCAAATTATGACAGACAACTGGTTAATTACAGAGATGAAGAGAGAATAAAACCTTTACCCTTGAGGGCAGAAAGTAAACAACCAAAAGAAATGCTTCGAGATTGGTTTACATTGACCTATGGGAAGAGTAATCTAGACATTAGAAAGAAGGTATTTGTTGGTAGAGCCAAAGTATATACTGAATATGAAAACTTGCCCTACTTTGCGTTTTAGAGAGCTATGACCGGAGTAAGAGGTAGATGGGCACAGTTACCTAATTCTCTCAAGAAATCAGAGTTGCACAGTCCTATTAATTTGGAAGTAGCACTATATAGAGTTCCAAAATATTTAGAACTAGGAAAGAAACTAAGGCTAGAGCTATGGTGTCCTTTAACCATGCAACTTCCAATGCTTTTATGGCCCCTGTATGATATTGATGTTGACAAACTTGATAAGTTGCAGGAAGACCATAGGCAAGAAGTATGGGAAAGGACCAGAGGATTCTATTACACCTTCAAGGGTAGCAGAAAGGGAAAGATAGAAGTTGGGGAGCTCAAATCTTTGACAAAGAAGTGTAATGCTTGAGGACAAGCATTAGTTTAGCAGGGGGCAGATGATGAGCTTGAAAATTTTCTTTATTTTGTTATGTTTAAGATACTTTATGATACTCCATTTATCCTTGTTTTAACACTTATAAGCCTATGTTCAATAAACCTTTGATGATTTATGGGGTAGAAAAACTATGTCATCCTTTGCCTAAATTATATCTAATATGCAATATTTCATATAAATATCCAAATGTACGTTCTTATGTTTGAATTTAGTTTGATGGATGTTTATTTGCAAATATGTCTTATATCATAACTAACTTGATGATAAGGATTAAAGGATGAGTGGAAGAATCCAGAAGTTGGTTGTCGATAGCATTCAAGGAGAAACGAGCATTAAGGAACAACCATAAAAAGGAAGTTATAACCACTCCAGGAAACATGGCAGTGAATAAGGGGGAGTTTTTATGAGCCATTACCTTCTCTACATTTACATTGTAACAAGCAGATGCCGTGACTTCATTGCTCTCTCCTCAATTCCATTATCCTTCCTTTTCACTTTCAGTTGTTCTCCTATATTCTCTCCTGCAGACTTAACTTAGGATAGTTACTTTTCTGTTATGTAATAAAGAGTAGATTCTCTATATATGTCGGGATCGACTCTTGTGTATGAAGTTTTTAGTTTTTGGTTTTGATAAGTTTTATCGAGTAAGAGAGAACACTGATTCACAATTTGTTGCAATTGTGTTTTACAATTCTGAATTATGTAATGACTGATTAATGAAATGAATTAGTTCTCTTTAGTTTCTATCTTGCGTTGGTAGATTAGAGAAGCCAACCAAGGGGGCCCACTTGAAAGGTGGATTAGATTAGGATAGAATAGATTAATTTTACTAAGCATTAGCAGTATTTTAATTAAGACGTAGCTAGTTAATTCCTTCCTATAGCATCACACTTCATGAACGTTCCTATAGCATCTATGAGAATAGTCTAACAGATGAGTCAAAATGGAATCTCTATTATCTTTTCATTATATTTTCAACATTCATACATTCAGTAGTTTCCTTTCCATAGTAGTAGTGTAGTTTCCTTCCTTTGCATTTTTACTTTCCTGCAACACAAACATAATGACTCATCAAGGTACCTAGTGCACATACTGTGCCGACCATTTCAAGTATACGTCCCTAGGTTGAAAATCTAAATGTAGCTCATGGTAGGGGAAAAGTATTCCTTATCTTGAATAGATTATTTCTAAGCTAGGCCTAGCACATGACTATGGAACACCTATTGTGAGGTGGTTCAGGGACCCCAGTCACATTTTGAAGCTACCAAGTCTCAATGACTTGAGTCACATTTAGAGACTACTGAGCTATTGCATACTGAGTCTGAAGGACTTGAGCGATAGATAGAAGGAACTAAGCCAAAAGTTGAAATTCAAATTGAACATAGTACAATTCATTCAAAAGGAAAAGAACCTATATTGGCCAAGTATGCCAGAAGGAATCATGCACCTGATTAGATTATTAGAGATAAATCATAAGGTACTATGACAATAAGAAAATTAAAAGGTACATGTTTACTTGTTGATTTGTTAATGTTTTTAGCATCAAAAGAAATCAAATATAATATATTGATAGCACTATCATAGCACTGTTATATGTGTATACAATACAGAGGTCTATGCACACATATATGTGTATATATTCTGAATCTACATACACACACATGTGTGTATACATCCTTGTATCTATATATCTGCTATCGATATCTCAGAAATCACTGTGTCATACTTGTTCATTATATCAACAGTGAATATGTTATTAATGTTATCTTAGATCATGCCTCTTATGAGCATCATTGATGATATTGTTGGCATCTTAGATTTAATATGATTTGATACTAATGTTAGTACCTTGATTATACTATTGGCACCAAAATTTGTTATCATGCCTTGATCATATTATTGGCACCAATAGTTATTATTGTGCCTTGATTATGTTATTGGCACCGACACTAATTATCTTGCCTTGGTTATACATTTGCATTTGTTTGTATTAATAAAATATGCCTCCAAAGAGGCATGTCTCTACATGGCCTTTGGCCACATAGAGACATGACTCTTCGGAGTCATGTCCCTTTCTCACCCTATATAAAGGGAGTCACTACTGTAGGGAAAGCATCACATACATACATCTGAGTACCTACAATCGGTGTCTATCAAATACATTGCTCCATATTATCACCTGTATGTTAGCAATTACTATTACATAAAATTTTGATATTACTGTTGCTACTAAAGAAGATATACATTCAAATATCATAGAGGTTGCTACCAAAAGGAATTCAAAGATATTATACATCATTCAAGTAAGGTACTTTCTGCATATATTTTAATTGTAATAGTTTATCTTTTAGAGATCCTTATCTTTAACATATTTTGAACCTAGAAGTGTTAAGGATGCTATAGAAAATGAAAGTTGGATTGAGGAAATGAATGAATAAATAGAACAGATAGAAAAGAACAAAACTTGGACTCTTGTTCCTAAGCCTAAAGATAAAAATGTGATTGGAACAAAATGGGTATTTAGAAATAAGCTGAATGAAGATGGACAAGTATCAAGAAATAGAGCTAGATTAGTGTGTAAAGGGTATGCTCAAGAAGAAGGAATTGATTATGGTGAGACTTTTTCTCCTATTGCAAGATTAGAAGGTGTTAGGACCCTACTTGCATATGCTACTCATAGAGGATTCAAAGTATATCAAATGGATGTTAAATTTGCATTCCTAAATGAAATTCTTAGTGAAGAAGTCTATATTGAACAACTAGAAGGTTTTGTTGATCCTGACAAAAGGGATATGGTCTAAAAATTACACTAAGCACCATATGGTCTAAAACAAGCTCCTAGAGCCTAGTATGAAAGACTACATAATTACTTGATACAGATTGGTTTTTAGAGAACAAATGATAATAGTAGTTTGTACATCAAGGAGGGACAAGATAATAAAATTGTGTTGGTAGAGATATTTTTGGATGACACTCTATTTATAGGAAATGATGATCTATGAATTTTTTTTTTAGAACAAATGAACAAAGATTTTGATATTTCCATGTTTGGTGAAATAAAATTCTTTGTTGGATTGCAGATTCAACAAAACAAAAATGGTATCTATATCACCCAATCCAAGTATGTAAAAGAGATACTCAATAGTTTGGTATGGAAGATTCTAAACTAGTTGGTACCCCTATGTGTACTGGACTCAAGCTTACCAAAGATGATGATTCCAAATATGTAGATCACACCTTATATAGATCAATGATTGGAAAATTACAATATGTAGTTCACACAAGGCCTAATATTACCCTAGTAGTTGGGATAGTGGCAAGATTCTCAGCTAAACCTAGAGAAAAACATATGGTGGAAATCAAAAGAATTTCAAGATATCTAAAAGGTATTGAAGACTATGGCTTATGTTACAAACTTGGAGGAAACCTAGACCTAAAGGTATTTACTAATGTTGATTGGGTAGGAAATCTTGACTACAGAAAAAGAACAAGTGGTGGAGCTTTCTTTCTTGGTAAAAGTTTGGTATCTTGGACAAGCAAGAAGAAAAACTACACATCCCAATCTATAGTAGAAGTAGAATATGTAGCAGAAACAATGAATTGTTCTAACATTGTTTGGCTCAAACAATTGCTATAAGGAATGAAGGTTGAATTCAAAGAGCCAATAGTCAGGTATTGTGATAACACTAGCACAATTAACATATCAAAGAACCCCATGATGCATTCCAAGATAAAGCACATTGCTATAAAATATCACTTTGTTAGAGAATTGGTGCAGGACAAAGAAATTAGATTGACATACGTCCATACAAAAGAAAAAATTGTAGACATATTCACCAAGCCATTACCTAAGGATGCATTCTTTTATCTAAGAGGTAAGCTAGGAGTCATTCCCTTGTATGAAGATCACTAAATAAAGTTTAGTGATGCACTAACCAAAACCAAGAAAAAGATCAATTAGTTGATATAGGATAGTCAAGAGAATATTGTATATGAATTAGTACTCAAGGTACATTGATACAAATTTGGAATGTATTGTCTTTGGCATGTATTGTCAAAGAGGGAGAAGTTTACTATCATATCTTTATCCTTCTAAAATTTGTCAAGGGAGAGTTTTGAAAAGAAGGTATGCAAAGATAGAATACAACATTTAGAAGAAGTTCTTATGTAAAATCAAAGAGGGAGAAACTTTCTATCAAAATAAATCTTGTTTTTAAAATTTCATTGTGCTATGACATGTTGTATTGCCATCAATGTCAAAGAGGGAGATTGTTGGATATAATTGATTAATTATGTGTTCTCTTTGATGTTACAAAAAGGTTATATCAATTGACAGTCAGTTCTTACCAAGCTCACTTGGTCAATCAAGATAGTTTTCCTTGTCTATAGAGTGTTCATAGGTTTACTCTGTATAGATGATAGTGTCTACCGAGCTCACTCAGGCATTGAAGGAATTCAAGCAGAAAAGAGTGTTGACCAAGCTCACTCAGTTAATGAAGGAAAAGATGGTCAAAGTTAGTATTCACCAAGTTTACTCAATTATGGAAGGATTTCTACAAGTTTGTAGTGTTAACCAAGCTTCTATTGGTTAACATAGAGAATTATTCCAAAGTTAGTTTCTATCGAGTAGGGTCGGCTTATGAAGGATTTTTCTTGTTTTGGCTTATGAAGCTTAATTACTTTATGTATTGATTCTAGCTGACTATGGTGATGAATATTGGTTATTGTAATTTAAATTTGGGCCAACTTGACAATTTAAAAGGTATAAATAAAAGGTCAAGTTGAGATTTCTAGTGCATACAAGTGTGTTGATTGAATTAAGAAGAAAAGAGAGGAAGCAAACTTGAAGGATAGGTAGGTATCCTTGTGGAGCAGAAAAGTAGTATTTGATTAGGAGGGATCAAGTTTAAGAAGAATAGAGATCTGGATTCAACAATTTAGTTGCATCACAATCAAGTCATTTCATTATTACTCTTTAACCATTGTAGAAGTGATCTAAAATCTCTTAACAGAGTTGGCTTAATAGCTAGTTGTAAATCCTCTAACAAGGTGGCAATTCCATTGAATTATTTTAAGACCTCTTGCAAGGCCACTCCTAGTAGGGTGATTAAATCCTCTAATAAGGTCACACCTAATAGTGTGTTTTGTAACATTTAATGGGGTTGGCTCCTAATAGAGTTCACTTCAGAAGAGTGAAAAAAAATAACTAGTTACATCGATGGTTTTTCCCAAATTGGGTTTCCATGTTAAATCCTGGTGTCTCATGTGTTCATGTTTTTTGTTTCATTCTTGCAAATAATTACTAATAACATCTTAAGATCTATTAAAGTAAATCACACTATGCATTTACTAAGTTATACTAATTTTTGTATGTTTACCGAGCATCAACAGTAATTTTTTTTATCAATCTGAATATTGTTGACATTTAAGGGTCTAGGATTTATTTTAGTGGTAACTAATTCACCTCCCCTCTCAATTACTCCTCTTATATTTCCAACATATAGGACACAGGTGTTAGAATTTTTTTCAATGCTCCCCTTGGGATTTGTGACAAAGATTAACTACCTCTTGTGTACTATAAGTTGAGTGATTGTATTGAGTATGGATAGATTGGTCTTTTGGTGCAACATAAACCCCACTCTAACAAGTGGTATTAGATTTTTTCATGGGTTCGAATTTGCAAACCCTTGAACAATGTTGATGAGGAGCTTGTTAGAAATTTTTTTAGCACTACCCTCAGGATTCATGGAAATGGCTTTATTGCCTCCTAGGTGCTATAAGTTGAGTGGTTGTATCAAGTATTGATAGATTGATCTTTTGGTTGAATGACAACCCCACTCTAAAACTAAGATATCTAAGACCAATTATTCTACTAATGTGAACTAGACCCTATATAGATACATGATAGGAAATTTATAATATATTATTCATAGTAGACCAGATATTGCAATAGCAGTTGGGATTATTACTAGTTTTTCAAAAAAATCCTAAAGAGAATTACATGGTGGTTGTAAAAAGAATAATGAGATATTTGAAAAGTACAAAAGATTATGGATTATACTACAAGAAAAGTGATAAATTTGAAATAAAAAATTTCACTGACTCAGAATGGTTAGGAAATATTAATGATAGGAAAAGTACTAGTGGGGGTGCATTCTTTCTTGGAAAGAGTTTGGTGTCATGGAAAAGCAAGAAACAAAAGTGTATTTCCCAATCAATAGTTGAAGCTAATTATGCGGTAGCTAAAATGAACTATTCAAATATAATGTGGATTAAAAAATTGTTAAAAGGAATAAAAGAAGAAATTATATATCCAGAAGTTATCTATTGTGATAACACAAGTGCTATTAAAATTTCAAAGAATCCAATGATGCATACTAAGGCAAAAGAAAAAGAATTGAAATTAAATATGTTAATACAAAGAAGCAAATTGTTGACATATTTAAAAAAGCATTACTCAAAGATGCTCATGAATATGTTAGAGGTAAATTAGGGGTCATTCCCATAAATAAGGCTACCTAAGGAGCCAAGCTACATTGCATCACATATACTACATAGAATATTTTACACAATGATGCAATACAACTCTACTTTGGGACATGCCTAAGGTAGAATACTCGAGTACAACATACAAAGATTAGTCATAGTTAGATGGAAACTATCAACCATATGTGCAAAATATATATAATTCAAATGTATGAAGAACTTGAAGTTGAGATAGGTACATGTCTTTGGCATTGTTATCAAAGAGGGAGATATTGCAATGAGACTAAGATGAAAGAGGGAAAAATGACTAAGGAGTCAAAAGATTATAAAACCAAGAAAGAGAGAAAACTCATAGAGAGAGTTTGATAGTTTGAATGGATGACAATCAAAATCAAACAAAGGATTATGGTCACTCATGGAAGTAAAATATTTTGGATTGTATGGTAACCAAGTTATTAGTACTTTGGATATTTGAGATGTTTCCATAAATGCCAAAGAGGGAGATTGTTGAAAACCTATAATTGGAAAAATTGTTTTTTTTCATTGATGTCAAATCTATGGATGTGACATATTACTACCTAATCTAAATATCATATCTATTTGATTGATGAAGATGATTTGAGAGCTACTCATAACTATACCACCTATAGGAAAGGTTGAAGTTTCAAAAAGGAAGTTACAATGGATATTTGATTAGATAGACTTTGATTAAGAAAAGTAATTATTGTTGACAACTAGCTAATTCTGATATGTAACTATTGTCATTAATTGCAACACATGATGTACATGTTGATAGGAAACCTCAGAAATAAGATACTTAGTGTTTTCTTATCAGAAAATTGTCTAAGTATAGAATTTGGTTTACAATAGTGTGTTGTTTTGTTTATAACATGTTGTAGATGTCATATTATGACAAGTGAAATTACATGGAGATAGTATACATGTTGCTGATGACATTTATAACCTCAGAAGTTTGTATGAACTATATGAAATAGAGTTAATCATATTTTGATGAAATAGGACAATGAAATTGAAGGAAAGAATTGTTTTGATTGCAAAAAAATTACTTGTCCAATTAAGGCCAACATTCTAGATGTTTACTCTAATTTGGAAAAGTGAATTATGGTCTTAGCTAACCTAGAAGTATGTTATGTAAAGGCATGGTATTTATAAAAAGGACTTCTTGCAATAAGAAGTGTGTATCAAGTGTGTGAACTTGTGAGTTTATGTTTTTGCAAAGTGAGTGAACTTTTGTGAAAGTGATATATGCAAAGTTTTGTATGAACTATTTGGTGATTTGAGATTGAGTTGAAGATCAAAGATCAGAAAAGGAAGGAAAATAGTAGTAAATTACTTGTTTGAGTAGTGATCTCTACTTGTAGTTAAAATTGCATGTTTGGGTAGTGTGCTCTTTTTGTATACATTACAATACAACTCCTAACAGGTTTGGAATCTCCTAGTAGGGTTTCAAAGTCACCTAACAGGGACTAGTTATACTAATTTTTCTCATTGACTCCTAACAGGGTCCATCCTCTAACAAGGAACATATATATATCAGTATATTATCTAGTGGGTATCATCCCCACCTGGGTTTTCCATTGGCCAGGGTTTCCCTTGTTAACAAAAGATGGTGTCATGAGTTATCTTTGTGTATTGTTACTATTACTATTCAAAATTACTTTATTGCTTTGTTATGCATGGTTTAACATAAGTATGACAACTAAATTTTATAGATTATTGATTCACCCCCCCTCCTCCCCCCCCCCCCCCCCCCTAGTAATCCCTATTTCTAACAATTGGTATCAGAGCATAATTACATTGAAGAGGCTTAAAAAATTCAGTAAGATCCCTATGGATATGGAATATTTCATGAAGAATCCTAAAGAAGCTCTTGAAAAAATTGATCTCCTTACTAAAGAAAGAGATAAGCTGAAGGCCATATATGAAGACTCCAAAGTGTTGTTGGAATTACAAGGGGAAAGAGAATAAAATTCTAA
Organism: Cupressus sempervirens; assembly: GCA_028749045.1. Lineage (NCBI taxonomy): Eukaryota > Viridiplantae > Streptophyta > Pinopsida > Cupressales > Cupressaceae > Cupressus > Cupressus sempervirens. The sequence continues at coordinate 35,905,467 of CM053786.1, read as the reverse complement.
GAGAGGGGAGTGAATCAGGAGTTTAAACTTTGACCCATAAAACTTTTACCATTCATTCATCATATGCATTTAATATGTAAACTGAAATAACATGTAAAGCTTATGCATCTAAATCATGTAAACATGTAAGAAATCACACATATAACACTAGATATGATTACCTAGAAATCCTCTAAATAAGAAGGTGGAATTGGGGTGGGGATGAAACCCACAAATCTTCACTACTACAATAATAAAGTTTATCCATTGAAGGTTACAATGGTTTGACCACGAATCATGGTCTACCTTGTGAATGGTCTACCCTGTTAAAGACTTACAAAGATTGTTAGGTCTCACCTTGTTAGAGGATTTTAAAACCCTATTAGAAGTGTGCTTGCTTAGAGGACTTCATCTTACAATTAAGTAAGTAGCTTGTTAAAGGATTTCATACAACCTATTAGGACTACTATGTTAATAGATTTTACTAAAATTATCTATTAAGATGTCTCTATATAGATCCTATGATTGGAACTTGCTTTCTTGTTAACAAATAACCTCTAAAAAATTTCTAATTGATCCTTCATGAGTAGATGTCTCAATATTGTATCCTTTTCTCTATCCTCTATTCTTCTCTAACTAATTCTACAATTCACTCTTACTTCTAAGTCACCTTGAATGCTTTGTATGCAAACTATCTTGTTCACTCCTCCAATTCAACCACTCACTCATTGTTAAGAGTTTAGGGCTTCATCTTCCTTAAGAAGACTTAGGTGGCTTAGGATTAAGTATGAATCTATAGCTAAGATTCATCCATATTTCCACTTAAACCTTATCTTTTTCTAATTGGTTACATGTAATTACATGGCAAATCAAAATATAGATTTGTCCTTATCTTCAAAAGATCATAATCTATCCTTAAGTTGTCTTAAAAATGGTTTGCATAGTTATTTGTGCCATTACAAACAAATATGTCAAAATTGTGAGACTCTACATATGAAATCTCTGATGCTTGGCGTGCACTATTCTATATATTGTGACTCAACACCTACATTACTTTATATCCATTATTTAATCATTTCCTAAATCACTTGGCATGGTCTATCTACTCGACACTTGAGTAACTCAACACATGAGTGACTCGACACTCATTGCAACTTGGCATGGTCTAATATTTACATGTGCTCAACATGTATTACTAGTTTAGCATGAATTGAGTAAATGTATTAAGTGTGTTGACACTCACTTGTTGAAACCAATTTGAGATCAACAATCTCCCCCCTTGACATGAGTGTCAAAAAAACTTGAATATACATAATCAACCTTAATCCCTGAAGCATAACATATCTATGACTCGGCATATATACAAAAGTTAAAATTTTCAAAATTATGCAATAACCTATATACCTCAAAATTGATAACTGCCCCTGAGTTAATATGTATGATTTGCATCCAAAATCTATTCTCTCTTTTGGCTTCAATGCACTGTATCTGATACTCTTTCATCTAATATGCTTTGTCTTAGTTGATATTTGTATCTTTTTGCTACTTTCTCTCCAAAAATGTATATCACCCCAATGATATAAATTTTCTACTATGATCCCCCTTTGTATATCACCTCTTTTATTTATACTCCCTCATATCATGTTTCTCATATTATATCTTTTCCTTTCTTTTATTCTCGCTTATATCTTTAAAATCTCCCCCTTTTTTGACACTTATGTCAAATGGGTTATACACCTATGGTGTATTTATCCAAAAATTATTCATAGACATCCATTATTATCCTTAGAGCTACATCTTAGTTATCACATGCAAAATCCAATGACTTAATTTGGATTTCAAGCTTGGTAGAAAAGTGCACTAGACCATCTAGAGTAGGAAGATTGGGTTATTTCTTTAGTAAATTCTTGGCATAGCCTAGCTCTTTGTGCACTATCTCCATATGAGGGGTAAGGGTAGCCTAAATAATTGCTAGTTTGGCTCTAATATTAGTTGCATCTAGTATTAAGATAGCTAACTAACTTTGTGTCTAAAGAAATGTTCTAAAATGCTTCTCACTCTAGGTTAGATTTGATGGTAGTCTTGCACAAGATGCAAATATTTAACTTTCCAAATTCAGAATGTGACTTCTAGTCTCTTGGGTGAAGAGTGTAGGATTGCATAATTTTGTGTACAGTGAAAATATATTCTCAAGTACCTTCTTCACATCCTCAACCTTTGTTGCCAATGCAACTTGTTGTAGTGCTATCTCACTAGATATTTTCTCATTTACCTTTCCTTGAAACTTGTTCTCTAACCATTCTAAGATTTTTGCATTTGTATCAAGGTCTTCATTTGTGACCTTTTCCACTATATTGGTCAGTTTTTCTATAATTAGATAGGTCTCTTTAGGAGTTGGCAGGCTAAATGTACCTAAAAATATTTCCTTGATATCTTGGAGTGCTTGCTCTTGCATGTATTCTCTCCTAAGCATTTATTGATGTTTTTTCTTCTCTAAGGCTTGTTGCAAAATGCCTATTTGCTCCAATGTCATAGTGTCATAGTCATACTTTAGAATTAAAATTTATTCATCAAGGCTTATGTCTTCATAATGGATTACCTTTTCTACCTTTGATGAGTTGGGGCTTGGCACTAAAATTGGTAATGGAATGGCTTATGTGCTTGCTTTTTGAAGAGCTTGTGTAGAAGGTGTGGCAGATGCTTGTAAGGCTACCAATGGTTGAATGGCCACTTTTTCCTTCACCTTTGGTATTTTATCATGCTCTTCAAGCTTTCCCTAGTCTATTACTATGACTTGGCTAGCACCTTATTCATGTGTTGTAGGTACAAATGAATCCATCTATCCTATTTTCTACTGTCCTATAATATCTTTATCTTCTACTTGCTTCTTTGCAATAGCATCAACTTTAACACTTGTATCAACCTTCATAGATGTATCTACTATTGTTTGAACCGAAGGTTGTACATTAGTAACTAAAGGGATGATAGAAGGTGGTTCTTATGGATTCAACTTTTCCCTTGTGACCTTAGTTACTACCTTTTGCAATTTTTCTACACTAACCAAAACTAGATTTTCACAGAGTTTAGCTTGGAGTGTAGATTGGTCTACAATCTTCTTCAAGTCTTCTAGAGTAAGTGGATTGATGTTCTAAGCTGATGCATTAGAAAAATCCTTAACAGTTAATTAAGAAGGTTAGTTAAGAATAATAATTAGTGAAATGACATAGGGTTAAATTATGGGTTGTTTAATCCTATATAGAAAATTAGTAGATGATAATCCAATTTGATTAAATAAGTGTGACAATATCCTTTGATGAAATGTGATGATAATGGAGATTGATTAGGATGATGATGGATAGACCAAAGCCATGGTTGAATTGATCTATTGATTTAAATTGATAACATGCCAAGGACACATGACATGAATTAAAGATACATAATATTTAACTGACATTGTAAATGCTACATGATCAAGATTGATTGATAAGGTTGATCGTAATAACATTGATAGGAACTGTCAATTTATTAAATGGTTAAAAATGCTATGATGTGACACTAAGATACTTGACAATGTTAAATATCAGATGATGTGAATGATAGTTTTGCCTAGCACTGAGAGCCATGATAGTACCAGGGTCAGATTGATAAGATTTGATAGATTGATAGGTTTCCAAGGCACTAAAGGCCACAAAAATGCCTAGGATTGGATAGATGATGATTAATTTGGGATGTTTGACACATTCCAAGTTGATTAAGACTAATTTTGGGTGTTTTGAGTTGATTTGGGGTGGTTTTGAGCTAATTTGAAATGGTCTCAAGTTGGTTTGAAATAGTTTTGAGTTGATTTGAAATAGTTTCAAAATGATATGAAATGGTTTTGAAATGATATGAAATTGATGTAAAAAAGGATATGAATGATGATAGACATTTTTGAGATATGATCAAGTTGTCCAAAAGATCAAAGTTAGTGGAATGATAAAATGGAATGAGTTAGTATGAAAATGTGATGAAACCCTAGATGTGAACCATTTTTTGAGCATCTACAAAAACTTAAATAACTTTTCATACACTCAATATTATGACCAATGAGCTTAACCATGTCATTAGAAACATATATTTTTTATGTCCTCAACCTTGATCAATAAGATATCAACTCTACTAAGAGATATAACAAGTTTACCAAAACATGCCTCTATAAACTCTATCTTAGAACATACATCATCAAAAATTACATAACTTCTTATAAACTTGTCCTTTCTACTTCTAACATTAAGTACATATGCTAGATACTCAAAAGTATCTCTCATAACCTTGGGTGGTTATTGTGCTCAACTAGGCATCTGTACTAAATTAATATTTCATTTTTCTTCTATGAGATACCACATAAGACATCAAACATGTTATGTTGACATCAATGAAAAACTCAGTCATGAATGCAACATATCATCATGAAACCAATCTTCCAACAATCTCCCCCATTGGTATTGATGGAAACATAGATGAAAAACCATCTAGTTCCAAGAATACCAACAAAAGATAGACATTCTTCAAATCTTCTTCATCAATCATACTCCCCCATTGATATACCTCAATGTGTTCTATATCAAACTATCATTTCAAATTCATGTCACATTCTTCCATACTAATACAAAAAATCTTCTCAGCATAATGTTTTCCTACAATACTTCTCCCCCATAGTATAATGCCAAACTCTCCCCCATTGACATCAATGTCAAATGTTTCTACAACCAACATCACCATTATCAGTTTCTTTCCAATGCATATTGTTATCTGTCATACCTTTGCTATATCCAAGCTTTTTCAGATGCTTATCCAACCTTGCATACTAAGTTTTGGGTTCTTTCTTCAATCCATACAATCCTTTCCTTAGTATACATAATATGTCCTTGTCATCAGTCAAAGGACATCCTTCAGGCTGCTCAATGTATACCTCTTCTTCAAGTTCTCCATTTAGAAATGTTGACTTGACATCCATTTGATCTACTTTGAATTTCTTTTGTGCTACATAGGCTAATAATAATCTTACTACTTCTATTCTAGCTAGTGGAGCATAATTTTCCTCATAGTCTATTCCTTCTTGTTGTGAATAACCTTTACATACCAATCTTGCTTTGTTTCTTACAACTTCTCCTTGTTCATTCATCTTGTTCTTGAATACCCATTTGGTTCCTATCACATTCTTATTTGATAGTCTAGGGACCAATTCCCATGTCTCATTCTTTACTATCTAATCCAATTCATCTTTCATGGCTTGTTTCCAGTAATCATCTTTACATGCTTCATCTGCATTCTTCAGTTCAACTTGAGATATCAAGCATAATTCTTCATTAATTCTACTTCTTGTCATCACACCTTTGTCTTTTCTTCTGATGATTTGTTTGGATGGGTGATTCTTTACCATGTTCTTTCCTAAAGTAGGAGTTGTTATCTCAACTCTTGTTTCCATTGAAGGTTCTGAGCTTTGTTCCTACCTTTTCTCTCCTTCATTATGCAAATCATTTTTAGTCTTAAGAAATACCTCATCATTCATTGGCTTAGTAACAACATCATCATCTAAATTGTAATCAATTATTATTTCTTGTACTTTGAATATCTAATCAATTCTTACATTAGCAATTTCCATAATAGTCTTAGTTCTCTGATTGTAACATCTATAAGCCTTGCTTTTCAATGAATAATCAAGAAACATACCTTCATCACTTCTAGCATCAAACTTACCAATGTCATCATCTCTCTTAATGTAACACTTACTTCCAAATATTCTAAAATACTTAACTGTAGGTGAGTGACCAAACCATAGTTCATAAGGTGTCTTATTTGTATCCTTCCTGTCTTGAACTCTGTTCATAGTGTAGATTGTTGTATTCATTTCTTCTTTACAAAATGTCTTGGATACATTATTTTATGCTAACATAGCTTTAGCTACTTCTGTTATAGACTTGTTTCTTCTTTTTGTAACACTATTTTGTTCAGGGGTTCTTGGAGCTAATAGCTATGTTTTAATTCCATTTTTCTCACAAAACATGTTAAACTCATTTGAAGTAAATTATCCTCCTCCATCTAATCTTAAACATTTAATCTTTACACTAGATTCATTCTCAACTCTATTCTTGAATATCTTAAACTTTTCAAATGCCTCATATTTTTCTTTACGAAATGCAACCCACATCATTCTAAAAAAATCATCAATAAGAATCATAAAATACCTTTCACCATAGAATCCTCTTGTCTTTGTAGGACTACTAAGATATATGTGTACAATCTCTAACTTTGCAATAGTGGTACACTTTTTGCTAGGAAAAGAGGTTCTATTATGCTTTTCCAAAACACACTCCTTGAAAATTGTGTTAGTAGGTTTTACAATCTTTGGAAAATCTCTAACAACAAACATTTTACTAGTCCTCACAATACTATCAAAGTTTATATGACAAAATCTCTTATGCCATAACCAATTTTCATCTATCTTTGCAACTAAACATGTCATTTTAGTAGGACTCAACTGAAATACATTACCTCTAGATCTGGTTCCTATTCCAATTACCTTTCCATCATTATCTCTAATCATGCATGTCTTTTCTATGAATTGCAACTAATAAGTTTTGTCTACTAATTGTCCAACACTCAAAAGAGTGTGTTTTAGACCATCAACAAAGTATACATCCTTAATATTAGTTTTACCATCAAGAGTTATAGATCCAATACCTTTTACTTGGCATGCTACATTGTTTCCCACTCTAACAATTCCTTCATCCTGACTTTTGAAATCAACAAATTTATTCATATCACCAATCATATGATGCGAACAACCACTACCAATTATCCAATTATATTTCTTTTCAACATGTGATACTAAAGCTATCTTCTTTGGAATTTCCTCTTTAAATGCCAAAAATCCAATTCCATCATTAGAATCATTCTCTTCATTTGCATACAAACAATCTCTATCTTTTCTAGGCTTATGACTTTGCTTATACTTTTTGTCCCTTTTTGGACACTTAGATGCATAATGACCATATTTATTGTAAGTCCAACACTTAAATATTTTCTTACCTCCTTTTTCTCTTCTTACTATAAGGGCTACTACTTCATCAATGTTTCTTTCTTCTTCAGATCTAGTGCTGCTAGCAAAATCTTTTCTAGCACTTGTGCTCCTTGATAGGTTAGGTCAAATGTTCAAGGCACTAGATGTTGTTTCTATTCTAGTTAGTTCTCTGAACTATCTAAGTTCATTCTCAACTACTTCAAGTCTTCCAAGCAATGTCTCCTTTGTGAAATCTTTGGTACATGATATCAACAACTGTATCATTTGAACTACTAGCTTGAATGGTGGTGCTAGAGTTTTCAATATCTTCCATATTAGCTCATCATCTTCTTTGTTTCCTCCTTGAGCATTAATACCTATAGTAATTTTTGATATCCTACCTATATATATTCTTACAAATTCATCTTCTATCATCTTAGCATCTTAAAATGCACAAATCCAACTTTGAAGCCTCAAAATTTTAGAATGTGCATCAGCTTCAAAACTATTTTCCAAAGCTTTCCAAATCAAATGTGAAGTAGGAAGTGATTTTACCTAATTATTCTCAATTTTAGGAAGTACAGTTAATAGTTCTTCTTTAGCTCTCATGTTACAGATGAAAAGATCTCTTTCTATCTCAGTGCAAGTTTCCAAATCTTTTTCTTCAATGATTATCTTCACTAATTTTGTCAAGATCCAGTATTCTGAACCCATGCATACAAAAATTGTCTCCATCTTTTCCTTCTAGCTATCATAGTTTGTTCCATCAAAATCTAGACTATCTTTCCTAAACATGTTCACCATGGATCTTCCAAAGTTGTTAAACTTTTTCTCCAAGTACCTGATGCTTTGATACCAATTGTTAGAGACAATAGTCCACCAAGATAACTAGGGGGGCTGGGGGGAGGGGGGTGAATTAGTTATCCAATAATTAAACCACTTATTTTCATTAAAAAAACTTAACAATTCAATCAAAGTAAAGAAAAACCATATAAAGATGTGCATAGACAAATATACTAGATATGCTGACTAGTGAAACCCTTGATCAAAGGAAAACCCTAGTAGGGATGATGCCCACAAGATGATGTACTAATATAAATATTCCTTGTTAGAGGATAGACCCTATTAGGAGTCTGTTACAAAATTTGGTACAATGATTCCTTGCTAGGAGACTTTGAATCCCTATTAGGATATTCCAACCCTATTAGGAGTTGCAATATAATGTATGCAAGAAGAGCCCACCACCCAAACATGCAATTTGAACTACAAGAAGAGCTCACTACTCAAAAAAATAATTTACTAGTATCTTCTTATTTCCTCTATACTTTCCTTCATCCTGTCAATTGGACCAGTCATTGTAAGACCTTGTAGACTAGGTCATGAACCTTGGATCACTCAGAAAAACCTTGACAATGAAGTTTCCTTCACTTTTGCACTATTTTTCTCAACTTTGCATTCTACAGTTTTGCTACTTTTTAAAAAATTTCAAGTCATATATATCCATATTATGATAAAGGAAAATATCCTTCCTTTATACCAATTCCATAAAAAAATTCCTGAGTTGGTTGTTAGTCATTCTCAACTAATTATTATAGGACCTCATTAAGAACATGTTACACTTAGTGATAGCATAAATCTTCTGCCTTGCAACTTAAATAAATTTTTGTACACTTAATATTTATAAGGAGCAAGATTAGCCATGTCATTACCAACATGTCTTTTTCATGTCCTCAACCTTGATCATCAAGATATCAACTTTGCTAAGAGATATAACAAGTTTACCAAAACATAACTCTATAAACTCTATCTTAGAACAAACATAACCAAAAATTACATAAATTCTTCTAGAATTTTCCTTTCTAATTTCAGCGTTATCCACATATACTAGATACTTCAAGTGGTTATTATGCTCAACTAGCCATCCGTACTAACTTAATCTTTCTATTGTTCTTCTATTAGATACCATAGAAGACATTAAACATGCTATGTTGAAATCAATGAAAAACTCAATCATAAATGTGACATAGCATCATCAAACCAATCTTCCAACAATATTACTAATCTTACAATAGAAGGACCATAGTTATGACCTAGATGAGCTACAATTGGTAAAGCTTGTAGAAAATCTTGGAGCAATCAGGAAAGCCAAGGTCACCTTATTTAAATTTGTATCACTTATATTATGTACTTTCTTTTATGTTTAGAACTCTTTTCCCATGATTGGTGCTTTGGAGAGGGATATGGCTAGACTTGTGACTGAGCAGATAAACAAATATATTGAACAACTAGGTGATAATTTTGAAAAAAAATTGGATGGATATTTTGAATATTTTGAAAGGAAAATGAAGAATAGGTCAAAGATACCTGTAGCATTGGTAGATCAATATTATTATCATATATATTGTATGGTTTGATACTAACTATACTTATTTACAAGTAGTAATACTAAGAGTGGGATGGCTAAGGCCTATGCAATATGAAGTATCTACTACTATTAAAACACTATTGGAAGAGGAAATTGACAAGACTGCTCAGCCATTTGGTAGATAGATGAATCAAAGATCAAAATGATCATACAAAAATAAGTCCCTAAGATGGAAAAAAGAGAGGAATAAAATAATCCAAGACTTGGAAGGTAAGCTTGGAGAATCACCACTACAAATAATTGAAGGCAAAGGAAAAGATCATAGTAGTGAAGGTGATGATGAGAAAGAAGATGAAGCTAAAGGAAAAGAGCATTTAGTTTCTGAGCCTTGGGAAATAGAAGGTAAAAGTATTGTAATTATTAATCCTAAGGTGAAGAAGAGCCTAAAGAAAGTAGTTACACCACCACCCTCTACACCAAGGAGGGTTACCAAGCAAGGATCTAAGGAAACAAGCACTATAACTACCAAAAAAAAGAAAGGACTAGTAAAGATAACTAGGCCAGCTAAGGGAAAGACTCCAAAGAAGAGGACATCTAAATCTAAGGAGATTGAGCAAGGTCAATAGAAGAAAAGGATGAGGAGAAATTTTTTTGTCAAAATTGATGATGATGAGGATGAAGAATCCAATAGGACTAAATTTGATGACTTTATAATGTTTTAAATAGTGCCAAGGAAAGCCCCTTAGGACATTGAAATGGTATTTTAGGACATAAGAAGTTCAACAAGCTTAACAAACTTTAAACATGCAAAGTATGATAGGTGATAAATAGAAAGTAGAACAAGTTGATTTGGACATGATGGTAAATTTTGAATACACACCAATAGAGTTAGGTAAGGAATTACTTGAAGAATTATATAATAAAATTGATGGAAAGTGGAAATGGGATACACTAAAAGAAAAATAAGGGAAAGTACATTGGCCCAAACTATGATTGATTTAGGCAAACCTCATATGTTTACATGTTAGAATTTATAGTCCACCAATATAACTAAGAGGGGAACATGAATCAATTATACAACTAATATCACAATTATCAATCTTATTAAACTTTAACCACGTGAGAAATATAATTAGAAAACATAACAAGATACTCATACACCAGATATGTTAACTAGGGAAACCCTTGATTAGAGAAAAAATCTATGGGGGTGGTGTATATGAGAAATATGTTAGCAAGTAATACTAATTTATTCAAAAACAAAAGCATTAACTAGCATATAAACCATAACATAAATGAGAGACTAAAGAGGAAACCCCAATTGGAAATGTGAGCGAAATGAATGGACTCTCCCAATAGGATTTAGCTCTTTTCTTGATAGATGAGTCTAAGGATTGGGATGTATGCTCAAGGTTCTCAAAAACTAGCTTCAATGGAGATGGAATGGAAAATTGGTAGCTTGAGAGCTCTCAATTTGGCATTATAAGGGTATGGTTTAAAGGCTTTGTTTCTCAAACTATCATTATAACTTTAGCTCAAAAGTTGTGATGAAATGGCTTGGGAGTGTTAGTGTGGTTTTTTATTGTTTCTATTTTGCTAGGTTTTTCCTACACTTTTAATAATCTTGCTTACGTTAATAAAGCATGTCTTATTAGGTGAATGGTTGTAAGGTGTCACCTTCCTACATGTGAGCATCCATTAGCTATCTTGGGAAGATACTTTGCTATATTTAGTCTGATAGATGGTTGCTCCTCATTGGTTGGTGTTGCCACCTCCTCCCTCTTCATAGCCTATATAAGCATGCTACCTGGCTTGTATTTGTATCTCTTGTTTTCGCATCCTCTTAATGCTATTTTGCTTCCACCATTTGCATTACTCTCTTGGAGACTAACTCTATGATGCTATTTTGATTTTGTATCATTTGCATTCATAGTTTAGATATTTACTCTTTGCACTAGTTTTCTAGGTTATTAATCTTTTCAGATTCTAACATGGTATCAGAGCTTTTCTATGTGCAAGAGTAGATTTTAATTTCCTTATTTGAGAGATTCGGGGGGGGCAAATGAACTTTATTGTAGTTTTTTGAAAAATGAAGTATGCTCTTCTCTTGCATCTTTGGATGATCCTGAGAATCTGAAAAGTTTTGACAAAAACGGTTTTCCTCTGGGGTTTCAATCTCAAATCTGACAACCAACTTGCATATTTGGAGTTTTTAATCAGTTTTGCAGGTTCTAGCATGCCATTGATGGACTTAAGAAGCTGATCCAGCATTTGTATTTCATATTTGGGTTGCTGGGGTCATTTTCTGATTTTTGGAGCCATTTTTTACTGTTAAAGGCGTCTGATTTACACTATAGCAACATCTTCTATTCATCAAAAATAAAAACGCTTTTTGAGTTTTGTTTGCAGCCCCAAAAAACCATCTGGGTATCTTTTAGATTTTATATGCAAGCTGTATATTTTGCAGAATCGAGCATGCAAAGCTACAGCCATACCCCTCTCCGTTGGCAGTCGCAAATTTGAACGCAGTTTTCAAATGTCTCGTTCTTGCTCATACGGACTCCAATTTTGATGATTCTTGTTATGAACTTGGCTATTTTTTTGTGCTCTATCCACTAGTGGAGTTTTTTTTTTATTTTCATGCATGAATTCTTCAAAAATTGTAGATTCTCAGCCGTGACTGTGCACAGTTCTCATTTTGGAAACTTCAAAGGATCATAAGTTTCTCATATGACCTCGTATCGAGGCGATTCTTTTTTTGAAAGTGCATGATTTTTTGAGTAGATCACAATGGTGCTATTTTTTTCCTTGATTATTGTGCCCAAGTTTCAATTTTAGCATATGCTCTTCATGAGGAGGCCCTATCATTTTTTCTTTCGTAACTTGAGCATACAGACATATTTTTTTGATCCAAAAAAATGCGTCGGAAAGCTGGTTCTAAGATGGAAATGATGGTACAGGTTTTTTTGATGTTTGCTACAATCTGGTTGCCTATTTTGGCAGTCAAAGCCAGATGTTGTATTTTCCCTTTTGGGAGCCATATCTCGCTCATTCGGACCCCTTTATGGGCTTGCAAGATATCATTGGAAAGCTGGTTCTATGAGTTATTCAGTTGCAGAGGTATTTTATCCAGATTCTGCTCCAGGTTCTTTCTCTTTTGAGTTTTGCACTTTTGCACTCTGGCGGATTACTTGGATTCTACAGGTCTTGGAATCTCTTCTTCTGTTCTTTTGGCTCACTCTTCTTTCTGACTTCTAAGCATTGTATGCTTCTATTATGTTGCATTCCTTTTTCTGTAAACACACTGAGATAAAGTGCCTGCTTTTGCATATCTGGGATCTTGTACACCTTATGTTTGTTTGTACTCGCACTCAGTTATAAAGTGCCATGGGGGGTCATGATGTTTTGCCATTTTGTGCTCATCCACCTTTGTCAAGTGAATTTTTCTTCCACGACATTAGCCCATGCAGTGTGTTGGTGACACTGCCCTTTATCCTGTGCTTGTACTTCTATTGCACTGTTGGTGTTCCTGATTCTCCTTCTTGTAGATGTTTTTGGCATTACATTTCAGTGTTCCTATCACCCCTCCCCCTATTCAGCATTATGGGGGGGGGGGTTCACCTGTTGGCTCTTTTGCTTCTTTGGTTCGGTTGAGTGATCTACGTATTCAATTTTTGTTCCTATGTACTAGGCGGATGCAGTGGCTAAGCACCTATTCATTTCAGTGAGATGGTTCATCTACTATATAGACACTCATTCATTCCTACCTTTGGAGGTCACCTCTTCGATTGATCAGCTCTTCAGACTTTGTCTTCTCTACCTGGTCATGCACTATTTCAATGGGGGTTCCAGCAGTTTCTTCTGACAGTGTTTGCAGCTTCATGCTTCAAAGATGCTTCATGCTCTTTTTTGTTCCTCTCTTTGGGACATTTCCTAGATTGGAGGCTTAGTTTCCTTCATCTAGTTCTTTTTCTTGCATTGGGTACCTAACATGGCCTCGTTGTCGGGACCCATTTCTACATCCACCTAAGCTTCGCTTATGGGGGGGTGTTAGTGTAGTTTTTTATTTTTTCTATTTTGCTAGGTTTTTCCTACACTTTTAATAATCTCACTTAGGTTAATAAAGCATGTCTTATTAGGTGAATGGTTGTGAGGTGTCACCTTCCTACATGTGAGCATCCATTAGCTATCTTGGGAAGATACTTTGCTATCTTTAGTCTGATAGATGGTTGCTCCTCATTGGTTGGTGTTGCCACCTCCTCCCTCTTCATAGCCTATATAAGCATGCTACCTCGCTTGTATTTGTATCTCTTATTTTTGCATCCTCTTAATGCTATTTTGCTTCCAGCATTTGCATTACTCTCTTGGAGACTAACTCTATGATGCTATTTTGATTTTGTATCATTTGCATTCATAGTTTAGATATTTACTCTTTGCACTAGTTTTTTGGGTTATTAATCTTATCAGAGTCTAACAGGGAGGGGATTCAATTTATAGGCTAAGGGCTTGAGGGATGGAGGGCTAAGATGGAAGGAAAGATGAAAGGTTAAGGAGGGCTAGGATGCACTCAAAGGGGAGCACATGGATTGTGCTTGTTTAGCACCAATCAAGGAGTGACACATGTCACAGGGTGAGTGGATGGAGGAAAGGGGAAGGATGAGTCAACAAAGGAGGCTCAAAGGATAATATCTTCATAAAGACCCTTCATTATGGCTTGTAAGAGCTTGTAAGAGTCTTTATGGCTTTTGTAAGAGCATTCATTGCTAAGTGGTTGGGATATTTTGGAGGGAGTTGAGATTGTTGACTTTCCTTGGCTTAGGAAAGTCTTAAGCTTGCTTAGGGAATGTGACAACATTAGGGGGTGGATTAGGCTTGGGTTTAGGATTAGATTAGGGATGTTAGAGATATGCAATTGGATGGCATTCATGAGGGTGGGTGAGTTAGTGGCTAAGCTAGGTTAGTATGGGTAGATGGGGTGGATTAGGCTAAAAAGGGGGGATTTAGGATAGGTTAGGGGTTATTAGCTTTGAGGGCTTTATTTATCAAATAGATTTATTTAATAAATGGAGATTTTGGAATTAGATAGAAGAATAGGATTTAATTGATAAATGATAGGTTATTTGATTTATCAATTAGGACTATAGATGATTAATTAAATTAATCAACTAAGGGATGAAAAAGGATTAATTAAATAGAAATTTAATTAATGATGACTTTAGAGATAACTAAATAGGATTACCGAAGCGATGCAATCAAATTTAGGTGTCTATAGGTGGTACCCAAAAGATGATGTACTTATATAAATATTCCTTATTAGAGGATGAACCCTATTAGGATTCTATAACAAAATTTAGTACATATTAGTCCTTGTTAGGAGACTTTAAATCCATGTTAGGAGATTCCAACACTGATAGAAGTTGTGCCAACCCTATTAGGAGTTGTGGAAGACAATTGGACCCATTGCCCAAATAAATTCAAGGGCAAGATCAATGAACCCAATATCCAAATGATCTTTGTATTATTCCTTGAAGAATAATAGAAAACAATAGTATTTCCTTCCTCTGTCCTATCAACCAAACCTCTGCTCCTTCTAATCCCTTGGATCAATTACTCACATTCACCAAACACTCTACTCCTTTTTTCACTTCATGCTCCATATAATACTTTATTCTAATTGCAAACAAGGAAAATATCTTTCCTTTATACCATATCTTCAAAATAATTCCTTGAGTTTACCATGAGGATTTCAATATCCAACTATCCTTTGTCACTAGATGACCACACATATTCTTATTACATTTCAAATGAAAGATATAATACAAGTATCACAAACCACTTCTCAAGTACTCTATCTCTATACTTCACTCAGTAAATCAAGTACAACTTCTGTATGTCTTTGACTTACATGTTGCACATCAAAGCTCATCATTAGGAAACTATAATGAACATGTCCATGAACACATATCACTAGACAAGAAAAACCTTGTGTGTACAACTAAGATCTCTCTCTACTACTTTGATAGTCTTCACAAACTTACTCCTATGTTGGCATGAATGACAAATGAAATCATGAATGCAACATGTCAATACTCTCTAATTCTTAGGATACACCAAATTAGTATCATCAATATTCATGCCAACGATCTCCCCCTTTGGCATTGATGGCAACATAGATGAAAAATATCAAAGTTTGAAGAATACCAAAAAATACTTTGTTGTTGTTCTTGTTCTCATCATTTCAAATCCTCTTCATCAATCAAATTTGAAATACTTTGGAAGACTACTCTATTCTTTTCTTCATTAGGATCAGCAATAGTTGTTCATAGTAAAAAACTTTCCATACTACCTCATATTGCATATCTCCCCCATAGATATTATCCTCATTTTTTATATGAATCTTTCTAAATCTCCCTATTAAAGTATAGATTTCCATGTACTCTCTCCATACATATAGAGGAGATATTTTGCATGCATATTCTCCACCATTTAGATTAATGACAAAAGTCTCATTTTAACAATTTACTGCTCCAATTTTTTAACCAACTCAAGTTCCCAAAGACACTATTTAAGACCAAATACCAAGAGTACTTAATGACTTAGCTCATCACAGGTACTCCCTCATATGGGAAGCATCAACATTTAGTCCAATCTAACAATTGTGCTTTGTGCCACTAGACAAATGTACTCTCTATATCATCTACTCAAAAGTAGGAAGAGGCATAACCCCAAGCATACCTCGCAAGTATTAAAATGTATCTTTAGGTAAAGGCTTTGTAAACATATCTACAATCTGATCTTTAGTACTCACATATTCCAATCTAATCTATTTTTTTTCTTTTTTCTCTCTCAATACATTATAATTAATAAATATATGCTTAATCTTAGAATACAATAAATTATTCCTAGGCATACTCACTATATCTATGTTATCACAATATATGATAACATGTTCTACAAAGTCAATCTTGATTTCCTTCAACATTTGTTTCATCCACATCACTTGATTACAATTTTTTTTTCTGCAACATACTCAACCTTAGTTGCACTCTATGAAATACATTCTTGTTCCTTTCTTAGCCAAGAAATCAATCTTCCTCTAAGAAACAATGCTCCACCATTGTTGCTATTTCTGTCATTCATACTGCCTACCCAATTTGCATCACTTTATGCACATAGAGTGAAACCACTTGATCTATCATATTGAATTCCATAATCAGATGTTCCTTTCAAATATTTGAATATCCTCTTACTACTAAATAATGATAATCCTTAGGATAAGCTTGAAATCTAGCTAAAATCCCAACTACATTTTCTATATTTGGTTTGGTGCAAATCAGATATTGCAAACATTCACTCATGGATCTATACTTCTTCTGTTCAACTATATTGTCTCATCTTTCCAAGATAACTTGTGACCATTTATCATAGGTGTATACGGATTACAACTTTCCAATCCAAATCTCTTCAAAAAAAATTTCAATTACTTATCTTGTGAGATTAAAATACCATTGATGTTTTGCACAATCTACAATCCTAGAAAAAATTTCATTTCTCCTATCATGCTCATTTCAAACTCATTCTTCATTTCTTTAGCAAACTTATCACTTGCTTTATCCTTTCCTCCAAACTTTAGGCTATCAAAAAATATTACTATTATCAACAAAGCTTTCTCAATTTCTTTCAAATACAAGTTACTATTTGTTGTACCTTTAGAAAATCTAAGTTTTTCCAAATAGTTGTCCAACCTTGCATACTAGGTTCTAGGTTCTTTCTTCAAACCATATAGAGCTTTCTTAAGTATGCATAACATATCCTTGTCTTTTTTTAGGGGAAAACCTTTAAGATTCTCAATATATACCTCTTCATTAAGCTCTCCATTTAGGAAGGCTGATTATACATCCATTTGATGTACTTCAGACTTCTTATTTGCTACATCAGCTAAGAACATTCTTACTACTTGCATTGTGGCTATAAGGGCATATGTCTCCTCATAGCCTATTACCTCTTACTTTGAATATGCTTTTCACACAAGTGTAGGCTTTTTTCGTACAACTTTGTCTTTCTCATTCATCATGTTTGATATACTTCTACTAGGAGTTGTGAAATCAACTCTTTCTTTTTCTCTAGGCTCAAATATCTACTCTCCTCTTTTCTCAAAAATTAACACATTACTATGTAGAATATTTTTAGAATCAATGATAACTTCCACATTTTCATGGTCATCCTTTGGATCAACAATAGTTACCAAATCTATCACTTCTATTACTTCATCTTTCTTATCAAATTCAAGCTCATCATCACATTCATTCAAGAATCTTTCCATACTTGCTTTAAAATCTTAATCTTCATTAGATAGGGTACTCTTTCTAGATTTTCTTACTCTCTTGGGACATCTAGATGAACAATGACCAAACTCTTTACATGTCCAACAAACAAAAATTTCCATACCTTTTAGCTCCCTTTTCATAAGTATACCAATACATTCTTTGATCTTTATGTCTTCTTTAGATCTGGAGCTATCTTTACTTGTGCTTCTATTCTTTTGTATGCAACAAAAGGATTCTAGATTAGGAAATTCAATGCTTAGTTTTGTACACAATTCTGATATCTTACCGAGAAGCTCCATCTTCTAGGTGCTAAAATTTCCTCCATCAAACTTAGGACTATCCTTTTTGCAATAACTCATCATTGATCTCTGAAAGTTATTAATATTTTTCTTTAAGGACCTAAAGCTTCGATGCCAATTGTTAGAATATATAGTCCACTAATATAACTAAGAGGAGGGGGGATGAATTAGTTATATAACTAATATTAGAATTATAAACCTTATTAAACTTTAACCATATGAGAAATATAATAAAAAACCATAACAAGATACTCATACACAATAACACTAGATATGTTAACTAGGGAAACCCTTGATCAAAGGGAAAACCCCAGTGGGTATGGTATCCACAAGAGGATGTACTAATATAAATATTCATTCTTAGAGGATGGACCCTATTAGGAGTCTATAACAACATTTAGTACATATCAGTCCTTGTTAGGAGACTTTGAATTCTTGTTAGGAGATTCCAACCCAATTAGGAGTTGTGTCAACCCTTTAAGGAGTTATGGAAGATAGGTGGACCCATTTCCCAAATAGATACAAGGTCAAGATCAATTAACTCATTGTCAAAATGATATTTATATTGTTCCTTGTTGAATAATAGAAATCAATAGTGTTTCCTTCCTATGTCCTATCAACTAGAGGTATTCCTTATGACCTTGTTACTAGATCACAAAGCTTGCATCCAATAATCCCTTGGATCACTTACTCACATTGATAAAAAAACTCTTCTCCTTTTCACACTTTTCTCTTCATACAATACTTTATGTTGATTATAAAGAAGAAAAACAACTTTCATTTATACCATATCTTCAAAATAATTCCTTGAGGCTTTCCCAATTAATTATAATAACATAACTAATTAATTACAATTACAATAGAACTTTTGGCTCATAGTCTACATAAAAATTTCACATGTGCAATACTAGGGCTTATGCATCTTCTAACATTACCATTTGAATATCCTCTATCACTAGTTGACTTTGCATCTTCTTCTTACATCTCAAATGAAAGATATAATACAAACATCATAAACTACTTCTCAAGCACTCTATCTCAAGAAAAACCTTTTCTATACAACTAAGATCTCTCTCTACTACTTTGCCAGTCTTCAAAGACTTACTGCTATTTCAACATCAATGAAAAACATAGTCATGAATGCAACATGTCAATACTCTCCAAAGCTTAGGATACTCCCCTAAAGTAGTATAATTGAAATTCATGCTAACACTATAGCCTAAAGAGACCACATAAAGAAATTTGTTCCTAAGACAAGGGCATATAGAATTTTGACAAACAAAATTGAATCTATTGTACAAGAGAGAAGTTTTCTAGAAGAAATCTTTTGGGTTGATGCAAACATCAGTAGAAGAGGAAGAAAAGGAAGATGAAAAAGTTGAATCAGATAACGCAGAAGACATATACAATGATGTTGAACAATTAGTAGAAATAATAGAGAAAATAGATCAAGAAAAGAAACAATAGATAGAGACAATCATCATTGAGGATGAAACCCCTACTACTACATTTCCTAGTATGACTATAGTATCAAAGAGCTGGAAAAATTAGTGTATATTGAGTCAGAAAAAAGAGGAATAACCTTCTAAACCTACCAAAGAGACTCTGATGGACACCACCAATCTAGTTACTATGAAAATTAAGGAATATCCATAGATTGGAAATATAGATGTGGATCAATAGGTAACTATAACCATAATAGAAACACATCAAATTATTGTTGATTGCAATGAAAAATTACAATAAAAGAAACTTGTTATAGATGTTAAGGAACAAAGTGTGTTGACTATTGAAGAGAAAAGAGATGGAGAGACTACTAAGACCAAACTACAAAGGATCATATTGATGAAATAAACACTGAAGTAGATAATTATACTACTGAAATAAGACCACAAGTCTTAGGACCTCTTGCTGAGGGAACAAAGGAGATAGTATCACAAAGAGAGGCAATTAATGAGGAACATGATCAAGAGACAAGGATATAAGAGGAAGAGAAAGGACCAAGTGTGGATATCTCATCACACTCTCTACAGTTAGCATTATCAAGTAATAGCACCCCAAAATCCAATAAGAAGAAGATGCTAAAGAAAAATGATATATCACATGGGAAGCTAGTAAAACTTGATGAAGTTATAGTGATCCCAAAGTATAATACTAATAACTTAACTTATGAGAAAATAAAAATTTTGCAAGATCTATTGGCTAGATAGACCAAGCAAGAAGAATTGCAAAGGGAGCATAAACATAAACATGTACTGCAAGAGATTAAAGATATCTTTGTTGAGGCTTATACTATCAAAGATGTTGATGGAAAATCCCCAATAATGGCCCAATTAGATCATATTGTAGAAAAGGTGAATAATGATGTCATTGATTTCATGCAATGGTTTGAGAAGAAATTTTTAGAGAAAGTGTCAACTAAAATTTCTGTAAGGTAAGTTGAACTTTCTAATCTTGTAAATACTTTAGAGGGACTTGTAATGAATATCCAAACTTAGTATAAAATATAATTTGATGTACCAAGAATTAACAAGATATTTAGGATCACATTCAGAGTTTCAATTAGATTTGAAATCAATAGGACATTCATTGAAAATGGATGCAAGTTCAAGTCTTATTCATTATAATAGATTGATGTTTTTCCAAGGAATATTGACTAAATTGAAAGCCACAAATGGCATGATGTGAGAAAAACTTAGTTCCATTCAATCAATGTTGATACCTCACTGAGAGGTTATGTAGAGAGAGAGTTGTCATTAGCAAAGGAGATAGTTAAAAGAGATTTACGTCTCTGTATTGGTGATAGTCTGGTTGATCTAGCAACTTAGCTATAAATTAAAAATTCAAGTTTTGGAATCTATCAAATCGAGTTGGGATAATGCACTAGTATATAGATTCAAAAAATCTTTTTGGACAAATATGGTTTGACTCCATCACCCTAGTAGCCATGGGTAACAAAAATAAGTGGGAAATGTTCATAAAGGGGGAAATAAAAATAGAAATGGATATGATCAAAGGTATGATTATTTGAATTTTTTTGTAACGTATACTCATTTTGAACTCAGAGTATGTTAGAATTCATGTATATATGTTGTATATATTGAAATATTTATGAAGATTGAATCATAGTTAGAGGGGGAGTACTATTTTTAATTTTGGATGTAATATTGGAGCACAATGAAGACTTTTTGCCACTAATATTAAAGAGGGAGATTGTTGATCCCTAATTCTTGTTATCTATTAGTGTCAAGAACTTAGTCATTCCTATGGTAGATTTGGTTGCTCATCAATGTGCCTAATCCTTCTTACTAAGGCCAAGCATTATATATAGGTCTTGTTCATATTTAGTTGAAGCTAAGCTATGTAATTAAAACTAAGAAACTCTATGGTTGTCAGGTACTCCTATACATGTTAGGTTGATAAAACTATATAAGATGAGATATCAAGAGTTAGTTCATGCCAAGTCATATAGTTTGTGTCAAGAAAATAGAAGTTGAGGGACATCATGGATATCAATTTTGACTGAGCATTAGACTATTTATGTGTCGAGCAAGCTAGTTTTGGTATATTTGTTTCAAATTACACACACACACTGAGGTAAATCATTTTTAGCCAACTTAATGCATGATTTAATGATCGTAGAGTCATTTAAGGAGATGGTTGCACTTTTTTTTGAAGGTCATTAAACTCTATGCATAGTGATCAACCAATTCAAAAATTGGAAAGTATAAAAGGAAAAAATGAGTGATCTGGATCATTTATTTTGATCTAGAAACTTCTCTAGTTGGTTATAAAAGAAGGATCCAAGCCATAATTTAATGTGTGTGAGAGAAGAAAATTTGGATGCTACAAAAAAAGTTTGATGAAAAATTAAATAAAGTGATTGAGCATAGTAGTGAAGGGAAGAATATAGATACATCAAATTAAAGATTAGATCAATGATTGGAAAGAGAAGATTTGTTATTTGTTAGAAATAATAGTCCACCAAGATAACTAAGAGGGGGGAGGGGGTGAATCAGTTACCCAATTAAAATATTTATCAACCTTAATTAATTTTAACCTTGCAACCAAAGTAAAGAGCAACCATAACAAGATGAACATACACAATTATACCAGGTTTGTTAACTAGGGAAACCCTTAATCAGAGGGAAAACCCTGGTGGGAATGATTCCCACAAAGATATAGTAATATATATATATATACATACATATATCTATTTATATATGTATGCATGTATGTATGTATGTATGTATGTATGGAACCTATTAGGAGTCTATAAATGTTCACATTCAATACATAAGAGTCCCTGTTAGGAGACTTTGAATCTCTATTAGGAAATTTCAACCCTGTTAGAAGTTGTGCCAACCTTGTTAGGAGTTGTAGAAGGAAGAACGACCCACTATCTAAATAGCTTTTGGGGCAAGACCACTAAACTTCATTGTCCAATTGATCTCTCCACTATTCGTTGGAGAATAATTGTTCATAATATGCTTTATCCTCTTTCCTCTATCCTATCAACTAGACCAATCACTATCAAACCTTGTACACTAGGTCACAAAGCTCAGATCCAAATATCAAACCTTGGATCTCAAAATAAAACTTTTGCAACAAAGTTTTCTCCAACTTTGCTCTACTCTTCTTATCCTCGCATATCAACTTGTTTCTCTTCTATTATTCTCTTTTTTCTTCATGCAATTATTCTTTCAATCAAAGGAAATGTCATTTCTTTATATTGAATCTAGAAAATAATTCCTTGAGTTTGCTATTGCACCTTCTCAATTAATTATTATAGGACTTCATTAAGAATGTGTTATACTTAGCAATAACATTAGTCAGTCACCATGTAAATTGAATTACTCTCCATATGTATAATATTATGATGAGAGAGATTAGACACATCATCTCAAATATGTATTCTACACACAGTTAACCTCTCTTCTTAGAATAACAACTCTGCTAAGAGATATAACAAGTTTACTAGAGCATGCTTCTGTAAACTCTATCTTACAATAGTCTTCACCAAAACTTGCATAAATTCTTCTAGACTTAACATGTTTTTCTCCTAAGGTTATTTGCATATGCTAGATACTTATTAGTATCTCCCTTCAACCTTGCTATTAAAAATACTCAATGATCTATTCATACCAACTTGATCTTCACTGTTGTTCTTCTATTAGATACCACAAAAAACTGTTATGTTGACATCAATGATAAACATAGTCATGAATGTAACATATCATCAAAAGAATGATCTAGACACATTTTTATAATACTCCCCCATAGGAGTATCATTGGGATTCATGCTTGGAATAATGTCCCCCTTTGGCATTGATGGAAACATAGATGAAAAACATCTGATTCCATGAATACCAATGGTTAAAGACTGATATCCTTTCTTCTCAAATCCTCTTCATCAATAATTCTCCCCCATTTATATACCTTAATGTGCTCTATAACTTCTCCATGTATCAAATTTTTTTCATACTATAATCTCTCCCCCATTGACATCAATGTCAAAGGTTTGAATAACCATCTATCACTGCAATAATTGTCTCTGACTTACTCAAGTGTTCAAAGAAACTATTCAAAACAACATCTACCAAGAGTCCTAGATGACTCTATCCATCATAGATACTCCCCCATATAGGAAGCATAGACATTCAATCTAGAAAAACCATAGTTCTCTATATCGTTGGACTGATGCACTCTTACATCATCTACATTGATGTAGGTAGGGGCATAACCCATAGCATACCTCGCAAATACTCAAAAGTCTTTTTGGCAAGAGGCTTAGTAAAAATATTTTCAATCTTCTCTTTGGTACTTACATACTCAAATTTTATTTCCTTTTCTACAACTTTATCTCTTAGTATGTGATATTTGATAGAAATATTCTTAGTCTTATAATGCAAAACTAGATTCTTAAACATATTCACTGTGTTTGTGGTATCACAATGTATGAAAATGAATTCACTAAATTATATCCTTTAGCATCTACTTCATACAAAAAACTTGATTAAAATTTTTTACTACTACAATATATTCTTCCTTTACTATACTTTATGAGATACAATCGTGCTTCTTGCTTGATAAAGAGAATAATCTTCCTCCAAGGAAAAATGCTCTACCACTGGTGCTCTTTCTATCATCCATATTGCCTGCCCAATCAACATCAATATAAGCATACAAAGTGAAATCATTAGATCTTTAATACCACAATCTAAACTATAGTGTTCCCTTTAGATATCTAAATATCCTCTTAACTATTTCATAATGTGCTTCTTTGGGATTAACTTGAAATCTTTCAATAATTCCAACTACATTCTCTATATCCAGCCTTGTGTGAGTTAGATATTGCAATCCTCCAATCATAGATCTATACTTATTTTTCTCAATAGTAGGAGTCTCATCCTTTTTAGATAAATTTATCAAGTTATCATAGGTGTTCCAACTGGTTTACATGTTTCCAAACCAAACTATTAAAGGACAAGCTTGTGAAACATGGAAACAAAAGCCAAGTTGTGGGACTTGAATTGTGAGGTTGAATCTCTTGAGAAGGTCGGCTTCCTATACTATTAGGATGCACCTAACTATGCTTAGAGAGGAAAAGGGAGAAGGAATCATGGAATAAAATCTACCTATTCTAACTTAGGGGTGATGCACTAAAATAAAGTGTTCAAACTAATCTCTATCCATACATGCACTTTTGAACCATCATGACACCAAAAGATATAGACATTTAGACTTGTTTTAATCTAACAATCATATGCAAATCAGAAAACCCAAATAAATGACACAAGGGAGAAGAGAATCCACTTATATATCATTTATAGGCCAAAGAAAGATACGGTCATGCAAGATTGCAAAGATCCACAATACACTAATGAGAGGAAAATAGGTCTTTGCACAATGCATCAATGTCTAAAGAGATAAGGTAGAATGTCATCTAGGTTTAGAGGCAAGGGGATTTTACAATAAATTTTGCAAAGCTATATCAAAAAAATAGAGAAGAGTTGACCTTAACAAAATTTACAAAAATTGCCTTTATAGCTTAGGCATAACTAAGATATTTCTAACTAGAGTTACTCGATAACCACTATCTTAAATGCTTCAAAGAATAATCATATAGCCCTAGAGAAAATTTGATCTTAGTATAGATTCAAATACAATGAAATCTAATATTTTTCCAAAATAGAGTCGTGAGAAGATAGAATGATGTCATTAAATCACTTTGAATAAGTAGATGGATAAAACTAGAGATGGTGGAGTCTTTTCCTTCATTCACTATGTTCAAAATTCATTGGAAAGTGGTTGGACTCAATCATGAAGATTGGATCATCTAAGAAAACCTATCTTTCTCATTTCTAGCTTTACAAATTAGAAAGGTCAATAGGTCAACCTGGTCAAGCAACTAGAAACCTCCACGTGGACCAGCCATATTATTTTCTTTTGCCACCTCATAGAGTCCTCATGCATTTGACCACCATATCACCTTGATTATGCTACCCTCAAACTTAATCATGATGGCTTGTGATATTATTGATTTAACCATAGCATTAACCTAACTACACCTGCCAAATTGGGCCTACTAAGACATGTGGTGAACCCTTGCTTTGTTGCTATCACTAAAGGTTGATCGAGAAACTTCCTATAGTGACATAGCAAGAGGTGTTGATCTCCCACCATCTGACAGTTCCAAAAAATCATTAATCCTACCAATGCACCAACCAATAGAAATAGGGTCTTTTGCCAACCTTTTTGACACTTTTTCCACATCACACCATGGCCCACAAAAGGAAAGGATCCACCTGCCACATGTCAACACATTTCTTTGTTGCTATAGCTAAAGATCAAGAAAATCCCCAAAGTTACAAAGTGCCCACTTTTGATCTAACAATGGGGAAGTTGTGGGAAGGAACTGGCCCACACACGTTATATAGTCATATCGTGGCTAATAAGAAACCAACAAAATGCTAATATGATCTATCAATTTTCTAGCTATTCTGATAAGAAAGGGGTCCACCAAGCCATCATTATGTTGCATGAAATAAAGGTCATGCAACTCCACATAATGACAAAGTGATCACCATGGATGATGAAGGATTTGATAATGAGTAAGGTGTTGGTCCGTAGAAACATTTAAGTGCACAATCAATTAGGAATAAGGAATAAGAAACATTTATTTCATTTATTCTTGTATTTCCATTGGCATTTAAATATTCAAAAGTGGGAATTGATAGTTGGGTTGGTCTAAACATTTGAATTCAAATATTTGGCAGGGGGCAAATATGGTTAACATTTCTGGCAACATGGGGGGGATGTGAGCCTGCTATGCATATGACCAATGACCTAAAGCATCCATTAGCTATAGAGTCATAAAAAATGGGATATGTGCATTATGAAACCCTATCCCTACCTTTATGACAAAAAAACACTAAAAATCTACAATTGAAACTAGGAACCAAAACCTTCTGCAACCTCAAAACTTGGCCATCCAAAAAAGAGATGACTTGTGCTCATGTACTTATTGGAAAGAAAGAAAGCTATTCTAATATGTTAAAAAAACCTTTAGCCTTCTCTAAAAGAAAGGTTTAAGGTGAAACCCATTGACTAAGATTGGGAGAACTTCACCATCAATCTTGGATAGCTAAAAAGTGTTGGCCTCTTTGTAGTTGGTGATAATATATGGGCCACTCCACATCATATCAAATTTGGAGTGCCTATTTAGCTTAGCTCTATCAGCATCCCATTTGAGGATAAAGTCTCCTTCCTTGAAGAATCTAGCTATAGCCTTCTTTTCAAATCTTCTTTTGACCTGTTGTTGATGTACCTCAAGTATATGCATAGCTTATTATCTTTTTTCCTCCAATTCCATTATTTCAACCATCTTGACTATCAAAGTATCACCTTCAACTAGCTCTAATTAATGATCTAGTTTAAGAGAGGGGAACTCAAGTGAAATAGGAAGCCTGTATTCCCTTCCATATAATATCATGAATGGTTAGTTCTTAATTTCTCTCTTGGGTGTGATTTTGTCAACCTAAAGGGTAATTTTTAACTTAGCATGCCAACACCTCTGATTGTCTTCAATTTTCCTCTTAACTATTCTGATGAGGTTCTTATTAGAGGATTCTGCCAAGTCATTCTCTTGGAGGTAATAATTTTAGGAAGTGCTCAAATATATTCCATATTCTACAGCTTATGAATATATATGGTTTCCAATAAAAAATCTGCCATTATCTGATATGAAGGTTGATAGAATGCTAAATCTAGTTACTATTCGATCAAGGAACACAACAACTAAAGTTTCTATTGCATCTCTCTGAGCTACTACCTCTCTCCATCTTGTGAAATAATATATGGCTGCCAAGATCCATTTGTGACTAGTACTAGAGGGTGGGTTTAAATGACTAATCAAATCCAAACCCCATTAAGCAAAGGGTTGGTCTACTTGGATGGGATGGAGAGGAAGGGAAGCCAATCATTGCTTTTTGGAGAAGAAAGCATGTGTCTCACATTTCCTCACATGTTTGTGGTAATCACTGAAAAGAGTTGGAAAATAATATCTAGCCCTCATTATCTCTATTGCTATAACCCTAGCCGAGAAATGACCACCAGTAGGCCCATCATGGAGCTCTTTTAATAGCATCTTGTTCTAATCTATTTTGATACATCTCAATAGGAATCCATTAGAATAATTCTGGAATAGTATTCTATTCACCAAGACATAATGGATAGACTACAATCTAATTTTCCTTCTCTTAGCTCTATTTAGGCCATGTGGATATATTCCCTCTACCAAGAAAGCAGTCATAACATGCAACCAATCATTCTGATTTTCATTCCCTACTATTGTTCATTCTATATTAAGAGGACAACTTCCTTGGGTGTCTCAAAAGAAGAGACCATTTTCTCATACAATCCCCTAGCTCTCACAAGTTTGGTGATCCTGATATCAATATCATATTCTAGACTTTTGTGATCCATCCAGCTCTTTTTTCATTGATATCCTTGTTTAGTAGGAACTCCTTTACACTTGCATGTGGAACTAAGAGCTAAACCTTGTTTTTGATAAGAAAAATAGGTTTTGAAGGAAGTTTGAAACCCTTTAAAAATTATGAAGTTTTCAAAGAAGTCCAAACTAAACTAAACTATTGTCCAAAGGTGTAACAAGTCACCCAACATGACACAGTGACCAAGGTGGCATCATAGATAACACAATACTCATCAACCACACAAACAAGTTTTGACTAGGCACTTGAAACCCATAACAAGTTTTTAAGGGTGCTTGTAACCCTACATAAAATAATAACTCAAGGTGGACAGGTCACCAAACAAAAGGTGACCAAAGTGGCAACACATATAAAACAAAACACTATAGCCACAAAAATAGGTTTTGACCAAGCTCTTGAAACCCCATGGTGAGACACATTACGAAGAACTATAGGCCAAAAAGAGTTGAACCTTGTTATGAGACAAAAGATTTTTGAATTTTTTAAGAGCCCTTACAACAATAAGGACTTGTTTCTCTACATAAATTTATCTTCCTTCATAATCCTTAAGCCCTTTGCTAAAGAAAGCAATGGGCTGCTCCAAATTCTCATCATTCAGCTATGTTAGAACAATTTATATACTTTATTCTCCTCCAAGGGAGTAAAGGATGAAGTCTCTATCAAATATGGGATTGAAAAGAGTGGGAGCTGATGCAATTGATTTCTTGATCTCTTCAAAACTAGTTTTTCCCTCATTGATCCAAGTAAACATCATATTCTTCTTCAACATAGCTGTGAGAGGCTTCACCATGGAGGCAAGATTAGGGATTAACCTTCTTATGAAGTTGATCCTACCAAGAAATCTCTATAATCCTTTCTTATGACTAGGAAGTGGAAGAGAGAGAATTACTTCTACTCTCTCTAGATCTATTATCAGCCCATCTCTTGACACAATATGTCCTTGGAGCTTTCCTTAGTTAGTGGAAAACATACACGTCATGGGATTTAGGGACACACCATACTCCCTACATATTTCAAATATCTATCTCAAATGATCAAAATGATATGCTACATGTTATGAGAAAATAGTTATATCATCAAGATAGACTAATACAAAATCTTCTAACACACCCTTGAAGGCCATCTTGATTTCCTTTTGAAATGTGGCACCTACAATAGTTAGTCCACATGGCATCTTACAATAATCATAGGTAACCCATTTGGTAGTGAATGTTGTTTTACATCTATCTAACTCTTGGACTAGCACCTAATTATAGCCTTAAAAACCATCTAAGGAAGAAAACCTTTCTAAGCCACTAACTTTGGATATAATTTTTTCCATAAAAGGAAGGGGATGGTAATATTTAAGAGAAGTCTTCTTTAAATCCATAAAATCTTCACACAATCTGATTTCTCCATTCTTCTTTCTAACAAGAACAAGATTGGCTACCCATGAAGAGTGCTTAATAGGAAAAATGATATTAGCTATAAGTTTGGATAGTTCCTTTCTCATTAAAGGTTCAATCATTGGGTTGGATGGCCTTTGCTTTTGTCTAATAGGCGTAGCATCATGGTTTAAATATATGGTATACTGAAATAAATTTGGGTCAAAACCCCTTAAGTCTTCATATGTCCAAGCAATAAGATCTTGGAATTCTTGACATAAATTAATGAAAACTTCTTGTTCAACATTACTGTCCACCTTTCCCAAGTTTAGAATCTTTCCATTAGCAATAGTGATAGGTGCGTAGTCATCCATTTTTGTGGTTAGGTTTGGACCTTTGCCTTTGGCTTGATCATTAGAGTTGAAAATGCCCTCTAAGGTGATTAGATCTTTAGGAAATTTGTTGGAGTTTAGGTTCATAATCTGGTCCCCATACTGACTTCGTAGCTTAGACTAATTTCTAGTAGAGAATTCTACTTCATTTTGCAAGAAATTAAAAATCTATAAATTAGAATCAAATACTTTCCAATGTGTGCAATTATTTGGGAAGGTAGGTCTTACAATAATTCTAATTTGCTACTTCTTTTCATCAGTAACATGCTCTAGTATATCATAATGAGCACCAATAGTTGCAAGGTTGTTAGCATGTTTGTTTTTGTCTCTTGTGATGCTCTAAATATTGAAAGCTTGAAAGCCTTTAAGTAGACCACAAACTCTTTGTTTGTATCATTTGAGGAGGTTGTTCTTCGTAACATTCTAATTTTTTATTTGATTAACAACCAAATCACTATCCCTATATATGTTTAAGAGTTTGATGCCTCTCCTTTGTGCCTATTGGAGACCCTGGATCAAAGCTTCATATTCTACTACATTATTAGTGTAACTAAATTGGAGCCTAAAGGAGAAGTAGTACCTTACTTTTGTAGGAGAAATCAACATTACACTAGCCCTTGATCCATTTTTATTTCTTGATCCATCAAGATACATACTGCCTATCCCACTCACATCTTCTTTGGTTTTCATAAGGTTGGGGACAAGAGCATTTTTTCTGATACATAGTATGTACCAAGACCTATCTCAAGGGTTTTTGATATGGGATAAAATTCATATGCAATATACCATTAATCTAAGAGAAAATTAGGTATCTCTACTAGAGAAGTGGCATACTCATTCACTATGTCATTCTCATCCATTTCTAGGATAGTGCAATTCATATTGATGAGAGTAGGGGTGTAGGGTTCAATATGATGGAGGGCTAGAGGTTCTACTCTGACTGAAGCCTTGGTCCCATATCCCATTCTAAAAAACATGTATGACCAATTAGAAGATATGTAACCACCTATTTGTGCAGTGAAGTCTCTTGAAAGACAAATGGCAAAGTGTGGCTTGACTTCAGCAACTGATATATCTTGAGTTACAGTACAACTAGGGCATGTATGTAGGGCCATTTGCACATTCCTAAGGATCCCTATAGTCTTGAAAATATTACAATCCAACTATAATACATCCCTAAAAATGGGTTCATATTTCATCTCTAAAGTATCAACAACACACTTAGGGATCATTGAAGTACTAGCGCCTGAATCAATCATATGTGGACTAGTTTATCCCCTATAATTAGATAAACATAAAAGAGAGGGGGTCTAACCTTTGTATTTTTCTTGACCTCCCTTGATGGTTGTACTAGGCTTGTAGAACTTTCCATGCTAGGTGGCTGATCCTTTAGTTCAATACTTTCCAACTCCTACTACAACAACTTATTTTGTGTGGGTATAGCAACAACAACATCCCACATGGAAATATTCACATTTGTCTTCTTCATCTACTCTACCACACTAAATGAGGCATTAGGTGCTCTAGTATAAGACTTGGGAGTTGCATGTGTATGAGGTTGAGTTGGAATGATTTGGGGCTCATTCACATCTCCTCTACTATTATTTTGTCTTTGTTGTTGAGGAACATTAGAGTGGGCACTTGTTGCTTGTATATGAGGCACTGCATTTGACATTGAAGTTTGAGGAGGAGGAGGGGTAGTATCTTCAATATCTCTTATTTTTCTCCTAGTGTTGTGAGAAATGGAATCCTAGTTTACGTTACAATTTTCTTTCACCTAATGATTCATAAAGGAGCAATCACCCTGTCTTTGCATATATGAGGCATCACTAGATTGGTTCTCCTTGCATGATTGTCCTATTGCAGGCTCTTTAGTGGTCAAAGCCAAATAGGATTTAGCCTTTTGACACTTGAAATAGGCATAGGAGTAGTTATAGGAGGGAAAAAAGTATTGATGCTAAGCCATATTTTTTGGAGGGACTATGGCCCTACTTTGATAAATATTTGAAGTAGAGGCATGACTATTCTACCTACACTAATCAAAAGAGTTGTTCCCATAATTATAATTTGAAGGCCTACCATTGTTTAGATTTTGATATTTCAATTGATGAGCCTTACTACCTTGAGCTTTCCACCTTTCCAAAGTCACCACCTTGTTTCTTACCTTTTGCATCACAAAGAAGCTATCTTCTAGCTTTCTCTCTTCGCCTTTGCATCTTTTATCTATGTTTGGCATCATAGACTACATCATCTCCTTGATTTCATCTATTCCATTTCAAGATGTGGAAGCTTAAGGGAATAAAGAAAGTGATTGTGGTATGGAGGTTATGGGAATAAGGGCTATCATTGGTTAGTGATTTGGGACATCAGGAAAGAAGGGAACAATAGGACTTGAGGCTAACTATCCTCCTTGTATCAATATGTTTTCTACCCTTATTGTGATTTCATAAGCATCATGTACAGTATCTCCTCCCATGTCTTGAATTGTAGTGAAAACATCATTGTTAAAAGCTCTGAGGTAATGTAAGAAGGCATTGCTAGGGGTAGGTTTTATTGAAGTAGGTATTTTGTCCCATGTTTTCTAAAATCTATAATTGAAATTGGTCATACATTCATGGGGGCTCTTTTTATAGTAGTTAGTCATTCCCTTTTAAAGATGAAGCTAGAAGCCTAATGGAAACATCATCATTAGATATATCATGAATATTACAAACATTTTCAATCTCTTGAATGTGTTCTAAGGGAGAGATAGGAGTTTCACCAGTGAAATATGGTACACTTTTAAGTGCAGCTATTGGTATGTCATGTCTTTGGGCCAATAAAAGAGGACTTCCACCATTAAAGGTGGCAAAAGTGTGAGCTCTAGAAATATAATCTAGTGATCTATTGATATGAGCTAATGGTATTCTAGATTGAGACCTAACAATAGGAGGAGTGGAAATGGATCTTCCAGGGGTTTGTACTTCTTTTGTATTACTATCTGGTGATAGAGAAAATCTAGTCTTTCTTCTTCTAGGATTTGAAAATGAAAGCTCTTGATGCTGAAATTTACCTCTAGAAGATGCCCTTGTTTTAGCTTTGGGCATGAATCACTACAACCCTAGTCTAGAAACTAAATCTGAAGGGTGTAGGGTCATCAAGTGCTTTGCAAAAATGAGCCCCTTAAGGCCTAGAGTACAGAGAATAACATTGTTTCCTTAGCATTGACTTGAATTTTTTTAAATTTTATTTTGACACCAATAGACTTGAAATCTTCTAGAATATGTCCCACCAGGCATGCCAAAACCTATTGTCACAAAATTTTGCACCCTTGTCCAACATTTTTACCTAACGAAAACCTTGTGAAACATGAAAAAAACCTCCAAGCTATGGGACTTGAACTATGAGGTTGAATCTCTAGAGAAGGCTAGCTTCTGTTACTATCAAGATGAACCTAACTACTCTTGGAGAGAGAAATAGAGAAGGAATGCATGGAAGAAAATCTACCTATTCTAACCTAGGGGTAATGCACCAAAATAGAGTTTTCAAACTAATCTTTGTCCATACATGCACTTTTGAACCATCATGACACAAAAAGATATACACATTCAAACTTTTTTAAATCACATGCATATCAAAAAACCCAAATAAATGACACAAGGGAGAAGAGAATCCACTTATATGTCATTTATAGGCCAAAGAAGGATATAGTCATGCAAGATTGTAGAGATCCACAATACACTAATGAGAGGCAAATATGTCTTTACACAATGCATCAATGTACAAAGAGATAAGGTAGAATTTCATATAGGTTCAGAGTTAAGGGGAATTTATAGTGAATTTTGTAGAGCAATATGAAGAAAATAGAAAAGAGTCAACCTTAACAAAATTTACAAAAACTACCTTTATAGCTCAAGTATAACTAAGATATTTCTAAGTGGAGTTAATCCACAACCACTATCTTAAATTATTTAGAGAATAATCATATAGCCCTAGGGAAAAATTGATCTTAGTATAGATTCAAATATAATGAAATCCAATATTTTGCCAAAACAGAGCCTTGAGAAGATAGAACAATGTCGTTAAATCACTTTCACCAAGTAGATGGATATAACTAGAAATGGTGGAGTGTTTTCCTTCATTCACTTGGTGCACCATTCATTGGAAAGTGGTTCAAATCAATCATGAAGATTGGATCATGCAAGAAACCCTATCTTTCTCATTTCTAGCTTTACAAATTAGCAAAGTCAATAGGTCAACCTAGTCAAGCAACTAGAAACTTCCATGTGGACCAACCATATCATTTCCTTTTGTCACCTCATGGATTCCTCAAGTTTTTGACCACCATATCACCTTGACTGTGCCACCCTCAAACTTAACCATGACATCTTGTGATATTTTTGATTTAGCTGTGGTGTTAACCTAACTTCACATACCAAATTGGGCCCATCAAGACACATGGTGAATCCTCACTATGTTGCTATGACTATAATTCATGAAACTTCCTATAGCAACATAGTGAGAGGTGTTGATCTCCCACCATCTGGCGGTCCCAAAAAATTATCAATCCTACCAGTGCACCAACTAATAGAAATAGAGTCTTTTGTCAACTTGTCTGACACTTCATCCACATCACACCATAGCCCACAAAAGGAAAGGACCCACTTTCCACATGTGAAAATTGTCACTTTTTCATTATAACTAAAGATTAAGCAACTCCCCAAAGCAACAAAGCAACCACCCTTGATCTATTTGCATTGGATGAAAAAACATAAATTGTCCCACCTCCTTGCAAAGTTAACATCTTGGCCAATGAAATGACATGATATTTCTACCATGTCTTGACATGTTTGTGTTGAGATTTGTTGGTAAATAGATTTTGTCATAGTAGAATTGGGCCAATGGAGTGTGTGGCAAACCGTTCACAACAATTGGATAGGCCCTTGATATGTGGCCTTCCTCTGCATTTAGAGGGGAAGCTCCCTCGTATGATATAATTTTGAAGCTTTTCAAATAGATATAAAATTAAAATTGAAAGAGGAGAAAGCTCATGATGAAAAATGCACCACATGACTTCAAGGCTTTCCCAAACTACTAACTTAAAACTGCTAATAACAACAATCAAGATCTACTCTTGAAAACTATTACTAGCACAATGCTGATCCACAAATTCATAAACATCTACACCATACTGTGAGAATGCTCACTACAAAGAGAATCAACATTTGTAACAATTTAGATTCGAAAAGAGGTAACTCAAACTGCACATTCCTTTACTTTCTTGCACCAAGAACTTAAGAGGAATTTCTGATTATAAAGACAAAATTTGTACATACTTTCCAAATATCATCTTTTAATCAAAATTTCAGCATAGTGTTCCCTTATTCTCCAGCCCAAAAAAGTCCCTTTACAAAGCCCAAAAGAGTCCTTATATAGACACAGAGGTTAATAACTACCCTTCTATGGTTAGTAACCACCTCCCAAATATGTGATTTGGGTGAGGTTAATTAACCTCAACAAATTTAACCAATGCTCTGAAACTTGGATTTTAGATATTTTGAGGGGATGATTGAATAATCGATCCTTATTGATCCCTGATAGATTATATGTGAGCTAAAGTTCAAACACAACGACCTTCCCAAGTTCATGTATATTATCTACAGGATGCTCCAATCTGCTTACCATCTCAATCTCATGTGAAGGAAAGGTGGCAAATGGTTCACCACTTTTTGCTACCTTGCATGTATTTTCACGCTGCATCTTCATATCACCATCGCTCTTCTCTCCTTCATTAAGGCGAGGTATTGTAATGTCGATATGCACTAATTTTTCATAATGCCCATTTGGGTGATCATGGATTTTATGCTCTCCCCCCAAGAATTTGAATCCATTATTCTACTACACTATACAGAGTCATGTCTCATTGATTGAATAATATCATGGACAGACAACACCTCCTCCTCACTCATCAAATTCAGTATGAGCAGAGTAGTTGGGAGAATGAGTAGTGTGGTCTATATGAAAAGCTAAAACTCCCCAAGTTCATCTCCTTCTTCTCTTCCCTTGGTGGTAATGGAGAGATTGGTGTCCACATCACCCAAAATCGTCAGTAACCCTTGAAATACTGCAAAGAGATAAACTGAGACGCCCCCAATCACCCAGAATTGTTCATTCCTCCAAAATTTTTCAATGTTCATGCCACTCCATCTCAACTCTAGGACTCTAGTTGCTATTATCGACATAAATAGTGCCACAAACCATACACTGGCAAGGTTGGTCAGTGTGGGAGTGATGAATTTTCCTATGAGAAGACACACTGCCGGAATGTGTAGTAAGCCAAGAGTGGGATTAATGTTAGTGATAATATGCATGTCGTAGCCCCATATTTCTTATACAATTGGTATACATGATATTGTTTGTAGCCTATATTTTAATCGCCTAAGGGCATTTTGTTAAGAATCACAAGCTGTTTCAGTGCTTCATACCCCTCGATTGTCTATATAGCTATTGCCACGAGTTATGAAAGGATGGCAAATAAGAGACTGCTTCTCTTTAACAGTGTCGTACCTTTATCTTCTTTACTCTCCCCACATATTTTGATAGCCACATTTACCTTTCCTTGTCTTCAATGCCATCGATTCCAATTCATTCAAAACTATAGAGATGTCTTGCACGAGCCTGTTAGCCAAACTTCTACTAAAATCCTCTCGTATGACCACTCGCAGAAGACTTACATGCTGAGCATCTAGAGCCATATTATATGCAAGTACCAGCTAATTAAAACTTTTGGGATATTCTAAAATATCATTTTCACTATACTTGAGCTTCTCCTTGAGAGAGAATGCAACTGTGTTCCATTCTCCACTTTCCATAACTTGACAGTCTGATTTGCACTACTAGTTATTAATCGTGTAGAATCCCTTGAGACATCACGGCACCAAACAACATCATTGTGGCCCCTGATACGCCCCATGGAATTTGGCATTTGTGTGCATACCACACATTGGGCACGTGATCCTTAGCACATGAGAATAACAAATCCCTATCTCTATTGTGCTTGAGAAACATCAGAGGCCTCTTGTGCCCCTTTTCCAAAGACGTCAAGTTAGTGCATGCAGAAATAACACTGGCGAAGGTGAAGCATAGGAAAAACCCGTGTTTGTTTCATATTGTCAAATAGTTTGACTACCTCCTCTGCAGGGTCAGATTTTGCATAGACTACTATCGTGGCAATCCATGCACAGACATCTCTTTCAAGAATTTCTTCAAACAATTTGTGAGCATCTACCTGCCTTTGGCACTTAGCATACATGTCAACAATTTTTTTATATAAATTTATGTTTCCTATTCCCGTCTTGTTCATGTGGGCATGGATTCTTTTGCTGACTGATAAAGATTTTTTCACAATGTAGACCTTGCATTCTTCTACTAGCAATGATTAAGGATCAAGATGTTGCAACTAGTTTTAATCCTCATTGCTCATAACATCATCTCCAAAGAGGCTCCCTAAACTTAAATGACAGATTACCAGCCATGTTGCATGCTAGACCGAGGATTCAATGGAAAATGAGTCTTGTCTCTGCCACTTGAAGAATTACTGGCCAAATACTATACAGTATTAAAATCAACTCCAAAGCTGCTTTTCCCAAAACTTTCATCTTCTCATCAGATAGATCCTTCTCTTTGTTTTATTTCAAACCATTCACATATCTAACTTCTCATGGAAGAATTTCAAACAAGTTAATAGCCGCCTTATAGAAGTTAGGAAAAATGCATTTTTGGTAGCTCTCATTAACCTTTTGAGAGGTTAATGGTTAGGAAAAATGTGTTTTTGGGTGTTAACATTAACCTTTTCTTGGGAGGTTAAGAAAAAAGTATTTTTAGTGGTTAACATTAACCTATTGAGAAGTTAAAGGTTAAGAAACACGTGTTTGGGTGGTGATGATTAACCTTTTATAACTTGAGGCTCAGAAGTTGGATTTCAATGATCTCAAGTGCTGTGCGGAATTGCTAATGAGCAGGAGACGTGGAGGCTTAAAGACTCACAAAATTCAAAGATAGAATGGCTAATTTAAGGTTTAAAACTAGGAAAGTTTTAAATATTAACCATGGCCTATAAAATTGAAACAATTTTATAACCGGGCAACAAGATTCTGACTAGTTTCCTTTTGAAGCTTGCCAAGAGAAATGGGACCCACAATCTACATGGTAAGTCATCACTATGTCACATGAAATAACAATCTTACAACTCTACAAGGCAATAAAATGACAACCATAGATGATAAAAGATCTAATGATGGGGAAGTTGCAAGAAGAAACTGGCCCAACACCTTGCATAGTCATATCGTGGCTAATGACAAACTAACAAAATGTTGATGTGCTCTAAAAATTGCCCAACTATTCTGATAGGAAAGGGGGTCCACCAAGCCATTGCTATTTTGCATGAAATAAAAGTCATGCAACTTTGTATAGTGACAAAGTGACCACCATGGATGATGAAGGATCTAATGGTGAGTAAGGTGTGGGTCCAAAAAACATTAAAGTGCATAGTCACTTAGTAATAAGGAAATACATTAAAGTTTTATTTCATTTATTTTCATATTTCCATTGGCATTTAAATATTCAAAAGTGCGAAGTGATCATTGGGTTGGTATAGACATTTGAATTCAAATATTTGGTAGGGAGGAAAATATGGTTAACACAAACCTTTTCAATAGATCTTTCAAATACTTAGTCTAAGAAATAAAGATTCCTTGTTTATCTCGCACAATTCATAATCCTAGGAAGTATTTCATTTCCCTTGTCATACTCATTTCAAATTACTTCTTCACTTCTTTTGCAAACTTTTCACTTGTATTATCATCTCCTCCAAGTATGATATCATCAACAAATATTACCAAAATCATCAATCCATCATCTATTTCTTTTTGGCATGGATTACTATTTGTCATACCTTTAATATATCCAAGTTTTGTCAAATGCTTATTTAACCTTACATACTAGGTTTTGGGTGCTTTTTTAAAGCCATACAATGCTTTCTTCAATCTACATACCATGTCTATTTCATCTATTAGTGGAAAACCTTTAGGCTATTCTATGTATACAACTTCTTCAAATGATGATTTGACATCCATTTGATACATTTTGAATTTCGTATGTGTTGCATAGGTTAATATTAACCTTACATCTTTAATTGTTTCCACGGGAGCATAGATTTCTTCATAGTCCATTTCTTCTTGCTATGAGTGACCTTTACATACCAATCTTTCTTTTTTCCTTACAACTTCACCTTGTTCATTCATCTTTTTCCTAAATACCTATTTTGTTCCTATCACATTATTGTCTACTAGTCTAGGGACCGATTCCCATGTCTCATTCTTCACTATCTAATCCAATTCTTCTTTCATAGCTTACTTCCAATAGTCATATCTACATGCCTCATCTACATTCTTTGGTTCTACTTGAGGTATTATACATAGTTTTTCATTGATTATGCTTCTTGTCATCACACCTTTATCTCTATTGTTGATGATCTTCTCTAGTGGATAATTATTTGTCATGTTTGTACCAGAAGGAGGAGGCTTTATCTCAACTCTTAGCTCAATTCTAGGTTCTAAACTTTATTCCTATCTTTTCTTACCTTCATTCTACAAATCATTGTTAGTCTTAAACAATACTTCATCATTCCTTTTAGTAACAATAACATTATTATCATCAAAATTGTAGTCAACTACTCCTCCTTGTATCCTGAATTTCTCATCAACTCTTACACTTTTAGTTTCAATAGAAGTCACCAAAGCTATCTATTCTACTACTTTCTCTTCATTAACCAATTTAGGCTCATTATTTTCAACATCACATTCATTCAAGAATATTTCTATACTTACTTTAAATTGTTCATCTTCATCATAAATTGAACTCTTTCTACTTTTCCTTACTCTCTTAGGGCATATAGATGAAAAATGACCAAACTTATTACATGTCCAACAAGAAAAAACTTCCATACCTTCTGACTCTTATTTCATGAGGAGATCAATACTTTTCTTGATCTTCATGTCTTCTTCAGATCTTGATCTATCTTTACTTGTGCCTCTATCTAAAAACTCAATGCTCAAATCTATACATAATTTTGATAACTCGCCAAGAAGATCCATCATATGGGTGTGAAAATTTCCTCCATTAGACTCAAGATTGTATTTTTTGAAATAACTCACCACCGATCTCCCAAAACTATTAAGCTTATCCTTTAAGGACCTAATGCTCTGATACCAATTATTATAAATAATAGTCCTCAAAGATAATTGAGAGGGGGGGATGAATAAGCTATCAAATTAAAACATTTATCAACCTTAATTAATCTTAACCATGAAACCAAAGTAAATAGTAACCATAATAAGATGCACATACACAATTACACTAGAGTTGTTAACTAGGGAAAACCCTAGTGGGAATGATGCCCACTAAGATATATTGATATATATATTCCTTATTAGAGGATGGACCCTGTTAGGAGTATATAAACACATTCAATATATAAGAGTCCATGTTAAGAGACTTTAAATCTTTGTTAGGAGTTACAGAAGGAAGAAGAACCCACTGTCCAAATAACTTCTTGGGCAAGACCACTGAACTTCACTATCCAACTAATCTCTCAACTATTCCTTGTAGAATAATTTTTTGCACTATGATTTATCATCTTTCCTCTATCTAGTCAATTGGACCAATCATTGTTAGAAATTTTAGACTAGGTCATGAACCTCAGATCCAAATATCAAACCTTGAATCTCAAAATAAAACTTCAGCAATGAAGTTTTCTGCAACTTGACTCTATTGTCCTTATCCTCACATATCAACTTGTTTATCTTCTATTCCACTCTTCATGCTTTATGCAATTGTTATTTTAATCAAAGGAAAATTTCCTCCCTTTATACTGAACCCATAAAACAATTCCCTAACTTAGCTATTACACCTTATTAATTAATTATTATATGACCTCATTAAGAACATGTTATACTTAGCGATACCATCAATTAGTCACCTTGTAACTAGAAGAACTTTCTATAAATGCATTATTATAATGAGAAATTTAGCCACATCATCTCCAATATGTATTCTACATGGCTTTAAACTTTACTTTCAGAATAACAACTCTACTAAGAGATATAACAAGTTTACTAGAACACACTTTTGTAAACTCTATCTTAGAATAGTCTTCACCAAAACTTGTATTGCTTCTTCCAAATTTAATATCTTTTTTCTCCCAAGGTTAGCTACATATGATAGATACTTAGTAGTATCTCCCTTTAACCTTGCTATTGAAAATACTCAATGAACTATTTGTACCAACTTGATCTTTATCATTGTTCTTCTATTAGATACCACAAAAAATTGCTATGTTGATATCAATGACACATTTAATCATCAATATAACATATCATCAAAAGAATGATCTAAGAATGTTTTTACAATACTCCCTCATAGGAGTATCATCAAATTCATGCTTCCAATATTATCAACATATTAAGTGCAAAGTGACTGATTAGAACTGATACATTCTAGCTTTTGTTTCACAATAAACCTCTTAATAGAGTGGTCCTAATAGACCTTTGTAAATCTCCTAATAGAGTTCTTACTTAGTTGTATGTTTAAATCATTTAATCAAGGTAGATTGAATAAGTCTTGTATTCTCTTAACATGGAAAACTCCTCATAGAATAGACCATTAGAAGTGATCAAAATTGTAGCCCTAATAATAAAACTATATTGTTGTAGTAGTGAAGATTTGTGGTGATTGAATTACAATAGGAAAGGTAAACTTTTGAGGGGGGTGTGAATCAGTATTTTAAACTTTGACCCATATAACGTTCACCACACATTCATCACATGCATTCAATAAATGAACTAAAATAACATGTAAAGTGTATACATCTAAATCATATAACCATGTAAGAATTCACACACATAACACCAAATATGATTGCCCAAAAATACTCCAAGTGAGAAGGTAAAATTGGGGTGGGGATGATAGCCACAAATCTTCACTATTGTAGTAATAAAGTGTATCCAATGAAGGTTACAATGTTTTGACCATGAAACATGATCTACCCTGTAAAGGTCTACCCTATTAAAAGCTTACAAAGACTGTTAGGTCTCACCTTGTAAAAGGATTTGAACACCCTATTAGAAGTGTGCCTTATTAGAGGACTTCAACTTATAGCTAAGTAAGCACCCTATTAAAGGATTTCATACAACCTATTAGGACTACTCTATTAAGAGATTTGACTAAAATCACCTATTAAAATGTCTCAACGTAGATCCTACAATTGGCACTTGCTTGCTTGTTAATAGATCACCTCTAAATAATGTCTTCTTGACCCTTCACAATTAGATGTCTCAATGTTGTATCCATTTCTCTATACTTTGTTCTTCTCCAACTAATTTTGCAATTCACTCTTTCTTCATAACTTTTAAGTCACCATGAATGCTCTACATGCAAACTATCTTGTTTGCTCCTTCAATTTCTTAAACACTCCATAAAGAGTTTAGGGATTCGTCCTCCTTAAAAAGACTTTGGTGGCTTAGGGTAAGGTATGAATCTACAGCTGAGATTCATCTATTTTTTCACTTAATCCTTTTCATTTTTTGATTGGATGAATGTAATTGCATAGGGAATCCAAATAGAGATTCATCCTCATCTCAAAAGTATCACAATTTAATTTTATGCTGGCTCAAAAATGGTTACAATGTTGTTTGTGCTATTACAAACAAATATGTCAAAATTGTGTCACTTAGCATATGAGGTATTTGATGTTCGGTATGCATTATTCTATATACTATGACTCGACATCTATATTTTTTGACATACATTGTTTACTTAGCTCTTGAATCACTTGGCATGCTCTATCTGCTTCGTACTTGAGTGACTTGACACTCATTGTAGCTTGGTATTGGTTACTAGTTTGGCATGAACTAAGTAGATGACTTAAGTGTGTTGACACTCACTTGTGAAAACCAATCTGAGATCAACAATCTCCCCCTTTGACATGAGTATAAAAAACACTTGAATATACAATATTATCAATAATCTCTTGAGCAGAACATATCCATGACTTAGCTTATATACAAAACTTCAAAATTTCAAAGTTTTGCACTAACTTGTATACCTCAAAATTTGATAACTCCCCCTAAGTTAATATGTCTATTTTGTATCCAAAATTTTGTGCTCCCTTTGAGTAAATGTATCTCTTCTAATACACTTTGACTTCAATGTGCTAATACTCTATCCTTTGATATATTTCTAGTACTTTGCTCCCCCTTTCTTATTCTCTCTTATTCCCCCTCATAATATGTTTCTCCCCCTTTTATTCTCCCCCTTTTTGACACTTATGTCAAATGGGCTATACACTTAGTGTGTGTTTGTCAAAAAAGATTTTTTGACATCCATTCTTATCTTGAGGGCTACATCCCAGTTATCACATACAACATCTAATGACTTGATTTGGATTGCAAGCTTAGTAGCAAGGTGTACTAGACCATCTAAAATAGAAAGATTAGGGTCTTTCTTCAGTAGAATTTCAACATATCCTAGCTCCTTGTGCAATTTCTCCATGTGTGGGGTGAGGATAGCTTGTATGCCTATTAGTTTGGCTCTAATGTTAGCCTCATTTTCTATTAAGCTAGCTAATTGAATTTTTGTCTGAAGCAATGTCCTAAAATGCATCTCACTCTAAGCTATATTGATGATAATCTTGCACCTAATGTAGATATTTGGCTTTCCAAACTCAGAATGTGACTTTTGGTCTCTTGGGTGAAGAGTGTAGGATTGCATAGTTTTGTATACAATTAGAATATATTCTCAAGTACCTTCTTCACATCCTCAACCTTAGTTGCCAATGCAACTTAAGTAAGTTCTATGTCACTAGATATTTTCTCATTTAATTTTTTTTAAAACTTCTTTTTAGACTATTATAATAGCTTTGTATTTTTATCAATGCCATCATTAGTAACCTTCTCTACTATTTCTATCAATTGTTCTATTAGTGGCTTGGTCTCTTTAGGAGTTGGCAGACTAAATACATCTAGAAAGATGTCCTTAATATCTTGGAGTACTTGCTTTTGGATGTGTTCTCTCCTAGGCATTTCTTGATGCTTTTTTCATTCTAAGGCATGCTATAGTATGCCTATTTGTTCCAATGTCATAGTACCATAATCATAGTTTGGTATAACAATTTCTTCATCAAGGCTTATATTTCCATAATGAATTACCTTTGCAACTTTTTATGAGCTTGGGCTTGGCACTAAAATCTATAATGGAGTAGCATCTGTGCTTGGCTTCTTAAGAGTTTGTGTGGAAGGAGTGCTAGATCCTGGTAAGGATACTAGTGCTTGGATGGCCACTTGTTCCTTAACCTTTGATTTTTTCTCTTCAGCCTTTCCCTAATCTATCACTATGACTTGTCTTACACCTTGTTCTTGTGCTATAGGTACAAATGAATCTATCTATCCTATTTTCATTTGTTGTCCTGTAGTGGTGTCTTTCTCTTCTATTGTTTTCTTCTCAATTGTATCAACCTTGGTCAATGTATCTACTATCATTTGGATCAAAGGTTGTACATTAGTAAATGAAGGGATGATGGAAGGTGGTTCTTGTGGATTCACCTTTTCCCTTGTGACATTAGTTATTGCCTTTTGTAGTTCTTCTACACTAACTGAAACTAGATTGGCACATAGTTTTGCTTGCAATGTAGATTGATCTAAGATCTTCTTTAAATATTCTATAGTAAGAGGATTGATATTCTGAGCTA
This sequence comes from Cupressus sempervirens, assembly GCA_028749045.1. Lineage (NCBI taxonomy): Eukaryota > Viridiplantae > Streptophyta > Pinopsida > Cupressales > Cupressaceae > Cupressus > Cupressus sempervirens. The sequence continues at coordinate 35,860,904 of CM053786.1, read as the reverse complement.
ATGGATCAGAGACATCTTTGATAGTTATAGTTTTAGTTTTCTTGGTTGTTTCATGGGGAGGATTGACACTTGGCAATTGTGTGTCATTCACACTTTGTTCTTCTTGTTGCTTAGGCTCACCTATTGTGTTATCATCTTCTTTTATTTTTGTCTTTCCTCCAACTATGTTGTCTTTGTCATAATCTTCCTTATCATCATCTTTTTTTCATCAGCTTTAACCTTTGAGGGGTTAGTTTCTCCTTTCTTCACTATGGTTAACTTATAAATGAGTTATAATATTTGTGTCGACTTCTTAAAAACATCTTCAATATTGTTTTGGAGAATGCTAAAGGCTTTATATTTAGGTGTGAATCTAATTGCATATTTCTTTACTACCTTAGCAATTTTTTCCTTAGTTAGTTTAGGCATTACTTGGCCTAGTGTTGTCTCCCTGATTTGTCTTTCCAAATTTAGACAGTAATGCCATTTTTGCTCAACTATGTCATATAGACTTTTAGGTACTAAGTTGGAAAATTCTAGTGATGTTGTCTTAAACTTTGACATCATGGCATATAATGCCTCTTCCACTTGGTTTTTCTCCTCTTTACAAAATTTGTAAAAAACAACATGACTAAAACCTAATAAATCTACATTATTCTTGACATTTTCACATAAATTATCAAGATCTAAGAGAGGATTGTGACTTACTACCTTGAATTGGTTGTTATCATTTGATTTGGTCTTTTCTTCATCAAGATCTAGTTGAGCCACATACTTCCTTCTCTATATTTTCTACTCCTAACATCCTTTCTCTATTTACTTTGTCTTTTCTTTAGCCTTTTGTGTTGTAGCACATGTGCTAGCTCTAGTTTTAGGTGCAACGAGCTTTGGCTGACTTGGTTTGACAAGTTTCTTTGTTCTTTCCACTGGTTGTGCCTTTTCTTTTCTTTTCTTTTGTCCAGTAGGAGTAGGTACTTCCTCATCTTGTTCTCCCTTGGCAACTTTAGTCTCTTCTGCTTCCTTATCTTATCCCATGCCCTGTGTTAGTGCTAGAGGTTCTTGAGCTTGAGCTTCTTCTTCCTCATCCTCTTCTTCCTTGACACCTTCTCCAAATTTTGCTTTCAACTTCTTTACTATCTTTTCTTTTTTCTTCATGGCAAAGGCAATCTTCAAATCCATGGTAATCTTAGATTTTACCATCTCATAGTTTCAAAACACTTTTATAGTTTTGTCTACCTCTTCTACAAGTAAGGTTTCTATTTCTGCAGAGGCTTCATCTACATTTACCTCATACCCTAAGGTTCTCGACCATCATACCCTTGGTGTGGCAACTTGTACAAAAGTGTAGTCAACATCAACAAGAAAGAAAACATCATTATAATGTTTCTCAACTAAAGAAACTAGTATCCTCAACCTTTGCTTCATTGACTTCTTGAAGTCTTAAAAGTAGCTAATCATTAAGGAGTCAAAATTTTCTCCAAGTTGCTTAATGCATTCACCAATCTATACTACAACTAATCTATTAGTCTTCCATCCTACTATTCTAAATGAAGGGAATGTGTTTTTTACATAGAATAATATGCAGATTAATATTGAACCAAACTTGCATTGTGCACTCTTTTTTTTCCTTATTGCTCCAAGGCTCTCCATTAATTGTTTCAATTGAAGTTCTACTAGATCATATGTATGATCTTTCTTAACAATTTTATAACCCACATCTACAGATATATAGGGTACACTATTCAATCTACTAGATTGATAGAATTTGTGTGAGATTACCCTTACAACAAAGTTGATAGAGGATTTGTGATTGTATCTATAGTCATACCTCTCTTATTCTAGACTACTCCAGTATTCTTCTCAATCATTTCCTTGGAATCATTTCTAAGTGTCTTAGGCCAATCTAGGTTTGGATAGCTAGTAACCCTATGAATTATTCTCTTAGTAATCTTGATTGGTCCACTCTCCAACCATACAAAACCATCATGAATTTGACTTAGCATAATTTCTATCCATTCTATTTTAAATACATTAGGAAAATCTAGGGCTTGTGTTAAACCATTTTTCTCAACAATTTTGTATTCTTCTTTCAAAACACCATTTTCACATAACTTGTTGTATGCACCTCTTATTTCCATGTAACCAATGCTTCCTATCTTGCAATTGTATCATTTCCTCACATCTTGTACCATTATTACATTTTATACGATCATAGACAATGCACCAGAAGAGTCTTTTTTATAAGTGATGTCAGGAATGCCTTTAAACACAATCTACTTAACTTCATTACTAACTAGTTGAATGTTCATAACTTCCTTTCCTTCAACCATTTTTGAACTTGATGCCATTGTGTCAAACTAGGGTTTATGAAAATTTAAACTACATATCTTGGCTTTGGATAAATACCTTGTGAGATCAGATGAAATGGTGATGAATTGCTATAGAAATCTCTTGCAACTACTTTAGACCAATTTCTAGATTACCTCTTACTCTTCTCTCTCTTTCTTGATTTCAAAATGATGAAAATTAAGCTCAAATTGATCATATACCCTTTGAAAACCTTGCATTTAATGCTTAGAGCTTAAACAATTGTAAGCTTGACATTAACCAATTTCAGGCTCACTTGGTATCCATTAACATTTCCATCACTCGACAGCTACTATGATTTTGACATTAACTACCTAGTCTACTAGCTCGATGTCTTCTATCATTCCTCTTGGAACATATAGGAAACCTTTCATGCTTGGCAAAAATATCAAAACTTAAAGATTTGTCTTGAATTTCTAATAACATCTTGCATCTTTATTCATGCTAATGTAGTCTTTGCAATACTATCTCCTTTTGGAATTGATATATGATATAGCCTTTATATATTAGTCCCACATACCTCTTGTTTTCCTAGTTTGATTAGGTGTGATCACCTAACCCATTGGGTGAATTGATCCCTTCTCCATTCGATGTACTACAAACATCTTTCTCTTCCCATGTCTTGTTCATCTCATCTCTGATGTGTTCAACATCTGCCTTGCCTTTACCTTCATCAAATTCAGAACTTGGTGCCTCTAACCTAGTTGGACAGTATTTATTGTTGTGACTAGTCTTCAAATAGCTAAAATATGTAGTTTGACTCAACAAGCTTTTGTAATTACTACTAAAGTGTCTCCTAATGCAATTCTCAAGAATATGTCCATATTATTGACAATAATGACAACTATATCTTGTATTCTAATCCCAATTATAAGAGTTTCCATTGTTTCTTACCTTTGTTTTCTTGTTTGATGACCACATGGATTTGGATTTGCATTCAAAAGCTCTATGTCCATACTTTTGACAATTGTAGCGATATCCTTCAAATTTTTGTAAATGCATGGTCCTAGTTCTACATTCATGTGCCTAATGACCTTGCTTGTTGCATTTATGACAATGATTCATGTTCTTAAGATTGACATTTTGATTTGTAGTTTTTCTCCTACACACATTGGCATTATGTCCTTTCTTACAAAAATTATGGCAAGTAGCTTTGGAGTTCTTACCTTTGGTGTTCCTTTCTTCTACACTTTTGGATGATTATCCTTCTTCAATGCTTGAGTAGCCTAGTCCTAATGTATCATTCTTGAATTTAAGGGATCTCAATAGTTGTTCAAAGTATTTGATGGCTTCATTTGGCTTTTTGAAACTTTTTGAAAATTCCTTTTCTCTCTTTAGGTCAATTTTTCATTCTACAACTTCAATGTAGTCAAATCAATATCCTTGACATTCAATTTATAGTTGGCATTCATCATTTGACTTAGAGTATCCAATTGCATGTTGGAAATCTTAGTTAGCTCTATTGACTTCACTTCTAATCTATTGGCAAGAATTGTTTTGTCTTCTTCAATCATGGCTTTATCTTCCATATCTCTCTTCTTTTTTAGTCACCTCACATAGAAGTATAGCTTGTGATACTTGCTCTATCTTGAGATTTTTCATTTTCTTATCTTGAACTCTATTCTTTTCCATTAGACCTGAAATTGCTGCATTAAATTTATTAGAGTCTCCATCTGCAAATAGCTTAGTAGTTTTTATCTCCTTGTATGGTGTGTCATTCTCCATAGTAGAAATTTATTTCCTTCTCTTCAAGAATTTCTTTAGTTCCTCTCTTGCTTCATTTAGTTACATGATATGAGATGTATTTCAATCTCCTTGTTCTCAATAGTCTTTCCCAACTTGTAGACTTCTATTTCAAGATCATTCCTCAAAGCTGCAAGGATTTCCTTTCAAAGAACACGGATTTGGGGGGGGTGAATAATTAGTTTAAACTCGGACCCGTAAAACTTTCACCACATATCCATCACATGCATTCAATAAATGAACTAAACTAACATGTAAAGCGTATATATATAACCATGTAAGCATTCAAACACATAATGCCATATATGATTACCCAAAAAAACCTCCAAGTGAGAAGGTAAAACTAGACAGCCAGAAGTCTTCACTATTGTAGTAATAAAGTGTCTCCAATGACGGTTACAATGTTTTGACCATGAAATATGATCTATCTTGTGAAAGGTCTACCATGTTAAAGGCTTACAAAGACTGTTAGGTCTCACCTTGTTAGAGGATTTTGAGACCTTATTAGAAGTGTGCCTTGTTAGAGGACTTCAACTTACAACTAAGTAAGAATGCTATTAAAGGATTTCATATAGCTTATTAGGACTACTCTGTTAAGAGATTTGACTAAAATCACTTGTTAAAATTTCCTAGCATAGATCATGCAATCGGTACTTGCTTGCCTGATAACATATCACCTTTAAAAAATGTCTTCTTAATCCTTCACAATCATATGTCTTAATGTTGTATATTTTTCTCTATCCTCTTTTCTTCTCTAACTAATTATGCAGTTCACTCTTTCTTTATAACTTCTAGGTCACCATGAATGCTTTGCATGTAAACTATCTTGTTCACTCCTTCAATTCGTTAAAAACTCCATAAAGAGTTTATCTCTTTGTCCTTATCTCAAAAATATTAGAATTTAATCTTAAGTTAGCTCAAAAATGGTTTACATAGTTATTTGTTCCATTACAAAAAAGTATGACAAAATTGTATCACTCAGCATATGAAGTCTCTGATGCTCGACATGCACTATTCTATATACTATAAATCAACACCTGCATTTCTTGGCATCCATTTTTACTTGGCTCCTAAATCACTTGGCATGGTCTATCTTTTCAACATGTGAGTGACTCGAGACCCATTGCAACTTGGTATGGATTACTAGTTTGACATGAGCTAAGCAGATGACTTAAGTGTGTTGACACTCACTTGTTAAAACCAATCTGAGATCAACATGTGGGTGTCATCTCCTCCCTAATTTTGCCTTCACCTTGGAGGGTTTTTGGGTAATCAAAATATTTGTGCCATGTGTTGATCATTTAATTTCATATTTCATTGATGTGATTAGTTGTTAGATCTGATACATCATTACAGTAAATTTTTATGTGATTTATAATATTATTGAGATAAGGGTTTAAGGTGAAAGATATCATATTTGGTATTCTTTGAAAATAGTAAAATTTTTATAGATCCCAATTCACCCACCTATCAGTATCTAACTTTCCTAGTAGACTTCCAACAATGAGTTTGAGTACTTGGAATCAATTGGACTTTTTCATGGCCTATATTTTCTAAAAATTTTCATAACAAGCTAGATTAGGATAGTATTGAGAAGATTTCATGATATATGCATGTGGTTAGAGGAACCTATTAAGATAACAAAGGATGTAATTCGCATGGTTACAAGATACTCTATCATTGACAAGGTTGAAACAATCAATATTGAGATAAAAAGGAATGAAAGTGGACATTAATATAGATTTGGAGACAAAATTCAATGTGTATGTGGTGGTATACAAGATATTTCAATCTAGTAGGTACAATAGTGTTCCATGCATGGTGGAAGATTCATGTTATAATATTTTTAAGAAAGGTCATAGGTATGATATCATTGAGTTATAATTTAAGAAACTAGCAGACACCATGAAGACTATCTCAGTTGCAAAGATAATACATGAAAGTTTGGCTCGCTATTGGTATACATTATCTTTTATATGCAAAATAATTTTTTTGTTGTTGGTGAAGTAAATTGGAAAATTATACTTTAGTCATCTACCAAATCAATGAGTACATTTAAACTCTAGGTAACAATCTTGAGACTATTATGAATGAATATTTTGAGAACTTCAAGGAGAGGATGAACTAGAGATATAGGATACCACCAACCCTATTGGATAACTACCATTATAATATTTGTTTCTTATTTGATGAAGACAACACTATTGTAAAAGTGGTAAAACCTAGAATTCCATGGTTGGAGCCAATGGACTACAAAGTCAATATTGATCAGGCCACTAAGGCAATTAAAGCTTTGATTTATGAACCTATTAACCCTAGAGAACCCAAATTTGGGACATATGAAATAGAAAAAAATAAAATTATTATGAACCTTGTCACACAAAAAATAGAAAGAAAAGAATGAAGAAGTTGGAAACTTCATTTAGTGAAGGAGATGAAAATAGACCATTGATGACCAACAAAGGGACAAGTGAAGATGAAGCTAAAGAAGAGGGAAAAGGAAAAGATATTTTTATTTCCAAGACACAATCATCAAAAGTCAAGAAAAAGGAATTCAAAAGCTACCCCTACAAGTCCCAATTCTACAAGTTCAGAAACCTAAGCAATACAAGTAGCTACATTATTGAAGAAGGGTGTTCTCAAAGTTACAAATCCTACAACACCACAAGTGAAAACATTTAAAAAGAGAGAGAAAATTATTAAGTCATCTAGCAAAGGCCAAGACATCTACTAAAAGGATAACAAAAGTCATTGTCAAAGATGATGATGATGGAGAAGATAGTGAGTGAATAGAGCCATATGAATAGGAAATATCTAAAGCTCCTATTCCTACAAGACCAAAAACCATAGAAGAGATAACTAAGAATATAAAGAATGATAAAGGATTCACTGACTTCAAATATTATAAATATAAATTAATGATTGAAGAGAACACGACAAAGGTTGAAGAAAATTTGACAATAATGATGACAAGAGTTAAGTATGTTCCTTAGGAGATTGGAAATCATATCCCACATGATCTATATCAAAATATTGATAGTAGGTAGGAATATGTTGTAAGAACTAGGAAAGAAATGAGGAGAAAATAACTAACATAATGCCATTTTTTGTTTAGAAGATATATTTGAAGCTCTAGAGAAGCATAAGAACATATTTGTATGAAAGCATATAACTCTTTATGTTTTTTCTAGACAATTACATTTAGTGGATGAAGATTCAAAGATGATATAGAAATAAGTTTATAACATTAAGGATCCAATTGAAACCATTTATGTTGATGAGCATGCAACCAAATAAACTACTTGTTAGAATATGATAAGATTAATGACCCAGAAAACTAGTGCAAAGAGTAAATATCTAAACTATGAGTGCAAATGATACAAAATCAAAATAGCATCATAGAGTTAGTCTCCAAGAGAGTAATGCAAATGCTGGAAGCAAAATAGCATTAAGAGGACACAAAAACAAGAGATACAAATACAAGCTAGGTAGCATGCTTATATAGGCTAGGAAGAGGGAGGAGGTGGCAACACCAACCAATGAGGAGCAACCATCTATCAGACTAAAGATAGCAAAGTATCTTCCCAAGATAGTTAATGGATGCTCACATGTAGGAAGGTGACACCTCACAACCATTCACCTAATAAGACATGCTTTATTAACCTAAGTGAGATTATTAAAAGTGTAGGTAAAACCTAGCAAAATAGGAAAAATAAAAAACTACACTAACACCCCTCCATAAGCAAAGCTTAGGTGGATGTAGAAATGGGTCCCGGCAAGTCAAGCCTAATGCGGTACCCATGTACATAAAATTCCCCCAAAAGAGAGAGAAAAGAGACTCCCCAAAGAAAATTAGGACTCCAAGTGAGAGGAAGCACCCCCCCCAAAAGATGAAGCATCCCATACCCCCAGCAAAGCTTTCAAATTTTGTCCAATAGATCCACTTACATCGAACAATTTTTCTTCCCTTAAAAAAGAGGACAAGATCCCAAGTGTGGTTCCTCATCAAGGAACTATACTCTTCCTGCATAGTTGTATCCCACTCAAAAATACCATAAGCCTCATGAAAGGACTGTGGATTTGAGACAGTAGCAATGAAGATATGTAGAGCATCCTAGAATTGTGAATGAGTCTGCTTGGTGTCTGATGGATCCCCAACCCAATCACCTGCAAACTCCATGGTTTGTCTAGCCCAAAGTGGATTAGAAGATGGAGAATCTAGAGGAGAATCATCAACCTGTAAATGATGACTAGGAGAGGAAGGAGGTGAGTCCTCTAAATCACTCTCTACATTAGAAGTGGAGGTAGAAGACTTCTCAAGTGAATTTGACCCATTAGAAGATCTATCATGTATTCCAAGTGACTCCAATGTCAAAGTAGAAGGCAACCCTATGACCATGCTCTGCTGGTTAAGTTGATACAAGTAGTGGAAGTTAAGATGGCCAAACCGCTCATGCCATAATCTGATCACATCATTAGAGTGAGTGAGTGAAATAGTTAAAGGAGGATCAGGATCAAAGTGAGCAAACATATAGAGTCATGACTGATGATCTGCTCTCCCAAGTACAACTATAGAATCATTGTGCAACTCACGTATCTCCACTGAATCAGGAGTGAACTCAACCCGCTTGCCTAAACCTGTGTGAGTGATTTGGTGTATCGATAGGAGATTAGTTGACAACGAGGGTACATAAGAAACATCATGGAATGTGCCATCACCCACATCAATAAACCCTCTCCCACACACCTGAACAAGAGTGTTATCACCCATCAAAATAGAAGGCATAGTACAAAGCTCCAAGGATGCAAGTTCTTCCTTAGATGAAGCCATGTGGTGTGAAGCACCCAAATCAAGAACCCAAGTGGATGGTGAGGAAGCAACTGCAAAAAGGGCCTTGCCCTTTCCTTTCCCCTTGTTTTTTTCTTTTTCCTTGTTAGACCCTTCATTAGAACTTTGTTTGATAGACTCAGGAACACTGATATTATTCTTCTCAAGAATGTATGTCAAGTGATCAAGTTGTTTCTGCAAACATTTATGTTCATCATGACTAGGTCTTTCACAATAGGCACATTTGACCTTTTCTTTCTTAGGCTTATCACCCTTGGAAGATGGTGTATCAATAATTTCTTTTGAAGAAATTGATATATGATCCTTCTTCTCCTTGCTATTCTTTTGTTTCTTATCCTTACTATTGTTGTTACTACTTTGTCCTTGTTGTTCTTTTGTGCCTTGGTTGGCAGCCAAGGCATGTGACTTAGAGGATGTAAGAGTGCCCATCTAGATTAGCTTGTCCTGTTCTCGAGTGAGATTGACAACAAAATCATCTAAAGATGGCATGGTGAATTGAGTACCAAGTGCACCCTTAGTAGCATAGAAGGTAGAGACAAACACAGAATATTCTGAACTTAGCTTAGAGAGAATACTAAGAATCAGTTGTTCATCTTTCTTTTCAATTCCAAATTGTTTTAACTGCAGCCTTAGTGATTTCAATTTGGTGAAGAAATCTTGGATTGTGTTGAAATTGCCTAGACTCAAACTAATTAATTCATTTTCCAACATATGACCCCTCATTGAATCTTGTGTGCCAAATAGTGTTTCTAGCTTTTTCCATACTTCATTTGGTGTATCCAAAGACTCAATGTGAAATAGCAAGTCAGGAGAAATAGACAAATACAATGTTCCAAATGCCTCATCACATTTGTTAAACCACTTAGGCTTATCTTCATCTTTAGTAGGTTCAGTTTCAAGTCCCATAGTTATCCTATTTAATCCAGCTTTCCTTAAATGAATTTTCATGCGTGATTTCTACTCAAAGTAATTGTATGGAGTTAGGATGGGCCTATTTGTTTGATCCATGATGAAGAAATGCAGAGAAGAAATGCTAGAAAGAAGAGAACCCAGCCACGACAATGCCCACCCCCCCCCCCCCCCCTCTTTACTCAATCAAAGAACCCCCCCCCCCCCAAAGAAATATGATTTGGCACTTTATTTTAGTGTTTTTACAACTACCACTAGAAAGAAATACTTAGTGGTATTGATTTCAATGCATTACAAACCCTCATGAAGAGCATAAGCTAAAAGTGAAACTTGGGCACAATAATCAAGGAAAAAAATAGCACCACTACGATCTACTCAAAAAATCATGCACTTTCAAAAAAAAATCGCCTTGATACGAGGTCGTATGAGAAAGTTATGATCCTTCGAAGTTTCCAAAATGAGAACTCTGCACAGTCATGGCTGAGAATCTGCAATTTATGAAGAATTCATGCATGAAAATCAAAAAACAACTCCACTAGTGGATAGAGCACAAAAAAATAGCCAAGTTCATAACAAGAATCATCAAAATTGGAGTCTGTATGAGCAAGAATGAGACATTTGAAAATTGCATTCAAATCTGCGACTGCCAACGGAGAGGGGTATGGCTGTAGCTTTGCATGCTCGATTCTGCAAAATATACAGCTTGCATGCAAAATCTAAAAGATACCCAAATGGTTTTTTGAGGTTGCAAACAAAATGCAGAAAGCGTTTTTCTTGCTGATGTATAGAAGATGTTGCTATAGTGTAAATCAAACGCCTTTAATAGTAAAAAATGGCTCCAAAAATTAAAAAATGACCCCAACAACTAGAATATGACATGCAAATTTTGGATCAGCTTCTTGAGTCCATCAATGGCATGTTGGAACCTGCAAAACTGATTGAAAACTCCAAATATGCAAGTTGGTTGTCAGATTTGAGATTGAAACCCCAGAGAAAAACTGTTTTTGTCAAAACTTTTCTGATTCTCAGGATCATCCAAAGATGCAAGAGAAGAGCATACTTCATTTTTCAAAAAACTACAATAAAGTTTATTTTCCCCCTCTAAATCTCTCAAATAAGGAAACTAAAATCTATTCTTGCACATAGAAAAGCTCTGATACCATGTTAGAATCTGATAAGATTAATAACCCAGAAAAGTAGTGCAAAGAGTAAATATCTAAACTATGAGTGCAAATGATACAAAATCAAAATATCATCATAGAGTTAGTCTCCAAGAGAGTAATGCAAATGTTGGAAGAAAAATAGCATTAAGAGGACGCAAAAACAAGAGATATAAATACAAGCCAGGTAGCATGCTTATATAGGCTAGGAAGAGGGAGGGGGTGGCAACACCAACCAATGAGGAGCAACCATCTATCAAACTAAAGATAGCAAAGTATCTTCCCAAGATAGTTAATGGATGCTCACATGTAGGAAGGTGACACCTCACAACCATTCACCTAATAAGACATTCTTTATTAACCTAAGCGAGATTATTAAAAGTGTAGGAAAAACCTAGCAAAATAGGAAAAATAAAAAACTACACTAACACTACTGAACTTGATAATAAAGAAGATGAGTATCAAAATGAACATTGAAAATTCTACATGAAATGGTTTATGATATTATTGGAAAGAAATATGATGTTACAATTGAAGATATTTTAGAGGAGGGTCCAATTGAACAATTGAATAAGGATGAAGATATCATAGTAACTACAAAGTTGAACACAAAGGGAACAAAACTTAATGAGCCATAACATGCCCATATACTTGGATTTGATCTAGTTATACAATAAATTAAAGGGTTTCCCAAGCCTAAGGAGAAAAATAAAAATGATATTCCTATAGGCTCCTTACATATGTTAGAAGACACCACTATGAGTGCCAAGGAACAAAAAAATGGAGAAGTTGAGCAATAGGCTCAACCAACTTAACTAGGGAAGGAGATGAAAGTACTAGAGATGAGAAAATTTATTATGAACATGCTTAGACTAGAGGAGACACCTTGAAGCATAATGTATATATTTTTGCTATAGGTGATATAGCACCAACCCACTAACCTCTAAGTGAGGGAACATTTGTGCATGGTCAACTGATTCTAACATAGGAAAAATAAAATGAGTGGACTTACATTTATTATTCCATTATCAAGTTTTTATATCGATCCCATATTTTTCCAAACATTATCTTTAAAGATACCTTAAGTTAAAGTACAAGATCTACTAAGTGAAGAGACCAAGGATAATGAGGAAAAAGATGCATCATCAAGCATGAAACTTGTACCATTTGTGTCACAAATTCAAAGGAACCAGTCAGGCAAGAGAATGAATCACAAGTATAATTAAGGACCACATTGAAAAATTTGGAAATACAAGTTCCATTATAATAAAATATTTCACCAAGCACTAGAAAAGGAAAGAAGCTTAGGCAAAAAAAGGAGTCCCGTGCAATCTATTCCAACCTAGTCACCCTAGAAGACATAATATTTATACTGAGCTAGGATTCTAATACTTTGGATGATGACCAAATTTCTATTTCTCTAGAGTTGTGTGAAAGGAAGAAGGAGAAATAAAGATTGAGGAAAGAACATAGAAAAAAGGTACTTCATGATGTGAAGGATATACTTCTTGAAGCTATGCCAAATATAGTTTTTAATGAAAAAGCACCCATACTGGATCAACTAGTTCAAATTGTTGAAAAATAAAATGATTTATATATTGAGGAAAGATAAATGTTATTGGAAAGGAATGAAAAGAAATTTGAAAGAAAAGTCTTGAAGAAAGTATCCACTATTATAGAAATTAAGTAACATTGTCTATCTCTATTGTTGAGTTGGAGAGGCTAGAACAAATTGTTACATTATTCTTTTAAAAGCTATGTGCATACCATTTATCAAAAATGAAATAAATAAAAAATTACAAAAGGTAAATGGTGAGATGAGGGCTAATGAAAAATAATTGGAGAATAACTTGATTACATCCTCCAAGCACCATTCTCAAGTAAAATATTTATCTAGTTTACATCATGAGTGTTTATAGGAAAAGCGAAACATAAGAGTTGAGATAAATAAAATTTAGGTCTTACTATTACAACATATTGAGATGATATAGACACATATGAGGATGGTGAGAGAACTATTTGCAGACCTAAGTTTATCAATAATAGAGCACATGATAGATCTAGCATCCAAATTGTTGGTTGAAGTTTAGACAATAAATTTGATCAAAAAATCGAGACAACCCAATGGAAATTTTGAAGATACACCATAAAGATTTTCTTGATCATTATGGATTGCACCCCTTGTAATTTTTTATGCATTATTTATTTCAACAAAGTGTCAAAAAAAGGGAGATATATATTTATATTTGTATATACTTTTTTGTAATGAGTAAGTATTCATAGAGATATAAATGCTGAAAACATATTGATACAAGTATGGTAAATGTGTTTCAATCATTGTTTTTTCATTGATGTCAAACCTATTTTTTTCTGGTAAGACAACTACTTATATGATTTAAGTACTATCACTTGTTTGATTGATGAAGAGGATTGGATCAAAAAGATGAAACAAAAGCACCTAGAGGAAAGGTTGAGTTATGATATAAAAAAGAGTACAAGAATTAACTAAGATAGTGAAATCATAGTGCATTGATAATTCACTTAAGGTTACAAAGGCTAGTTACACTAAGTAAGTTTAGAAGAACAAGTTAAATAGAGTTTGTCTACCAAACTTGATTGAATGGATAGTAGGTGCCAAGAAAAGTTAATGCAAGCCAAGGAGAAAATTAGTTGGAGCCAATTAAAAAGTTCATTTTAGTGTATGCCAAGAAAAATAGTAGATTTTGAGTAAGGTTTAGTTGATGTCAAGCACCAATAAACTTTAGTTTATGCAAAGTTAATTTTTAGAGGATGTCGAGCAATGCAGTATATGTTGAGCATCATAAACAAGTTAATGTCGAGTGCCAACATTATTAGAAAGATCATGAATTTGATGGATTTGAGTTGACAAGTTTGTTTTCGTGGATTGTGTGAACCAATGGAAGATAAGATCGATGATCTGGTGGCACAAAATTCATGGTAAACCATTTTGAGACAAATTTAAAGAGGATTGAAGGAGAAGTTTCTAGAAGTGATATGGAATGAAGGGTATATTCATTAAATCTGACCTAATCTATCCTAACCCTAAGTTGAACGATGGAGAATGAATGGAAAAAGATCTTAATTCTCTACTTATAGGTATGGTTGGTTAGAAGGGTTTTCATGTGCGAGAACCTAAAGAAGATAAGGAGTCAAGGGTATTGCTTCATCAAGTGACCTAAGTAAAGAATCTACATTGGCATGTTAAGAAAGAAGGCTTAAGGGTATGAATTCTTGAAGGGTGAACAAGCTATCAGAGATGAAATGTGTGAAAGCTGAGCAAAATGGAGGATTGAAATAGAGTTATGCAATCTGCAAATGGAGTTGTAAGTTGTTATGACATTAAATCCTTATTGTTACTCTCTAATAATTGTATTAGTCTAGGGTAAATCCTTTGGATTAAGGTTGACCTAATAGTCATTTGTAAATCCTTTAACCAAGTGACATTCCAAGTGAATGGCCTAAAGTCCTCTAACAAGACTCACTCCTAACAAGGTGATTGAAATCCTTTAACAATGTCATATTTAACCGTATGCATTGTAACCTTTAATGGGGTTGGCCTTTCATAGGAAATCACTTTAGAAAAGTGAAAAAGGGTAGCATTTGATTGGTGGTTTTTCTCAAATTGGGTTTTCACATAAATCAATGTGTCAAATGCATTTTTGAATCTGTTATGTTTCATGTTTACATTTTTGCAATTTGATTTGACAACTATAAGTTTTAAGTGAATGCATAACCATATGGATGCATGCATGATGATAAATGTTCTATGGGTTCACTAAATTGTGAAAATTATTATTTATACATCTAGACCTTGGATAACTAATTCATCCCCTACTCCCCAGTTATTCTAAAGAATTCCAACAATTGGTATCAAAGCCATCTACTTAAGAGGAATAGTTTCAAGGTAGTAGAAGAACAAAGATCAAGATGTCAAAAAGAGATGTACCCAAACTTAATAGAGATAACTTTCTTGCATGACAAAGTTTTATGAAGCTACACCTTGGAGAGCTTGGAGATCATGCACAATCTACCATTACTACTAAGCATGTTGATCCTATTGGAGCCCTACCTATCAAAGATATGAAAAAGAAGAAAGAACACAACTAGGCAATGCTAGAGATTGCCTCTGCCCTAAGCTATGTTGAATTTTATGATATCAAAGCTTTTGAAAATGTAAAGAAAATGTGGGGTGCTTTAACCACAATCTATGGAGGAGACAAGAATGTTTTGAGAGCCAAAGTTGAAATTTTCAGAGGTAAGTTTGATGATATGAGAATACAAGAAGGTCAAAATATTGCTCAATATTACTCAACAATAAAAGATGTTGTTAATGCCTAATTTTTATAGATGTTGTAACAATAGATGATGATATTGTAGTAAGAAAAGATTTAAGAACATTACTACCTATATATGCTATTGAATATTTTGTAATACAAGAACTAAGATGTATACTAGGGAATACTCTATCTCTTGAAGGTTTGGTAGGTAGACTCACTACTTTTGAGCTATCTAACTTTGAAAATTACAAATCTAAAAATATTGAATCTTCTTTCAAAGCTAAGCTATCATTGAAGGAAGTTGATGAGAAGAAGAAGAAGAAAAATACAAAGTATGTGTCTAGTGATAGTGATGCATATGATGAGAATGTAGAACAACTTGAAGCACTATTGACAAGGATATTTCATAGAGTTAAAGGCAAGTTTAAAGGTAAATTACCTCTCATTTGTTTCAATCACAATGAAGTTTGTCATATTGCTACTAGATGTCCAAAGAAGAAGAACTATAGAGGTGGTGACAAATACAAATGTAGACAAGATGAAGAGAACAAATATTACAAAGACAAAGGCAAGAAGTCTTGCTACATTATTGAAGAGGAAGCAAAAGATGAAGCTAATGAACATGATGATGAAGTGGTGTATGTTGCAATGAAGGAAAAATATAATGAAGATGAGGCAATTGCATTTGTATCTTGTATGAAGAAGAATGACAGATGGATCATTGATAGTGGATGTTCACATCATATGCTTGGAGATAAAAGTAAGTTCATTACCTTGAATTGTCATCATGGAAATAGTGTAAGATTTGGTAATGATGCACCATGTTTGATAAAAGAAAAAGCTTCCATCAAACTCACAGAAAAGATTCTATGTGACAATGCTTACTATGTTGAAGGACTTAACTATAATTTATTTAGTGTGTTACAATTTAATAATTTAGGATGTAAGGTTGAGTTTAAAAACAAGATTGCTAAGATATATGATACTAATGGAAAATTTATTTGAGAGGGTGATCAAACTAGGAGTAATCTATTCTATCTTGATATAGAGGATGCTACTTGTTTAATTGTAAATTTTGATGATGTGTGGCTATGGCACAAATGGTTATGTCATGTTAATTTTGATAACTTTTTGGCCTTCATTTTTTGGCTAGGCTTTAACTTCTTATTATCAGCCTATGATATGTTTTAACTCTTGGGTTTCAAGATCCCTGTAAAACCTATTTTTCTTATAAAAAATATTAGAAAAGTTAGAGGTTTTCTTAAGTTGAAGATGTTTGATAATATAATGTGCAAAAAATGTTAGTTAGGCAAAATGACAAAATCAAATTTTAAGAGTAAAACTCATACTTTTAAAGGAATACTAGAGATTGTTCTTACTGACTTATGTGGATCAATTGTAATACAAAGCTACAAAGGAGATAAGTATATTATGTTGCTTGTTGATGATTATTCTAGAATTATGATAGTTATGTTTTTGAAACATAAATCTGATGCTTTCCAAATGTTTAACTGGTACTTAGCAAGAGTTGAGAAGGAAATAGGTAAAAGTTTGAAATTTTTGATATCTAATAGAGAAGGAGAATTTACATCAAATGAGTTTGAGATGTTTTGTAATGATAGAGGAATAAAAAGATAAACATATGCTCCTAGAACCCCTCCACAAAATGGAATTGTTGAAAGGAGGAATAGGTTTGTAATGGACTATGCTAAGACACTCATGATAGAGAAAAATGTTTCTTTGAAATATTGGAGAGAAGTTGTAAGTACAACTATCTATCCCTTGAATTGTGTACAAGTCAAGAAAGGTACTCATTTAACACCTTTTGAACTATGGTAAGGATACTGACCTAATGTAAAATATTTTAAGGTATTTGGAAGCAAATGATTTATTCTCAAATATTTCAAGAATGGTAAACTAGATGCACAAAGTGAAGAAGGTATATTCCTAGGTTATTCCACAAGAAGTAAAGCTTACAAGTGTTTAAATACTAACACTAACAAAGTTGTGAAAAGTGAAAATGTAAAATTTGATGAATATATAGAAGTACATGAGACTAAACATAAGAAGGAACCAGAAGAATACAAATCATTTCTACACTTTTATGAAGGTATGCCTGCTAAAGAAGATTTTGAAAATCAAGATACAAACCAACAACAAGTCTCAGTGACTGTCGTGTCACATAATATGAATGTTGTGTTACAGTTAAGAACTAAGCTACATTCAGATACGAAGTTATAGAATGAAGTTGAGGCACATTATAATTTTGAAATTAGTCTACATGAGAGAGAGATGGTGGAATACCTTAAAGAAATGTACATAGTGACTTTGAAGTAGATAAACCAAATAAATGAACCATAGCTAAACTAAGATTATCCAAATATATCAAGAGACATCATCCTACTACACAAATCATTGGAGATAAAGATCCTAGACCAATGACAAGAAACAAGTTGAGAAGTGATACATGCTTGTTGAGCATAAAAGAGCCTAAATCAATAAAAGATGCTTTAGAAGATATGGACTGGAGTAAAGCCATCGAAGAAGAGATTGAACAAATTGAGAAAAACAAGACATGGACTCTAGTTCCTAGACTAGAAGACAAAAATATGATTGCCACCAAGTGGGTATTCAAAAATAAACTAGATGAAAATGGTGAAGCCACAAGGAACAAGGAAAGATTAGTATGCAAAGGGTATGCACAAAAGAAGGAACTGACTATGGAGAAATATTTTCTCCTATTGTTAGATTGGAAGGAGTGAGAACTCTAATTGGTTATTTTGCATATAAAGGTTTCAAATTTTATCAAATGGATGCTAAATCTACAATTTTGAATGGTGTATTAGAGGAAGAAGTCTATATATAAAAACCCAAAGGATTTGTTGATGTTAACAATAAGAACATGGTATATAGACTACACAAAGCTCTATATGGTTTGAAATTATTGAGCTATCATTATGCATGATGCTAAATAATAGAAATTCTTATGAGCTCCTCTCTTGAAAAGTCAATCCTATGAATCAACTCCAAGATTTTGGGTGATCTTGCGACCTACTAGAATCTGTTCAATTCAAGATAAATGTGATTGTTCATGAGGAGGCCTTTGCTAGTAAATTTTATTTTGGATGAGACATAGAATCTACACACTGCTCCAAAATAAAACATGCAAAAAAGAACTATGTTTTTGTATTTTTATGTTTTTTAATGAATGCAATCTAGCAATGCAACTAATATGAAGTCCTAATCTAACAAGGGGTTAGTAAAGAAAATAACAAAAACTTTTTTTAAAAATAACATGAAATAAAAAATCCTAATGGACATAAGCTATGAAAACAACATGTCTATGAGATAAGCTTTCAAAGAAATCAGTGGGTAACCAATGAAAATAGGAGCAACACTTCCTCAATTCCACTGATGCAATCATCAATAAGGAAATTTAATAATTGTATGATGTTTCAACCTTCATCAAATCACAAGGCCACAAAAAGTGTACTCATTCGAGAAAAGAAGTTATGCAGGACCAATTTGGTGATTTCTTCTCGAGCTAGATACATTAGTAGAATTTGTAAAAATCATAGCAAACACTAGAACTAAAGAGATTGCACAACAAAAAAAAAAGCAATAAAATTTTGGCTCAATAAAAATCCCATGAACAAAAATTCAAAAAACAATGACACATTTAGGCAAGAATCACTACACTCCAAATGCAAGCACCAAAAGTATAATTTTATTACAAAATAACGATGGCCCCAATTACATATTACAATGGAGTATTTATATTAAATAATCTCCTCAATTTGTGTTGAGAGGGAGAGATATCATCATGCAATAAAATGTTATTAATTTAATAAAAATAACTAATTACATAAAAACTAACAATCTAACTAGTGCTTAGTAGGACTCCATCCATTTTTTATTCATTAATTAGATGCATGAGCCTTTACATGTCATAGGACAAAGAATTTATGAGAGAAAAATAATAAGAAAGACTCTAGTCGAAGTAGAAGTATATGGAACTGCCAAACATAGAAGTTGATCCTTCACTGGGCATCTATCAGAGTTAAACTACCGTTAGAATGCATTTTTGATGCATGGAAAGCTCTATTTTTGGAAATGGCAGTTAACTATCAGTGCACCAACAAAAAAGCACACCAGCTCACCTGCACATCTATGTACCTACACACCTATGCACCTATACACCTCAAAGGTACAAAAATTCAAAATTTCATTGATTATCAAAATTGAAATTCTAGCTTCTAGGTTTTGTTCTCCTTCATCCCAAAGCTATGTTAGGATGTTTGCTCTTGAATTTCTCTATGATCTCAATGATTTTGGCCAAATCTATAAGTTATAGAGAATCATACTTGTCTTTGACCTTCTATCTATATTTGTCTACTTCAATTCAGGTCTCATTAAAATCCTCGAGTTTCATATCCAACTCTACAAGGCTTTCTCTATCTTGAATGTCTACCTAATGTCATCCTCATTAGAAGCTTCCTCAAAAATCTTTTGGAATTTTTCTACTACTACTTCTATGGGCATTAATTTCTCCTATTCATCATCTCCAAAAATATCAAAACATGCATCACTATAGTGCTTCTCTGCATCCAAAATTTTCTCTCAAACACCTTTTTCTTCAAAACTTTCTTGCCATTGCTAATAGGCTTTCAAAAATGGGTGTATATGTACACATCCCACTTCTCTTTGTACAAAATTGAGAGTCTCCTTGAGGTGATCAAGATCCAACAACTTTAGATAAATATCCCCTCAGGATTTCATTTTTCCTATGAAGTGTTCTAAGTTCAGCCCCTTCTTCCTCCAAGTTTCTATAAACTTCTTTTATTCCCACTATCACCATTAATCTAGTGGTATCCAATGTGGGCTTCCCAAGCATTACCTCTCTAATTTGATAATCCAATGGACTTAAGTCTTCTACATCTACATCCTAAGTAGGGACAACAACTTGTACAAATATATCCTTATCCAAAGTACTAGTAATGAATGCCAATGGTCTTGCTTCCTCTAATGGTGACTTAGGCTTGCTCAAAACTTCAGCATAATCGATCATATCCCCTTTATTGACATGGAATTATGGCTTCCTATTTCTCATCATTTCCTTCCTCAACCACCTTGGAACTCATTCAACTTAAGGCTAACCTCTCGAGGGTGAAGGAGTATGCTCAACCACTAATTTCCCCTTATCACTCCTCTCAGGAGTTCTTTCTCTCTATGATGGCTCCCCCTCAATGGTCTCAATTTCTATACAACCTATAGTTTGAACCTTAGTGTCTTGGGAGGCTTGCTAAGAATACTAGACCATTTTCCCTTCTTTAGACACTTCATTGGTTGCCATTTTCTATTGTTCTTCCTCTTGTAAAGACTTCTTCTGAACATGCTTTTCTTCTAAACTTTGAGGCTGAGTAGTAACAAAACCTTTATCCAGCATTACAACCTATACTAGGGATGAAGCAGTAAGATTAGGACCTTGTGATTTTGGAGGCATTTGCATCTAGTCCTCTTATTGGGGCTCACCTATAGGGGTATCACTGATCTTGTCCCCAATTAGTTTTGTCCCTATGGGCATAAAATAAAAAATTGACATCTTGAATATTTCATTTCCCTCTTCATTCTCCTTGTTCACCCATTGTTGTACTTCATCTTCCAAAGTACTTATCTCCAAAGGTTCTCTTGGGATGGATGGTAGTGTCCCCATGGAACTTCTCCTCCTTTCTTGTTTTGTGGCTCTAGCTAGCCATGTTCTTCTTGGTAAAGGCACATCTTCCTCCTCATCTTCCTCTTCTTCTTCTTCTCCCTTAGGAATATTTTTCATGACAGATGGGAAAGGAACCATCCTTCTAATCACCCTTTGCCTCTTCTTCATGGGGATCTTGATCTTCTTCTATTTCTTAGAGGTAGAAGAGGATGCAGGTTCTGCCTACAAAGGAGGAGACATTTGTTGGGTTTCACCCTTTGTTATTGCTTGGTTGGATGTAGTAGGTGGCAATTGAGGGTTTGTTTGGTCTTGAGAAGCTCTAGTACCTTCTAGTCCTTGCACATTTAATTCCTACTACTGAGGCGGTGCCTGGACTTCACTCTCTTTTGTTTTGGCTCTTTGAGGAGAACTCTTTCTTTTTCCCTTGCCTTTCTTCTCTAGAGGGTGATAGTATCCAACTAGCTACTCAAGTTGGTATACTCTCTTTGTCCTTATAGGTTACTAGGTGATTGGGGCATAAATGTATGGATGATGATCTTCTTCCCTCTTCCTTTGACTGGGTGAGCTTGTGTATGAAAAATTATAGTCTTAGGTATTGGATCAAGTTGAAATGGTTTCTTGATCCAATCCCATGTCATCTTGATGACATGTCTTGATTGATGATTAATGTCATCATTCTCCTCTCTATTAACCTTGGCATTCATTATGGGCCTTTCAATAATTTTATCCATGTTGAATAGAGGGTCAAGCAGGTCCCTAGAATCTTTCTGCAATATCTCCTTGGGAATGCTTATATTTAGATCCTTCTCAGCCAAATACAAAGACATCTTGCAATAGTCCTTGAAAAAAATTGTACTCATTTGTTGCATTCATCCAATGATCTTCAATAGCTTCTTCATGCTGAAATTCCCTACCCACCAGACTCTAAACTTTCCCAATATTGTGAAAACATGGCCTAGGAGAATTGTACTCCTCAAGGGGATATTGCTCCCACTCCCATTCAAAAGAAAAAATATCATATTTCCACTTAACTTGATATGGTCCTATGACTAGGGGCCATGTCTAACATGGTCTTCACTATCTCTTGACCCTGTCATATGTAGATTCAATCTATTATGCAATCTCCAATAGAACAAGTCTATCACTAGGATATCTAGGGAGCTTCTTCAGATTGATAGTGGTACTAGCTACCCTTAGATATATGAATGTTTTAAACTAAATAAAATAGGCCCCAAGTGCCTTTATCTGAGCTACTACATCATCAAATAATATTTTTGCATAATCTCCCTCTATAAATTGGATGATAGAAAATATGAATTCATCATTCATGATTCTATATTCTTTTCTCTATCTTGAGAGCTTCTTATTCACCAATTGAGGGTAGATGATGTATGGCCAAGCATTGGGATCCTGCATGCTACCCTTGCTATACAACCAAGAATAGTTTGTTGCCCTTATAGCTAGAAGATACACCAAATATGATGTCATTTAGAACTTTATTTTGTCTTTAACTACCTCCAATTGTTCACATAATATTTTTCTCAATGTGGTGGCCTAGTGAAGTGGTAGCCTTGCCATCTTGAAAATCTCAATAAAATTTACTATGAAAACATTCAAGTGTCTAGCTGCTGGAAAACTCATCACTCTACTCAAAAGAATGATAAATTATCCAATATCTTCCTTCATATACCCCGTTGTCATATCCACCTTTCCTATTACCTTCCCTAGAGGAGTCTTCTCAATAAGATAAGAGGAATAGATGATCTTAGTTTCCTCACTTATGTGTTCTCTATACCACCTTTCTATTGCCTCATAGGTGAGTCTAATGAATTGATCCACCCTAGGGAGATGAAATACCCTCTCAATGTTGTCAAGTCAGAGTTCAAGGACAACTTCTCTAGTTACACTCTTTACTACCCTTTCCTTAGGAAAAAAGTCTTGTGCAAGTTTCATGATTAGCTTTGAGGATTGTACTAATGTTGGGTGTGAAGCTGTATTCATCAAACTCAATTGAACGAATGAAGATACCATAGCCAATCTCTCAGATACCATAGCCAATCTCTCCTTGGGCTTGTTGCAAATTCTTAAGAACTCTTCGAAATCAGTGTGTCCCAAGTCTATATCCTTAATATCTATGTAGTCATCTTAGAACCTTGACTTTGATGGCATGCCTTGGAACTTGAACATAATGGGCTTTGGTACCATTTTTTTACTAGATGAAGATGCCATTATCTTTGCATGAAAAAAGGAAGATGTTCATTAATTCATAATCAAAATTAAGAGATTATGACAAAATGTAAAAAGTTAAATGCACAAAAACCCATTATTATCCTCTTTTCCTTAAAATAAAAATTTTAAAAGTAAGGTACGCACTTGCATACTAGATTATGTAGAAAAATGCACACCTTGTTTGGCATCTTGTTATGGTCATGGGTATGCACTAGCACACCAGATCAAGTATAGAAGTGTGCACCCATTTTACCTTTTCTCTTTTTTTCTTTAAATTGTGCCCTTTTTAGGGGGTGCACAATAGTGCACCAAGTTAGGTTTTTTATTGCACACCTACTAATATTATTATTTATTTTTGAAATTTTTACGTTTTTGGGCTCATGGGTTGGGTGTGCACTTGCACACTATGTTAGGTGCCCAGATGTGCACTAAATTTTAGATTATTTCCTTCATTTTTTGGTTTTTTATGTTGTCACATTTGTGAGTGAGGGGGTGTGAGCACGTTCTCTTTTCAAGTTTTGTCAAGCCTTTTGCAAGGATTTGGTGCACACTTGCACACCAATTTAGGTGCGTCAGTGTACACATAGCCCCCTTTTAGTGCAAATACAAAGTAGACTAGATGGAAGCCACACTTATGGTGATGCAGAGGTGGGGTCTACAAGCTCGCAAAGGAGAAATAGAGCTGTAGTTTTAATATCTTTGGTGAGTATGAAGTGAAAAGAGAGGTAAGGTCAGATAAGAGGTGGCAATTTATATAACCCCACCCCCCTTTGGTGGTGTACCACTATGCAACTACATACATCATCAAAGTGTGATGCACCATGTGCTTCCATATTGTGCCCTAGTGCACTTGATCAAGTGCAAAAGTGTGCAATTTTCAAGTTTGAACTTTTAATTTGATTTCTTTTGATAAAAATTATTTTTTGCTGATAATATTTCTCCATGTAGACTTGGGACTTGAGCTTAGGGGTAGGCAAGGCATCAAAAATTTCCCCAAATCCCAGATTAGGAACCTAAGATTCGAAAGAATAAAGTGGGGGGGGGAGGGGTCCTCAAAATTGGCTAGATACCTAGACTAAAAGCCTAAGATAAAGTAGTGAGGGCAATTTCTATTAGGGAATGAGGTGCGCATTGTAGAACCATAGAAAATGGCCCAGAAAAAAGGAAGAAATGGAAAAGGCATTTCTCCATCAGTAGAAATTCTTTCAATGTGTGTCAAACACCAACTAAATTCTAGAATATTTCAAGTAAATTTTGAGTGACTTCATACCAAAAACTTCAGGATCCAAACCCTTTCGAGTACAATATGTGTTTAGTGTATTCATTTGCTTCAACATCTTAGGATGTGATCAATCAAGATCTTCATACAACTTGAAAATAGTCTTCTGCCCCTTTTGGCTCATTCATTAAGAATCTCTACAAAGGTCAATTTATCAATCCTTTGCTTGACTAGATGAGAGAATCAATTTTAGGGCTCTTAGCGGGCTGTCACTTTCTTTTTAATTTTCTAGCAAATTTTGAATAATCACTCCATGTAGTTCATAATATCACTATTTGATGAAGCAAGGTTTTGGTATTAGATACTTCATTTTGAAAGTGTATCTTTTTTTCCATTTCAAATATTTTAGAATCCTTTAGTCTTAATACCATATTTTCTTCTATATCCTTTTCTTTTTTTTTTCTTTTTTTAAAAAAAATTTTCTTCTATATCCTAACTATGCTTAGACTATGTAACCAGGGCATTGGTGTCCTTTCTTAAATTCGATCCTTTGTGAACATCCCTTGCTTTCCTATTTAGAACTTTTTAGAAAATCTCACACCAAACAATGATCTTAGCAATCCTTCAAGAAAACCCCTTTTGGTTGAACCAATTGGGGTTTGGATTATCCTTTTCTACCTTCAACCTTAATCTGACAACACCTAAGACAATCAATTTTTAAAGTTTGAAAAGTGTTGAGAACTTTTTGATTTAGAATCCTAAACTCAAGACTAAAAGTCCCCCTATTTTTGCAAGTAACATCCATTGTTTAGTTGGTATAAGACATAAAATTATTCAAATATTTTGACAAAGAAATACCTCTTCCTAAAATTAGAACCAAAAGAGTGATTAGTGAGATATCTCAAGATAAAATCTCAAGTGCACCTTACCTCATAGGACTAACACAACTTAGAAAGCAAATATGGGACTCAAAGCAAACACAATTGCAGAAAAAAAACACACTTGTAGAAAATAAACATACTCGTAGAAATAAAATCTAATTAATTTATTTTTTTTGGGTTCTTTTAGGCTTCAAAATAATGTTTCAAAAATTTCCCATTGACTAGCAATGCTAAGCCTAAAAGTGTTTTCTCTGAGCATTTTTGCAATCTAATAAGGACCAATCCACAAACACTAAAACTTGGTGTGGTTTCCTAGCTTTTCTTTCACCTTATCCCACACTAGAACAAGATTGGAAATTCTAAATGATTTTTTTGTGGCCCTCTTGCTGAACCATCTCTTGATGATAGCATGATTTTTAGCCATGTACTCTAATGTGGCTATCTATTTTGCATCCATGTCTAAAAGATTCATCAATATGATTTGTAGTTTATTATCATCTTTAGTGTACACACTCATGAATTTCAAAATTAGAATCTTAAGGTTAAGTGGGAACACTAGTTCTTATCCATAGACAATAAAATATGGAGATGTCCCCAAAGTGTTCTTGACTCTTACTCGATCTATCCACAGAGCATATTTGAGTTCCATATGTCAATCTTTAGGATTCTCCTTCAATAACCATCTTATTATTGTGATCAAGTTTTTATTTGTAGATTCGGCTAGCCCATTCCCTTTTTGGGTAGTAATTTGAAGAAAACTTGATGATAACTTGATTCTCAAAGGCCCATTGAGTCAAGAATACTGAGGTGAAAGAAAATCCATTATCACACACAAGGGAAAATGGCATTCCAGATCTAGTAACAATGTGATCCTTTGAGAAAATTTTCACCACCTTAGTAGTGAAATTTCTAAAAGTTTCTACTTCTATCCATCTCATACAATAATCAGTGGCTAAAAGAATGTAGGTGTGTCCAACAGATGATGGTGGATTGACTAGACAAATGAAATTCAACCCCCACTTTGCGAAAAGGCATACCTCATAAATGGGTTGTAGTGGCATTGTCAAGTGTCTTGCTTTGTTAGAATTAGTTTGGCAAACATGACAAGAGTGCACATGTTCCAGAGCATCCTTGAATATTGTAGGCCAAAAATAACTTGATCTTAAAATCATATGAGCCATCACTTCTACCAAACCATGTTTTGTACCATACTTGTGAAATTGTTCTAGGACTTCCTTCACTTCCTCACATCCTAAGCATTTTAAGTAGATCCCTTCATAGTTCTTTTTGTACAACTTGTTGTCTTGCATCATAAAGGACTCACACTTTATTTCAATTCCTTTGCATTATGAACTATTCATCCAATTGTGGTACTAATTCTATAGGATATAGTAAATAATATTCTAGTACGAGACACCTATTTCCACACCTTGACCAATGTCAACTTGAGATACTATCATTTTCTCCTGATCTTCAATTTCTATTTCTTTCTCAAACTTAAGTTTCTTTTCATCACCAATTTGGTTATCAGCTATCATTCTTGATAATCCTTGACCTCTGACTAATTTCATAGGTTGGATTTCTAGGTCAAACTCTTGAAGTATCATCATCCATTTACCTCACCTTTCACCAAGTTCATTTTGCATCAACAATGTCTTTACTACTGGGTTAGGTATGATCGCATACACCTTACTCCTTAGTATGTAATGGAAAAACTTCTTTATCACTTTAACCAAGGAAAAATACTATTTGCCAAGGCTAGAATAATTCAACTCAGCATTTCTCAATGGGAAACTCATAAAAGCAATAGGTCTTTCATCTTCCTTCTCCTTTTTCTAGGTCAAGATCCCTGCACATGAATGCTTTGAAGCAAAGGAGTATATCTTAAAGGGAAGGTTGTAATCAAGGCTTACCAATACTAGTGCCATGGAAATGGCTACCTTAATATCCTTGAATGATTTCTTTATGTCAGGAACCCATTCTATTTTGGCTCCCTTTTTGAGTAAATCATTAAGGGGATGCACAACCTCTGCAAATCTACTTATGAATTTTTGCACAAAATTTATCTTCCCAAAGAAAGACTTTAATTCCTTCTAATTTTTGGGGGGTGATAACTTCAAAATGGCTTCAACTCTATCAGGATCAATGGAGATGCTAGCTTTGGAAATGACATGACCAAGGAGTTTTCCCTTAGTGACCTCAAATGAACACTTCTTGGGATTGAGAGATATGCCATATCTATGAAACCTATTGAACACTTTTCTTAAATTGGCAATGTGAGTAGTTTGATCCTTTGAAAAGATAGTCAAGTCATCCATATAGATAACTATACATCTATTAATCAATCCCTTAAAAGCTTCATCCATGGCCCACTGAATTGTAGCCCCTGCATTAATCAATCCAAATGGCATTCACCTATAGGTGAAGGTTCCCTATTTGGTCGTAAAGGTAGTCTTTAGTATATCTTCTTCTTCTATATCTTGAATACCCATCCAAGAAAGACATTATTTTTGAACCATTCACAATTTTTAAGACTTCATCTAGCAAGGGCAATGGGTAATTGTCCTTCTGAGATGCCAAGTTCAAATTACAAAAATCTATGCAAAGTTGAATCTCTCTGGTCTTCTTTTGTACAGGAACTAAATTAGCCACCCATGTAGAGTGACACATAGGGAAAATAATTTTTTCACCCAACAATTTCTTCACTTCCTTTGACAAGTCTTTGCCTTTGTTAGAAAGGTTTGGCATTAGGTTTGAGTAGAATATCATGTGCAATAATTTGAGGTTCATATGTCTTCAATTCTTCATAGCTCCTGGTGATGACATCCTTATATTTTGTCAACAATTTGAGCATCTCTTCCCTTTCCTATAAACTACATGCTTTCCCAATCCTTACCATCTTGGGATCATCCTCTATTCCTAAATTATATGAATCACATTCCTCGGTACCTTTTTCTTCAACGGTTCTTTTATTAAATGTAGATTCATCATGATAAAAAGTGTGCTCCAACTCAATCATCCCCTTGGGAATAGTATTAGTTTTCAAATTCAAGATCCCATCTTCATCTTGAGTTGTAGTATTCATAGGTGCATCATCCAGGGTGTCATCTATTTCTTGTCCTTTAAAGTGGCCACTTCACATAATAAATTCTATAATATGTTGATCATCCTAAAAAACTTGGAAGTTTATGATATTGTCAGGAATAGATAGAGTAACAACTAATTTAATTTTGTTCCTTCAACTAGCTACAATGTGCTTGCTAAAATAGTAAGGGCATCTGCTACCATGTTTTTCTTTCTTGGAATAGACTTTATGTTCAGAATTTCAAAATCATCTAATAGATCCAAAACCCTTTTCATATAGGCAAGTAACCTCTTATCATTACAAGAATACAATGATTTCACTTGTCAGATAACCAACTAAGAATCTCCTTCAATGATGAGAGTTGTAACTCATTTCTCTAGTGCAAAGATAAGTCCTCGAATCAATGCTTTGTATTCTACAACATTATTAGTACATCTAAATTGCATTTGATATGCTACATAGAAAGACTTACCTTTTGGATCAATTAACTCAATACCCACACTGGCTCCTAATTTGCATTTGGAACCATCAAAGAAAAGCATCCAAATTGGGCTTTCCTTGGATTTTCTAAACTTATGCTTATTTTTCCTCAATTTTTATTTTACTTGAGCTTTAAATGATTGTTTCTTAGGAACCCATTGTAATTTTCCTCAAGGTGGGCTTGATGATTCTTCGTTGTGAATTCCTGGTAGAGGAGGTGTGTGCTTTTCTTGTTTGTCTTGAATTCCCCCTATCAGTTCTTTAATTTCTTCAACTCTAGGTAGAGGATGAATGACCACTGAAGTCCATCCCTGGCCTTTTATGTACCATCTTCTTCTTTGTACTTTGATAATTTTGGGTGGAGGAGAAGATAAACCTCTACTATCCAAAGAGGTATCACTATATGAAGCATTCAGATCTCAAGTTTCCTCTTCAATCTCTTCAACAACATTAGATGTGTTTGTAAGAGTTTGGTTATCTATAGGTTCATTTTGTGGGTCATCGACTTTCTTTACTCCCATCATTTGTGTTAATACCTTAACAACTGCTTCTTGACATGATGAAAATTCAAACTTTGTATGGCTAACTTTATGTAATCAACAAAATCTTGGAAGGAGGAGGATATTGGGGTTAGCTTCTTCCCCTAGACATTGTAAATTAGCCATCATATGGTCTATGAATTGCATTACGACCTAATCTTTCTGGATCAAAATTATGGGGTTTGATGGTCTAATTTTTCATAATGCAAAGAAGTTTTTAAAAATGTGTGAAAAATCATATAATCCCTATGTATTGAATATTAGGGTTTCTCTTTTATTATATTTTTAAAATTTTTGTGTTACCCTAGTCATGTCCTAATTGCTATGTGGTTTGAATTTTAATAAATTCTTAAGGTTTATCATCAACAAAGTCATTAAAATACCTTAAGGTTGTTAAAACCCTAGGTTATCTTCAATTTTTTGAAAGGGTTTGAAAAATTCTTAAGACTACTCATTTATGGTGTTACAAAGTTAGGACTTCCCATAGAAGCATTAAGTTTTCTTTCCTTTGTTTCCTTGGTCATGCTTTACTAAATGGCGTAAAAATGTAAAATTATTTTGATTTACAATCATACGGTTGTGTGACATATAACAACAAAGCGATGGATTATGAGGCTTTTTGGGAATATGATTCATCTTTGGGCAAAGAGGAATAAAGGGTTTTCATGGATTGTAATTTTTGACTTATGGTTCTACGGTGATGATTTAAACCATATCAGCGAAAGTAATTCTTTTAGGTATTTCCAATCATACATTTTTCCTTTTGAGGGTATGAGCGTAATATGTTTTTAAAAGTAACCATGATTATTGTTTTATGGGGATACAAGTAATGTGATGAGTAGACAAGTAGAGGAGTGGATAGCTTTGGTTCATGCACTTACATTCCATTGAATGTCATAAGAGCATAAAGGTCCATCATGGCATAAAGGATGTCTCATGAGAATAGTAAAAGGTTTTATGGTTCTACATTCAAGGGAGACCTATAAGAGAAAAATATGTTTTGATTTCTTCTATGAGCCTTCATTGTTATGGCCTACAAGCAACCATAAAGTGATGACATAAGAAGGAATATGTCATGTGGGACCTGACAAACTACCACATGGGCCCTGAGATGAGAGAATCAAGTTGTGACATGTTGCATATGTCAAGTGGGCTTGGCCCGCATGGAGGATAACTTAAGTCATTCTTTCTACATGTGTTTAAATCAATGGTGATATTTTTTCTATTTTTCTTAGATCAAATCTGGGTCATTGATTTGTTGAAAAGGAAAAAAATTCATTACGCTCTCATGATTGCAAGTATACCATGAGGATGAAGAGTTGTTTCATATCCTTCTCTATGGATACAAGATTTGTTCAAGCGTATGAGTGTAAAAGGTAAATGTGTAATTAGATAAGCATTTTACAATGCTATGAATGGGGATGAAATGTAAAAGTGGGAGGTGGGTTGCAAAGGCTTTCTGATGCTACGAGAATGAGGTAACCCATATGGGCATAAATGAAAATAAAGAAAAGGAAAAGAGTATTATGAGTCTATGGGGAAGGCTTCAAGTGTATGACTGGAGGATGGATTTGCAAAGTATTATGATGCTTCAAAAATTGAAGCATGCATAGGAGCATAAAAGATAAAATGAAGTGTAACAAATGCTTTATGTTGGTACAAGATGTGTTGAAGCATAAGCATAGAGAGGCATGTTGAGAGAACTTGAGATTTTATGGTGAAAGGGGCCACACAAGAATGTAAAAGAAATTGTAAATCCATGCTTTAAAATCCCTAACACTTCTACGCTTGGAGTTTTCTGAAAGCATCACCAAACAAATGTAAAGGTTTGCTAGCTTTACCTCTTGGGTTATGAATATTGAAGGGTTTTGACTCAGCATAAAACTAGAAGACCAAATTTGAAAAAGAGAGCAGCTGAGATGTCATGCCAATTAAGAATAAAGGAAAAATTCGCCAGGGCCAAGTAAAATAAAATATAGAAAAGTACTTCTAGATTGAATTACACGGTTGATATTCTTTGTTGACAACCTACAAGGGTGGTATTAAAGCTCGTGCATGTAGAATTTATTAAAGCTGGTAGATTGCATGATTAAAATATAAATATTTGATTGAACATTCAGAGTATTTTCAATTCTAAAGAGATTGTGTTTTATGTTCTGAGAATTTTAGGTGTCCCTAGCTTCGTGAGTTTCTATTGTAGGATTTTGAAATACATTTGTAGAAAAAATGGCTAACATGAAGGTTGAAGAGGTTCTAGTTGAAGAAGTAGAAGTTGAAGATGAAGGTGATGATGTCATAGAGGTTATAGCTGGAGGAAAGAAAAAGAAGGTGCTATGAAAATAGAAAAGAAGTCAAGGGTTTGAAAGCCAAACAAGAACGCAAAGGATTGGTTAAAAATTCTTCCAGGGTCATCCAATGCAATTTCAGTGAATGACCATGTTTTCAAGGACCCTTACTTCTTGTGCAGGGATGAAAAATGCCCTAAGGTCAATGTCTTTTAAAAAAAATTGTGTTTCTATCATAACAAAACAGAAAATGTGCCAGTGTGCAATCCATGGAACAAAAATAATGCAAAATTGATATCCCCTAAGGTATTTGTTGATGTAGACCTATTGAAGGCTTTGATAAATTCTTACAATCTAGTGACAAGGTCATTCCATAGGACTTCTTTCATAGAAGCTTTTGATTTGGAGGGACAAATGGATGTGCTTATTGATATTGATGATTTACAGGGTAAATTTGGGATAAACAAAACTTATTTTCAAAACCATGTGATGTTACCCCACATCCCTTACAATGTCAAAAAGGTAGGGCAGATCATAAAGAAAGTAGAGGATCACTTGCCATTGAGCAGATTCAAAACTTACTTCAAGAATATAGTGTATGGATTACACAAGGTTTTGGGAAGTGATGGGGCAAAGGATTGTGTATATGGCTCATTGTTTCTAATAGTATGTGACATACAAGACCCCTTCCAAAATAAAGAATATGATTATATGGGATTCATCATGGATAGCATGCACCATCAAATTGTGAATGCTAAGAAGGGAGAATTGAAGGACTTCAAATTCCACCACTATTCATTGCTCATGCACCTGATCCTGTACAAGAACATTGGCTACATCAGTCAAGATTTCATTGATCAAACTTTTGATGAATTTGGTCAGTTTCCTATGCAATTCTGGACTTGCATTTGGGATAAGAACTTTCATTATTTAAATGTGAATGTATTTTTCAATTTATTTAGTTCTAGTACTATAAGGATGGTAGATAATACCTTCTTTAGGGCCCCCAATGTTTTGAAAACATTACTTAGACCTTCCTTTTCAGATGAGAAAATGCAATTAGATCACAATTGGGGTGATATATTTTTGTTTAAGGAATGCACATTGATGAGAGTCTATGCATGCCACTAGCCATCCCATTTATTGCCTAAATATCTTCCTCCTAGATTAGCTATTGTTGAATTCTTTTAGCGATTTTCATTAATGAACAAAGAAATGATTCCTCCTTCTCTACACAAACCTACATTTGTTTGTAGAAGTTTTAAGGTAGGATATTTTTAAATTAGGAAGGATGCATATGAAGAATTAAGTGATTACCTAGGCTAGTATTAGTTTGTTACTGGACCTTATACAATGTATGACCTAGAGAACTATATAAAAAATGAGGTGAAGGCCATTAGGGGTTACATTATTCCTAGCAAACCAATCCTTGTAGAAGACTTAGTTGCTAATATAGTACCAACAGGGGAGGATGATGAGCTACTAGGGAAATATGGAGAAATTAGGAATGTGGAGGATCCCTTGAAGAGGACTAACCCAGATTTCAATGGTTTCTATATTGATATCCCTTATCCTAGAAATTTGAGAGAAATGGTTGAAAATTTTGATCACATCATTGCTCAAATGCCAAATGAGCTAGAGGGAAAGGAGGCAATAGTGAATAGAGAGTCCCCTAAGCCTGATGCCCAACTAGAAATTGATATTGAAGAGGAGGAATAGCCATCATCTGCCACAGGGGTGGCCAAAGGGAGTTAGAGACAAAAAACAATGCATATACCAGAGAAATTGGTGACTAGAGCCTTGTGAGTCATGCCAGGAAATGATCAATATTTTGCTAATATCAAGAAAAATTATTTTCAGCAAAGGGCTATAGAGGCAAGAAGAGCCTCAAGTGATTTGTAGATTGCAACCTCTAGATTGGATGGTAGACTCATCCAATCTGAGAAATTTATGGAAAATAATGATTTTATCAAATCATCTAAATTTAAAATCTTTTTATACAAAATTAAGCAAAATGAGCTCACATTGAGCCTCATGCCAGGAGAGGATCCTAAAAAGAATAAGGAATTGGTTGATAAGCTATTGGCATATGATTGAGATAGTGAGACAATGACCCCTGCAAAAGCCAAGGAGTTGGTTCATAGGAGTGGCATAATTTTAATGCTAGGATGGGATATAGAGAAAGCCTTTGTTCTTGACCAAATGAAAAGGCAAGATAAGGAAATTAGCTATGAAGCTAGTAGCAGTGAAGGCCTGAAGAGCGTGTTAGGTTTCAATGTAGATACAAAGACCCTAGCAATATGGAGTGTTGCCCCTGACAACAAGAAACCCAAAATGATGGATATAAAGGAAATTGATAAGGGATACATGATTGTTTGAACACTAGATAATACTACTAGAAAAGATATATCTAGCCTAGTTAAACACTTTGCACTCATGAATGAGGCAAAGGTGGACCAAATTGAAGATAGGCTTGCTACTAAATATAATGAGTGTTTAGATGTAAGAAAGTTGTATGAGGAAGAGTTGAAGACTAGCTATGTGCAGAAGCAAAAGATAGAAGAGTTGGAGGGAAAAATTCATACCTTAGAAGCAGTAGTGGCATCCCTAAAAGAAAAAATCAAGACTATAGCAAAGGTAGAGCATGCACAAAGGAATGTGGAAGAGGTAAGGCACATTGTGGAAACAGAAGCCCAAATAGAAGATATACCCATAGGGGTGAGTTTGCTAGTGCCTATGGTAAGTGTGGAGGCAGAGGTATCTCATTCTAATAATACACCAAAAAGGGTTGTAATGATAAACATGCTAAATCTCGGGGTAAGCATCTTGAAGTGGATATCTCAAGATGCACATAATGCATTCACCAACTTGCAAGCTATAGAGCAAGTATGTAAGGAAGCTATAGGTTGGCTTGACCCAATTTTTCAGCAATGGGGACCTTACATGCAATTTTTTGATAGATTGATACATTTACTAGCCAAGAAACTAGACCTTCCTAAGAAGGTCACTGTTGTCAAGGAGGGTATGGAAAAAATAAAAGATTTACTACAATTCTTTGTAGGTAAATTAACAATTATTTATAATAAGATGAAAGTGTTGGTCAACGGGTTCTATTCTTTAATTCTTTCAATCCTTAATTTTGATGGCCAAGTGAAAGATTGGAATGAGTGGTCTAGTTTTTTTGACCACATTGAAAGTTTTCCATAGATGACTTCCATTTTTAAAGGTGATACTGATGAGTTTTCTTTCAATGAACTTATTGATACTCTGTTCAAAATTGAAACTAAAATGAATAGATTCATAACAGAGGGAAAAGTAATCATAAATGCCAAGTGGTAAATTTTTTTTGGTGAGTTGACAACAACCAAGGCATGTGAGTGGCCAACAAAGAGAGAGGTTATTGTATGGGAGGAAATCACAGAGATAAAGGCTTTACCAACAAGGGACAGTTAAAGGAAAAGACAAAACTGAAGATATGATGCTCTAGCTATCCTGTGCAACTAATTTCACCTTTTTCTGTTTATGTTATGGCTCAAAGATATTTTGAATTTTTTTTTTGTATTTCTTGTTCAAAAAGGACACATGTTAGTCACATTTTCCCTTTGCTTGTTGCAGCTCATGCTTTATAAATGAATTTTCAAGGCATTGTGATAGGTCCAAATGGCTTGTAATTTTTTTTGTTTCTCTCAAGAAAAGTATAGTTGGTCCATTTAGTATGTATTTTTTTAGAGTTTACTTTCAATTATGTACTTCCTAATACTATATAGAAATGATAGAATCAACAAGATATTTTGGGGTTTTCATTGAATTTTTATTCGTCATTGTATTAGTCATCTAAAAGGATAATACAGAGGGGTATTTACATCAGATCTGTATCACCAATTTCTATCTCCATTTTATCAGTTTGTTTACTTTGAGGTCATTTGAATAAGGTTTAATTGATTGAATGCAGTCTAGATGGGTTGTATTCTAGTTCTGTTGTTGCTTTCAATTCAAGGAATTAAGTAAATGCTTCAGTAGCTCAGTAGAGTTTATAAGTTTATGAAATGGATAGTTCATAAGAATGGAAATGGGTGATTACAATTGATAGATTTATTTACAATTTATTTGAATTAGATCTCCTGCTAATAGTCAATCTTTTGCCCAATGCATAAGGCACTAGTCACATAAGTCAAAATTGAGAGAGAGTAAATTCTACTATTGCATGTCAAATCAATTATAAAATCAAAATCATTCTCAGTCCATTGTGTTCAAGGTTACAAATGTTAGTCACCACTCATTTATATCTAGTTTTTGAGTCTTAGGTAGTTGTTATTTCTAGAAACGTTTATAAAGCCTACGAGAATTATGAACAGATCTACTTATAAGGGATGTATATAAACCTAAAAATATTAAAGAATTGGATGAACTATGTATGTGTTTGAAGATAAAAGATGTGAATCATAATGAAACTAAGATAATTCTCATACATTAGTTAGTACTTGTATCATCCCTTAGGTATACCCACCTTGGTTTTGCAGAGCCTAAAGAGTAGAAAACCATTCTTGGTTTTGTTGAAGTTGGGTCCAAGTGGTTTGCACATATAATTGTTAATAGGAAGTAGCTGATCCTTAGGTTATGTGAGTATTATCACTTTGATATTGAGCATTTTTTTGTTTAGTGGGTATAAACACCAACAGGCTCCATATCTTGAACATCTAGTTTTTTGGTCAAAGTTATATAAAAAATCATCACCTTGTAGAAGCCTAAATCTATTTGTAAGAAGGCTACCTCATTAGGAGCATTTTAATCTATTATCATCTTTTTTAACTTTGGCTCAGCATCTATATTGATTTGATTGTTTAGACCTTTCCATGGTAATCAAAGCTGAGTGAAATCCATGGAAAACCATCCCCTTAAACACTTTGTCTATTCTCTACTAAGGATTAATCAATACGTCTCTTGAATATCAACCACATGTATATCAACGATGTCTTGAATTCATGGGTCAACTGTTAACTATATTGACACATCCTTGAATACACCTATGACTTTCACATTTGTTTTGTCCAACTGTATCACCATTTGGTTGGTAGGTTGAGGGCTGACCCCTAACTTTTGTGCTATGGATAATGGCATGATATTGCATGGGGCTCCCAAATCAATAAGGAAATTTTAAAGATTCTTCCCATATATTTTGATACTGAGCAAAAATAGGGGCACCTCTACCTTGTCTTTAAACATAGTGGGTGTATATGCTACTTTAGTATGTTAGAAACACTAAATTAAAAAAATCAAAAGCATTTGCATACTAATTTAACATAACTTCATGAGAGACAAAGTGAAATCCTCAAATGAGAATATGAGCCATGGATAGGCTCTCTCAATGAGGATGATCACTTGATGTAGAGGTGTGTCTAATAGCTAATATGGCTTGATTATGTATGTATGCTCAAATGCTCAAATAGGCTTCAATGGAGGATTTTTTGATAGATTTTGGTGAATGGATTTGATGTAAAAATGGCTTCTCAAAATCGCATTATGGCTTTACTTTCTAGATTGTGTTAAACTGGCTTGGGAGAGGATTCCTTAAATATGCAAAAGGCTTGAGGGAGCAAGGGCTAGGATGCAAGGATGAGAGAAAGCTTATGGAAGGTTTAGATTGAATGAGAAGAGAGCATATGGATTGTGCTTCCTTATATCCAATCAGGGAGTGACACATGTCACAGGGTCATTGGTTAGAGCAAGAGGGGTTGAGAGATCAACAAAAGAGGCTCAAAGCTCATAAAGGCCTCATAATGTCTTGTAAGAGCAATGAATGAGCTTGTAAGAGTCATTTATGGCTTTGTGGGCTTCATAAAGTTTTATGGTTGGGATATTTGTGAAAGAGTTGAGATATTTTGACTTGGGTTGGATTAAGAAAGTCTTAAGCTTGACTTAGGAATGTGCAAAAGATTAAGGCTTGGATTAGGCTTGGGTTAAGATTAGATTAGGCTTGTTAGAGATAGGCAAGTGGATGGTATTTAATGAGGGTGGTTGAAGGAGGAGATATTTTTTGGCTTTGGCTTGGGTTAACAAGTCTTAACCCATGTTTAGGGAATGTGACAAGTTTAGGGTGTGATTAGGATTAGGGTCAAAGATAAGGATTGACATCTTCTAGAAGAGTCTAGGCTTTGGATGAGGATGAAGACTTTCTAGAAGAGTCTAGAACTTCCTAGGATGAGGATAAATAAGGTTTTTAGAAAATAAATAAAGTTTTATTTATTTCAAGGGTTTGGTTTGAGGAGATATTTATTAAAGTATTTTTAATAAACATGAGGATTAATATTTAAACTTAATTAAATATTTTGAGTTGGGATTAGGGGTAGGAAATGATGGAATTAGCTTTTAATCAAAATTAAAGAAGGATTAGAAGATTTCGGAAGAAGTTAGTGGTCTTAAGAAAATTGGCCAAGTTTTGGGCAAAAAAAAAAAAAAATTATTTATTTTGGGATTTTTGGTCAATTTATTAATTAAATAATTAATAAATAAGGAAATAATGTTTAAATAAGATTTAAACATTTTTGGGAGGGATTACTTAATTAAATATTTTTAATTAAGATAAAGGGATTTAATGGCATAAAAATAAATAAATTAATTAATTAATTAATTAATTAATGATGATGTCATCAGAGACTTTTTCAAAAAATAAAAATACTTTATTTTCTAAAGGATTTTTTTAGGTGTCTACATTTTGCCCCTCTTTGACATAGTGTTGAAAAAATACTATTTCA
This sequence comes from Cupressus sempervirens, assembly GCA_028749045.1. NCBI lineage: Eukaryota > Viridiplantae > Streptophyta > Pinopsida > Cupressales > Cupressaceae > Cupressus > Cupressus sempervirens. Next base: position 35,822,416 of record CM053786.1, on the reverse strand, counting down.
AAGAAGTTTGAATATAAATGACATGAGGAAGATGTTTTAGCAACAAAGTTGCCCCAATCTTGGATAAGAGGAAGAGACTAGACTATGAGATGCCCCCTCAAGAAGGCGGTGGAGAGAGAAAATGAGGCTCGACAACTCTTGAAAAATACAAGAATCTGGGTTAAGCAAGGAGACTCAGATTGGCAAAGAGAAGGGGCTAAATTAGCTCAAACTCTCACTATAGGAGAATGATAAAGGAGAATCAGATGCACAAGAGGAAGCAAGCTTAAGACTTTAGGGAAGGTGGAGGATGAAGGAGTGGAGCACTATAAAAAGGAATCCAGGATAGGGAGAAGGATGAGGGGATTATAAAGCTGATGCAACAAAATTTCAAAGAGTTAGATTGGCAGAAGATGGGTTTCAGAGATCCCTAAGACTAGGATTGTGGATCTCGAAAGATGAGGCTTGGTGGATTGATTGGATTGGTGGATCCCTAAGACTAGGATTGTGGATCCCTAAAGCTAAAAGTGAAGATTGGTTCAAAGAGATACTGATGCATGAACTGGGGTAGGAGATACAACTGCTGGATATGGATGGGGGATAATGGAGATGAAGGGATTTCATTGAAGCTTTTTGAGCAGGGGGATACTTCAAAGAGAAGTACCACCATGTAGTTGAGCACTAGATTTGCTATAGGACTGTTGGTTAATTTCCAAGGTTACCAAGAACATCAAGGCCATGTCACCAAGTGTCTAGAAAACTAACAGATTGACTCAAAACAAACATGTAAGGATTGCCCCAGTAGCACACATGAAACCCCGAGGAAACAACGTGGAACCAACATTGGGTAACCCACAAGAAGAAAAGAAAAAAAAATGAAAGACCTAATCAATACCTTACGCTCAAAGTGCCCCATTCGCAGCATACCATGATATGGAAGATCGTGACAACCTTGAGGAGGGAACAAAAAGATTACTTGGAAAAGATACTTCAAGACCCAAAAGGAAAGATTCCAAATCAAAAGAAAGCGAAAATCCAAAAGAGAACCATTTGCCAATGAGATGGGTTTGACGAGGTACTAATGGACCAAGATTAGACATGAGGAAAGCTATGTCTTGCAAGGATCTATCGGAGAGCACCTAAGCTGGTGGATTTGGATGAGTGATGTGTTTGGCAAGCTGAACTAACAAGGATAAAACTTTGGTGATAGGAGATCTAGCTAAAGGATGCATTGGAATACCTAACCAAGATTTGTGCGATGTGTGCAAGATGCTGATAAAGGATGAACTGACATGAAAGCTAGATAGATAAAATGGTACTAAGCTAAAGAGGATGTATAAGTTGACAGACCCAAGATATGGTACAAATGTACAAGTTGTTTTGGACAAGATTGGATATACAAGGTATGATACAAGTGTTGGATAGAAGATTATTTACAAGCTGTACAGGAGCTCTGGATGATAAGATAGTGGGATGGCTCAAGTTGGTGCAAGATGCAGAAGCTAAGGATGAGGTGATATTGAAAGATATGGATTTGGTAGGATGCATCCAATGATGATGATAGATGTGTGACCAAGGATGGGGACAATGCTAAGGTTGGTGGTAGCTGAGCTGATAGATGGCGCTAGAGTGAATGGCTAATGAGAGGATGGCATTGGATTTGCATGAGGATAGGCTAGAGTGAGATACCAATGACAAGGGAGGATGGACAAGATAAGATCTCCAGGGAGTACAGTGCCCCCAGTCAGAAGATGACATGCGGAAGGAGGTCTTATGATGGATGTGATAGAATTGAAGTTAGGATGGAAATGTTGAAGGCACTAGGGAGATGGATGATAGCTGGGATGATGGGGTGAATTTGCAAAAGATAAGTGGATAGTGATAGATAAAAGTTGGAGGATGAAAGATAGGTGGATAAATTGGAAGATGGAGTTGGATGTCAAGATGTGACCAAAAGCATGAGGATGATAGGCTAAGCTGGGGATGGCTAGATTACTCATGACACTTGTTTGCCAAGTTTTCATCATGGTACTTGTCCATGGCACTTGAATTGCCAAGTTTTCACCAGTGGACACTTTATTTTTATTTATTTTTTTGACTTTTTGACTTTGGACTTAGCTGGAATGATTTTGGCTTTCTTCAGCTATTTTTGGCTTTTTTGGGATTTTTCACTGGCTATTGGAATGTTCAATTTTGTTGCTAGCTATTGGTACACTGAATGTGTGATTTATGCAATAGATCAGATTAGATGGGATTGATGGTAGGAGATGGAGGGATGAAAAGGCTGGAAAGGAGCATGAGATGGGGATGCTTGCAGCATCAACATTGGCACATGTTGGGACGGGTGTGAAAAGAGCATATGGGAGATAGATGGTAGATGCAGGCTTGATGGAGGATTTGTGGAAGCTCGCTTGGGGATATAGGCACCCAAGATGGAGTTAGGAGATGGGGGACACGAATCACTAGATGGGGGATTAGCAATGGTGGATGCCATTATGCATTGGGTTTCAACTTTTTTCTTTGGGATCCACATGGTTTTGGATTTTCTTTTCATAGGCTTTTGCATTGTTTTGCATTCATTGATTGGATTTTTCCTTTTTGGAGTAGGTCTTTTAGAATAGACATATGATTGCCTAGGATGTGGATTTTTAGCTTTATGCATTTTGAAGTTGGCATTCACATTGTTGTGGTAAGCTTTGGAAAGATGGTTAGGAGAAGCTTTGTGAGATGGAGAGGATATGGAAGAGTGTGTAGGGGAATGATAATGGATGATGTTCCCTGATATGTGCCTTTGTTGATCTTGCATAGGAATGAAGGGAATAGGATTTTTATGATGGCTAATAGGAGGATGGAGGATGGTAGATTTTGGGACACAGGAACCCAAAATGGATTTAGCGGATGAAGGAGGGATATGGTTGGTTTTTTTTGGGTTGCAAAGATGGTGGAGGGGGGATGACATAAGATTTCTTGAAGGAGTGATGGGAGGCTAGCATGGTGGGCCTAGAGATAGGCTTGGTTTGGGGATGGCGTGTACCAACACTTTTAGGTGGTGAGCCTTTGGATACATATCCAAGACCATGAAATCTTGGATTCTTTTGTGCAATAATAGGCATTCTGATTCCTTGCTCTTGTGGTCCTAAACTTTGACCTTGATAATGCTATCGATTGAGAATTTGAACGAGCTAAGGAAACTTTATGCTTGTAGAAAATGGTAGAAGTGCTTTATTAGATGTATTGCAATGGGGAGATACTATTCTTAATTCTTCTGCTAAGAGGGGGCCACCATGGATGAATGTAAGTGAATGAAGAGGGTAGATTATAGATGGTGGAATAGCTTGGATAGGTGGTAGGATGGAAGCATGGAGCAGAGGAGATGGTAGGATAGGATCATAATTTAGCTGATGGGATGAAAAGATATCATGTAGTAGAGGAGGTATGGCTTGAGGTTTTGGAGATGGAGGGGATGGTGACTGCACTATGGATGGAAGACATGGTATGATGATATCTTAATTTATGCTTTGGGGGATGTCAACATGCTTTTGGGCAGGATCTTGATAGGATTGAATTGGAGTGGATGGTGTGATAGGAGGTGAAGGGATGGATTCTTCAAAGGCAGCAGATGGATAGATGGGAGATTCAGTAGTGGAGATGGGTGAGTAGAAGATGGATGCATAAGGGTCATTATGGAAGATTTGGGAAATTCTTGGCGGTGATGTTGATACGATAAGGAGGGATTTGATAGGTGGTGGTATTTTGATGCTTGCGAGAAGGGGAAGGATTTTAAGCAATTTGATGGATGGTATGGGGATGATAGCTATGGGAGATGGAGGTGATATTATAGATGGGGAAGCTTCATCACTGACTACTTCACATGGTTGGATTAGATGACATGGCTTATTGACTATTAGAGGTGGCTTTTCTTGTATTTCCTCTAGGAGAATCCTGGGAGACTTGTGTGTCAGAGGTGGAGGTGGTGGATTGACAAGACTAGCTGTTGTGATGGGGGTGGAAGATTGGAAGCTTGGTTGATTGTGTGATGGAGGAGAAGCTAGGATATGAGATGGCATTACTAGATAGTTTGGAGAAATGCTTGGATTTTGGGGGATGGTTGGTGGAAGGCATCTAAGGCTCTCAAGATACTCGTCATAGTCAACAAGATTTTCATCATCATTGGAATAGGATGTAGCAAGGGAAAGAACAATGTGACAAAACTCATCATGTAGGGTTGGGATTTCATGTTTTGATGATGAGTTGGATGGGGATGGGGTCTTACACATGGATGAACACAGAAGCTCATGGTTGGATTTGGATTAAGTGTAGAATTTGAATTGGCTGATGAAAGATTTCCTAGGGAGAGTCAAAGCTGCATGACAGACCTAAGGAGGATTGGCTGGAGATTTATGGCTTTCTTGTGGATGGAAGACTTCAAAGGTATGTTGTCAAAAAGTCAGAGTTTTTCTTTCCTATGTGCAGGATTGGTGGCTTTTGGTGTTAACTTGAGGATAGACAAATTATCCTATGGGAATGACATGGGATTGACCACTTGTGAATCCCAACCTTTAGCTTAAGGTGATGAGGGATGACAAGTGACAAGGCTAGATTACCCTAGACAAAGCTCTATCAAAGGGATAACCTTGGGTAGATTGATGGATTTGGATAGATTGATTGGATAGAAAACTCTGGCAGAGTAACAACAATTCCTTAAAGGCTTGGGTGATTTTGGATTGGGTTGCTAGCTGGATGGGGGGAATGATTTGGATGGACTTTGGATTTGGGATTGTTCTAAAGCAAAGAACTAGATAGATTTGGTTGTGGCGGGGGAGCTTGGATAATTTTTTGATGTGGTAGTGACTATGCTAAGTATGCCTTGAGCTAGAAGATTTTTTCTTTTCTAGGATTTTGACCAAAGTTGGCAAACATTCATTCAAAAGCTATGAACAAACAAGCAGAAAAAAGTTTGGAGCAAGCACATCAAACACACCAACATCCTAGGAAGCTTTCTACAAGGATAAAATTTGGTTTAGCTAGGGAGTTCCCGATATATGCAAGGTATGTCAGGCCCAAATCTGTAGATGAAACTAAAAAGATGTCACATAGTCGAGAGGAGCAGTAACCCACTTCTCCTCTTTCACTTCTCAAGGGTATAAAGTTCCTTGAGGCTTAGCCTGAGTGACAGAATTTTGATCCCAAGAGAGGTGTCTTTGGATTCACCTCCCAATCTTTATACCCTGTCGAAATGATAGAGTTAAGGTTTTCCCAAGGGGTGATGAAATCTCTGAGAAGGCCTCCTAAAACTTAAACAAGATTTTGGATCCTAATCTTATGCACCAAAGATGGCCTCGAAAGACAACAAGGGGAGAGAAGACTTGGATGATCTTGGGCTAAAAGACAGAGTTCTTTTCCAACTGATGCTTTAAGTTTTCTGATCTAGACCTTTTGAAAACACACATGATTTAAGATGCAAAGGTTCAATTCCAATTTTAAATGCACTAGCAAAAGAGAAGTGATCAAAGAATGAATACATCAAGAAGATTTAGGGTCAACAAAAAGTAAACTCATGCGCTCAGAGGCCCTCCAAGTCAAGTATTGATTTTTTTTTTTTGAGGCATTCAAGATTGAGTGTGAGTTTATTTTAAGCCCAAAACAAAAATGTGTTTAAAGTTCAATTTCAAGTGCGTGCTTGGAGGCCCTCCGCATCAAGATTTGTTCAATTTTTATGTCCAAATGAAGTGTTAGTGAGACTAATGTGCATTCAAGAAATTTTCTATCTTAGAAAAACCAATAAAAACTCAAGTGAGTGGAATTTGATTTTTGTGGAGCACTTAACACCTTCTTAGGTAGACCCATCCCCATATATGGTGTTGATATTGCAACCAATGGTTAGAATGATGGGTGATTAAAGAGGGTGGGTCCAACAACAAATTTACTCAAAGTGTCTTTATTTGTTTTTATAACTTAGAAAGTTTCTAAAATGTGGATTCTTTTTATGCCCCAAAATATGATTATTTGATCTATGGAATTCAAGATTAGATTTTTTGTTTTAATCATGTATTCATAAAATAAATAAATAACTTGATTTTAATCCATGGCACTCAAGAGTGATTTTAGCAACATGCATTCAAAGACAAGTGATTAAACATTCAAGTTTTTTCCTTTGAGCATTCAAGATTGAGATTTTACGTGTTGTTTTAAGAACTTTGAAGTGCTTTGTTTTAACCTTAGATCATTCAAGATTGTTTTGGACTCAAAAGTGAAAATGATTCTTTGGACTTTGGTTTTCATTCAATATTTTGTGTTCTAGTTTGCATGTTTTAAGCCTAAAAAAAAATGATATTCCTAGATTGTTTTGATGCATGAAAAACCTAGGAAACATTCAAGATTTTGCAACAAGACATTTGTTTGGAACAAATAACAAAGCTTTTAGGATAATTTTGGCAACTATTTAGGACTCTTAGTTTTCATGAGATTTTTAAAAGAACTTTAAAATATTTGCAAATGAGGTTCATTTTATCCTTGATTGATGCTTTGAGTTTGAATTAGATTTTAGTGTGCACTTAGTGTTGATTTTGAACCTTTTGAAATGGAAACTTTTAGTTCTTTTTAAATTTCCAAAAATAAAGTGTTCCTAACTTTGCATGAATGCATCTAAAACCTTGATGTTGCAAGGATGCAAATGATTGGATTGGTTTAGTTTCACTTGTTAAAAGATTTTTTTAAATTTTTTTAGAAATTTTTAGTTTTTAATGGATTTAAGTATGATTTGGGGGTTCATTTTAAGCACTTAAAAAAAAGTGTGTATGATTTTGCTTCCTTAAAAAAAAAAAGGCCAAGATCCCTCAAGAAGAAGAAGAAGAAGTAAATGGAATAGAAGAATAATAAAGACAAGAAGAGGAAGAAGAATTCCAAGTGCTTCCTCCACCTATAAGCTTGAAAAATCTGCAAACATTATGAGATAGACTATGAGTTCCTTTGTCTTCTTCATGCTCATGTGGACCTGCAAAACCAATTTATACAATCCTAACAATTACAAAAACAAGTAAAATTAGACAAAATTAACAAATGACATAAAAAACTTGACTAAAAAAACTAATGAAGATGACCCATGCGGGGTCCCACCGGGAATGCCAAAATGTATATGCTACTTTAGTATGTTAGAAACACTAAATTAAAACAATCAAAAGTATTTGCATACTTATTTAACATAACTTCATGAGAGACAAAGTGAAGTAGTCAAATGAGAATATGAGCCATGGATAGGCTCTCTCAATGAGGATGATCACTTTATGTAGAGGTGTGTCTAATAGCTAAGATGGCTTGATTATGTATGTATGCTCAAATGCTCAAATGGGCTTCAGTGGAGGATTTTTTGATATATATTGGTGAATGGATTTGATGTAAAAATGGCTTTTCAAAATGGCATTATAGCTTTACTTTTTAGATTGTGTTAAAATGGCTTGGGAGAGGATTTCTTAAATAGGCAAAGGGCTTGAGGGAGCAAAGGCTAGGATGCAACGATGGGAGAAAGCTTATGGAAGGTTTAGATTGAATGAGAGGAGAGCACTGTTGGAAATGGGAATGGAGTAACTGAGAGGGGGAGGGGGTGAATCAGTTACCATAAAAACATTTCACAGTCCCTTAGATGTCTAAAATCTTGATCTTGGTTACAGATTACTGAAACTTGATAATGCAGCAAATACTAATAATCATTAAGAACTGGTAACCAAAACAATTTAGCAATCATGAATACTAAAGACACCAGATTTAACGTGGAAACCCAATATGGGAAAAACCACCAATGTAACTAGTTACTGTTTTTCACTCTTCTGAAGTGAGCCCTGTTAGGAGCCAACCCTGTTAAAGTTTACAAAACACACTGTTAGGTGTGACCCTGTTAGAGGATTTAATCACCCTATTAGGAGTGGCCTTGCTAGAGGTCTTTAGAACAATTCAACTGAACTGTCACCTTGTTAGAGGATTTACAATAGGGCTGTTAAACCCACTCTATTAAGAGATTTTGAGTTCACTATTACAATGGTTAGAAAGCAACAATGAAGTGACCTGATATAATGTGCAACTTATCTTTGCTGATTGCAGATCTCTATTATGCTTGACTGGATCCTTATTGATCACATACAACTTTGTAGCTCCTTCAACGCATCTGATCCTCCATCACACTTTTTCAACATTTGCTTATATGTTCAATATTCGCACTCTTATGCATCCAAATTCCTGCATATTTCGAATTCACAACTTGATCTTTCATATATACCTTACAAATTATCTTAGTCGGCTCTAATCATTGATCAAACAAATATAATAGTCGGCTAATAATTACAAACCAACAAATCCCTTTACTGGCCGACACTGCTTGGTTAATACTGTTCAGAAAATAATTCTTGTGTTAACCGACTGAGCTCGGTTAATACAACAAACTTCATGACATCCCTTCAATCGTCGGGAGAACTCGGTAAGTATAGATGACCGAGTGAACTCGGTAGAAACTATTTTTCCAAATTCCCTTTGGACACCGAGTGAACTCGGTAAGCACTGACTTTCCTTTGCTTACCTTCCTATCTCGGTAAACACTAACTTTTCTTTGATTACCTTCCTAGCTCGGTAAACACTAACTTTTCTTTGCTTATCTTCCCAGCTCGGTAAACACTTTGTCACAGTTTCCTTCAATCAGCGAGTGGGCTCGGTAAGTACTAAACTTCCTTCATTAACCAAGTTAGCTTGGTAGAAGCTATCTTTACAATGTAATATACAGCAATGCTTGTTAGACTCTGTAAATGACTATGCTTAATTTTTGAGCTCGGTATACTCTGTCTGATGACTGATATGACATTTGTGTAACATCAAAGACAACACTCAATTAACCAATTGTATCCAACAATCTCCCTCTTCGGCATTGATGGCAACACAACATGTCATAGCAGAATGAAATTTGAAAACAAGTCCTTCTCTTAGTGCAGCACTATATGTCAACATAATACTTCTCCCTCTTTTAGTAATCTCCCTCTGTGAAGGAGTTGTATAACAGAAAGATATGACAGTTTTATTCTCCCTTTACAAATGCTTACAAATTTTAGAATAGGTATTACAGTTTTACTCTCCCTCTTTGACAACACATGCCAAAGACAATATAACATAGTAAAAGCTCTTTTCATATGCCAAAAGAACTTCTCAACTGGATTACAGTGTACCTCATGTACAGATTCATATGCAATGACTTCAATACTCTGCTGCATCGACTTGATTGATTTTCAACTTGTCATAGGTTGATGCATCACTTCAAACTTTATTTTAGTGAACTTCAGATAGGGGAATGATCCCTAACTTACCTCTGAGATACAAGAATTTATCCTTAGGTAATGGCTTTGTGAATATGTCAGCAACTTGTTCCTTTGTATGCACATATTCTAGTCTGATCTCCTTAAACTGCACCACTTCTCTGACAAAATGATATTTTATTGCTATGTACTTGGTCTTGGAATGCATTACTAGATTCTTGGATATGTTGATTGCACTAGTATTGTCACAGAACATAACAACTGGTTCTTTGATTTCCATCTTCATTCCTTGTAATAACTGTTTAAACCAAACAATGTTGGAATAGTTTACTGCTGCAGCAACATACTCTGCCTCTTTTGTGGATTGGGATGTACAATTCTACTTTTTTCTTGTCCAAGAAACCAATCTCTTTCCAAGAAAGAATGCTCCTCCACTTGTGCTTTTTCTATCATCAAGATTCCCTGCCCAATCAGCATCAGTAAAAAATTTCAAATCCAAATTACCTCCAAATTTGTACCATAGCCCATAATCTTTAGTTCCTTTCAAATATCTCATTATTCTCTTGATCGCCATCAGGTGAGTTTCTCTTGATTTTGCTGAAAATCTTGCAACAATACCAACTGTGAGAGCAATATCTGGCTTGGTATGAACTACATACTGCAATTTTCCAATCATAGATCTATATAATATTTGATCTACCTCTTTGGATTCATCATCTTTTGTAAGTTTCAATCCAGTACACATGGGAGTGCCAACAGGTTTACAGTCCTCCATACCAAACTTTTTCAATATCTCCTTGATGTATTTTGACTGAGTGATGAAGATGCCATTTTTATTCTATTGGATTTGAAGACCAACAAAGAATTTTATCTCACCAAACATAGACATTTCAAACTCCTTGTTCATTTGTTCTGAGAATTCTTTGCAAAGATCATCATGCCCTGTAAAAACAGTATCATCTACAAATATTTCTACCAAGACAATCTTATTATCTAGACCTTCCTTTATATACAAGCTATATTATCATTAGCTCTTTGAAAACCAATTTGAATAAGATAATTATGCAATCTCTCATACCATGCTCTAGGAGCTTGTTTCAGACCATACAGTGCCTTGTGTAATTTGCAGACCATGTTCCTTTTATCTGGATCAATAAAACCTTTCGGTTGTTCAATGTAAACTTCTTCATCTAGTATTCCATTGAGGAATGCTGACTTGACATCCATCTGATAAACTTTGAATCCTTTGTGAGCAGCATATGCAAGTAAGGTTCTGACTCCTTCCAATCTTGCAACAGGAGCAAAAGTTTCTCCATAATCTATACCTTCTTCTTGTGAGTATCCTTTGCATACCAATCTAGCTTTGTTTTTGGATACCTTACCATCTTCAGTCAACTTGTTTCTAAATACCCACTTGGTTCCAATTATATTCTTGCCTTTGGGCCTGGGTACAAGAGTCCATGTCTTGTTTTTCTCTATATGTTCTATTTCCTCATTCATTTCCTCAATCCAACTATCATTTGCCAGTGCATCCTTAATACTTCTAGTTTCAAAATCAGCAAGTAAACAAGTATTTTTCAACTTACTTCTTGTCAAGGTTCCTTCAGATTTGTCTCCAATGATCTGATCTGGTGCATGATGTCTTCTGACATATTTTGCTAATACAGGTTCCTTGCCTCTTGAATGAATTTCATTATTATCCTTCTGTTCTTCAGATTCTTGCTATTCTGGCTCGGTAGATATTGGCTCGGTTGATTCAGACTCGGTAGACACTTGGTCGGTAGTGTCTGAAAGTTGCTGAGGCTCGGTTTGAACTACTTGCAACTCGATTACTGAAGACTCAGGAGTTGAGGATTCTTGAGTGAATGGTATACTTGGTATAGTATCTGGTTCAATGTAAACAAATCTCTTATAGTCTTCAGGTACCTTTTTGCTTTCTTCTTCTGATTTGTCTGCAAACTCATCAATTTTCACATGTGCACTTTCTATGACCTTTTGAGTGGATAGATTTAAACATCTATATGCTTTGCTTTTGCAAGAATATCCCAAAAATATTCCTTCATCACCTTTTACATCAAATTTTCCTGTTCTAGATTCTTTCAAAATATAACATTTGCTTCCAAATACTTTCAGATAACTTACATTGGGTTTGTGGCCATACCATAATTCATAGGGAGTCTTGAATGAGTCCTTTTTCAGCTGTACTCGATTTAATGTATGAACTGCAGTGCTGATGGCTTCCTTCCAGTATTTGATAGCAATGTTATTTTCTATCATTAGGGTTCTTGCACAATCCATAATGGATCTATTTCTTCTTTCAGCTATTCCATTTTGTTCTGGAGTTCTTGGTGCTGAAACCTATCTTTTAATACCTCTTTCAATGCAGAAGTTATTGAATTCATGTGAAATGAATTCACCACCTCTGTCTGATCTTAAACATTTCAGTCTTTTCCCTATTTCTTTTTCTACTCTTGCCAAATACCATTTAAATTTTTCAAATGCTTTTGATTTATTTCTTAGATATATGACAGTCATCATTCTTGAGTAATCATCAACAAAGAGAATGAAAAATTTCTCTCCAGTATAGCTTTTTATTCCAATAGGTCCACATAAATCAGCATGCACAATTTCTAATATATCTTCAAATTGATAGTTTTTACTTTTAAAACTAGTCCTTCTCATTTTACCAATCTGACAGTTCTTGCATAGACCAACCTCAGGTTTCTTAATCTTAGGAATGCCTCTTACTTTCTTAAATTTGCTTATTTTTATCAAATTATCAAAATTGACATGACACAACCTTTTATGCCATAACCAACTCTCTTCAATTTGAGCAATAAAACATGAGCATTCACCAAGTTCTAGATAGAATAAGTTACCTTTAGTTTGGGTGACAGATCCTATCAGTTTTCTTTGCTCATTCAACAGTCTTGCCTTTCCATGCATGAATTCCACCTTGAATCTAGTATTGAGTAACTGTGCCACACTTAGAAAATTATGTTTGAGACCTTCAACCCAATAGGCATTGTCACAAACAAGTTCTTTGGTTAGACAGATTCTTCCTCTTCCTTTTATGAAACAAGGTTCATTATTACCAAACCTTACACTACCACCATCATAATCTTCAAATTGATCAAACTTAGTTTTATCACCAGTCATATGATGTGAGAAACCACTATCTATAATCCATGTATCATTCTTACTTATATGAGAGATAAGAGCAATTTTATCTTCCTCATCATTTTCAGAATCATCTTTAACAGCAATATAAACAATTGCATCCTCACTATTATCAAAATCTTTAGAATTTTCAGCCATGAAACATGATTTCTTACCTTTGTTTTTGAATGATTTGAAATCTTTCTTGCTATTCCATTTATGATCCTTCTTTTCATCATTGCTTTGCTTGTTCAGGCACCTAGCTGCAATATGACCAATTTTTTCACATGAAAAACATATTAGAGGAACTTTACCTTTATATTTTCCTCTGCCTCTGGAGTATTTTCTTGCTAGAAGAGCTTCAATTACTTCAAGATCACTGTCTGAGCTTAGATCTGATTCATCTTCACTTTTTGGCTCAAGTTTCCTTTTTTTTTTCTCCTTGAGTGAAAGTTTGGCCTCAAATGCTGATTCCATGTTCTTGGAAGCTGGAACATAGTTGTCAAAGTTATCTAGTTCAAATTTAGTTAATCTCCCAACTATGGCCTCAAGATTTATCCGATGATTTGCTTCACATCTTCTTTCCTGAATTGTAGATACTCTGATTGCATAAATGGGAAGCAAGGTTCTGAGAACTTTTCTTACAATTTTTTCTCCTTTGATGTCACCACCAGCTTCCCTGATTGCACTTACACATGCTTTAACTCTTTCAACATACTTTGCAATGTTTTCATCCTCTCTCATCTTCATTTGATCAAATTGTCCTCTTAGACTTTCTGCTTTTGCTCTTCTCACATTGTCATCCCCTCCATAGATTTCTTTTAGCTTGTTCCACATGTCAGGGACTTTTTCAAAAAATAAAAATACTTTATTTTCTAAAGGATTTTTTTAGGTGTCTATAGTGGGTAATGCCTCTACAACATTAACTTGTTGCAACACCATCTTTTGATAGGTAGTATTTGCATTAGAAGGAGTATTTGTATGATCCAAGGTCTTTATGAGTGCCTCTCATTGTTGTGGATAATTTTTCAACATGTCAAACATGGACATATTGGCCTTTGTTCATTTCAAGTCCTCCACCGCACTGTATTTTTTAGTAGACCAAGCAGGATTTTTCAATATTGTTGGTACATTCAATTGGTTTTTATTTTGTTTTCCTATAGATGGTGGTTTAATTAGTTCCAAATTGTTGCTCACCCTTGGATCAGGGGGAGTTGGTTGTAGTGCTAGGGGAATTCCATCTATTAAAGGTTCCTTTCTACTTCCAAGTTGTATGTATTCTGATTGTTATTGCAAAAAGTGAACATCTCTTCATGCTAAAGGTTAGGTTCTTGGCTAAATGGAAATGAGAACTCTTCATCAATTAACTATTCTACTTGTCCATTCTACATGGAATCATAGGATTCTAATAGCATAGCATTAAATTGCATAGGAGGAGCATTGTCATTTACTTGCAAGCTTTGAGCCATCTCTTGATTTCCATTATAGTACAAGCCATTGTTGTTAGGTGCATTCTGACTGTCATCATACAGATTGATATCTGCATACTAAATGTTTTTATTATTATTATCTAAAAGAATAATTCCATTATTTAGGTAGGTGTTCCACTATCAGTTCTGTCTTTGGAAGCTACTATTTTGATCAGGACCTGATTGAAGTTGTTCCCTCCATTATTGTTTCCCACACTATTGTTGTTTCCATTGAAGTTCCTATTGTAATTTTGGGCATAATTGTTGTTGTAAGGACTAGTATTGTTTCTTTGGAAGTTGTTATTCTATCCTTGTGATAACCTAAGTTGAGTCAATTTGTTGTTCATTTGTGACATAGTCTTTTTCATTTGACCAAATTTAGAAATAAAGCTATTTTTCACCTCAGCAGGTACTGCCTTTTTCTTAAAGAAGGTGGCTTTTAGAGGCTCATACCCTAGATATGTTAGAGTGGGGTTATGTGGAGTAGATTCCTATTTTAATGGAACTAGATTCATAGGTACAAATTGACTAGGCATAATGGGTACTCTGACAGGCTATATTGGCATTGCATTATAGCTTGGGTTGGAAGCATCAATTCTCCTCCATTAGGATTTGCTTTCTTAGTAAAGGTTATTGCTTCTATGAAGAATTTTTCTAATGTATCGATGTTTTCTTTAGGAAGCCTTCTCAGAAAGATAGTAGTAAGAGGGTCCATAGTATTAAGATAAATCTAAATAGCCTCTTCAACTGCTATAGTATATTTTGTTCCCAACCTACGATATGCCATATGAAATCGATGATTAAAGCTCAAAATTGTCTCAGTTGGATCCCTTTTAATTGATATGAACTATTGATGTATCATTACTAGGTTGAAAAAAGTTTTAAATTGTTGTAAGAACAAATTTTTGAAGGTTTCCCAATCTCCAATACATCCTAGTGGTAAATTGACTTACCAATTGTAGTCAACTTCCCCCAAAATGGAGGACCACATCCTCATTCGCAATCTATTTTGGTTGCAAATTTCTTTGAATACTTTAATGTGGTCTTTGGTAGTTCATGTTTCTCCATAAATGAACCTCTGTCAAAACTTCTCAAGATTTTTGGGAAGGTCATGGCGTGCACCTCTTAAGTTTATTAGTGAGTCTACAACATTTGCGAAGAAGGCCATTGAAGGATTTGGTAGACCTAAAGGTGGTTGTTCAGTTGGAACTATTAGGATATGTGGTGGTCCACTAGGTGGTTGGAGTGGAGGTGGATTTGAAGAAGACGATGAAAGTTTGAATAAAAGTGGTTGAATGTAAGGTATTCCTTTATCACTACATGGTTTACAGAAATGGGTAAGCTCAAGAAACTTGTGTGCACTAGGTGAAGATATTAATGCTCACTGAAATGGGGATTTTGGATCAAAACCCTCTAGTTTGCATCAACTCTAGAAAAAACACACCTCTGCACAAGCACACTTTCTCACAAAATGAAACACACCATAGAATTATGTGCATCTGCAGACCTGTGAACCTACACACCTACAGAGTAGTGCACCTGAATTTCTAAAAAAATTAGAAAGATTTTTGAACTCACAAAAATGAAAAATTTCAAAACTTTGGTAGATTTTTCTTCTATTCTAAAAATAAAAATATGGCCCTCCTTCTAGCGCCACTTCTTTTGAGTTGTCGTTATGCACGATGCTAAATGACAAGAATTCTAATGAGCTCCTCTCTTGAAAAGTTGATCCTATGAATCAACTCCAAGGTTCCAAGTGATCTTGTGACCTACTTGAATCCATTTAGTTGAAGATAAATTTGATTGTTTGTGAGGAGGCCTTTGCTGGTTCATTTGATTTTAGATGAGACATTGAATCTACACACTGCTCCAAAATAAAACATGCAAAAAAGAACTATGTTTTTGTATTATTATGTTTTTCAATGAATGTAATCTAGCAATGCAAATAATATCAAGTCCTAATCTAACAAGTGCTTAGTAAATCAAATAACAATAACTTTTAGAACAAATAACGTGAAATCAAAAATCCTAATGGACATAAGCTATAAAAACAACACATCTATGAGTTAAGCTTTCAAAGAAATCGATGGGTAACAAATGAAAATAGGAGCAATGCTTCATCAATTCCACTGATATAATCATAAATGGGGAACTTTAATAATCATATGATGTTTCACAATTCATTAAATTGCAAGGCCATGAAAAGTGCACTCATGTGAGACAAGGAGTTATGTAGGCACAATTTGGTGATTCCTCCTCGAGCTAGATACGTTAGTGGAATTCATAAAAATGATAGCAAACACCACAACTAAAGAGATCCCACAACTAGAAACAAAGCAACAAACTTTTGGCTCAATCACAATCCCATGAACAAAAATTCACAAAAAAATGACACATTTAGGCAAGAATCGCTACACTCCAAATGCGAACACCAAAAGCATAATTTTATTGCAAAATAATGGTGGCCTTAGTTACATATTACAATGGAGTATTTATAATAAATCATCTCCTCTATTTTTTTTGAGAGTGCGAGATATCTTCATGCAATAAAATGCTTTTAATTTAATAAAATAAACTTATTACATACAAACTAATAATCTAACTGGTGTTTAGTAGGACTTCAACCATTTTTTATCCATTAATTGGATGGATAAACCTTTACATGTCACAGGAAAAAGAATTTATGAGAGAAAAATAATAAGAAAGCCTCTAGTTGAAGTAAAAGTGTTTAAATGTGCCAAACATAGAAGTTGATCCTTCATTGGGTGTTTGTCAGAGTTAAACTGTCATAAAAATGCATTTTTGATGCATGGAAAGCTCTATTTTTGGAATTGGCAGTTAACTATTAGTGCACCTCTACAAAAGTGCACCATATCACCTATGCACCTACATACATGTGTACCTAGGCACCTATGCACCTGTCCATCACAAAGGTCCAAAAATGCAAAATTTCAATGAGTGTCAAAATTGAAATTCTAGCTTTTGGGCTTTGTTCTGCTTCATCACAAAGCTATGTCGGGATGTTTTCTCTTGAATTTCTCTATGATCTTAGTGATTTTGGCCGCATCTAGAAGATCAAGAGAATCATACTTGTCTTTGACCTTCTATGGTCTTAGCAAAATCCTCGAGTTTCATGTCCAACTCTAGTAAGGCTTCCTCTATCCTGAATGCTTTCTTGATGTCATCCTCATTAGAATCTTCCTCAAAAATATTTCAAACTTTTTCTACTACTACTTCTATAGGCATTAATTTTTCCCATTCATTATCTTCAAAAATATCAAGACATGCATCACTATAGTGCTTCTCTGCTTCCAAAATTCACTCTTGAGCTTATCCTTGAGTAGGTGGATCTCTACATGTAATGTTTCCATTACCTTATTTTGTGTACACATCTACTAAAATCTTATATCTCTTCCCTTTTATGTCTTTCAAAATCTATTAATCCTTACTCTAGACCCATACTTCATCCATTATGCTGAAATCCTTCTTCAAAATTGCTACCATCTTATTTATATTTTCCCAGGTAGCATGCAATAACTTCAGATTTTCCCAAATGATTAAAAAACCTTTTTCTTCAAAAATTTCCTTCCATTGCTGACAGGCTTTCAAAAATGGGTCTAGATGTACACCTCTCCCTTCTTTGAGTACAACATCAGGATCTAAAGGACCAACAACTTCGGCTAAATATCTCCTCAGGATTTCATTTTGCCTATGTTATCAGTTTGGCCCCTTCTTCCTCCAAGCTTCTAAAAACTTCTTTTATTCCCATTGTCACCATTAATCTAGCAGTATTCAATATGGGCTTCTTGAGCATGACCTCTCTAATTTGATAATCACACGGGCTTAAGTCTTCTACATCTGCATCCTAAGGAGGGACAACCACTTATGTAAATAAATCTTGATCCTGAGTATTGTTAAAGAATGCCAATGGTCTTGCTTCCTCTGATGGGGACTCAGGTTTGCTCAAAACTTCAGCCAATTCAATCATATCCTCTTCATTAGCACTGAATTGTGGCTTCCTATTTCTCATCATTTCCTTCCTTAGCCACCTTGGAACTCATTCAACTAAAGGCCTGCCTCTTGAGGATGAAGGATTATGCTTAGCCACTACTTTCCCCTTATCACTCCTCTCAAGAGTTCTTTCTCTTTGTGATGGCTCCATCTCAATGGTCTCAATTTTTGTAGAAATTATAGTTTGAACCTTAGTATCTTGGGAGGCTTGCTAAGAATACTCAACCATTAGTCCCTCTTTAGACACTTCATTGGTTGTCATTTGTTGTGGTTCTTCCTCTTGTAAAGGCTCCTTTTGAACTTGTTCTTCTTCTGAACTTGGAGGTGGAGGAGTAACAGAAGCTTTATCCACCACTACAACCTACACTAGGGATAAATGAGTAAGATTAGGACCCTGTGATTCTAGAGGTTTATTGGGGATCATCCACCCATTGTTTTACTTCATCTTTTGAAGTACTTATCTCCAAAGGTTCTTCTAGGATGGATGGCAATGTCACCATGGAACTTCTCCTCCTTTCTTGTTATGTGCCTCTACCTAGTTGTGTTCTTCTTGGTAAATGTACATCTTCCTCATCATCTTCCTCTTTTTCTTCTTCTCCCTTAGGAATAGGTTCTAGAAAAGATGGGAAAGGAACCATCCTTCTAATCACCCTTTGCCTCTTCTTCATGGAGATCTTAATCTTCTTCTATTTCTTAGAGGTAGAAGGGGATGTTGGTTATGCCTATAAAGGAGGAGAGATTTGTTTAGTTTCACCCTCTGTTACTACTTGGCTAGGTGTAGCTAGTTGCAATTTAGGGTCAAGTTTGTCTTAAGCTCCAGTACCTTCTCGCCCTTACACATTTAATTCCTATTGT
The DNA here is from genome assembly GCA_028749045.1 of Cupressus sempervirens. NCBI lineage: Eukaryota > Viridiplantae > Streptophyta > Pinopsida > Cupressales > Cupressaceae > Cupressus > Cupressus sempervirens. The sequence continues at coordinate 35,803,653 of CM053786.1, read as the reverse complement.
TGAGAAGGTGCTTGGACTTTTCCCTCTTCTATTTTGGCTCTTTGAGGATAACTCATCTTTCTTTCTCCCCTTCGTTTCTTCTTCAAAGGATGATAGTATCCAAGTGGCTGATCAAGTTGGTATATTGTCTCCAACCTTATTGGTGACTAGGTTGCAAAGGGAGGGATGGTGATCTTCTTCCCTCTTCCTTTGACTGGGCTAGCTTGCACATGAAAAATTACAGCCTTGGGTATTGGATCAAGTTGAAATGGTTTCTTTATCCAATCTTGTGTTATCTTGATGGCATGCCTTGCCTGATGATTAATGTCATCATTCTCCTCTCTATCAACCTCAGCATTCATTATGGGCCTTTTCTCAATTTTATCCATGTTGAACAGAGGGTCAAGCAGCTCCCCAGAATCTTGCTCTAATATCACCTTAGGAATGCTTATATTTAGAGCCTTCTCAGCCAAATAAAAATTCATCCTACAATAGTCCCTTATATGGACATCATAGTTGTTTGTTGCATTCATCCAATGATCTTCAATAGATTCTTCATGCTGAAATTCCTTGCCCACCAGACTCTAAACTTTCTTGATATTGTCAAAATACGGTGTTGGAGAATTGTACTCCTTAGGGAGATATTTCTCCTAGTCCCATTCAAAAGATGGAATATCATATTTCTTCTTAACTTGATATGGTCCTATGACTAGGGGCCATGTCCAACATGGTATTCATTATCTCCTAACCCTATCATATGCAGATTCAATCTATCATGCAATCTCCAAAAAAACAAATCTATTACTAAGATATCTAGGGAGCTTCTTTGGATTGATAGTGGTACCATCTACCCTTAGATATGTGAATGTTTTAAACTAAATAAAATAGGCCCCAAGTGTCATTATCTAAGCTACTACATCATCAGATAATATTTTTCACAGTCTCCCTCAATAAATTGGATGACATCAAATATGAATGCATCATTCATGATTCTATATTATTTACTCTATCTTGAGAGCTTCTTCTTCACCAATTGAGGGTAGATGATGTATGGCCAAGCATTGGGATCCTACATGTTGCCCTTCCTATACAACTTAGGATAGTTTTTTGCCCTTACAGCTAGAAGATACACCAAATATGATTTCATATAGAACTTTCTCTTGTCCTTAACTACCTCCAATTCTTCACATCATTTTTTGCTCAATGTGGTGGCCCAGTCAAATGGCATCCTTGTTTTCTTGATAGTCTTAATAAAATTTACCATGAAAACATGCAAGTGTCCAACCACTAGCAAAACCATCACTCTACTCAAAAGAATGATAGAGTATCTAATATCTTCCTTCATATACCCCCTTTTCATATCCACCTTTCCTATTACCTTCCCTAGAGGAGTCTTCTCAATAAGATAAGAGGACTAGATGATCTTAGTTGCCTCACTTAGGTGTTCTCTATACCACGTTTCTGCCACATCATAGATGAGTCTAATGAATTAATCTACCCTACGGAGATGAAATACCATCTCAACGTTGTTGGGTTAGAGGTCAAGGACAACTTCTCTAGTTACGCTCTTTACCACCCTTTCCTCAAGAACAAAGTGTTGTGCAAGTGTCATTATTAGATCTGAGGTTGTATTGATGTTGGGTGCGAAGTTGTATTCACCAATGCTGATCAGATCAATGAAGATACCCTAGCCAGTCTCTCCTTGGGCTTGTCACAAATCATTAAGAACTCTCCCAAATTAGTGTGTCCCAAGTTTGTATCCTTAATCTCAACGTAACCATCTTAGAACCTTGACTTTGATGGAACACCTTGGAATTTCAACACAATAGACTTTGGTGCCATTTTCTCATCAAATAAAGATGCCATTATCTTTACATGACAAAAGGAAGGTGTTCATTAATTCAAAATCAAAATTATGAGATTACAACAAAATCTAAAAAGTTAAATGCATGAAAACCCATTATTATCCTCTTTTTCTTAAAATAATTTTTTTTAAAGTAAGATGTGCACTTTTGCACTAGATTAGGTGTGCAAGTGGGCACCTTGTTTGGCATCTTGTTATGGTCATGGGTGTTCACTAGCACACTAGATCAAGTGTGGAAGTGTGCACCCATTTCACCTTTTATCTTTTTTGCTTTAAATTGTGCCTTTTTAGGGGGTGCCTAGTAGCACACCAAGTTAGGTGCATTACTATGCACCCACTAATGTTTTAATTTGTTTTTGAAATTTTTATGTTTTTGGGCTTATGGGTTTGGTGCACACTTGTGCACTATGTTAGGTGTGTAGATGTGCACTAAACTTTAGATTGTTTCCTTCATTCTTTAGTTTTTTACATTGTCACATTCATGAGTGAAGGGGTCTACATCACTTTTTAAAAAAAAAATTTTGTCGATCCTTTTGCAAGGATTTGGTGCACACTTGCACACCAAGTTAGGCATTCCAGTGCACACCTAGCCCCTTTTGGCACATATGCAAAGTAGACTGGATAGAAGCCACACTTATGGTAATGTGGAGGTGTGGTCTATAAGCTCAAAAAGTAGAGGAGGAATAGAGTTGCAATTTTAAAGTCTTTGGTGAGTATGAAATGAAAAGAGAGGTATGGTTGGATGAGGGGTGGGGGTTTATATAACCCCACCCCCCTTTGGTGGTGCACTGGTGTGCAGCTGCACAAGTGTGCAGTTGTGCATCAATGCATCACCAAAGTGTGATGTGCCACACACTTCCATATTGCATCCTAGCACACTGGATCAAGTGTGAAAGTGTGTAATTTTCAATTTTTAACCTTTAATTTAATTTCCTCTAATAAAAAATGACTTTTTTTCTAATAAGATTTCTCCACACAACTTGGGACTTGAGCTTAGGGGTAGGCAAGGCCTCAAAATTTTCCCTAGATCCCAAATTATGAGCTTACGATCCAAAAGAATAAAGTGTGTGTGGGGGGTGGGGCAGGGTGTCCTCAAAATTGGCTAGAATCCTAGACTAAAAGTCTAAGATAAAGTAGGGGGTCCCCATTTCTATTAGGGAATCGGGTGTGTGTTGTGGAACCACAACAAAGACAAGCACCAAGAGCATGGTATGAGAGACTTCATAATTATCTTGTGAAGATTAAATTTGAATGGACTAATGATAACAACAATCTATACTTGAAGATAGAGATAGGCAAAGGTGTTTTGTTAACTAAACTTTTTGTTGATGGTATCATATTTGGAGGTCAAGATGCTTTATGTAAGGCTTTTGCAAATGAAATGAAGCAAGAATTTGAAATGTCTATGTTTGGAGAGATAAAGTTCTTTGTGCATTTGAAAGTACATTAGATGAAACATGGTATATACATCACTTAGTCAAAGTATGTCAAGGAGATATTTGAAATTTTTTGGACTAGAGGATTCCAAACAAATAAGTACACCTATGGTGGTAGGGCACAAATTTTCAAAGAATGATGATTCAATTGAGGTGAATCAAACATTGTATAGGTATATGATTGGCAAATTACAATATGTAGTACATAGCAGACCTGATATTGCATTATCTATAGGGATAGTTACAAGATTCTCTGCTAATCCTAGGGAGAGTCATTTGATGGTTGTAAAGAGAATAATGAGAAAACTAAAAGGAACAGAGGAATATGGTCTATACTACATTAAAATTTAGAAATTTGAATTAAGAGCCTATACTAATGTTGATTGGGCTAGAAACATTGATGACAGAAACAAACTAGTGGAGGAGCATTTTTCTTAGGCAAGAGGCTAGTTACAAGGACTAGCAAGAGAGAAAATTGCACTTCACAATCTAGTACTAAAGCTAAATATGTTGTTGCTATTGTAAATTGTACAAACATTGTATGGATCAAATAGCTACTCAAAGGTATGAAGGAAGAAATCATTGAACTAGTGACACTTTATTGTGATAATACAAATGCTATAAATATATCAAAGAATCATGTGATACACACAAAAACTAAGCACATTGTAATAAGCTATCGTTACTTGAGAGAATTAGTTCAAGATAATGAAGTGAAGATGGAATATGTTAACACAAAAGAGCAAATTGCTAATAGCTTCACAAAAGCATTACCTAAGGATTCTCATGAGTATCTAAGAGGTAAAGTAGGGTGATACCCCTATGAAAGGGTAAGTAACAAAAGGAGTTACTTGCATCAAATAAGTTGATTGCCATATGTTACAAATTGATGTAGTGGATCTTACTTTAGGAGCTGCCTAAAGTAATCAAAGAGCCAAAACTTCAAATTAGTCACAAGGAAGGTGACATAGGAGAAACTAAAGAAATTCATATCTACATATTAAGATGACAAGTCTTTGGCATTGGTGCCAAAGAGGGAGAAATACAAGAGTTGAATTACAAGTGATTGAACAAAGAGGGAGAAAATGTTGACTGCTGAGAAAGATAGTGTATTTCAAAGACATTGTAGAAGGAGATATAAGAAGTAATTCAGAGGGAGTTATAAGGATGACACAAAAGGGGGGGGGGGGAGGGAGAATTTTGTAACCTATTCAGAAGATGAAAGTTTCTAATAGAGGGAGAGATTTCAATACAAAGAATTTTTTAAAATTTGTTGGTATTTTATTGGTCTTACTATTTTAACCAGGTCAGTTTGGTTGATCAGTTTGGTTTGCCATCAATGCCAAAGAGGGATATTGTTGAAAACAAATTGATACAAGTATGATAAATGGGTTTGAATCATTATTTTTTCACTAATGTCAAACTTTCTTTTTGCTAGTAAGACAACTATTTATATGATTTAAGTACTATCACTTGTTTGATTGATGAAGATGATTTGATCAAAAAGATGTAACAAAAGGACCTAGAGGAAAGGTTGTGTTATGATATAAAAAAGAGTACAAGAATTAGCTAAGATAGTGATATCATAGTGCATTGATAATTTGCTTAAGGTTAGAAAGGCTAGTTACACTAAGCAAGTTCAGAAGAACAAATTAAATAAAGATTGTCTACATAGCTTGACCAAATAGATAATAGGTGCCAAGAAAAGTTAATGAGCTAAGAAAAAAATTAGTTGGAGCTGAGTAAAAGTTCATTTTAGTGTATGTCAAGAAAAATAGTGGACGTCAACTAATGTTTAGTTGATGTCAAGTACCACTAAACTTTAGTTTGTGCCAAGTGATTTTTTAAAGGATGTTGAGCAACGTAGTATGTGTCGAGCATGAGAAACAAATTAATGCCATGTGTTAGCATTGTTAGAAAGATCATGAATTTGATGGATTTGAGCTGACAAGTTTGTTTTTTTTAATTGTGTGAACCAAGTGGAAGATAATATTGATGAGCTAGTGGCATAGAATTCATGGTAAACCATTTTGAGGTGAATTCAAAGAGGATTGAAGGATAAGTTTTTAGAAGTGATATGGAATGAGGGGTAGATTCATTGAATCCTACCTAATCTATCCTAACCCTAAATTGGATGATGGGGAATGAATGGAAATAGATCCTAATTATCTCTTTATAGGGATGGGTAGTCAAAAGAAAGCGTTTTCATATGCGAGAACATAAGGAAGACAAGGAGTCAAGGGTAGTGCTTCATCAAGTGACCTAAGTGAAGGATCTACATTGGCATGTTAAGCAAGAAGGCTTAAGGGTATGAATGCTTGAAGGGTGAACAAGCTATCAGAGCTGAAATGTGTGAAAGCCAAGTAGAATGGAGGACTAAAACAAAGATCTATAATCTACAAATGGAGTTGTAAGTTATTATCAGATCAAAGTCTTACTATTACTCTCTAATAATTGTATCAATCTAGGGTAAATCCTTTGGATTAAGGTTGACCTAACAGTCATTTGTAAATCCTTTAACTGGGTGACATTCCAAGTGAATGCTCTAAAGTCCTCTAAAAAGTCTCACTCCTAACAGAAGGATTGAAATTCTTTAACGAGGTCACATTTAACATTGTGTATTGTAACCTTTAACAAGGTTAGCTTTTTCGAGGACATCACTTCAGAAGAGTGAAAAAGGGTAGCATGTTACTGGTGGTTTTCCCCAAATTGGATTTCCATGTAAATAATTGTGTCAAAAGTGTTTTTGAATCTGTTATGTTTCATGTTTACATTTCTACAAATTGATTTGATAGTAACCTACAAGTTTTAAGTGAATGCATAACCTTATGGATGCATGCATGTTGATAAATGTTTTATGGGTTCACTAAGTTGTGAAAAGTTTTATTTATACATCTAGACCTTGGATAACGGATTCACACCCCCCCCCGTGCCCCCACCACTCAATTATTCTAAATAATTCCAACAATAAAGAGTCAATGTAATACAAACAAAATCACTTTTGAAAAACTTTTTGAAAATTAAAAGCTATACCAAGAGAATTTATATGTTAAGGGGAAGAGTTATACATAATGGTCAAGTTATATGTGTACATATTGTTTTTGACACTAATGTCAAAGTGGGAGAATGTTACTTCTATAGAATATAATCTTTCCAATTAGTGTCAAAATTTCAGTAGTAACTAAGTCATCATAGAGCCCAAACTATGAAGGAGGAGATAAAAAAATGCTATTGTTATACATGAGCTCAAGTTCAATCTAAGTAATAATATATCTACCAAGTAGAAGGCTTCACCTAAGTCAAGACATAAGACACTGAGTGTTGGCATGAAAGAACATTATATTTATTGAGTGACAAAGAGATGACACTAAAGTTTAAATTTACATAGAATCTAATGTGAGATGGCTATAGCAAACAAGAAAAAATGTTTCAATTAATCAAGGTAAAGATTTGATAAGACTTTCTTGAAGAATGGGAAGTGATTTTTGATGATTTCAAGGCAGCAAAAATTAATGAAAATATAGATAAAAAGGAAAGAAGGAATGAATGATTCCAAAACCATTGATCACAATCAGAGGACTATTCTGGAAAATTCTAAAACCCTAATTAGGTCAAGCTACAAAATGGAAAATTAATACTACAAAAGGAGCAATTAAGAATGATTCAAATTTTTTGTTGCTGATGGTATAGTTGATGTTATTTTGTGAAGAAAGTGAATACTAACAAGCAAGAAATTGAAATAACAATACAAAATAGAGGTTGGATATCAAAGTTAAGGACAAAAAAGAAGAGGAACTATAGATCTATCATAGGAAGGTGATAATTGTTGAGGAGACGAGGAATTTAATCAAACAAAGTAAGTTGCTAGTATAGAACATACATTGCTACTTTGTAATCACTATAGTAGTTTTCTAAATTATTGAAAAAGTGGACTCAATAGTTTTGAATTTATATCTCTTAACCAAGTACACACTTGATGAGTATTGTAAAATCCTTGTAAAAGGTAGATCCTTGTAGATTCTCATAATAAATGCCTAATCAAGTAAATCAACAAAAGTGGTTAATCATTGTAGCCTTAATTAGGCAACCTCTTATTGTAATAGTGATGGATTTGTGTGTACTATCTCCACTGCATTTTTCCCTTTGACCAAGGATTTTTGTGATATCAATTGATTGTGTTATGTGTCATATTTTATAAGTTTATGTATTGACATTGAATTAGTTGTTTTACTCTCATTTATAAGTAAACTACTATATGTTTAATGTTAACAAGTAATAGAGGAAGCTAGGAAAGAGCTAAATTTGTCAAAAGGAAAAGTTCTAGAGGTATTGAGTCATGCCACCTCCACCCCTACCCTCCCCCTTCTTAGCATGTTATCTATCTTGTATTCCAATAGTTGCATCTAAAATAGATTTGTGTATAACCAAGTAGATTTTGAATCATAATTATTTTCAGAAAAAAAGTGATTTTATCTTTCCTTTAATTTTCTTTTAGATGCATCGTATTACTTGTGAAAAATATTTTTTGTTCTAAGAAGATACAATTTTACTAACTTTTCACATTTTAAATTTTTTTCTAAGGTGGAAAAAATATTATCTAGAATAAAATATAAGCTATATTTTCTTTGCATTTGGAAAACACAATGTTTTTGATATAAAAGTAGCCAAAAATAGAGGGCTGGCCCATTACAATAGTGGTGGCATAACCAATAAAAAGCTAGCAAATGACCACTAGTCAACCACACACACCACCCTTAATGATTTACATCAAAAACAAAATTGGTAGATTAATGATAATGAAAACTACTAGGCATCCAACCCATAGGACTAGAAGAGTTTAAAAGTTTAACAAAAGGCATATATGTGGTCATTGCATCATACCACCTATAGCCTAGAACAAATTTTAACCAAAAAATCAAAACCATCAACAAAGGATGGAGAGTGGAAACTAGCAAAGTACCAAACATAGCAGAAAACAAAAGGCCACTAAGTGCAATCTTTTTTCTTTCCTTTTCTAGCAAGGAGAACCTTGGCCCAGTTTTCAGCAAGGAAGCCATAGAGAACCTTCAAGTCTTCCTTCCCTAGGCTGTCATCCTATAATGCATCAACTAGCAGCTACAAAGTATTAGAAACCACATGAGTCACCTTAAAGGTGAACTTTGAGAATAGGGAGAAGCCCTCCTCCACAACATTGCACCTATCTTTGAGCTCCTAGAGATCCTTTCAGATAACCTCCCCTTTCTCCTCCATTCCCAATTTTAATGCCTTGTTGTTCACTAGATTTTTTCTATCCTATACCACAAGATTGTTAGTGGGCACCTTTAGGTTAACCAGACCATCTTTTTTGACCGGGGAGGAGGATATGGTGTTAGGGGAGTCAATTATGGTTTTGGAGTTCTTTTAGTTGTCAGTTGGAGGTTGGGAAATGGTGATAGAGACATGGGTGGGGTCAAGGGAGTGGTTCTTGATGGGATTGTCCACCTCAAAATCCCATGTACCATCTAGGGTATCATCTTATTTCTCCACCTCCTTTTCTCTTTCATATTTCCACTTCTCTTGGTCATTCCCTAAGTTCTTGTCACTCTCCTTAGAGTTAGTGTCATCCTCTTCGTCCTCTTGAGAGTGACAAGTCAATTGCTTAAATCTTCCATAGGTCCTAGAAATTATTTCTATCCTTCTTTTATGATGAAGGGTGCTCCCCTTAAAACCATAAAATCATAATAGAAATAAAGAAACAAAAACAAATACAAAAATAAAAATTAATTTCTTATTTATACCGCAAATGTAGAATTATAGAATTCACAAGTACAATATGCTAACCCACATGGGTGCCTTCATTATAGTAATTTCCAAGAATAAGCTATGAACTACCACCTAGAGTTGTCCTAGACAATGTTCATGCCTTTCTTAAATTGGTAATTTTATGTTGCCTAAGAAGGTTCTAGACGATGAATCTTAATACCTAGGGCCAAAAAATCCTAACAATACATATAGAGTTAGCCAAATACATCTTTGATAATTATTTTAGATATTTCAGGTAGCCCAACTTCGAAAGGTAATAACTCTTGAAATGTTTCTCTAATTGGCTATTATAACTACCTTTCAAAAATGTTAGCTCATGGTCTATAGGCTTAGAACTATGCAAACACCCTTCCATCAATTTTTTGGAGCTCATCCGGGCACTCTAAGGCCTCAAACAATGAGTCTAAATATTTTTCTGCAATTTTTTCAACCAAAAATCTATAATAACATTTCTGATACTTAAGCTAGAGCAATGAGATTTTTATGGTAGACTTATAACTCTAAAATGAACCTTCATGTATAAAATGAGAACATTTAGAGCTTGTATGAAAAACTTACTAAAAATAGCAAGTTCCCATAAATAGTAACCACCCTATCTACTATTCCTTATTGAAATAGAAAAGACTGAAATTAAAATATTTTTGGGTGATGCAAGATTGCTCTTACACCTAGGATGCTCTTGCATTACACACTTGGGATAATTTAAAAATTAACTATATCACATCTTAGGTGTTCAGAGGAAAACCAAGATGGTTAACGTCCTCCCTTGCTACCCATGATGAATCTCTACTAGCCCCCCTTTCCATTTGACTAGGTATTTCACATAAGTTTCATTCCTTGTACTTTTTCCAATATGACTATCTAGCATCTGCTCAATCTCCTTTATGGCTAAACTAGTTGCTAGAATGCTCCACTACACTTCTACAATTTCATCTCCATCACCTTCTTCATAATACTCTGTCAAATAAAAAATACTAAGTACTAGTGAACTATTTAACTCAGTAGGCAACTACACTTCATAAGCATTTCTAGAAACATACCTTTTCATTGTCTTGTATGGTCCAAACTTCTTCATCTTGATCTTATTAAATATAACCACTAGAAAATGCTCCTTTCTTAAATGAACCATGACTTAATCTCCAACCTAAACTTTCTTATACCTCCTTTTCACATCTACCTTATCCTTGTATTGTGTATTCATTTTTATGATGTACTTCCTCACCTCCTCATGGATGTTCTTCAAATGTTCAGCAAATTCTTTTGCTTCAGCACTACTTATCTCTTCTTTATCCAACCACCTCAATTCAAAAGCATTTATTATACAATTTAGAATGGTGATTTACCAATACTCTTGTTGAGAAAACTATCACATCCTTTTGGCTTGTCCCCAACCAAACATCTCAAAAAAATTCCCAAACTATGATTCATAACTTCTGTCTGTTTATCAATCTATGGATGATGTGATGAACTAAACTTCAACTTTGTCTTCAATTTCTTCCACAATGTATGCCATAAGTACCCAAAAAATTTGATATCTCGATCTAAAACTATACTCTTTGGGAGAACATGTAGTCTCACTACTTCTCTTAAAAACAAATCTGCCACATGAGCAACATCACTAGTATTCTTGCAAGGAATAAAATGTGTAATCTTTGAAAACCTGTCAACTACCACAAAAATAGTGTCATGCCCTCACTAAGTCCTCAATAATCTAAGAATAAAATCCATGCTGATATCCTTCGATGACTTCTCTCATATAAGCAATCATTGATACAACCCCATATTCTACTTCACTCCTTTCGCCATCCGACATACTCTACAACTTTTTACAAACTTCTTCACATCTTGTTGCAACTATGGCCAATAATAATTCTTAGCTATGGTTCTATCTCTACTAAAATGTCTAGCCAATCCTCCATTGTGCTTCTCCTCGATGAGATTCTCTCTCATTGAACTTCTAGGGATGCACAACTTGCTTCCTTTAAACAACATATTATCCTAGATCATGAAATCCAACCACTTTGTCCTATCAAGTGTAATAGGTTCTATACAAGCCTTCCATGCTTCACCAAAATTAGGATCATCTGGATACAAAGTATTGAGTTCCTTGAACCCAACCACCTCTATCTACATTTCTATCAGGAAAAATTGTCTTCTACTAAGAGCATCTATGACTTTGTTAGAATTCCCACTCTTATGTTTCAAAAAAAATGTATAACTCTACAAAAACTTAACCTACTTCAAATTCCTTTGGTTTAATTTTCCTTTCCTATTCAAATATTGCAAAGTTTGGTGATCAATATACAAAAAAAAACTCCTTAGGAAGAAGATAGTGTCTCCATTTCTTCAATGCTTGAACTATAGCATAAATTCTTGATAATAAAAAAAATATTTTCTTTTTTCATCATTCAACTTCTCACTAAAATAAGCAATAGGTCTAACTTCTTGGCTCATAACAACTCCTATTGCAATACCACTAGCATCATAGTCGACTTGAAACACCTTGTTAAAATTAGGAAGTGCTAAAATAGGCTAGTCAGTAACTTTATGTTTTGATAGATTAAAACTCTTATATGCTCCTATAGTCCACTTAAATTCTTTCCTATCTCCTCTTATTATTTCAGTCAAGGGTCCACAAATACTGCTAAAACCTCTTATGAACTTTCTATAAAAACTAACTAGTCCATTAAAAGATCTTACCTTTATCACAATCCTTGGAGTAGGCCATTCAAGGATAGCCTTCACTTTCTCTAGGTCTACTTTTAGACCCTCTGCTAAGACTACAAATCCTAAGTACACCAACTCCTTCTTTACAAAAATGCACTTCTTCAAATTTATCATCAACTTTTCTTCCCTCAACTCATCAAACACCCTTTGAATATAAATCAAATATTCCTCCAATGTCTTACTAAAGATAAAATATCATCTAGGTAAACAATGAAAAACTTACCTAAAAACAACTTTTGTACCTCATTCATGAGCCTCATGGAAGTGCTCAATGCATTGGTAAGCCCAAAAGACATGACTAACCATTTTTATAGTCCTTCTTTTGTCTTAAAAGTAGTCTTCCACTTATCACCTTCTCTAATACAAATTTGATGGTACCCACTCTTCAAATATATCTTTGTGAAATACATAGCTCCACTCAAAAAATCCATAATATCATCCATCCTTGGAAATTAAACATTATACTTGATTATGATCTTGTTGATAGCATGAGAATCTATGCAAATCCTCCATTCTCCATTCTTCTTTGGTGCTAATATAGCTAGTACATGACATGGACTTAGACTCTCTTGAATCAAACCCTTCTGCAATAACTCATGAACTTGTCTATTCAATTCTTCACTTTCTACTAGTGTCATTTTGTGCACTACCTTGTTTGGAAAACTAGCTCTTGGAATCAAATACATCTAGTGACTAATCTTCCTGAGAAATCCATTAGGTATATTATCTAATGCAATACTAAAAAAACTCTTCCAACATATCTATAACTTTTGCAAGTACCTCCTCTACTTCTTCTTTACTATCTTTTGGAATTATAGAAAAACACATATGCTCACACTTCATACTTTGGACAAATTATTTTCCATCAAAAAAACATATTCTTCTAGTACTACATACCTTTTCTTCTTTCTCCTCAATGACTTTGACTTATGCTTCACTCCATCCTTAGTCAGAATATAGGTATTTTCTTACCCATCGTATACAACATGTCTATCAAACTAACATGGCCTACCCAACAACATATGACATATATCCATGGGTATGATATCACATAGTATCTCATCTTGGTAACCTCCAATCTTGAACTTCACTAAGTACTACTCATTGACGATGACCTTGTGGTCATCTTGCACCCAAGCAATACCAGTCTGCCTCACAAAAGGTGTATCATAGTCATGCCTTGGGCCATGCTTAGAAATAATATATTCAAAATAAGGACTAATTTTCCCACTATGATGTGCATTTAATCTTGTCAATCCAAGGACGTATACTTAAAATGGTCGGCACAATACGTGCACTAGGTCTCTTAATGATACTGCAAGAAAGTAAAATGCAAGGAAAAGAACTTACACTATTGCTGCAGGAAACTAACATAATTAACTATATGAATACTGAAAATATAATGAAATGCTAAAAAATATTCCAACTTAGTTCATCCACTATAACTGTTCTCACATATGTTGCAGGAACATTCACGAAGTGCGATGCTATAGCAAGGAACTTACAACTTCTACTTACAATACTAAGAATGCTTGGAAATAAATCTATACTAACCTAATCTAATCCACCTTCCAAGTGGGTCCCCTTGGTCAGCTTCAACTAAACTACTAACACAAGATAAAAGCCAAAAACTATTTCATTACATTTCAAAAATTCATTGCATAACACATAGAACTGTAAAAACACAACTCACTATAAAAGTTAATAGTCTATTTTGATAAACTCTTTCTTCTAACTCGAAAACTTGCACACAACTAGTTTGTTCCCTATATATTGTAAATTGACACTTATTCCCATAATAGAAAAGTAAATAACCTAGTTATAAATCTACAAGAGATAAAGGAGGAAAATGACAACTCAAGGCACGAAGAAGAGATAACAAGCTAAGGTGGAAATAATAAAGTCTGAACATCCACTCACCATAGGAATAAAAGTAGAGAATGTAGCAAGTCTTGATAGCTCCTCCATACTCAATGTCATGTCCTTTGGAATTGTTAGGACTTTCCTCCACTATGGCTATACCTCAACGTTCTTTTCTCCTTGAATGCTATTGGCACTCATCTTTGAATTCTTCCAATCATCTTTTAGCTTCATTGCTAACAAGTTAGTTATTATGCAAAGACATGTTTGCAAATAATCATTTATCAAATTAAATTCAAATATTAGAACACACATTTTGATAATTATATGAAATACTACATAATTTATATAATAATAGAAAATGATGGCATAGTATCTACCCATAGGTTTATCATAGGTTTTGATAAACATAGGTCCACAAATGTTTTGAAACAAATAAAATAGAGTATCAACAAAGTTTTTTTAAACTATCATGAAATAAAAGAAATATTTGGCCTCATCATCTGCCCCCTACTAAACTAATGCTTGTCCTCAAGCATTGCACTTTCTTATTAATGACCCGAACTCTCCAATCTCAATCCATCCTTTCCTGCTACTCTTGAAGGTATAGTAAAATCCTCTTGTTCTTTCCCACACTTCCCTTCTGTGATCTTCCTATAGTTTGTCAAGTCTATCAGAATTAATGTCATATAAAGGCCATAGGAGCATTGGAGGCTACATGGTTAGGGGACACTAAAATTTTGGTCTGGCCTACTTCCCTAACTCTAGATACTTTGAAACCCTATGAAGTGTTGCCTCCAAGTTGATGGGACTATGTGGTTCTGACTTTTTAAGTGACTCAGGCAATCTGGCCCATCTAGTTCTAACACCAGTCATAGCTCTCTAGAAGGAAAAATAGGGTAAGTTCTCATAATCAACATAGGCTTTGCTTCTTGCAGCAAAGATTCTATCTCTTACTTCTGGATTCTTCTTTCCATAAATTAATGTGAACCAATCCCTAAGAACTTCAGTTGGCTTGCTACTCTTAGCTCTTAAAGGCAAGGACTCTATCCTTTCCTCATCCCTATAATTATTTAGCTGCCTATCATAGTTTGCTTCATGGGACATCTAGGACATGAGGGCTCTTAAATGTATATCCCCTATATAGAGCAAGGGATTCCATTGAGTCTCTAAAGGGATAACAAAATTATGAACATATAATTCACAAAGAAAATTATGCTGCTAGGGTGGCAAAGTTTGATATAATCCATAAAATTCTTGTGATAATTTTAACTCTACATAATATCCTTAAGAGTTAACATTAGTTAAAACAAAAGAAATTGTTCTTTTAAATAGAAAGCATAAACTCTTGGCAATGGTCTACAAGTAAGTGCTTAATCAGCCAACTTGAGGGCATGATCCATCCATTTCTTTTGACTTGCTAATTATTCCTTTAAATCTATGATTACTTCACCTTGAGATGCTATGACTTTATTCATCTTTTTCCTCTTTTATTCCCATAAGGCCTCAACAAACATATGCTATCCAAACAACTGAAAAAGGAGTTTCTACAGTGTAATAGAACCATTGTCTTCTTCATGATTTCTTTTCCTCTTCCTCTATTTCTTCCATAAAATTTCTACAAAATTAGTAATTTGTGTTGATTTATGGGGAACTAGGGCAATGTTTGGATAGTCTTGCTCAAGAATGGTTTCATTTTTACTACCTGAAATATCTGATTGGCCTGTTGGGGTATCATTTAGATTTTCTTTGATTTCATCCCTACATTCCTCATTAGAATTTTTGGGAATGCTTGTAATCTTAGGATGGGGAGGAGAGTGATTAGAGACAATTTACATAGGGGATTCCTTAGTAGATGTTTTGGATAAAGTAGAATCTTTAAAAAATTTCCCTCTCACCCTAGGTCTTCTTCTTACGGGGATTTCTTCTTGTATCACATCCTTTTTTCTACCTTTCCCTTTGGGTATCTCTTCTGTAGGAGTAGTTGTTGCAAGAATTTTCTTAGTTCTCTTTTGTCTTACAACTATAGGGTTTGGCTAAGGTTGTGTAGGTAACTATGCCTATTTTTGAGGCCCACGATTTGTAGGTGGTGGCATTAGAGCATATTGTTGAACTAAAGGTGGTAATTATGGAGTACCAGTATTTTGGTTAGGCCATTATTGAGATCCCCTCCATTGGTTCATAGACTGCCAATTCCCTTGGGGTGGTTGCCATTGGTTTTGCTAGTTTTGCTAGTAGTTTTGTTGGTTTTGTCATTGGTTACTTTGTTGGTCAGGCTAGGGTGGTTGGGAATTCTAAGGCCATTAAGATTGTTGTGGGTTATTTTTCCTAGCATTGTTCTAATTAGGCTGATATTATGGAGGACTTTGCCATTGATTAACATATGAATTTGAATTATGCAAAGGGTCCTAAGGCATACCTTAACATTGGGCCTATGTTTGATATTGAGCAACAAATAATACTTACTCATCATCTCCATCTATCTTGATGTACTTAGTTGGAAGATTCTTCTAGCAATGATGGTAGTATTCAGCTAGTTGTAGCTCAACTTCTGAATACTTCTTCTTTGCAGTCATTGAGTCAAGATGTGTTAGTGACATCATTGATGATGTCTTGTTTTAAATTTGACAATAGGTTAGATATCTTGAGCTTTTAAATACCTTGATTGATTCCTTTAGTGACTGTGGAATGAGGTCCTTGGCCTTTCTTCATGGTTGAACTTGAATAGTTTTGACAGATCTTTTTGAGGTCTTTCTAGAAAGCTTGATATACATCACCACTAGCCATCAGGTTGAATGCTTCTAAATAATTATCATTCACACCTCTTAGAAAGAATAGCTTTTTTGAATCCTTAGACAACACATGCTGAGAGTTCTTCTACAGTGTATATAAGAAACATGAAACATAGTCTTCCAATTTTTCTTCCTCCTTCCTGACATATCTTGAGATATCTTGAAGACACCATCTCCTCTTAAACCAGATGCTTTGCAATACTCTTTGTAATTATCTAGAAATAGATTTTTTATTTCATCCCAACTTCCTACTGCATTGGCTCCTAAGCCCATGAACCATCATAGAGCTAATTCTTTCAAAGCTATTGGAAACAATTTGAGCTTATGGGCATCAATGTTTTAGTCAAAAATATGACAAATTATGTCAAAATCAAACAAGAAAGTATTAGGGTCTTTGATTGCAAGGCCATAGAACTTTAGAAGGGAAGCTACAGGTATCTTCTTGAGATTATTAGTATTTACAAGGCTTGGGAGAGGAAATGGAAAAGTAGGTGTTGCCATTACTAGAGGTATTAGATTATGAGGTTGCTACTGAAAAGGGACATTGGATACTAGATGATTAACAACTGGTGGATTCAAAGTAGTGTTATCAAGAAAATTGGCCAAAACTTCAATAAAAGGTTGAAGACCACTTGTATTTATTGGTTCAGCTCTTGATGATGATGTTGTGGGAAAAATAGGGCTTGCATCTTCAAAAGGTAACTAAACTTTTTCTTCAATTTCTTCATTCAAATTAATAGACTCCTATGGAAGAAATCTTCCATATTCATCTTGTCATCTTCCTCCTCGATGCATGCAATTAAACCTTTCACACTAGTGAAAGAAGCTTCAAAACAAGAAATTTCTATAAAAAAACTTTATCTAAGAACTATGACTCAAAAATTCTCCCAGCTTGACACCATCCTTGGCAACAACGTCAAAAATGGTTTGCCTCACAATAGGTGTATCATAGTCATGCTCTAGGCCATGCTTAGGAATAATATTTTCAAACTAAGGACTATTTTTCTCACTATGAGGTGCATTTAATCTTGTTAACCCAAGGATGTATACTTTAAATGGTCGGCACAATATGTGCACTAGGTCTCTTAATGAGTCACTAATCTTATGCTACAGGAAAATAAAATACAAGGAAAAGAACTTACACTATTGCTGTAGGAAACTAACACACTTAACTCTATGAATACTAGAAATACAATGAAAGGCTAACAAATATTCCTACTCAATTCATCCACTATAACTGTTCCCACATCTGCTACAAGAACATTCACAAAGTGCGATGCTACAAAAAGGAACTTACAACTTCTACTTACAATACTAAGAATTCTTGGAAATAAATCTATACTAACCTAATCTATTCCACCTTCCAAGTGGGCCCCCTTGGTCGGCTTCAACTAAACCACTAACACAAGATAGAAGCCAAAAACTATTTCATTACGTTTCAAAAATTCATTACATAACACATAGAATTGTAAAAATAGAACTCGCTATAAAAGTTAATAGTCTATTCTCATAAACTCTTTCTTCTAACTCTAAAACTTGCACACAACTAGTTCGATCCCTATATATAGTAAATCGACACTTATTCCCATAGCAGAAAAGTAAATAAACTAGCTATAAATCTGCAGGAGAGAAAGAAGGAAAATAACAACTCAAGGCGAGAAGAAGAGATAACGGCTTAAGGTAGGAATAATAAAGTCTAAATATCCACCTGTCATAGGAATAAATTCTTAGAATGCAGTAAGTCTTGATAGCTCGTCCATACTCGCTACCATATCCTTGGAACCGTTATAACTTTCCTCCACCATGGCTACACCTCAACATTCTTTTCTCCTTTCATGCTATTGGAACTCATCTTTGAATTCATCCAATCATCTTTTAGCTTCATTACTAATAGGTTAATTATTATCCAGAGACATTTTTGCAAACAATCATTTATCAAATTAAATTCAAATACAAGAACACACATTTTGATAATTATATGAAATACTGCATAATATATATAATACTAGCAAAAGATGGCATAGTATGTACCCATAGGTTTATCATAGGTTTCAGTAAACATAGGTCCACAAATATTTTGATAAAAATAAAATAGAGTATCAAAAAAGTTTTTTAGAACTATCATGAAATAAAGGCAGTATTTAGCCTCATCAAATACAGTATGGATGTGGATGTTTCTATCTTTTCATCTTAGACTTTGTGACCATTGTTTCTAACACTAGATTGTTAGTACTTCCACCATTAATGATCACATTACAACACTTATCTTCACATATGCACCTTGTGTGAAATAAGAACCTTTGTTGATTAGGTTCATTCTCACCACTCATTAGGACTTTTCTATTAACTAGGACTTCTCCTCTTTCAACATCTTTAGGATGTGATGATCAGACATATTTATCACCATGTGCAACTTTGTCCTAGCCTTCTACTCTTCAATCTATCCTTCCTTGATGTTGGGTACATTCAAATGCTATATGCCCTTCTTCTTCGCAGTGAAAAAATTTCCAATAGAAGCCTCCTCTTCTTCATCTTCCTCTCTAATCTCTATTGTTCTGATCATGGAAATGATTGAAACTTTTTTCTAGCTAGTTCTATTTCTACTTGTAGCCTCATCCTTTTTCTTCTAATCATCTTTATGACCACCATAAGATCATCCACTAGAATTTCCACCATGACCTCTTCCACTATTCTTGTTGTCAAACTTCTTGCTCAATTTCTCCTCAACTATTAGGGAGAGCTGGCATGCCTCCTCAATAGTGTTCATTTGAACTAGACCCATCTTGTCCTAAATACTTTCCTTAACTCATTAAGAAAACATGTCACTTTCACCTTATTAGATTTTGCATGGTTGTTTCTAATGAGAACTTGGTAGAACTCTTCAGGTATACTCTTGTACAAATTTTCTCGCTTGCTTTAACCCTTGCATTTTCTTCAATGAAACAAGCTCATAATCCATGGGATTGAATTCTCACTTTGGTTTAACTATCACCTGATCCCATTTGGTGATATTTTCCTTTCCTTTTTTGTTTCACTCTAACTAAACCTCCTACCAGAAGATCTTTGCACTTCCCTTCAATTTTGCCTTCACAAACTTGATCCTATTAGGATCATCAATATCTTCATACTCAAATTACTCCTCTAGTTCATTGATCCAATTGATTAGTTCCTCTAGGTTAAGATTTCTCAAAAATGTGGAAACCTCAAACTTAGGTCTTTTTCCAATCTTGGAGATGGCCTTAAAAGGCCTCTCTTCCTCTAGATTTATAATTGCCTCAGGTTCCACATTTTCTTCTTCTTCCTCATCCTCTCTTTCATCTCTTACGAGAAGATTTATTCCTTTGTGCATTTGTTCTTTCAATGCTTGCATTTTCTTTAGAGGGCTCTAAAACCCTCAGGTGTAACACCAAAAACTCTTTTGCAACTCTCTCTTCACGAAGGCATTTTTGTGCTTTCACTAAAACCCTAGTGCAAAGTGCCTCACAATCGGTAAAATGTCTACATGCTTAGCCCAAACCATGGTCCTAGTGTGAACTACCCCACTATTGGTGATCTATCCATACACTCAAGAACTCTAGCTCTAATACCACTGGATGAAGGGTGCTCACCATAAAACCATAAACTCATAAAAAAACAAAGTAACAACAAAAAATGCAAGAACAAAATATGAACTTATTTGCACTGCAAACATAGATTATAGAATTCACAAGTACAATATATGCCAATCGACATGGGCACCTTCATTATAATAATATGCAATATTAAGTTGCAAGCTACCACCCAAATTTATCTTAGACAATGTTCAAGCCTTTCTCAAAAAGGAAATTCTTTATCACCCGAGAAGATTCTAGACAATGAAACTTAATACCTAGAGCCAAAAAATCTTAAAAATACATATAGAGTTAGCCAAATACATCTTTTACAATTATTTTAGAAATTTTGGGTAGCCTAACTTTGGAAGGGCACAACTCTCAAATAATTTCTCTAATTGGCTATTATAACCACTTTTCAAAAATGTCAGCTCCTTATCTATAGGCTTAAAACAAAATAAGCATCCACTTGTTGAGTTTTCAGACCTCATCTGGGCAATCTAAGGCCTCCAACGGTGAACCTATAGATTTTTCTATTAAATTTTCTGTTGAAAATCCCCAATAACTTCTCTGATACTTAAACTGGAGCACTGATATTTTTATGGTAGGCTTACAACTCTAAAATGAACCTTCATGTAAAAAATGAGAACATTTTGAGCTTGTATGACAAAATTATAAAAAATAGAAAGTTTCCATAAATAGTAACTACCATGTTTGCTAGTCCTTATTAAAATAGAAAACACTGAAAATAAAATATTTTTTGCGTGATGCAAGATTGCTCTTACACCTAGGATGCTCCTACATCATTCTACCCCCAACAACTTCCTCATCTGAATCCCCAATTTCCACCTCCACCCTCTTTTCCATTTTAATTTTCTTATTAGTAGTCTTTTCTAGGGCTAGGGGTGGGGGCATAACTATGTTGGAAATATAAGAGGAGTAATTAAGAGGGGAAGGGTGAATTAGTTACTACAAAAATAAATTCCATATCCCTTATATGTTAGTACAAAACAATTATGTGAAAGCTTAATTCTCTTGATGCTCATCAAGCAAAGAAATGTTGTAACTCAATAAATAATAAAAATACTCGGTAAAAATTTATTATGAAAATCTTAAGATGTTATTTTTGATTACTTATTACTTTAACTTCTTTGCAAACACATAAAAGAAATAGAATGAACACATTTGACACCAAGATTTAATGTAGAAACCCTATTTGGGAAGAACCACCAATTGTAACTAGTTATTGTTTTTCACTCTTCTAAAGTGAGCCCTATTAGGAGCCAACCTTCTTAAAGGTTACAAAACACACTATTAGGTGTGACCTTGTTAGAGGATTTAATTACCTTGTTAAGAGTGTCCTTGTTAGAGGTCTTTAAGACACTTCAAATTAAAATGCCATCTTGTTAGAGGATTTACAAATAGTTGTTAAGCCAACTCTATTAAGAGATTTAGATCACTCCTACAATGGTTAGAGAGTAACATTGATGTGACTTGATTTAGATGCAACTGAATTGCTGATTCCAAATCTCAATTCTAGATTGTATACTTGATCCTTCCTAATCAAATATATCTTCTTAGCTTCACAAGGATATTTAGCTTATCCTTCTAATTTTCTTCCTTTTAGCATCATCTAATCTTAATTTTTCTTCCATGCACTTCTCACTTCCTAGTCCTCAACTTGACCTTTTATTTATATCTTTTATATTGTCAATTTGGCTCAAATAAAACTTAGAATAATTAATACTCATTTTATCAATCAACTAGAACCAACAGATAAAATAATTGAACTTAATATGCCAAAACAAGAAAATCCTTCATTAGTCGACCCTACTTGGTAGACACTAACTTGGAAAAAAATTTCTTGTGTTAACTAAGTGAAATTATTTAACATTGTATACACTCAAAGTACCTCTAATAAAAAAGTGAGCTTAGTTAGCATTGGTTCCATCAAACATTTCCTTTATTAACCAAATGAGCTTAGTTAACACATATCTTTCACAGAATTTCCTTTGGCACCTGAGTGAACTCGGTAGATATTACCTTCTGAACTAAAAAAACTCAAGAATGCTCAGTAGCCATAAAAAATTTTCTTCAATGCCCAAGTGAGTGTGACATGCATTGACTAGTAATGATATGAATTTTTGTGTAACATCAAAGACATTACACAATTAATCAATTGTTCCAACAATCTCCCTCTTTTGCATTGATGGAAACACATCATAACACAATGAAATTTTGGAGCAAGAATAAAGTAAGGAACATATCCTCAGTTTCATTCTAATTCTCATACATGAGAACTCCCTTTGTCAATGTGAACCCTTTTTGCCTTTAGTTTCTCCCTCTGTTAGAAATCTTCTGTTTGCTAGAACTTTTGTCAAGTTCATTCTCCCTCTTTGACAATTCTCTCTCTTTACAAAATTATGATAGAAAACTTCTCCCTCTTTTCAACATAAATTTCTATGAGATATGACAGTAAACTTCTTACTCTTTGACATCTTAGACTAAAGACAACAATCAATGAATATCAATGTACCTCAAGTACAAGTTCATTCTCAATATGCCCTTATCATTCATGTTGATGCATCACTACAACTTCAGATAGGGGAATGACCCCTAACTTACCTCTTAGATACATAAATGTATCCTTAGGTAATGGCTTGGTGAATATGTTTATAATTTGTTCTTTAGTATTTACACATTCCAATCTAGCTTCTTTATCTTGCACCGATTCTCTCAAGAAATGATATTTTATGGAATGTGCTTTTTATTGGTATGCATCACTAGGTTCTTTGATATATTGATTGCACTAGTGTTATCACTATATATAACTACTAGATCCTTGATTCCTATCTTAATACCTTCAATAATTGTTTGAAACAAACAATATTAGAATAATTTATTGATGCTACCACATATTATGCCTTTTTTGTGGATTTAGAGATACAACCATGTTTCTTGCTAGTCCAAGACACTATTCTTTTACCAAGAAATAATGCTCCACCACTAGTGATTTTTCTATCATCAATACTTCCTACCCAATAAGAATTTGTGAATACTTTTAAGTCCAAATTGCCTCCTATTTCATACCATAAATTATAGTCTTTAGTACCTTTCATATATCTCATGATTATTTTGACTACCATTAAGTGATTTTCTTTGGGATTTGTTGAGAATCTTGCCACCATACTAACTATTAATGCAATATCAAGCCTTGTATGCACTACATACTATAATTTTCCAATAATTGATCTGTATGTGGTATGATCTACCTCTTTGGAATCATAATTTTTGGAAAGCTTATGTCCAATAGACATAGGGGTTCTAACTGGTCTTGAATCTTCCATTCCAAATTTCTTTAATATTTCCTTGATATATTTAGATTGAGTAATATAGATACCATCTTTCTTCTGTTGAATCTACAATCCAACATTTTTTTTTTATCTTTCCAAACATGGACATCTCAAATTCTTTACTCATTTATTCTAAAAACGCCTTGCACAAGTTATCATTCCATGTGAATAAAGTATCATCAACAAATATTTCTGCCAACACAATCTTTTTGTTTGGTCCTTCTTTGATATACAAACTATTATTATCATTTGTTCTTTGAAAAACAATCTGTATCAAGTAGTTATGAAGTATTTCATACCAAGCTCTACGAGCTTGCTTGAGACCATATAATGCCTTGTGTAATTTGTAGACCATGTCCTTTTTGCTAGGATCTACAAAACCTTCTGGTCGTTCAATGTAGACGTCCTCATCAAGAATTTCATTTAAAAATACAAATTTTACATCCATTTGATAAACTTTAAATCCTCTATGAGCTGCATATGCTAGTAAAGTTCTAACACCTTCTAATCTTACAAAAAGAGTAAATGTTTCACCATAATCAATACATTCTTGAGAATAGCCTTTACATACAAACCTTGCTTTATTTCTAGAAACTTTTCCATCTTCATTTTAGCTTATTTTTGAACACCCACTTTGTGCCAATTAATTTTTACACTACCATCATCATAGTATTCCATGTACTCAAATTTTTTTAAATCTCTAGTCATATGATGTAAGCAGCCACTATCAATAATCCAAGTATCATTTTTTCTAACATGAGAGATAAGTGCCATCTCATCTCTTTCATCATCAAATTCATCTTCACTATTATCAAAATCTTTAGCCATAAAATAAGATTTCTTACCTTGTCCTTATGGTCCTAGCTTTTGAATTCCTTCTTGCCTTTGTACTTGTTTCTTTTATTTTCATTCTTTTTTTCTCTATTTGGGTACCTAGTAGCAACGTGACCAATTTCTTCACAAGAAAAGCATATTAGAGGAATCTTACCTTTATACTTTCCTCTGCCTTTAGAGTATTTCTTTGCAAGTGGAGCTTCAACAACTTCAAGATCACTGTCATAAATTTATTTTGTTTCTTCTTCACTTCCTAATTGATTGGCCTTTGATTTATTACTCTTTTTCTTGAGTGAGAGTTTGGCTTCAAATGCATACTCAATACCTTTGGAACTAGTAACATAGTTATTATAGTTATCCAACTCAAAAGTTGTCAATCTACCAACTAGAGCATCTAAAGATATTTTCTTATCCAGATCACAACTCATTTCTTGAATAGTAGATACTCTAATTTCATAAATAGGAAGAAGGGTTCTACGTACTGTTGGGACTGAAAATTGCATGCTTCATTTTTAGTCACATTTTGAAAATTTTGAAAAATCATGTCCTAAAGTGCCTTTTATGCATGTGGTCAGTTGGTAGCTTGAGGCCTAGATGGTGTTTGTGTGGCTTAACACCTTTCATTTGACATATGCATATGATCCACAATGTTATTTTGCCATCCCGAATCATTCTGTGAAGTCCCATTTTGAGCTAGTGTCAAAATTTGCAATTCTACCAAGTGTCAAATAGCGATCAGAGGCCCAGTTTGCATCTTAATATCTTTTACCCAGGACTGTGTCATGACTAGTCACTTTGGGGATGTTTAGTGTGTATAACAAAGAACCTATGTTTCAATTTTCAAGTCTTTTTGAATCCGTTTGACTAGGTTTTGCACCCCGCAAAGTTGGTCATTTACTGTTTTGTGCATTTAACTAGTTGATCACAATTCTGGGAAGTCCTGTTCGACCAATCATATCTTTGACCCAGTTGACCCAAATGAAAAAATTCTTTTTGCATTGTGTTCTAGGGGTAAGACACTTCATATGTTCCAATTTTGAGATCATGTCGAATTTATTTAATCAGTTTGCTAACATGATCAAAAACCCAGTTTGCATTGTTTTGTTACGGCTACGGTATCTAGATTGATCCGTACCCCTGTTCGGCATGTTATAACTTTGATCATGTGATTGGTTAGCCTAAATGGATTGTACCATTGTGTTGTGTCCTAGAAATCCTTGAAGTATGCCAGTTCTTAAGTCATGATGAATCCATTTGCATACTTTCTTATATCCGTACATTTGCCAAAAATCACTTTTTGACACATTTGCCAGTTAAAATTTCCAAGTGCCTGTTTTCGGAAATTCGCCAAATGTGCCCTGTGATTCTTCATGAGCCCAAAACATGGAATTATATCCTCTTCATGGCAAAGAACTTATATCCTAGTTTTCAAAACCCCAAGTGATCAATAACCTAGTTTATAATGCCGAACCCGAGCCCAGTTTATGTTTTTGCAGAGTAATTGAAGTATGAATGTTCGGCAATTAAAATCTTTTGACTGGGAATCCATCATGGGTTGAAAATTTGCAGCGTGATAGATTATGCAGGATTGAACACTCATGCCAATTTTCATGGCCTGGTTACCTGATTGAGTTAGTTTTTACGGCCACCTAGCGGGCCTTCAGACACAAATTTCACACTAGTGCGGAAATGATTTAAAATGAAATTTTAAATTGATTGTTTTACATACAATCATTACAATGCTTCACTGTAGTCATTGTCATTATCTTAGTTCACTAAATGTACGAGATTGGACTTTTTCTCAATGATAAAAGAATCAAATAAATGTGAAGGGCTATTTGTTTTGACAATATAATGTTTTAACACAAGAAGAAAACTAAGAAAATGTGCAGATGCATTGAGCAAAATAGAGGGCTTTCATGCCATAACAGAGGCATCACCAGGAAAAGAGTCATTCATCCATAGGCAAGGAAGAAGGGAAGCACCAGCTGAGAGTCTCATGTTTTAAATAAGATAACCAGCAAGGAACTCCATGTGTTGGAGCAAATCACAGAGCAGCCCACGTTTTTGGGGCATCCATATGTTGCAGGGCATCCAAAGAGTAGAATAAAGATTACAAAGGGAAATGCCACTGTCCGAGGCAATAGGAACAACAAAAGGCTCCACATTTTGGCACAGGGACCATGAAAAATGCATCTCACACACTGAATGGAGCCCCACAATTAAAAGGCAAGTCCATGGCAGCAAATAATGCAGCAATGCACGTTTTTGAGAGGGGCCATGTGAGGATAAGTGCAGCAATTTACACAATGGGGAGGCCCATCAGAGATGGCACATGATCCATGTATGAACAAGGGAGCTATTCACTACAGCAAAAAAAAAAACATTGAAACTGTTGTATCCCATATTCATTGTGGGAAAGAAGTTTTGATTATTTAAATACAAATCTTTACCAATGCTTAGTGTCAGCAAGACAGAGGCTTTTGTAAAGCCAAAGCTAGTGCAGGTGGGTCCGTGGTTGGTTGGAGACAAGTAAAATTTTGAAGAAAAACGTGCAGACAAAAGGATGACATCAGCAAATCCGATCGAAAAAGTCAAAAATTCGGCAGGTCGCTATGTCGCTTGCCGGAAAATCTCAAAAAATCTGGCTAGCGATATAGCGAGGTTGCTGAAAAACTCAAGAATTCGGCAAGAGTCAAATCAGCGAATCAGCACGTGACACATGGCGATATGGTCAAACCAAGTTTGACCCAAGTGAAACATATGGTGGAATTTTCAAAGGTTAAAAAAAAAAAAATTTAATTTTTTTTTCTAAAAGATCACGTGGCGTAGTTTTTTAAATAAATTTTCACTTATCATATAGTTTGAAACTATATAAAAGTTAAAATTTTTGCAAAACTACATGGAAGTCATGAACAAGACTGAGATTTTCAAAAGGCAATATCTGGGGCAATTTTTAACCAAATTGGGCACTCCAATATACCATCGGAACCGGGAAGATCTGAATTTTCCGAATTTGAGGTTGGTTCTTGCACAGGTGCTCACCAGTTCGAGTTATAGGTCAATTTGTGTTTCTTGGGTCATTAGCGACAGAATGAGCAAACTTGATTCTAGAGCATCAAAATTGGTTAGAGGGCAATTTTAAAAGCTTGTCGGGATCTGAATATGGAGAAAAATCAACTCTCAGCAGTTTTCTTGCATTTTGGAGGTCACTGTGAACTGATTTTCACTTTTACATTGAGTTCTTTTTTTTCATCAAAATCAGTTACATTATTTCATCATTAGGTTGCTGAGATATTTGATGCTCTTGAAAGGTAAAATGAAAAGATTTGATTCACTAGTTGAGGGGAAAGATTAAAGAGTTGTTTTAACCTGTTAAGAAGGTTTTTCAGATAGACAAGTGTCAATTGCAAATCAAATCCGAGAATTGCCTTCTCCATACATATTCTGTCTTCTTCCCTAAAAAAAGGGTGGTGGGTTGGTTTTCTTTTTCCAGTTCTTTGAGCTTTGCTAAGGCTGTAAAAGCCACACACCCAGCATATCTCGTATGAACAGCATATGAATTTCATAGATAGTTCTGATATAGTAGTGTGATCTTGTATCTTGTTTTATGCATTCCTAATGTACTTATTTCAAGGAGATAAATACAATGTACAGAAGGTTTTGAATTTCAATATAATTATGTCTCCTTTGTTGTTGAATTTGTAATTTTATATGTTCAAGAACAAAGATCTTGAACCTATTTGCAATTGCCCAGTTGTATGTTTGAGGTTTTCTTGCCTTTGACTCAAGGAGTCATATAATTGCTTGTGGTTTCATACAGGGTTGCAGATTCATTGAGAAGGATGTGTGAAAGTATGGGGTTATATTGGATATTGTTGTCTGATTCATAAGGTGAACAGACCGAACATGAATGTTTCTACATATACCATATGTTGAGTGATGTTCAAGGATGCATAATTCTGGAGTATAGGATTGCCCTAATGGATAAGGCACTGGTCATTTGTAGGATCATCAAGTTTTTGCTGCATATTAGACATGCTGTCTTTTTTCAATATAAATCAATCATTTTCCCTTCATGTTGAAGTGGACATAAAAGTTTAAACCCTCACTCAGTTTATGAATAATATAGGTTTGCACCTAGCTATTGTAGAATCTGTGTTGTTTCATAAGCCATTAGGAGAAATAAGGGTTTCTATCTGCTTTGTATTAGATTCAGTGTATGCTTTGACAACTGGTACCATATAAGGAATCTATAGGTTCACCCACCTAGGTTTTGCAGAGCCTGAAGTGCAGAAGGAGTATAGCCTTATAGTTGGCCTGGTGTCTGAATGGATGTGTTGATAATGGGAGTTAGCTGCCCCTAGATGCATCTTGTTCTCATTAGGGTAATTGGAAATGGGTAACGTTTTCAAACTCCAACACGTACCTTGCTTACAACTAATTTGTCATAAATGTCTCCTCTAGATGCTTTGAGTGTACTTACTCTTGCTTTGATTCTTTCCACATATTTTGCAATGTTTTCATCTTCTCTCATTTTCATCTGATCACATTGACCTCTGAGACTTTTTTCTTTAGCTCTTCTTACATTAACATCTCCTCTATAAATTTATTTTTTCACACTGAATGAGCTATTTTCCAATCTTCTACTTCATCAAATTCAGTATAACTAAGAGCAGATGCTATATCAATCATCATGATGTTATGATTTTTCTTTTTAACAATGTCTTTGACTAATAATGTTCTAGTAGGAGTCTTGTATTTAGCATCAAAATACTTACAACTTGAATCACTGATAGTCACCAAATGTAATCTCATAATCCCTTACCATGCTACAAAATTGTATCTATTCAACTTGGGAATCTTTCTTCTATAAGACATCCTGATGTTTAGCTTAGGTCCTTGAAACCTTCTTAGCAAGCACCAAAAGCTCTAATACCAATTATTGGAAATATAAGAGGAGTAGCTAAGAGGGGAGGGGTGAATTAGTTATTAAAAAAATTAATTCCAAATCCCTTAGATGTTAGTTAAAAAAGTTCTATGAAAGTTTAATTCTACTGATGCTCGACAAACAAAGAAATATTGTAACTCGGTAAATACTGAAAAATGCTCAGTAAACACTTATCATGAAAATCTTAAGATGTTATCCATGATTATTTATTACTTTAACTTAGTTGTAAACACATAAAAGAAATAGCATGAACACATTTGACACCAAGATTTAATGTATAAACCTAATTTGCAAAAAATCACCAATTGCAACTAGTTATTGTTTTTCACTCTTCAAAAGTGAGCTTGTTAGGATCCAACCCTGTTAAAGGTTACAAATTACATTATTAAGTATGACCTTGTTAGAGAATTTAATCACCCTATTAGGAGTGGCCTTGTAAGAGGTCTTTAAGAAACTTCAAGTTGAAATGCCACCTTGTTAGAAGATTTACAAATAGTTGTTAAGCTAGCTTTGTTAAGAGATTTAGATCATTGCTACAATGGTTAGAGAGTAACAATGACATGATTTGATTTGGATACAACTAATTTTTTTATTATAGATCTCAATTCTAGCTTGTATACTTGATCCTTTCTACTTGAATATATCTTTTCAGCTTCACAAGGATATTTTGCTTATCCTTCTAATTCACTTCCTCTTAGCATCATGAAATCTTCAATTATCTTCCATGCACTTCTCACTTCCTAATCTGCAACTTGACCTTTTATTTATATCTTTCATATGGTCAATTCCACTCGAATAAAACTTAGAATAATTAATATTCATCTTCTCACTTGACTAGAACCAATAGATAAAACAATTGAACTTAATATGACAAAACAAGAAAATTCTTTGTTAGCCAACCCTGCTCGGTAGACACTAACTTAGAAACAATTTTCTTGTGTTAACCAAGTGAACTTAGTTAACATTGTATACATGAAAATTTCCTTTGGTAACCAAGTGAGCTTGGTTAATACTAGTTCCATCTAACATTTCTTGTATTAACTAAGTGAGCATAGTTAACACTCATCTTTCATAGACTTTTCTTTGGCACCCAAGTAAACTCAGTAGATAATACCTTTTGAACTAGGCAAACTCAAGAATGCTCGGTAGCCACAAGAAAACTATCTTCAATGCCTAAGTGAGCTTGACATGTATTAATTGGTAATGATATGACATTTTTTGTAATATCAAAGATAATACACAATTAATCAATTGTTCCTACAAATGGCCACCCACAAATTCCAAGCATAGGGGAGCCCCAAAGGGGAGGACATTGACAAATGCAATCACATGGGGTGGGAAAAGGGAAAAGTGAAATTATAAAAGGTGAAATGTGAGCCCTTTGTGAAGGATAGTAAAATTGGTCCATTTCTTCCTTTTTTTTCTCTAACATCCATCATAGTCTCTTCAAGTGTGTGCATTAAAAGGAAAGGAATGTAAACAAACTCCCTATTAAAAAAATGGTTAAGAAGTAGGAAGTGATAAAAGAATACACACCATGCCTTCCTTCTAGTGTTAGGTATTTCATAATCATTAGAAAAACATCATCCTAGGGTTTTGGCACTTTATCCTTCCTAAAACCATCGTGGTAATGATTTGGGGCCTCACTACCTCTGAAGAAACTAGTCATACTTGCCTCATCTACCACCTTCGTAACTTTCTGCCACTTCCTTCTAGTAATTTCCAGTCTTGTTGTCATGGAAATAGACTCCTCATTCACCTAAAATATAATGGCATTACTAGTCACATGCATGTCCTTCCAGATAGCAACAAATTATTGCAAATAGTTCTCATCATAGCCCACCATAGCCTACATGTAGGGTATGAACCCTCCCTCCTTTAGCAAAATCCAAGTGTCTTGTCTTTTAGAGAAGTCCTCCATTTTAGTGGGCTCCAACCAGTTAAGATCCCCACCCATGTGAAAAAATTCCTTAGTGATATCCCCTTCCTCAATCTTAGTAATTGTCATTTACACCTAGAAAATCATGAAGGTGGGGCTAGAAATGTAGTAACCAATGGTGAAAAACTATCTTTCTTATGCTTTGTTGGTCTGATTTTCACATTGCAAAAATTATGGAAAATTTTAGTGAAAAATCATTTGAGTCTTTAAATATTGCAAATTAGGGTTTTGTTCCTTGTATTTTTCAAACCCTCAGATTACCCTAGTTTTAGAAAACCCTCAAAGTATTTTCAAAAAAATGTTTTTAATGGTATATCTTTTCACCTAAGGAAGGGTGTGCACAAGCATGAATTCATTATAATTTTGTTTAAAACTTACATGGTCATGATTGGCTTGCAAATTGCTTGATCATTCTATTATGAAATACCTCTGATGACACAAAGTTTTTATAATCGTTGATCTTGTTCAGATCAATGAGTATCACATGCTCACAATTTCAAGATGCAAGGTTTTAAAATAATGTAGGCATGCGACTTGGTGACATGTAGCCCTTTCCTTTCTAAAATTCTAGTGAACCGTAAAAGGAGTCATATGTTGTCAAAAACTTTTGCAGGTTTGTCAGTACTTTTCGTGCACATTCTAGATTTCTTGTGATATCATTGGTTGAGTTACCAACAAAGATATGCTTTTATCACCAAGAAGCATCAACCATTGATTTCATTTGAATCAAGGGCTAGCACTTTTCTGCAAGAAGGAGATGCTCATCAGATAAATAATGTGGGGAAGCAAAAATTGGACAAGTGGCAAAGTTTGATAAGATGGGCCCACCATTCTCATGGATGATGTTGAGATGTCTTTCGTGGCAAGTGTTAGACAAGTTGGAATGGTTGGAGATTTTTATTCATCACTTTAGCCAATGTGGTGACAAGGATATCTAATTCTATAACTATTGATCTGTCAAGGATCAAAAGCCAGCATATGCCTGCAATTTGAATCTGCACGAGAGATAAATAATGCTGGCAAGCAATTTTTTGATGTGTGGCAAGGTGGAGTCAAGTAATTTTAATTGTATGTTGTAGTGTGCCACACTATAAAATGATTGCTAATATGTATTGCCAGATGTGCCATTAAAGAAGTTTGACTGCCAAATGGAACTAAAGTCTTATCAGCCATAGATCTTTCAAAGATCTACGGTTAGTGCAATCCCGCATTATGAAGCTACAAGTCAGATAAGAAAAGTGGGTATGCTCCTTTGTGACATGTGTCATAGTGGGGCCAAATTATGGAAGAATTTTGAGTCACGCCATGTGGTCTGTCACTTGTGCTTAGCTAGAAATACTTATGATGTGGGCATAGAAAGTGTTAGAAATTAGTGCAATAGTCAAATGAGTTAAAACACACGGATTGAAAGTAGTCATTTCATTGGCCCAAGTTGATGATGCGAGCATAGAATGCAAAGTTGTTTTTGATTGTTGATCTTGTCCTGATCAACGAAGGGTGCTTGCCCATAATTTGAACTTGAATGAAGTTTAAACAAAGCAGGAATGTGCCATGCAGACAAGTGTCCATGGTGACGTCTAAATTTTTAACTTAGAAGCTCTGTAGGATATAATCAGTGTCACCATTGGTTAGAGTAAATAATTAATATTTAATTATTTATTCTATTTCTTAAGCTTACTTAGGTCATGCATTTATTTAATATTTTATATTTAATGCATGTAGTGGTTAGTTGTTGACAACACGGGAGTTTGTTCCCTTCTTGTTGTCATCCTTATCTTCTACCTCCTTCCAGCTTGTTCTACAAGCTTCCTGGAGCTCTTTATATTCGGGCTCTCTCTCATTGGAGTTGAGGAAAGCCAACTCTGAAGACGCCAAGATCACCTGCATGCGAAACTTGTCAAAGAGAAGCCATAGAAGGGAAGAGCATGGAGCAAGGGAAAAAAATCCTAAACGGACATGAGAGACATCATAAATGCAAACACAATGAGAAATGTATTTACAATATGAAATGATGTTGTTGTTATTATACAATGAGAGAGAGCCCGAATATAAAGAGCTCTAGGAAGCTTGTAGAACAAGCTAGAAGGAGGTAGAAGATAAGGATGACAACAAGAAGGGAACAAACTCCCGTGTTGTCAACAACTAACCACTACATGCATTAAATATAAAATATTAAATAAATGCATGACCTAAGTAAGCTTAAGAAATAGAATAAATAATTAAATATTAATTATTTACTCTAACACCCCCCTTAAGTGCAACTTAGGGAAATGCCTTAAGCTCACAAAACAAAGATGAAATGCATAATGGGTCCCGGCAACGAGGCCATTTTAGGTACCCAAGTACAATGCAAGAAGATGAAACCTCTGTAAACGAGGAAAGAGAGAAAACCACATGGGAAAAACCCTCCCCCAAAAAGAGGTAAGAACCCAGTGAAGAACTAAAGAAGTCTCCAACTAGGGAAATTGTCCCCTAAAACAGGAACAAAGAGTGATCATGAAGAAGCAGCATCACTGAAGCATGAAGAAGCCACAAATCTGCCAAACTACTGATCTGAAGAAACCTCCATGGAAGAAGAAGGCACGAACTGAGCATGTCTATATGGTAGATGATCCATCTCACCGAAATGCATAGGTAGCCAGCCACTGCAATCGCCTTGTACATAGGATCAACCACTGAATACGTAGTTCACACTATCGAACCACCGAACCATGGATGCATTAGAACATAGCATAAACCCCCTTAATGCAGACGGGGTGTGATGATAGGCAACTAAGAAGGTGAGCCAAATCTCCTGCAAACGAACCAAGAACGAGGAGAGAGGAAAAGAGGTATAGACACCAATAAAGACACAGTCTAACTGACTCTGCATGGGCTAATGTCATAGAAGGGACACTCACTTGACAAAGAGAGAATGCCTAAAATAGCAAACAAATAATCCCCCCCATGGTGCTTTATGAAAATAGTGCAAGTACACCTAACTCAAAACAACGTTCATGACTCCCAGAATGCAAAAGTGACACTTTATCTTAGTGCGATACAAAGAAGTGCTTCAAAATGATAGCTACAATGATCAAAAAGGAAAAAGAGCTGTGATAAAAGAAAGTACAGCAAAAAATAAAGCAAACCATGCCAGGAAAATGATCCTCGGGCCTAAAACACTCAAAATATCCACCATAGAGAAAAAATACCAAAACTATGATAAAAAGAGCAGAGGCCAAAAATAAAGAAAAAGGACTACTTTTCTGAAAATTACACAGAACTAGCTTTTCAGAAATATAAAGTTTTCAAAAAACAGACATGGGACGCAAAAGATATGCATGTCAGAGTCAAAAATAAGACTTCAGACTTCAATAGAAAAAATGAGGAATAAAAAAGCATCAAAACCAAAAAATACCTGCATCAAAGTCTCCGTCTTGGAGCCAGCTTTTCGGTGCTTTTTTCGGATCGGAAAAATACCTCCGTATGCAAAAGTTATGGCCAAAAAACCAAAGGTAGGTCCAAAAGCAAATCAAGAGAGGTGCATGCAAGGGCTGATGCAGCGCTGACCTCATGGTGACATCAGCAATTTAGGGCATTAAATTTGACGGCCCGTCAGCGGTCGCCGCAAAAAAGGGTGCCATGTGGCACGCCACATGGCAGGTCCACGTGGCAAAATCGTCCTGGCAGGGGTGACATGGCGGGTCCACGTGGCGCCCAGGCCACGTGTCACCCCCGCAGTGGCTGCAGATGCTGACACAGCGTGCACAACTGTCGGGTGGAGGCGGCCGAGTGGAGGTGGCCGCAGGGCGGCAGAGTCAGGTTGCGCCGCTGGTGGAGGTGGTCGCAGAGCGACGCCAGAGGATGAGCCGCCGGCGAACGAGAGGCGGCCGGGCCGCGGTGCAGCCTGGGCGGTGCTGCCTGCTGTGGCCGCTACGGACTGCGCACAGGTGGCGCGGCGGCGGCGGCAGCGCTGCAATTTGTAAAATTAAAATGCAATAAATGCCCTATTTTCGTCCGTACGACCCTAAAATGGAAATTTTTTTGCCTCCCAGAGCTCTGTCTCCAAATTCGACAAGTTTTATATGAATCCTGACTGCAAACGGCCTTCCGGATCCAATGGTGATGTCCGTTTGGGCTAAAAGTGCTCCGAAAATTTGTTGATCCTCTGATTTAAAGAAAAATTGCACAAACAAACTAGGGTTTATGACTTCAAATCACGGCTTCAAAATTTTTTCGACGAAGCTGCAACAGGAAGGCTCTGATACCATGTTGGAGTTGAGGAAAGCCAACTCTGAAGACGCCAAGATCACCTGCATGTGAAACCTATCAAAGAGAAACCATAGAAGGGAAGAGCATGGAGCAAGGGCAAAAAACCCTAAACGGACATGAGAGACATCATAAATGCAAACACAATGAGAAATGTATTTACAATATGAAATGATGTTGTTGTTATTATACAATGAGAGAGAGCCCGAATATAAAGAGCTCCAGGAAGCTTGTAGAACAAGCTAGAAGGAGGTAGAAGATAAGGATGACAACAAGAAGGGAACAAACTCCCGTGTTGTCAATAACTAACCACTACATGCATTAAATATAAAATATTAAATAAATGCATGACCTAAGTAAGCTTAAGAAATAGAATAAATAATTAAATATTAATTATTTACTCTAACAAATATGAAATGATGTTATTATTAATGTCTTTGAAGAAATTTTGAAGCCATGATTTGGAGTCACAAACCCTAGTTTGTTTGTGCAATTTTTTTTCAAATCAGGGGATCAGCAATTTTTTGGAGCACTTTGGGACCAAACGGACATCACCATTGGATTCGGAAGGCCATTTCCAGTTAGGATTCATATAAAGCTTTTCATTTTTGGAGACAGGGCATTTTTGGCGATTTTTTTAGGCCTCTAGGGTCGCTGCCGTACGGATCGTACGGACGCAGAGCGTAAAAAAATTTAAAAAAAAAAGGTTTTCGAGCACACCGCCGCCACGCCACCGCGGGGCCGCCACCTGTGCACCGCCCGCAGCGGCCGCAGCCGGCAGCACCGCCGGGCTCCACCGCGGCCCGCCCGCCACCGTCCGCCGGCGGCTCATCCTCTGGCGGCCACCTCCACCTGCGGCGCAACCTGAATCCGCCGCCCTGCGGCCACCTCTGCTCGACCGCCTCCGCCCGACACCTCTGTTACCAGCCCAGTCAGCGGGTACGTCAGCAGCCCACTCATCCTTTTTGCTGATTCAGCGCCAGCAGGTGTGACACGTGGCATGGGCGCCACGTGGCACCTTGCCATGTGGACCCGCCACATCACCCCTGCCACGTTAGTACTACCACGTGGCAATGCCACGTGGCACTCTTTTTTGTTGCGACGGCCACCAAACCGTCAAATTTAATCGTCTACTTGCTGACATCAGCGCTGCATCAGCCCTTGCATGCACCTCTCCCGATTGCTTTTGGACTTACCTTTGGTTTTTTGACCATAACTCTTGCATACGGAGGTATTTTTCCAATCCGAAAGAAGCGCCGGAAAGCTGGTTCCGAGACGAAAATTTTGGTGCAGGTATTTTTTGGTTTTGATGCTTTTTTATTTTTTATTTTTTTAGTTAAAGTCCAAAGTTCTATTTTTGACTCCAGCATGCATATCTTTTGCGTCCCATGTCAGTTTTTGAAAAACTTTATATTTCTGGAAAGCTGGTTCTGTATACTTTTCAGAAAAGTAGTCATTTTTCTTCGTTTTTGGCCTCTTCTCTTTCTATCATAGTTTTGGTGTTTTTGCTCTATGGTAGATATTTTGAGTATTTTAGGCCCGAAGATCATTTTTCTGGCATGGTTTGCTTTCTTTTCGGTTGTACTTTCTTTTGGTTCAGCTCTTTTTCAATTTTGATCATTGTAGCTATCATTTTGAAGCACTTTTTATTCTCGCACTGAGATAAATTGTCACTTTTGTATTTCGGGAGTCATGAACGTTGTTTTGAGTCAGTTGTGCATGCACTATTTCATAAAGCACCATGGGGGGGATTATTTGTTTGCTGTTTTAGGCATTCTCCCTTTGTCAAGTGAGTGTCCCTTCCACGACATTAGCCCCATGCAGAGTCAGTTAGACCGTGTCTTTATCAGTGTCTGTACCTTTTTTCCTCTCTCCTCGTTCTTGGTTCGTTTGCAGAAGATTTGGCTCACCTTCTCAGTTGCCTATCATCACACCCCATCTACATTAAGAGGGGGTTATGTTGTTGTTCTAATGCATCCGTGGTTCGATGGTTCGATAGTGTGAACTATGTATTCAGTGGTTGATCCTACATACAAGGCGATTGCAGTGGCTAGCTACCTATGCATTTCGGTGAGATGGATCATCTACCATATAGACATGCTCGGCTCGTGCCTTCTTCTTCCATGAAGGTTCTTCAGATCAGTAGTTTGACAGATTTGCGACTTCTTCATGCTTTAGTGATGCTGCTTCTTCATGATCATTCCTTGTTCCTATTTTAGGGGACATTTTTCCTAGTTGGAGACTTCTTCAGTTCTTCACTAGGTTCTTACCTCTTTTTGGGGGAGGGTTTTTCCCATGTGGTTTTCTCTCTTTCCCCGTTTACAGAGGTTTCATCTTCTTGCATTGTACTTGGGTACCTAAAATGGCCTCGTTGCCGGGACCCATTATGCATTTCATCTTTGTTTTGTGAGCTTAAGGCATTTCCCTAAGTTGCACTTAAGGGGGGGTGTTAGAGTAAATAATTAATATTTAATTATTTATTCTATTTCTTAAGCTTACTTAGGTCATGCATTTATTTAATATTTTATATTTAATGCATGTAGTAGTTAGTTGTTGACAACACGGGAGTTTGTTCCCTTCTTGTTGTCATCCTTATCTTCTACCTCCTTCCAGCTTGTTCTACAAGCTTCCTAGAGCTCTTTATATTCGGGCTCTCTCTCATTGTATAATAACAACAACATCATTTCATATTGTAAATACATTTCTCATTGTGTTTGCATTTATGATGTCTCTCATGTTCGTTTAGGGTTTTTTGCCCTTGCTCCATGCTCTTCCCTTCTATGGCTTCTTTTTGACAGGTTTCGCATGCAGGTGATCTTGGCGTCTTCAGAGTTGGCTTTCCTCAACTCCAACATTGTTAGAGTAAATAATTAATATTTAATTATTTATTCTATTGCTTAAGCTTACTTAGGTCATGCATTTATTTAATATTTCATATTTAATGCATGTAGTGGTTAGTTGTTGACAACTTGGGAGTTTGCTCTTTTTTTAGCATATTCCACTTTTTTGTGGATATGTGCTGAGTTGTCATTCTTATCTTCTACAACCTTCCAGTGTGTTTTAGAAGATTCCTGGAGCTCTTTATATTCGGGCTCCCTCTTTGTATTTTTTATAAAAACACAACATCAAATCATAACATCATTTCTTATTGTAAATACATTTCTTCTTGTGTTTGCATTATGATGGCTCTCATGTCCATTTAGGATTTTTTTCCCATGCTCCATGCTCTTCCCTTCTATGACTTCCCTTTGACAGGTTTCACATGCAAGTGATCTTGACGTCTTTGGAGTTAGCTTTCTTCAACTCCAACATGGTATCAGAGCCTTCCTGCTGCAGCTTCGTCGAAAAAATTTTGAAGCCGTGATTTGAAGTCACAAACCCTAGTTTATTTTTGCAATTTTTTTTCAAATTAGGGGATCAACAAATTTTCGAAGCACTTTCAGCCCAAACGGACATCACCATTGGATCCGGAAGGTCGTTTGCAGTCAGGATTCATATAAAACTTGTCGAATTTGGAGACAGAGCTCCGGGAGGCAAAAAAAATTTCATTTTAGGGTCGTACGGACAAAAAATAGGGTATTTATTGCGTTTTAATTTTACAAATCATAGCGCCGCCGCGGGGCCGCCGCCGCGTCACCTGCGCGCAGCCCGTAGCGGCCGCAGCAGGCAGCGCCGCCCGGGCTCCACCGCGGCCCAACCACCTCCCGTCCACCGGCGGCTCATCCTCTGGTGCCGCTCTGCGGCCACCTCCACTAGTGGCGCAACCTAACTCCACCGCCCTGCGGCCACCTCCACTCAGCCGCCTCCACCCGACAGCTATGCACGCTGCGTCAGCATCTGCAGCCATTGCGGGGGTGACACGTGGCCTAGGCGCCACGTGGACCCGCCATGTCACCCCTGCGAAGATGATTTTGCCACGTGGACCTGCCATGTGGCGTGCCACGTGGCACCCTTTTTTGTGACGACGGTTGACAGGCCGTCAAATTTAATGCCCTAAATTGCTGACATCACCATGAGGCCAGCGCTTGCATGCACCTCTCCCAATTTTCTTTTGGACCTACCTTTGGTTTTTTGGCCATAACTTTTGCATACGGAGGTATTTTTTTGATCTGAAAGAAGCACCGGAAAGCTGGTTCCAAGACGGAGATTTTGGTCAGGTATTTTTTGGTTTTGATGCTTTTTTATTCCTCAGTTTTTCTATTGAAGTCTGAAGTCTTATTTTTGACTCCGGCATGCATATCTTTTGCGTCCCATGTCTGTTTTTTGAAAACTTTATATTTTTGGAAAGCTGGTTCTGTGTACTTTTCAGAAAAGTAGTCATTTTTCTTTTTTTTGGCCTCTGCTTTTTCTATCATAGTTTTGGCATTTTTGCTCTATGGTGGATATTTTGAGTGTTTTAGGCCCGAGGATCATTTTCCTGGCATGGTTTGCTTTATTTTTTACTGTACTTTCTTTTGTCACAGCTCTTTTTCCTTTTTGATCATTGTAGCTATCATTTTGAAGCACTTCTTTGTATCGCACTGAGATAAAGTGTCACTTTTGCATTCTGGGAGTCATGAACGTTGTTTTGAGTCAGGTGTACTTGTACTATTTTCATAAAGCACCATGGGGGGGATTATTTGTTTGCTGTTTTAAGCATTCTCCCTTTGTCAAGTGAGTTTCCCTTCCATGACATTAGCCCATGTAGAGTCAGTTAGACCGTGTCTTTATCGGTGTCTGTACCTCTTTTCCTCTCTCCTCGTTCTTGGTTCATTTGCAGGAGATTTGGCTCACCTTCTTAGTTGCCTGTCATCACACCCTGTCTGCATTAAGGGGGTTTATGCTGTGTTCTAATGCATCCATGGTTCGGTGGTTCGATAGTGTGAACTATGTATTCAGTGGTTGATCCTATGTACAAGGCGATTGCAGTGGCTGGCTATCTATGCATTTCGGTGAGATGGATCATCTACCATATAGACATGCTTAGTTCGTGCCTTCTTCTTCCATGGAGGTTTCTTCAGATCAGTAGTTTGGCAGATTTGTGGCTTCTTCATGCTTCAGTGATGCTGCTTCTTCATGATCACTCTTTGTTCCTGTTTTAGGGGACGATTTCCCTAGTTGGAGACTTCTTTAGTTCTTCACTGGGTTCTTACCTCTTTTTGGGGGAGGGTTTTTCCCATGTGGTTTTCTCTCTTTCCCTTCTTACAGAGGTTGCATTTTCTTGCATTGTACTTGGGTACCTAAAATGGCCTCGTTGCCAGGACCCATTATGCATTTCATCTTTGTTTTGTGAGCTTAAGGCATTTACCTAAGTTGCACTTAAGGGGGGGTGTTAGAGTAAATAATTAATATTTAATTATTTATTCTATTGCTTAAGCTTACTTAGGTCATGCATTTATTTAATATTTCATATTTAATGCATGTAGTGGTTAGTTGTTGACAACTTGGGAG
Organism: Cupressus sempervirens; assembly: GCA_028749045.1. NCBI lineage: Eukaryota > Viridiplantae > Streptophyta > Pinopsida > Cupressales > Cupressaceae > Cupressus > Cupressus sempervirens. Next base: position 35,762,848 of record CM053786.1, on the reverse strand, counting down.
TTTGCTCCTTTTTTAGCATATTCCACTTTTTTGTGGATATGTGTTGAGTTGTCATTCTTATCTTCTACAACCTTCCAGTGTGTTCTAGAAGATTCCTGGAGCTCTTTATATTCGGGCTCCCTCTTTGTATTTTTTATAAAAACACAACATCAAATCATAACATCATTTCTTATTGTAAATGCATTTCTTCTTGTGTTTGCATTATGATGGCTCTCATGTCCGTTTAGGGTTTTTTGCCCGTGCTCCATGCTCTTCCCTTCTATGGCTTCTCTTTGATAGGTTTCGCATGCAAGTGATCTTGGCGTCTTCGGAGTTGGCTTTCTTCAACTCCAACAATTTTCAACCTCAATCCTAACCATGCCATACATGAAACTATTGGCATAGATGACCTTCAAGCAAGGTATGATGCACAAAGAATTTACCTGAGAATAGGGCCACTGTAAGAGCATGCTGCTAAAATTGGCACTTTACCTGTAATTATAGCTAGTACCCTAGAGCCATTGTTGAGAAGACATTTCAACCTAAGAGCTCAAGCACTATATTTTTCTCTTTGCAAGATTTTTGGGATAGATGAAGTTGATCAAATTCAAGGCTCTATTGTCCTTATCATGGCTCAAACTCTTCAATTTTGGATGAGCATTATTCTGGATTTTGCTACTTTTATTGCAAAAGAAATTCACAATGGTCTAGTGGGAATAGCATGGGGAAAGGTGGACAAACCATTCTATTGGTATTCATTTCTTATGCATGTATGCTTGTACAAGGGATTTACCTTCTTTTGCAAGGGTCTGGAGCTAGAAACAACCAAGGATGGAGAGAGGAATCCAGTGCAGCTGTGGAGTGTAGATATGACTTCAAAAGCTACAGATGCTAGCTATGTGAGATTTGATAGATACTTTTCTTCAAAGCTTAGGTTTCTCTTGAAGGTGACAACCCTAGAATTCCACAAGCATTGTTGGAATTAGTTAGACCTAAGGACCATGCACAAGGACTATTGGTTAGTCATAATTGGGGGGATATAATCCCTTATAGTGTTTCAACTGTAATAAGAGTATATGGTTTTGTGGGAAAGCCTCATGTTCTACCTTTCCATGTGCCCTTGAAGATAGGGATAGCTAAGCTCTTATGGCAGATAGGAACTATAGATGAGAGGGAATTGTCTAAGAAGGGTACCTTCTTTCCAATTGTTACTATAGTGCATGATTTTGTCTTTTTCAAGAAAGGGTGGAAGCAACTTAATTTGTTTCTAGATAAATATAATATGGCAGAATATCATGCCAGATTTATTGATCTTGAGGGATTCTATGACCTCTTAAGAGAGAGGGTGAAAGCTTCTAGCATGGTACAACAAGTTTACTATCCAAAGGATATAATCAAAAATATTTTCACTTTACAAGAACAAGAATTGAGGAAAGAAAAATAGATATTATTCAATAAGACCTTAGAATTCATTAATGCTTTTGACCCCCAGTATGACCCATTGAAAGATAAGAAATACTGGGGAGCTAAAATGCAAGCATTAATAAATAATTTTGCTATAATAATCCAAACCATGAATGAGAAGAAAGCCATATATGTTTAGACACATCCAGACAAAGCTGCAGAGGTACAAAGAAGGATAAGTAGCAAAAATGTGGTGGCTCCTAGCTAGTATACCTTGCTAAGAAGGGCAGGTTATGTAATGGTTCAAAGTGTACAACAGGCACCCCTCCATCAGAGGTCGAGACCAGGAAGTCCTTCTATAGTTAGCTCTCCAAAAAGGTAGAAATTAGAACATGGATCTTCTTCTTATCAAGTAGAACAATACTCCCCAAGCCAGTCCCCAATCTGGATCAATGATGAAGCATCTTTAAGGGAGCAACTTAGACAAATGGGTGGAGAAGGGGATGTGGTTGTTACTTCTATAGATTTGGATGTTGGAGAGCCACAAGAGCCTCCCACACCTTCCTTGGACCTAACCATTGCTGATTACCAAGGTAAGGAAATTGATCTGATAGTTGCCCAAGCTTCTAAAAGGTTTATTAATGATGAGAATTTTCTAAAGTCTAGGGCTTTTGCTCAGTTTTTGTGGAGATTAAACATGAGCAATTTTGAGAAAACATGTGAGAAGATAAAAGTAGAACAACCAGACAAACCTGATTTAGATATTAAGGAAGAGGTAAAATTTAAATTTTTGAATGATTTTTCCTAGTTTACTCTTGATGCTAGGAGGCAAATATTTAGATAGTTAGGAATCCTCCTTCTGCCGAAATGGGATATAGAAAATGCCATTGTTTTTTATTTAGTGAGAAAATAGAAGGATGTTCAACTGAGGACTGCTAAAGAAATACTAGAGGCTCATAGAGGAGTCAAATTTAGTGATGACCACCAAGCCCTTATTATATGGTCCATGGAAAAAAAGGGAAAATACTAGAATGCATGAGATTCCCACTGCAGAGCATACTAGTGCATTGACAGTGTTCAAGGCTGGTGAGGTAGGTAGTAAACAAATAATTGGAATGGCATCAGAGATGCTAAAATTTGGTAGCATAGTGTTTGGCCAAGAGGAAGATAAATTTTCCCAACTCAATGCTAGGTTTGGAGAATTTTTGAAAGCATATGAGGAAAGGGGTATGCAGATACAGTCACTGGAAAAAAAAGTATCTCAAATGGAGAAGGTCCTTAGGAAAAGAAAAGTAGGAGAATCTAGCAGACCCAGGATTGTATACCCTCCTAGGCCACCTATTGAACCTTTCAAGTCCACTCCAATTATTGAGATACCTGATACTCTAGAAATGCCTCAGTTCTATACTGCAAAGGATTTTGAAGAGGAGAAGAATAAGTTGTATGCAATGCATGTAGAGCTTAACAATCAACATGAAGAAAAATTGAGGTAGGGTATCATGTATTTAATAGATAGGATAGAATGGCCCACATTTTTTGATCAATTATCAAGGATTTCAGCAATCAAGGATGAATTGAAGCAAAATGAAGCTATATTTAGAACCATTATATAGAAGTGGACAGAGAGAAGTTCAGATATCACTGCTATGTGTATATCTATTATTCATCTAACATATCATCAGATAGAAGGAATTTTTTATTTACTAAATAAGTTGCAAGGTTTTGATGATAAGAAAGATTCTTTCTATAGAAGATTAACTAATTGTTTTTCCAAGTATTTTGTGGAAAAAATTGATTTATTCCCTTGTGCTCTAAAGTCAATTGATAAAATAAAGGAAAATGCAGAATGGAAGAGGGAGCTAGATGAAGCCTTCTATGAGAGAATAAATAAGGTTATAAATGAAACGGGCCATTTGTTGTGGGCACTGACAAATGAGGAGTTGGTAAAAGTACAGTTATTCTATAATATCATTAGAAAAGATTTTGTGATTTAGAGGCTGTTAGTGTAGTTTTTTATTTTTCCTATTTTGCTAGTTTTTCCTACACTTTTAATAATCTCGCTTAGGTTAATAAAGCATGTCTTATTAGGTGAATGGTTGTGAGGTGTCACCTTCCTACATGTGAGCATCAATTAGCTATCTTGAGAAGATACTTTGCTATCTTTAGTCCGATAGATGGTTGCTCCTTATTGGTTGGTGTTGCCACCTCCTCCCTCTTCCTAGACTATATAAGCATGCTACCTGGCTTGTATTTGTATCTCTTGTTTTTGCATCCTCTTAATGTTATTTTGCTTCCAGCATTTGCATTACTCTCTTGGAGACTAACTCTATGATGTTATTTTGATTTTGTATCATTTGCATTCATAGTTTAGATATTTACTCTTTGCAGTAGTTTTCTGGGTTATTAATCTTTTCAGATTCTAACATGGTATTAGAGCTTTTCTATGTGCAAGAGTAGATTTTAGTTTCCTTATTTGAGAGATTCGGGGGGGGGGGGGGGGGAAATAAACTTTATTGTAGTTTTTTGAAAAATGAAGTATGCTCTTCTTTTGCATCTTTGGATGATCCTGAGAATCAGAAAAGTTTTGACAAAAACAGTTTTTCTCTGGGGTTTCAATCTCAAATCTGATAACCAACTTGCATATTTGGAGTTTTCAATCAGTTTTGCAGATTCCAGCATGCCATTGATGGACTTAAGAAGCTGATCCAGCATTTTCATGTCATATTTTGGTTGTTGGGGTCATTTTTTGATTTTTGGAGCCGTTTTTTACTGTTAAAGGCGTCTGATTTACACTACAGCAACATCTTTTGTACATTAGCATGAAAAACTCTTTCTGGGTTTTGTTCGTAGCCCCGAAAAACCATCTGGGTATCTTTTAGATTTTGCATGCAAGTTGTATATTTTTCAGAATCGAGCATGCAAAGCTACAGCCATACCCCTCTCCATTGGCAGTCACAGATTTGAATGCAGTTTTCAAATGTCTCGTTCTTGCTCATACGGACTCCGATTTTGATGATTCTTGTTATGAACTTGGCTATTTTTTTGTGCTCTATCCACTAGTGGAGTTGTTTTTTTATTTTCATGCATGAATTCTTCAAAAATTGCAGATTCTCAGCCGTGACTGTGCACAGTTCTCATTTTGGAAACTTCGAAGGATCATAACTTTCTCATACGACCTCGTATCAAGGCGGTTCTTGTTTTGAAAGTGCATGATTTTTCGAGTAGATTGCAGTGGTGTTATTTGTTTCTTTGATTATTGTGCCCAAGTTTCACTTTGAGCATATGCTCTTCATGAGGGTTTGTAATGCATTGAAATCAAGACCACTAAGTAATTCTTTCTAGTGTTAGTTGTAAACGCACTAAAATAAAGTGCCAAATCATATTTCTTTGAGGGGGGGTTCTTTGATTGAGTAAAGAGGGGGGGGGGGGGGGGCATTGTCATGGCTAGGTTCTCTTCTTTCTAGCATTTCTTCTCTACATTTCTTCATCATGGATCAAAGAAATATGCCCATCCTAACTCCATACAATTACTTTGAGTGGAAATCACGCATGGCAATTCACTTAAGGAAAGATGGATTAAATAGGATAACTATGGGACTTGAAACTGAACCTGCTAAAGATGAAGATAAGCCTAAGTGGTTTAACAAATGTGATGAGGCATTTGGAACATTGTGTTTTTCTATTTCTCCTGACTTTCTATTTCACATTGAGTCTTTGGATACACCAAATGAAGTATGGACAAAGATAGAAACACTATTTGGCACACAAGATTCAATGAGGGGTCATATGTTGGAAAATGAATTAATTAGTTTGAGTCTAGACAATTTTAACACAATCCAAGATTTCTTCACAAAATTGAAATCACTAAGGTTGTAGTTAAAACAATGTGGAATTGAAAAGAAAGATGAACACCTGATTCTTAGTATTCTCTCTAAGCTAACAGAATATTCTGTGTTTGTCTCTACCTTCTATGCTACTAAGGGTGCACTTGGTACTCAATTCACCATGCCATCTTTAGATGATTTTGCTGTCAATCTCACTCGAGAATAGGACAAGCTAATCTAGATGGGCATTCTTAAGTCCTCTAAGTCACATGCCTTGGCTGCCAACCAAGGCACAAAAGATCAACAAGGACAAAGCATTAACAACAATAGTAAGGACAAGAAACAAAAGAATAGCGAGGAGAAGAAGGATCAGATGCCATTTTGTTCAAAAGCAACTATTGATACACCATCTTCCAAGGGTGATAAGCCTAAGAAAGAAAAGGTCAAATGTGCTTATTGTAAAAGACCTGGTCATGATGAACATAAATGTTTGCAGAAACAACTTGATCACTTGACATACATTCTTGAGAAGAATAATATCAATGTTCCTAAGTCTATCAAACAAAGTTCTAATGAAGAGTCTAACAAGGAAAAAGAAAACAGCAAGGGGAAAGGAAAGGGCAAGGCCCTTTTTGTAGTTGCTTCCTCACCATCCACTTGGGTTCTTGATTCGGGTGCTTCACACCAAATGGCTTCATCTAAGGAAGAACTTGCATCCTTGGAGCCGTGTACTATGCCTTCTATTTTGATGGGTGATAACACTCTTATTGAGGTGTGTGGGAGAGGGTCTGTTGATGTGGGGGATGGTACATTCCATGATGTTCCTTATGTACCCTCATTGTCAACTAATCTCCAATTGGTACACCAGATAACTCACACAGGTTTAGGCAAGTGGGTTGAGTTCACTCCTAGTTCAGTGGAGATATGTGAGTTGTACAATGATTCTACAGTTGCAGTTGGGAGAGCAGATCATCAATCACAACTCTATATGTTTTCTCACTTTGTTCCTGATCCTCCTTTGACTATTTCACTCACTCACTTTAATGATGTGAGCAGATTATGGCATGAGCAGTTTGGCCATCTTAACTTCCACTACTTGCATCAGCTTAACCAACAGAGCATGGTCACAGGGTTGCCTTCTACTTTGACATTGGAGTCACTTGAAATACATGATAGATCTTCTGATGGGTCAAATTCACTTGAGCAGTCTTCTACCTCCACTTTTGATGCAGAGAGTGATTCAGAGGACTCACCTCCTTCCTCTCCTAGTCATCATTTATAGTTTGATGATTCTCCTCTAGATTCTCCATCTTCTGGTCCACTTTGGGCTAGATAGACCTTGCAGTTTGCAGGTGATTGGGTTGGGGATCCATCAGACACCAAGCAGACTCGTTCACAATTCAAGGATGCTCTACATATCTTCATTGCTACTGCCTCAAATCCACAATCCTTTCATGAGGCTTCTGGTATTTCTAAGTGGGATATAGCTATGGAAGAAGAGTATAGTTCCTTGATGAGGAACCACACTTGGGATGTTGTCCATTTTCCTAAGGGAAGAAAACTTGTTCGATGTAAGAGGATCTACCAGACAAAATTTGCAAGCTTTGCTGGGGGTGTGGGATGCTTCATCTTTTGGGGGGGGGGGCTCTTCCTCTCACTTGGAGTCCTAATTTTCTTTGGGGAGTCTCTTTTCTCTCTCTTTTGGGGGAATTTTATATACATGGGTACCTCATCAGGCTTGACTTGCCGGGACCCATTTCTACATCCACCTAAGCTTTGCTTATGGGGGGGTGTTAGTGTAGTTTTTTATTTTTCCTATTTTGCTAGGTTTTTCCTACACTTTTAATAATCTCGCTTAGGTTAATAAAGCATGTCTTATTAGGTGAATGGTTGTGATGTGTCACCTTCCTACATGTGAGCATCAATTAGCTATCTTGGGAAGATACTTTGCTATTTTTAGTCCAATAGATCATTGCTCCTTATTGGTTGGTGTTGCCACCTCCTCCCTCTTCCTAGCCTATATAAGCATGCTACCTAGCTTGTATTTATATCTCTTGTTTTTGCATCCTCTTAATGCTATTTTGCTTCCAGCATTTGCATTACTCTCTTGGAGACTAACTCTATGATGCTATTTTGATTTTGTATCATTTGCATTCATAGTTTAGATATTTACTCTTTGCACTAGTTTTCTGGGTTATTAATCTTTTTAGATTCTAACAGAGGCAAATGTAAATTCTTTAGTAACTGTACAAAGAGAAATTCTAAATTTTAATTAGCCGGAGGACACTATTTACAATAAATGGAAGGAAGAATTTATGTCTACAAAATAGATAGAAGGAGATGATGAGCTGGAAGATGATGACAAAGAAGAGGATACAAAAGTAGAAGCCACCTCTGTTACTGATGATAAAGACAAAGAGGACCCTCAGGTAGCGGGAGGTGACTCATCACTGTCACATTTGATGGCCACCTATCCCAAGGAACCAGAATACTAAAGGAATCTAATCAAAGTATTCTTGCCTTTCCAAAGGAAATAATAGAAGCGGACCCACAACGGAAAGTTCAATGTATCAATTTTTCTATTATTCACAGTTTTTTCCTTTGCTTATTGCAACTCGTTCCTATATAAATGAGTTTTCAAGGCAATGTGAGGGTCCAAATTTTGTACAATTTTAAGTCTTTGAGAGAATACAGTCAGTCCAATAGTGTGTAGTTGTTCTGAGTTTATTTTCTAGTTGTACTTTCTGAAGATATATTGAAATGACAGAACCAGCAAGTTGTTCTGGGTTGTCCTTTGAATTCTATTGGTCATTGTATTAGTCATCTAAAAGGATAATACAAAGGGGTATTTGTATTATATTTGTGTCATCAATTTATGTCTCCTTTTTTATGAGTTTTTCTACTTTGAAGTCATTTTAAATAAGGTTTAACTTGGTTGAATGCAATCTGGATGGGTTGTATGCTAATATCACTACTGCTTTTAATTCAAAGAATTATAGAAATGCTTCAATGAATTAGTAGGGTTTATGAGTTTATAGAAAGGATACTTCATAAGAATGGAAATGGGTGATTACAATTGATTAATTCATCTACAAGTTAATTGAATTAGATCTCCCACCAACAATCAACTTTTGTCCCAATGGATAAGGCACTAGTCATATAAGTCAAAAGTGAAAAAGGATAAATTTTGTTGCTGCATATCAAAAAAATTTTAAAATCAAAATCATTTTTCATTCAATTTTGTTCAAAGTTATGAATGCTGGTCAATACTCGTTTATGTCTATTCTCTGAGTCTTAGGTACCTACTATTATTAGGAATATTTGTAAATTCAAGGAGAATGACGACCAGATCTGCTGATAAGAGATGCATACAAGTTTGAGAACATTAAAGGAAGTGAAGCAAATTGCTCATATGTTAGTGGGTAATAAATGAGAATCAGAATGAAACTAAAAGAATCTCTACACAACAGTTTGCATTAAAATCATCTCTAGGTATACCCGCCTTGGTTTAGCAAAGCCAAAAGAGTAGGAAACCATCCTTTGGTTTTGTTGAAGTTGGGTCCAAATGGTTTACTTATGTAATTGATAATAAGAATGGGCTGATCCTTAGGTTATATGAGTGTTATCATTCTAGTTTTGAACATTTTGTTGTTCAGTAGTTTCAAACACCAACATGCTTCACAACGCTATTAATTCTAGAGTGTACTAACCAGTTTAAAGTATCATTATAGGGATTGTAAGAAATTCACACATAATACCTTAAATATCTAGCATTAGTCATAATGTCATTTCTTTCTATAATCCTACCATAACGTTGAAAAATGATGGTGCAAAATTTGAAGCCAGTATTATTAATTGCATCCCCTTCTCCATGCCCATTAATGGATTGATGCACATAATTAAACCTTTCAAAATGTCTTGTTAGACTTAAGATGATCTTAACTATTACAATGATAGAAATTCTTCCAAATTGGCCCCTTCTCCAAAATTGGAAGGTCATCTAACCTAATTTAGAGGAGTCTTCTCCTGATTAATTAGGGGATTTATAGAGTTAGGAAATGATTTAGCACTCTCTCTCTTTTTTATGTTCTCCAAATCAAACTCCAAAATAGCCAAGGTGTCTGCCACCACATTGCCTTCCTTGTAGGTGTGTTGTAAGACATAATGATCTAGGGTTGTGAGGCATTGCCATATGTCACCCAATATGTGACATAGGGCCCACCCAGGCTGATTACCCCCATCAACAGAGTCAATGATGAGTTTAGAGTCCCTCTCTATGGTTAGTCTTTTCAACTTTAATTCCACATAAAATTTTAGCCCCCAAAGTAAGGTAGTAGCATATGCTACATTATTGGTTCCCTAACCCAAATGTCCTAAGTTGGAAATCAACACATCACCCTTTTCATTCCTTATTACACCTATAGCTACCACTTGTTCTCCTCGCATAACACCATCAAAATTTAGTTTGACTATGGACCTAGTGGGGGGAAACCAACAGGTATTTTTTCTAGCAACCAATTTTGAATTGTCCAAATTTTGGAAGTTAGGGAGAATATTCCACTTCCTATCAATATCCACCTCCTTCATGCTAGGGGGTTCTCGTGGCACTTTAAATTTTTCTACCATAACATTCTCCATAATGAGCTTACTCAAAATCTCTCCCACCACTTCCTCACCCCTTTCCTCCTCCTAGAAAACCCTATTTTTTCTCTCCTTCCAAATACCATAGCAAACATGTAAAGGGAGGAGATTCCAAAGGAATCTAAGGAATGGGTGAATGAAGGGGTGGTCCTAGTTCTCCACAAATTGTTCCAAGCCTCTATTGTTGACCCAAGCAATCAAGAATTTATTTCAAATGTAGGACCTAACTTTTAAAGAATTAGGGCAGTCCAAAAAGTGGTGATCACTACTTTCCTCTTCCTCCTTGCAGAGGTAACATCAGTTATTTATCTAAATACCTCTCCTTAGGAGGTTGTTAGTAGTGAGGATCTTACCATGCATGATTGTCCACCAAAAAAAATTGATTTTTGGTAGTAACTATCTATTCCAGACCTTGCTCTAGTTAATCAAGCTCCGAATATTCTAAAAAATAAGCTAGTAAGAAAAGCCAACGAAGAACCTACCATTACTCCTCCTATCCCAAATCACCTCATCCCACTGGGCATGTATAGGGAGAGTGTGGTGGCACATCATTTCCTCCAATTCTTTAACAAGGGGATCCTCTCTATTAGGGATATCTACGGTGGATAATTGCTTCCATTTCCTTTGATTATCAATATAACCTTTCACCTTTGTTCCCACACTAATTTTTAAGGGTTCTTGTAGGCCATCAAACTTGTTGTAGATGAGTGGTTTCCCCCGTATCCAATTGTCCTCCCATAATATTATTCTTTTAACATTTTCAACTAGCCATTTCACACCCTTTCATAGGAGGGGCCTGCATTTGAGGATTTTGTTCTAAGTCTTCAAGCCATTAGGGAGGTCATTATTGAAGAGGTTATATCTAAAGTGAGTGTTGGCTAAATATTTAGCCCTCATGACCCTTCCCCAACCAAACTTATTTTCAACCATTCTCCACCTTACCTTAGTGAGTAAAGCCTTATTCATATTAGAAATTCTTCTAATTCCCAACCCCACTAGACCAAAGGAAGTTCCTTTGCATTTTTTCAAGTTTATCCTCCATATTCTATTTTATCTTAAAAATTGAGAGGAAGTATATAGGTATTCCTTGAAGAGTCACCACTAGGAGTTGAAGTTTACCTACATTACTTAATAGTTTTCCTTTTCACCCAGCCAAATTTTTTTGCATTCTCTCTAGAATAGAGGTCCAAAAGGTGGTACAGACTTCCTTGATAGTTAGAGGAAGGCCAAGGTAGGTATCTAGGAGGTTGTTCGACTAGCATTTGAGTATATTTTTAACTTTTTCCTTCCAAACCTCAAGTGTATTAAAAACTAAATCTTAGTTTTAACCAGGTTAATTTGTTGACCTGAGCAATTCTCATAATTGGTGAGGAGGGTCCTCTAAGTGTTGGCTTCTTAGATAGAGGATTCTCCAAAAAAAAAAGTATCATCCACAAATTGTTGGATAACCTCATGTGTTAGAGTAGTAGCTGGCTTGATACCTTTCAAGCTACTCGAACTAGCCAACCTAGTAATCGAATTACCAACACTTCAGCCACAATAATGAAAAGGTAAGGGGAAAGGGGATCACACTATCTCAAACCTCTTCCATCTTCAGAGATACCCCAGGGAGTCCCATTAAGAAACACCTCAAATTGGGTGGTTTCCACCATAGTTGTTATGATATTCACAATGTTCTTATTGAACCCCACTTGTTCCTAGACATCATAGAGGAAAGACCAATTGACTCTATCATAGGCCTTGGAGATGTCAAGTTTGAGGGCCATACCCAGTATTCCACTTTTGTCCACAAAGTGGATGATTTCATGTCTGCTAATCACATCATCTAGGATTTGATGACCTAGGAAAAACCCCTTCTGAGGACTCCCAATAACCATGTCTAGGAAAGGTTTAATCCTCTTAACTAACACCTTAGAGAAGACCTTATAGATGGTATTGGAGAGACTGATTGGCCTAAAATCCCTTATGTTTCTTGGTGTTTAGATTTTAGGCACAAGGAAAATAAAGGTTTTATTGATCCTCCTTAGCATCCTTCCAATTCAAATCATATCCTTAGTGGCCCAAATAAGTTCCTTTTTGAGCACTTCCTAGAAGAGTTGCAAGAAGTCTAGTAGGAAGCCATCTGAGCCTAGAGCCATATAGGCTTTCATGGAGAACACAACATTCTTAACCTCCTCTGAGACTTTTTCCTTGAGCTTATCATTTTCTTCACCTCCTAAGACAGTCAGGATATTGTTGAGCATATGTCTCCTCATTAAATTGTTGCTCTGTTCATCTTCCCTTTTATAAGCACTTGTGAAGAACTCCACCACATGTCTCCCCATATCATCTTGTTCCTTTAGGGTCCTCCCTCCTTCCTCCTCTAGAGAGGTAATGGTATTCCTTTTTTTATGATTCAAAGCAGATCTATGGAAGAAGGAAGTATTCCTATCACCTTTAGTCAGCCATGAAATATGAAACCTTTTCTTCCAAAAGATCTCCTCCCTACTAATAGTGCCCTTCCACTTCTTCCTCCAGTTCTCCTCTTCAAGAGTGGTAGCCTCAGTGACATGTCCCATTTTCATGGTTGATTCCAACCTTTTGAGCTCCTCCTCAAGCTCCTTTTTTATTTTAAACACATCCCCAAAGGATATTGTCACTCAATCCTTAATATTCCTTCTCACATTATCTTGTTTTTGAGTTAGTAAGAACATAATAGTCCCATCCACTCTGATGTTCCACCATTCTTCCACTTTATTCCTGAAATTAAGATGGGACTGCCACATGATTTCATATCTAAAGGGTTTAGACCCACTCACAATTGTATCCTTCCAATTGAACAAAATTGGGGAGTGCTAAAAAATAGTTCTTGAGAGGTTGACCAGGGATGAGGGGATGATGTGGGGCTAGTCTCTAGATACCAAGAGTCTATCCAACCTAACTTGGATCAAGTCCTAGCCTTTCCTATTTTTGGACCAAGTAAAGGGGTTTCCCTACAGGTCCACATCCATAAGGTCATAGGTGTTAATGAAATCCAAAAGATCATGCATACTCTCAGAGAAGTCATTGATCCCTCCAAGCTTTTCCAAAGGGTAAAGTGGGAAATTGAAGTCCCCCATACACATCAAGCTTTTGTCCTTCATGATTTGCACCTTTCTTCCAACCTTTTCCAAGACTTCCCTTCTACCAACCCTAGTATTTGGGGCATAAATGTTTACTAGATTCCACACCATTCTATCATTTTTGAACTCAATAATCATGTAGTTCTTTTCTTTATAGATCTCACTACCGTTCATGACATTAGGGTTCTACATAGTAGCTAGGCCCCCAAAGCCCCTTCGACTTCTGAATGGAAGAAAGCCACCCCAAGCCATATCTCATCAACCAACTTAGTAAAGTTTTGATTGGTTATCTTAGTTTCTTAAATGAGGATACAATCAATCTTTTTTGAAATGATACATTGTCTAAGAACATATTGTTTCTAGGCATTATTAAACCCCCTAATATTCCATGCGAGGAATTTCATTTCTTACCTTTTTTAATTGTCTCTAGTGTAAGTTGTCTTCCACTAGCCACCTCCCTTGCTGCTTGCTTTGTACGAGTCGTTCTACTATTAGGATGACCCACTAAGGTAGCGACACCCACATCTGGTTTCTTGCCACCCTTGGTTTTCCTTTTTGGGAATTCCCACTCATCAATAACAATTTTTTGGGGAGAGGATGGGGTCAAGTAGCCACCTCAATGCTTCTCATGCCTTCAGTCTTCACTACATTAGGAGACACCAATTTGAGTCTTTTTGGGGGTAAAGATCCCCCAGTGGCCCATCATATCAAGATCCCCATTATTACCTCGTACCACCCCCACCCCACCACAACCACCATAAGTGGTAGGGAATTATCTCTAGGATTCATCGACGCTATGGTCTGAACCAAAGCCAGGGGATTTAGGGTCCCCACAAGCTCACTAACTAGGCTTACATGACCCTTAATAGAAGCACTGCCTGTAGGGACCACCTCTTTGTGGTCCTCAACCAACAAAATAATGTGACCACCAAGGGTACCAATTTCACCTTCCTCCATGGTATGATTGATAGTGCCCTCTCCCACAACGAGGGAATTTAGTAAATCATCTATCTCCTCCCTATTTACTGATATTCCTCCATATCTATTCCTTTCTTCACTTCCTCACTTGAAACCTTAAACAACTTATCAACTACCTCAACCTTGCCATGCATGAGGCATTCATTGGTGACTTCCCACCTTAGTTGTCTTAAAAATATAATGTTACTTCATAATGTTTAAGCTTTTTGTATAAATTTGATTTGTATAAATTTTATAAGAATATAAGGTTTTATGATGAAGATTGATACCATATATTTATGGATATAATTATGTACTCAATTTTTAATTAACATTTAAATGGTAATTTAAAATCTACCATGTAGAAACATTTCATTTGATAATATTAGATATTATAAAAAGTTACACAAAAGACCATTAATACTATTTATATTCTACTTAAAAAAATTAACCAATTCAAAATAAGATCTATTATTTTTTAAAGAAAAGAATTTATGTGAAAATATGCTTGACTATACTACATTTTAATACATACAAATTATACTTCTAAGATGGATATAAATTGGCCAATAAAAGTTTCAACATTGTGAGGAGGAAACGTTATAATCTAGAATAATGAATAGCTTATATTTTCTATATATATGTAAAATGTGATGTGTATTTCATGATGTTAAATATGTTTTCTAAAAATATTATTTTATAAGATAAAGATTGATAAAATGTGTTTATCAAAAAATTATATAATAGATTTTGAATCTAAGTTTAGCCTTTTTAAAATTAATATGTTACATTATAATTCTAATATTAAAATTTAATCAAATCCAAAACTATAATTTTATAATTTAGTATATTGGTTAAAATAGTGGCAGCGTTGTTGTATGGGCCAAGCTTTACACTTCTGTTGAACTATTTTGATTATGAATTTGTGCCTTCATATTAAGATGTTTATTATATACTTTAAAAAAACAAAAAAAACAAAAAGCTTGATTTAAGAATAATATGCTTGGAACATATAAAAAAGTACAGGCCATCCAATGCGTGATTTTGGATACTAACTTAAAATATAGTAGCAATGATTTTCCTTAGTCATAATAATCATTCCCTTGAAACATTCCTCCTTATATCATTGATTTCATCAGTAAACATAGATCTGATTGTAAAGGAACCTATAATATGTAGCAAAAAGAATTTGCCTCGAAAGAGCCAAAGATGTACGTGTGGTAAACGTTAAAAAGTATACATATTGAAAGCCCTAATTTAGTCTAAAAGTTAGCTTTGGTAGCAAACAAAGCTATCTTGATCAGTACAAATCTTATGGCCATAAAGCCATTTTAATAAAAAAAAATAGAAAGATTAATTAGCTAGACAAAAAGAGTACTTGAGCGTCTACACATTTAACATTTCAATATAAAACAAAAGAATGTTAAAGGAACATTTTTTATGCAAAAGCACTAAAGTAGGGAATCATTTCACATGAGAAAAGTGTCCCACAAGCACCTTTGAAGATTGCAACTAATTTTGATGTAAGAAAGGAATAAGTGCATAATGTTTGATGGTCAAATATTTTTCTCTTTTGAAATGATGATGGTCAACAAAATGTGATGATAACAATAGTGGACTCTTTTGTCCCCGTGCAAGAACAGTGAAATAATATCAATTTTTCCTTAGGTCAAACCCATGTCACATGGGTGTTTACATGTTCATAATTGCCCCCCCCTTCTTTATAGATTTCTATGTACTCCATATTTCTCTAGCAGATCATACCATTTGATTCCATAACGGCTTTTAATTATGTTTTCCAACCTTCCTTGGGTTTCACATCAATTTGTCAACTCATGTCTATAGTTAGGGTTGTGTACACATGAGAAAGACAAACATGTTCATACAAAGACTAAAACCAAAGTTTTGTGTAGGTAAAACTCTATTCTAATCATAGTTTATGACATCAAACATGTCATTTTTTAGATGTCATATAAGTCTAAATAAATTGCAAATCATTGGCCCCTTTTTGGGATTTCAAACCTAATTATGAATGGTAGTTATGTCAAACTTCTCTTGATAGTGTGTTAAGAAAGTTGTTTGCTTCAGTTATGTTCACAAGTTCCATTCACAAGACGACTTTCAACCTTTTTAAGGAAAATATGTCAATGGTGAATATTAAATTTCTTGGAATAGAGGACTGGTTAAACTTTAAAGCTTGATTTTTGGGAAGTGAATTGAAGGTGAATCATTAGATGTGTTGAAAGTTTTAGTGGTAGATATGGAAAAACATTGGATAGAAATGTTGGGAATCTTTAGAATTGAGGGGATGTTAAAAACGTTTATTTGATGGAAGGGTGATGATATTATAAAGGGTTTATTTATTTATGTATTTAATAAGAAATTATATTTCTAGATTTTTATTGATGATATTCATATATTTTAGACTATAGAAATTGGATAGATTCTTTTATAAATGTTTAATCTAATCACTGATTTTGGTGTGACATTTTTTTCAATTTTGTTAACATTTCTTATATTTTTTTATGTTAAGTTAATAATTTCAATAACTTTTTATAAAGTATTATTAATATGAGTAATTTTAATACTTACTTTCAACTTGATGATAAATATTGGAATGTGATATGAAATGTTGACACTAAAATGACTATATTTTTTTCTTTTAATTAAAGTTGGCGATATAGAAAAATAGATGACTAATCTATAAATTATTTACTTTATTTTTTGACATATCAAAAGTGATTATTTTCAATAAATTTTATGCTTATCAAAATTGAATTGAAGGTGAATCATTAGATGTGTTGAAAATTTTAGTGGTAGATATGGAAAAACATTGTATAGAAATGTTGGGAATCTTTAGAATTGAGAGGATTTTTAAAACGTTTATTTGATGGAAGGGTGATGATATTATAAAGGGTTTATTTATTTATGTATTTAATAAAAGATTATATTTCTAGATTTTTATTGACGATATTCATATATTTTAGACTATAGAAATTGGATAGGTTTTTTAATAAATGGGAGCATATTAGATACATTATTTAATCTAATCAGTGATGTTGGTGTGACACTTTTTTCAATTTTTATAACATTTCTTATATGTTTTATGTAATTGTTAAGTTAATAATTTCAATAACTTCTTATAAAGTATTATTAATATGAGTAATTTTAATACTTATTTTCAACTTCATGATAAATATCAAATGTGATATAAAATGTTGATGCTAAAATGACTATGTTTTCTCTTTTAATTAAATTCAGCTACATAGAAAATAGATGACTAATCTATAAATTATTTACCTTATTTTTTGGCATATTAGAAGTGATTATTTTCAATAAAATTTTTTACTTTCTCAAGTTTTTGTAATACCCCTCTTATCCTAACATTAGTGTGGTTTGAAGATAGTATAAGTACACTTGGACTAGGTTGGGAGATAAGGTTACTTCTAGTCCTCCTTGATTTCACAACTTGAAAAATTCATGCATAGGTGAAACTATAAGATAACATCCAACATTTTTTACACAAAAAAATATTTTTGATATAAAAACAACCAAAACTAGGAGGCTGGCACTTTAGAATAGTGGTGAACCAACCAGTAGGAAACCATACAAACCCCTAACGATTTACATCAAAAACATAAGTATCAACATAACAATAATTATCAGTACTAGAGTTCCTACTCTTAAAAATAACAAAGTTTATCAAGTTAACAAAAGGCATGTAGGTAGTCATCGCATCATACCACCTACAACCAATGTCCAAGTTTGATAGAAAAAACAAAACCATCACCAGAGGAAGAATAGAAAAACCAATAGAGAACCAAAAAACACCAAGCACCAAGAGGTCACTAATTGGCATCTCTTTTTTCTTTCCCTTCCTAGCTAGGAGAACTTTAACCCAGTATTCGACAAGGAAGTTGGAGAGAAGCTTCAAGTCCTCCTTCCCCAAGCCCTCCTCCTCTAACTCATGACATAGAAGCTGGAGAGTGGTTGCAGTTGTATGGGTCACCTATAGAGTGAACTTTGAGGAGAGGGTGAAGCCCTCCTCCAGTGCAATGCACCTATCCTTTAGTTCCTATAAGTCTTTATGAGTAATAACCCCATCCTCTGAAACACCTAGGTTTAGAGCTTTGCTACAATTTTCCAGAGAGTTCCTTTTTTCTACACATCAAGATTATTACTAGTGGCCCTAAAAAAATTCTAGTCCATCTTTCCTTATAAGGGAGGAGATGGTGTTCAAGGAAGCTTTATCAGGTTTGGGGTTATCTTAGTTATCAATAAAAGGAATGCTGATGGTAGTAGAAAAATGTGTGGGGTCTTGGGAGGGGTCCTTGGTAGGGTTCTCCACCTCTTTATCAGTCTCATCCTTCCTCTTCTCCTGACCATACTGGAAGATCTTATCACTCTCCTTTGAATTGGTGTCTTCCTCCTCCTCCTCCTCCTCCTGACAACGACTGACCTTTTGTTTGTATCTACCTTGGGTCTTAGCTATTCTTCCTGACCTTCTTCTGCTCCCACTTATTTCATCATCTAAATCCCCAATTTCCACCTCAACCCTCTTATCTGTTTTAATCTTTTTATTGGCAGTCAGCTCCAAGGCCAAGGTTTTGTTTTTCCTACCCTTAATTAGGCTTTGTCTTGGTCAGGGTTGAGGAGTAGGGGCATAGCTACCCCCCCCAAAGGGAAGAAGATTATAAATGGCAATCACACAAGGAGAGCAAAGGGATAGATGGAACTCAAAAATATGAAATATTAGCCCTTGGTATAAAAGAGTGAAATTAGCCACTTTTTTGTCTCTCTAACATCCATCACAGTCTCTTTGAAGGAATGCATTAGAAAAAAGGGAATGCAGATAAACTCCCTATTATGAAAGTGGTTAAGAAAAGGGAAATGGTAAAAATAATACACACTATGTCTACCTTCAAGGGTAAGATACTTTGTTATGACCAAACACACATCATCCCACGGCTCTAGAATCTTATCTCTCCTAAAACAACCACAGCACAGGTCTAGGGCCTCATTTCCTCTAAAAAAACTAGACATGTTATCTTGATTTGCCACCTTTGTAATCTTTTTCGATTTCCTACCAGTTATGTCCAAGCCCGTTGCCATAGAAATCATCTCCTCATTCACCTGAAAGGTGATGTCATTGATAGTAACTTGCCTGTCCTTCCAACTACTAATGAATTGTTGGGAACAATTTTCATCATAGCTAGCCAAGGCCTGCATGTAAGGGACAAACCCTCCCTATTTCAACATTATCCAAGTAGTCTATCTCTTATAAAAATCCTCCATATTCGTGGGATCCTATCTATTAAGGGTCCCACCCATGAAAACTCTCTCATCAAAAATCTCTTCTTCCACAATCTCAGTAATTTTCATTTGCACCCAAATAATCATAGAGGCAGGGCTAAACATATGGTAAATAGTAGTTAAAATGCCTTTCTTCTTACTCTTCATGAGGATGTAAAATCCAGAATATACTGGCCAACTTAAAAAATCATTACAGGGAGTTCAAATAATCCACATGTAATATCTTAATGATCTAGCATCAATAATAAAGATAACTTTTGCAGTAATCATCCCATGCCACCAAAAAATGATGGCACTAAATTTGAAGCTAGGGTTATTAATGTCTTCCCCTTTTTCATGCCTTCACTTGATTCAAACCACATGTTTGATCCTCATGAAATTTCTTGTCAAACACAAAAGAATGTTACCTATCTACTTTTAAATTGGTAATCAACTAGGTGCTTATGTTATCTATACTTATCATATACATCCCTTCTTTCTTAGTGATGCAAGTATCATTATAAAACTTCAAGAAATCTAAAATCACTCATGAATTTCCATCTTAAATAATTTTTTTTCAATATTCTAGAGGCATCAATACATATTTCCCAATACAATCATCCATCAAATCTCCATTATCAAATAACAAATCAAACTTGTAAACATAGGCTTCAATTCTATCATTTGAGATAGGCATGCATACAAAGATTCATAACTTTTAACCAAATTCCATTTCTCCAATATAACCTTCCACATTAGGCACAATTAGGTTTCCAACAACATATCCAAAAATTAGAAACACCCAATGGTAGAATCCAAAGTTATGGTCTCTACACTGAGACCCATTTTCTATGACTTTGTTGAAGATGGTTAAAAATCAGTTTTCACTAAAATGGTCATAACATATACAAAACTTAACAATGAAAGAAATGGAAGGATTATTAAGTTTCCTACTCTAAAATATCAATAATACACTATATTTAGGTTGTACATGGATGCACAATGCCTAAAGAAAACAAGAGAACTAGAAAGCCAATCAAAATAACAAGTTTGAATCACTTTAAATTTGCTTCAAATTTTACTAATTCCTTCCAATCTTATTTGGTTTGACCTTACCATGAATTTCATATTTTCTTGGCCATTTTAGACCTTAAAAATACCACCCATGACCTTTTTACTTCCTTTTACAACTTTAATGTTATTTTACATTGTTGTATTTTTTGAAACTCTTCACCTTCTTGAAAGCTTTTGAGACTTTTGACAAATGTGATGCCATAAATTTGCATAAAAATTAAAGACAAATTGAAATGACCATTTAATAACCTCTTACATAGTTATTATCCTTTCAAGGTTCATTTTACAACTTTTTACATATTAAACCAATTAGGACCTTAACTATGACAATGTGGACAACATTACATTTTTGTTACAAGTTTTCTTCTCAATTGGATTCTATTAAATATAATGACATTGAAATCTATATGAATTAATTTAAATCATAAAAGAATAAATTATTATATTTTTTAATTATATTATGGCTAGGTGCTCCTACACCATACTCTCGAGCTTAAAAATTTCCACATCCCATGGAAATGTGGTGGTGATAACTTGCAAAAGAAACTTTGCCTTTTTGCCTCCATCTAGCTTTGATGCCTTTAATGTTCTTTCTACCCAAGAACTATGATTCTTATCAATGGAATTTAAGTGGCTACCTCGAAGGTACTATAGCTATCAAAAGTTTACTCCTCCATGTTGCATCATGCACAAACAACTTGCCTCACCTAGGAGTCCTCTCTTGTCTCTCTCCCTAGGTGTTTTGCAACCAAATGGACCTTCTTCTAAGGTCCTTGGACCATTTCCTATGAACCCTTAGGTAGAACTCCATGTCCATGTCTTTTTAGTGAGTGAACATGAACATGCAAAAAAAACTCAACAACAAGAATCAAATATCCATCTTCTTTCCAACAAGGTCCTGGTGTGAATTATTCACATTCTAAAGAGCTTCTAGCTATGATACCAATTTGATGCAAGTATCATTATAAAACTTCAAGAACCCTAAAATCACTCATGAATTTCCATCTTAAATACAATTTATTCAATATTCTAGAGGCATCAATACATATTTCCCAATACAATCATCCATCAAATCACTATTATCAAGTAACAAATCAAACTTGAAAACATAGACTTCAATTCTGCCATTCAAGATAGGCCTACATATAGAGATTCATAACTTTTAACCAAATTTTATTTCTCCAATAAAAATTTTCATGTTAGGTATAATTAGATTTCCAACAACATATCAAAAACTTAGAAACATCCAACTATAGAATCCAAAGATATAATCTCTATACTAAGGCCCATTGTCTATGACTCCGTTGAAGATGGTTAAAAAGTAGTTTTCACTAAAATGATCATAACTTATACAAATATTTCTTAAAAATGTACCAAATCAATTTCATTAGAGCTCTAACTCATTCCTCTTTCTATAAGTATAAGTTGCATCCCTTGAAACAACAATTAAATATTTGTGCACATTGTTTCAATATGACTATAATTTGAAAATCTAAAAAACATTTCATCCATATAATGCTCATAACTTTCTCAAATATGCATGAATTAAGCTCAAACTAAAAGAAGTGTAAGGATTATTAATTTTAATTCTCTACCATATCAATAATACATCATTTTTAGGATGTACATGAATGTACAATGCTTGAAAACAACAAATAACAAGTGAAAATTGGTCTAAATTTTCTTCAAATGTTACTAATTCCTTCCATTCTGATTTGGTTAGACCTTACCATGAATTTTATAGTTTCTTGGCTACTTTAGACCTTACAATAACCACCCATGACCTTTGGACTTCCTTTTACAACTTTAATGTAATTTTACATTGTTTCATTTATTGCAACTCTTCATCTTCTTGAAACCTTGTAAGACTTTTGACAAATGTGATGCCATGAATTTGTATAAATATTAAATAAAACTTGAAATGAACATTTAATAACCTTTTACATGGTGGTTATGCTTTCAAGGGTCATTTTACAACTTTTTTATATTAAACCAATTAGGAATTTAACTATGTAATGTGGACAACATTACATTTTTCTTACAAGTTTTCTTTTCAATTGGATTTTATTACATAGAATAGCATTGAAACATATATGAATGAAAATAAATAATTAAAGAATCAATTATGATCTCTTTTAATTATATTATGGCTAGGCACTCCTACACTACTTAGGAGGTTAGATAGTGTTTTGCATGCTCTATATAATGTCTTTAGAGATTAGGTATATGGTTGATTTGTATAATGCTTTGTATACTATTCTAAATTAATTATTATGCTTTTAATACCTTGTTTATAATATTGAGATTATTTGATTTTATGCTAACCTATCTAACCCATTGTGCCTTGTGTGTGTATGTGAATGCATGCACATGTGTATTTACTCTACTTGTTGTGTCTTCAAGATGAGGCAAGGTAGTCATAGTCACTTATTTGGGAGATATATAGGATGTTGCACTCCTCTTTCTTTCTTTTTCACTCTATTTGTGTGTGTGTGTGTGTGTGTGTGTGTGTGTGTGTGTGTGTGTGTGTGTGTGTGTAGTAGTAGTAGTAGTAGTAGTAGTAGGCATCAACTCTGCCTAGCTACACAGGTTTGAGTGTGCTTCAAAATCCTCAAACTAGTTTTTGTTAAAAAGGAGATGGAACCATGATCCATATAGGAATCCTTCTATCCTTAGAGATTTAAGAGGAATCTAGTCACCTAGTTCAAGGTTTATGTTTTTATCATTTTGATGGTTTGATTGGTAGATTCTAGCATTTAGAATTATGTGTTCATGGTTTTGATATTTGTACTTTCATGTAAATCATCTATAATATTTACTTGGTATATCTATATAGCATATATGGGTGCACACATATATGCCTATATTAGTATATATTGTTACATGGTTAATGTATTTAAGAATTTGTATGTGTTATAAATTATATACATGAGCAATTTATTTATACATTTAGATATAAAGGAAATTTTGATAGAATATAAAAATAAAGAAATTTAAAAGGGGTAAAATAAAAACCATAAGTATTTAGAAGAGGAGTATTAACATCCATTCAAGGGAAAAAGGTAATATGTGTTACCCATGTGGAAGAATATGAGACTAGAACATAAATTCAATGATAAGCATAAAAAAATGGGTTATAAAGCACTAGAGAGGCTATTTACATCATTTTTGGACCATTTATTCAGTATATAGCCCTAAAATATCCTAAATTTACCCCTAATATGCCTAAACAATTTGTAAAATGGTAATTAATTACATAAACTAAGGCAATTATAGATTTTAGAAATACTTTTATTTAAAAGGGTGGTGTTTTTTTACCTAAAGGGGTATGAAAGCTATTCAAGAATGTAAGAATTTTCCTTAGGGAAAAATTTAGCCAAGATCAAGGAACTCAAACACAAGCACAATTGTAGACCAAAAAGAGTATGATTAGAATATTGATATATATTCAATTCAATGTGAAAGTATACTAGGAGTGCCTACATATTAAGGCCTTTGGAATGCTTCTAGAATGCATAGGAATCAACAACATAATCTAAGTCATATAACCAGGCACATGTCCACTAGATATGGGTTATCCTCCATTAAGCACAAGAGTAAGTATGATGATGAGAGGATAAGCCTATAAAGGTGTAGCACGCAAAATAATGTTGCAAAAACCATGTGCTAAATTAGGAGTGCAAATAATTATGTTGTCTACATGAAAAATTAGTTAATTATTCAAACTCCAATGTTGTAGACATCATGTAGTAAATTAGAGTTGCTTACTTTTGTGTTGTCAACATGACAACTCATAAAAGTACACAAAATCCTAAGTGTCTCACCAAATAAATAATAAATGAATGCATAATAATAAAATAATGCATTAACCTGAGTAAACTTAAGTAAAGTGTAATAAGTGAATACTTATTTACACCAACACCCCCTCTTAAGTGCAACTTAGGGGAATGCACTTAAGCTTATGAAAACTAGGATGCAATGCATAATGGGTCCCAACTACTAGGCCATATTAGGTACCCATGTGCATAATAACAAAGGGGGAAAACCTCATGGAAAAAACCCTTCCCAAAAAAGAGAGATGAAAAAACAAGATGCATGGATGGATGGAGTAATCAAGACCCCCCATAATGACATACATCAAGTATATACAATACTGAAGAATGAGAAGGACAAAACCCCATAAGATGAAAAAGTCCCCCTCATAAAAGAGAAGAAGCAGAGAGACAAGGTAGTCTCCCCCTCCCTAATGAAGAGTGTTGACCAGTGATAGATGCTCCAAGGTAGAAGATAGTCCATGAGTGTTGAATAATTTTCCTCCCCTTTGGAAGAAAAATTGGCAAAGTTACAAGTGAGATGCTTCCATTGTGTGTAGAAAGAATCCCAATGATCAATGATGCCTCTAAAACCTACTCAACTATCCTTGTGTCAATACTTACTGTCACCCCTTCTAATGTTGTTGAAAAGAACACTGTTAGATCTAGCAAGGATGGATGTAGAACTTGTCCCAAAGAATGAAATATCTCCTCTAATGATAAAGATACCTCCTACAACTATTGTACATAAGGATCCACAATCATATCAACCTATGAAGATTGATCATGTAGAGAATGGACATGAGGGTCAGAATGAGCCTTTACAACAACTGTAGAAGGATCATCATCATCAAAGAGAAGATGTAAATCATCAAGGATGTTTCCCAAGTCTGCTATGTATGACTCCACAAACAAACTTGAAATGACTACTATGTAGTCATCCCCTGTTGTTGGAGATGGAAGACAAGGTGTAACCTACTATGCTAGACCTATCACTATCACAATCTATGCATGCGGACTATGCTAATGTCATGACCTCTCACCACAACTGTCAATAGAACCCCATGTATATGAATCTATTGAAGCACTATTGCTAGTGTCACTATTAGTTTCCACAATGTAAGCTTAGTGAACTTTCCTCAAAGTGTACATCCTTATCCACAAATATCTCATGTGCCTCAAGAACCATAAGTCTGTATACCTTAACATCATCTTCATATTTGATGAAAGTACAAGGCCTAGGTGGTGGTGCCTTGCATCCCCTAGAAGATATGTTTTTCCATGTTGGACAATCGAAGACTCTGAAGTGTTTCACAATTGGTTTTCTATCACACCATGCCTCAAAAGGAGTCTTACCATCTAAGGCATTATGAGGAGACCTATTAAGTATGTGAGTGGCACTATTAATAGCTTTGACTTTAAGTTTAGGATCAAGAGACTTGGCTTGTATCATGCAAATTTCCATGGACTTAAGAGTTTGTATCCTTAGTGCTACAACATCTGTATTGTGTGGACTGAATGCTAGTGGATTATGAAGATCAATACCCTCAAGTTTGCAAAAGTCTTTAAGTCTTCTATCAACATATCTACTTTCATTGTCCATTTGGAGAACCTCAATGGCTTTCCTTCATTGTTGTTCAACATGACTCTTGAAGGCTTGGAGCTTATTAACCACTTCATTCTTATGATGAAGAAAGTAGACCCATGTGTAGCGTGAAAAGTCATAATGAAAGTAAGGATGTAGTGGCCCCAGATAATTGATGTCACCACAAAAGGTCTTGCTAAAACTAGTGAACCAATTGAAGAACAACTAGTGCTCTTGAATACTTCTCTCTATCATATGTCTTTGCTAGATGCATATCCACTGAACATGATGAACATTCACCCTTAGAATAGTTGATTGAAGGTAGACCTTGGACCATGTTTTTTATGCAAAGTTACTAAATATAGTGAAAGGATAGATGACCAAACCACTCATGCCATAATTTTATTTGTGAATTAGATTGAGTTAACAAGGAATGTGAAGGACTTAGGCACAAAGTGGGAGAAAGAATAAAGCCTCTTGTCATGATTGACTTTCCCCACTACAACCAATGAATCATCTTTGAGACTTTGCACCATTACTGAATCTGGAAGGAACTTAGCTTTGTTTCCATCTCCAAGGTGAGTGATTTGGTAAATTGAGAGGATATTAGAGCTAAGGTTTGGAACATAGAGAACATCTTTGAATTCCTCATTTTCCATTTGCACATGTCCTTTCCCTTCAACTTCCATTTTAGTATCATCTTCTGCAAAGATGTGTGGTACCTATGACTGCTTCAATGAAGAAAAGTCTCCCTTTGAAGAAACCATGTGATAGGAGGCACCTGAGTCAAGAATCATTATGATGAAGAAATTTTATTTTCCATAAGTGCTTGCCCTTTTCCCTTGGAAGTGGTTGAAGTTGAATCCTTGGAAGCATTTTGCACTTGAATTTTTTTCTTCTTGAGTAGGTTTTCGAACTCATCGATTCTCTTAGTCTTGTAATGATGTTCATCATGATTTGGCTTCTTAAAAAAAGCACAAAAAAAATTATCCTTCTTTTCATTACTTCCCTTCTTGTTGGAAGAAGAATTGCCTTGTTGTGAGGAGGATTGTTGTGTCTTAGATTGTGATTTTTTCTTCCACTTCTTTTTCTTGCTATTGTTAGAAGTTCTTCCTCCTTGACTTGGGTGATTCTTATCACTATCCACCAATGCTTTGGTCTTTGATGATGTGAGAAGTCTCATATCTATCAAGTGAGATTGCTCAAAAATCAACATTTCTACAAATGCATCAAATGTAGGCTTTTGGAAAGCACTTCCTATGGTCAACCTATGAGTGTTATAACTCAAAACAAATGAAGAATACTCTAAAGATAGCCTCTTTAGGATGTGATGAATCAACTTATCATCCTTCATAGGATTACCATAATCTTTAAGTAGTTCTCTAAACTCATTGGCTTTGTTGACATAATCTTGAATTCTGTCAAAGTTCTTTGGATCCAATAGAAGTAGATCGTCCTCAATCTAGAATCTCTTTTCCTCATCCACCTTACCATACAATGCTTCAAGTTTATCCCATGTAGGTTTGGCTTCCTCTATTTACACAACTCATGATAATTCCTAAAGCTTGTTGGTCTTTAATTTTCTAATTAATGAGTGTTATAGCATCAATGGGTTTGGGAATTGTACCATCAACATAAAGACTTGGACTTTTTTCCATTAATCTACTCCATGTAATGTATTTCTATGTAGAATAATTACATGAAGTTAGAAATGGACCTTTAGGTGAACTCATGATTTAGAAAAGTAAAAGAGCACAAAAGAGAGACACAAAAACACAACACACACCCTCCTTTCACTCAATCAAAAGACCATCCCCCAAAAAGATGCTTTTTTCACTTTATATGTAGTGTGTGTATAATAGGCCACTTGCCAAAATGTAAAAAATAGACTTCTAATTTTATTTTTTACAACTGCCTTTCAAGGTCCAAATTTGTCACCAAGCATTGTAGCTCAGATGTACAATAATTTTGAAAAGTAATCAAAGCATTACAATTGTAGAAAAGACCTTAAGTTTGAGAGTGAGATTTTTGTCCACATAACCCTATAATTTGAATATAGATCTAGAAAAAAGACAAAAAAAAATGCACTTTCCAAAAAAAAAATAGAACTTGAAAATGTGGCTAGATTAGCTCATACTGAGTGTTTGAAGTTGCAACATGCAAGATTGAACAAATACGGTCACCAAAAAATGCAAATTCTAACAAATCCTTGCACAAAAAATAGCAAAGTATATGAAATTCTACCCCCAAAAAGAAAAATCACACTTGATTTTGAGTTGGGATGATTGAGTTATGACCTTCCAAAGTTGGACTGTGAAATCAAAACTAGATCTGGAGAGAGGTCTAGGTAGAAAAATATGAGCTTAAAATTGACGGTTAAGTGATTGTCATAGTAGTCTAAAAATGTTTGGGAATGACGGTCATATGGCCATAAAATTTAATCCTGTTAAATGATGACATAAGATAAAAATCAGCATCCCAGGGTGACATGGTAACTGATTGTACATTACAAAACTGTATGAAAAAGGTGATAGGTAATGTACAATCGATGATGTGGCTTGCTAAGGTGTCAGTTTGCGTAGGCACTATGATGGCAGTCAGTGTGTTTGACTATGCATGTAGACGTGGTTTTATGAGCTGTCATGGGTTGAGCTGGCACAAGTGTGACAGGGACTATCCAAAGACACATGGAGGGTCAGGTTTGTGTCGTGTGACATCCTGGCATTTGCCATGTGGCTATCACTGTGGTCAACAGACGATGGCTAGATTTTATGTCATGTCACCAAAGTTTCTTAGCGCCAGTGTTAGGAATTTTCACAAACACCACCAAGATCAAGTTTCTTTGCAGACATTGTTGTGAGTATTAAATTGCTAGGAAAGATCTTTGTGGGTGCCTACAAATTTAAACACTATGGTAGGATAGATGAACATTGGTAAATGTAATATGTGGCAGTCTTGATTTTAAATAGGTCAATATTCAATGATTTATCCCACATTGATGGGGTTTCAACACTATGTAATGTATAAAAGGTAAGAGCCGCAAGTTCCAAAATAACTAAGCCACTAGGAGTATGTGGGCTAGCTTGGAATGTTGGCCATCAAAAAAGGAATGTTGCCCAAAAAATGTAATATGTAGCTAGAATTTGTAGAATATTCACTACCTAAAATGAGAATATTCTATACTTCTCTATGGTACAAAGTGGAATATTCTACGTAGGTGCAAGGCTGGGGTGTCACTGCTCAGTGTCTATACAAAAAAAAAAAAAATTCTCTACTACCCGAAGGGGCAAAAAAAATTCCAAAAATTTGTAGTAAAATGGAAATGAAAATTATAGAGAATTTAAATATAGATCATAATAAAATTAAATTATAGATCTAAAAGATCATACCCAAACTTGCAAATTAGGCCTTCGGGTGTCAATTTGCAAAACAAATTTTGCCTCAAAATTGACTTTGGCCTAGGGTAGGTGAATTTATAGCTAATTTTCATTGAATCAACATTCTGTCCATGTAATGGTGAGGCTCTAGATGCTCCTAATGATTGTGATACTTTGAATCTGGGTCAATGTGCTAAAGCAACAAGATGGTCTCGAATGACTATGTTAAGAGAGATTCTCCAAGAGCTCTAGTACCATGTAAGAATTTGCCTTAGGGAAAAATCCACCCAAGATCAAGGAACTCAAACACAAGCACAACTATAGACCAAAAAAGTATGATCCAAATATCAATATGTATTCGATTCAATGTGAAAGTACACTAGGAGTGCATGTATATAAAGGCCTTTGGAATGCTTCTAAAATGCATAAGAATCAACAATATGATAAGCCATACAACTTGGCACATGTCACCAGATATGGGTTATCCTCCATTAAGCATAGGAGTAAGTGCAATGTTGAGAGGATAAGCCTACAAAGGTGTAGCATGCAACATAATGTTGTAGTCACCATGTGCTAAATTAGGAGTGCAAATAAATGTGTTGTCTACATGACAACTTACTTAATTATGCAAAATATAGTGTTGTAGATACCATGTGTTGAATTAGAGTTGCTTACTTATGTGTTGTCAATATGAAAACTCATAAAAGTACACAAACTCCTAAATGTCTCACCAAATAAATAGTAAAATAATGCATAATAATAAAATAATGCATTAACCTAAGTAAACTTAAGTAAAGTGTAATAAGTGAATACTTATTTACACCAACAAAGAACATATGTATGTAGTGTAAAATGTAAATATAAAATGGAGATGGTTCAAAGGTAGATGAGAGATTGGTGATGCTTTTCATAGATATTTTTATAGAGAAAAATTAATGATATGTGAGGGAGGGTTTATGAGGATAATTCTTTAAGGATTTGTAAGTTTCTTTCCTTTTGTAAAGAGATTTATATGTGAAATTTTCAAGGGATGAGAGAGGTATTTATTATTCTAGAATTTATTCTTCTTCCACCATGAAGGTTTTTAAAATTGGAGTGTGTTTGAATGATGCATCTCAAGTTAGATTTTATTTTTCTCTCTATCTCCTTGCTCTTGCTTCTATCAAATCTTTGTACAACATGAGGTATCGATTAAACTTATTGATTGCATTATTTATATAATAAAATATATGTCCATTTATATATTCTCATTATGTATTATATTTGTACATTTTATTCCTATAGTTAATCAAAGGTTTTGAGTTCCTTTTTGTGAAAATAGATATGTATCATTGTATGGTATTTAGCCACTAGTTTTTGAAGGTATATTATTTTTAGTTAGAGGGTTGTTGGTAACTATCTAGGAAAGGAATATTGTATTATGATAGCTTCCATGCTTTCTTATCTATTCCTTCTTAATGTACTACATGTTTTTAGTATAAGTATTGGAATTATATGTGCTCAATTTAGGGTTTTTTAAACCAACTGAGATCATATTTGGACTTTTATGCTCCAAATTGTTGTCTAAGACACCATAAATATATAAAATTATTATGTGATGTATACTATTTATATTTATAATTGAAAATATTTTTATATACACATGCTTATAGTCTTAGTGTCTTTTGATTATATATGTGTTGTAAGGCTTATATGATGAGTTAGGGTCTTGTTTAAACTATGGGTATGGGACAATATGAGTTTTTTCCCTACGCTCTTCTATGATTTTTTTTTTGGATGTGTCATTAGGGTATATTATCTAGATGAGTAGGTCACCATAGGTTATGGGGCCCAAAAGTGGCTGCCAAAGGATCCTATGTGTTAGAGACTAGGGCCCTGTACAAGCTAGCTCTACATGTGAGTTTTTTTAATCAAGTGGAAATATTAATAAAATTAATAGGTTATGGGGGTTTGGGAATCCACATTAATTAAGATAATAAGGATTTAGTAGTGGAGTACTCAGAGAGAATATGTTATACGTAGTAGGAAAATCTCTGACTCGGGGGAATGATCCCCACACTACATGATCATGCATATCCTATTGGAGTACACAGAGAGAAGAAATTATATGCAATAGGATGGTCTTTGGCTCAAGAGAATGATACCAAAACTATAGGAATGTTTGATAGCACTCACCTAGATGTGGTTAAACTCCTCACTCTTCTTTTTCCTCTGGTTTTTTATTTTCTTTTTTATTTCATTGTGGACATTATGCTTTATGTGGCCTTATGTTTGTACTTTGATTTTGGGTTATAAGCCTTAGATTACCATGGAACCTATGTGGATCATGATCTTATCTCATAGCTTAGGGGAGTGGACCATTTATGACTCCCTATGGTTGGGTGGATAAATATTTTGAGGTACTATTCGAGTGTTTATGGAAGGCTTTATTGGATCCTTGTTGAGTAGCAAGCAAAGATCATTTCTTCAAGTCTATATGTTTCATCTCCTTGAAAGAAATATATGTAATATTTTAATGTAACCTCTTGACATAAGTAAAATCTCATATTTGTTTATCATAAAGTGAAAATATATGTAAAAGGGGTAAAGGGTATCTCTAGGATAAATAAAGGGAAATGTGAATGTATTGTATTATTTTAGAAGATGAATAAAGTTATGTTGATACCATGACATTGTATATTTATTTGTATTTAGATGAATGTATGATAAATATAGGAACCATGTACTCTTCATAATGTTATCAAATGAACAATGTAAGATTTGGTTTACATGTGTAATTAATGGTTTAAATCCATTTCATGTATCTTTATTGCATGTTAAGTAGATATATTTGATTATAAGGATTAAGGAATTAGTTCCTTATTTGTAAATGGATATTAGGGTTGATAATGCATCAAAACATAAGTATGCATGAAACTAATAGATGTTCTAAATTAAGCAGCAAGGATAACATGTTAGAAATAAAATTAAGTAATCTTCTTTAAACATGACATTGGAGAACCTGTTTTGACCATTACATACAAGACTTGAGTGAAAGAAAATAAAAAATATTATCATAGAAACTTCATATAAATTTCTCATATCCTTTTGGGTTCCCTAGTGGGGCATTATAGTTTCTATTGATCTTTTGTGTTTCTTTAAAGTAGAGCTTTTAGGATTCGGAGCTATGAACTAGCAAAGTCACAAAGGAACCTTATATTCTAAACCAATTTAGATTAGGAAGATTTTTAACATACCTAAGATATGTTGAATAAAAATATTAAGTTTCAAGTAAGCCTTATACATAAATTTATTTATTTGAACAATAAAAGTGATCAAAGTTGCTAAAAATATTTCTATTATCTTGAGAAAAATAGGATTAAAAAAAAAAAATTCTTGCCAAAATTAACAAAAGAATCCTAGAGTATGAAAAAGCCACCCACCATTCCCCTTGATAGAATAATCCAATCAAATATATTCTAACAAAATTATTGAAAACTATATAATTAATTACAAACGATAATGAGATTGATCAATCACACCAACATTTAGAGAAAATAAGAACTCATCATTAGAGGCAAAATCATGAACAAAATCAAAATTTCCTTCCAAAGAATGAAGTCCTTGGCCAAATAAATAGAAGAAGAGAGATCATATGGAAATCTAAAAGGATTAGAAGGAGAGGCAACCACATTCCACAAATTTTCAACATGAAGAGGGGGGACCTTCTTAGGCTATTGATTACATGAATGATATTTTAATATTATTTTAAGTTATTGACAACAATGATCTACTTATAAAAATAATTCTATTGAAGTCTACACAAGTAGTAGGAATAAATGTGAAAGTAACAATACACAAAGTAATGAGTTGATTCAGCTAGGTCAGGAGGATGAGTACAAAGAAAGAAACTTGTGAGTTCCTAGTCATATATAGGGTAATAGTGCATACAATTTCACATTTAGGATCAAGGAATAGTTAAAATAATTCAAATTTTAATGCTTTCCAATTAGATAAAGTCACCAAGAATACATGGCACCTATGTTTCTTGTATGGACATGCCACCACCTGGCAAGAGAGACACACTACTACAATAAGAACTTGATCTAGTGAGTAGTGTAGGAATTCAAATTTTGGATTCTCAGATAAAATATTCCAAGTTAAGAAATGTCATGCCCAAAATTTTGAACAAGACACACACATACACACATACATAATATTGAATTTTAATTCTTGAAAAAAATTTAAGAAATCATATCAAATTATTAATAGATTATTATGTTACAATTTTTCAAATACTTTTACTCATTTTCAAGAAATTTTTAAACTAAAATATATTCACAGTATTGAAATTTCTTTCAAATACTACAATCATAATTGGATCCTTACAACAATTCAAAACTTACATGAAGATCTACTTCTGATCTTTTACAATATATAACTTTTACAAATGTTCATCTAATAAATCATTTTCAAATCTTCAACAAAAAATGGAAATCTTCCAAGATTTTCTTAAACACATATCCATTTAAAAAACCCCTTACAAAAAAACCCTCAAAACCACGGAGAGCTCACCTCCCAACCGAAGCCTCTAAGAGACCACCCATCGAGCTTGGAGAACCAAGACCAACTGGGTAACAATTAAGTACACACCTATAAATCAACAATATAGGATACAACATTTAACACCCCTTTTGATCTTGCATAGTAGGTTACCAGAGAAACCAATAGAATGGGTGAAGCTGTGGCTAAAAACCCTAAGGAGAAGCCAAAAAAAGAAAACCAAATCTACCTTCAAAAGGCATACAAAATAAATACCAACTCTCACAAAATTTCTCCCCTTATCACCCCCAAAGTGCATAACAAAGTATTGGTAGATGCATCGCATAGTAAATGCTTATCCCTCTTCCTTCTAGGGAAGACATTCTACACTCAGGGGATAGGTGCAACTAACCCCTTAACCTGAAGGCCACTTCTTCCTAAGTGATGTCCTTCCACACCCATAACATCATACTCTCAAAATCAAAATGAAAATAAGGCAATAGAAATTCATCCACACCCAACAATACAATAGGGAAAATGAACAACACACATATGCATCTATAGAAAAATTTACATATCTTTTATTCAAAAAAACAATACAACACATAGTATCCAAAACATGACAAAAGCTCCAATCTTTCTCCAAGCTATGGTAAATGAACTGATTTGAGAAGAGCCCTATATCCTTCCTTAATCCAATCTCTAAAATCAAAAATCTCTAAAACTAAAAAGTGGGTGAATCCCAACTCTATTTTCCAATTCCCCTCTAAAAGAAAAACACTCCTAATTTTTCTCCATCATGAAAGAGAACAAAATGCTTTAACTCAACCTAAGTTTCCCTATTTGGTTGGAATTATCAACTCACTGAAGATAAGGTGGGAATTTGGGTAAGTCTTCTTCCATTTTCGCAATACTTGAAAAATGGGATTTTAAAAGTGTTAGAAAAGAGATTTTAACTTGAGTAAAGTCAAAATTAAAGCCCTAACATATAGTACTAACATGTAGACAACTTAATTTCACTAAAAGAACACCCTAAGATTCAAATAAAGCCCTCTAAAGTCACCCTAAACTTGAAATCCAGAGTTTAGTTTAATTAAAGCCTTCATAAGATAATTTTATACAAAGGAATAAAAACTTAGAAATTTCTAACTAGTTAGGAATAAGGTTGGATGTCTTTTGCCAATATCTCAACCTGACTTTCCATTTAAACACATAACAACACAAGTGTCAAGTGACACTATAAAATATACATTTAATATTATGAGTGGAAAATCAATTTTTACAAAAAGGAATCTAATCTAAAACATCCATTCAAAAAGTAAAATACTTAACAATGAGGTTAAGATATCTTCATTAGATCTAACCTTGGCATTCTCAGTTAATACAAAGGTATAGTATTGGTTCTCCATTTTACCATGGTTATTTCCTACACACTCAAACTACATATCAGTAGTCCAAGATAAATAAATCATATGCATATATAAATCCTTAATCAATTCTATATTCATAATTGAATCAAAACATAAAGAATTCCTCAATTGAATTTTAATTAATATTTTTCCATTTCTAAACCATTGTGCATATATAATACAACAATTATCAAACTAAACATGATATGACCCTTTTGCAACATTTCTTGATTTTAAAATATATATAAAGCATCTAACATTTGTATTCAAACATAATTTTCTACTCATTAGTAAAAATAAATAACCAAGTACATGAATATAAATAATCATCAAGCATCATAAATAATCTCTAACATCATAAATAATTACCATAAAATAAAATGTCCCATAATATCAAATAGTTTGAGTAAAAGTCTAAAATAGTCTAACATATAACAAGGTCTCAAAATATAAATTATTTTAAATGCAAATAAACTACTATGATATGCTATGATGGGCCAGGGTGAGGCCTCACATCCTCCCCCCTAGGCATGAACATCCTCCTAGAGTTCATCAAAGAGGTATGGGTACTATGCTCTCATCTATCTTGTGTCCTCCCATGAAGTTGTGACCTTATCATAACAATCCCACTAGACTCTAAACTAGTCCAAATCTCTACCTTTAAGTTCTAGGGTCCATTAGCCAAAAAAAAGAATGGTCTATGGAGCTAAGTGTCCATATAACTCCACTTGCAAGGCATCCCATTCTATAATGTGAGACTCATCATAAATATACTTCCTCAATACTAAAACATAAAACACATCATGGATGTGTGATAGGCTAGGTGGCAAAGCTAAATGGTAGACAACTAGTCCTATCCTCTCTAGTTTCTCAGATGGTCCAAAAAAATGATATTTCAACTTAGAACCCTTTCCAAAATAGATCGAACTCTTGTGCGGATGCACTCTCAAGAAAACTCTATCACGAACCATGTACTCTTTTTCTACCCTCTTTGCATCGCTATACTTTTTTTTTGCCTATCTTGAGCCTCCCTAAATAAAGCTATTACTCCATGTCTCTAACTAACTATGGTGCAATAGATACTCTATCATCAATCCTATCCCAAATTAAAGGAGTCCTGTAAGGTCTACCATATAAGGCCTGATAAGGAGGTATACCTATAGAAATATGATGCCCATTATTATAGGAAAACTCCACAAGATGAAGGTACCCCTCCCACTTGACTTGATGGTCCATCACATACATTTGAAACATATCCTCCAATACCTAATTAATCATCTCTGTCCATCCATCTATCTGAGGGTGATATGTTGTACTAAAATTAAGACTAGTACCTAAAGCTGTCTAAAGCTCACTCCAAAATAAAGATGTGAATAAAGAGTCTCAATCGAAAACAATCTTATGAGGGATGCTATGAACTTTGACAATATATCATGAGAATACTTGTACTATTGTTGGTACTATAAAGGTAGTATGAATAGGTGAGAAGTGGGCGACCTTAGTGAATGTATCAATTGTTACCAAGATAACATCATGATGACAAGAAGACATAGGGAGACTAAAAATAAAGCCCATAGATATCACATCCCACTTCCACATAGGTATCTCATTTGGAGGTAAATGTCCCCCCAAATGGTTATGCTCTACCTTTACTCTCTATCACTTAAGGCATCTAGAAATAATGTTGGCAATCTATACCCTCATCCTAGGCTAGAAATGCAACTCTCTCAAGTCTAAATGTAACTTCTTGACACTAGGATGTGTTGCATATGGTGATCAACGAGCCTCTAAAATGATGAAATCTTATAAATCACCCATAGAAGGTACATAAATGAATCCTCTATGATATAAAAGCCCATTATTATTCAAATAATAGTCTATAAATGTTTCCACTAGGGGCCTTTGAGAGTGTGCAGTTTGACAAATCTTTGTATATAACTTATCCTTGGGAAAATGTCATAAGATGCACTCTTTCAAATCTATGGCAGTAGTTATGGAAGATATCATATGCCATCTCCTACTTAGAGAATTTGCAACCACATTATTCTTGCCCTTTTTGTAATGAACATCAAAATCATACTCACATAAGAACTCCATCCATCTTCTTTGCCTAGCATTAAGGTTTGGTTGTGAGAAGATGTATTGCAAAATTTGATGATATGAAAGAAGCTCAAATTGGTGACCTAAGAGAAAATGTTGCCATCTCACTAAAGTATGAACTACTACTACAAGCTCTAGGTCATGAGTAGGATAATTTAGCTAGTGGGTCTTAAGTTTCCTAGACTCATATGCAATAACTTGACTATCCTGCATAAGAATCGCTCATATGCCATTGAAAGAAGCATCTGTGCATAGAAAAAAAATCCCTTAATGGATCAGGCACTATAAGTATTGGTGCACTAGTGAGAGATCTTTTTAGCACTTGGAAGGCTCTCTCACACTTCTTTGTCCACTCAAACCTATTTCCCTTTCTTTGAAGAGATGTAATAGGATGAGCCAATTAAAAAAACCTTCAACAAAGTGTCTATAATAACTGGTTAATTTCATGAAACTCCTCATCTTAGTGACACTAGTGGGTGTTGGCCATTCCATAATAGCTCAAATCTTAGATGGGCCTACTAAGATCCCATCACCTATAATAATATGGCCTAGATAATGTATCTCGAGTCTAAAGAAAGCACACTTCTTCAAACTTCCATACAACTAATTCTCCCCCAAATGTTGAAGTACCTTTCTTAAATGCTCCTCATGCTCTTTCTCATCTTGAGAATAAATCAAGATGTCATCAAGAAACACCACCACAAATTTATCTAGAAATGTATTAAATACCCCATTCATAAGACTCATGAATATAGCTAGAGAATTTTTGAGGCCAAATGGCACTACAATTAACTCATAGTGGTCATACCTTATATGGAAAGAAATCTTGTGGATATCACTCTCCACTATCCTCAATTGATGATAACATGACTTAAGATCTATCTTTATGAAGACATAGGCACTATTGAACTGATCAAAAAGGTCATCAATCATAGGTATTGGGTATTGGTTCTTAATGGTTACTTTATTTAGCTATCGATAGTTAATACATAACCTAAGTGATCCATCCTTCTTCTTTATGAAGATGATTGGTGCACCCCAAGGTGACACACTAGAATGAATATTCCCTTTCTCCAAGAGCTCTTATAATTGATTCTTGAGGTCACTGAGCTTTTGTGTGGTCATCCTATATGGTGCCCTAGAAATAGGCTTAGCTCCTAGCACAAGATCAATGTGGAAATGAATTGTTCTATGTGGAGGCATATCAAGAAGCTTCGAGGAAAAAATATCTAAAAACTCTTGCAAGATAGGAAAATTGTCAAGGGAAGTCTTCTTCTCAGAGTCCTCATCCCTATCATTGATAGTGATGGAAAATAGCTAACATCCCTTACATAGGCATCACTTTATCTATATAGTAGATATCATATGAAGAGACATGGGCCTTTATACTCCATTAATCACTATAGAAGTACCATGACTATCTACACATTCTACCTTCTTTTGTTGACAATCCATCTTGGCATTGTGCACATATAGAAAATCCATGCTAAGAACTGAATCATAGGTACCCAAAGTGGTAATGTGAAAATCAGCCATGGTAGTCATGTCTCCAATTTGAATCTCACAATCATGAACCAAGGAATCAATTGACACTCTAGCACCTAAGGCTAGCTCTACCTCCCAACTAACCTCCTATCTAACTGCCACTAGTGCGCAATGCTCCACCACTAATGGAGATATAAATGAATTAGTAGCTCTAGAATCAAATAGAATAGAGAATTGACTACTTTGTATCATACATGTAGCCTCAATGACTGTGGCCTCCTAGTGGTTATCAATTGCTACAAATACTCTGTGAGATATTCCCATGTCCCCTGCTATGGGATCTAAAGTAGCCCCTTTCTAATAGCTTGATACTAGACCTTTTGGGAAATCTCTAGCAATGTGATCCATTCCACCAAAAGTGTAGTATGGTCCTCTAGTCTAAATATGAACACCCTATGACCTTATCTATTGTAAACCTCCAATCCAATTAGGTCCATTGAAACCACCCCTATTGGACTGCTGAGTCCCACCTGGCTATGTGTAAGGGGTCTATGTCTTCTGATCCTATTAAAGGCCCTAAGACTACCACTATTACTTAGGCTTAGAGCCCTATATCCTTGTGATGATCCCTATCTATAATCCTACTATGACTGAGGAACCTTAAAGAATCCTCCTGACTAATTCTTATTACCATTCCAAGGGGGTCTTTTTTGATCTGAAAACTGTCCTAATTTATTTTAGTTTTGAAACTAATTTTGTCCCCTTTTATGAATATCCTCCACTACTAGGGCTCTCTCAACTGCCTCTCTAAATGTAGCTGGAAAAGCTAACTAGATAGAATCCTAAAGGAGTACATTAAGTCCCTTAATGAAATGATGAGTACAAAAGCTTCTCATCCCTCATATACTCAACATAGGGAAAGAGCTCAAGAAACCTATGCTAATATTCTGCCATGGTAAGTCCTCTCTATTATAAGTCATGAATTGCCTCTAGTTGTCTATGTCTAAAATGCTCAGAAAGATATTTCTCCCTAAACTTACTTAGAAAGGATTCCCATGTGAGAGTGTCAATATGCACGTCATCTAAGGCGTCCTCCTACTACCACTAGGTAGAAGCTAATTTACAAAGGAGATGTACTATAATTTGCACCTTCAAATTTCTTTCATAAGGATGCAATCCAAATCATTTTTGTAAAGTCTATAAACATGCCTCTACACCAACACTATCATTATTTCTCAAGAATAGGGGAGGTTTGAGTCTAATCAACACCATAACCTTCTGTCCAATGTCTCTAGGAGCTCTCTCCACTATGTGTGCCACTAGGTCAAGACATGGAAATACTTGTTGAACTAACTCAACCTTGTGATTATCATGACCCTAAACATAGCTAGGTGGAGGACTCCTAGTCCTCTCCCTGGTAACTATCCTATGGTTGCCTGAATCTCTCTGCTATGACTATAGTAGTATAGGTGGTAAGCATTGCTAAACAATGCCAATTAGGTTATGAAGTGCATCCAGTGTTGGAAATAGAGATGGAGTAACTGAGAGGAGAGGGGTGAATCAGTTACCACAAAAATAAATCCATAGATCCTTAGATGTCTTAAAATATAGTTGCTGCTGATACTCGGTAACCACAAAAATAAATGTTGAAACTTGATAGATGTTCTGTTTAACTTATTAAGCATTTAAATTGATTAACATGCATGCATAAAGAAATAACATGAACACAAGAGACACCAAATTTAACATGGGAACCTAAATTGGGGAAAACCAACAAGTAACTAGTTGCCAATTTTCACTCTTCTGAAGTGAGCCATGTTAGGAGCCAACCCTGTTAAAGGTTACAAAACACACTGTTAGGTGTGACCCTATTAGAGGATTTAATCAGCCTGTTAGAAGTGTCCTTGTTAGAGGTCTTTAGAACAATTCAACTAAATTGTGACCTTGTTAGAGGATTTACAAAATGGTTGTTTAATCAACTCTATTAAGAGATTTTGAATCACTGTTACAATGATTAGAAAGCAACAATGAAGTGATCTAAAATATATGCAACTTATCTTTGCTGAATACAGATCTTTGTTCTACTTCACTAGATCCTCACCGATCGAATACAACTTTGCAGCTCCATAAGCATATCTAATCCTTCTTCAACATTTTCTCATATATTCAATATTCACTCATTCCATATCCATATATTCACACTCTTATGCATCCAAACTCTTACTTCTTATGAATTCACAACTTGACCTTTCATATATACCTTATAGATTGTCAAGTTAGCTCAATTACAAGTTACAACAACTAAAAAAAATTAAATCAGTCAGTTGCAAACATTACATAAAACAATTAAACTTGATTCTTTAGAACCATAAAGTTCTTTGCTGCCCGACCCAACTCGGTGACCACTGCTCCAGAATAGTTTCCCCAGTGTTAACCAAGCGAGGCTCAGTAAACACTGCAAACCTTGCAACTTCCTTTGGAGATCAAGTTAACTAGGTAAACACTGACCGTCCTTCACTTACCAAGTGAGCTCGATAAAAGCTAACTTTCTCTTTGATGACCGAGTGAACTCGGTAGTTATTGACTTTCCCTTGTTAACCTTAGGAGCTTGGTTAACATTAACTTTCTACTAAAAAATCCTTTGATGCTCGAGTGAGCTTGGTAAGAGGCAACTTTCTATGTAATGTTCAGGAACGCTCGGTAGTCACTATAAATTGATTTGCTAATCGTCTGAGCTCGGTAGACTCTGTTTGATGGCCGATATGACATTTGTGTAACATCAAAGACAATACACAATTAACAATTGTATCCAAAAATATCCCTCTTTGGCATTGATGGAAACACAACATGTCATAGTAAAATAAAATTTGAAAACAAGTCTTTCTCATAACAATTCTCCCTCTAAGATAGAAAACTTTCCCTCTTACAGTAATCTCCCTCTGTGAAGGAATTACATGGAAAAATCTTTATTTTAAACAAATTTTAGAGAGATATAAAAGTAAAATCCTCCCTCTTTGACAACACATGCCAAAGAAAACTCAACTCAAATGAATTTCAGTGTACCTTTAGTACTGATTCATATGCAATATTTCCTAGTTATGTTGCATCAACTGATAGATCTTCAACTTGGTATGAGTTGATGCATCACTAAAACTTTATTTTAGTAAACTTCAAATAGGGGAGTGACCCCTAATTTACCTCTTAGATACATGAATGCATCCTTAGGTAATGGTTTTGTGAATATGTCAGCAATTTGTTCCTTTGTATGAACATATTCCAATCTGATCTCCTTAGCTCGCACCAATTCTCTAACAAAATGATATTTTATTGCAATGTCCTTGGTTTTGGAATGCATCACTGGATTCTTAGATATGTTGATTGCACTTGTATTATCACAGAACATAACAACTGGTTCTTTGATTTCCATCTTCATGCCTTTCAACAACTATTTAAACCAAACAATATTAGAACAGTTTACTGCTGCAGCAACATACTCTGCCTTTGCTATAGATTGAGATGTAGAATTCTTCTTTTTGCTTGTCCAAGAAACCAACCTCTTTCCAAGAAAGAATGCACCTCCACTTGTACTTTTTTTGTCATCAAGGTTTCCTGCCCAATCAACATTAGTAAACACTTTCAAATCTAAATTACCTCCAAACTCATACCATAAACCATACTCTTCAGTTCCTTTCAAATATCTCATTATTCTTTTGATTGCCATAATGTGATTTTCTCTTGATTTTGTTGAAAATCTTGCTACAATACCAACTGCAAGGGCAATATCTAGCCTAGTATGAACTACATGCTACAATTTTCCAATCATAGATCTATACAACGTTTGATCTACTTCTTTTGATTCATCTTCCTTGGTAAGTTTTAATCCGGTACAAATAGGAGTCCCAACTGGTTTACAATCTTCCATTCCAAACTTTTTCAATATCTCCTTGATGTATTTTGATTGAGTGATGTAGATACCATTTTTATTCTATTGAATTTGAAGACCAACAAAGAATTTGATCTCACTAAACATAGACATTTTAAATTCCTTGTTCATTTTTTTTGAGAATTCTTTGCACAAATCATCATTCCCTATGAAAACAGTATCATCTACAAATATTTCTACCAAGACAATCTTATTATCTGGTCCTTCCTTAATATACAAGTTACTATTATCATTAGTTCTTTGAAAACCAATTTGAATAAGATATTTATGCAATATTTCATACCATGCTCTAGGAGCTTGTTTCAGACCGTACAATGCATTGTGTAATTTGCAGACCATGTTCTTCTTATCTAGATCAACAAAACCTTCAATTTGTTCAATGTAAACTTCTTCATCTAGGATACCATTGAGGAATGTTGACTTGACATCCATCTGATAAACTTTGAATCCTTTTTGAGTAGCATATGCTAGTAAGGTTCTGACTCCTTCCAATCTTGCAATAGGAGCAAAAGTTTCTCCATAGTCTATTCCTTCTTCTTGAGCATATCCTTTGCATACTAGTCTAGCTTTGTTTCTTGATACCTTACCATCTTCATCCAACTTGTTTCTAAATATCCACTTGGT
The DNA here is from genome assembly GCA_028749045.1 of Cupressus sempervirens. NCBI lineage: Eukaryota > Viridiplantae > Streptophyta > Pinopsida > Cupressales > Cupressaceae > Cupressus > Cupressus sempervirens. The sequence goes on along the minus strand of CM053786.1, from coordinate 35,719,720 downwards.
TCCAATCACATTTTTATCTTTAGGCCTAGGTACAAGAGTCCATGTCGTGGTTTTCTCTATTTTCTCTCTTTCTTCATTCATAGCCTCAATCCAACTATCATTTTCTAAAGAATCTTTGATATTTCTAGGTTCAAAATCAGTAAGTAAACAAGAACCTTTCAACTTGATTCTTGTTATGGTTCCTTTAGATTTGTCTCCAATGATTTGATCTGCTAAATGATGTCTCTTGACATATTTAGCTAATATAGGTTCCTTACCTTTTGAATGGATTTCATTATTATCCTCTTGCATTTCAACTTCAGGTTTTGTCTGTTCTGGCTCAGTAGATATTTGCTTGGTAGATGTTGGCTCGGGTCCTTTAGACTCGATAAACACTGAATTTAACTTGGTTTGCTGTGGCTCAATTTGAACTTCCTGTAACTCGGTTACAGATGACTCAGGAGTACAAGATTCCTGATTCTCTGATGTAACTGGTACTGTATCAGGTTCAATGAAGACAGACCTTCTATAATCTTCTGGTTCCCTTTTGCTTTCTTCTTCAGTCCTTTTTGCAAACTCATAAACTTTCACATGTGCACTTTCTATGACTTTGTGAGTAGATAAGTTCAAACATCTATATGCCTTACTTTTGCATGAGTATCCAAAGAATATACCTTCATCACCTTTCACATCAAATTTTCCTTTTCTAGATTCTTTCAATATGTAACATTTACTTCCAAATACTTTAAGGTAACTTACATTAGGTTTATAGCCATACCATAACTCATAGGGGGTTTTGAATGAGTCTTTCTTCAGCTGTACTCGGTTCAGGGTATAAACTGCAGTGTTGATAGCTTCCTTCCAGTATTTGATAGCAATGCTCTATTCAATCATTAAAGTTCTTACACAATCCATGATGGATCTGTTCCTTCTTTCAGCTATTCCATTTTGTTGGGGTCTTCCAGGGGCTGATACCTAGCTTTTGATTCCTCTTTCAATGAAAAAGTTATTAAACTCATGTGAAATGAATTATCCACCTCTATTTGATCTCAAGCATTTTAATCTTTTCCCTATTTCCTTTTCTACTCTGGCCAAATACCATTTGAACTTTTCAAATGCTTTTGATTTGTTTCTTAGATACATGACTGTCATCATTCTTGAGTAATCATCAACAAAAAGAATGAAAAACTTTTCTCTAGTATAGCTTTCAATTATAATGGGTCCACATAAATCAGTATGCACAATTTCTAATATATCTTCAAACTAATAGTTTTTACTTTTAAAACTAGTCTTTTCCATTTTTTCAATCTGACAATTTTTGCATAGACCGACCTCAGGTTTCTTTATGTTAGGAATGCCTCTTACTTTCTTGAATTTGCTTATCTTTACCAGATTATCAAAGTTCACATGACACAACTTTTTATGCCATAACCAACTTTCCTCTACTTGAGTAATGAAACATGAACATTCACCTAGTTCAAGATAGAACAAGTTACCTTTAGTTTGAGTACCTGATCCAATCAGCTTTCCTTTGCCATTCAGTAGTCTTTCTTTACCATGCATGAATTCTACTTTGAATCCATTATTGAGTAGTTGTGCCACACTTAACAAATTATGCTTTAGTCCTTCTACCCAATAGGTATTATCATATATAAGTTCCTTGGTTAGAGAGATTCTTCCTCTTCCTTTTATACAACAAGGTTCATTATTACCAAATCTTACACTGCCACCATCGTAGTCTTCAAAGTATTCAAACTTAGTTTTGTTGCTAGTCATGTGATGAGAAAAACCACTACCTATGATCTATGTATCATTTTTTCTCATATGAGAAATGAGTGCCATTTTCTCATCATTATTAGATTCATTTTTCATAGCAATGTAGATGAATTCATTTTCTTCTTCATCATTAGAATCATTAGAATCTTTAGCCATAAAACATGTTTTCTTATCTTTATCCTTGAATGATTTGAAATTTTTCTTGCCATTCCATTTGTGATCTTTCTTCTCATCTTTATTCTACTTGTTTGGACACCTAGTAGCAATATGACAAACTTCTTCACATGAAAAATCGATTAGGGGCACTTTACCTTTTTATTTTCTTCTACCTCTAGAATATTTCCTTGCTAGAAGGGCTTCAATTACTTCAAGATCACTGTCTAAAATTTGGTTTGATTCATCTTCACTTTTTGACTAGGATTTCTTATTGCCTTTCTCCTTGAGTGAAAGTTTGGCTTCAAATGCTGATTCAGTGTTCTTGGAAGCTAGAACATAGTTATCAAAGTTCTCTAGTTCAAATGCAGTCAATCTTCCAACTATAGCCTCTAGATTTATCTTATGATTTGCTTCACATCTTCTATCTTGAATTGCAGAAACTTTGATTGCATAAATGGGAAGTAGAGCTCTAAGAACTTTACTTATAACTGTCTCTTCCTTGATATCTCCTCTAGATGCTTTGATTGCACTGACACATGCTTTGACTCTTTTAACATATTTTGCAATGTTTTCATCCTCTCTCATCCTCATTTGATCAAATTGTCCTCTCAGACTTTCTACTTTGGCTCTTCTAACATTATCATCTCCTTCATAGATCTCTTTCAGCTTTTCCCACATTTCAAAAGTAGATTTGAGTCCTTGATATCATCAAATTCTTCATAACTCAGAGAAGATGCTATATCTATCATCATAATATTGTGGGTCTTCTTTTCAGAAATATCATTGACAGATAGTGTACCAGCTGGTTCTACATATTTTTCATCAAGGTATTTTAGTCCTGTATCTCCAATAGAAGCTAGATGAAGTCTCATCAACCCTTGCGATGCTGAGAAGTTGTCCTTGTTAAGTCTTGGAATTTCCCTCTTCTAAGGCATCTTGATCTTTAGCTTAGATCCTTGAAATCTTATCCTACAAGCACCAAGAGCTCTGATACCAAGTGTTGGAAATAGAGATGGAGTAACTGAGAGGGGAGGGTTGAATCATTTACCACAAAAATAAATCCACAGATCCTTAGATGTCTTAAAATATAGTTGTTGTTGATACTCAGTAACCACACAAATAAATGCTAAAACATGATAGATGTTCTGTTTAACTTATTAAGCATTTAAAGTGATTAATATGCATGCATAAAGAAATAACATGAACACAAGAGATACTAGATTTAACGTGGAAACCCAAATTGGGAAAAACCACCAAGTAACTAGTTACCAATTTTCACTCTTCTAAAGTGAGCCCTGTTAGAAGCCAACCCTATTAAAGATTACAAAACACACTGTTAGGTGTGACCCTATTAGAGGATTTAATCACCCTATTAGAAGTGGCCTTGTCAGAGGTCTTTAGAACAATTCAACTGAATTGTCACCTTGTTAGAGGATTTACAAAATGGCTGTTAAACCAACTCTGTTAAGAGATTTTGAATCATTGTTACGATGATTAGAAAGCAACAATGAAGTGATCTGAAATATATGAAACTTATCTTTGCTGAATATAGATGTATGTTTTGCTTCATTAGATCCTCACTGATCGAATACAACTTTGCAGCTCCATAATCATATCTAATCCTTCTTCAACATTCGCTCATATATTCAATATTCGCTCATTCCATATCCATATATTCGCACTCTTATGCATCCAAACTCTTACTTCTTATGAATTCACAACTTGACCTTTCATATATACCTTACAGATTGTCAAGTCAGCTCAATTACAAGTTACAACAACTGAAAAACATTAAATCAGTCAGCTGCAAAGATTGCATAAAACAATTAAACTTGATTCTTTAGAACCATAAAGTTCTTCGCTGCCCAACCTAGCTCGGTGACCACTGCTCTAGAATAGTTTCCCTAGTGTTAACCAAGTGAGGCTCGGTAAACACTGCAAACCTTGCAACTTCCTTCAGAGACTGAGTTAACTCGGTAAACACTGACCTTCCTTCACTTACCGAGTGAGCTCGGTAAAAGCTAACTTTCTCTTCGATGACTGAGTGAACTCGGTAGTTATTGACTTTCCCTTTGTTAACCTTGGGAGATCGATTAACATTAACTTTCTCCTACAAAATCCTTTGATGCTCGAGTGAGCTTGGTAAGAGCTAGCTTTCTATGTAATGTTCAAGAACGCACGGTAGTCACTATGAATTGCTTTGCTGACCATCTAAGCTTGGTAGACTCTGTCTGATGGCTGATATGACATTTATGTAACATGAAAGACAATACACAATTAACAATTGTATCCAACATCCAGAATATTTTGATTAGGGTTTATAGGTGGGTTAGGTGGTGGTACATGATCCCCTCTAGAAACCTCAACCTCCTACTATTCTATTTCAACATTTTCCAAACGAGAGGCTCTATTAGCTTTACTTCATCGACCACCTCATCCAACTCAACTAACTTGTGTGACAACTAGCATCGTACACATGAGTCAATTTTTTTTTAATAAGTCAAATGTAAAATTGGTTAATTAGATCATTCATAATACTAGGAGCAGTCACATCTTGTTAAATAGAGAGAAAACATACTATGTAGATATTCAAGTTGTAAACAAGGTGGGTGCATTTTCAAAATGAAGATTACTTAGTTGGATGATTTTATTTTTATTTTTATTTTAAAAATAATCCACGTGTAAGAACCAGTATACATAATCCAAGGGTGGGCTTCATTCCCTCCAAAATGTATTTTATTGTTTCTCTTAAATCACTCCCAATTTTCCATTGCATGCAGAAATAACAAATAGAAGTGCATAGGAAGACATGTTCAAATAGGGAGAAAGATGCAGAGTGGAACATATGGGCTCTACACATTTCCCTCATTCTTATTTGTTTTGTAGTTTACTATAAGAAATAATTGAAATTATATTATTCTACTGACACATGTCCTTCTGGGATCCTTCCATTCGAGATAGGGCTAGAGGGGATTACAAAAATTAATTAAGGAGATTAGGAATATACCATCCCAAAGTATGCATTAAAATATTACTATATAGTTATTACTACTTGTTATTCTTTGTTTTTTGTTGGCTATAAACTTCACCAACCAAAATGAGTTTGGCCCGCATGAGGATGGGGAGTTTTGGGAAACTCAGGTTCCCTCTGAGTTTTAATAAAAACTTTGTTAGCTTTTCCCAAATGTCCCATGCATGATAATTTAGAACAATGTGTCCAAATTTCATGGCATGTACTACATTATAAAAAATGGGAGGAGAATATTTTAAATATCTCTCCAAAAATGTATGATATAATGAAAAGGCTAAATTAGACCAAATCATGATATGGGTGTGTCTTGATCACAAGATCTTGGGATGGCCTAAGGAGGGTAGTGGCCCAAAAATTTTCTAGGCCAAATGATATTATACACCCATAATACACATCACTTGGATTTCCCAATAGTCCAACTCTCACATTTGGACCATAGTTGCCTTCTGAAGGTTTTTTTTTTTTCATTTTCAAGGCTCTGCCTTAGATGCAATGCATAATGTACTTTCATTTTTTTGGGACTTAGAAGTGATATAAAAAAATATTTTTAAAACAAAACAAAATATACAATAGACTATATCCTATGTTTTGGGACTCAAAATCACCTTCCTAATTTGAGTACCATTCCGAGCTTTCAAGCCCTATAAGCATTTTTTAATGGATGCATACCTAGAAGTCCTTTTAAGCCTTATGAAGTGCTTAATGTTTCTAATACCCTGCATTCAACATGTCCACTTTTCCCATGAAGATAAATTATCATTTTGTTAAGTTTCATTTTGACCAATGTTCAAAGAATAGGAGGCTTTATTTTTTATTGAATATCTTGCACTGGGTTATGTTTCATGACTCTCTACTTTGGCAGTGTTTAGTATCAATATTAGAGAACCTATATTTCAAATTCAAATCATTTTGATATAATTTGACTAGGTTTTGAATCCCTCAATGTTGGTCATTAATTCTTGTCATGTTGATGCTAATTGTTTAGAATTCTAGGAAGCCCTATTTGACTTGTTATAACTTTGACCCATTTGATCAAATGAGAAATTTCGTACTGTATTTCATTTCAGAGGTCAGATAATTGATATGTTTTAATTTTGAGATTATGATGAATTTTTTTTATAAGTTTTTGAATGTGATTCCAAATGTAATTGTAAAGTTTTACTGATGTCATAACATGTAGATTGGTTGGTACCCGTGTTCGGGATATTATAACTCTAAATCCATGATAGGTGAGATCAAATGGATTGTACCATTATATTTTACTATAAAAATTCTTTAAATGTGTTGGTTTAGAACTTTTGACAAATCCATCGACACACTTTCCCAGGTCCATTCTATTTGCAAAAATCACTTTTCTACTAGTGTTTCTAGTCTGTAAAATTTGACTAGCTTACTTTGATTGCTTTCCAAATTCACCTAGTTATTATTCATGAGCTCAAATCTTAGATTTCTACTCTCCTCATGAAAATGAACCAATGCCCCATTTTTTGTCTCCCCAAGTGTCAGTTTGCCCAATTTTTGAAACCAAAGCACAACACAGTTTATTATTTTCTAATGTGTTTTCTTACAAGCAATTTTGAGAGGGAAACCTTGACAATCAATATCTTTTGATTGAGAATTCATTATGAGATGAGATTTGGAAGAGTGAAAGAATAAAAAATAGAGAATCAAAATATCTAATTTCAAGGCCTAATCAAGGATTTTTGTTAGTTTTTAAAGCTGGCCCATAGACCATTACACACAAAATGGACAAGTTGTAGAAAGAGGTGAAATGAGTTTTCAATGACAAATCAGTGCTCAAATTTGAATCTAGTTAGTGCAAGATGTTCAATAGGCCTATTTGAGGTGTCAGGTATTTGAATTCAAAAAAAAAAATTAGCCAGACCCCCTTTGGGGGCCCTGCTAAATTCATTGAATGAACAAGTCACCAGGGATCAAAAAATGTTCAACATAGGTAATTGGGATAATTTTAACAATTATAATGCCCCCTAATGGACATCTTGTCATTAAAGATCCAAAGTTTTCATATAATGAGTGTGATAACACTAGTGTTTAGGCTGAAGGCATTCAATGTGGAAAGCACAAATATACCCAATTTAAATTGGATTGAGCCAAGTTGTAAAAGATATGACTCGAGAGGTTATTATTTCAATTAAAGCTTTCCAAACATTTTCAATCTTTATAATAGGTGATAAACCTTATGTAAGAGCCACTAGGATTAATTTTTCCTATCTATACAAGCTTAAAAGGGCCTACTTACTTGATTGCTAACTCTAAAAATGTTGGATAGAGCACATGTCAAAAAATGATAGAGGAAGAAGAGTGGTTTTGTCTTAATAAAAATCAAGAGGAGGCCAGTTGAAGAAGTATAGTGTAGAGTTTGAGTTTTTCTCATATGCCATGCATTAATTTTATAGCCCCCCACTTCCACAATTAATTACGCAAGCCCCTTTTACAACTATAGAAAAGAAGAAGATTGTTTGGATTTAAATATTCTTGAATTGGTTATAAGGGTAGAGTAGGTGCCAACAAAGGGAAGGAAATCTGGCATTAGCAAGGAACTACCAATTACATCCAAGGTTTCATTTTTTGAGTCATAGTTTGGTGGAGTTTTCAAATTTTAGAATTGAATGCTATTTGGTTTGCAAATGTCTGTATAAAGTTGTTCCCATGCTAGTAATGTTGAGTGCATTTGAGGAGTATTTAGTATAAGGGATCAAAGTTCAAATAAAGAAGTATCACACAAAGAATGACAAGAAGAGATAAGGCACATGAAAGTAGAAAAATCAAACCATGTGAAATCTACAATAAAGGGGAACAACAACAATCCTGGAGGCCCAATGGAAGAGACTGGAGGATGAGCTATATATAGTTGTACCATTTTTAGATGTAATAAAATGCACGTTTTAAAAAGAAAAACATTCATTTTTATAAGGGGTAGTGTTGGGATTGAAAATTGCATGGTCCATTTTCAGTCACATTTTGAAAATTGAGCCCTATAATTGCTTTTTGATGCACATGTACCTAGCTATACCTTTGAACCCTATGAGGTGTTTAATGTTTCTAACACCTTCCATTCAGCATGTCTACATGTTCCATAAAGTTAAACTATCTTTCTGAGCCAATTTGTGAAGTCCCATTTTGAGTAATTGTAATTTTTGCATTTTTGCCCTGAGTGTCAAATAGTGACAAGAAGCTATGTTGGCATTTGAATATCTCGCACCCAAAAAAATTTCATGATTTTCTTCTTTGGGAGTATATAGTGTCCATACCCAAGAACCTATATTTAAGATTTCAAGTCATTTCAAGTCAGTTTGCCTAGGTTTTGAATCCCTCAAAGTTGGTTAGTTATCAATGTCATGCTGATATGAAGTATTCAAAATTCTAGGAAGCCCTATTTGAAAAGTTATATTTTTGACCTAGTTGACCAATATGTTGAAATTCCCTTTGCATTGCATTGTAGACGTTAGAAACTTGTTATGTTTCAATTTTCAGCTTATGATGCATTCTAAGCCGCTCAAGCATGCAGTGTGGGGATCGATGATGTCAATCGGATGTCAATCCAATATTTTAAACAAAAAATAAAACAAGCTAACATGGTGCCAAAAATGAAGATCATACAAGATGATGAAATGTGGCGAGATGGGCAGATGGTGTAATTTCACAAGAGGAAGATGCTCGTGGGTTAAACAAAGTGGGTATGTGGGATGCTAACACGTGTCAACGAGCCCACCCAATGATGACATTGTAGATTCAAGTTTTGAACAAATCAAGAAATGACATGTGGTGCTAAATGTAGGGGTGGACCAATCACAGAGTGACATGTAGCATTCAGTCAAACCTAGTTTGACTCCAAATTTGAACGTTGGGGTAAAAAAATTGAAAATTATGAAAAAAAAAAAAATAATTTCAAAAATATGGACGTACAATCTTTTTTAAATTCAAAAGAGGTTTTAATCTAAAGTTGATACTTTAGACTATTTTAAATTTTTGAAAATTTAAAATTTTAAAGCATGCAGACCTATGTTTCATACTAGAGGAGAATTTTTCAAACTAAAATTTAGAGGGTTTCTGGAAGGCTACATATGCAATGTTATATATTGTTGGAATCAAGAGAATTTGAATTTTCTAATTATGCAATTAGTTTCTACATAGGAAGTAGCCTGTTCATGCTATAGGAATTTTTCTTCCAGATTCCTATTGTGCAACTGTATTCAAGTAATGAAGTTCATAACTATTTCATAACATAAAAATGACTTGAATATCAGTAACATACAGTGAAAATGCAATTGGGGTCACGTTTAAGTTAGTTAAATGGGGATTTCACCAACTTTTCATAAGGAAAATCATATATTTTGGTAAGCAAGAGGTTTTCATCATTCAGAAATAGATATTTTCAAATTAGTTACAATGTAATGATGAAAACAAATCGGATCAAAATGGGAGAAGGAAGAGAGAGGTTATTCAGTTGCAAGGGATTGAATTCTAAGTGGATACATGTCAGGCATAGATCAGATCTTGGAATTCATCTTCTTCTATATCATTCTTTCTTTCTTTAATTGTGAGGGTTGGTAGTTTTCTCTACGTAATACCAGTAGGGTTCTAGTGTTTTACTGTGAAACCATTTTCTTCAGCATATTCTCTCTTGTATGAACATCATTAGGAAGGATAATACAGATAGTTCAGATCTGTTAGGTGTTTTCTGTGTTTTTATTTCATGCATATGAATGTATAATTTCAAGGAAATTAATACAAAGAACAACACATGGTTGAGTTTCATCTTGAATCTTGTCTCCTTCATCAGTGATCTTCAATGATTTATAATCTTTGACATAGAGCTTAGGTTGTAGTTGCAATCCCTTAAGGCTGTATGTTATTTCATTGTTGCCTGTGATGCAAAGGGTTATGTAAATGCTTTAGAGAAATCAACAGGGTTGTGAGTTTGCTGATGGGGATATCATGTAAGAATGGGGTTTAGATTGAGCATATATGTCTACTTACAAGTTAAATGGATAGATCAAATATCCGAAGATACAAATAGGTATCAGATACCCATATGTGTGTTTTGATTCATAGATTTGCCCAATGGATAAGGCACTAATCAGTTAAAGGATCATTAATTCTTACTACTACATATTTAAGGGTTTGTTGAATTCATTTATTAATCAAAATCATTTCAGTTTTTCATGTCTTGTAGTGGGCTGAAAGGAATTAACCCTCACTCAACTTATGAGATTCATAGATTTGCATTTAGCTGCTATAGATCTGTGTCATTTCATGAGTTATTAGGAGATATAAGGGTTTTCATTTGTAGTAATTAGGTTCAAATTTATGTTTTAAGTGCATTGGTACCATATCTCAAAACCTGAAGGTTAATCTACCTAGGTCTTGTGGAGCCTGAAGTGAAGATGGTTCAAGCCTTATAGTTGGCCCAAGACTGTAGTCAGGTGCATTCATCAAAGGAATTTGCTAGCCTTAGATGCACTTGTTTGGTTTCTTGGTTGTTTTTAAAACTGTCAAATCAAGAGCGAAAAAATTGGTGACTCTGTTGGGGAATGTATTGAATCTACATTACAAACAAACCTTGGGAATTTGAACAAGATTCAATACAATGGGAGAAGTGTGTGAAAAATTGCAACAGTAAGTTATCTGAAGTGTTTTCCAGTTTTCTTACTTAAATGTCATGCACCCCAATTAAGTTTTATCCATTACAATAGTATTTTCAAGGTTGAATATAGATTGTGTTGCTAAAAGTGCTTATCTTTAGTCACATCAGCCAGTTGTTGTTTTCCAAATACATTTGTAATTCAGAGTCAAAACTGTTGAAAAAGGGTTTCTCTCTTTACAATGTTTAAAAGTTTTGCAAAATTTTACAAGTTAGAATTCCAGTTTAGATCTATTATGTTGTAAATCATGTTTAAATTTATCTCATAATTGTGAGTGGTGACTCTCTAAATTAGTTACCTACAATTGTTTTCAAGAGTTTTTAGTTGAACTAGGCAAATCTAAAAGTTGTGTCAAATTTTAAATAAGAAAAGAGATTGATATAAGTTTTTGACCGATAAGTTTCAAAAGAAATTAAGTTTTACATATGTGTTCTCCATCAAGTGGTATTTCCAGCACTAAGAGGAGGAGAATAGTTTAAAAGGTTTTATACACTTCATTGGATTGATTTTTAGCTTGTTGTATTTAAGTTTGTGAAGTGTATTTGAAGAAAGTTTATTTGGTAGAAGGGCATAGATTTGCAGCAAATTAAAAATTAGAATTAGTGTGAATGAGGTTCAAATTTTTAAAGGATGTCAAGATTCATTTCACCTAAGATGTAGCCGGTTAGTGAAATTCCTAGATCTATTTCTACCAAGCAGTATATGCTATTATGTTTTGATGGTATTCATAGTTTCCCGAATGTCATTCCTAATGATGTTAGAAAATGTTTGCCTAAGTTCAATGGGGACCATATTGTTTCAGCTAGTCATCATGTTGAATTTTTTAATATTTGATGGCCGACTATGAGATTTCTCATTAGGACATGCACATGAAGTTATTTGTCCAAACCTTAGAAGGTGATGCTAGAGATTGGTTTTCTTTCCTACCAACATGTTTTATTTCATCTTGGGGTGAGTTGCATTCAACCTTCATGGAGCAATTTGGAGAATGGGTAAGCATATCTGATTCTTATGACAAGTTCTTGAAGATTCATATTCAGAGTGATGAACTTGTTCCTCAATTTAACATCAGATTTGCAAGAGTTTTGAATGAAATCCCTGAGAGTTATAGACCTGATGATCAAATGTGTTTAGCTATATATTTTGATGCATTTGACAAGAAAATGAATTATCTACTAAGGGATAAAGAACCATAGACATTATATTAGGATTTTATGACCACTAGGGATATTGAGAATAATATGAAATATGGATTGATTAGAGGTCATTTTCCCTTGAATGATTGCCGATATAATGGTCATGAAAGAAAAGTGGAACATAGTGTTGATGTTCCAATTTCAAAGTAGAATGTCAATACCCCTACTATAAATTTTACTCAGATTGAGAATTTAAATTAGAATATGTGTGTAAGGAAGGTTAGTCTAGTTGCAAATGAAGACACACATGTTTTTGATGTTGCAGCAGTGAATAGTATTTTAGACTCTGATAAGGTTCAGCATTGTGTTGATTTTATGAATCAAGGTTTAGTTACAACAGTAAGTTCTTCTCGTGATATTTATATATATGATGATGTAACTAATGCTTCAAATTTTGAGGATGTTGCACCTAAATCTCAGCCTTATGTAAGTGAGGAGGCTAAGAGTTGTCTATGTGATCATGAATTTGATGTTGCTGATCTAATATTTCATGGAGAGATAATACAAGATGGAGAATATAAATCAAACTTATCTCAGTCACAGTCAGAAGAACAAAGTGCACATATTTGTAATGTTTTAGCAATAGATGGTAAGATGGATTCACTTGATCAGTCAGATATGCAAGAAATGCATTATCTTATTGAAAGATTCCATTATATTGAGAATGTTATAAAGGTTGAAGTTGAAAGATATGCATCTCAGTATGAGTACAAAGAAGTTGGAAGTGATCTTTCAAGTGATAATGAAGTTTCTGATCCAGTGTATTATAAAGAAGCCTCATGTGAAGATAATGATGAGAGAGGTTGCTCAAGTCAAGAAGAGGAAAGTGCTAGTATGTTTTCATCTTCATGTGAATTAGATGCAAATTGGGAAGAAGAAAGCAATGACGGGAGTGGGTATTCTTATGTTAGTAAAGGTATGAGTTCTATTTCTAAATCTAAAAGTGAAGTTTCATTTTAGAGTTATACAAGTCAGCTAGATGTTGAAAGTTGTGAAGGTTTGTCTACACAATACGAGGATAAAGAGGTTGTTTATAAGAATGGATTACCTAATTATGTAGATGAATGTCTTGAAGATGCAAGTAATAGTAATCAACATCATGCAAGTGATTTTGAGATTATTGCATCAGGCCCTATTGATAAGATAAGTGATGATTTTCTTGCAAGACATTTGAATCAACTACATGAAGACAATGAAAGTAACTTTGATTTATATTCTACATTGTTCATTGATGGAGTGGATGTTAAGTCTTCATATGGTTCTGATTTTTCTTCACATGCTAAAATTCTCCATGAAGATGAAATGGGTAATGATTTTAAAGTGTATACTAATGATTTATATGATGAGAGTCCTAATGATGATCAGCTCATTTTTTGTCAAAATGTTCAAAGAGGGTCATTGCAAGGAGTTATCAATCCTTTGTTTGAAGAGCACATGGACAATTTAGATTTAGTTGAAAATGAGTTTAATGATGATACCTTGTCTTACTGTTGTAAGAGGTCAGACTGTTCTTCTTTTGAGTATGATAGAGAAAATTATTATGATGTTGCATCTTACGAGATATATGACAAGGTGTTTGACAAAGTTGTTTTTGAAAATCAGCATGCACCTTGTACTAAGTTTTATGATGAATACTTTAATGCAAAGACTAATTTGTTTGCTAATTATGAAGAACCATTTGAAGATTGTGGATTAGATTCAAATTTTGATGTTGATGACATGTGTGAATACTAGTCAGATTGTTCCTCAGAATACCATCCAGATATGCATAAGGAAACACAATTTTAAGGTGTGTGTGATCCTTTTCCCTATGTTGAATATGAAACCTTCATATTCGAGAATGATAGCATGCATTATGTCTAATAAAGAAGAGCTTTAGTTTCAATCTTATATGTTTGAGCATGCTAATTAGTATTTTCATAATGAACAAATGGTTGAGAATGAAGCAAATTTTTATATGCATTATGGAAGTAAGAATAAAGATTCTGTTTTACTAAGTGTTGAGTTTTAGGATGCTAATTTGATTGGTGAAATTGATAGAAGAAAGATTTACACTTTACCTAATACAAGTTCAAATGAGAATCAACTTTTTGATAGAGGTAAATGTTTTTGTTGAAGTTCAGTGGCCCGAGGCCATCATGTGTACATAGTAGTAATTGTTCCTACATTCAATCAAGCTATTCGAGAGGATTTTTTGCTGTCAGGTGTGTGGTTTGCTTCTTCCAAAGATTTGAATCCTTTCCATGCCTACAAGGGACATGCATCCCTAGATAGAGCCACTGTTGGGATTGAAAATTGCATGGTCCATTTTCAATCACATTTTGAAAAATGAGCCCTATAAATGCTTTTTGATGCACATGTACCTAGCTACACCTTTGAACCCCATGAGGTGTTTAATGTTTCTAACACCTTCCATTCAGCATGTCCACATGTTCCATAAAGTTAAACTATCATTCTGAGCCAATCTGTGAAGTCCCATCCAAAAATATCTGAATATCTTGTACCTAGAAATGTTTCATGATTTGCCACTTTGGGAGTATATAGTATCCATACCCAAGAACCTATGTTTCACATTTTGAGTCATTTGAAGTCTATTTTCCTAGATTTTAAATCCCTCAAAGTTGGTCAGTTATCAATGTCGTGCTGATATGAAATATTCAAAATTTTGGGAAGCTCTGTTTAACAAGTTATATTTTTGGCTTAATTGACCAAAATGTTGAAATTCCTTTTGCACTGCATTTTAGACATCAGAAACTTGTTATGTTTCAAGTTTTAGCTTATGATGAATCTGTTTGATCAGTACTCAAATGCGATTCCAAATGCAATTTATAACTTTTTACTGGTGTCATAAAGTGCAGATTGATTGGAACCCCTATTCGTGACATTATAACTTGAGATCTATGATTGCCTAGATTGAATGGATTGTACCATTGTGTTTTTCACTAAAAATATTTTAAGTGTGTTAGTTTTTACATCTTGACGAATCCATTTGCATACATTTCCAGGTCCATTCCATTTACAAAAATTGCTTTTCTGTTAGTGTTTCTTGTCTGCAAAATCGAAGTAGCCCACTTTGATTGCTCGCCAAATGTGCCCAATTATTCATCATAAGCCCAAACCATAGATTAATAATGTCCTTATGACAGAGAACCAACGCCTCATTTTTCATCTCCCCAAGTGTCAGTTTGCCTAGTTTTCAAAGCCAAATTCAAACCTAATTTATTATTTTCCGACATGTTTTCTTGCAGGTAGTTCTAAAAGGTCAACTTTGACAGTGAATATCTTTTGACCTTGAATTCATCTTGATATGAGATTTGACAAGGTACAAGTATGTGGAACAAAGAATCAGTGTGCCAGTTTTCAAAGCTCGATCAAGTGTTCTGATCAATTTTTAAGGCCAGTCAATAGACCTCCTAGGAAAATTTGATAGGTGGCAGAGAGTGATAAAATGAGTTTTTAACGATCAAGTAGTGATTAAATTTGATTCTAATCAATTTGAGATGATTGGTGTGGGGTCTGACTAATTGCTTTAGAATGATGGATTGGTTTGAAATCATCATAGTGTTGCAATCTAGCAAAAGAGGATTCATTCTCAATGTGTGATTTGTCAAATTTTAAGAAGTTCTATTCATCAAATATATCTCTGTTCAATCATATGCGTTATTTATACATTTATGGTTCATTGATAAAGAAAAGAAAGGGGAAAGTCAAAACAAATTTCTATCTGTTTCAACCGAGGATAATAAG
The DNA here is from genome assembly GCA_028749045.1 of Cupressus sempervirens. Lineage (NCBI taxonomy): Eukaryota > Viridiplantae > Streptophyta > Pinopsida > Cupressales > Cupressaceae > Cupressus > Cupressus sempervirens. Next base: position 35,704,169 of record CM053786.1, on the reverse strand, counting down.
ATATAGAACAATGTTTTCATAAGTCTAAGTGAGGTCAATACATGAGGAATTATATAAGACCAAGAATCCTTGTGATTGATTGGTGTGAAACATTGGAAAACATGGTGCACAAATTAATTCAAGAAAATGGACTCCAAGTAGGCATTGATTCTCCTATTGGTTTCCTACTGGTCATTCACCGAACTGGGTTGCTACATATTGAACACCAAACTTAGCAATCCATGAAGTTATGAAGTCCTATGAAGTTGAAACTAATGACAAGAAGTTTCAAGTAAAAGACATCCATAATGCAGGGGCAACTAAAATGTGAAAGCCAACAATGATCAAGGAGAGTGAAACATGCCATAAAGAGAAGTTGTCCCATAGTAGAAGACAAATAACAGAGGAGCATATGCAAAAATATAAGGCGCCAAGGTAGAGCATCCAACGTTGGGAGAATTAGCAGTTAGAAAACAAGTTGTAGCAGACATAATTGAAAATACAAAAGGCTTTAACCATGTTTGAATCAAAATCTATAGTGGCTTTTTTGGTTTTCTATAAGAAGGTTATTTCCCTTTCAATCCACATTCCAATGCAGAGTCTAGCGCCTTAGAAGGTAGAATATGCAAAGAGAATAGGGAAGTTGCCTAGAGTCAATTCGCAACATAGAGGCCACAGTTTTAAAAAAGAGGAGTCAGGTTTAAAAGTAGTCCATCACAACCTAACAAAATTGAGGAATCTGCATGCATAAATGAGAAACACTGCCCATTTAAAAAGGAGAACTCACACATGTAAAGCTACCAATCAATGCCAGGTAATCTGCAACAAATTAAAGGGTAGTCTACACCTATTGCTCGCACATTAAGAAGGGGCACTTGACTTTAAAAGCAAAAAGGGAACCTCCATACACAGTCAGAGCTCCCATACGCAAGCAAAAATAAAAGAGAGTGCATCACTAAAAGGGAGGATGTTGTTAAAGGGAGGTAAAGCCAATAAAGGCCATTATCCCACATTCACCATGGGAGGTCTTTTTCATATCTTTAAATACCAAATACCACATTTGATAGTGTCTTAAGGACACATGCTTTTGTAAGCTAGATGTCAATCCAATATTTTAAACGAAAAAGAAAACAAGATGACATGTTGCAAAAAATGAAGATCACGCAAGATGATATGTGGCGAGATGGGCAGATGGCACAATTTCGCAAGAGGAAGATGCTCGCAGGTTAAACAAAGTGGGTATGCAGGATGTTGCCATGTGGAAATAGGTCTTGTGTGTGATGACATGGCAATCAAGAGTAGGTTCAAGTGGGAATAGACTAGATCATGACATGTGTCACAATCCAATGGTGGGCACATGCTTGCAAAATAGAGATGCACATAGGTTAAGGAAAGTGGGTAAGCAGGATGCTGACATGTGTCAGCAAGCCTGCCAAATGATGATGTGGCTGATGCAAGTTTCAAAAAAATCAAGAGATGACACATGGCACTAAGTGCAGGGGTGGACCAATCATAGAGTGGACCAATCATAGAGTGACAAGTGGCATTTAGTTAAACCTAGTTTGACTCCAAATTTGAAGGTTGGGGTAAAAAAAATTTAATTATAAAAAATAATTTTTAATTATTTTTCAAAAATATGGACATGCAAACTTTTTTAAATTCAAAAGAGGTTTTAATCTAAAGTTGATACTTTAGACTATTTTAAATTTTTGAAAATTTAAAATTTTAAAGCATGTAGACTTGTGTTTCATACCAGAGGAGTATTTTTCAAACTAAAATTTAGAGGGTTTTTGGAAGGCTACATATGCAATATTATATATCGCCGAAATCGAGAGAATCTAAATTTTCTGATTATGTAGTTAGTTTCTACATAGGAAGCAGCCTGTTCATACTATAGGAGGTTTTCTTCCAGATTCCTATTGTGCAACTATATTCAAGTAATGAAGTTTAGAACTATTTCATAACATGAAAATGACTTGAATATCAGTAAGATATAGTGAAAATGTAGTTGGGGTCATGTTTAAGTTAGTTAAATAGGGATTTCACTAGATTTTCATAAGGCAAATCAGATATTTTGGTAAGCACGAGGTTTTCATCATTCAGAAATATATATTTTCTAATCAATTAAAATGTAATGATGAAAAAAAATTAGATCAAAACGGGAGAAGGAAGAGAGAGGCTATTCAATTGCAAGGGATTGAATTCCAAGTGGACAAATGTCAGGCATAGATTAGATCTGAGAATTCATCTTCTCCTATATCATTCTTTCTTTCTTTCATTGTGAGGGTTGGCAATTTTCTCTAGGTAATACCAGTAGGGTTCTAGTGTTTTACTATGAAACCATTTTCTTCAGCATATTCTCTCTTGTATGAACAACATTAGGAAGGATAATACAGATAGTTCAGATCTATTAGGTGTTTTCTATGTTTTCATTTCATGCATATGAATGTATAATTTCAAGGAAATTAATACAAAGAACAACAAATGGTTGAGTTTCATCTTGAATCTTATCTCCTTCATCAGTGATCTTCAATGTTTTATAATCTTTGACATAGAGCTTAGGTTGTAGTTGCAGTCCCTTAAGGTTGTATGTTATTTCATTGTTGCTTGTGACTCAAAGGGTTATGTAAATGCTTCAGGGAAATCAATAGGGTTGTAAGTTTGCTGATGGGGATATCATGTAAGAATGAGGTTTAGATTGAGCATAGATGTCTATTTAAAAGTTAAATGGATAGATCAGATATCTGAAGATACAAATAGGTATCAGATATCCATATGTGTGTTTTTGATTCATAGATTTGCCCACTGGATAAGGCACTAATTAGTTAAAGGATCATTAGTTCTTACTATTTCATAGCTGAGGGTTTGTTGAATTCATTTATTAATCAAAATCATTTCACTTTTTCATGTCTTGTAGTGGGTTGAAAGGAATTAACCCTCACTCAATTTATGAGATTCATAGATTTGCATTTAGCTATTGTAGATCTATGTTGTTTCACAAGTTATTAGGAGATATAAGGGTTTTCATCTACAGTAATTAGGTTCCGATTTATGTTTTAAATGCACTGGTACCATATCTCAAAACCTAAAGGTTAACCTACCTAGGTCTTGTAGAGCCTGAAGTGAAGAAGGGTCAAGCCTTATAGTTGGCTCAAGACTGTAGTCAGGTGCATTCATCATAGGAATTTTCCAACCTTAGATGCACTTGTCTAGTTTCTTTGTTGTTTGTGAAACTATTAAATCAGGAGCCAATAGGTGGCACCCATCCTATTGGATTCACTAATTCCCTAAAATAATATAATTTCTACAAAATAATAAAGAAACAATTCCTTTTATATTTAGAGAAAATTGATCACAAAAGCTAGCCACCATGGGAGTAACTCATGGCAAGAGAAGTAGGGAACCATGTCTGAGCTAGACACCAATAGCAAAGTTGCATGAGCTTCAATGTATTTCATCTACCATAATATGAGTAACAAAGGATGTAGAGATATGTGGAATGAATAGATCAATATTTTTTCCATCCCCTACTATCATGTTGATGCCAAGAGAGGAGTAAAAGAAAAATAATGAATAGGCTTAGTCCCACATTCATGTCACTTGTTGGCCTAGTTTTTCACCACCCTTGTTTTGTTGTATTCAATAGTGAAAAACCCTAAATGTACACTCCAAGTATTTTGAAATTTGGTAAATAAACCCTAGGAAAAAATTCACCAAATAACTTTGTGCCTTGCCTTGTTTGGCCTTGCCTTGTTTGGCCTTTGCCTATAAAAACCTCAGGAAGTATCTTTTTAAATAAGTTTTGGTGGGACAATTTTATCCTAAAAGTTTATTTACAAAAAAGTGACCTTTTTAATCTTTTGATAAACCCTATAAATTTTTCCTAAACTGCATTATTTTATTTTGAAAAAGTCTTATGTAATAGCAAACTTTGTGTGATCTTTGATCTTGAACAAATCAATGACCATTGCATTCCCACAATTCAGAGATGCAAGGTCTTTAAATATTGCAATGAAGTGCCTTCTCGACATGTAGCTCCTACTGGCATTTCAACTTTAGTGCGCTGAAAAAAGTTCGTGGCTGTTAGAGTTAGTCAGACCTTTTGCATAACTGTTAGTGTTCCCCATGCATGTTTTGAAATCCTTGCAATATTATTGGCCCGTTCTTTAGTAAATGTGTTACTCAGAGTTCCTAATCATTGATCTTGCAAAGAATCAAAGGCTAGTGCATGCCCACAATAATAAAATGTACGAATGTTAAATAATGCAAGCAAGCGATTTTTGGACATGTGCCAAGGTGGGGTCAAGAAATTTTAACTATATGCTGCGGTGTGCCACACTGTTGTATATGTGAAAATGCGACCTATGCTAACACACACACTTCAACACAGTCATTGTATGCAGATTTATCTCAAAATGAACATTGGATTGTTCATCTAAAAATTGACCTACAAAGTGACCTATTTCCTTCTATCTAAAGATATTTTGCCTGTTGATATCCTTAGAATCAAGGTGCAGGCAACTAGACCCTCTAAGAATGAAGGATTTGACAATGAAATTAAGCGAAGAATGAGTATGCAAATTAATCTAGAATGAAAGATGCAATGTAATCTAAGAAAAAATAAAGAAAACTAGATTAAGCATATGCATGATTAAACTAAAATGAGATTAAACTAAGAATGAGAATGTATGCAAGAAATGTAAGTAAATGTGAGCATAAATTTTAGCATCGATTCGATGCAAATTCTCCAAATTCATCCTCTCTGAAATGAAGAGAGGAGGGTCTCTTAAATAGACTTTCCTGGAATCCATCAACGGTTGAGATCAATTTCAATCAATGGTCAGGATTGAAGATGAAGTTCAGTCATAAAGGAAGATTCCCAAATTAAAGAGAGTTAATTGATTTAATTTGAGAAAAGTAAGGAGTTAACTGATTTAATTCCTTTTTTTATTCACAGTGAACTGGGAATTTCCCTTTTTGAACTGAAGAGAGATTTTGTTGAGATATTTAATTTAATAATATGAGATATGCTCTCATAATTACCTTTTTCATTTAATTAAATAATATTATTTTAATTAATTAAAGATGCTTTTCTCATTTAATTAAATAACTTCATTTAATTAATTAGAAATAGCTTTCTCCATTTAATTAAATAATTTTGTTTAATTAATTAAAATAGGCACATTTATTAAATTAAATAAATTTAATTCCATAGTACATTAGCCTTAGGATATGATTTAATTTAATTAAAGTATAAATACTTAATAATTAAATTATAATTAAATCAAATAGGTTTAATGCGACTAATATGAGTACGTACTATAGGAATTAAATAAAGAGTATGATGAATGCAGATTTGGGTTTTCTACATTTGACAATTAAGTCAAGTAGTGAGTAGCAGAATGAGAATTGCCTATTAGAATAGGTCTTAGGATTGATCAGAAATAGACCAGAATTGGTATCATGGGAATGAGCCAATTTTGGGGTATTACATTTTGCCCCTCTTTGAATGAATGTGTGAGCAGCATGTTCAATTCAAAGAAAATCAGAAAGCATATTGCGAACATGAGATTGGTTCCAAAGGTGATGATACGGAGACCAATTGATAAGCTTTTAAGGACTATATCTAGAACAGAGCTTAATCCTAAGGAATCCAAGTAGAGCACTTAGATACCTAAGATTGATAGCATTTAAAAGATTATCTCCAGAATGGAGCATAATATTTAAGGATCTAGACAGAACATCTAGATATCTGAAATTGATAGCATTTAGAAGATTATCTCCAGAACAGAGCTTAACCTTCAAGGATCCAGATAGAACACCTAGATACCTGAGAATAATAGCATTTAGAAGACTATCTCCAGAACGGAGCTTAACCTTCAAGAATCTAGATAGAACACCTAGATACCTAAGATTGATAAAAGATAACAAGGTCCCATCATGAGTCATAGAATCATCCCCAGAATGAGGCTTGATCCTCAGGAGTCAGGGTTTAGACTGTCCCAATACCTGTCTATCAAACTCTGAGAAGAGTTGTTATAAGGTTGATCAATTGATGAAAAAATAAGATAGGTGGCAAAGATGCTAGATAGAAGGGAACAAAATGCCTCGAGTGATTAGATGCCCCAAGTGATAGATGGAAAAGATAGGAACAAGATGCCCCAAGCAATGAAGATTCAAATTGATTTGAAATTCAAGTTCAATGATGTAATCATCCTACCCCCTCAGGAGAAAAATTGAAAGATGACACACTAGAAATATGATGTAAAGCAGTAGAAGAAATCTGAGATTCAACAGAATGTAGAAGAGATCAGAATGATCTAACCAATAAAGAAGAGATCAGAATGATCATAAGACATATGAAGAGATCAGAATGATCTGAAGAAATATAAAGAGATCAGAATGATCTTGAAGAAATATGAAAAGATTAGAACGATCTAAAGAAATAAAGAAGAGATGAGAATGATCAAAAGAAATTTGGAGGTTGATCCGAAGTGATTTCAAGATCCAAAAGACCAAGTTTGAGTTGAAAAGATTCCAAGAATTGCAAAGTATCAAAAAGATTTGGATTGCACAAAAAAAATTTTAATTCATTTTGAGCCACTTAAGTGTGTCAAATTTCGAATTTGATCCCAAAAAATGGGTTAAGAGAAACCAAAGTAGCCAAGAGGGTGATTAATCAATCATTTGTGCAGTTCATGAAAGAACATGATACTTTGAAGAGATCAGAAATCCCTCATCAGAGAAGGTAAAATTAGATTTTCAATTGAATTGCATGCTTATGCAAGTGAAGTATGTAATGCAATACTATGTTAAATGCAACCCTAGGCCTGGTTACCAAGCCTCGATATTTAATCATCACCGGATATAGAACAAAGCTCGTAGGTCATACAATTCCCACCAACATTGCAATCATGAAAATATGAATATAACATACGTTATTGGGGTGTTGGGATTAAATGTAAGCATTCGAGGCACAAGAAGCTAGAATAACAAGAACATTTGTCCCTTTTAATAGAGCAAGTTAACATAAGCATCAAAGCATAGATGCTAGGATGACCTGAATGTTGCTTGCATGATAGACACACCAAACACATGGGAGATCCCTCTTACGCTAAATACTCAGTATTCATTCTGTCCGCAACCACCCTTACATTCGTAACCTGAGACAGAAATGTGCTAGATATACTCGCAGTGACCCATACGTTCACATAATAGGACGAGTATCAGTATGTACTATAGCATGAAGAGTTCACTCCAAAAAACAAGGAGAAGAACCATTGTCATTGACGTATCTGTATAAAAGGAGTCAAGGTACACACAACCATCCAATACGAGATGGAGGCTCTTATAGTGGACACCCCTCTTATAGGAATAGATCAACTTTTTAGAACTAAACCACAAATAGAAAGCAAAGAAAAAGATCATGTCCCCAGTCATTACTTCTCTAGTCGAAGATGACATCATCAAGTTTCTCGAGGAGATATGATAAAGAAAAACAAAGAAAACAGAGAAAATGCTCAGCATATCCAAACAAGTATATCATTTTTTTTTTGAGTTCAATATTTTTGGGATTGATGTCAAATGCCAATGTCCAGAACATGTAAGAAAGAAATCTCTTCAGTAAGGTGACAACAGTAGGTAGACGTAGTCAGAACAACTAGTGACTGAGGTCAAAAAGGAATCTTCATGATGAAGAACCTAAGAAGGACTAAGTGACAGTAGACAGACATAGCTAGGAGGATTGGTGACTGACGCAAAAGAGATCTTCCATAAAGGAATCTTGAGACATGACCTAAGAAATGGTAGGCAGACATAGCTGAAACAACTAGTGACCTTTGCGAAAGAGATTCTATGAAGAGAATCTTGAAAAGAGTGACACTGGCGATAGTAGGCAGACACAATCAGAACGACTGGTGACTGTCGCGAAGGAGATTCTATGAGGAGAATCTTGAAAAGAGTGACACTGGCGACAATAGGCAGATGCAGTCAGAATGACTGGTGATTTTCATGAAGGAGATTCTATGAGGAGAATCTCGAAAAGAGTGACACTGGCGACAGTAGGCAGATGCAGTCAGAATGACTGGTGACTGTCATGAAAGAGATTCTATAAGGAGAATCTCAAAAAGAGTGACACTAAAGGGGGAATGCCCCTGAGCTGTGACAAGACTCAATCCATGGATACATGAGTAGGAAGCAGGAAATAAAAAGCATGAAAGTGACTATATAGAATAGCTAGAAGATGCGTTGCAAGATGGAGCATTGGGAACAAGAGGTGCCTGTTTACCAGGTTTTCACCTTCTTGGCAGGATTTCCTTTTTTTGCTACCATGATGCCTGTTTCCAGGTTTTCACCAATGACACTTTTCTGTTATTTTTCAATTTTTTTTTGTATTTTTCTCTTTTTTTGATTTTTTTTTGAATTTTTGAGATTTTTCACTTTTTTTGGTGTTACGAAGGCACCTATTGCTAGGTTTTCACCAGGGTAACAATTTTTTTTCTGGACTTTTTCTGATTTTTAAATTTTTTTAGAGATTACTAGCTCTCAAGAAGAATCACCTTGATTTTGTTCCAGTGTCTAGCAAGGTGTAGGATGAGATGTAGTAGCAAGCTGGTGGATAAGCAGAGATGGAAAGACAAGGAGTATGAAGCAGTGAATGTTACCCTCAAGGAAAGTCTTCACAAGATTACCCAAGCTAGGGAAAAGGATAACAATATAAGCTCATGGTGTAGTGAAGGGTGTCATGTAGGTAATCCAAGAAAGTGACCATGTCAAGAGATTGCTAAGAACTAAATTTTCTTCTTTCTTTTGTTGATCAAGACCAAAGGGTTAACCAAATAGGATAGCAAAGTTTGTTATGGAGGTTATGAGTGAATGACTTCAGGAATGAGAATGTCTGAAGAATAAGCAAGATCATGATAGGATGTCATGGATGGAAGAATTATGCATGATGCCTATTTGTCAGGTTTTCATCATGGTACTTATCCAAGGTGCCACAAGAAGTGGTTTTTACCATAGAACAAATTTATTTTTCTTTACTTTTTCTACCAAGGCGCCTGTTTCCAGGTTTTCACCAAGGCACATTTTTTTCCTTTTTTTTTTTTTTTTTGATTTTTAGAGTTTTTGGAAAGAATTCAAGCCTTCTTCAATTTGAATAGTGCTCCTATAAGAAAGATAAGTTATGATAAGCCAAGGACATAGCAAGGTACAGTCAAAGATGCTGATAAGGTAATGGAAGCAAAATGATAGAAAAATGAAAGGTAGATGGAGGATAAGTTTGTTGGTTTTGGAAGACTAAAACAAGCAAAGATGGCAAGAAGGCATAAGATTTAGAGTATCTCATGAGGGTGGATGAGATATTAGGCAAGATCAACATTGACACACACCTTGAAGGGTAGTGGAATGATGGAGGAAATATGGATGAAATAGATTGAGGCTTAGATATATGAGGTAGCAAAGCCATTTTGGAGAGAGGTGGAGTAGAAGGTTTTGAAACCTTTTTAGGAAGATGTTGGGAAGAAGATGGAGTGGAAGCCTTTGGAAGCTTAAATGTCAACTTTGATTTGTTTTCAATATTCAAGTCCTTCAAAAGAGACTTGGGAATTCATATAGCTTTTGATTTTTCATTAGATGCTTTGGAATGCATTTCTTCAATAATAGATTTAAGAACCCATAATTTCTTTGGTTAAGCTCTTTGAATAGTGGACCTTTGCAGTCTCTTTTGCATATTTTCCTTCTTAACATTCACATGTTGATTAGAGGAGACATGGTGAACTTTTGAGGATGGATTCATGCACTTTTGTTTGAGTTGATCATCCAAATTTCTTCCAAAGGACTTGGAACTTGTGGATGAATGAGGCCAATATGACTCTTTTAGATGGAAAGGTGAATGTGAAGAGTTCAAGTATGTGTATCTTTGTTGATCTTGGGGTAGGGTACGAGGAACGTGTAATGGGCTAAGAGTGGAAGTAGGAGATAGAGGAACATAAGGTCCCAATATGGATGGAAGACTTGAAGGATTTAGCTTAGATGGATAGGGACTAAGGATAGATTTAGAAGATGTGACTGGACCATGAGTATGGATATCAGCATCTTTAGAGTGAGCAATATGACCAAAGCCATCAATAGATTTATGAGTAACTGTTATAGGAGCAATACCTTTGACAGGAGTATTTAAAGCTTGAGCATAGTTTGGAAGTGAATGTAGCGAGGTAGAATAAGAGAGCGAGGGAACACTTTTCTCTTCAAAAGGAATTTTGGATAACATAGGAAAAGTATCCTTATCTTGGTCTTTTGTAATCTCCTTAAGGATGGTGGAAGGAATATCTTGATCTTGCTTAGTAAAGGTGCATGACATGGGAGATGGAAGACTATGTGGCTCTTGAGATGGAGGCACGAGATCTTGGAAGACTTGAAAAGGGATGAAGGAATCTTGGTCTTGATCAACACTTGTTCCTTCATCATTTAAGTGGTCCTCTTGACATGAAACCAAATCCAAGGATGAGGGAGTATCTAAATCTATATTCGGATATATTTCTAGAGTCTCCATAACAAGCTCTTGAAGGGACAATGGAGCAATAGTTGGATTGGGGATAATAGGAGGAGCAACACATGGAGGTTTTGGATCTTTGCTTCTTGTAGTATGGGAGAGGTTTGCAACTAAGTCAAGATTAGCTTGAGTTTCCTTTAAAGGTAGTCCTTGAGGGTACACATAGTCAACTGGGGGAGTAGTGGGTTCTTTTGGTGAATATGTGTTGGAAAGATTGGACAATTTAGAAGGTGGGTGTATGTTGGAGGAAGTAGAAGTTGTGTTCAAACCATTGCTAGACATGATTTCATGATGTTGATCCTTCTTGAGAGTAGAATCTTTAGTAGCTGAGAGCTTAGATTTTTGAATTATGCCTTTGTCAAAGAGATCTTGGATCTTTTTTTTCAGCTCCTTACAATGTGAAGTTTTATGCAAATTATGTCTGTGATACGCACAATAGTTACTCATAAAGGAAACTCCTACAAAAGTGACCTTAGGTAAAGTAATGAGTTTTTTTTCAAGAAGTTCTTCTAAGCTTAATTCATAAGATTTTCCAAAAGGTGTGAAATCACACTTTGGTTTAGGTTCCCAAGGTTTTTCTTGAAAGATATTTCTAGATTTCTTGGGTGTATGTGAAGCGTTCTCAGATATCTTAGATTCAAGATCACAAGAATGTGATTTTTGGTTGTCATAGAAGGAAGGGAAATTTTCTCTCAAGGAGAATCTGTTCGATGACATGTTTTCCTCTTCTTTCAGTCTATGAAGTTAAGCGCTCATTGATTGGATTTGTTGCTTCATGTTTGCCATAAGAATCCCTTCTTCCTCACTGGGAATATTGGATTTAGCATATTTTTTGTTGGCCATTTTGATATACTATGTTTCAAGTATTGATAGCCAAGTTTTAGAACATAAGTCAAGTTTCCACAGTCATAGACAATGACAAAAAGCAAAAGCTTAGACAAGGACCACACTAGAATGTAGTCTCAGAAAAGCAAGATAAGAGTGCAATATACTAAGGTATGAATAGTCTAATTTGAAGGGTAGAACAACCAAAGATTATGACTATCATAACATGGAGTACAACAAGCACTAAAGGACAAGAGCAAGATAACTGAGAGACAAGAATAGTTAAAGTATGGATCACAAGTCATTAGCTAAGTGAGATGCCACTATTTGAGACTATTTTTAGATAGAGAAGCAGTAAACTAATGCAAGAAACAAACTTGGTATAGAGCATAGATAGCTCTAACAGACTAACTTGATAGTTCAGACTCAAGATCTCATGTGAAGATCCTCTGAAAGGCACATGAGAAAGTACATAGAGCGATGCAAAGACTCAGGATAGCATAAATATTTCACACGAGGATGTGCTATAGGCCACACAAAGTAGTGCAAGGTTAACTTGGATAGTTTAAAGATCTTGCATGGAGATGTGCAGCTTTTTACACGAGAACTTGGACAAAGCTATGTGAAGAAGTAGTAGGAAAACAAGTATTTGCGTAAAATTTTGCAAACTATGTGCGAAAATGGAAACTAGACTGACAACTGAACTGGATTTTGAAAAGACTTTGAAGATTTCAGACAGTTTTGGATAGATTGTTGATTTGTTTCAGTAACCAGGTAGATAAACAGGCACGTAGAATAGCAAGCAGGTGATTTCAAGCACGTCTGAGAACAATGAGCAAGGGCAAAAGCAACCTTGCGCATGAACAATCAAGTGACTTAGTTTTGTGCTAATCCCTAGGACAGCTATTTGTGTATGTTTTCAAAGAGTTTTGCAATCATTGCACACATTCCTAGAAAGTGAAAAGTTGGCCTCTCTAAGGTTTTTAGTAATGGTTTGACTTTGCAACTTTTATGACTCACAGGGGTGACCTCCAATCCTAGCGCACCGAGGTTTTGACATAGTCTGAGAACTTAATCTTCAAGAGCTGCTAGGGAGATCTGACAACCCATAATGAGCCACACCTATGGAGATTTCTTCCACAAGGACATTTATATAGTAGTTGTCACTACCATGGTGAAAATGGCTATTACTGCTTGAGGTTCTGTCAATGCAGTTTTCCCTGTAGAGGGATTGTCTACTACGGTTAACCTTCTCTAAAGGTGCCTGACTCACAATAGTATACCACAAAGGGACTTAGCTTCTAGATTCAAGGTTTTGACACCTTTTCACCTTTAGCCCAATCAAAGTAGACAGATTAATCCGACATGCTAAACTAAGATTATCTCTTAAAGATCTATGATATCATCTCCCAGTGATCTATCAACCTCTCTGGAGAAAGGATGCCTTAATCAACAAGTTGAAGATTCATCTATCTGCGAGATGCTCAAAGTATCCTCCCCACCTACAAGGAATCCATCTTAGAGAGGAGTTTCACTAGGAACCCACTCCCTCAAGATCCATAAATAGTGTTCATGGGGGCTTAATTACTATGTGTGTACAGATGTTAATTTCCGAAAGCAAATCTATCCAAAAGAAATAAAAAAGCACAAGGTGGTACACTTAACGCTTTAACTAATGTAAGGTGAGTCCAAAGATGTGGAACATTTAACCCCTCACACAAGCCAAAATGAGTCCACAACTTAGAAACTAGTGAGTTCTAGAAAGCACAAAAGGGTTGGCTTGTGGAGCATTTAATGCTTCTTTCCTGTAGACCCCTCCCCTTTAACGTGGTGCTGATCTTGCAACCACAGGGTGGAATGAGGGGCCAGCAGATTAGCGAGTCCAATAACCCAAGATAGCTAATTAGATCTATCACTAATAACCAAGCTTGCTAGATGAAACTAATAGAGATCACAACCTAGTATCAAATTATGCATGTGTTGTAAAATGAGAACATGAAAGGAAATACACACAAGCTTGACACAAGAGATGTTCGTTTTAGCTCCAAATGAAATGTTATCAACTGAGGAAGGTTACCTGGTGATCCTCGCAATGCGCTTAGTAGATTTTACCCGATTTTTAACAATTCTTGTGCTGTTTTCGAAGCTAGCAAAAGCGAGATGCATTTTTATTTTTATTTTTGCTTTCTTTTGTCATATTTGGATGAACTTTCTTTCTTCTTTACTGTTTTCCAAAAAAAAAAACCTGCAATAAAAATTATTGATTAAAATTTCAAGATTTGCATCATGAGTTAATAATTTTTTTTTATGAAAACACATAAAACAATTATTAAAAATAGAATTATGATCCAAAAAATCTGAAATTTTTACTATAAATTACAGAAAGCCTCCAAAACATTAAATAAAATTTTTGGATCGAAATTCTTTGATTTATGTCAAGAATTAATTTTTTTATGAAAATACATTAAAAAAATTATAAAAAATCTTTATTTTACTCCAAAAAATCCAAAATTTTTACTGTAAACTTCACAGAATTTCGAAAATCGAAAATAAAATTTTTAGATTTAAATTCAATGATTTGAGTTGTGAAATATTTTTTTTATGAAAATACATAAAAAAATTATTAAAAATTCACTTTCGATCAAATAAATCCAAAATTTTTACTATAAACTGAAGATTTCATGCCAAATATGAAATAAAAATTTAAGATTGAAATAACGAACCGTTTGAAGGAAATGATCAAATCTTTCAAGAACCCCAAGACTTTTTTTTCTTTTAAAAAAATAAAAACTTTAGAACATGAGAAGGAAGAAAAAGAAGAAGAAGAAGATTAAGAGAAGAAGAGGAAGAGGTTTCTCAAATGTTCATTTTCTCCTCATTTTTGGATGCCTTCTTGAAGTGTCTTCAAACCTACAACAAGACAAACCTGCAAAACAAGATATAAATAAAAAGCTAAAATGCAAAACAAAAAGAATGAGGCCAGAAAATTGATTTCTAAGCCCCACGGTGGGCGCCAGAAATGTATATGTGAAAATGCAGCCTATGCTAACACACACACTTCAACATGATCATTGCATGTAGATTTATTTCGAAATGAACATTGGATTGTTCATCCGAAAATCGACCTGCAAAGCGACCTGTTGCCTTCTATCTAAAGAGATTTTTCCTGTTAATATCCTCAGAATCAAGGTGCAGGAAACCAGACCCTCTAAGAATGAAGGATTTGACAATGAAATTAAGCTAAGAATGAGTATGCAAATTAATCTAGAATGAAAGATGCAATGTAATCTAAGAACAAATAAAGCAAACTAGATTAAGCATATGCATGATTAAACTAAAATGAGATTAAACTAAGAATGAGAATGTATGCAAGAAATGTAAGTAAATGTGAGCATGAATTTTAATAGTGATTCGATGCAAATTCTCCAAATTCATCCTCTCTAAAATGAAGAGAGGAGGGTCTCTTAAATAGATTTTCCTCGAATCCATCAATGGTTGAGATCAATTTCAATCAATGGTCAGGATTGAAGATGAAGTTCAGTCATAAAGGAAGATTCCCAAATTAAAGGGAGTTAATTGATTTAATTTGAGAAAAGTAAGGAGTTAATTGATTTAATTCCTTTTTTTATTCACAGTGAAATGGGAATTTCCCTTTTTGAACTGAAGAGAGATTTTGTTGAGATATTTAATTTAATAATATGAGATATGCTCTCATAATTACCTTTTGTTAGAATCTGAAAAGATTAATAACCCAGAAAACTAGTGCAAAGAGTAAATATCTAAACTATGAATGCAAATGATACAAAATCAAAATAGCATCATAGAGTTAGTCTCCAAGAGAGTAATGCAAATGCTGGAAGCAAAATAGCATTAAGAGGATGCAAAAACAAGAGATACAAATACAAGCCAGGTAGCATGCTTATATAGGCTAGGAAGAGGGAGGAGGTGTCAACACCAACCAATGAGGAGCAACCATCTATTGGACTAAAGATAGCAAAGTATCTTCCCAAGATAGCTAATGGATGCTCACATGTAGGAAGGTGACACCTCACAACCATTCACCTAATAAGACATGCTTTATTAACCTAAGCGAGATTATTAAAAAGTGTAGGAAAAACCTAGCAAAAAAGGAAAAATAAAAAACTACACTAACACCCCCCCATAAGCGAAGCTTAGGTGGATGTAGAAATGGGTCCCGGCAAGTCAAGCCTGATGAGGTACCCATGTACATAAGATTTCTCAAAAGAGAGAGAGAAAAGAAACCCCCCCACAAAAAAGTCAGGACTCCGAGTGAGAGGAAGAGGCCCCCTCAAAAGATGAAGCATCCCGCACCCCCAGTAAAGCTCGCAAATGAAGGAACTTGCTCTTAGTGAAGGGTTTGGTGAAGATATCAGCAACTTGCTCAGAAGTTGGACAATAGCAAAGGTCAATGACATGACCATGGATGAGCTCCCGGATGTAGTGCATGTGGACCTCTATGTGTTTGGTCCGTTGATGATGAATTGGATTCCGTGAGATCTGAATGGCACTCTGGTTGTCACAAAATATGACTGATGGCCGTCTGATCTGGATACCAAACTCAGTGAGAAGATGTTGAATCCAAATGGCCTCAGTGGCAGCATTTACAGCCCCCCGATACTCAGCCTCAGTAGAAGACAAAGCAATAGCAGACTGCTTTTTACTCGACCAACAAACAGGACCTGACCCAAGTGAGAAGCTATACCCTGAAGTAGACTTGCAATCCTCAGAATCACCTGCCCAATCTGAATTTGTGTAGCCCACCAAATCAAGCTCAATACCTGCTGCATAGTGAATCCCACAACTATGAGAACCCTGAATGTAGTGAAGGATCCGCTTGGCTGCTTTCCAGTGTAACTCATGGGGCTCCTGCATGAATCGAGAGACCATGCCTATAGCATAGGAGATGTCAGGTCTCGTATGAGTCAGATAAATGAGACTCCCAACAAGTTGGCGGTACAAAGTGCCATCAAAAAGTGGAGAAGAACATTGAGCCTCAAGTTTGACTCCAGAAAGGAAGGGAGTCGGAGCAGGCTTACAGTCAGCCATATGAAACCTCGAGAGTAAATCTAGAGCATAATTGGATTGTGTGATGGTGATCCCAGAAGGAGACTGAAGGATCTCAATCCCGAGAAAGTAATGCAACAAGCCCAAGTCAGTCATCAAAAAACTGTCCTGAAGAGCCACTTTGACAGCCTTAATGGTGGGTGAAGAACTTCCTGTGATCAGCAAGTCATCAACATACAAAACCAAAAATAGAAGTGAATCACCCTGTTGCAAAATGTACACATTAGGATCAGAATGGCACCGAGTGAACCCAACTGATAGAGGGAAGGAGTCCATCTTGGCATACCAGGCCCGAGGAGCCTGTTTGAGGCCATAGAGAGACTTTCGAAGATGACACACAAGTGAAGAATCCTGAAGGAAGCCCTGTGGCTGCTCCATGTAGATCTCCTCATGAAGGTCACCATGAAGAAAAGCACTCTTCACATCCATCTGATGTACTTCCCAACGATTAGCTGCAGCAATGGCAAGAACAATTCGAATGGAATTCATTCGGGCAACTGGCGCAAAAGTCTCAGAGTAGTCAATCCCCGGAACCTGGGAGAATCCTTTGGCAACCAAGCGAGCCTTGTGTTTGTCAACTGACCCATCTGCTACAAATTTTGTTCGATAGATCCACTTACATCGAACAAGTTTTCTTCCTTTAGGAAGAGGGACAAGATCCCAAGTGTGGTTCCTCATCAAGGAACTATACTCTTCCTACATAGCTGTATCCCACTCAGAAATACCAGAAGCCTCATGAAAGGACTGTGGATCTAAGGCAGTAGCAATGAAGACATGTGGAGCATCCTGGAATTGTGAACGAGTTCGCCTGGTGTCTGATGGATCCCCAACCCAATCACCTGCAGACTGCAAGGTCTGTCTAGCCCAAAGTGGGCAAGAAGATGGAGAATCTGGAGGGGAATCATTAACCTCTGAATGATGACTAGGAGAGGAAGGAGGTGAGTTCTCTGAATCACTTTCTGCATCAGAAGTAGAGCTAGAAGACTGTTCAGGTGAATCTGACTCATCAGAAGATCTGTCATGTATTCCAAGTGACTCTAATGTCAAGGTAGAAGTTGGAGAAGTGATAGAAAGTGAGCTTGAAGATCCCTCCTCAAACTGAACACTCCTCTCAATGAATAACTCATGTGTAGTAGGGTGGAGCAACCGATAACCCTTCACACCATCAGGATAACCTACAAATATGCAAGGTCTTCTTTACGGATCCAAGGCCTTACGTTTCTCTGTAGGAATGTGGGCCCATGTAGGGGAGCCAAAAACTCGAAAGTGCTTAACTGATGGTTTTCGACCGCTCCAAGTTTCAAAAGGAGTAACTCCCTTCAAGGCTCGGTGAGGAACACAGTTCTGGATATAACAAGCACAATTAATGGCTTCTGCCCAATACTGTGGTGCAAGAGATCTAGAGTGAATCATACAGTTTGCCATTTCCTTCAAGGATCTATTCTTCCGTTCTGCAACACCATTTTGCTGAGGATTGTATGGAACTGAATGTTGTAAATCAATCCCCTCTGAAGTGCAAAATCTTTCAAATCGATGGTTGACATACTCACCACCATTGTCTGTGCGCAAAATCTTGATGGCTTTCCCAGATTGCTTTTCTACAAAATTTTTGAAGTCTTGAAAATGGTCAAATACCTCTGACTTCTGTTTGAGAAAGTACACCCATGTATATCAAGAAAGGTCATCAATGAATGTGAGGACATATCGGGCCCTGCTGAAAGAAGGATGTTGAAATGGACCAGCCAAATCACTGTGAACTAACTCTAGTATCTGTGAAGCTCTCTGTGCCTTACTTTTGTCAAACTTTTCCTTAGGATGCTTACCAAGAATGCAACCTTGGCAAACACCTCCTGAGAATTGAATCGAAGGCAACCCTGTGACCATGCTCTGCTGGTTGAGCTGATGCAAATAGCGGAAGTTAAGATGGCCAAACCGCTCATGCCATAATTTACTCACATCATTAGAGTGAGTGAGCAAAACAGATGAAGGAGGATTAGGAACAAAGTGAGAAAACAGATAGAGCCGTGACTGATGATCTGCTCTCCCAACTGCAACTACAGAATCACTATGCAACTCACGTATCTCCATTGAATCAGGAGTGAACTCAACCCGCTTGCCTAAACCTGTGTGAGTGATTTGGTATATTGATAGGAGATTAGTTGATAATGAGGGTACATAAAGAACATCATGGAATGTGCCATCCCCCACATCAACAGACCCTCTCCCACACACCTCAATAGGAGTGTCATCACCCATCAAAATAGAAGGCATAGTACATGGCTCTAAGGATGCAAGTTCTTCCTTAGATGAAGCCATGTGGTGTGAAGCACCCGAATCAAGAACCCAAGTGGATGGTGAGGAAGCAACTGCAACAAGAGCTTTGCCCTTTCCTTTCCCTTTGTTGTTTTCTTTTGCCTTGTTAGACTCTTCATTAGAACTTTGTTTGATAGACTCAGGAACACTAATATTATTCTTCTCAAGAATGTATGTCAAGTGATCAATTTGTTTCTTCAAACATTTATGTTCATCATGACCGGGTCTTTTACAATAGGCACATTTAACCTTTTCTTTCTTAGGCTTATCACCCTTGGAGGATGAGGTATCAATAGTTGCTTTTGAAGCAATTGGTATCTGATCCTTCTTTTCCTCACTATTATTTTGTTTCTCATCCTTACTATTGTTGTTACTACTTTGTCCTTTTTGTTCTTTTGTGCCTTGGTTGGTTGCTAAGGCATGTGACTTAGAGGACTTAAGAGTGCCCATCTGGATTAGCTTGTCCTGTTCTCGAGTAAGATTGACAGCAAAATCATCTAGAGATGGCATGGTGAATTGAGTACCAAGTGCACCCTTAGTAGCATAGAAGGTAGAGACAAACACAGAATATTCTGAACTTAGCTTAGAGAGAATACTGAGAATCAGTTGTTCATCTTTCTTTTCAATTCCACATTGTTTTAACTGCAGCCTTAGTGATTTCAATTTGGTGAAGAAATCTTGGATTGTGTTGAAATTGCCTGGACTCAAACTAATTAATTCATTTTCCAACATATGACCCCTCATTGAATCTTGTGTGCCAAATAATGTTTCTAGCTTTGTCCATACTTCATTTGGTGTATCCAAAGACTCAATGTGAAATAGCAAGTCAGGAGAAACAGACAAACACAATGTTCCATATGCCTCATCACATTTGTTAAACCACTTAGGCTTGTCTTCATCTTTAGCAGGTTCAGTTTCAAGTCCCATAGTTATCCTATTTAATCCAGCTTTCCTTAAGTGAATTATCATGCGTGATTTCCACTCAAAGTAATTGTATGGAGTTAGGATGGGCATATTTGTTTGATCCATGATGAAGGAATGCAAAGAAATGCTAAAAGGAAGAGAATCTAGCCACGACAATGCCCCCCCCTTTTTACTCAATCAAATAACCCCCCCCAAAGAAATATGATTTGGCACTTTATTTTAGTGAATTTACAATTACCACTAGAAAGAGATGTTTAGTGGTCTTGATTTCAATGCATTACAAACCCTCATGAAGAGCATATGCTAAAAGTGAAACTTGGGCACAATAATCAAGGAAACAAATAGCACCACTGTGATCTACTCGAAAAATCATGCACTTTCAAAAAAAGAATCGCCTCGATACAAGGTCGTATGAGAAAGTTATGATCCTCCAAAGTTTCCAAAATGAGAACTGTGCACAGTCACGGTTGAGAATCTGCAATTTCTGAAGAATTCATGCATGAAAATCAAAAACTAACTCCATTAGTGGATAGAGCACAAAACAATAGCCAAGTTCATAACAAGAATCATCAAAATCGGAGTCCGTATGAGCAAGAACGAGACACTTGAAAACTGCATTTAGATCTGCAGCTGCCAACGGAGAGGGGTATGGCTGTAGCTTTGCATGCTCGATTCTGAAAAATATACAACTTGCGTGCAAAATCTAAAAGATACCCAGATGGTTTTTCGAGGCTGCGAACAAAACCCAAAAAGCATTTTTCTTGCTGATGAATAGAAGATGTTGCTGTAGTGTAAATTAGACACTTTTAACAGTAAAAAACAGCTCCAAAAATTAGAAAACGACCCCAGCAACCAAAATATGACATGCAAATGCTGGATCAGCTTCTTAAGTCCATCAATGGCATGCTGGAACCTACAAAACTGATTGAAAACTCCAAATATGCAAGTTGGTTGTCAAATTTGAGATTGAAACCCCAGAGAAAAACTGTTTTTGTCAAAACTTTTCTGATTCTCAGGATCATCCAAAGATGCAAGAGAAGAGCATACTTCGTTTTTCAAAAAACTACAATAAAGTTTATTTTCCCCCCCCCCGAATCTCTCAAATAAGGAAACTAAATTCTACTCTTGCACATAGAAAAGCTCTGATACCATGTTAGAATCTGAAAAGATTAATAACCCAGAAAACTAGTGCAAAGAGTAAATATCTAAACTATGAATGCAAATGATACAAAATCAAAATAGCATCATAGAGTTAGTCTCCAAGAGAGTAATGCAAATGCTGGAAGCAAAATAGCATTAAGAGGATGCAAAAACAAGAGATACAAATACAAGCCAGGTAGCATGCTTATATAGGCTAGGAAGAGGGAGGAGGTGTCAACACCAACCAATGAGGAGCAACCATCTATCGGACTAAAGATAGCAAAGTATCTTCCCAAGATAGCTAATGGATGCTCACATGTAGGAAGGTGACACCTCACAACCATTCACCTAATAAGACATACTTTATTAACCTAAGCGAGATTATTAAAAAGTGTAGAAAAAACCTAGCAAAAAAGGAAAAATAAAAAACTACAGTAACACCTTTTTCATTTAATTAAATAATATTATTTTAATTAATTAAAGATGCTTTTCTCATTTAATTAAATAACTTTATTTAATTAATTAGGAATGACTTCCCATTTAATTAAATAAATTCATTTAATTAATTAGAAATAGCTTTCTCCATTTAATTAAATATTTTTATTTAATTAATTAAAATAGGCACATTTATTAAATTAAATAAATTTAATTCCATAGTACATTAGCCTTAGGATATGATTTAATTTAATTAAAGTATAAATACTTAATAATTAAATTATAATTAAATCAAATAGGTTTAATGCGACTAATATGAGTACGTACTATAGGAATTAAATAAAGAGTATGATGAATGCAGATTTGAGTTTTCTGCATCTGACAATTAAGTCAAGTAGTGAGTAGCAAAATGAGAATTGCCTATTAGAATAGGTCTTAGGATTGATTAGAAATAGACCAGAATTGGTATCATGACAATGAGCCAATTTTGGGATATTACAACTGTAAAATGATTGCTGGCCTATACTACTACATATGCCACTAAAGAAGTTTGTCTGCCAAATGGAAGTGAAGCCTCATTAGTCGTAGATCTTTTAAAGATCGAGGGTTAGTGCAATCTCGCATTATGGACTTTCTCGACATTTAAATAATGCGGGAAAGTGGGCATAGTGGGACCAAGACTTAAAGGGAATGCTAAGTCATGCCATGCTAGAAAGGTCAGATGGAGTAAAGTGCACTTATTGGTGGAATGTGATAGGTATGCCAAGTTGAAAGCAATGATGTCATGGGTGCTGAAAGTTTAAATGCCACAATCAAATTTGTCAGAGCATGTTGTAAAAAGATGATATTTGATTGGTTAAGTCAGCCAAGTGGGCCATTAGGGAAAAGGATTTTGACCCACCATTGATCTGGGAAAGATTGATGGATTGTGCATGCCCGCAATAAGAAGTTGCAAGAGTTTTAAGTAATGTGGGCATGCGCCCTTTTGACACATGGGAAGGGGCTTGAATTTTTAAAAGGCATTTTACTTTTGAAATAAAGCCATTCGATCTTTGAGAGATCAATAGGTCAGATTCAAATTTGAAATATAACATGAAGCTAATGGTTGCAAGAATTAATATGACTCAAAGTTTCCTTCGTGTCACCTCAATGCACTAGTATAATATGAAAATTTGCCATTATTGAAGCATACAATTACAAATTTTCTTAGAGCAAAAAGGATTTCCAGAGCAAGGGCATTGAATTTCTCAAGGGTTTTAGCAAATTTGCAGAGAAAATTACAAAGAAAGAAGGGAAAATTTAGTGGATAAGTAATCTGTAACCTGTAAAAATCAAGAATTTGCTATTATAAGAGTGAAATTTTAAAATGCCTCCACGAAAGGAATTTTCTGGGAAAACTGATTATTTGAAAAGGGTTGTGCATGATGATTTCCTAGAACAATTTCCCTTATTAGTAAATGAAATGACTAAAGGGAGGTAACTCATTCCAAAGAACCCTAGGGTAGTTGTGGCTGAGGGTTTCTATGATAGGGAAAACTAGGTAAGAGATGCCCAAGTCTTTATCGGGGGTTTGCAATTGTTCAAGAAATGGTTGTCAAAATAGAATTTAGATACCCCCATGAGCAATGTCTAGGAATTCGACATTGGAAAATTAATAGTTCCTTCAGTCTTCTTTGATAGTGATCTATTGACTGACTTGGCAAAGAAATATGATCCTATTATGGGATGGGTAAAAAATCATTCTGGAGTCAATCTTTTTAGGATTTTCCCTGAGCTGTTTAGTGAAGTTTTCAACCTTAACCCTAACCATGTTGTACATGAAATCATTGATATGGATGATTTAAAAGTGAGATATCATGCACAAAGAATATACTTGAGGATAGGGCCATTGCAGGAGCATGCTACTAAAGTTGGAACCTTGTCTGTGATTACTACTAACACACTTGAGCCATTATTGAAAAGACATTTTAACCCTAGGGCTTAGGCATTAAATACTTCTCTTTGCAAAATTTTTGGGATGGATGAAGTTGAGAAGATCCTAGGCTCAATTGTTCTCATAATGGCTCAAACTCTTCAATTTGGAATGATTACTATTCTAGATTTTGCTACTTTCCTTGAAAAGGAGATTCACAATGGTTTGGTGGGAATAGCAAGGGGAAAAGTGAACAAACCATTCTATTGGTATTCATTGTTTATGCATGTATGCTTGTACAAGGGATTCACCTTCTTCTCCAAGGGTATGGAGCTAGAAACAAACAAGGATGGAGAGAGGAATCTAGTATAGTTGTGGAGTGTGGATATGACCCCAGAAGCCATAAATGCCAGTTATGTGAGGTTTGATAGATATTTTGCATCAAAGCTTAGATTTTTTTTGAGAGGAGATAGCCCTAGAATTCCACAAGAATTGTTAGAATTGGTCAGACCCAAGGACCATGCAAAAAGGCTACTGGTTAGTCATAATTGGGGGGATATCATTCCCTATAATGTTTCAATAGTGATAAGAGTATATGGCTTCCTGGGAAAGCCTCATGTGCTACCATGTGCCTTTGAAGATAGGAATAGCTGAGTTGTTATGGAAAATAGGCACTATAAATGAGAGGGAATTGCCTAAGAATGGCACATGTTTTCCAATTGTTACTATGGCACATGAATTTTTTTTTGTAAGAAAAGGCTGGAAGCATTTGAATTTGTTCTTAGATAGATATAAAATGGCAGAGTCTCATGTCAGGTTTACTGACCCTGAAGGATTCTATGATCTCTTAAGAGAGAATAAAAGCTTCCCGCATGGTGCAACAAGTATACTATCCAAAGGATGTGATTAGAAATATTTTTACTCTGCAAGAATAGGAATTAAGAAAGGAGAAACGGATAGTATATAGCAAAACCTTAGAATTTTTTAATGCTTTTGACCTCCATTATGATCCATTGAGAGAAAAGAAATATTGGAGTGCCAAGATGTAGGCATTAATGAATAATTTTGATGTGATAATACAAGCCATGAATGAGAAGAAGGATGCATATGTCAAGGCTTATCTAGACAAGGTTGCTGAGGTGCAGAAGAGAATAAACAGTAGAAATGTGGTGTCTCCTGGTCAGTACACTTTGCAGAAAAGGGCAGGATATGTAATGGTCCAGAATGTACAATAGGCTCCCCCTCAATAGAGACCAAGGCTAGGAAGCCCACCTATAGCTAGTGCTCCAAAAAGATAAAATTTAAAGCAAGGGTCTTCTTCCCAAGTGGAACAATATTCTCCAAGCCAGTCTCCAATCAGAATTGATGATAAAACATCTCTGAGAGAACAACTTAAAAAAATTAGTGGAGAGGGAGATGTGATTGTTACCTCCATAGATTTGGAGATTGGAGAGCCTCAAGAACCACCTACACCTTCCTTGTATTTAACTATTGTTGATTACCAAGGTAAGGAAATTGACCCTATAGTTGCCCAAGCCTCTGAGAGGTTTATTAATGATGAAAATTTTGTGAAGTCTAGAGCATTTGCACAATTCTTATGGAGGCTAAATATAGGAAATTTTGAGAAGACTTGTGAAAAAATAAAGGTAGAACAACCTGATAAATTAGATTCTACTATTAAGAAGGAGGTAAAGTCTAAATTTTTGAAAGATTTTGCTCAATTTACCCCTAAGGCTAGTAGGCAAATAATTAAACAGTCAGGAGTCCTTATTTTTCTAGAATGGGATATAATGAATGCCATGGTTTTTGATTTAGTTAGGAAGAAAAAGGATGTCTAATTTAAAACTAAAGAAGAGGTATTATAGGCTCATAGAGGAGTCAAATTTAGTGATGATCAGCAAGACCTTGTTATTTGGTCAATTGAAGAAAGAGACAAGACTAGAATGTAGGAAATATCCACTACAAAGCATACTGGTTCATTGACGATTTTTAGGGCTGGTGAGGTAGGCAATAAGAAAATAATAGGTATGGCCTCAGAAATGTTAAAATTTGGTAGTGTTGTATCTAGCCAGGAAGAAGATAGATTTTCCCAACTCAATGCTAGGTTTGAAGAAGTTTTGAAAGCATATGAGGATAGCGGTATGTAGATATAGTCATTGGAAAACAAAGTATCTCAAATGGAGAAGCTTCTTTAGAAAAGAAAAGTAGGAGAATCTAGTAGGCCCAGGATTGTATACCCTCCTAGGCCACCTATTGAACCTTTCAAGTCCACTCCAATTATTGAGGTACCAAATACCCTTGAAACGCCATAGTTCTACACTGCAGAAGATTTTGAAGAAGAAAAGAATAAGTTGTATGCATTGCATGTAGAACTAAATAAACAGTTTGAGGAGAAAATAAGGCAGGGTATAATGTATTTAGTAGATAGAATTGAGTGGTCATCATGTTTTGATTTATTGGCAAAGATTGCATCCATCAGGGATGAACTGAAGAGAGATGAAGTTGTATTTAGATCCCTTGTGCAGAAATAGATAGAAAGAAATGAATATATCACTACTATGTGTATATTTGTCATCCAGCTGCCCTATCATCAAATAGAAAAAATCTTTGACTTATTGAATAAATTGCAAGGATTTGATGATAAGCAAAATTCTTTTCAAAAAATACTAACTATTTGTTTTTCCAAGTATATTGTAGAAAAGTTTGATTTATTCCCTTGTGCATTAAAGACTGTTGATAAAGTAAAAGAAAAGGATGAATGGAAAAGGGATTTGGATGAGAGTTTTTGTGAAAGGATAAATAAAGTTATAAATGAAACCGAACATTTTTTATGAGCAATGACAAATGAGGAGTTGGTAAAAGTGTAGATATTCTATAGCTCCATCAAAAAAGATTTTGTTGATATAGAAGCAATTGGAAATTTTTTAATAACTATACAGAGAGAAGTTTTAAATTTTGACTAGCTAGAGGACACTACCTATAATAAGTGGAAGCAAGATCTTATGTCTACAAAATAGACAGAAGGAGGTGATGAGGTGGAGGATGATGATAAAGAAGAGGGTATGAAAGTAGAAGCTACCTTTGCCACCAATGATAAAGACAAAGAGGACCCTCAGGTAGTAGGAGATGACTCATCATTGTCACATTTGATGGCCACCTATCCCAAGGAATCAGAGCGCTAAAGGAATCTGATCATAATATTTGTCTTTCCAAAGGGAATAATAGAAGTGAGCCCACACAGGAATGTTTGATGTACCAATCTTTCTGTTATTCATAGTTTTGTCTTTTTGTGATGGGTGTATGTAAAACCTTTTTGAAGGACACCTATCAATTTCTCTTAGCCTAAATTTTGTTGCATCTCACACTATATAAGAGAGATTCCAGGGCTAGAGAAAGGGTCTGAATTCTATTATTTCTAAGTGATATACTTAGTTTTTTTTTGGTCCAATATTGGAGCAAGTTTGTGATGTATTTTCTCTATTAGTTCCTGAGAATACATGAATAATAGAATGATCTCTATGTTTCTTCCTAAGGTCATTCTGAGTCTATTGTAAATGTATACAATTTTCAACTAAAATGAATACAAATTATGAGTTGTCCCCATATCAATTCTTTATGAATTTTGTCTCCTGTTGATTACTTGGTTATCTTGATATTGTATGAGTAAAGGCTTGTGCAATTGAATGCAATCTAGTTAGGTTGTATATTGGTTCATCATTGCTATTAGCTCAATGGATTAAGTAAAAGCTTTGATGAATTTGATAAGGTTACTATAGCAATGGAAAGGACTTTTGAATGATGAATTCTGAATTGCTGATAATATTTGTTGTAAAGAATTGCAATAAACATAAAGAAATAAGAATAAAGATGGTTATGATCTATTAGGTAGTTTTAAAATTCAACTTCATGCACCTTATTGTATTTGTTTCAAACAAATGAATGAAAATGCAGCAACAAGTTAATCTTCATTCTAATATCTTGTCCCCCATTCATGTTGTTTGTGATCTTTTATGTTTTGTAAACAAAGAGTATGAAACTCATTTGAAATCTATTGGTTGTATATGTTTATTTATTTTCTTATGACTCAAGAAGTTATGTAAATTCTTGATTTATCATCATACAATTGCAGATCTCATGAAGGGATAGGTCAAATATGAGATTCAGAAAGATGCAGATGTCTAATTCATAAGGTGAATAGATAGATCAAGAAATCTTGATATATGAGATATGTGAATGATTTTCAAGAATGTATGTTATGGGTTTGTGGGATTACCCAATAGATAAGGCACTAGTTAGCTACAAGATCAAAGTTTTATGTTGTTTGTGTCATGTCTTGTTGAAATCAACATCATTAATCAAATAAGCTTCCTTTTAATGTTGAAGGAAATGAAATGTGATACCCTCACTTAGCTTAGCAATTTCTTTTGCCATATTATTAGCTATTCCATGTCTAAGATCTTTGCATAAGTGTTTGAAGATTAATGGTTTTTATCTTCTTTGTTAGATTCAAGTGTATGTTGTAGCACTGGCACCATATAAGTGAATCTAAGGTCCACCCACCTAGATTTTACAGAGCCTGAAGTAGAAGAAGTGTCTAGCTTTATAGTTGGCCCAATGTTTGAAAGGGTATGTTGAAGATGGGAAGCAACTATTGCTAGATATATCTTGTTCTCATTGGGGTAATTTAAACCCATGATGTTTCAAAACACCAAAAAAATGGAGACTCTACTAAGGAGATGATGGCAAATAAGCTTTTTTAAAAGAAAAATAATCTCTAGTGTGAATTGAATGTTTCAGTCCTATTTTTAGAATGGCTTTACCCATATGAGTCACCAAAAAAATGGTGACTCCTACTAGGGATTGTATTGAATCTAAATGGTAGACAAACCTTGAGAATTTGAAAGGAGGAGATTCAATACAATAGGAGACATGTATGAAAAAAGTTGCAATAATGAGTTTTCCATCTTTCTTACTCAAATATCATGCACCCCAATGATCCTTTATTTAGGACAGTAGTATCTGTTGGTGTTTGAAAATGCTGGAAGGTTTTCAATTATCCCAATGAGAAACTGATGCATCTAAGGGTAGCTAACTCCCATTATCAACATATCACTTCAAACACCAGGCCAACTATAAGGCTAGACCCTTCTTCTTCTTCAGGCTCTGCAAAACCTAGGCAGGCAGACCTGAGATTCAACTGATACCGTACCAGTGCAAAACATATCCTTGAATCTAATAAGAAGATTGAAACCCCTTATATCTCCTAAAGACTTAATGCAATAATAGAGATCTATAATAGCTGAATGAAAATCTATGAAATGCACAAGTTGAGTGAGGGTTTGACCATTTTAGCTCTTCAAGATAAAATGTAAAGATGATTGAATAAATTGATGACAACAAGACCCAAGTATGAGCAACAAAATTTAATGATCCTATCTATGATCAATGCCTTATCTATTGGAAAATTAAATGAATTATAACCATACATCTCCTAGAAATCTCAGACATATCTCTACATCAAGTTCCTTGATCTATCCTTCACTTTGTGAACTGACATCTGCATCAAAATGAATCTCATACTCAGAATATCCCATCATGAAATCAGTAAACCCTATGATAAACACCAAGAATTTATATGGCTCTTGGTTCCATAAGCAAGGTATTTCAATCACATACATCACTAAATGAGATGCAACCTAATCTATGGTCTTTAATCATAAACTAGAAAAGATTACAGATCCACAAATAGGAGACAAGATTTAGACTGAATTTGAAAACATTGCCACTCTTTATTTGCTTTCTTTGAAATCAAATACATGAAAGATGTATAGAATACTTCATAAATCACCTAACATACATGAACTATTTGCATAAAACTCAACATGTTGTTCAATACAAGAAGAAATGCTGAAGAATGGTCTCCAATGCAAAAACTGGAACACCCTAAATGAGAAAGAATGAGAGATATATAGGAGAAAATAAATTTCGGATTGAATCTGCACTTGACATCTGTACCCTCAGAATTCCTTCCCAAGAAGGCCAAAAGCCTCTCTCTACCTTCTTTCTTCAAATGCAAATTAAAATCTCCTCATTATGGCTCTACAAGGCAAAAATATCTAAGATATTTGATTCACCATCGTAACTAATTTCTGATGTTAAAGATGAGTTCACGGTAAAAGGTTTATAAAGTGACTTCAAGAAGCCCATATAACCTTTTCAAATCATTTTTCTCCATAGTCAAGCTTCCAAAGGTTTGCAAATATTCCCTCTAACAAACTCTAATGCTCAATCATCAAATATGTTTGTTCTATTACCAATGCCCTAAATTTTACAAATTGACCTATACCATGAACTAGCGAATACCTATGCAAGAACTGACTTTAGATTCAAAAAATTCAGCTCTTCTCGATTCCGACGGTATATTGGAGTGCTTATTTTTGATAAAAATTGCTCTAGATATGGCCTTTTGAAAATCTTAGTCCTGTTCATGACTTCCATGTAGTTTTGCAAAAAAATTAACTTTTATATAGCTTCAAACTATATGATAAGTGAAAATTTATTTTAAAAAATCTACTTGACGTGATCTTTGAGAAAAAATTTTAAAATTGAAATTTTAAAACCTTTGAAAAGTCCCCCATATGTTTCACTCTGGTCAAACTTGGTTTGACCATATCGCCACGTGTCACGTGCTAATTTGTCCACCTTGCACTGTGTCAGTGACACATGTCAATTTTTTGCTAACTCGCTATATTATCTTCCCTGCAACTTTCGCTTGGTGAAATAGTGAGGGCTGCTCGATCCACCACGTGGCAACATCTGGTTCAATGGTGCCACATCATCGTGCATGCATGTTTGGTTAAAATTTTACCTTTAGTCACACGCGGACATCCTTTCCAACTGTCAAATCACGGGCCCACATAGGCAACTTGCAGCCTTCAAAAGGCCCTGTCCTTTAAGACATCTATTACTATATGTGTTCTTGTATTTAAAGAACTAAAAGGGTCCTGACATGAATAATGTGGGATAATACCCTTTTATAGTTCTTCCTGCAACTTTGCTCATTTTGTGGACCTCCCTTTTTCTTGGCAGTTGGTGTTAGTAAATTTCTTTCCACGTGGAATGGTTGAGGATCAATATGAATGGCCTTGATGTACTCAAATCCTTTACGATTGTTCTTTTTAGCAGTTTTAGTCAGTTGTTCGAGTAAAAAGGACTTCAGTTTAGGTTTCGTGCACAGTTGATTGAAATCACCCCTCAGACCATTCTTTTTAGCCCAAGATTCAATCTCCATAGTTTCTGGTACAACTATAGCTACAAGTCATGATTCAAAGCTGCTACCATAAATCCATATTTCTTCTACATAGGAACATAGTGCATAAACATTCTTAAGATGTTTTGCTGCGATATCTTCTCCTTGTGAGAGTTTAAACATGCTCTTCTTCCTGTCAATGATTATCAATGTTCCATTTGGCCGCACTTCACCAATATCCCTTGTATGGAACTAGCCATCTTTATAAGCTTCTTTAGTGAGGTCATCTCTCTTATAATACACTGTGAATAATTTTTTTCCTCGAAAGCATATCTCTCCCCGGGGAATGGCTGCCAATGCATCATAACCCATGTCTGGGACATATTCCAGACGTAGTTCTATATTTGGACTTATAGGTCCAACTGTTCCTAACATTGAAAATTCATCTGGTAAACAAACAGAACTCCATTCACAAGTTTTTGTCAATCCATATCCTTGCAAGACATGACAACAAAGTGTTACCCTCAAAAATTCCTCCACTGCATTACCCAGGGGGGTTGCTCCTAACAATAGAAGATGAATCTGGCCTCCTAATCTTTCTTTAATCTTTCTAGAAAAAATTGCATCTGCAAAAGGTGATGCTTCATATGTCTTACATCCTAGTTTCAACCATTTAAGTTTGTAGTTATAGAGAGCACTAAAAATCATTCTCCTTGTTATGCAGCTCTCTTTAATGGTTTTTGTTGCTCCTGCATAGATGCGATCAAACACCTTTGGGACACTTGCAAAACAAGTCAGCTTCAACTCCAGTAAATCTTTTGCTAGTAGTTTAGGATCCCCTTGCCAATATCCCATAGAGGCCACTCGATGAAAAAAGAATTCCTCAATAATTTGATCAAATATGTGAGCCAATGGAAGGAAAGACAAATATACATCCTCAGTTGTCATCTTTTCATCAAAGTGTTCAAATACATATTTAGCTCCTGCTATGGTTAAGGCAAGTGCCTCATGCATCAGAACAACACCCTTTGGTTCTCCACTGGTGCCACTTGTGTACATAATTGTTGAGATATGTTGAGCTAGAGGCGGTGATAGATCTATAGGATTTTCCCCTCCTATTGATCAATTGTGAATTTGTGTCTGGAGACCCTCCAACTAGCAGTA
The DNA here is from genome assembly GCA_028749045.1 of Cupressus sempervirens. Classification (NCBI taxonomy): domain Eukaryota; kingdom Viridiplantae; phylum Streptophyta; class Pinopsida; order Cupressales; family Cupressaceae; genus Cupressus; species Cupressus sempervirens. The sequence goes on along the minus strand of CM053786.1, from coordinate 35,672,594 downwards.
AAAATTGATCCAATCAAGTAACCAAGCCACAAAAATCAGCATGAGTGTTCAATCCTACATGCTCGACCGTACTGCAAATTCTCAGCCCATGACGATTTCCCAATCAAAAGATTTTAATTGCCAAACATCCATACTTCAATTACCCTGCAGGCAAACAATGCTAAAAAACATAAATTGATCAAATTGATTCATCATGACCTCAAAATTTGAACATATGAAGTGTCTGACCCCTGGAACACAATGCAAAAAGAATTTTTTCATTGGGTCAACTGGGTCAAAGATATGATTGGTCGAACAGGGCTTCCCAGAATTGTGAACAACTACACAAATGTACAAAACAGTAAATGACCAACTTTGCGGGGTGCAAAACCTATTCAAATGGATTTGAAATGACTTGAAAACTAAAAAATAAATTCTCTATTATGGACACTAAACATCCCCAAAGTGGCAGGTCATGAAACATTCCTAGGTAAAAGATATTTAAAATGCAAACTGGGCCTCTGGTCATTATTTGACACTAGGGTAGAATTGCAAATTTTGACACTAGCTCAAAATGGGACTTCGCAGAATGGTTCAAAATGTTAGTTTAACTTCATAGAACACACAGACTCACTAAATGAAAGGTTTTATAAGCATTAAATACCTCTTAGGCCTCAGACTGACAACTGGGTACAATCTCATCAAAAGGGCATTTATGAGGCTTGATTTTTTCAATGGTTCTCAAAATTGACCATGCAATTTTTAGTCCCAATAGTGGCTCTGTCTGGGGATGCATTTCCCTTGTGGGCATGGCAAGGATTCATATCTCTGAAGGAAGCAGACCACTCCCAAAAACTTCAAAACTTCTCTCGAATAGCTTTATTGAAAACAGGGAAACAACTACAACTACCAATATTATGTACAAACGATGGCCCCGGGCCACTGAACTTCAACAAAACTGTTTACTTCTATCATAAACATGATTTTGATCTGAACTTTCATGAGGTAAACTAAAAATTCTGCTCCTATCAGTCTCACCAATTAGATTATCATCATATAACAAATCACTCGGCAAAACAAAATTATCACTCTTACTTTCATAATGCATATAAAAACTTATTTCATCTTCAATCGTTAGCTCATTATGAAGATACTGATCAGCATGCTTAAACATATCAGACTGAAACTAAAAAGTCTCTTCATTTAATGACTCATACATGCTATCATTTTCGAATATGAAGGCTTCATATTCAACATGGGGAAAAAGACCACTCATACCTTCAAAATGTGTATCCCTTTGCATAATTGGATGATACTCAAATGAATACTCTAACTTGTACTCACACATGTCATCAACATCAAAATCTAAAACTAATCCACAACCTTCAAATGGTTCTTTGAAATCAACATGTGGATTAGTCATCACATTAAAATATTCATCATAAGAATCATTGAAAGGTATAGGAAAATTTTCAATAATCGTCTCATCAAACACCTTGTTATCATAATCAGATGCAATATGACAATCATATTCACTGTCATATGTGGAAGAAGAACAGTCTGATGTCTTATAGCAGTAAGACAAAGTATCATCAGTAAACTTATTCTCTGCTAAATCTGAAACTTCCATGTGTTCTTCAAGAAGAGGATTGATAACTCCATGCAAAGCGCCTTTGTAGACATTAGGACAAGTAATGTGCTGATCAACATCAAAGTCCTCACCATATAATGGATTAGTGAAAACTTTAAAACCATTTCTAACATCACTATCATGGACACTTTCAACATATGAAGAAGAAAAATCAGAATCATATGAACACTCAACATCCACTCTGTCAATGAAGCATGTAGAATACAAATCAAAGTTGCTTTCATTGTCTCCATATAGGTGATTCAAATGTCTTGCAAGAAAATCATCATTTATCTTACCAATAGGTGCTAATGCATTAATCTTAGGATCAATCACGTACTGATCATCACTGCACTCATCCTCAAGACACTCTTCTACACAATTAGGTAATACGTCTCTATGGATAACCTCTTTGTCTTCATATTGTGTAGACACATTTTCTTCATAACTTTCAATCTCAAACTGATTTACACAATTCTGAAATGGAAACTCACTTTCAAATTTAGAAATAGTATTCGTACCTTTACTAGCAAGAGAATACTCACTTCCGTCATTGCTCTCTTCTTCCCAATCAGCATCTGATTCACATGAAGATGCATATGGACCATCACAATCCTCTTCTTGACTTGAGCAACAAGTCTCGCCATTGTCTTCACATGATGCTTCTTCACAATATGTCGGATCAGAAATTTCATCTTTGTCACTTGATGCATCACTTTCAGGTTCTTCATCCTCATACTGAGATAAATACCTTTCCTCTTCCTAATTCATTATGTTTTCAACATAATGCAAATCATCAATGGGAAAATGAATGACTGGATTTATATCTTGCATGGATAACTCATCAAATGAATCAATTCTATCATTTGCTGTTGTAATACCATAAACATGTGCATTCAATTCAGCATGAATGGAATCATTTCCTTTTTTCAACAAAGAGATTTCATGTTCACATGTTTTTATTTCTGAATCTTCAACAAAACTACTTACAAAAATAGGAGTGCTTATTTGCTGATCTGAAATTAAACATTCTATATGACATTGATTTGTTCTTTGCACCTCATCTTGTTGGCAAACATTTCTAGAGAAGTGACTCTGAGTTAAGCCATATTTTATGTTATTCTCAATCTTTATTGCTATCATGAATGCCTGATGCAAAGTTCTAGGTCCCTTATCTCTCAACAGATAGTTCATCTTTTTATCAAATGCACCAAGATAAACCACTAAACACATTTGATCATCCGGCTTGTAACTTTCAGGAATTTCATTTAAAATCTTTGCAAATCTGATATTGAATTCAGGAACTAACTCACCATTCCTGATTTGAATTTTCAAAAACTTATCAAAATAATCAAAGGTGCTTACTCTTTCCCTGAACTGCATCATGAAGGCTATCATTAATTCATCACAGGATGAAACTGAACATGCTGGTAAGAACGAAAACTAGTCCCTAGCATCATGCTCTAAAGTCTAAACAAACAATTTCATCTGAATGTCTTCATGAGCAATTTCAAAATCACCAACCAAGTCACTAAACAACTGAACATGATGACTGGCTGAAATTTCATGGTTTCCACTAAACTTAGGTAAATACTTTCTGAGATCATAAGGCATAATATTTGGAAAACCATGAATACCATTAAAATTCAATGGCACATACCTCCTAGTAGAGATGGATCTAGGAACTTCACTAACAGGTTGCATACTAGATGAGATGAAACTCGAAATTCTTCAACTTAAGACTTATTCATCATTAAATACTTTCAAAATTCATAACTTGCAGCAGATCTTCATAACCCTCTACCAAATGAATGCTTCAAATACACTTCACAACTTTAAAACAACAATTGAAACTCGTTCTAATGAAGTGCATAAAACTTATCAAATCATTCTCATCTTCTTAGTGCTAAAACTTCACTTGATGGAGAACACATATGTGGAACTCACTTTCATTGAAAAGAAATCATATGAAAGCATAAAATACCTCAAGTGTTGCTGCATGAAACCAATGATCTACTGATTGGCCTGGTGCTAATCTAAATTCTTTACACCACTGATCAAACCTTACAGAGTCACCATCTCCTTGAGGAGAATTAAATGAAATCACTGCTGTGATTCATCTTTATCATTACAAATTCTTATAACAACAAATCAAACAACACTTCAAAACTTACTAGTCAAAAACTTATATACTCTCTTCTTGCTTGCAAATTCATCTAACTTTCAGACCTGCTTGATTCCACTGAAAACTCTTGAAAACAATTTATACATCACTGATCTACAATGATTCAGAGATCCTTTAGATAGAGTCGCCACTCACTATTGTGAGAAAGATTTTAAACATGATTCATAACACTAGAGATCTGAACTAAAAATTCAACTTGAAAATGTTGCAAAACTTTTAAAAACATTTAAAAGAGAGAAAACATCTTACACCAATTCTAACTTTGAATTACAACAATATTCTGAAAACAACAACCGGTTAACATGACTGAAGATGAACACTCTTAGCAGGACAATCTGTATTCAACCTTGAAAAATACTGTTGTAAATGGATAAAACTTAACTAGGGTGCATGATTTAGAGTAAGAAAACTGGAAAGAACATCAGAGAACTTACTGCTGAAAATTTTTAATGCACTTCTCCTGCTGTATTGAATCTTTTCTCAAAATCTCAAGGTTTGTCTTAGATCTGATTCAATACATTCCCCAGCAAAGTTTCCATTTTGTTGGTGTTTGAAAATGCTGGAAGGTTTTCAATTATCCCAATGAGAAACTGATGCATCTAGGGGCAGCTAACTCCCATTATCAACATATCACTTCAAACACCAGGCCAACTATAAGACTAGACCCTTCTTCTTCTTCAGGCTTTGCAAAACCTAGGCGGGTAGACCTAAGATTCAATCGATACGGTACCAATGCAAAACATATCCCTGAATCTAATAAGAAAATTGAAACCCCTTATATCTCCTAAAGACTTAATGCAATAACAAAGATCTACAATAGCTAAATGAAAATCTATGAAATGCACAAGCTAAGTGAGGGTTTGACCATTTTAGCTCTTCAAGATAAAATGTAAAGATGATTGAATAAATTGATGACAGCAAGACCTAGGTATGAGAAAAATAATTTAATGATCCTATCTATGATCAGTGCCTTATCTATTGGGCAATTAAATGAATTATAACCATACATCTCTTGGAAATCTCAAACATATCTCTACATCAAGATCCCTAATCTATCCTTCACTTTGTGAATCGACATCTACATCAAAATGAATCTCATACTTAGAATATCCCATCATGAAATCAGTAAACCCTATGATAAACACCAAGCGGTTATATGGCTCTTGGTTCCATAAGCAAGGTATTTCAATCACATACATCACTAAATGAGATGCAACCTAATCTATGGTCTTTAATCATAAACTAGAAAAGATTACAGATCCACAAATAGGAGACAAGATTCAGACTGAATTTGAAAACATTGCCGCTCTTTATTTGCTTTCTATGAAATCAAATACATGAAAGATGTACAAAATACTTCATAAATCACCTAACAGACATGAACTATTTGCATAAAACTCAACATGCTGTTCAATACAAGAAGAAATGCCGAAGAATGGTCTCTAGTGCAAAAACCGGAACACCCTAAATGAGAAAGAAAGAGAGATATATAGGAGAAAAGAAATTTCAGATTGAATCTGCACTTGACATCTGTACCCTCAGAATTCCTTCCCAAGAAGGCCAAAAGACTCTCTCAACCTTCTTTCTTCAACTGCAAATCAAAATCTCCTCATTATGGCTCTACAAGGCAAAAATATCTGAGATATTTGATTCACCATCATAACTGATTTCTGATGTTAAAGATGAGTTCAGGGTAAAAGGTGAAAAACTAGTTACAAAGTGACTTCAAGAAGCCCATATAACCATTTCAGATCATTTTTCTCCATAGTCAAGGTTCAAAAGGTTTGCTAATCTGCCCTCTAACAAACTCTAATGCTCAATCATCAAATATGTTTGTTCTGTTACCAATGCCCTGAATTTTACAAATTGACTTATACCATGAACTAGTGAATACTTGTGCAAGAACTGACTTCAGATTCAAAAAATTCAGCTCTTCCCAGTTCCGATGGTATATTGGAGTGCTTATTTTTGATAAAAATTGCTCTAGATATGGCCTTTTGAAAATCTTAGTCTTGTTCATGACTTCCATGTAGTTTTGAAAAAAAATTAACTTTTATATAGCTTCAAACTATATGGTAAGTGAAAATTTATTTTAAAAATTCTACCCGATGTGATCTTTGAGAAAAAATTTAAAAATTAAAATTTTAAAACCTTTGAAAATTCCCCCATATGTTTCACTCAGGTCAAACTTGGTTTGACCATATCACCATGTGTCACATGTTAATTTGTCCACCTTGCACTGTGTCGACGACACATGTCAATTTTTTGCTAACTCGCTATATTATCTTCCCTGCAACTTTCGCTTGGCAAAAATAGCGAGGGCTACTCGATCCGCCACGTGGCAACATCTGGTTCAATGGCACCACATCATCGCACAAGCATGTTTGGTTAAAATTTTACCTTTAGTCACATACGGACGTCCTTTCCAACTGTCAAATCACGGGCCCACACAGGCAACTCACAGCCTTCAAAAGGTCGTGTCCTTTAAGACATCTATTACTATATGTGTTCTTGTATTTAAAGAACTAAAAGGGTCTCGACATGAATAATGTGGGATAATACCCTTTTATAGTTCTTCCTGCAACTTTGCTCATTTCATGGATCTCCCTTTTTCTTGGCAGTTGGTGTTAGTAAATTTCTTTCCACGTGGAATGGTTGAGGATCAATATGAATGGCCTTGATGTACTCAAATCCTTTAAGATTGTTCTTTTTAGCAGTTTTAGTCAGTTGTTCGAGTAAAAAGGACTTCAGTTTAGGTTTCGTGCACAGTTGATTGAAATCACCCCTCAGACCATTCTTTTTAGCCCAAGATTCAATCTCCACAGTTTTTGGAACAACTACAACTACAAGCCATGATTCAAAGCTACTGCCATAAATCCATATTTCTTCTACATAGGAACATAGTGCATAAACATTCTCAAGATTTTCTATTGTGATATATTCTCCTTGTGAGAGTTTAAACATGCTCTTCTTCCTATTAATGATTATCAATGTTCCATTTGGCCGCACTTCACCAATATCCCTTGAATGGAACCAACCATCTTTATAAGCTTCTTTAGTGAGGTCATCTCTCTTGTAATACACTGTGAATAATGTTTTTCCTTGAAAGCATATCTCTCCCTAGGGAATGGCTTCCAATGCATCATAACCCATGTTTGGGACAGATTCCAGACGTAGTTCTGTATTTGGACTTATAGGTCCAACTATTCCTAACATTGAAAATTCATCTGGCAAACAAACAGAACTCCATCCACAAGTTTCTATCAATCCATATCCTTGCAAGACATGACAACAAAGTGTTACCCTCAAAAATTCCTCCACTGCATTACCCAGGGGGGCTGCTCCTGACAATAGAAGACAAATTCGACCTCCTAATCTTTCTTTAATCTTTCTAGAAAAAATTGCATCTACAAAAGGTGATACTTCATATGTCTTACATCCTAGTTTCAACCATTTAAGTTTGTAGTTATAGAGAGCACTAAAAATCATTCTCCTTGTTATGTGGCTCTCTTTAATGGTTTTTGTTGCTCCTGCATAGATTCGATCAAACACCTTGGGGACACCTGCAAAACAAGTCGGCTTCAACTCCAGTAAATCTTCTGCCAGTAGTTTAGGATCCCCTTCCCAATATCCCACAGGGGCCCCTCAATGAAAAAAGAACTCCTCAATAATTTGATCAAATATATGAGCCAATGGAAGGAAAGACAAATATACATCCTCAGTCATCATCTTTTCATGAAAGTGTTCAAATACATATTCAGCTCCTGCTATGGTTAAGGCAAGTACCTCATGTGTCAAAAAAACACCCTTTGGTTCTCCACTAGTGCCACTTGTGTACATAATTGTTGATATATCTTGAGCTAGAGGTGATGACAGATCTGTAGGATTTTCCCCTCCTGTTGATCAATTGTGAATTTGTGTTTGGAGACCCGCCAGCTGGCATTAAAAACTGATCCAATCAAGTAACCAAGCCACAAAAGTTGGCATGATTTTTCAATCCTACATATTTGAGTGTTCAATCCTACATTCTTGACTGCACTACAAATTCTCAGCCCATGACGATTTCCCAATCAAAATATTTTAATTGCTGAACATCCATACTTCAATTACCCTGCAGGCAAACAATGCTAAAAAACATAAACTGATCAAATAGATTTGTCATGACCTCAAAATTTGAACATATGAAGTGTCTGACCCTTAGAACATAATACAAAAAGAATTTTTTCATTTGGGTCAACTGGGTCAAAGATATGATTGGTCGAACAGGGCTTCCCAGAATTGTGAACAACTACACAAATGTACAAAACAGTAAATGACCAACTTTGTGGGGTGCAAAACCTAGCCAACAGATTTGAAATGACTTGAAAACTGAAACATAGGTTCTCTATTATGGACACTAAATATCCCCAAAGTGGAAGGTCATGAAACATTCCTGGTTAAAAGATATTCAAATGCAAACTGGGCCTCTGGTCGCTATTTGACACTTGGGCAAAATTGCAAATTTTGACACTAGCTCAAAATGGGACTTCGCAAAATGGTTCAAAATGTCAGTTTAACTTCATAGAACACATAGATGCACTAAATGAAATGTTTTAGAAGCATTAAACACCTCTTAGGCCTCAGATTAACAACCAGGTACAATCTCATCAAAAGGGCATTTATGGGGCTTGATTTTTTCAATGGTTCTCAAAATTGACCATGCAATTTTTAGTCTCAACAGTATCTTTAAAGGTTGAATGAAAATTGTATTGCTAGTAGGTTCTATCTTCAATTAATTCAATTAGATTTTATTTTCAAAGTATTTTTGTAAAGTCAGAGTCAGAATTGACCAAAAGTGGTTTCTCTCTCTTCTAAATGTTTGATGATTTTCAAGTCACATAAGTTGAAAGTTCAATTCAAATTTTTCATGTTGTAAATCATGTTTCAAATATTTCTCATTTTTTTGAGTGGCAAATCTCTAAATATCTCTATACTAGTCAAAATTGGTTCTATATAAATGTTTTCAAGAGTTTTTAACTAAATTGTGCAGATCCAAAAGTTATGATAACATTTAGGCAAGAACAGAAAATATATGACTTCTTGACGGATAAGTTTTGAAGTGTTGTATGTGATCTACTGTCATAAGAAATTTGAATATTAAGAATGAATCACAATAGTGATTTCATTTGTTTCTCCTCAAGGAGATGGTGGATCTACTTCTTTTTTTGATCAATGGTGTGAAGAAATGAATTTTGCACTCATTCCAAATTAGTAGATTGAGCTTGCATGGATCAAAACTCAAGGTATTTTCCACTTTCATGAGATTTCTTTCCATGAAAGCAAGTTCCATAAAAAAATTTCCGTCAAGTGGTACTTTCAGCACTAAATAGAAGAGCAGTTTGATGCATTTCAACATACTTTGTGAAGGATAGACTCAACACATATTTTTATATTTTGAAGTATGTCTCAAACTTTGAGTTGGTAGAAGAATTTTCAGATATACTACAAGTTACAAATTCTAAAATTATTATTGGTGAATGAGTTGTAAGTTTACAAGAAATAGTAAGTTTCTTTTCATCTAGCATGTAGCCCATGAATAAAGATTGTAGATCTATTTCTGCTGAAAGATACATGCCATTATTTTTTGATGTCATTCATGGTTTCCCAAAACCTATGCCATATGATCTTAGAAAACATATTCCTAATTTCAATGGGAACCATGAAAATTCAGCTAGTCATCATGTTCAGATGTTTAGTGATTTTTGAGATTGCTCATGAAGATGTGCATATGAAGTTTTTTGTTCAAACTTTGGAAGGTGATGCTAGATATTGGTTTTTTTTTTTTTTTGGCATGTTCTATTTCATCTTGGGATGAATTACATTTAGCCTTCATGAATTAGTTTGGGGAAAGAGTAAGCATCTCTAATTATTTGGAGAAGTTATTGAAGATTCACATCAGGAGTGATGAATTAGTTCCTAAATTTAATATCAAATTTGCAAAATTTTTGAATGAGATTTCTAAAAATTGTAAGCCAGATGATCAAGTGTGTTTAGTGGTTTATCTTGACTCATTTGATAAAAAGATGAGTTATCTATTAAGAGATAAAGAACCTAAGACTTTACATTAGGCATTCATGAAAATAATAGAGATTGAAAATAATATAAAGTATGGACTGACTAAGAGTCATTTGTCGAGAAATATTTGCCAGCAAGAGGAAGTCATAAGGAGAAATCAATGTCATAAAGAGTGTTCAAATTCAGATCAACAAGTAGGTACCCCTACTCTTGTAGATAATTTTGTTGAAAATTTAGAATTAAAGACATGTGTAGATGAAGTTTCTTGGTTTCAAAGGAGAGATTATTTTATTCTTGCTGAATAGAGTGTACATGTTTGTAGTATTTTAGTAGTGGATGATAACGTGGTTTCAATTGATAAGTTATATATGCAAGATTCAAATTCAATTGCATCTTCTCCTATTGATGATTTTCTTTGTGTTGACAACATAAATAATCATGAGGTTACAAGGCATTCATCTCAGTATGAGGATGAAGAGGTTGAAAGTTATGTTTTAAGTGATGAAGGAAAAGGTGCTGATCCAATATGTTATGAAGAATCATCATGTGAAGACAATGATGAGATTGGTTACTCAATTCAAGAGGAGGATAGTGATAGTACATGTTCATCTTCATATGAATCTAATGCAAATTGAGAAGAAGAAAGCAATGATGGAAGTGAGTACTCCTATGCTAGTAAAGCTATGAGTTCCTTTTCTAAATCTGAAAGTGAAGTACATTTCAGAATTATACAAATTGTCTTGAGGTTGAAAGTTGTAAAGGAGAGTTGTCTATGTAATATGAGGATAAAGAGATCATTTATAAGGAAAAACTACCTAATTGTGTAGATAAATGTCATAAGGTTGCATGTAGTAGTAATCAGCAATATGCAAATGATTCTAAGATAAATGCATCACCACCTATTGATAAAATGAAAGATGATTAGTTTGCAAGATATTTGGATCATCTTAATGAAGAAAATACAAGTAACATTGATTTATATTCAACATGCTTCATTGATGGAATGGATGGTGTGTCTTTGTATGATGATTCTGATTCTTCTTCTTCATATGTTGAAAGTGTTTATGATAGTGATGTTAGAAATAGTTTCAAGGTTTTCACTAATCCATTACATGGTGAAGAGTTTGATGTTGATCAACACATCACTTATCATAACATCTACAAAGGAGCTTTGCATGGAGTTATCAACCCATTTTTTGAAGAGAACATGGAATGTTTAGATTTAGTTGAGGATGAGTTTGATTGTGATACACTATCCTACTATTGTAAGAGGTTGAATTGTTCTTCTTCTAGATGTGATAGTGAAAATTGTGATGATGATGTTGCATCTTATAATGTTGATAACAAGGTGTTTGATAATTTTGTTATTGAAAATCAGCATGCACCTTGCGGCAAGTTCTATGGTGAATACTCGAATGTGATGACTAATCCATTTGCTAATTTCAAAGAACCGTTGGAGGATTCTAGATTAATTTTAGATGTTGACATTGGTGATATCTATGAGTAAAAATCTAATTTCTAATTCAAATACCATCTAGTTATACATAAGAATACACAATTTTAAGATTTGTGTGACCTTTCTCCCAAGTTGAATATGGAACCTTCATGTTCAAAATTGATAGCATGCATGATTCATTTGATGAAAATGATTTTCAATTTGAGTCTAATATGTTTGAGCATGTTGATTAATACATTTAGAATGAGAAAGTTGTAGAGAGTGATCATAGATTTTATATGCGATATGAAAGAGAAGGTGTAGATTCATTTTTTCCAAATGAGTTGATTCATAATGCTAATCCGATTATTGACATTGATAGAAGTGATGTTTCCAGATTACCTCATGAAAATTTAGATGAAAATCAGATCTATGATAGATGTAAATGTTTTGGTTGAATTTCGATAGCCTGGGGCCATTGTTTGTACAGCTTAGGAGTAGTTGTTTTTGCTTTCAATAAAGTTGTTCGAGACAAGTTTTTGTTGTCAAGTGTGTAGTCTGCTTCTTCTAGAAGATAAAAACCCTTTCCATGCCCATAAGGGACATGGATCCCTAGATAGAGCAACTGTTGGGACTCAAAATTGCCTTCTTGATTGTTGGAAATATAGGAGTAATTGAGAGAGGGGAGTGAATCAGTTACCACTAAAATAAATCCTAGATCCCTTAGATGTCAATAATAAAATTAAAACTGATAAATCTGATTGTTGTTGTTATTCAATAAACACATAGAAAATGTTGTAACTCAGTAAATGTAGAGTGTGCTTTACTTTTAGCTGATCTTAAACATTCATAGTGATTAATTTGCAAGTATAAGAGAAATAACATGAACACATGAGACACTAGAATTTAATGTGGAAACCCAATATGGAAAAAATCACAACTAGTTTTTTTTTTTCACTCTTCTAAAGTCAGCCCTATTAGGAGCCAACCTAGTTAAAGGTTAAAAAACACACTATTAGGTGTGACCTTGTTAGAGGATTTAATCACTCTATAAGGAGTGGCCTTGCAAGAGGTCTTAAAACAATTCAATGGAACTGTCACTTTGTTAGAGGATTTACAACTGGTTGTTAAACCATGTTAAGAGATTTAGATCACTACAACAATGGTTAGAGAGTAACAATGAAATGAAATGATTGTGATGAAAATAAATTGCTAATTACATATCTCTATTTTGCTTCATATTTGATCCTTCCTAATCAAATAATACTTTTCTACTCCATAAGGATACTTTCTTATCATACAAGTTTTCTCTTACTCTTTCTTTCTCAATCCAATCAACACATACTTGCACGCAGATTAAAAATTTCAACTTGACCTTTCATTTATATCATCTAGATTGTCAAGTTAGCTCAATTAAAAATTATAATAACCAATAATCATTACCACAGTCAACTAGAAACAATATTTAAAATAAATAAGCTTCTTATGCCAAAATAATAAAATCCTTCATTGGCCGACCCTGCTCATTAAATACTAGTTTTGAGATGATTTTCTATATTAACCAACAGAAGCTTGGTTAACACTCCAAACTTACAAAAATATCCTTTGGCAACTAAGTGAACTTAGTGAACACTAACTCTATCCAACTTTCCTTTTCTAACCATGTGAACTTGGTTAACACTATTTCTTGCCTGAATTCCTTTAACACTTGAGTGAGCTCGATAGACACTGTCTTCATAGAGTAATCTTTAGGAATGCTCAGTAGACAAGGAAAACTATTTTTCTAACCAAGTGAGCTCAGTAAGCACTAAATGACAACTAATACGACATTTGTGTAACATCAAAGACAACACACAATTAGAGAATTATATCCAATAATTTTTCTCTTTGGCATTGATGGCAACACAACATGTCATAGCACAATGTAATTTGAGAAATGGACTTTTACCTATAAAAAGTGTATCCCTCTTAGATTTTCACCAAAAATCCTTTTCTCTTTCATGCAGTAATCTCCCTCTATGAAGGAATTACATAACTTCTAAGATAGTGTGATTCTCCCTCAAAAGATATAAATTATTTTTAGAAAGATATGACAATAATCTTCTCCCTATTTGACAACACATGCCAAAAACAACACATACCAAGTTAGTATGAATGTACCTTGAGTACTGATTCATATGCAATACTCCCTTTGACTATGCTACATCAACTGATTGATCTTCAACTAGGTTCCTATTGATGCATCACTAAAATTTTATTTAGTGAGCTTTAGATAGGAGAATGACCACTATCTTACCTCTTAGATATAGGAATGCATCCTTAGGTAATGGCTTGGTGAATATGTTTGCAATCTATTCTTTTGTGTGAGTATATTCCAATCTAATTTCTTTGTCCTATACCAGTTCTTTGAAAAAATGATATTTTATTACAATGTGCTTAGTTTTGGAATGCATCACTGGGTTCTTTGATATGTTAATTGCACCGGTGTTATCACAATACATGACAATTGGTTCTTTGATCTCAACATTCATGCCTTCCAACAACTATTTGAACCAACCAATGTTAGAACAATTTACTACTACTACAACATATTATGCTTCTACTGTAGATTAGGATTTGTAGTTTTTCTTCTTGCTTGTCCAAGATACCAATATTTTACCAAGAAAGAATAATACACCACTTGTACTTTTTCTATCATCAAGATTTCCATCCTAATTAGCATTAGTGAATACCTTTAGGTCTAAGTTTCCTCCAAGTTTATACCATAAACCATAGTTTTTAGTACCTTTTAGATATCTCAAAATTATTTTGATTGCCATCATATAATTTTCTCTAGGTTTAGTTGAGAATCTTGTTACTATCCCAACTGCTAAAGCAACATCAGGCCTTGTATGAACTACATACTATAATTTTCCAATCATTGATCTGTATAAGGTCTAATCTACCTCTTTTGAATCACCATATTTGGTAATTTTTAGTCTAGTACACATGGGGGTTCCACCTAGTTTAGAATCTTCCATTCCAAATTTCTTGAGTATCTCTTTGATATACATAGATTGAGTAATGTAGATATCATTCTTTCTTTGTTGTATCTATAGTCTAACAAATTTTTTTATCTCACCAAACATGGACATTTCAAACTCTCTGTTCATTTGTTCTAAAAATTCTTGCATAGATCATCATTCCCTATAAATAGAGTGTCATCCACAAATATTTCTACCAATACAATCTTGTTATCTGGTCCTTCCTTGATATACAAACTACTGTTATCATTAGTTCTCTAAAAATCAATCTATATAAGGTAGTTATGTAACCTTTCATACCATTCTCTAGGAGCTTCTTTCAGACCATACAGTGCCTTGTGTAATTTTTAGACCATGTCCCTTTTTTCTGGATCAACAAAACCTTCTAGTTTTTCAATGTAGATTTAACATCCATCTAATATACTTTAAATCCTCTATGAGTAGCATATGCAAGAAGAGTCCTAACACCTTCTAATCTTGCAACAGGAGCAACAGTCTCACCATAATCAATTCCTTCTTCTTGAGAGTAGCCTTTACACACCAATCTTACTTTATTTCTTAATACTTTTCCATCTTCATTTAGCTTGTTTTTGAATACCCATTTTGTTCCAATCACATTTTTGTGTTTAGGCCTGGGAAAAAGGGTCCAAGTTTTGTTCTTCTCTATTTGTTCTATTTCTTGATTCATAGCCTCAATCCAACTTTCATTTTCCAATTGAGAAATAAAACATGAACAATCACCAAGATCAAGATAAAATAGGTTACCTCTTTTTTTTTTTCCTGATCTAATCAGATTACCTTTGTCATCCAGTAATCTTACCTTGCCATGCATGAATTCCACCTTGAATCCAATGTTGATCAGTTATGCAACACTAAATAGATTATGTTTTAGTCCTTCAACCTAATAGGCATTGTCACATACAAGTTCTTTGGTTAATGAGATTTAGCCTTTCCCTTTTATGCAACAAGGTTCATTATTTCCAAACCTTACACTACCATCATCATAGTCTTCAAAATGTTCAAACTTTATTTTCTCTCCAGTCATATGATGTGAACATCCACTATCTATGATCCATGTGACATTTTTACTAATATGAGAGATAAGTTCCATCTTATATTCTTCATCATCATATTCATCTTTCACAACAATGTATACTATTTCATCTTCATTATTATCATAATCTTTAGCCATAAAAAAAGTCTTCTTACCTTTATCATTAAATTATTTGAGATTTTTGAAATCCTTCTTGCCATTGAACTTGTGACTTTTCTTTTCGCCCTTGCTTTCTTTGTTTGGGCACTTGGTAGCAATGTGACCAATTTCTTCACATGAAAAACATATTAGGGGAACTTTACCTTTCTATTTTCCTCTACTTCTAGAATATTTCCTTGCAAGTAAAGCTTCAACAACTTCAAGATCACTATTAGAACTTTCCTCTTATTCTTCTTCACTTTTTGACTGAATGTCCTTTATTTTCTTTCCTTTCTCTTTAAGTGAAAGTTTGGCTTCAAATGTAGATTTAGTATTCTTGGAAGCTGGAACATAATTGTCAAAGTTGTCTAGCTCAAAAGCTATCAATCTTCCTACTAAGGTATCCAAAATTATCTTGTGATTTGGCTCACATCTCTTTTCTTGAATAGTGGATACTCTAATTGCATAGATAGGAAACAATGTTCTAAGAACTTTACTTACAATAGTTTCATCCTTGATTACTCCTCCATATGCTCTTATTGCATTGACACTAGCTTTGATTCTTTTCACATATTTGGCAACATTTTCATCTTCCCTCATTCTCATTTGATCAAACTATCCTCTAAGGATTTTTTCTTTGGCTCTCCTCACATTATCATCACCACCATAGATTTCCTTTAGCTTTTTACACATACCAAAAGTAGTTTTGCAGTCCTTGATATCATCAAATTCATCATAACTAAGAGTAGATGCAATATCAATCATCATGGTGTTATAGTTCTTTTTCTCAGCAATATCTCCAATAGATAATGTACTAGTAGAGGTTGTGTATTCTTCATCAAGGTATTTCAAGCTTGAATCACTAATGGAGGCTAGATGAAATCTCTTGACTCCCTGCCATGCTAAAAGATTGTCTCTATTTAGCTTTGGAATTGCTCTCTTGTAAGACATCTTGATCTTTAGCTTAGGTCCTTGAAACCTTTCCTAGAAGCACCAAAAGCTCTTATACCAATTATTGGAAATATAGAAGGATTAACTAAGAGGGGGTTGAATTAGTTACCACTAAAATAAATCCTAGATCTCTTAGATGTCAATAATAAAATTAAAATTGAGAAATCTGATTGTTGTTGTTATTCAGTAAACACATAGAAAATGTTATAACTTGGTAAATGTAGAGTTTGATTTACTTTTAGCTAATCTTAGACCTTTACAATGATTAATTTGCAAGCATAAGAGAAATAACACGAACACATGAGACACTAGGATTTAACATGAAAACCTAGTATGGGAAAAACCACCAATGTAACTAGTTACTATTTTTCACTTTTGTAAAGTGAGCCCTATTAGGAGCCAACCTAGTTAAAGGTTACAAAACACACTATTAGGTTTAATATTGTTAGAGTATTTAATCACCCTATAAGGAGTGGCCTTACAAGAGGTCTTCAAAAAATTCAATGAAACTATCACCTTGTTAGAGGATTTACAACTGGCTATTAAACCAACTCTATTAAGAGATTTAGATCACTACTACAATGGTTAGAGAGTAACAATGAAATGACTTGATTGTGATGCAACTAAATTGCTAATTACATATCTCTATTCTGCTTCATATTTGATCCTTCCTGATCAAATAATACTTTTCTACTCTACAAGGATACCTACTTATCCTTCAAGGTCACTTTTACTCTTTCTTTCTCAATCCAATCAACTCATACTTGCACATACACTAAAAATATCAACTTGACCTTTCATTTATATCATCCAGATTGTCAAGTCATCTCAATTACAAATTATAATAAGCAATAATCATTACCATAGTTGGCTAGAAACAATACTTAAAATAAATAAGCTTCTTATGCCAAAACAACAAAATCCTTCATTGGCTAACCCTGCTCGGTAAATACTGGTTCTGAGAAAAATTCTTGTGTTAACCAACAAAATGTTGGTTAACACTATGAACTTACAAAAATATCCTTTGGAACCCAAGTGAGCTTAGTGAACACTAAATTTGTCCAACTTTTCTTTGCTAACCACATGAACTCGGTTAACACCATTTCCAGCTTGAATTCCTTCAATGCTCGAGTGAGCTCAGTAGACACTATCTTCATAGGGTAATCTTCAGGAATGCTCAGTAGAAAATGAAAGCTATCTTGTTAACCAAGTGAGCTTGGTGACCACTAACTAATGACTGGTATGACATTTGTGTAACATCAAAGACAAGACACAATTAGACAATTGTATCCAACACCAATTTGAGTACCATTCCAAGCTTGCAAGCCCTATAAGTGTTTTATAATGCATGTGTACCCAACTATCCTTTTAAGGCTAAAGAGGTGTTTAATTTTTTTAAAATGTTGCATTCATTATATCCACTCATTCCATTAAGATAAATTGTCATTTTGAGTCATTCTGTGAAGTTCTATTTTGAGCAATGTTCAAATTACATTTTTTCTTAAATGTCAAACAACAATAGGAGGCTTTGTTTTCTATTGAATATCTTGCACCCACTTATGTTTTATGACTCCATACCAAAGAACCTATATTTCATATTTTGAATCATTTTGATATGTTTTGACTACGTTTTGAATCCCTCAAATTTGGTCATTTATTATTGTCATGCTAATGCTAATTATTTAGAATTCTAGGAAGCCTTATTTGACTTGTTATAACTTTGACCTAGTTGACTGAAATGACAAAATTTCCTAGTGCATTGCATTTAGGGGTTAGAGAGTTGCTATGTTTCAATTTTGAGCTTATGTTGAATCCATTTTTATTAGTTTTCAAACACAATTCCAAATGTACTGGTGTCATAATTTGTAGATTGGTCAGTACTCCTATTTAGGATGTTATAACTCTAAATCTATGATAGATGAGATCAAATGGATTGTACCATATTGTTCTACTCTGAAAATTCTTTAAGTGTGCTAGTTTGCAACTTTTTACAAGTCCATTTGCACACTTTCCCAAGTCTATTTCATTTGTAAAAATCACTTTTCTTCTAGTGATTCCAGTTTGGAAAATCTGAGTAGCCAACTTTGACCACTCACCAAATTCACCTAGTTATTCGTAATGAGCCCAAATCCCAAATTTATACTATCCTTGTGATAGTGAACCAATGCCCCAGATTTTGTCTCCCCAAGTGTTAGTTTGCCCAATTTTTGAAGCCAAAATAAAACACGATTTATTATTTTCTAACTTGTTTTCTTGTATGCAGTTCTGAGAGAGAAACTTTGATAATCAATATCTTTCAACTGAGACTTCATCATGAGACAAGACTTGGTAGGGTACAAGAATACAAAAGAGAGAATCTACATGTCTAATTTCAAGGCTTGATCAAGTGTTTTTGTTAGTTTTTAAAGCCAACCTATAGACTATTCAGCACAAAATGGACATGTTGTGGAAAGAGGTGAAATGAGTTTTCAATGAAAAATCAATGCTAAAATTTGAATCTAGTTAGTGCAAGATGTTCAGTAGGCCTATTTGAGGTGTTAGGTATTTGAATTCAGGTTTTTTTTAGCTGGACCCACTTTAGGGGACTGGCTAAATTCCTTAAATTAACAAGTCATTGGGGATCAAAAAATGTTCAACATAAGTTTTAGGATAATCTAAACAATTATAATGCCCCCTAATGAACATCTTATTATTCGAGATCCAAAATTTGCATATAATTAGTGTGGGAACACTAGTGTTTAGGCTAAAGGCATTCAATGTGGAAAGCACAAATATACCCAATTTGAATTGGAATGAGCCAAGGTGTAAAAGATATGACTTAAGAGTTCATTATTTGAATTAAGCTTTTTCAAACATTTTCCATCTCTATAATAGGAGATGAACCTTATGTAAGAGCCACCAAGATTAAATTTTCCTATCTCTTCAAGCTTGAAAGGGCCTACTTACTTGATTGCTGACTCTAAAAATGTTGGATAGAGCACATGTCAACAAATGACAGAGGAAGGAGAGCACTTTTTTCTTAATCAAAATCATAAGGAGGCCAATTGAAGAAGTATAGCATAGAGTTTGAATTTTTCTCATATGACATACATTGATTTTATAGCTCCCCACTTCCATAGTTAATTGCATAGGCCCCTTTTGCAATTACAGAAAAGAAGAAGATTGTTTGGATTTAAGTATTCTTGAATTGGTTATAAGTGGTAGAGTAGGTGCCAACAAAGGGAAGGAAATGCTGCATTAGCAAGGGACCACCCATTATTTCCAAGGTTTTATTTTTTGAGTCACAATTTGATGGAGTTTTCAAATTTTGTAACCAAATGCTATTTGGTTTGCAAATGTTTGTATAAAGTTTATCCCATGCTGGTAAAGTTGAGTGCATATGAGGAGCATTTGACGTAAGGGAGAAAAGTTCAAATAAAGAAGCCTTACACAACAAATGAGAAGAAGAAATAAGGCACATGCAAGTGGAAAAAGCAAACTATGTGAAATCTACAATAAAGGGGAGCAACAATTATCCTAGAGGCTTAATGGAAGAGACCAGAGGATGAGTTTTCTATAGTTGCACCACTTTTAGATGTATGTAGATAAACATTATTCTAAAAATAACATATTTTGTTTTATAGGGGGCGACACCCATCCCATTGGATTTGTCAATTCCCCAAAATCGTATCATTTTTGCCTAATAATAAAGAAACAATGCCTTTGATATTTAGGGAAAATTAATCACAAAAGCTAGCCACCATGGGAGTAACTCATAGTAGGAGAAGTAGGGCACCACATCTAAGCCAGTTTCCATTAGCAAATTTGCATGAACTTCAATGTATTCCATCCACCATAATATGAGTAACAAAGGTCGTAAAGATATGTGGAATGAGCATATCAATATGTTTTCCATCGCCTGCTATCATGTTGATGCCAAGAGAGAATGGGTAAAAGAAAAATAATGAATAGGCTCAGTCCCACATTCATGTAGCTGAAGAATTTTAAATGTTTAAATACAAAAGCACACACTACTTAAATGTCTTAAAGACATGGATCTTTTGAAAAGTCATGATGCCCGTGGTTCACCCCAGCTGGTTGGACACTTATAGAAATTTTGAACAAACATGTCATCCTAGGTGATGACATCAGCATTATGTAGCATCCAACCAAGTACAAAGTGATAAGTGGTAATATGTGGTGTCATCTAAACTGATGAAAAAATTATGGAATGACACATGGAAAAGGACCCTAGATGTGGCATACTTCTTGAGGTGCTGATGTGGCGACCAACCTCACATGTTGCAATGTTGCTATGTCATGATGACATGGCACCCTAATCACATGTCATGTGACATAGTGACCGATGATGTGGCAACATGCTAACTAGGATAGCAAAATGGTGACTAATGATGTGGCAGCCATGTCATAGAATAGAGGACTAATGAGGTAGTGATACATGGTGCCCATGTAGTGGGTGTTAGGTGACTAAGTACGAAATAGGCTAGTCAGAGTATGACATGTGTTATAGCTCAATCAAACATGTTTGACCCAGATCAAAAAGGGAGGAAAAAATCAAATAGGCTTAAGAAAAAATATTTTAATTGTTTTCCTTTTCCAAACATGTAGCCAGAATTTTAAATAAAATTTGATTAAATCCTATAGTTTAAACTTTAGGAAAAGTTAAATATATGCCAAAATGTAGTTTGAAGCTATAAGAGGAGCCTATTTTCCATTTTAAGATTCTGGGCATTCTCAGTAAGTGTGGCACTATTATTATTGCCAAAAATGGGAGAGAATGAACATTCTGTTTTTGGAGTTTATTTTTGCATAGGAAGCCATTGGTTCAAGTTATGTGAGGATTTTTCTTAGATACCCAATTTTTAGTTTCATTTAGTTGGGGTAGTTCAAATCTGATTTCCAGTAAAATGATGAACTAAATGAACATAAAAGAAAGCATGAATTCAATTATGGGAAAGTTTTGTCACATCAAAGTTAGTAAAATCAAGGTATTATGAGCATTTCATGATACATCTAAGATATTTTTTTAACACAAGGGTTTTCATCATCAAGGAAGAGATATTTTGGGTTTGTTACAAAATAATGATGAAAAAAATATCAAATCTCATGGGTAGAAAGGTGAGAGATACCCTACAATTCTAGGGAATGAGGATTCAAGTGGACACATGTCACTTCCAAATTAGATTTGGGACTTTGTTCATCTTCTATATCTCCTTCTTTTTGATCCACTATAGAGGTTCCAATCTTGACTTTTCTCAGATCTCTAAGACCAATAGTAATTTCCCTTGTGATGAACAACAAGAAATAGGAATACAGATGGTTTTGATCTGTTAGGTAGTTTTACATTTTAATTTCATGCAACTAATTGTATTTTTTTCAAAGAAATGAATGAAAATGAAAGAGTAAGTTTATCTTTATTTTGATATCTTGTCTCCCATTCATGTTGTTTGTGATCTTTTGTGTTTTGTAAACAAAGAGGATGAAACTATTTGCAATCTATTGGTTGTATATGTTGATTTATTTTGCTTATGACTCAAGAAGTTATGTAAATGCTTGATTTATCATCATAGGATTGCAGATCACATGAAGGGATAAGTTAAGTATGAGATTCAAAAAGATGCAGATGTTTGATTCACAAGGTGAATAGGTAGATCAAGAAGTCCTAATGTATGGGATATGTCAATGACTTTCAGGGATTTATGTTAGAGGTTTGTGGGATTACCCAATAGATAAGGCACTGAACAGCTACAAAATTAGAGTGTTATGTTGTTCGTATCATGTTCTGCTAAAATCAACATCATTAATCAAATATTATTCCCTCTAATGTTGAAGGAACTGAAATGAGATACCCTCACTTAGCTTAGCAATTTATTTTGCCATGTTATTAGCTATTCCATGTCTAAGATCTCTACATAATTGTTAGAAGATTAAGGTTTTTAATCTACTTTATTAGATTCAAGTGTGTGTTTTAGCATTGGTACCATATAAGTGAATCTGAAGTCCACCTACCTAGGTTTCAGAACTTGAAGTAGAAGAAGGGTCAAGCCTTATAGATGGCTTGGTGTTTGAAAGGGTAAGTTGAAGATGGGAAGTAGGTATCTCTACATGTATCTTGTTCTCATCGAGGTAATTTGAAACCATGATGTTTCAAAACACCAACAATATGTGTATGCATAGATGACTATGTGGTGGCGTGTAAGAGGAGATTGTGAAAGATTCAATATTTTCTTAATTTTATCTTTTTCACATGATATGTAAACATATCTTTACTAACCTCATTTATTTTTTTAAAATTTAAAATTTTAAATTTTTTAGTCCAATACTAAATCTTTAATTTATTTTTTTGATTTATGGGTTTTACAGCTAGATGAGAAAATAGTCATTTTCTTAGTTCATTACATTTCTACTATTAATACAAAATAAAACATTTCAACAACAATTAGATGTAAAGTTTGTTTTCAATTGGAAATAAAAATACTTATATAAGCAAATTGTTATATTTCTACATTCAATCATGAACCCATTTTGCCCCAATATTTTCTCAACCTGGCTTTGATACCAAAATGTTATGCCCAAAATTTTGAACAATTTTGAAAAAATTTGAACATACATAATATTCAATTTCAATTCTTAAAATTAATTTAAGGAAACATATCAAATTATTAACAGATTATTATGCTACAAATTTTCAAATACTTTTACTCATTTTCGAGAAATATTTAAGCTAAAATATATTCATAGCATTGAAAAGTTCTTTCAAATAGTAAAATCATCATTGGATCCTTACAACAATTCAAAAAATTACATGAAGATCTACTTTTGATCTTTTACAATACATAACTTTTACAAATGTTCATAATAAATCATTTTCAAATCCCCAATAGAAAATGGAAATCTTCCAATCTTTTCTTTAGCACATATCCATTTAGAAAACCTATGCAAAACAACCCTAAAAACCTTTGAGAGCTCATCTCCCAACCTAGGTCTCTAAGAGACTAGAAACAGAAGAGTATAAATGAAAACAAAGATGAAAGGGTAAAAGTTAGATTTCCAAGTGAATAGCCAAAGAGCCAGAAAGCTAAAGAGAAACCTCAAAAAGAGAAGGTGACTGATCAAAGATAGATCATCTTCAAGGAGTGATTGTGATTAGAACAAGAGAGTTTCCCTTGAAAAAAGAAAAGACTATAATGTGCACAAGAAGAGAGAGGGAAGCACAAAAGTAATAAGAGATTGAAGTTGCAAAGACAAGAGAAGGAAAAGCATAGTTCTAGACTAGTCTAGATAGCCAAAAGTGGATCCAAACCAAGAAAATATTAGTAGATGAATTGTTAAACAATTTCTCTATTGATTACTTACCTTTTCAATAGAAACTTTTGTAAAGGCTGGACCCTAATAGGTTCTTTGTAAAAATATCTTAACATGGTGGATAATTAACTTGTGTTCTAATGTCCTTTAATTAGGATGCTCCTAATAGGGAAAGACTTTAATAGGTCTCATCAAGATGCCCTAACAATGTGGCACCTTGTAGTTTTTTCATAATATTTTAAAAGGGATAAGCTTGTGACTAGGTGCACTTGAGAATAGTGAAAACTTGTGAGGATTGAATCACACACCAAGGTTCTTACCCTAGCTAGAATTCCATGAGATAAATACTATGTCATGAGATTTATTTTCTTATGTGATGTGTTTTTTCTTAATCCTAACTAGTTGAGTTGTAGCTAGAACTAACCCATAGACAAGTGAGTGTGATCTAAAGTAGAAATAAAAGAAAAGTGAGAATATTGATTCATCCCCCACCTCTAGTATACTAACCTATAGTTGGGACCAAAAATTGGTATTAGAGCCTAGGTCCCTAGGAGATGAGAGTTTTAAAACTCAAGGAAAAGATCAAGATGTTTAAATAGGATGAACCAAAATTCTCTATGAAGAACTATAGCTTGAGGTGTAGAAAGATGTGATTACATGTGAAGAATCTTAGAGATTCTTACTAGACCCATGTAGAAGTCAAATATGATGAATCACTTGGTCAACTTATTGCACACTTGTTCAAGGAGAAGGATATACAGACAACCACAATGGATGTTCTAGTCAGTACCTTACTAGACTCTGAGTATAAAGATGTAGAGGAACTATAAATACCATATACAATGCAAGAGAAACTAAAATTCATCCATGGTAGAGATAACCATGTCATGGAGGAAAATGTTAAGAACATGAGTGGAAATTCTGATGACATGAGAATTTCAAAAGGCAAAGAGATTGAAGCCTATGATAAGTAAATGACATCATGCTATCCATCAGATCATGTAACATAGTGATATTAGAAGATGAGTATGTAAGAAATGTATTGATAAATATGATTAAGGGTATTGACCATTCAAGCATTGAGAACCATAGACAAGATGGAGGTATCACTTGATTCCTTGATAGGAAAGTGTTAGATAATAGATGGTGGGGGGGTGGTTGAATCAGTTATGTTAAGTTATCCTATAGTCCCTTCAAACACTTTTAGTACCAAAAAACTTCATAAACATCATGAAAATTTACTTGGTGATCTCATTCAACATCTTAATTAACACGTATAATTACTTTAATCCTAACTTTTCATTTATTGTTCATGACTTCTTTATTGAGTATTAGTAATAAAACTTAGCTATTACCTAGTTGTTATTGGGTTGTATTAAAAGGTAAATAACATGAAAAATAACTTGCAACATAAAAATCACACGTTTGACACCAACATTTTTAATGCAAAAAACCCTACAAAGGGAAAAACCACATGGGAGTGGAAACCCAAAATGTTCATTCTTCTAAAGTGAGATCTTCTAGGAGCCAACCTTGTTAAAAGGTTAAAAAATGCATTGTTAATGTGACCTTTTTAAAGGATTTATACCAAATATCATCTAAACCTTATCATTCCTTGATTATGTCTAGAAAGTGGTCCATTCTACAGGACTTACAAAGAATACTATTTGATGCTACCATATAAGATTTCACATACTTGCTAGGTCCACTAGATTTATCATATTTTTCTTCTACAATAATTAGAAATTAACAATACAAATTGATCCATAAGGTTTATCACTACATTTATTGTTCAAGTCTCCTTTCTTCCTAATCTCTTTTTGATCTCTTTACTCTAATATGTTTACTAGATGATTAACTTCTTCACTCTTTCACTTTGTACTTAACTCTGCTTTGACCTTCTTCCTTCTCTACTTGATTCACCTGGCTCTTCTTTCTTAAGCTTTTTTTTACTTTTATCTCATTCTTTAACATTTAATCAACATTCAACCAAAATCCAAAAACTTTCTCAACTACTCCTTAAATAGTAGTCTCTATACTTCTAGATTCTTCCAGTTATTATTGCTTAATCATAATTGTTGATCCTAGGTTCATTACATTTAGTCACTTAGATCTTCATTCCATTTTTCTAGTCATAGAACTTTTAAGAAACTTTCACTTGTGCCTTTGAACTTCTTAAACATTCTTTATTTCTATTAAAATTTATCCTTAGATTCCTTCATTCAAAAGTCATTCTTCTTGTTGTTACTTAGTAAATATAACATTTCACTTGGGTAATATATTACTAGTCCATACTAAACTTGCTCAGGTAATAGTGAACTTTTAACCCACTTAACCGATTGAACAATATCTTACTTATTTTACCTTGTCACTCATTGTAGGTTGTATAGCATAGTACATTACAATATTATATGATAATAATAAAATCAAACCAACATTACATTATCACTATCCAACACATTCAAGTTCCCATTTAATACCATACTTTTCAACTATGTTCCCATCATACTTTCTTCAAATCCCTTTCATCAATGAAATCCTCTTCTTAAATAAAATGATATAGCACTCAACTAAGTTAGCATAATGTCTAATCAACTAGGATTGATTTGAATGACAATATAACAATTGATATGACTATTTTACATACAATCATAACATTCTTAGTTACATCATCAATTGAGGCTAACAATCCCCCCCTTTGGCATTTATGGAAACATACAACATATGATTTTACATTACAAAATATTACATAAGATAATCAAATTTATGCATTGAAAACAATACAACTATTCAACTCTTTTACTTCACCATCAGATCCTATGTATCTTAGTTTTTATATTCAAGAACAACAATCTTCAACATTTTTCCCCCTTAGGATATGATCTTCAACCTTTTTTTCAATAGAAGCATCACTCATTTTGATATCATCTTCAGATTGTTAGTAATTATATCCCTTTGAGTTACCATACTCCCCATTTGTTCACAATATTTCTTATTGACATCTCTTCTTATTCATTTTCTCTTGGTTTTCTTCTTTTATTGATTTCTCAGTTTTCTTTAGTGATGTTCTCCCATGGTATACTTCTCCCCCTTATAGATTCTCTACTCACTAGATCTCCCCCCCTTTAACAATAATACCAAAGGTAAATATAAGTTTTGAAGTAAAAATTATAAAAACTTGTAGTCATCCTTGTACCTTGCATGTATATTATACATTAGTTTCATCATAGTCATCTCCACAACTTCAAAAAACTCCTAAAGAGTGAACTCTTGCATCAAGTCGACAAAGATATTTTTTAATCCAATAATTGATGTAACATGCACCTTCACCTAGTGAATTTTGGATAGGAGAAGACCCCTAGTTTACCTCTTAAATATTCAAAAGTATCCTTAGGAAATGATAGTAAATATGTCTATAATTTGTTCTTTAGACTTCACATATTCAAGCCTTACTTGTTTGTCTTGTACTTCCTCCCTCAAGTAATGGTACTTGATTGATATAGGTTTTGTCTTTTCATGCATCAACATATTTTTTGTATTGCACTATTGTTTTTTCTAGATTATAGTAAAAATAGGTTTTGAAGGGACCCTAAAGCCCTTTAACAAAAATAGAAAAGATAAAACATGAAGTGCTACTAGGTTCTACAAGGACCTAAAACCTGTAGTTTTAATAGTAGCAAAATCAGGTTTTAGAGGGACCTAAAACCACAACAAATATCCATAAATTGGATCCAAGTTTTACAAGGACCTGGAACCTAGTTTAAACAACAAATAAAAACTAGATGAAAAGAACAAAAATAGAGACCATTTACCAAGACCAATAAATATAACCAAGACAAGCACAAAAACCAGAGACCAAAGACTAGTGAAAGCTACTATTGCATCTCTTTAGTCATTTTAACCACCTCTTTACCAATCTCTATAGCACCTTGAATGGAATCTATAGCTGATCCACCACCAGCCTCCATAACCCTCTTCTTGGAACTCTGCCTAGTTCTCTTACTAGGACCCCCTAGAGATATAATTTCTTCATTGGTGCACTTTCCTAAATTTGTAGTAGCAACAAAAATATTGGAGGTTACCTGTTCCATTTTATTGCCACTTTCCTTGATTAGCAACCTAAGATTTTGTTCATAGTCCTTGAGTTTATTTGGTATGTTTCCCACCTGCACTTCCATCTGACTGAGCTTGGCATGGTCCATATCCTAATTTTGCTGCACCTTTTCCATTTTCCTTTTGAGACTCATTAATTCATTATGCTTCCATGAGTCAGCTTGTAACATGATATCAGCTTTGAGTTTTAGTATTCAAAAAGGGGAGCATAGTATCCCTTTGAGGAGAGTCATTTTTATCCGTCTCCACTTCTACTCTAGCAAGAGAATCATCCTTCTCAGTCTATTCCTCCTCCCTCATGTTAATAGGGTCCTCCTTAGCCTTCTCCATCTCCTCTTTATCATCCCTTCCCCCCTTGGAATGGTCACTCTCATTTCCCTCATTGCCAACATAACCCGACCATGTATTTTCCTCACTATTCTCTTCCTCATCTTCCTTCCTACTTTTTCCCTTGCTATCCAAGTAGACTTCCAAATTGGAATTGAAATCTCCCACATTCATATTTTCCTCTTCCTGTAGATTTTTCTCCTACTTATTTTCTGAGTTCTCAAATTCAATAGTCTCTTCCACATTATGTTGAGGAGAATGTTGGATTTCATGTTTTAGACTCCTCCTTTTACCCTTAATAGTCTCATCACCCTTGCTCTTCATAGAGTAAGTTTTAGTAGCAGAACCCTTCTTTTTATCTAATGAAGGAGAGGACAGAATGGCCATATTTTTATAGTGACCCTCTATAAGAAGGATCAATCCTTCATGTAGAATAGGATGCAACTCTTTTTTCCTATGAGCTTGCAAACTTTGGAGAAGAGAGAATCTCAAATAAAAAGGAAATGAGAGTCTATGAGAGTCTATCTTTGTGCCTAAAATGATTAAGGAAAAAAAAGTGAAATTTATGCACACATTTAGCTCTACCATCTAAAATAAAATACTCACAAGTACATGAGAGCACATCCTACCAAATGGTCTTTATCTAGTCCAATTCATAGAAATCCCCATTTTTCTCCAAGTTTTTCTCCTCTGCTTCAATTTTGGGAAATTTCTTGAACGTAGCATTTGAAATGCTCATTTTTTTGTTGAACTTAATGTCTTCCATTGGTAAGCTCGTAACCTCTACTATGAATTCCTCTATCAAATGCATAGTGACACCATGTAGAGAAACCCTATCTTCTATCCAATTTTTGAAGAACATCGTGGTAACATGAGGTTTAAATCCATGAAGATGCCCAAAAAATTGGTCACCTTCTCCTTTTGTAGAATATTCCATACATCCTCTTTAGCCTTCCAAACCTTGCAATTTTGGGGTCCCTATTTTCGTGGCTCTCCACCCATTTCCAAAGAACACAAATTATTGCACCAAACCAATATCAATAGAAAGTAGAAAGTAGAAGAGTTAATCCACAAATTATTGCACTATTGTTATCACAATAAATAGTAACATGATCTCTTATCTCTTCTTGTATATATTTCAATAGTTTCTTAATCCATACAATATTTGAACAATTTATTGCAACAACAACATACTCAGCTTCAATAGTAGATTGGGAAATATAACTCTATTTCTTTCTTATCCATGCAATCATTTTTTCTACTAAAAAGAATGCTCCACCACTTGTGGTTTTTCTATCATCTATATTACCAACCCAACCAACAACCATAGATACTTTAACATTAAATTCATTAGCTTTCTTATATCATAGGAAAAATTCTTCATTTCCTTTTAGATATCTAAGTATCCTCTTCACAACAGTCACATGTGTCTTCTTAGGATTATATGAAAACTTTGAAACTATACCAACAACATGTGCAATATCTAGTCTACTATCAACAACATACTATAATTTACCAATCATGGATCTATATTGTATTTCATTTACTTTTGAAGATGTATCTTCCTTTGGTGATTTTACTCTAGTCACCATAGATGTACTGATTGGCTTAGATTCATCCATTCCAAATGTATTCAATATTTCCTTTACATACTTAGATCAAGTCACATATATATCTTTCTTTGTTTGATGAACTTGTAATCCAATGGAAAAATTGATCTCACCAAACATAGACATCTCAAATTCTATACTCATTTGATCAACAAATTTCCTACATAACATGTCATTTCCTCAAAATATAATGTCATCCAAAAATATTTGAGCAATCAACACCATAATTTTAGACTCACATTTAAAATACATATTAATGTTCTTACTTGTTCTAGAAAATCCAATCTTAATTAAATATGAATGTAACCTTTCATACCATGTTCATCATTTTGGTTGTTCTATATAGAGTTCCTCTTTGATTATTCCATTCAAAAATGTAGATTTGACATCCATTTGATAAGCTTTGAACTTATGGAAGGTAGCATAGGCTGTCGATGTTCTTACTCCCTCAAATCATTCCATAGGTGCATAAGTGTCACCATAATCTATTCCTTCTTCTTGAGCATAACATTTTTAGACTAGTCTTGCCTTTCTTCTTACCACTTCTCCATTTTCATTTAGCTTATTTTTTAAAAACCATTTTGTTCCTATCACATTCTTGTCAATAGATCTTAGTACTTATTTCAATGTGTTCTTCTTCTCTATCTATCAACCTCTTCACTCATAACATTTATCCAATTATCACTTTCCAATATAGCCTTAACTATTCTTGGTTCAAAATTAGCTACTAAGAAGGTACTATCTCTTAACTTACTTCTTTTCTAGTACTCTAGTGCTTCTATCTACAATGATTTTTTCAAGGGAATGGTTCTTTCTCACATATTTTTCCAATACATGTCAGTTCTCTAATTCTCAACATTTTAACCACTTGGCAGGGGTTCAACTTCCTACTTAGGGTGTATTGTCTAGTGCTTGGTTAAGGTGTTTTCTGATTTGTTTGATACTATTTTATGCTTGGAAAATCTTTGTTGTAACTAGCATGGTGTTTCAAGTGCCTCTTCATATACATACACAAACATGTTGTAATCTTCAAGTTCCTTCTTTCTTTCCAAATCATTTTTATCTGCAAACTCATTAATTATCACATTTGTACTTTCAACCATATTGTTACTAACTTTGTTTAAACTTTTGTAAGATTTTCTCTTAGATAAATAACCAAGGAACATACCTTCATCTCCTTTTGAATCAAATTTACCATTCCTTGCATCATTGTGAATATATATCTACTTCCATAGATTTTGAAATAATTTACATTAGGTGTACGAAAATACCAAAGTTCATAGGGTATATTGTTTGTGTCATGCCCAAACTATGAGGGAAAAAACACACACAAATTTTTTTTGAAAGATAATAAATAATTAAACATGCTCTAAGTTAAAAAGGTTGATATCAATTTAAGAAAAGCTCCTCTACAACATCTTTGGTTTAAAACTTTTGTGGAGGAATACATCGTCAGGATTCTGAAGTACATTGTTATTTAATTGATATCAATGTTTACTGATTCGTTATTACATTGCTTAAACAATCATGCGAAAATTATTTTAATAACAATCTAAAGAAGATTGGGTTTAGATTATTCGAATAACTTAAGCTATTAGGACACTAATTAAACAAATTATCAAAGATACAATAATACAAACATTTCCTAAATTTCTGACTTAGCTTAATTTTCAACAAAAATTTAATCGAATATAAATTAAATCTAAACTAAATTTAATAATAATTTCATATTAAACTAATTTATCTTAAACTAACTAACTAAATCTATAGTTGGTCTAATCATTCAAAAAAACGTCTAATCTTTTAAATAGAACTTAACTTTACAAATTAAATAAAATTTTAAAATATCTAATGGAAACATGAAATAAATCTAATATTAATCAAGAAATATAAATGAACTTTAAACAAAATAACTTTAACAAGTTTACAATTTTAAACTTAATTTAAATTAAATACTAAACCACTTACTAAAGCAAAACTTAATAATAATAAAATTAATAACAACCTAACAATACATTTGATTTCCTATTACACTCCAATCCGAATAATATCTAAATATCTTATATCAACACTCAACTAAAATATAAGTTTCAATTTCTAAGGTCAAGCTATCCTTAGATCCTCACACTAATCTTAATATTATTATATGAACTTACATATTATTATATGAACTTACATGCAATTAAAAATTCAAGTTTTAATAAAACTCCCTCAATCCACGTGGCTACCCATGTCCCTGCCTTTCTTCCTACCATATCGTCATGCGAATTTTACCCCTTACCATCCTTTCACAATATCTCACTTCTTTCCATGCAAATTGACTTGTTGACAGTTTCATAGGTGCCAGTACAAAGGTCACTTCAAGCTTAAGTTGAATTGTTCCAGCAGGGAAGTCAATATTGCATTGTTACATCAGCACATTGGTCAGAGTGCTCATTAATCCCACCACATCAGTTCTAGGGAATGCATGGAAAAGTGGTGCCAAGTTTGGTGAGAGTGGGGACCACTAAGTATGTGGCAACATTCTTTTTTTCCCATTGCCCTTAAAGCTGGTCGCCTCATGAAGCGGGTCTATTCCCAAGGCAAGTATTATAGCCTTGCCCACTTGCATCTATGTCATAAGGGGGGTAGGTGTAATGTGGGGTCCCTTGTTTGGGTTTTATTTATTTCAAAATTTGCTGCTCTCTTGTACAAAGGTGATTCCTTGGGCTTACTGACATAATGACTTATGTTGTTTTAAATTATTATTATAAAACAAAAAGTTAAAGATTTGAAGAGAACTTAGATATATGTCTTATCGTATGGGTCTACTCCATTTACTAATGCCTTGCAAGGAATTCTAGGAATTTTCTTTGAATATTTAATTGGTCTGTAATAGATCTAAGATTAATTTTGCACTCTCATACAAAATCCAGAGAGGTGAATGGGAACCTTCAGCAAGTTAGTTTTTTTTTTGTTCCAAACACTCTATATGCATTATTTAAATTTTCTTCTCTCATAATAGAGGTCATCCACCATAGGTTATTATACTGATACATAATGAATTATTGACTTGTCCTTTTCATTTAAATTGATAAATTTATTGGATCATTTAGACAAGGGATTTTATTTCAAAACAACATATGGAAAATACATGCTGGAGAAATCAGTTTCAGAATGGAACTCAAGAAGATTTGAACTAAATTTCATTGCAACCATTTTTTTCCCATTACTGTAATGTCATCCAATACCATGATATCGCACCAACTCTCCTATCATGGCTATCCTCACATAATAATAAAATTTCAAGCTTACAATATTTGCAGAAGCAAAGGGCTCAATCTCTTTAAGAACCAAAGTAACTTATTCCCCTACACACATTACATGATTACTACACTAATTCTCACAATACACAAAGGTGGTGGAAACCAAGTATCATGGGTATACACAATGACTTACTCGCAATACATAGGTACTCTTAATCCCATCCAAATTGATGGTTGGAATAAAACAATGGCAATACTCTTACAACACATAAAGATTCGTATGTCAAGGTGTATGTTCCATTTATCTAGAATTCAAGTGATGCACATTTCTTAATCAAATTTGATTATGACAAAAAAGAGAAATTTAACAATGAGAGAGTAAACCTTGTGACTGTAATGCAGGATTATTGTTTCCTCTTAATACTTGACATTGAATTGGAAACTTTAGCATATCAAATTAACTTTCATTACCATAATTGAAAACTTGAAAATTCATAATTCAAAGACATTATCTACCAACTATTTCTTCAAAAACATAAGCCAAATTCTGAGTTCTCATGAGAACAACACAAGGAGACTTTCATAATCTTTTTCCTTTCTTTATTACTCATCCTGGTTCAAGGCTCCATCGGGAAAGAACCAGTAAGAAAACCCGATGTTGTTGCCAATCATTCACAATATAATTTACATAAAATTTACAATTCATGATAAACTCTTCAAAAATTCCTTCACAAGACTTCCTTCTTTAACTTCAAATCTTCATGGAAACACAAGGAGAAACAAGAGCTGACCCAAGATGATTCAACACAACACAAGGAACAATTCAACATACACCCAAACCAGTTTAACACAATGAATCCATCCATAGGACCCTATTAGTGGGGGAGGTGGATTTTTCCCAATGGGAGATTTCAATCACCATATCTTAACATAGCCCTTTCGGGGCTAAGATCTCAGGAACTTTCTTTGTTCCACAAATGCCCTTTCGGTGCCAATCCAACAAGGATTTTCTCTCCTTTCCATACTCAAGATTTCACAATATCAACAAGGTATGTGATGACCGGTAGGGGCCCATACACCCTACCCTTTTTCCCTCCTCTCACCATGAAAGGAGACTCTGCACCATTGAGATCCAACTAAAGCCCTACCCCCACATGGCCACTTCTTCCCTATCCAAGGGTGAGTAATGCCAAATACACCCCATGAAAACCCCTCAATACAATACATCAAGATATACAAGGAAGCATCCAAGGACAACACAAAATAAAAACCCTCCAAATCAACCCAACATACAAGCAAGCAACAAATAGCAATACAACACCATATGCAAGGACAAGCATGATCAAACATGGAGAAGACCAAATACAAGGCCAAGAATCCTGCCTTCAACAAAGAGTGATGGTAACAATGGAGGTTTGAGAAGAGCTTATCCTTTTTCTTCCTTCCCTCTTCAACTATCTTCTAAACTTTCTCTAAAAATAGAGATTGGGTAACCTCCACCACTAGACCAAAGAAGGCCTATAAATAAGCCTCCAACTCAACCACCCAAAAAGGAGCAATAACTAATTCCACCCACTAGCCACACTAGAAACTCCTAACTCAACCTACACCATGGTTAAACCTTAAAAGAAGGTGGGGGTAAGACAACTCATGACAACCACTTGCAATTTTCGCACAAAGGCAAAAAGGGGACTTTTGAGTGACCTCAAAAGTCAAATAAAGGGGCTTAGGGGTTGGAGAAGACCCCTAACCCATACCCATACCCTATAGTTAGAATAAAAACATGTTAAAAGCCTTAGGAAAGAGGTTTAGAGACAAAATAAAATCTAGGAATAAAATAGGTCCCTCTAACAACTCTAACTAGCAAATTAAGCACATAAACATTTTACGAGTGTCAAGCGACACTGAAAAAGCATAATTATGAACAATAGGGTTTCCAAATTTTAGCACATGGAGATCAGTTTTGTTCCTCCGTAGGGTTTCTCGGCTAAATATCTGCACACTCATTGCACACATCAGTAGTCCCATAAAATCACATGTAGAAAAATGTATATGTATCAGAAATTTTCATAATTTAAAACATACATTAATAAAGTTTCTTCTCCCTTCATAATTCTTAACCATTTGAAATATCGTAAATCAAATCTCAATCCTACATCTACTGATTTTGTCAACATACATATACATGAACATTAAATGAGAATCATCAAATATATCTGGAAATCACATCACACAACATGAAATAATAAAATATGTTCTAAGCATCAGATAATGTCTTGACATCTCGAGTCGCGGATAACAAAATAAGAGTAATATATCACTATGCTACGATGGGTCGGGGTGAGGCCTCACATCCTCCCCCACTAGGCATGAACTTCCTCCTGGAGTTCATCAAAAAGGTACGGGTACTGAGATCGCATCTGCGCTGCATCCTCCCATGAAGCTGTGACCTCATCGTAACAATCCCATTAGACCCTAACCTGGTCCAACTCTCGGCCTCGAAGTGCTAGGGTCCATCGGGCAATAATGCGGATAGGCTCCAATGCTAGCTGTCCGTCTGACTCCACCTGTAAAGCATCCCAATCTATAATATGAGACTCATCAAAAATGTATCCTCTAAGTACAGAAATATGAAACACATCATGGATACATGATAGGCTAGGTGGAAAAGCTAAACGGTAAGCAACAGGGTCCTATCCTCTCAAGGATCTTGAACGGCCCAACAAATTGGGGTGCCAACTTAGAGCCCTTTCCAAAATGAATTAGACTCTTGTGTGGTCGTACCCTCAGGAATACTCTATCACCAACCTAGTACTCTCGATCTGTCCTCTTCGCATCTGCATACTTCTTCTACCTATCCTGTGCCTCTTTCAGGCACTGTCTAATCAGGGTCACCTGCTGCTCCATCTCCTTTACTAACTGGGGACCAATAGATACTCGATCCTCGATCCTATCCCAACTCAAGGGTCTCCTGCATGGTCTCCCATAAAAAGCCTCATATGGCAGCATGCCTATGGAAGAATGATGCCCATTTTTATAGGCAAACTCGACAAGATGAAGGTATTCCTCCCATTTGACCTGATGGTCCATCACATACATACGCAGCATGTCCTCCAAAACTTGATTCACTCGCTTGGTCTGGCCATTGGTCTGAGGATGGTATGCTGTACTAAAATTGAGCCTAGTGCCCAAAGCCGACTGTAACTCTCTCCAAAATGAAGAAGTGAACAAAGAGTCCCTGTCAGATATGATCTTACGGGGAACACCATGAAGTCTAACAATGTCCCGCAAGAACACCTGAGCTATGTCTCTTGCTGTAAATGTAGTACGCATGGGTGAGAAATGGGAAACTTTGGTCAATGTGTCGACTATCACCAAAATGACATCATGGCAATGAGATGACATAGGAAGACCAACAATAAAATCCATAGATATAGTGTCCCATTTCCATACTGCAATCTCATGCGGCTGGAGAAGCCCGCCAGGATGACGGTGCTCCGCCTTCACCCTCTGGCACTCGAGGCATCTCGCAACTATGCTAGCAATCTGCACTCTCATGCGTGGCCAATGATACAACTATCTCAAATTTGCATGTAACTTCTTAACACTGGGGTGCGCTGCATAAGGTGCCCTGTGAGCCTCAAGTACAATGAGCTCGCGCAAACACCCAATGGAAGGTACATACATGCGTCCCCTATGATGCAAAAGTCCATCAGACTCCAAAGAATATTTTGCAAACTTCCCTTCCAAGGGTCTCTGAGAATGTACTAACTGACTCACTTCTGCATAAAGTTCATCAGCTGGTAAGTACTGCAAGATCCGCTCTCTCAAGTCAGTGCAAGTAGTCACAGATGAAAGTTCATGGCGCCTTCAGCTTAAGGCATCTGTAACCACATTCTCCTTTCCCTTGATGTAATGAACATCAAAATCATACTCACATAGGAACTCCATCCACCTTCTTTGCCTAGCATTAAGGTTTGGCTGGGAAAATATGTACTGCAAGCTCTGATGATTGGAATGAAGCTCGAATCTATGACCCAGAAGGAAATGTCACCATCTCACCAAGGCATGAACCACTGCCACTAGTTCTAGGTCATGAGTAGGATAATTGAGTTCATGAGTCTTCAAATTCCTAGACTCAAAGGAAATAGGCCATCCTTCTTGCATAAGGACTGCTCCTAAACCATCTAAAGATGCATTAGTGCACACTACAAAATCTGCAATAGGATCTGGTACTGCGAGAATTGGTGCACTCGTGAGGGCTCTCTTGAGCTCTTCAAAAGCTCTACCACACTTCTTTGTCCATTCATACTTCTTCCCCTTCCACTGAAGAGAAGTGATGGGGTGTGCCAATCTAGAGAATCCTGAAATGAAGCGTTGGTAATAACCTGCTAGCCCCATAAAGCTCCTCACTTTGGTAACACTGGTGGGTGCTAGCCAATCCATGATAGCCCTGATCTTTGATGGGTCTACTGAGGCACCATCACCTAATATGACATGACCCAAATAATGTATCTCAGGTCTGAAGAATGCACACTTTGACAAGCTGCCAAACAACTGATTCTCTCTCAGCCTCTGCAATACCTGTCTCAGGTGCTCTTCATGCTCTCTCTCATCATGAGAATAAATAAGAATGTCATCAAGAAACAAAACCAAAAAATTATCCAAAAAGGTACAAAATACTCCATTCATGAGGCTCATGAACACAGCTGGAGCATTCGTAAGACCAAAAGGTACCACGGTGAACTCATAGTGGCCATACCTAGTACGAAAAGCTATTTTGGGGATGTCACTATCCACAATTCTCAACTGATGGTAACCCGACTTTAGGTCAATCTTTGAAAATACTCGGGCACCCTGCAACTGGTCAAAGAGATCATCGATTCTGGGAAGAGGATATCAGTTCTTGATGGTCACCTTGTTCAATTGCCGATAATCGATACACAACCTAAGTGATCCATCCTTGTTCTTGACAAAAATCACCGGTGCACCCCAAGGTGACACACTAGGTTGTATATGCCCCTTCTCCAAGAGTTCTTCCAAATGAGCCTTTAGCTCACTAAGCTCATGAGTAGTCATCCTATATGGTGCTCTCAAAACTGGCTCAGCTCCTGGTACTAGGTCTATGTGGAAATCCACTGCTCGCGGTGGAGGCATACCAGGAAGCTCTGAAGGAAACACATCTGCGAACTCCTGAAGGATTGGAAAATCATCAAGGGATGGCTCCCTTTCTGAATCTTCCTCTTGGTCACTAATAGTGATAGCAAACTACTGACAACCCTTTCGCATGCACCACCTAAGCTGCATAGCGAAAATCATCCGAAGGGACACTGGCCTCTTCACTCCAAAGATCTCCCTAGAGATACCATCGTCATCCACACATTCCACCCTCTTCTGTCGACAATCCACCTTGGTGCTATGGGCACAAAGCCAATCCATTCCAAGGATGACATCATAAGAACCTAGAGGGGTAATGCATAGGTCAGTCCTAGTGGACATGTCTCCAATCTGCATCTGACAACTCCGCACCATGGAACTAACTGACACTCTGGCTCCTGAGGCTAACTCTACCTCCCAACTAACATCCTGTCTAACTACCACTAGCCCACAATGCTCCACTACAAATGGAGATATAAAAGAGTCAGTAGCCCCAGAATCAAATAAAACTACAACCATATGGCCCTGTATAATACCTATAGCCTCGATAACTGTGGCCTGATGCTCAGCCTGGCGGTTGTCAACCACTGCAAAAACTCTATGGGATCTACCCATGTCACCAACTGTCAGCTCCAAAAAAGCCCTGATCTGACCACTGGATGCCTGTCCCTGTGGACACTCCCTAGCTATATGACCCATGCCACCACAAGTGTAGCATGGTCCACGAGTATAAGATCGTGCACCCTGTGACCCAAACTGCTGTGGGCCTCCTAATCTGCTAGATTCGCTGAATCCTCCCCTAGAAGACTGCTGAGTCTTCACTGACTAAGACTATGGAACCTACACTTTCTGCTCCTGCCTAGGACCCTATGACTACCACTGCTTGGGCTTAGAGCCCTGATAACCATGAGAAGGTTTCTGCTATTGCTGCTGCTGGGGTTTTAGCTGCTGAGACTGTTGGCCCCTAGAGGACCCTGCTGTATAATTTTGATTCCCTTTTCAAGGGGGTTTTTGCTGGAAGGAGTTTCGGTTCTGAGGCCGATCCCATGACTCCTGCCTCCCTTGGGTATCCTCAGCAACTAGTGCTATCTCCACTACCTGTCTGAAAGTGGTAGGGAAGGCCATCCTAATTGGGCCTTGAAGAGAGAAATTCAGACCCATGATAAAGCGATGCACCCATAGTTTCTCATCCTTCATGTATTCCACATAGGGAAGGAGCTTGAGAAACCTACTCTCGTACTGAGCCACTGTAAGGCCTCTCTGATAAAGAGAATGGAACTCCTCTATCTTCTTGTGCCATCAATGCTCTGACAAGTATCTCTCTTAGAATATTTCTAGGAAAGATTCCCATGTGAGGGTGTCCATCCTCACTCCACCAATAATCTCCTCCTGATGCCACCAGTTGGAGGCATCCCCTCTCAATTGATGAACTGCTAGGCGTGCTTTTAGATTACTCCCATAAGGATGTAACCCAAAGCATCGCTATAAGCTCTGCAACCATGCCTCTGCTACTGAACCCTCAGTGGTACCGATAAACAATGGTGGTCCGAGTCGAATCAATTCCCTGATGTCATCCCCTACATGTCTAGGAGGTCTGTCAAAAGGGGGTCCTCTCTGGTGTATGGACTCTTCCTCGTGATCACCCTAACCCTCTATCTATCTTGGTGGGGGACTCCTAGTCCTCTCTCTGACTCTAGGCCCGCCTCCTCTGGGTCCCTCTACTTCCACTACTGGAATCTGCTAGACTGGCTGAACTATAGGTACCACTCTCTGTTGAACTACATCGATCAAAGTCTGGAGTGCATCAATTATGTCCTGATTTGGGTTCAGTGGTGGTGGAGGTGGTGGTCCACCTTCCTGTCTTGCTCTACCACCCCCAGTCTTATGACCTTTGCCTCGCCGGTTGCAAGTAACAGGCGGCATCTACACAATTAAAAGTTTGAGTTAAGTTTAGGAAGCATAATGGTTTAAGATTCCTAGTGTTGAAACACGGGATCTGATACCAAAATGTCATGCCCAAACTATGAGGGCAAAAACACACACAAATTTTTTTTGAAAGATAATAAATAATTAAACATGCTCTAAGTTAAAAAGGTTGATATCAGTTTAAGAAAAGTCCCTGTACAACATCTTTGGTTTAAAACTTTTGTGGAGGAATACATCGTCAGGATTTTGAAGTACATTGTCATTTGATTGATATCAATGTTTACTGATTCGTTATTACATTGCTTAAACAATCATGCGAAAATTATTTTAATAACAATCTAAAGAAGATTGGGTTTAGATTATTCAAATAAGTTAAGCTATTAGGATACTAATTAAACAAATTATCAAAGATACAATAATACAAACATTTCCTAAATTTCTGACTTAGCTTAATTTTCAACAAAAATTTAATCGAATATAAATTAAATATAAACTAAATTTAATAATAATTTCATATTAAACTAATTTATCTTAAACTAACTAACTAAATCTATAGTTGGTCTAATCATTCAAAAAAACGTCTAATCTTTTAAATAGAACTTAACTTTACAAATTAAATAAAATTTAAAACTATCTAATGGAAACATGAAATAAATCTAATATTAATCAATAAATATAAATGAACTTTAAACAAAATAACTTTAACAAGTTTACAATTTTAAACTTAATTTAAATTAAATACAAAACCATTTACTAAAGCAAAACTTAATAATAATAAAATTAATAACAACCTAACAATACATTTGATTTCCTATGACACTCCAATCCGAATAATATCTAAATATCTTATATCAACACTCAACTAAAATATAAGTTTCAATTTCTAAGGTCAAGCTATCCTTAGATCCTCACACTAATCTTAATATTATTATATGAACTTACATATTATTGTAGAACCAGAATCAGTATGCAAAGAACATTAACAAATAAAGTAAAAATTCACAAACCAAAAACTAAATTCACATATATGCTTAGACTAAGAAAGAAAATAAGAAGTGCAAACCTCATGAGAGAAAACACTCCATGCTTTCTTGATTCTGTAGATGTGTCCTTTTGCTGTGGATGTATGCTCAAGATGCTCAAAAGTTGCTTCAATGGAGATGGGTAATGGCAAATTGGTAGCTTTGTGAGCTCTCAATTTGGCATTATAAGGGTATGGTTGATGGCTTTGGTTCTCAAAATAGCATGGTAACTTTAGCTCAAAGATTGTTGATGAAATGGCTTGGGATGGGATTCAATTTATAGGTCAAGGGGTAGAGGGATGGAGGGCTTAGATGCAAGGATGGGGAGATGGTTAAGGAGGGCTAAGATGCACTCAAAGGGGAGCACATGGATTGTGCTTGTTTAGCACCAATGGGAAGGTGACACTTGTCACAAGGAGGATGAGTGTGAGAGGGTAGGGTAAGGGGTTGGTTAAAGGCATGATGAGTGGGGTTGAGTATGTAAGAGGGATGTAAGAGGAATGAGTGTGGAAGAGGGAAGAGTGTGGAAGATGGGTGTAAGAGTCATGAGTGGGCTTGTAAGAGTCTTTATGTTTTGTAAGAGCACTCATGACTTAGTGGTTGGGTTTTTTTGAGGGGAGACTTTGGTTTGGATTAGGAAAGTCTTAAACTTGTTTAAGGAATGTGACAACATTAGGGGGTGGATTAGGCTTGGGTTTAGGATTATATTAGGGATGTTAGAGATGTGCAAGTGGATGGCATTAATGAGGGTGGGTGAGTTAGTGGCTAAGCTTGGTTAGTATGGGTGGATGGGGTGGATTAGGCTAAATGGAGGATTAGAGATAGGTTAGGGTTTTTTTGAATTTGAGGATTTCATTTATCAAATAGATTTATTTAATAAATGGGGATTTTTGGAATTAGATAGGAGAAAAGGATTTAATTGATAAATAATAGATTATTTGATTTATCAATTAGGACTATAGATGATTAATTAAATTAATCAACTAGGGGATGACAAAGGATTAATTAAATAAGAATTTAATTAATGATGCCTTTAGAGATGGCTAAATTAGATTACCAAAGTAGTGTAATCAAATTTAGGTGTCTACAATTATTATATGAACTTACATGCAATTAAAAATTCAAGTTTTAATAAAACTCCCTCAATCCACGTGGCTACCCACGTCCCTGACTTTCTTCCTACCATATCCTCATGCAAATTTTACCCCTTACCATCCTTTCACAATATCTCACTTCTTTCCATGCGAATTGACTTGCTGACAGTTTCATAGGTGCCAGTACAAAGGTCACTTCAAGCTTAAGTTGAATTGTTCCAGCAGGGAAGTCGATATTGCATTGTTACATTAGCACATTGGTCAGAGTGCTCATTAATCCCACCACATTAGTTCTAGGGAATGCATGGAAAAGTGGTGCCAAGTTTGGTGAGAGTGGGGACCACTAAGTATGTGGCAACATTCTTTTTTTCCCATTGCCCTTAAAGCTGGTTGCCTCATGAAGCGGGTCTATTCCCAAGGCAAGTATTATAGCCTTGCCCACTTGCATCTATGTCATAAGGAGGGTAGGCATCATGTGGGGTCCCTTGTTTGGGTTTTATTTATTTCAAAATTTTCTGCTCTCTTGTACAAAGGTGACGCCTTGGGCTTACTGACATAATGACTTATGTTGTTTTAAATTATTATTATAAAACAAAAAGTTAAATATTTGAAGAAAACTTAGATATATGTCTTATCGTATGGGTCTACTCCATTTACTAATGCCTTGCAAGGAATTCTAGGAATTTTCTTTGAATATTTAATTGGTCTGTAATAGATCTAAGATTAATTTTGCACTCTCATACAAAATCCAGAGAGGTGAATGGGAACCTTCAGCAAGTTAGTTTTTTTTTTGTTCCAAACACTCTATATGCATTATTTAAATTTTCTTCTCTCATAATAGAGGTCATCCACCATAGGTTATTATACTGATACATAATGAATTATTGACTTGTCCTTTTCATTTAAATTGATAAATTTATTGGATCATTTAGACAAGGGATTTTATTTCAAAACAACATATGGAAAATACATGCTGGAGAAATCAGTTTCAGAATGGAACTCAAGAAGATTTGAACTAAATTTCATTGCAACCATTGTTTTCCCATTACTGTAATGTCATCCAATACCATGATATCGCACCAACTCTCCTATCATGGCTATCCTCACATAATAATAAAATTTCAAGCTTACAATATTTGCAGAAGCAAAGGGCTCAATCTCTTTAAGAACCAAAGTAACTTATTCCCCTACACACATTACATGCTTACTACACTAATTCTCACAATACACAAAGGTGGTGGAAACCAAGTATCATGGGTATACACAATGACTTACTCGCAATACATAGGTACTCTTAATCCCATCCAAATTGATGGTTGGAATAAAACAATGGCAATACTCTTACAACACATAAAGATTCGTATGTCAAGGTGTATGTTCCATTTATCTAGAATTCAAGTGATGCACATTTCTTAATCAAATTTGATTATGACAAAAAAGAGAAATTTAACAATGAGAGAGTAAACCTTGTGACCGCAATGCAGGATTATTGTTTCCTCTTAATACTTGACATTGAATTGGAAACTTTAGCATATCAAATTACCTTTCATTACCATAATTGAAAACTTGAAAATTCATAATTCAAAGACATTATCTACCAGCTATTTCTTCACAAACATAAGCCAAATTCTGAGTTCTCATGAGAACAACACAAGGAGACTTTCATAATCTTTTTCCTTTCTTTATTATGCATCCTGGTTCAAGGCTCCATCGGGAAAGAACCAGTAAGAAAACCCGATGTCATTGCCAATCGTTCACAATATAATTTAAATAAAATTTACAATTCATGATAAACTCTTCAAAAATTCCTTCACAAGACTTCCTTCTTTAACTTCAAATCTTCATGGAAACACAAGGAGAAACAAGAGCTGACCCAAGATGATTCAACACAACACAAGGAACAATTCAACATACACCCAAACCGGTTTAACACAATGAATCCATCCATAGGACCCTATTAGGGGGGGAGGTGGATTTTTCCCAATGGGAGATTTCAATCACCATATCTTAACATAGCCCTTTCGGGGCTAAGAT
This sequence comes from Cupressus sempervirens, assembly GCA_028749045.1. Classification (NCBI taxonomy): domain Eukaryota; kingdom Viridiplantae; phylum Streptophyta; class Pinopsida; order Cupressales; family Cupressaceae; genus Cupressus; species Cupressus sempervirens. The sequence goes on along the minus strand of CM053786.1, from coordinate 35,628,312 downwards.
CTCAGGAACTTTCTTTGTTCCACAAATGCCCTTTCGGGGCCAATTGAACAAGGATTTTCTCTCCTTTCCATACTCAAGATTTCACAATATCAACAAGGTATGTGATGACCGGTAGGGGCCCATACACCCTACCCTTTTTCCCTCCTCTCACCATGAAAGGAGACTCTGCACCATTGAGATCCAACTAAAGCCCTACCCCCACATGGCCACTTCTTCCCTATGCAAGGGTGAGTAATGCCAAATACACCCCATGAAAACCCCTCAATACAATACATCAAGATATACAAGGAAGCATCCAAGAACAACACAAAATAAAAAACCTCCAAATCAACCCAACATACAAGCAAGCAACAAATAGCAATACAACACCATATGCAAGGACAAGCATGATCAAACATGGAGAAGACCAAATACAAGGCCAAGAATCCTACCTTCAAAAAAGAGTGATGGTAACAATGGATGTTTGAGAAGATCTTATCCTTTTTCTTACTTCCCTCTTCAACTATCTTCTAAACTTTCTCTAAAAATAGAGATTGGGTAACCCCCACCACTAGACCAAGGAAGGCCTCTAAATAAGCCTCCAACTCAACGACCCAAAAAGGAGCAATAACTAATTCCACCCACTAGCCACACTAGAAACTCCTAACTCAACCTACACCATGGTTAAACCTTAAAAGAAGGTGGGGGTAAGACAACTCATGACAACCACTAGCAATTTTCGCACAAAGGCAAAAAGGGGACTTTTGAGTGACCTCAAAAGTCAAATAAAGGGGCTTAGGGGTTGGAAAAGACCCCTAACCCATACCCATACCCTATAGTTAGAAGAAAAACATGTTAAAAGCCTTAGGAAAGAGGTTTAGAGACAAAATAAAATCTAGGAATAAAATAGGTCCCTCTAACAACTCTAACTAGCAAATTAAGCACATAAACATTTTACGAGTGTCAAGCGACACTGAAAAAGCATAATTACGAACAATAGGGTTTCCAAATTTTAGCACATGGAGATCAGTTTTGTTCCTCCGTAGGGTTTCTCGGCTAAATATCTGCACACTCATTGCACACATCAGTAGTCCCGTAAAATCACATGTAGAAAAACGTATATGTATCAGAAATTTTCATAATTTAAAACATACATTAATAAAGTTTCTTCTCCCTTCATAATTCTTAACCATTTGAAATATCATAAATCAAATCTCAATCCTACATCTACTGATTTCGTCAACATACATATACATGAACATTAAATGACAATCATCAAATATATCTGGAAATCACATCACACAACATGAAATAATAAAATATGTTCTAAGCATCAGATAATGTCTTGACATCTCGAGTCACGGATAACAAAATAAGAGTAATATATCACTATGCTACAATGGGTCGGGGCGAGGCCTCACAGTTTGTTCCCTTCTTCAACTAAACTCAGTTGAGAGTATAAATAATAGTACTAATAACTTATCTCCAAAATATTTGTGCAACATCTTTTTCAATCATCAATGTCCTTACATAATCTACAATTGATTTATTTCTTATCTCAATAATAACATTTTTTTTTTGTGTCCTTGGTGCATACCACTCTCTCTAAATACCATTCTCAACATAACAATTAGTGAATTCAAGAGACATAAACTCACCACCTCTATCAGATCTTAAATATTTCAATGATTTGCTAGTATCTTTCTGAACTCCAGCCTTGTAGCATTTGAACATAACAAAAGCACGTGATTTTACCTTCATGAACATAACAATCATCATTCTAGAATAATCATCAACAAACAATATGCGATATATATCACCATATTAACTTTATGTACCAATAGGTCCACACAAGTCATTATGCACAAGTTCTAAAGTATCATTAGAAGTGTGTGTCTTGCTTGGAAAACTTGAATTTATCATCTTATTGAGATGTCATTCTTTACACATAACATCCTAAAGTTTTTGTAGATTTGGTAAACCTCCAAATCTTTTCTTTCTGCTCAGTTTCACCATATTCTTAGAGTTTACATGACACAACCTTTTATGATAAAACCATTCCTCTTCAACTTTAAAAATTAAGCATGTCTCAATAGTAGGTTCAAGATAAAAACAAGTTATCTTTTGTTTGCATCCCAGTTCCATTTATATTTTCTTCATCATCAAAGATCTTAACTTTTCTGTTCAAAAATTCCAACTTGTCACATAAATTATTCAACTAAGAAACATTCAAAAGATTATAATTTAGTCCTTTTATCTAGTAAGCATCATCACATTTGATATTATCATTCAACATTAGTGATCCTTTATATATCACTAGACATGGAACATAAATACCTACCTTAATAGTTCCAACATCATCAATTTCTACTAATTTATGAAACTTACATAACACACCAATCATGTGATGTGAGAATCCACTATCTATAATCCATGAATCATTCTTACTAACATGTGAATTAAGGAAAGTTTTCTTCCCATACCTTTCTCCATTGGGATCTTCCTTGATAATAACATATACCATCTCAACAAATTCCTTCTTGCCACTAGTATTAGACTCAATGTTCTCTTCTTTAACAATTTAGCATGATTTATTTCCTTTGTCCTTTTAATCCTTGTTCTTCCTTTACATGTAATATCTCTTGTCATTTTTGTCACTCTTGCTTATATTAGGATAATTAACAAAAAAAATGACCAACTTCATTGCACTTGAAATAAATCATGGGCAATTTACTTTTGCATTTTACCTTTGCCTCTTGATAACATTTTTGATAACCACACTATTGTCATAATTTATCAATTCATCTATAGTCAACTAACCAAATAAATTATCAAGTGTCAACACATTACTAGGCATATCTCTTACTTTGTAAATTGCAAAACTTTGATTGCATAAATAGGTAGAAGAGTTTGAAGAACTTTACTTACAATTTTATTGTCATTGATAATTCCTCCAAAAGATCTTATTCCACTCACAACTTCTTTTATTGGTTCACATACTGCATAAAATTCTTACTTTCATGCATTCTCTTGTCATCATAACTTATCTCTACAATGTTAATCTTTATCTCTCATCATATTTGAATCTCCACCTTGTACAAGTGTGAATTTGTCCCACATCTATTTAGCATTTTTGTAGTTCTTGATATCATCAAACTCGACATTAGTAAGACTAGATGGAATCTCAATCATTAAGCTATTGTGATTCTACTTCTTTGTCATTTGTTCCATTGTCATAGGAGTAGGAGGTACAACATATTCATTGTCCAACCATTGAGTTATATTATGTCCAATCATAGATAAATATAACCTCATTGTATCTTTACATGATGAGAATTTTTTTGTATTCATCTTTGATATCTTTCTCTTATACATCTTCATATCTTTGTCTTAAGTTTCTTTAAACTTCTTTCTCTAAGCATTTTTCTCTAATACCAATTGTTAGATAACTGAATTAGGGTGGTTGAATTAGTTATTCTTAGTTATCCTATAGTCCATTCAAACACATTTAGTAGCAAAAAAAATTCATAAAATCATAAAATTTACTTAGTCATCTCTTTCAACTTCTTAATTAACACTTATAATTAGTTTGCTCCAAATTGTTTATTCACTATTAATTTGTTTACCTATAAAACTTAATTATTACTTAGTTGTCACTCAATTATAGTAAAAGGTAAATACCACGAAAAATAACTTGCAGCATAACAAAAATCACACATTTGACACCAAGATTTAATGTGGAAACCTTGTAAAGGGAAAAAACCACCTAGGACCAACAACCCAAAATTTTCACTCTTTTGAAGTGATCTCTTCTAGGAGCCAACCTTGTTAAAGGGTTATAAATAAAGTGTTAATGTGAGCTTGTTAGAGGATTTAAACCAAAATATCATCTAGATGTTATCACTCCTTAATCATATCCAAAGAGTGGTCTACTCAAAAGGACTTACAAATCTCACTAATTGATGTTACCATGTAGGATTTCATAGACTTGTTAGGTCCACTCAGTTTATGAGTTTTTTTTCTACAATTATTAGAAAGAAACAATATAAATTCATATGTTATTTTTAGCACTACCTTTCTTTCTTAGATCTCCTTTTTACTCTCTTTATTAGTTGATTCACTTCTTCACTCTCTCACTTCACACATAACTCAACTTTGATGTCCTTCCTTCTCCACTCGGTTCACCTAGCTCTTCTTTCTTCAAAAAAAATATTATTTCATCTCCTTTTTTAACATTGGATCAACATTCAATAAAAAACTAAAAACTTTCTCAACTACTCCTTTAGTAGTAATTTGTATTCTTCTAATTATTTCTAATTAAGCATAATCATCAGCCTCACATTAATTGCATTTGGTCACTTAGAAAATAAACATCTTCAATCTCCATCATCATATCTTCATTGCATTTTTCCAATCATAGATCTTATAACAAACTTTGACTTACTCCTTTGAACTTCTCAAACATTCTTTATTTCCATCAAAAGTTAGCCTCAAATTTCATCTTTCTAAACTTGTTATTCTTCTTGTTACTTGGTGAACATAACATTTCACATGGTTAATATATTAGTTAGTCAATACTAAACTTTCTTAGGTAACACTGAACTTTAAAATTTCTTAGCCAATTTCTCTGTGAACACTATAGTCACTAGATAAACATTGTGCTCCTTCTTTCACCTTGTCATTTAGTGTAGCTTGTATAGAACAATATATTACAATATTGCATGATTGTTAAAAAATCAAACCTACACTACATTATCACTATCCAACTCATTCAAGGGACCATTGAATACCATACTTATGAACTCTATCATCATGGCACTTTCTTCAAATCCTCTTCATCAGTCAAAACCTCATCATTAATCAAATGATATATCACTCTACTAAGTTAGCATAATGTCTAATCAACTAATAGTTTACATGAATGACAATATGGCAATTGATATGACTACTTTACATACATTTATATCATTCTTAGTTACATCATAAGTTATGGCTAACATCAAGTTCATTGCATTTAAGCTTAGCAACTTTGACAATATTCAACCACTAAAGGTTAAAACAAAATTCAAAGCCTTAGTTGCACTAGTTGAAGCACTAGGAAAAGAGGGGAACCTAGTACATCTAGACATCTAAAGGAATTGAAGATCATGTAGGTTGAAGAAACCAAACAAGAAGAGATAGAAGAAAGGAAAGTACAAGGTCAAGATTCATTTCAAATTCTTTAACTACAAAAAGATAGGAAATTCTATTGCTAGATGTCTAGAGCTTGTTAGAAAAGAGAGAAGTGTCTAAAAAGAAAATAGAAATTGGAAGAGTACCAACAATAAGTGGTCAAAAGAAAAGGAGAAGCAGTGGTGCTACATTACTGAAGAAGGTATGATTTATGGAGAGTCAATTAGTAACAAGATGATGAGGATGAATTGTCATTTTTCATCATCATAAAAGAAAGTGTAGGAAGATCCTTAATAACCAGTACCAGTATCTACAAGAGCTAGATAATAGATAGGAACTTCTCACACCATGTATCACATGATAGGATAAAGTTTTGCTAGCATAATATTCTAATGGTATTTCTATTGTGGAGTATGTTATCAATGTTGGAGACATAATTCATAGCTTATATGTTGCATTCATTACAATGTTTTTCATTGGTGTTAACATACACTTTATTCTTTAAAGAGTTCCAAAGTTATAGATAAAGAATTACTTCATGTAGTGAATAGTCAATGGATTATATTATGTACAATTTAAGGTAGCTTTAAGATATCATCCTAATGCTATGTCTATGTTCACAAAAAGAGATTTGTAGTTTTAGTAGAGTCATGCAAAATTTTCTAGAGGTTTCTTTAAGAGAGTTTCTAGAAAGTGGGTACTGATAAAATGACTATATATTTTGACAAAGATGGAATCTAGTTAAGCATGTTTGAAGGATGGTCAAAGAAATATTGAAGATTCTATGTTCCAATAGGAGAAATCATAAATGATGTTTTAGTCAACTTATTGAAGACTATTCAAAGTACTATTTCCTATGAGCTGACTATTGTAAACATTATTGTGGAAAGAGTATAATTGTAATGTAATACATATTATAATATCTTAAAGGTTTCTTATAGTATTATTGTAATTAGAAAAGATTCAAGATTGACTCAATAATTTCTTTAGGAATTCCTATAAAGGGAAGGTTTTTTCCTTGGATGTAATCATCAATGAGATCATTTTTGTTACATGAACTTCAAAGTGTGATCTAGCATGGATGGTTATTGTATATTTGAGCCTAAATATGAAATTTTTATATTTTATTATAGTAAAGACTTATCTTGTAGATGCACTATGAGCTTCAAAAGAACTGTATTGGAAAAGGATTTTTTAAAAATTCAGTTTAAAGATCTTGGATATGATTATTTGGAAGATTATCTAGTGAAGAATTTTTTTTAGGCTATTTCGATAGTGGGTTCAGTTGTCCTCCTTTCAACTCTTAACATGATTGGCATAGCTCCTAATAGGGTTAGAATCTCCTAACAAGGACTCAAAGTCTCCTAACAGGGACTCTCATGTACTGACTATATTTTATTGAATCCTAACTAGGACTATCCTTTTACAAGGAACTTTCATATTACTACAACATCTTATGGGCATCATTCCCACTAGGGCTTTCCCTCTAATCAAGGGTTTCCCTAGTTAACATATCTAATGTTATTATGCATGAAATTATATTTCTATATTTCAGAATTAATAAATATATCGAGTTATTTTAATCATATAATTGACTTAACTCCCCTCCCCCTCTCAATTATCTTGTTGGACTTTAATTTCTAACAATTAGTGTCATAGCATTATGTCCTTCAAAGATAAATTTAACAACTTGAGGAGATACATAGTTTTTTATTTCAAAAAGAAATTTTAAAGTTTGATGGAATCAAATATGATATTTAGAAGGAAAAGATGGAGACTCACCTATTGTGCATGGGTCTAGAATATTGGATAGTTACATCAAATACAAAGGAGGTGATAGAAGAAGACAAGATTACTGACTGTGAAGAACATGAAAAAGACCTATTCATGCATAATATGCTTGATAGAAAACCACTATTATCATCTCTTCCTAAAATAGAATATGGAGAGTTAAAATATTTAAGAATTGCAAATGATATTTGGAATGCTTTACATAAGATATTTGAAGTTAGTGAACATGCTAAGAAGGCTAGATTAAAAAATTGGATATGTATGTTTCAAGATGGAAAGATACATGAAAATAAAACTATAAATTATATTTTGCTAGAATGTCAATTTTTTTGTTGGAATTAGAAGTTGTGGTGGATCCAAAATAGAAGATGATATTGTGTGGAAGATTCTGAAGACCTTGACACCTACTTATCATCAAAGAGCACAAATTATTGAACAAGTTATTCCCTATACACCTAAATTCACAAAGGGAACTCTTTTCACAAGATTACAATAATCTAAATTATGGATGAATAGAATGAAGAACTTCCTATATTGGAGACATTTTTTAGTGTATAGAAGGACATACCTATATTTACAAGGAGTATGAGCATAGGTGTATATTATGCTAGTCGTGGATGAGAAAAAGAGGCTAAAGAAAAGAAGATTCAAGGACTTTCCCTTTTTATGAAGAGAGAGTCTAAAGGTAGCATAATTCTTCTTTACTGAACATGTAAAGACCTTGGTCATTATTCTTCTAAATGTCCTAAATGAGAAAATAGGTTCAAACATAGAAATTATGGATGAATAGAATGAAGAACTTCCTAGATTGGAGACAATTTTTAGTGTATAGAAGGGCATACCTATATTTACAAGGACTATGAGCACAGGTGGATATTATGCTAGTCACAGATGAGAAAAAGAGGCTAAAGAAAAGAAGATTCAAGGAATTTCCCTTTTTATGAAGAGAGAGTCTAAAGGTAGCACAATTCTTCTTTGTTGGACATGTAAAGACCTTGGCCATTATTCTTCTAAATGCCCTAAAAGAGAAAATAGGTTCAAACATAGAAATACATACAAGTCTAGAGTAACAAAGGATATTTTCTATGTTGATGAGGATGGTTAAGTTGATTTTAAGATGGTATATTTCTTGGATGATAGTGATAATGAGGAAAATGAAATATGATTGTTTACTAGTAAGGAAGAAAACCCTAGGAAAGAAGAAATAAGAGAAGAAAAATCACTAGTATCACAAATTGAAAAGAAAAAGTCTGATTAGATTATAGATAATAGTTGTTCCCATCATATGATTGGAGATATGAACAAGATTGTTGAATTATATATTATGATAGAGGGGTAGTTAGAGTTGGAAATAGTGAAGCATGTCACATAAAGGTAAAAATATCCATTACACTTTATTGAAAGACTGAAAATGAGGATATCTATTTTATGAGTAGTTTAAAACATAATCTTTTGAGTGTTGGAAAACTTGTTGACAATGGATATTAGTTGTATTTTGTTGAGTAGACTTGCATTATCATGGATAAAGATAGTAAATTGATTGGTACTAGTATAAGGAGAAGAGGTATTTTTATTTAGTTTTGTTATAATTCTTTAGAATAACTGAGAGGGGGGGTGAATCAGTTATTCAAGGTCCAAATGCCCTAATAATACTTTTTCTACAAATCCTTAATGGTGCATAACTGAACTTATCATGCATGAAATTTTAATATTGAAACAACTATGGAAAGTAAACATGCATCACACCATAACACTGAGAATTTGATAACCCATAAGCCCTCTAGGAATAAGAAGGTAAAACTGGAGTGGGGGTGATACCCACAAAATAACTGCCCAATTGATTTCAACCACTTCTGATGGTCCGCCCTGTTAAAAGCCTGCCCTGTTAAAGGCTACAACACATTGTTAAATGTGACCTTGTTAGAGGATTTCACCATACTGTTAGGAATGGGCTTGGTTAAAGGACTTTGGAACATTCACTTGGAATGTCACTATGTTAAAGGATTTATAACATGGCTATTAAACCAAACTAAGTCCATAGGATTTATCTTAACTGTTACAATTGCTAGAAAGTAACAACAATGGCTTTTGATCTGATACAACTTATAACATATTTTGTAGATTACAGATCACACTTTAGTTCAATCCTTTCCTTGGATTTTAATCACTTCAGTTCTGATAGCTTGTCTTCCTCTCAAGCTTCGTCTCCTTGAGTCTTCTTGCTCATCATACCAATGCAATCATATTTGTGGTCATCCAGCGAAACAGAGTATTTGTGCTCTCTTTCTCCTTAGCACCTTCTTCAGCACTTCATGCTTTCATCCTTTTTCACCACTTTTCTGCTTCATGACCTTATGACTTCTAAAATAGAAATCTAAAATTCCTTTCCCACTCGATTCACCCTTTCCAACTTTTGGGTTTCAATAGATTAGGTAGGATACAATGTATCTACCCCATATCTCTTCTTCATCTAGAAACTTTTTCTAGAGTCCAGTTGTATTCATCAAAAACATTTTACATGGTGTTCTGTGCCACCAGATCATCACTCTTATCTTCTATCTACTTTACAAAATTCTAGGTAACAACCTTGTCAGCTCAGATTTGGTGAATCTTCAATTTTCAAAATAATGTAGCAACTCAGCATTATCAGTTTACTAATACTCAGCTTCTTCTGTGTTACTCAACACTTGTATCTTGCTCGACATCTATTTCTTCACTCAGCACCTATTTCTTGCTTGGCACTAGATATTTACTCGGCATCTGTATCTTCACTCGGCACCTATTTCTTGCTCAGTACTTGATATTTACTTGACACTTGAAGATCACTCAGCACACTCTAAAGGTGAACTTGCTCAGCTTCAACTAAGAATTTGTTCAGCACTAACTAGCTTACTCAGCTCTCTTTCTTTAATGAACTTAGTTAGGCTTTACAAATAACTTAGCTAAACCCTTACATTTTTTATATGTTTTCGTGTGTCCATTCTCTGTGTCTTAGAGTATGTCAAAAATACACTATTTCATCAATGGCTTAGCTGATCCTTGTACTTCATTACAACATCATAACTTCAACCTTTCTCTAGGTACTCTAGTTACATCTTATTGATTGCCACCTCCTTGTCAATCAACCAACTTATAGTATTTGGACCACTAAAGCAATTGTCATTCCTGCAAGTAGCAAGTTTGACATCAATGACAAAACAATGATTGAAAACATTCTTTACCAGTTCCATTACTCTTCATTCATGATCTTATTCAATCATTTCCAACAAGTTGAACCCTACTAAAATGACACATTTAGTTACTAAAGTGGATGATAGCTAGTTATGGCATAAGAGATTTTGTCATATCAACTTTGATAACATTGTGAAGGTTAGTACTACATTTCTAGTTAGAGATTTACCTTAGATTATGAAACATACTAATGTGGTGTGCAAATAATGTATAATGGAAAAGAACCATTCATTTCCTTGTAAGACTTTACTACTTCAATGAAGTTGGATATTGCACACTCATATTTGAGTGGTTCTACAAGATAATTTTATGGTGAAAGGTATTTAATGCTTCTTATTGATGATTTCACTTGAATGATGTGGGTTGTGTTTCTTAGAGATAAATATGAAGCTTTTGAGAAATTAATAAAAAATGAGAATAGAATTGAGAATGAATCTAGTCTAAAAATTAAATGCTTGATATTTGATAGAGGAGGATAATTTATTTCAAATGAGATACATAACAATTTTTGTGAGGATAGTGGTAAAAAAAGATAGCTTTTAGCCTCTAAAACTCTGAAGTGGAATGGACTAGCACAAAGAAGGAACCTATTAGAGAAAAAAGAAGCTAGAGAAATGATGTTTGAGAATGATGTATCACATATATTTTTGAGAGAAGCAATGAACATAGCATTATACACTATGGACCAAGTACATATTAGGCAATGGACTACTAAGACAAATTATCGACTTTGGTTTGGACATGCACCTACCATGAAATATTTTAGAATCTTTTGAAGTAAATCCTACATTAAAGAGATGATGATATTGGAAAGTATAATTCCAGAAGTGAGAAAGGAATTTTTTTTGGATATTCATTGAAAAGTAGAGCATAAATGTGTTTTAAGAAAAGACTAAAAACTATTGTTGAAAGTACTAAAGTGAAAGTTGATGAAAACTTCAAAATACAATAAATAATACTTGACTATGATTTTGATGGAGAGAACAATAAAATAACTAATGATAAGAATGTTGAGAAGGAATTATTTTATGAATTGACACTAATTTATAGATTGAATTATATGCATAAATACATATAGAAGAACCTAGATCTTAACCTAGAGCATAAATTACAGTTGAACAAGTGACACCTAACAAATATATGGAAAAGAATCACCTTGCTTAACAAATCATTGGAAGTGTGAACACAAGAGTTATGAAAAGAAACAAGATAAAAAGAACCTTAAAGTGTTAGCCTTAACTGATAATGTAATTGATAATGGGACATTGTTAGATAATGATGCTATGAATATATATAAGAGAGTCATATCAGTTGTTTTATAGCCATTGATGTCAAAGTCTTAGTTGACTAGACATTATGGTAATTCACAAAAGTTCCATATCATTTGATTGATGAAGAGAATTTAAAGAATGTATGATGAAGACATAAGTGATATGTAAAGTATTTAATGGGTACTTGAGTGAGATGGGAAATGATTATGTATTATTAGTTTGATTATTTTAAAATCATGTATTGTTTCAATATATTGGGGAACATGAGATTAACCGAGTTACATGTTTAATGAAGGGAGATTATATTCATTGAGTGACTATAATATTACCTGAGTGATTGGTAAAGGAAAATGAAAAAAAATAGTGTTACCTGAGAAAGTCAATATTAAATGAGTGTTATGTTGCCCAAGTAAATATGTTATATTTATCGAGCGACATACAAGTGATCAAGTTTGAAAAATTTAAATCTAAAGCTGATTTTTGGTGGAAATTTGAAAAGTTTGAAAAGGTCTAAGATATGAGTCAAATTTTGTTGCAAGATATAAGAATGAGAAAATTATAGAAGGATTTGATGAAGTAAATTTAAAGAAGATGAGGATATAGACAAAGTTCTATGCAAGTTATATTTTCTATGTGTCCAAATTCATTGCATGAAGGAATTCTGGTGCAAACCTAAGATTGATGATCTTCATTAAATGAAAAAAAATGTAAGGATCTGGAAGCATTAAGGAAAATATTTAAGCAAGAGAATAAGATGGTTATAGGTTGCTAGTTCAAAGTTAATGCTGGATAGTGTTATTAAGTTTTCTATTGATCATATTGCTAAGAGGAGATCAAAAAGTGAAAGTGAAGAAGGTAAAAGGAGATTTTTGACCCAAGCGAATCAAGTAGTGAAAAGAGAAAGATAAGGTGTAATATAGTCAAGTAAAAGGATATAGTGAAAGAAGATTTGAAGAGTGAGAAAAAGATAGTAAATGAGAAAGAACAAAGATCTAAACAAGAAAAGGTAGTTGATATTCTTAACAAATCACTTTATACTATTACTATTCAAACATTGTAGTAGAAACTCTTAGAAGTATTGAGTGGACCTAACAAGTATGCAAAATCCTATATGGTAACATCAATAATTTTTAGACTAAAGTATAAATTAGACTTGAACAAGTGAGATATAAAAAATATGTGGTAAAGAATCACCTTGCTAGATAGATCATTGGAAGTGTAAACTAATACTATAATTGATAATGGGATATTGTTAGATAATGATTCTATGAATGTATATAAGAGAGTCATATCAGTTGTTTTATAGCTATGATATCAAAGTCTTAGTTAGCTAGACATTATGCCAACTCATAAAAGTTCCATATCTTTTGATTGATGAAGAGAATTTAAAGAAAGTATGATGAAGACATAAGTGATATGTAAGGAATTTAATTGGTACTTGAATGAGATGGACAATGATTATGTATTATTGGTTTGATTATTTTAAAATAATGTATTGTTTCAATATATTGGGGTGAAGGGAAATGAGAGCATCCCAAAAATTCATTTGAGATTAGTATGCACATCATGTATCCAATAGTTCATTGAATGACTTCTAATAAGAAAGTACAAGTGCATACTACTATGCCATAAAAGTGAAAACAGACATAGTTGATTTCCCACAATTAAAACCTTAAAGGAAAGTGATTGAAATTTACTGGTCTAAATAAATTTTAGTAGCATTACAACATATAGATTATTATTCTATCATCATATAACTAGAAGAATGAGATAGAATAAAGAACATAGATATACGTGGGGAAAATCTTTCTAGGTAAAAACCCCACCCTCCAAACCATCAAGCTAATGTGTTATTAAACAACAAGTTATAATACATTTTCAGCCTTCACATGGAGATTTACATCTTGCTCCATTCTAGAGAAAATTTGGCAGCATAACCCTATGAAAATAACTTCTTATCTCTCTCTTTATTCTCTACAACAATGCTTTGTACTTATAGAGTTTTCATACAAAAGGAAATAGTTTCTAAAGCATCTACATTCAACACATCTACAAATTATTTTAGAAACTTCCTTATGCAAAACTCTTTCATAAAAAAGAATTCTAAGAGAATAAATCACCAAAAAATAGAAGCTTTCTATTTTTATACTCCAAGTCTTTTCTTGTGGAAGAATCTAGCTTCATTTACCAACTTTTCAGGAAAGCACAAATAAAGTAATAAATCATGGTAAGATTGAGTCACCTTATCCCAAAAATCTCCCACTTGATGAAGACCTTACAAGATTCGAACTGATGAAACTATATCATCACAACCATCCATGAAACACCATAAATAATAATATATGCTCTCGTGCTCCAACTAGACACCTATCCAAATAACACAAGCATAATATCCATGTGATAACAAAGGCTACACACACTTCCACCACTCCATTGTGCTTATGAGCTACATAGGAGCATAAAAAACATCAAATCCTTAGCCCAAAAAAACTATGAAGTCATCCTCTAGAAAAAAACATAAAACATCAGCTAGAACAACAACCAAACTGATTGGTCCAGTCCAATTGATAAACCCATGAGATTGAAAATAGCATCCACAGTAAATGATAACTCATCCAATCACCCATACCTCAAAGGTATCCAACACCAAAAAACTCATGCCAACAACATAATGAACCCATAAACTACAACCTCAAGCTCTATGTGCAAACTAGTTGATGAAGATCAAATACATACAAGAACTCCCACTACATGGGTAATGTCAAATTTGAAAAATCAAAAGCATACTAAGTCTACTGATAACAACACAAAGAAAGTGTAACCAAGTAGTACCAAGGACCATCCACAAAGATATGCAAATCCTGTAGCAAAAAAACTATAAAAAACATCTCTCTTGTCTGGTCTTCACAACTCTCTCATGTTCTCCACATCAAACAAAGAAAAGAGATAAAGGAACCACCTTTTCATCACCAAAAAAAAAATTAAGTACACTTGATAAAAAATGACCACAAAAGAGTGACCACCATAGCTCCAACATATCTCAAAAAATAATGTTATGTGAACCAAAACATCCAAGAAGATAACCAAGACCAAAGAAAGAAACTACAAATCATAAGCATGTAGCATGTCCTTCTACAAACACTTCTAAATGTCAATTGTTCCAAGTATGATCTCCTTCACAACCCCAAGAGAAAAGCCACAACAACATCCAAAATTGTTCAATCTCAAGAGATCAAGCATAACATGATATCATAAATCTACATGGATATAAGCCTCTCAAAGAAGATCAAACAACTCCATTTCCCATTTTAGGAAATCAGCCCACTACCATCTCCTATTTTCATCATAAATGAAAATACACCTTAAGGAGATAATCATGTTATCTATTGCTCATAATGAATCCTCTAGAACCATCTAACTATAGCTCAAGATCCATGAATATGAAAGAAAGAATAAAGCACTTGAAAGTAACATTGACCAATACCTCTCAAGTGATAAACTACCAAGTAGACCAAGAGGGGGGAATGAGAATGCTCCTCTAAGATATAAAATTTATCCTATGACTTATCCAAGAACAATCTCCTCATAGGTCTTTATTGAACTCATGTGCAACAAAGGTGTAGGCTCCTTGGACTTTCTATTGAAATCTCATCAAGAGTATACATATCAACAACATGTCTCTCATCTCAAGAGAAATATAGCCTCACCTAAGTCTCCAAGTATCCACAAGCACCTATAATCAATCACTCTACTGCAACCTAGCACTATCATGTAGTATCAAACAAATGATCAAAGTACTCAATATCAAGAAACTAAACCACGATCAATGTCAAAGCTCTAACCATGGAACCAGGAATATAAACATGACATCATGATCTAAACCATCTCCTCTAAAGAGATAACATGCTTCATGTGATCATATCAAATAATTGTATCATGTCACAACTCTAAACTGGTAATAAAGAGAGAATCATGACATAAAAGCCACCATAAAAACATATCAAATAAAAGTATAAACAACATCTCTACCAAGGACCCCTTGAATCTTAAAGATATCAACATCTCCAATCACATGAAGATACCATCTCCAACTAGTGAACCAACAAATGTGAAAGACCCTTGTACAACAACAAGATCTAAGGCATCCTCCAACATTTGCAACACTAAAGAAGATCATCCATCACCATATGATGGAAAAATACAGCCACTATTAAAGCTCCCATTGAAGCATGATACCAAGCTCTCCAAGCATATGACACACCATCCTCCAAATCTGAAAATCATCTAGGTCCACACATCACACTGGGTGAAACCAAGATCTCCACACTAAGGAAATTCACCATGCTTTAGGACTCCATAACTAACTATCCAAGTACTCAAATATCATCCATCCTCTCATCTCAAAAAAACCACACAAATGCACAAGTGACCACAAACAAGGCCAGCTAACAAGTCTACACCAATACTGAATCAAATCTAGTGGATATAGACAGTCCACATCCATGTTATCCCACAGCAATTAAATGGGTGGCATGCCAACCTAACTGCATAACTTGTAGATCTAATCATAGCAACATGCAAACCCACTATCACATTAGTGACATATAAAAATGAGATCAAAGATAATAATCATGTAGAAAATATGCCTCAAACACCTTATCAAGCACAAATCTAATTTGCCAATTATGTCCACATTGAGCACCATAGTCTAGGAATCCAACAAAGCCTCACCAAAAAAATTCTAAGTGACTAATCACGTACCAACATCTTCATGTAGAGAAAGAAAAAAACACCTCCTCTCACCATGTATAGAGAATGCATGCATGTAGAACTAAAACTATCTCATCTAGTACCACTCTAAAAGGAACAAGAGCCAAGAAAATAACTTTTCAGTGGATCCACAAAAAACCATAGTTTTTATTTAAGCATGCAAAACTTGCAAAAAAAAAAAAAAGTTTTTAAGAACACCCATGCACATCCACACCCACTTCTCATCTCGAAGACTCAAAGTCTTAAAAAATATCAAACAACTGAATCCAGAATAATAGATTATCATAGATGAACATCACCATAGACTTTTTAGGAAAATGTATAAACCCCTCAGATCCAACAAAAAAGAATCCAAGCCACGCATGTATAAACATCCAAGAGGAAAACATAGTATTGGAATTTTAGGCTTACTTGTAGACCAATTCCACAACCACTACTAGTATATGCATCTAAGAGAGATAGGATATCCAAAAGCTTCTAGATCATCCAATGATCAAATCCATAACCTCTATGCATTATAGGTAACAAAGGAGACACCTTCAAATACCCAGGCATCAAGAATCATTCTACTGTCAACCAAGAGCTCCAGATCAATGTCATTTCAACATGACCAACTCTATTTTCTCTATCTTCAACATCCTTCAAGAAATGTTTGTTGTCTCCTAAAAAAACTAAATCAACTGCAAGACTTCCACTCATCAAAGGATTAATTATTAGTCTATTTCTTCAAAACAAACTTCTTCAAGCTCTACAAGCTAAGAAATCTTAATAGAAAAAATACCTAGAACTAGAAACTCTGTGAATCCTCACATGCAAGCAACATTTAATTCACAAAATTAGGCTCTGATACTAATTGAAGGGAAATGAGAGCATCCCAAAAATTCATCTAGGATCAATATGCATGTCCTATATCCAATAGTTCATTGAAAAACTTCTAATAAGAAAATACAAGTGCATACTATTATGCCATAAAAGTGGAAACAAATGTATTTGATTTCCCATAGTTAAAACCTTAAAGGAAAGTGATTGTAATTTACCAATCTAAATAAATTTCAGCAGCATTACAACATACTGATTATTATTCTATCATCATAGAACTAGAAGAATGAGACAAAATAAAGAACATAGATATACATGGGGAAAACCTTTCCAAGTAAAAACCCCACCCTCCAAACCATCAAGCTAATGTATTATTCAGCAACAAGTTCCAATACATTTTCAGCCTTCATATGGAGATTTACATCTTGTTCCATTCTAGAAAAAATCTAGCAACATAACCTTTTGCAAATAACTTCTCATCTCTCTCTTTATTCTCTACAACAATGATTTGTACTTATAGAGTTTTCATACAAGAGGAAACAACTTCTAAACTATCTACATTCAATGCATCTACAAATTATTTTAGAAACTTCCTTATGCAAAAATTTTTCACAAAAACAAATTATAAGAGAATAAATTGCCAAAAAACAAAAACTTTCTATTTTTCTACTCCAAGTCTTATCTTGTGGAAGAATCTAGCTTCATTTAACAAATTTTCAAGAAAGCAGAAATAAAGCAATAAATCGTGGTAAGATTGAGTCACCTATCCCAACATGGGGAACATGAGATTAACCGAGTTACATGTTTAATGAAGGGAGATTGTATTCATCGAGTGACTATAATATTACTTGAGTGATTGGTAAAAGAAAATGAAAAACATAGTGTTACCTGAGAGAGTCAATATTAACCGAGTGTTATGTTGCCCAAGTAAATATGTTATATTTATTGAGTGATATATAGATGATCAAGTTTGGAAAAGTGGAATCTAAAGTCAACTTTTGGTGGAAATTTAGAAATTTTGAGAATGTCTAAGATATGAGTCAAAGTTTGTTTCAAGATATATGAATAAGAAAATTATAGAAGGATTTGATGAAGTAAATTTAAAGAAGATGAGGATATAGACAAAGTTTTACGCAAGTTATATTTTTTATGGGTCCAAATTCATTGCATGAAGGAATTCTAGTGTAAACCTAAGATTGATGATCTTGATTAAATGACAAAAATGGATGGATCTGGAAGCATTAAGGAAAATATTTAAGTAGGAGAATAAGATGGTTTTAGGTTGCTAGTTCAAAGTTATTGTTGGATGGTGTTATTGACTTTTCAACTAATCATATTGCTAAGAGGAGATAAAAAAGCAAAAGTGAAGAAGGTAAAAGGATATTTTTGAGCCAGGTGAATCAAGTAGTGAAAAGAGAAAGATAAGTTGTAATATAGTCAAGTAAAAGGACATAGTGAAAGAAGATTTGAAGAGTGAGAAAAAGATAGTGAATGAGAAAGAAAAAATATCTAAACAATAAAAGATAGTTCATATTCTTAACAAATCACTTTATATTGTTACTGTTTAAAAATTGTAGTAGAAACTCTTAGAAGAATTAAGTGGACCTAATAAGTATGTGAAATCCTATATGGTAACATCAATTAGTGGTGTTTGTAAATCCTTTAAATTAGGCTACTAGTTTTAGTCAAGGACAAGGAGTAATAAGGACTAGATGATCTTTTGGTGAAATCCTCTAGCAAGGTCACATTAACAATGTGTATATTGTGTTAGAAATACTTTAGAATAACTAAGAGGGTGGGTGAATCATTTATTCAAGGTCCAAATGTCCTATTAAAACTTTTCACTAAGTGTAGTGAACCCATTCAACCATTCATTCATCCAAGCTTTAACTTATCTAATCAGCAAGTTACTATAAATCAACATGCAAGTATAACACATAAGAAATCAACACATGACATAGTGATTTACATGGAAATCTAATTTGGAAAAAACCACCAGTAACACGCTACTCAATTCTCACTCTTCTAAAGTGATGCCTTGTGAAAGGCCTACCTTGTTAAAGGCTTACAACACATTGTTAAATGTGACCTTGTTAGAGGATTTAACCACCCTGTTAGAAGTGGGCCTGGTTAGAGGACTTTAGAACATTCACTTGGAATGCCACCTTGTTAAAGAATTTACAAATGGCTATTAGGCCAACCTAAGTTAATAGGTTTTTTAAATCTAATACAATTGCTAGAGAGTATTAGAAAATCTTGACCTGAGTAAAACATACAACTTATCTTGTAGATCTTAGATCAATTGTTAGCTTATACTCTTGCCTAGCCTTCAATCTTTGCATTTCTTGACAACTTGCCCTTCTTTCAAGCTTTGTCCTCTTGAGTCTTTCTGCTCAATGTACCAGTGAAATCATCTCTTCATGACCACTCATAGAAGAAGAGCCTCTATGCTCTTCCTTCTCTTAGATGTCTCCTCCTTGACACCCTTCTAACCACTTCACAAATTTTTGCACTTTAGCAGCAATAGTATCAGTAGCTCTTTACTTCTTGGTCTATTAATGATGAAGGGCCACACCACCCTTACAAACTCACAATCAATATCACAACAATATGGAGACAAAGAGATGAAAAAATGCTTCATAAAGCATCCATTAATACTTGAAATTCATTACAATATTCTCCATATGGAAAAAAATCCAAACTCTTATAATATAAGAGAGCTTCCTCACTAAGGGCTTCCAACTAGAAGAGCTTACAACAAAAAAAATATTGTTCGCTACACCTTGAGAGCTTCTACTTCTCCAGCTTCCTTACAAGAGATTACATTTGAAGAGCTTCTATTTCCCAAACTTCTACATCTCTAGCTTCCTTACAAGAGATTACATGTGAAGAGCTTCTATTTCTTGAACTTCCATTAGAAGAGCTTCCATTTCTCGAACTTGATTACAAATGATAATAAGCCTTGCTTAAATAGGCACTTCTAACCCAAGACATTACAAACACAACCAATGTGGGATAAAAGGTAAATAAAACTACCTTTAAATAAATATTAAATTCCACCCAAATACAACTAAGCACCCAACAAATATTAAATACATGATTTATCCAAACCTTCTAGAATTCCACCTACACACCTTGATAAATGGAATGCCAACTATTTTTTTCTTTTTTTTTCTTTTTTTTTTTAATTTAATTTTCCCATGCAAGATGCTCCTGCATCAGACTCCCCTGGTAGATAGAAAAGTGTGTCCCACACTTTGATGCCAAAAGAAAGATATACAACCATCTTCATCTTCACTAAAGGTCTCCACACATTTCTTTTTTTTCTGATGCATGATGCTCCTGCATTCGACTCCCATGGTAGGAAAAATTTTGTGAATATAGATTCACAAAATGAAGTAGCCACTGTTGACATTTTTTTTTCTCTTCCTCCAACACATAGTTGGAACAAGTATCCGATGCCAATATATTTCCTTCTTTCTTCTTTTCCAACACCTAGCTAGAACAAGTGTTTGCTGCTGAAATCTCTCTTTTGCAATGAACTCTATCCAAGTATAAATCTCATCCTCAACACCATACCAATCTTCCTTTCCATACAAAACATCACTAACAAGATCCTCATGCAAACCATCATCAAAGACAACATCCTATGATTCATAAGAATTTACCTCATTGACATCTTCATCTTCTCTTGCCTCTTTCATGTTGTCAACAATGCATGTAACTACTCCACTTGCTTGATCTCCAACAAAGGCGCTATACTTTTCCTCCATTGCTGCAATCTTCAAATCATCTTGATCTATTTCAAATTTGTAAATCTTGTCATCTTCATGCTCTTCCTCTTCTCTTTCATCTTCTTCAACTTTAGGTTTGCAAATAATTTCTTTTTCATCCTCTTGCTCTTCCACTAGATCATATTTGTTTTCCACATTTGCACAATCCTCAACATCAATTTTCTGATGAAGAACTCCTCTCTTTCACAACTCTGCTTCTAACTCATTCACTTGCTTCTACAAATCAACTAGCAATGATTGTTGATTTCTTTCTCTAAATTTCTCAAGTCTAGGAATCCTCAGAATCCATCCAATCACAAAAGTCATCTTCTTCTTTCTCTACTCCATAATCAAGTCTTTAGAAGACAAATCTAGTGCAACACAAGAACCTTGTGCAAACTACCTCACAGTCGATGATCTATCTACACAACCAAGAACTTCTTGACAAACTTCTCCCAACTCAAGGTCCTAGTGCAAACTGCCTCACATTCGGCGATCTGTCTGCACACTTAGGAACTCCCGCTTTGATACCACTGATGAAGGGCCACACCACCCTTACAAACTCACAATCAATATCACAACAATATGAAGACAAAGAGATGAAAAAATGCTTCATAAAGCATCCATTAATACTTGAAATTCATTACAATATTCTCCAAATGGAAAAAAATCCAAACTCTTATAATATAAGAGAGCTTCCTCACTAAGGGCTTCCAACTAGAAGAGCTTACAACAAAAAAAAGCTTGTTTGCTACATCTTGAGAGCTTCTACTTATCTAGCTTCCTTATAAGAGATTACATTCAAAGAGCTTCTATTTCTCAAACTTCTACTTCTCTAGCTTCCTTACAAGAGATTACATTCGAAGAGCTTCTATTTCTCAAACTTCCATTAGAAGAGCTTCCATTTCTCGAACTTGATTACAAATGATAATAAGCCTTGCTTAAATAGGCACTTCTAACCCAAGACATTACAAACACAACCAATGTAGGATAAAAGGTAAATACAACTACCTTTAAATAAATATTAAATTCCACCCAAATACAACTAAGCACCCAACAAATATTAAAGACATGATTTATCCAAAACCTTCTAGAATTCCACCTACACACCTTGATAAATAGAATGCCAACTATATATTTTTTTTCTTTTTATTTAAATTTAATTTTCCCATGCAAGATGCTCCTGCATCAATTAATCTTTAAATAGAAGTCTTGGAGTACCTTTTCCCACTTGATTCGTCCATTCTTTAATTTCAATTCATATGGATTAGGTAGGATTCATTGCATCTAACCCATATTCTATTTCCTCTAGAAACATCTTGAATAATCCTTTAGAATTTTATCAAAAATGGTTTATGTAGGATTCTGTGCCACCAACTCATCATCCTTATCTTACAACTCATTCACAAAATTTAATGTAACCACTATGTCAGCTTAGTTTTTGTAAATCTTCATCTTTTGAAACAATGCAGCAGCTCAGCACTATTGAAATATTGGTGCTTAGCACATACTATGTTACTTGGCATCAACTATTTTTTTCCTAATGCTCAACATCAACTAAAATTTTTTTGATGCTCAACACCTGATCTTCACTCAGCACATGAAGATCACTTAGCATGCACTAGAAATTTTTGTTACTCAACTTCTACTAAAAATTTGCTCGGCTTCAACTGACTTGCTTGGCACCCACTTATGATCTTAGTTTAAGCTTTGCAGTCAACCTTGTTACAACTTCTTCCTCCAATAATTCTAAATGTGACCAACCTCTGTATCCTTGAGTATGTCATCAATACATTACTTAACCATTGTCTTAACTAATCCTTGCACTTCATTACAACATCATAACTCAACCTTTCCCTTAGGTGCTCTTGTTACATCTTGTTGATCAAATCCTCTCCATCAATCAACTAAGTGATAGTACTTGGATCTTATAAGAAAATATCATCCCTACAAATAGAAAGTTTGACATCAATGACAAAGCAATGATTGAAAACATTCTTTTACAAAAATCTTCCTTCTTTTCAACAATCTCCCTCTTTGATCTTCAACAATATTCCTTCTTTTACAATAATCTTTCTTCTTTGTAACAATCTCCCTCTTTGATCTTCAACAATGAGCTTTTTCAATTAGATTTCCAACAATATCCCTCTTTTGCATTGATGCCAAACCAAACTGATCAACCATCAGACTAAACTATTCAACCAAATGCTAACTAGGTTAGAACAATGAGTCAAATGCCAAAAAGTAAATTGTAACATCACATCTCCTTCTACTATTTTGATTGCTTCATTTCAGCTTCTCCCTCTTTGCTATTGTATCCTTGTTCTTTGTCTCTCTCCCTTTGTATTACTCATCTTTTACTATTTTGATCAACCTCTAAAATCTCCCTCTATCCTTATTTGATCAATTTTCTGCTATCTCTCCTTCTTTTCGGATTCTTTATCTTCAACAGTTGTTGATTAGTTGTCTACTTCTCCCTCTTTGACAACAATGCCAAAGACATATTAGCATCTTTAATATGTAAGTGCAGATTTTATAGGTTTATTCAATGTCTCCCTCTGTCACCTTGCTGGTGACTAATTTGAAATTTCAGCACTTCTACTACTTTAGACATGGATCCCAAAGTAAACATCCTTTGCATCAATGTATAAAATCTTCAATATTCATCTTATTTGTTGGAAATCATACTTGTTTTTTCTTTAGGTAGCCTTAGCTAGGGATATCACCCCTAACTTACCTCTAAGATACTCAAAAGAATCTTTTGGTAGTGCTTTTGTGAAGATATCAGCAATTTGTTCCTTTGAGCTAACATATTCTATCTTTATTTGTTTGTCTTCCACCAGCTCTCTTACATAGTGATACTTGATTGCAATATGCTTAGTTTTAGCATGCATTACTAGATTCTTTGATATATTGATAGCACTTGTATTATCACAATAAAGTATCATAGGCTCAATTACCTCTTCCTTCATATGTTACAAAAAATGTTTGATCCATACAATATTGGCACAATTTATAGTAGCTACCACATATTTAGCTTCAGCAGTAGACTGTGAGGTGTAGCTTTGCTTTTTGTTGGTACAAGTAATCAACTTTTTTCCTAAGAAAAGTGCTCCTCCACTGGTGCTTTTTTTATCATCAATGTTGTCTCCCCAATCTACATCAGTTTAGGCTTTCAATTCAAACTTCTCATTCTTCTTATAGTATAAATAAAAGTCATCAGTTCCTTTTAGGTATCTTAGTATTCTCTTCACTGCCATTAAGTGATTTTCTCTTAGATTTGTAGAAAATATTGCTACTATTCCAATAGCTAATGCAATGTTTGTTCTACTATGTACAACATATTACAACTTTCCAATCATTGACCTATATAATGTATGATTTACTTTAGCAGACTCATCATTCTTGGGTAGTTTATGGCTTGTTGCCATTGGTGTGCTGATTGGTTTTGAGTCTTCTAACCCAAAGTTTTTGATTACTTCCTTGATGTATTTGGATTGGGTTACAAATATGCCATGCTTAAATTGATGTACTTGTAATCCAACAAATAATTTGATTTCTCCAAACATTGACATCTCAGGTTCATGCTTCATTTGATCAACAAAATCTTTGCAAAAAACATCTTTTCCTTGAAATATTATATCATCACCAAAGATTTTTAATATCAAAATGTCTTTACCTTCTTTAGCTTTGATGTACAAGTTTTTTTCATCTATTCTCTCAAATCATATCTTCACAACATATTTGTGCAACCTCTCATACCATGCTCTAGGTGCTTGCTTCAATCCATAAAGTGCTTTGTGTAGCTTGCAGACCATGTCCTTATTCTTCTCATCAAAAAATCCCTCTGGTTGTTCTATGTAAACTTCCTCTTCTAGTATACCATTCAAAAAGGTAGACTTCACATCCATCTGGTAGACTTTGAAACCTTTATATGCAACATATGCAAGTAATGTTCTTACTCCTCCTATTCTTGCAATAGGGGAAAATGTCTCTCCATAATCCAGTCCTTCTTCTTGTGCATAGCCTTTGCAAACTAATATAGTTTTGTTTTCTTCTTATTTCACCATTCTCATCAAGTTTGTTTCTAAAAACCCATTTAGTACCAATCACATTCTTATCAGCTGGTCTAGGAACTGTTGGTGTTTGAAAATGTTACCGGTTTCCAATTACCCTAATGAGAACAAAACACATCTAGGGGCAGCTAACTCCCATTTTTAACATGCCCATTCAGACACCAAGCCAACTATAAGGCTATACTCCTTCTTCAGGCTCTACAAAACCTAGGCGGGTGAACTTATAGATTCCTTATATGGTACTAGTTATCAAAGCATACACTGAATCTAATACAAAGCAGATAGAAACCCTTATTTCTCCTAATAACTTATGAAATAACATATATCTGCAGTAGCTAGATGCAAAACAATGAAATTTGTAAGCTGAGTGAGGGCATTCTGTTTATAGCTCTTCAACATGAAAGGGAAATTCATTTGATTAAAGACGTTGATTCAACAAAACCTCAAACATGCAATAGTATAACCAGTGATCCTATAACTGATCAGTGCCTAATCCATTGGGCAATTCCATGAATTCAAAACATACATCTATGACATCAGGACATATCTCATATACCCAGACATCATATCTATCCAACCACCTTGTGATTCAGACATCAGTGTTCATTCAGGTCCCATTCTCACAAAATATCCTTCTCAAACAACTAGTAACCTTGTTTAAACATATCGAGCATTTACTTGGCCCTTTGATCCAACAACAAAATACATCAAACATACAACCTGAAAGGGATGCAAATGGGTCTCAAATCATTGTTCCAAAACCACATAAGACTTACAGATTGCTGAGACAGGAGACAAGAACCAGAACAAAACTAGTGAAATTGTTGCTCATATGTATTCATTTCCTTGAAACTATACATTCAGATGCATAAAATTAAAATATGAAACAACCTAATATCTCAGAACTATCTATATTATCTCTACAATGTTGTTCACATGAGATTTCTGCTGAAGAAAAATGGTGTCACAGTCATGGAAACATGTCAAAATACTAGAACCAATGGTCTCACAGTGCAAAAATTGGAATCCCTAATGGTATCATAGCAATGAACTTCTTCTTCCCAGAAAATGGAACCCTAAAATGGAAGAAAGAAAGAATAATATAGGATGAAGATGAATTCCTAGATTGAACCTACAATCGACATGTGTCCCCTTAGAATTTCATCTCTTGCAACTGAAAAGACTCTCTCTAACTTCTTTCTTCCATCTGATTTGATTTTCTATTTCATCATTACATAGCAACTGCTTTGAAAAATATCTCTATTCATATGATGAAAACCCTTTGAGTCATTAAAATCTGAACATCTCATGAAATCTTGGTGAAAATGATATTCAACTAAATTGAAATAACCCCAACTGCATTTTTACTGTGTTTTATCCATATTTAGCTCATTACCATGCCAAAAATTAAAATTGAACATTGACACCTGAATTCGGTTGCAATCTGGATTTCTAAAAGAAAACCTCCTACAGCTTGAACCAGCTACTACCTGTGCAAAAACTGACTCTGGAATTGAATAGTTCATCTTTTCTCGATTTCGGCAGTATATAACATCACCCATTTCGGCTTCTAGAAACCCACTGAAAGTCTGTTTGAAAATAGTCTCCTCTGTTAGAAAATCATGGTTTGCACATTTGATTTTTTTTTAAATTTTTTGAAAAATTTAAAATGTCGTAAAGTCAAAACTATATAAAATGACCTCTTTTAAAATTGATGTGCAAACTTTAAAAATTCAAAATTATTTTTTAACTCCTTCAATTCTCTCCTTCTCTCCAACCCGTGGTCAACCTTCAGTTTAACTGTGCCATGTGGCACTGTTTGATTAGCCCACCTCACATTAGATGCCACATCAGCACCACCAGGCCCTCGCCACATGTCGTAATTGCACTTCCACTACTGAACTACGCCCTGGGCCCACTGCTTCGATATGTTGGGTTGCCATGCGTATTTCACCTTATACTAAAATGCCTCCTCTAATTTCCTTGCTGGAAACTTGCTCTATGCCGTGGCCTAGTTCTTCTTCATGCAACTTTTCTTTAAGTTGTGGATTGCTATGTGGTTTTGTGTCTTCCCTGCGTGTTAAATGTCTAGTGCAGGGTTTTCCCATTGTATGTGCAGACTTCCTTTGTTTTGATGCGCAAATTTCTTAATCTGGCGGTCCGTGCGCTTGGACATGGGTCTCTACTGCTCCCATGGCATGGATGTCTTCATAGTGCCTTTTCTTACTGTTTGCCTATTCTTTCCTTTTGCGTTAGCTCCCTTTGACTGCATTTGGCATTTTGTTTCATGCGCCAACTTCTTTTCTCTTTAAAATTCAGTCTGTTGCCTTCCTATCTCAGCCACATGAAGTGCTCTGTTTTCACAGAGGGCGGCTTTCTCTTGTTGTTTGGGCTTTGTCTAAATGTTGCTTTCTCAGACTTAGCATTGACTAGCTTCATTCTTTGTAGATTGCCCTGCGTGGGTTCTTTACTCCAACTCTCCTCTGCTATTCTACACTTGGCGTGAGTGAGTCTCTTTCTCTAATTTGATGTGCCTCTCTCTTGCCCTGCTACGGCTTCATCAGACATCAAACTTGATGTCTCTCCTTTAAAAATGTGTCTTGAAAAATTAGGACTTCATCCTCAAGGGCATGGAGTTCTTTAGATTTGAAATGAAGGTGTAAGCATGTGAACATCCGCATTGAATTCACTCACTAAAACCTTAAAAGTAACCTTGTCATCCATGGAATCCTATATGTTTTATTACTGATCTGCAAACTATCAAATTGGTGCCAGAAGGTCCATTGACTAGCCTTAAAAACTGACCCAAGCCTCTAACCAAACCCTGAAATCTAACCCACTGATTCTTTGCTCTGCACTCTTGCATCCTATCAAATCTCGTCTCATGATGAATTCAAGGTCAAAAGATATTCACTTTCGAAATGGACCCTTCAGAATTACCTACAAGAAAATATGTCAGAAAACACTAAATTGGGTTCAAATTTGGCTTGGAAAACTAGGCAAATGAGCACATGGGGAAATGAAAAATGGGACACTCATTCTCTGTCATGAGGACATTATGGATCTATGATTTAGGATCATTACAAATAACTAGGCGCAAATGGCGGACGCTCAAAGTAGGCTACTCAAAATTTGCTAAGTGGAAAGAATGATAGAAAAGCAATTTTTACAAATGGAAAGACCCTGGAAAAGTGTGCAAACAGATTCGTCAAGATTTGAAAATTGGCACACTTGTAGTATTTTTAGTATAGAACATAGGAAAACAAACCATTTGATCTCACCTATCATGGATCAGAAGATATGATGTCCCGAACAGGGGTACCAAATAATCTGCAAATGCTGACACCAGCAAAAAGTTAAAAATTGTGTTTGGAATCACGTTTGAAAACTGATCAAACAGATTTGTCAAGACTTAAAAATTGAAACATAGGAAGTCTTTGATGTCTACCATGCAAAATAGAAGGAAATTTAGCATTTTAGTCAATTGGGTCAAAGTTATAGCATGTCAAATAGGGCTTCCCAGAATTATGTGCAAAGTGCATCAGTATGAAAACAATAAACTACCAACTTTGAGGGATTCAAAACCTAGTCAAACAGACTCAAAATGACTTGAAATATAAAACATAGGCTCTTGGATATAGATATTAGATACTTCCAAAGTGGTAAGTAATGACACATTTCTGGGTGCAAGATATTTAGGTGCAAACAAGGCCTCTTGTCGTTGTTTGACACTAGGGAAGAATTCCAAAATTTGACAAATGCTTGAAAAAGGACTCTACCAAATAGCTCAGAATGATGATTTAACCTCATGGAACAGGTAGACAAGCTGAATGGAAGGTGCTAGAAACATTAAACACCTCTTGGGCCTCAAACTAACAACCGGGTACATATGCATCAAAAAGCATTGATAGGGCTCAAATTTCTCAAGGGTGCTCAAAATTTGCCATGCAATTTTTAGCGCCAACAGTGGCTCTGTCTGGGGATGCATGCCCCTTGCGGGCATGGCAAGGATTCAGGTCTCTGGTAGAAGTAGACCACTCCAAAACTTCAAAACTCTCCTGAACAACAAAACTTTCTTGAACAACTTTATTGAAAATAGGAAACTACTCTACTATGTACAAACAGTGCTCCCGAACTTAGCAGAAACTTTTACCTCTATCATATACTTGATTTTCATTCATTTCTTCATGAGGTAAACTATAATTCTCATTTCCATTTGTTTCACCCAATGTATCAACATTTGCAGTTAGCTCAATAGGCAAAACAAAACTATCATCATCTTCATAGTGCGTATAAAAATCAAACATACTTTCTTCATCTTGCCCACTATGAAAAAATGGATCAGCATGACCATAACAACTAATATCAAACTGAAATTTATCACTACTGACTGTGTCATAGATTCTTTCAACCGAAAACAAGAAAGCTTGATATTCTACTTCATTGAACGAGTTACATGAATCGGATGGTAACTCACCTTGTGCCTCTAGTTGTGAAGAGTATGTCAAATTTGATCGTTGCCTACTTGCAACCATGTTACTCTTTGAATCAGATTTATCCTTTGCTGAAACCTCTTCACACTCAAAACATTGATTAGTCACCATATATGAAAATTCATTCTGAAAGTGTTGATCCAAACTATGCTGATCACTATCATTTTCTTCATCAAACTCAATGTCGAAATACACCTTGAACTCATCTTTACAAGACTTATCAGGACATGAAGAAAATCTATAATCTGATTGACAACCTTCACTGTTTTCCTCCTCATCATATGAAAAATCAAAACAATGTTCAGCAAGATCAACATGAAAAGAACCTGAAACAACATTAACCTTCCCTTCATTAACATTCCCTACATCTAGCAAATCGTCATGTACAAAAACATTTGAGGTTCTGTTATATACACCTCCAAAGTCTAACCAAGATTGTTCGGATTCTACCTCTTTTCCCACATCAAACTTTGGGGAATTTTTTTGACTGAATGAGAAAGTATTATGAGAGAACATATGAAGATCCTTAGAGATACTTACGTGCTTTTCAAACTCACGAGCCAACAAAACAGAGATTTCATCAGAGCTCAAGAAGATTGCCTCACAAATCTTCTCCTAGCTATGGTTATCATATGTACAACATGAAGAACTTACAACAGGAAGATCATTAGTGTAACAATCTGGAAAATCAAAATTGTTGCAACGTTTATTCTTATCATAGCAATCACTACCCTTACTGTTGTTATGACTTTCTTCAACTTCATATTCACTGTAAAAAAATTTATCTTCTCTTTTATATCCATCTTTTTCATGCTGATTGCTATTACCTGATTCATTAACATTTGAATCCACCTCTTCACATTCAGAAGGAAGATTATCTTGTTCTATGGATTCATTGTATTCATTACTACCTTGACTTTTAGCACACTCATTATCATTAGAAGACATAACTTGAAATCTATAATCACCACTTTCCATCTCCTCAATGAATCTTTCAATTTGTAAAAACCTTTGTAACCTTATAGGTGCTGGCCAATTGACTGAATCGGGTACTAGAACATCAAGGAAAACACTAGGTAGGGAAGATTCCTCAAGTCTATAATGAAAAGGCATCTTACTGATTACTGATTTAAGCCTTAAATAACATTGTTCGGCTCTTAAACCTTTAGTATTTCCTACCTCAATTCTTATAAGACTGACAGTCCTTTTGTAGACCAGTCTATTCAGCATAGCAATGTTATTACTCACAGTTTCTAAACTCTCAGAATTTGGCAGACTAATCTCAGATCTGAGATCTGACTCCATGATAGAACAAAATTTCAACCTCTTCCTTCTAGTGCTGAAAATCACTTGATAGAGACATTGATTCTAACATTTGATTTCCATTAAACGAAAACATGAAAACCAAAATACCTCAAGTGCTGATGCTAAACTTCAATCTGTTGATTTCGCATAGCTGTAAGATTGAAATTATTCACACCACTGATCAAACTTTGTAGAGTTGCTACCTCTTTGCAAGAGGAATGAAATAATCACTGCTGTGATCTACCTTTACATTTCAATTATTTATAACAAAAGATTGCAAACAACACTTAAAAACTTATCAAGAATTTAAAACTTCTTTTCCAAGATCTATCAACAGTCTCAGATCTGCCCATACAATTGAAAGTCCTTCAAAATTTTGCAATGAAATCAATTAGGAACAACTGGTACAGAGATTTGAGAGTCGCCACTCACACTTGGTGAGAAATAAAACATAATTTGTCATCTGACAAATCTGAACCAGACCTTCAATGTAGGAGAAACTTGCAGATCATTACCATCTTGAAAAGAAAATATATACTTTATAAAATGAATTCTTGACTCTGAAACTTTCTCAACAGTATTGGCAAACTGGACTGATTGAAGATAGATCTACGATAGTCATAGAACACAATTTTTATCCAATTTTACAACCTACTACTGATCATGAATAAAGCTTAATTGGGGAACATGAAACTTCAGCAAGGAAAAGGGAACACATCTTGCTATTGATATGCTATATCCAATCTATTTCATGGCAGATATTTTGGTTCTTTTTGAATGCAACTCCCCAGCAGAGTCGCCATTTTTTTGGTGTTTGAAAATGTTACCAGTTTTCAATTACCTTGATGAGAACAAAACACATCTAGGGGCAGCTAACTCCCATTTTTAACATGCCCATTCAAACACCAGGGCAACTATAAGGCTATACTCCTTCTTCTTCAAGCTTTGCAAAACCTAGGCGGGTGAACTTATAGATTCCTTATATGGTACCAGTTATCAAAGCATACATTGAATCTAATACAAAGCAGATAGAAACCCTTATTTCTCCTAATAACTTATGAAATAAAATATATCTATAGTAGCTAGATGCAAAACAATGAAATTTGTAAGCTAAGTGAGGGCATTCTATTTATAGCTCTTCAACATGAAAGGGAAATTCATTTGATTAAAGATGTTGATTCAACAAAACCTCAAACATGCAACAGTATAACCAGTGATCCTATAACTGATCAATGCCTAATCCATTGGGCAATTCCATGAATTCAAAACATACATCTGTGAAATTAGGATGTATCTCATATACCTAGACATCAGATCTATCCAACCACCTTGTGATTCAGACATCAGTGTTCATTCAGGTCTCATTCTCACAAAATATCCTTCTCAAACAACCAATAACCTTGTTTAAACATATCGAGCATTTACTTGGCCCTTTGATCCAACAAAAAAATACATCAAACATACAACCTGAAAGGGATGCAAATGGGTCTCAAATCATTGTTCCAAAACCACATAAGACTTATAGATTGCTGAGACAGGAGATGAGAACTAGAACAAAACTAGTGAAATTGTTGCTCATATGTATTCATTTCCTTGAAACTATACATTCAGATGCATAAAATTAAAACATGAAACAACCTAATATCTCAGCACTATCTATATTATCTCTACAATGTTTTTCACATGAGAGTTTTGCTGAAGAAAAATGTTGTCACAGTCATGGAAACATGTCAAAATACTGGAACCAATGGTCTCACAGTGCAAAAACTGGAATCCCCTAATGGTATCACAGCAATGAACTTCTTCCCAGAAACTGGAACCAAAAACTGGAACTCTAAAATGGAAGAAAGAAAGAATAATATAGGATGAAGATGAATTCCCAGATTGAACCTACAATCGACATGTATCCCCTTAGAATTTCATCTCTTGCAACTGAAAAGACTCTCTCTAACCTCTTTCTTACATCTGATTTGATTTTCTGTTTCATCATTACATAGCAACTGCTTTGAAAAATATCTCTGTTCATATGATGAAAACCCTTTGAGTCATTAAAATCTGAACATCTCATGAAATCCTGGTGAAAATGATATTAAACTAAATTGAAATAACCCCAACTACATTTTTATTGTGTTTTATCCATATTTAGCTCATTACCATGCCAGAAATCAAAATTGAACATTGACACCTGAATTTAGTTGCAATCTAGAATTCTGAAAGAAAACCTCCTGCAGCTTGAACCAGCTACTACCTGTGCAAAAATTGACTCCAAAATCGGATAGTTCATCTTTTCCCGATTTTGGCGGTATATAACATCACCCATTTCGGCTTCCAAAAACCCACTGAAAGTCTATTTGAAAATAGTCTCCTCTGTCAGAAAATCATGGTCTACACATTTGATTTTTTTAAAAAAAATTTGAAAAATTTAAAATGTCATAAAGTCAAAACTATATAAAATGACCTCTTTTAAAACTTGACGTGCAAACTTTAAAAATTAAAAATTATTTTTTAACTCCTTCAATTCTCTCCTTCTCTCCAACCCGTGGTCAACCTTCAGTTTAACTATGCCATGTGGCACTGTTTGATTGGACCACCTCACATTAGATGCCACATCAGCATCACCAGGCCCTCGCCACGTGTCGCAATTGCACTTCCACTACTGAACTGCGCCTAGGCCCACTGCCACATGGCACCCAGGTGCATTCCCACATTATTTATCCATCGTGCATCTTGGAAATGTGGGGAAGCAGGCACCGTCGAATTTGACACGTGGCAGAATCTTGGCTTCCACCACCACATCATTGCGCATGTACTTAGTTCTAAAATTTATTCCAGAGCGCGACCCCTTCCAATTATCCTCAGTGGCCCCACACATGGGCGCTGCCTCAAAAGGTTGTGTCCTCAAGACACAATGCAAAGTGCAATGAATAATATTTAAAGTCTTACGAGTCCCCTCCCACAGGAAATGTGGGATAATGCATTTTTCCATTGTTCTTGGTAGCTCCTTGCATGTGGGTGTTGCTTGAAGACACATCCCTGCTTCGATACGTTGGGTTACCATGCGTATTTAACCTTATACTAAAATGCCTCCTCTAATTTCCTTGCTGGAAACTTGCTCTATGTCATGGCCTGGTTCTTCTTCATGTGGCTTTTCTTTGAGTTGTGGATTGCTATGTGGTTCTGTGTCTTCCTTGCACGTTAAATGTCTAGTGCGGGGTTTTCCCATTGTATGCGCAGACTTCCTTTGTTTTGATGCGCAGATTTCTTAATCTGGCGGTCTGTGTGCTTGGACATGGGTCTCTACTACTCCCATGGTGTAGATGTCTTCATAGAGCCTTTTCTTACTATTTGCCTATTCTTTCCTTTTGCGTTAGCTCCCTTTGACTGCATTTGGCATTTTGTTTCATGCACAAACTTCTTTTCTCTTTAAAATTTAGTTTGTTGGCTTCCTATCTCAGCCACATGAAGTGCTCTGTTTTCATAGAGGGCGGCTTTCTCTTGCTGTTTGGGCTTTGTCTGAATGTTGCTTTCTCAAATTTAGCATTGAATGGCTTCATTATTTGTAGATTGCCCTACATGGGTTCTTTACTCCAACTCTCCTCTGCTATTCTGCACTTGGCGTGAGTGAGTCTCTTTCTCTAATTTGATGTGCCTCTCTCTTGCCCTGCTACGGCTTCACAAGACATCAAACTTGATGTCTCTCCTTTAAAAATGTGTCTTGAAAAATTAGGACTTCATCCTCAAGGGCGTGGAGTTCTTTAGATTTGAAATGAAGGTGTAAGCATGTGAACATCTGCAATGAATTCACTCACTAAAAGCTTAAAAGTAACCTTGCCATCCATAGAATCTTGTAGATTTTATTACTGATCTGCAAACTGTCAAATTGGTGCTAGAAGGTCCATTGACTGGCCTTAAAAACTGACCCAAGCCTCTGACTAGACCCTGAAATCTAACCCACTGATTCTCTGCTGCACTCTTGCATCCTGTCAAATCTTGTCTCATGACGAATTCGGGGTCAAAAGATATTCACTGTCGAAATTGACCCTTCAGAATTACCTACAAGAAAATATGTCAAAAAACACTAAATTGGGTTTGGATTTGGCTTGGAAAACTAGGCAAATGAGCACATGGGGAAATGAAAACTGTGACACTCATTCTTTGTCATGAGGACATTATGGATCTATGATTTAGGCTCATTACAAATAACTGGGCGCAAATGGCGGATGCTCAAAGTAGGCTACTCAAAATTTGCTGAGTGGAAAGAATGACAGAAAAGCAATGTTTACAAATGGAAAGACCCTAGAAAAGTGTGCAAACGGATTCGTCAAGATTTGAAAACTGGCACACTTGTAGTATTTTCAGTACAGAACATAGGCAAACAACCGTTTGATCTCACCTATCACGGATTAGGAGATATGACGTCCCGAACAGGGGTACCAAACAATCTGCAAATGCTGACACCAGCAAAAAGTTACAAATTGTGTTTGGAATCGCGTTTGAAAACTGATCAAACAGATTTGTCAAGACTTAAAAATTGAAACATAGGAAGTGTTTGATGTCTACCATGCAACGCAGAAGGAAATTTAGTATTTTAGTCAATTGGGTCAAAGTTATAGCACGTCAAATAGGGCTTCCCAGAATTATGTGCAAAGTGCATCAGTATGAAAATAATAAACTACCAACTTTGAGGGATTCAAAACCTAGTCAAACAGACTTGAAATGACTCAAAATCTAAAACATAGGTTCTTGGGTATAGATATTAGATACTTCCAAAGTGGTAATTAATGACACATTTCTGGGTGCAAGATATTCAGGTGCAAACAAGGCCTCTTGTTGCTGTTTGACACTAGGGCAGACTTGCAAATTTGACAAATGCTTGAAAAAGGACTTTGCCAAATAGCTCAGAATGATGATTTAACCTCATGGAACAGGTAGACAGGCTGAATGGAAGGTGCTAGAAACATTAAACACCTCTTGGGCCTCGAATTGACAATCGGGTACATATGCATGAAAAAGCATTTATAGGGCTCAAATTTCTCAAGGGTGCTCAAAATTTGCCATGCAATTTTTAGCACCAACAGGAACTAGAGACTATGCTTTGTTATTCTCAATCTAATCTATCTCTTCTTCCATGGCTTTATACTAGTCATCATCTTGTAGTGCATCTTTTACTATTTTAGGTTCAACCTTGCTTAGTAGACATTATTCACCTCTGAGCCTATTCCTTGTCACTGGTCTTGCATCCTTGTGACCAATGATTTTATCTACAGGGTGATGTTTTCTCACATTCTTGGCTAATCTAGGTTCAGTCCTTCTTTCCATGTTTGATCCTTTAGCTTCAGAGTTATTTCATTCTTCTTCATCTGGCATTTCATCATTCCTTTCTTGCATACTATTTTTAGAATTAGAATGTGCATTTTCTACATTTTGCAGCTCAGCTTCTAAATGTAGCTCAACATTCACTAGTTATGAATTGACAAAAATTGAAGTTTGTCACTGATTCCCAACTTAATTCTTAGCATTGTCTTCAATCGTCATTCCTTCATAGAAGTATACAAAGGATCTATAATCCTCTGTTTGATTTGACTCATCAACTTAAACTTCTGCATGCTCATCAAAATTTACATTTGCACTCTCCACAACTTTTTTAGTGTCAGTATTCAAACACTTATATGCCTGGCTTCTAGTGAAGTATCCTAAGAATATGCCTTCATCACTTTTAGCATCAAACTTGCCATTTCTTGTATCTTTTGAAATATAGTATTTACAACCAAATACTTTGAAATGTTTAACATTAGGTGAATGACCATACCATAATTTCAAAGGTGTTTCATTTGTACCTTTCTTTACTTGAACTCTATTCAGTGTGTAGACTATAGTACTTATAGCTTCTCTCTAGTACTTTAGTGCAACATTTTTCTCCATCATCAAGGTTCTAGCACAGTTAATCACTAACCTATTCCTCCTTTTAGAAATACCATTCTATGGTGGAGTTCTTGGTGCTGATGTTTTTCTTTTGATACCTTTGTCATTGCAGAATATTTCAAACTCTCTTGATGTGAACTCACCTCCTTTGTCTAACCTTAGGCATTTTAGGTTCTTTCCTATTTCCTTCTCAACTCTAGCCAAATACCACTTGAACATTTGGAATGCATCATATTTGTGCTTTAAGAACATAACATTCATCATCCTAGAATAATCATCTACAAGTAGCATTATGTATCTATCTCCTAGGTAGCTTTTCACTTCTATTGGGCAACATAAGTCTATATGGACCAACTCTAGTACTTCATTGAAAGCGTATGTTTTTCTTTTGAAACTAGACTTAGTCATCTTCCCTAGTTGACATTGTTTACACATTGTGTTTTCAAGTTTCTTCAACTTGGGCAATCCTTTGACTTTCTTTTTCTTGCTAATGCTAATAAGATCATCAAAGTTGACATGACACAACCTTTTATGCCATAACCACACATCATCAAGTCTAAAAAAAAGACATGTTGCATCTTCCATATCTAAGTAAAATAGATCACTCCCAGTTTGTTCACCTTTTCCTATCAAATTTCCATCAGTTTCATAGATCTTGGCAGTTTTGTTTCCAAATTCAACTTTGCAACCTATAGTTCCTAATTGTGATACACTCAACAAGTTGTAGTTTAATCCTTCAACATATTATGCATTATCACATGAAATTTTCTCTATAAGTTTAATAGATCTTTTTCCTTTGATTTGACATGGGGCATCATTACCAAATCTAACAGTATTTCCATCATATTGAGTAAAGGTAATGAATTTACTTTTATCTCCTATCATGTGATGTGAGCATCCATTGTTTATGATCCACTTGTCATTCTTGTTCATACAGGTAACCAATGTTGTTGCTTCATCTTCATCTTTTTCTGATTCATCCTTCATGGCTACATAGACTACTTCATCATCATTCTCATCAGAATCTTCTTCAACAATGTAGCATCTCTTGCCTTTCTCTTTGCTGCCATCTTCTCTTTTTTTCTTGTCCTTGTTTTCTTCTTTGTAGTTCTTCTTTTGTGGACATCTTGTAGCTATATGACCTACTTCACTGCAATTGAAACATATGATAGGGAGCTTACCTTTGAATTTTCCTTTACCTCTATGGAATCTCCTAGCTAGTAGTGCTTCTAACTCTTCAACATCTTCCTCATCTGTGCTACTGTCACTGGATGCATGTTTTCCTTTTCTTCTTTTCTTGCTTGATGTGTCCTCCTCAATATATTTTATTGTCATCTTGGCCTTGAAGGTAGATTCAAGGTTCTCAGGTCTATAGTTGTCAAAATTGGATAGCTCAAATGCAGTAAGTCTTCCAACTATTCCTTCAAAGGTTAGTGTGTTCCCTTGTACACACCTTAGCTCTTGGATGGCTGAAACTCCAATAACATAGATAGGAATTAGAATTCTTAATAATTTTCTGATAGCTATTTCTTCTTCCAATTGTAGACCTAGATTTCTTATTGCACTCACTACTTCTTTCATTCTTGCAGTATACTGAGCAATATTTTTACCTCCCTCCATC
This sequence comes from Cupressus sempervirens, assembly GCA_028749045.1. Taxonomy (NCBI): domain Eukaryota; kingdom Viridiplantae; phylum Streptophyta; class Pinopsida; order Cupressales; family Cupressaceae; genus Cupressus; species Cupressus sempervirens. Next base: position 35,590,089 of record CM053786.1, on the reverse strand, counting down.
TTCATGTCATCAAACTTTCCTCTTAAGCTTTCTCTCTTTTCTCTTTGGAAATTTTGATCTCCTCCATAGATTTTTGACAAGGTTTTCCACATTTTGAATGTAGTGTCACAGTCTTTGATGTCATCATATTCTGCATAGTTAAGTGTAGAGGCAATCTCCAACATTGCTTGGTTATGCTCCTTCTTTTTGTTCAAATCATTTGTAGTAAGAGGTCCTTCTAGACTTACATGTTATGTTCCAATTAATGTTTGTGCATAGTCACCTATTAATCAAAGGTGCAATTTCATCAAACTTTTCCATGCAGCAAAGTTGTCTTTGTTGAGCTTGGGAACGTCTCTCTTGGACATCTTGATCTTTCTGCTTCTAGTACCTTGAAACTAAATTAGTAGATGGCTCTGATACCAATTGTTAGAAATTTTTTAGAATAACTAGGGGGGGTGGGGGGGGTGAATCAGTTATTCAAGGTCCAAATGTCCTATTAAAACTTTTCACTAACTATAGTGAACCCATTTAACCATTCATTTATCCAAGCTTTAACTTATCTAATTAGCAAGTTACTATAAATCAACATGCAAGTATAACACATAAGAAATCAACACATGACATAGTGATTTATGTGGAAACCCAATTTGGGAAAAACCACTAGTAATATGCTACTCAATTCTCACTCTTCTGAAGTGATGCCTAGTGAAAAGTCTATCCTATTAAAGGCTTACAATACACTGTTAAATGTGACCTTGTTAAAGGATTTAACCACCCTATTAGAAGTGGGCCTAATTAGAGAACTTTAGAACATTCGCTTGGAATGGCACCTTATTAAAGGATTTATTAATGGCTATTTGGCCAACCTAAGTCCATAGGATTTTTAGATCTAATACAATTGCTAGAGAGTTTAGAAAATCTTGACTTGACTACAACATACAACTTATCTTATAGATCTCATATCACTTCTCAGCTCATACCCTTGCCTAGCCTTCAATCTCTGCAACTCTTGATAGCTTGCCCTTCTTTCAATCTTTGTTATCTTGAGTCTCCATGGTCAATGTACTAGTGCAATCATCTCTTCATGACCACTAATAGAAGTAGAGCCTATGTGCTCTTCCTTCTCCTAGATATCTCCTCCTTAACACCCTTCTAACCACTTCACAAATTTTGGCACTTTAGTAGCAACAGTATTAGCAGTTCTTTGCTTCTTGGTCTATGACTCCTTAAATAGAATTCTTACAGTATCTTTTCTCGCTTGATTCTTCCATTCTTTAATTTCAATTCACATGGATTAGGTAGGATTCATTGCATCTAACCCATATTCTATTTCCTCTAGAAACTTCTTGAATAATCCTTTAGAATTCATCCAAAAATGGTTTACATAGGATTATGTGCCACCAAATCATCATCCTTATCTTCCAACTCATTCATAAAATTCAATGTAACCACTATGTTATCTTAGATTTGGTGAATCTTCATCTTTTGAAATAATGCAACAGCTTGGTACTATTGAAATACTGGTTCTTGGCACATATTGTGTTACTTCGCATCAACTATAATTTTCCTAATGCTTGGCACCTAAAGATCACTCGACACCAACTAAATTTTTTTTTATGCTCAACACCTAATCTTCACTTGACACATGAAGATCACTCAGCACACACTAGAAATTTCTGTTACTTGACTTCTACTAAAAATTTGCTTGGCTTCAACTAACTTGCTTGACACCCACTTATGATCTTAGTTTAAGCTTTGTAGTCAACCTTGTTACAACTTCTTCCTCCAATAGTTCTAAGTGTGACCAACCTTTGTATCCTTGAGTATGTCATCAATACATTACTTAACCATTGTCTTAACTAATCCTTGCACTTCATTACAACATCATAACTCAACATTTCCCTTAGGTGCTCTTGTTACATCTTGTTGATCAAATCCTTTTCATCAATCAACTAAGTGATAGTACTTGGATCTTATAAGAAAATATTATCCCTACAAATAGTAGGTTTGACATTTATGACAAAAAAATGATTGGAAACATTCTTTTACAAGAATCTTCCTTCTTTGCAAAAATCTCCCTCTTTGATCTTCAACAATGACCTTTTTCAATCAGATTTCCAACATATTGTAACCTTTAGCAAGGTTTTCTCCTAGTAGAGCTCACTTCAAAAGAGTGGAAATTTTGGGTTGCCAATCCCAGGTATTTTTTCCTTTCATAGGGTTTCCACATTAATATATTAGTGTAAAATGTATGAATGTTTCTTGTGTTGCAATTTTTTTTATATGTTTTAAAATACTTTACTACGTCTTGGTAATAACTAAGATATTGCTAGATAATAAGTGGAGTTTTACTATTAGATGGTAATGCAAGGAACAATTTATTAACACTTTGTAAAAGATTGAATAAATAAGTTAAGTATTGAGTTTGATGATTATACCGAGTCATTGGAGTTAATTTCTATGATGTTTAGTGGGTACTAAATTTTTTTGAAGGAATTGTGAGATAAGTAGACATAGCTTATTCACTTCCCACCTCCCCACCCCACCCCCCAAGATAAACTTAGGGAGTAGCTAAGAACCTAGAAACTACTACTAAAAGTAGATATGGATCCCAACAAAGAAGGCCTAATGAGGTACCCAAGCATAACTAGATCTCTAAAAAGTGGAGAAATAGAGAAAACCACATTGAAATAACCCTACTCCAAAAAGAGATGGATAACATGCTGAAAAAAACTAGTGAAGGACTGAAGAAGACTCCAAACTAGGGAATGTCCCAAAAGATAGGAAGAAAAGATGATCATGTAGAAGATGTAATGATCTATCAAAAGTAATTGTTGATCAAAAGAACCTCCACTAAAATAGAACCTAACCAAGTAGAGAAGACTATAATCTACATTGATTTAGGAAGCACACAAAGGTAGACAACTGAACTCAAAAATGAAAATGGTATGAAACACCAAATCTTGAAGAGCTAATCAATTGAACCAAGGAAGCATGAGAAACAATAGAAGGACCCCCCCTAATTTAGAGAAGAATGTAGTGATAGGAAACTAGAAAAGTGGGCCAAAAGAATTACATGTCAAGGAACCATGATCAAGATTCACAAAATAATACATATGTGTGTACTAAGGTGATCAATGTCAAACACATCATGAGGCTAATTTCTTAGAAGGGACACTCACTAGACAAAGGAAAACACATCAACCCCCCATGACACTTTATCAAAGTAGTGCATGTGAAATAAGGCACAAGACATAGTGAATCTCAAGAATATAATAATCTGCATGAGTGTCCTTAGATGACACTACCTGAATCAGAAGGCAAACAAAGGAAAAAAACTAAAATAAAAATATAAATGTAGATAGGAACTTTATCTCAGTGTATTTGTAAGAATGCATACAAATAGTGTCTAAATAGACCAAAAGAGACATAAGACTGATATAAAAGATAGTAAAAGTCATGATGAATCATCTAAAGTAATGAAATTGATCCCCAAACTTGAAACAACCAAGTTATCCACCAGAATGCATAAATGCATAAGACTAAAAAATATGTGTTTGGAGAAAAATATGGAAAAACAACTAGAATCACTAGAAAGAGCTTAGAAAGACCTTTCCAATGATATGAAGATTTCCCAAATTAGAGATCAGCTGCTCAAGATATGTCTCCCAGAGTGCAAAAAGGAGCTCTAGACTTTGATAGCAAAAAAGCCATCAAAACTAAAAACTAACTATACCACTATGATAGGCTCAACAGTAGCTTTTTGGCGATATCTTTTTTGTAAGACATGGAGTTCGCATGCTTGAGATATGAGAAAAAATGTGAAGGTAGGTCAAAATAGAGCCCGAGGAGGTGACAAAAGTGTTGATGTAGTGTTGACATGGCACTGATATCAGTAAGTGACAAGCCCAAATTTAATAGTCAAATGGTTGTTGAGAAAAAAAAGCCTAAAAAATGACCCCTATCAAAAATATCTGACCGTCGACAACATAGAGTTGGGAAAGGATCAGTGCCAAAAAAAAAATCTGGTGATCAATAATAAGATGTGGCAAAAAAAATGATGTGTGGGCAATAAAACATCATATGTCATGCCAAACTAAAAAATCCACCATACAAGGTGATAAAATTGCTTACTAGAAAAGCGTAATGATCGGTGCTAGAAAATAAATCTGGTGGCCTTAAATATGCATGTGAAGGGAGGAAGGAGGGAATGGGCATGAGGAGATTATGCCAAATCCCCAAATTGTAAGTTCAAATCCTTCTACCATTAGCATTTCTCATCCACCATTGAAGGAAACTTTTTTTGTATGGAAACTCTAAAAAATGACCACCTTGAAAGGAGGCGAAATCGCAATGGAAACTCAGCTATCTATCATAAAGTTCATAAAATGGATGCCAAGTCATCTTTTTTGAATGGAGGACTTGAAGAAGAGATAAACATTGAACAACTTGATGGATTCCCTTTGATGGATGAGAAGGGTATGGTTTGCAAATTGAAAAATGCATTATATGGACAAAAAAATCACCTAAGGCTTAGTATGCAAGATTGGATAAATATTTGATAAGTTTCGGATTTGTAAAAGTTAACGTTGATAGTAACTTGTATATAAAAAAGAATAAAGATTCTTTTCTAATTGTTTTAGTATTTGTGGAAGACATTATTTTTGGATTTAATGATGAAGCTAGTAAGACATTTCCAAAAGAAATGAAGAAATAATTTGAGATGAGTATGATTGGAGAGATGAAATACTTATTGGGATTGTAGATTGTATAGAACAATTATGGAATTTTCATATCACAATCTAAGTATCATAGATATTTGTTGAGGACTTTTGGTTTGGAAAACTGTAAACCTATTAGAACACCTATGGTAATTGGTTGTAAATTATCTAGCAAAGATGAATCTCCTAGTACAGAGAAAACAAAGAACATATCTATGACTGGAAGATTGTAGTATTTGACACATACTAGACTTGATATAGCTAATGTAGTTGGAGTTGTGGTAAGATTTTTGGCAGATCCTAAATAGACACACCTTATAGTAGTGATTTTTTTCATATATTTGAAAGACACACCTGATTATGGTTTATGATATGAAAGATCATAGGATTTCACATTATGTATGCATGTTTATTCGGAAGGAAGTGTAGATGATAGAAAGAGAACCAGTGGTGGAGCATTCTTCTTGGAAGGAAGATTAGTTTCTTGGTTGAGCAAGAAACAAGACTATATTTCAAAGGTTACAATAGAAGTAAAGCATGTAGTAGTGACAAATAATTGTAATTAGATTATTTGGATGAAGTAGATACTAAAAGACATTGGATTAGAGTTTACTAAACCTATTACCACACATTGTGATAACACAAGTACATTGAGTTTGTCAAAGAATCCATTTTTGCATTCAAAGAAAAAGCACATGTATATTAAGTATCACTTTTTGAGTGAGAGTTGTAGAGAAATCTAAATCAGATCAGAATATGTTAGCATAGAGGAGAAGATAGAAGAAATATTTACAAAACCTTTGGATAAGGACATATTTTAATACTTGAGAGGTATGCTTGGGGTTATGCCCCAACATACTACATAGTAGTTAATGCAGAGGTTGCATTAGTCTAGTTGGTAGTAGAGCACTATTATTTATCTAGACTAGATGCTTGACTCTTCTCCTATGGGAGAGTATCTATGTTTGAGATGAGTCATTGAGGGATCTTGGTATTTATATGAAAATCCAATATCTCTAATTCATACCTTCAAAAAATTGAATCACAACTAACCCAACATTATATCCATGAAACATATCATCACAATCAACAATAGAAAATCCCTCCCATATGAAAATCATATTAGTAACATCACCAAAACCCTTAACCACATCAGCAAAAGATATATTCATCTTCTCATTATGAACAGCATTCTAATCGGTAACATCAACAACATGTAATCCTAGAAAAACAATAGTAAAATGTAACACCGAATCCTCATTATTATGTGAATCCTCTTTAACCTCACCATCAACAATCTAATTATCCAAAACAAGCTCCTCTACAATTTTCATGTCAAATCCATCCATCTTTACATGAAACCAAAAGACACCTTATCAATCTATGAAATCATCATGCACTTCCATGATATGTCTTCTTCTTTGCAAAATCTATCTAGCTATCCAAGCAAATGTATTTATAATGCTTATATGCCAACTCAAACAAGATAATTCTCAATCATCATTCCTCATATTAAATTCATCCCAGAATGGATCAAAGTCATACTTACAATTCCTCTCAAAGTGCAATGGTCTCACTTTGGTGATCTGATTGCAAGACATTAGTTGCCTCCCATTTGGAGATATGTTCTCCCTCTTCACAACCTCCCTCAATTCAATGATATGTTTGCAAAATGAAAATTTTGTCCCATGCATCAAGGTTTCATAACCAAATGATAGATTGGAAAGTCCTCTACAAGTGTAGGTTAGATCATAATTTTCCACCCCAAACCAAGGTCACCGACTAGTGCTCTTGAACAAACAATCCACACAAAATAATCAATACAATCACAAGAAAATCCAAATCTTCTATGATACCAAAATGATGCAGTGCAAAACTAGGTGTACCCCCTGGTAGACCCTAGAAATTCATATCCAAAAATGCACTATAAATTATCTATTTTTCCTTGGAAAACATCCAAAAGGGCATGTTTACTCCATTTTAGAAGAGAGGATCAAAGGCACTCATAAAATAAAGAATTTTTGTAGTTTCAAAGAGGACAGAGAAGGCATCTCATGAAGTAGCAATTTTTCTTCTTCGAGATGACTAAGATGAAAGGCTTGTGAAATGGTGATTTGTCATGAAATTGCACATGTACTAACATAGGGTGATTGCAAAGTAGCAATTTTTTGTTTTTGGGGAATACTATTAAGTGTGAAATGCGAAGTGGTAAATTTTTTCAAATTTGGAAGGAGTAGTCGAACCATATAGTGAAGATGAAAATGTGAATAATTCACATTTTAAAGGAAAAATAAGTCATTTAAAGTACCTCAAAGTATGAAGCATTAATTTTAGGAATGTTTTAGATGACAAGTAAGCAAAGTGGAGAAGTGGCCACTTGTGTGAAATGTCTGAAATCATAAATGAGAGTTAAATAAGAAATAAAGACAACATTTCATTAAAGGAAATAAATCATTTTATACAAAGTACCATTTTAGGATGAGGAAGGATTTGGAGAACGAGCAAGTGAGCTATGTGGTGGTGTCTACAAATTCAAAAAAAATGTAAGTTAAATATTCAGGTTGAAATTGAGCTTCTTTTCAAATGGCACCCAAGAAAGAGGTTAGTACTAAGAAAGAAGTAGCTATTAGAAAGGATTAAGCATAAAACATAGAAAAGACCATCTAGAAAATGCTCCTAGAATTATTTATTGATTCCTTTGCTACTAGAACTATGTCCATCTTTTTTAGTGAGTTTAATGGGTGTAAGGATGCAAGTCTTCTAATATATAGTAGGTCCTTATTTTAATACTTTTATGAAAAAATGATTTAAAAGAACCTAGAACTAATGCTTGGAAACTAGACCTATGCAAAATCATAGTTCCAAATGTGTATGTTGATATTGAGCTTATCAATATTTTAGTTAAATATTACAAGCTAACTATAAGAATAGGTAGAAAACCAAATGGAATGCCTTTGATAGTCATAACTAGGTCATGCATTGAATAATGTTTAGGTTTAAGTGCTCAGCCAATAACCAAAATTGGTAGAGACCAATTTAGAATTATCTATGAAAGATAGGTGAAATTTATTCTCATAAAAATTGCCCATTTTATAAATAGAGGCCAAAATAATAGGTTGATTTCAATTGAGAATATGGGTCATCATTGTAGGGATAGATTTATGGGTTTCTTCAAAAATACCTATTATGCCTAGGCTCAATTATTTAGAGCAGATTGGAAAGAGCATATTCCATTTGATTACATGTATATATGCCTATGAGGATTCAAAATCCTTACTCTTACCTATATTTTGACTTTTCTATCAAAATTAGGAGAATACTCCAAACACAACTAGCTAGGTGGAGGACTACCAAATCTTTCAAAAATTACTCTCTTCTATGTCATTTTCTATTATTTCAAAATGTTGACCAATTCAAGAGATCTTTGAAGCTGACCACAACTAATGATCAAGGTAACCCATTTCCTATTCGGATGTCATGTAGATCCTGGGATATGCTTATGATGAACGGGGATTATAAAGTGTTCATAGATGTATTTGTTGTATGGATTACTAGGTTTCTAGGAGGATCAATTATTAGGATACCCAAACATATCAAGATCATGTCGAGACCCAAAGAATACTTTCCTAATGAGAAGTATGAATTCAATTTTGGGGATTGAGTATGCAAACCTAAATTTGCATTAATCACGTTATATGTGTCTAGCAACAACCTCATTGATTACCCCAATTTGTGTCCAAGAGTGGTTTTTCTGCAGTTCATTTGGTAGGTATTTTGGATAGAAAGAGGCATTGCAACTTTGAGGAGGAAAGAGAATCATATGCTCCATTTTATCAAATTTGATGGTTTCATAATAGGATATTCACATATAAACGAGTTGTAGAAGTATATTATGAACAACTTTGGATTTCAAAGTGATAAGAGAAGGCAATATGATGCAAAGGGGCACATAATGTCTTTTATTGCAAGATATGACTACTATTTTAACATTGAAGAAGATATTGTCAGAAACTACCATATCCCTAAAATAATGCAGAGAGTAAAGAAGTGGAGAATTATGTCAAATACTGAAAATTAGAGGCTAAGTAAGGGACTTCCTCATTTCTATAATGAAATAGATATTGAGGAAATTAGGGTTGACAAGTGCATACAAGAGTTTGATAAATTATATCACGAACATATGAAGTAGAAGAAAGGAAAAGAAATTAGGCAACCTCAACCCTACTAAAAAAACAAGGAAATTGCTAATAAATGAGTCTTCTTATGAACCAAAGGCTAGTATGTTTGAACCAAATGCTACTATGTGTGATGAGTGTAAATATTTTTAATATTTATTATTTTTTAATATTAATTCACAATGAACAATATTATGGAGAATTAATTATTGAATGTGTTGATTGGGATAATTCCCAGACCTTAATAAGGATGAACTTTCTCTCTATATTTTTGTTTAGCTTAGTGATAATATTTTAGTTAAGAATTTGGGGCTACAACCACAAACTCTATCCCTCTCAATAAAATATATGGTTTTTTTTGGGTCCTATAAAACATTTTTCACATTATTTTTTGGTCTATAATTTTAATGCTTATGATATTCTAGTACATTGTGTGTGCCTATTTTAATATCTCCACACACCTTATAAGTTGTAAATGAGAGAAAAATAAGATTGTATCTATGTAGGTTGACTATTTTATATTACTATAATTATTACATGAATTATATTAATGTAATCTTGCCCTTGAGATAAATACAAGTTTGGTGGATATTCTAAAGAGATTACTCCATATGTTTTTATGAATTTTCTAATATGATATATTGTTTTTCTATACAATTATAACTTTTTTTCCACATTATATTATTCATTTTTCTTAATTTTATGAATACTTTTTTCTTCCCACTTCATAGTCAAAAATAAATTAAAATAATGTCATTTTTCTCCTAAACACATTATTTGAGATGTAAATTTATAGAATTTTTTAATTCATTCACAAGAATTTTAGCTTGCATTTGAACTTTACTCAGCTCTATCACCATTAGTCAACCACTAGGAATGTTGTTCTTGTTGTTTTCAATATTTCTGTGTGAATCTTTGAAACTTAAGGAAACATGTGTTCAAATACATAAAGAAATTATGATACTTTTATTTTTATTATCTAATATATTTTTTCAGACAAAATTTTCATTCTAGCATCTACTTCAATGTTATATTTCAAATGGACAAGGACATGTATGTACTAAGACAAAACTAAGAAAACAAAAACTACCCCATATCAAACAAATTTGAAAAGTCCACTATATAAGTAGATAATCTCTAATTTAATAATTAGGTTAACTAGAATTTCTAATATATCTAATTAAAAATAATGATGAATGTGAAGAAGACTAATAATACTGACCCTAATATTCATCAAGAATTCAATTATAATTGACATCACTTTATAATTCTTATATATATATATATGATAGAATTTATAAACTTCTGCTAAATCAATTTGTTCCTACAATATATAATTATTTATTTACATATATAATAATTTATAAACTTGTATCTTGATACCAAATGTTATAATGCTTATTGGAAATTTCAATCCAAAATTTGGTTAAATATCTTGATTTCCACTATATATACATAGAGGGGTGCATATATATTTATTGAAGAAATAAAGTCATTAGACTAATGATGAAGAGTACACTGGCACCCTCGAACTGTTACTGTTCAGAAGGTGGCTGGAAGGATGACAATATGAAGAAAACTGTTCAGTTTGATAATTATATAAATATATGAATTTACATATATATTAGTGACGAACTCCATATGTCATTCAACTCACCAGAAAAAATAAATCCATTCTGTATTAGTTGAAATCTCTTATAGCGTGTAATATCACAAGGAAATAAATCTTCTTGTGTAATATGATCAAGGCCAGACAAATCTCAATAGTTGGAATAATTGACCAAGATTTTAGATTGCAGGAAAACACTCTATAAACCCCCCAAATTTTTTATTGCGATCAGTCGAGTTTAGGTTATTAGAAATTAATCATTTTATAAGCTAAATTTCCAATCGGGTTTTTCATAAACTAACAAGTGAAGTGCATATTGCTGTTACTGAATATTATAGCAAGCTATATTTATCTCAGTTTAAAACAAGATATGCCATGAGATTTGTATATGAAACTAAAATGAAATTTGTTCAAGGAAAACAGCATGGTAATGATAATGAACATATTGCCTTACTGGTTGATCACCAAGTTAAACATCCATTAGTAATAAGAAAGGGGGCACCTGAATTTTAACATTCTCTCTTTTTTCTTTCAAGAGTCATTAAAATGGCTAAGTAATACAATCATCTTTTCCTACGGGGCAAATTTCTGCCTGCATAAGGAATGATGTACATATCCATGTTGTACTGATATCAAAGCACTCTATCTCATGTTCAGGAGCCCTAGACCACAATGATATCAGTACACAATAGGACTTGTTTACAAAAGCAATACATAGGTACTGATAACTATTATTATTATGAAGTGGAAAGAAAGGAAAGAACTAATTTGTAGCAGTTAAGAACTACTACAAAGTTATAACAACATGAAAGATAAAAGATGGTATTCAATGCATACCATATATATATATATATATATGATGAATATATTCTATCTGTAGGTACTTCCCAGAGAAGGTGACCAGTAATCTGCACCATTGTCATTAGCCACATGCAACGTGCAAGAAATGGGAACAAGGCACAATCCCCTACTCCTCAAATCTTGCCTTGCTTCATTACTCTCTTTTTGCTCAGAAGATCCCCATCCTTTCTGATCCTGCCCATTAAAAAATTAGGGTTATGAATAATAATTTATTGCCCTCTGAATTCCACTATAGATTTGTCCCATACCCACAAATGAATATAATACATATGACTATTGATTCTTGCTAGATATCACATATTAATTTAGAGTTTTTTAAAGAAAGAATTATACCCCTTGTGCCGTGCTGCTACAGCCAGTCTTCATGTATGGCATACTCAGAGCCTGTAGGGAAAATGACAAAGAAGAAATGTATTAGAAACTCTTCTGACACTGAGATTGTTCTGATTATTCTTCATGCTCTTATTTTGTATTGGAAAAAAAAACTATATTTTTATACCCGGACTTGCTCTTGAAGGAATTTAATATAGCCAATGGCTTCCAGTAGCACAGATGCAGTGTCAGTCTGTAAATATACCCATCACAGTTTTCAATAACAAAAAAATGGTGTTTTTTCAAAGACTGAAAACTGTCTGAAATGTTTTCAAGGGACCCATTTGGATCATAGATATAATTAGCATTGTATTGGGTCATGATAATACCTTTCCAAAGGGAGATACTAGCTGTTGTAAAGCTGTGATTCTATCTCCCAGTTTTTCCTTTCTGACCTACAATCAGGTTAAAAAATGGTAATTAGAGTACATAATAATATTTTCAGCTGTCTGTCAAAGTCACTTTTTGCAAAGGATGAGGGGTTCATTATTGATTGCGGAGCGAAGTGATGAAAACATCATTGAAGAGTTCATAGAAAAGTGGGAAGATAAAACATCAGAAACATGAGTTTTCTCTTGCCATCCATAAATAAGAATTTTAGTATTTGCTAACCTTGAATGTGGAAAGTGAGGAATTAGGCTCTAGGCGAGGCCTTTTAAAAACTGTATCTGATGTGCTTTCATGGTTTGCACCGCCGCTTCTCTTCTGCTCAGGGCTTGAATCTGAACCTCCATGGAGAGACTAAACAGAACAAAACATAAAATTCAGAAACCATAGTACATGTTAATATATTTTAGGATTTCTAGTTTAAACTTTTGAATCAATGTTTAGTAGTTTCAATTATACTTACAACTTATTTTATGCTAATTTTGGATCACTGACTCTAGTTCATTATTCTGATAATGGATCACATAGTTGATCCAAAACATAAATTCCAAAAGACGAACACAATGAAAATATGAAAGCCTTCAATCATAAAACCAAACTTTCGAATCAATGTCAATATGTTTTAAGGTTTCTAGTTTCAATTTTGGAATCAGTGTTTGTCTTTCCAATCATACTTCATAATCTATTTTCTTGATTTTCTCTTCTCTAACTCATTATTCTGACGATAGGTAAAATTTGATTCCAAAAGATGAACACAACTAAAATTTAAAAGCTCCTTCAAGCATAGAATCTTAAAAAGAAAAAAACAGAAGATTACATTTGTACATGAATACCATTCAAAAAAAAAAAACTTAAAAGAATATTATTCTATGAGAGAAAGAACGAGTCATGGCAAGCTCACCATGGCTCTACTCTGATGGCTGTTTTGTAGTTTTTTTGTTCCTTCCAAGTAACCATGAGAGTGTGGTCTGTGAAGCCTCATTTCTGATGGCTTAGAGTTGAGAAATTCCATTACAGGCATGTTCATGTTCAAGTAGTTGTTGCTACCAAAATTGAGAAGACTAGAGGAAAGCTTGGAGGGTATAGAAGGAAGAAATGCATGGGCAGCATGAATACTATTATAGTCATGATGCATAGGCCCAAGATGGTGGGATTTGAAGATTGTCTTGCTATCAATCATATTGGGCAGGCCTGGTTCATTGGCTTTATAAGAATCTGATGGTCCATATCCTTGCAAGAATGTGGAAGGAGAATTGGCAGTGCTGTAACTGGGCATGGACATGAATTCATCCTTAACACTGCTAAGTTGAAACTGAGGCAAAATTGGCATGTCTAATCCAGAGTGTGAGTATGAGCTTGGAGACATTGACCAACTCCCCATATCTGATATGGTACAACTGTGATGCATCCTATCATCAAGAAGTTGTAAGTTGAAACTAGGAAGAGGTGAGACGTGCTGCTTTCCTCCTATGCTGCTTGACAAATTCAGACTATCATCTGGCTGAAAATTAGGGCTCCTCATCTCCCAAGGACCATGACCATGACCAGACATTTCAGCTTCCATTTTCTTCAGATGATTCTGATCACACTCCTGATTCAGCAACTGCTGCTCATTCATATGTACTTCATTCAGATGTGGAGCAAAGTTGTTTTGATCATTGCCTGAACCATCCCTGCATGAAAACTCACCACCAACAGAATCAGACATGTTAAACTTCTAATGTTCTTCTTCTTCCAAACCCTGGACGATAAAAAAGAAAGAAATTATATTAAGTCTATTAGATTTCTACAATCCATATCAATGTATATACACTTTCTGAGATTGACTCTGTCATTTTTTTAGCACCAATGTTTCGGATCCTTTTCTCTCCTACATCGTAATGATGGATCATATAGTATAAGGAAAAACGTTTGTACTAATTTTTTTCAGACAATCCATCCCAGGAAGAATATATACAAGAAATTGTATTTTACTATGCACTAGTCCGGACCATGAGAATCTCATTCAAAAAACAAAGGCTAACAAACTAGGTTCTAGGGCCTAGAACTGCAATTTTTAAAGGCCTTCCATGCTTTCCTGCAAGACCCAATAGAGGACCAATACCATACCAGTACCATGTAAAGTAAAGATGCCAAAATCATGTATGTATGAGCTCTGAATCAAGATATCTATTGCCCCAATAAGCTCTTTTTTTTCTAGGTCAAGACTCTTACATGAGAAAATCTTGATGCCAGACTTGGCTATCTGGGACTCCTCCAAAAGAACCCATCTGTACACTAGATTCTAGCAAAGAGCCCGGATGATCTACAAGTTCCTGATGACCCAAGTTATTAGATTCCATTTGTATAGAAATATGTACTATACCCAAGCACTCAATCTTCCTTTCCTTTGCTTTGCTTTGCTTCTGATTAACTAAAAAACTTACGCAACCAACCAACCATTCAGTGTAACAAGTCTTTGAGCCTGCCCCTACATACAGACCGGATTCTTCAGCTTAGATCAGGTCCTTAAATGCTTGACTTTCTTTTATACTTGCATCCCATGGACCTTAAGACAAGGATTAAGGATTGAATGAATGAATGACTTGTTGGGTCTACCTACTTCTAGTCTTTGGATTCGTCATGTTGGATGATTTGATTTGATCTAGGGACTCATATTCTTTGCCATGGCTCCATGACAAGTGTATGATGAGGATGATCCTTGCATACCCATATTAAAAAATTACAAATGAAGAATAGTTATAATAGTTAGAGTGACTTGTTGATGAGAATCAGTCCTGTCATGTATTAAACAGTTATCACATTCTCAATGATGATAACTAGTGGCCAACAAGCGAACCCCAGCAGGATATATCGTAGTCCTTTCTACAGTGAAAAGGAATACAGACGGTGATCACTCAACTCTATTAATACATGTCTATAACAACCCTACTTTGGTCTCAACTTTTTGCAATTTAATATTATATGACTACCCTTTGTATCTCTCTACTCGTGGTCCATGACAATGAAATAATAAAAAGGTGGTAAGAGAAAGAAAGACAGAAGAGACTACCTTTATATAATTCTATGGGGGCAAGTGCTGAGGATGAATAATTCATTTGTGTTTTGATTTTTACATTGCTTTCCTATTCAAGGAAATGGCAAGTTTGATAAAGATTGGGATTTCAATTTAATATTTCTTAGGCTATGAAGGAAATAGAACATTAGATGAATATGGAGAATTCATTGTTTCTCTAAGATTCTAAATTGTTTCTCTAGGATTCTAAATGGTTTCAACCATTATAACTATTATAAGATTGGATGAGAAGCTTTCTTAAAAGATTATGAAGGGAATTTTTCTTTTTTCTTTTTATTATTTAGTATAAGATTGTGAGATGATTTATTTTACTTTTAGCTTTTAAGTTCTTTATGAGTATAAAAGGTTAGAGCTATCTTGGTTTCTTATTATGGAAAATGGTAGATTTGTATTGATAATGTTTGAAACTAGTATTTGATTGATTATTTTTTATTTGTACTAATATCATTTTAATTAAAAAAATATTTTGTTGAAATTTCTAAATTCATTTTTTAGATTAAGAAGATTTGATAAACTTATTGACATCCATGATCTCTTGTCAACATACATTTTTAAGACTTCAAATGTTATAAATTTTATATTAGACTCTCAACATTTAAATTTATTATAATTCCACAAGTTCATGGTATTGATTGTAACTGATTTCTGGATTCAAACATGTTATACTCCATGCTATAGATTGTTTAATTTCTAGATTCAAACCTGTAAGAAATTTCCAATCTTTCCCCTTCAAGTAATTTCTTACATTCTATGATGAATCATAGTGGAACTTGAAACATTTTTACGTACAAAATTATTCAAACATCAATTACAATCACTTTCAACAATCTTTTGTGAAATGTACTTTTCATTATTCCATTTAAAAAAATATTTTATACTTTACTTGAAATACACGTGTTCTTGTCATATACACATTTATATGTGTACATACATACATACACATACATATACATATACATATACATATACATACACATATACACATGAATACATTTATTTTTTAATTTATTACATTAATTTAAGTCATTTTAACATTACTAAATAAATAAAATCATTTGACAAATATGAGATTTTTACTTAATACAACTCTAGTTATGATAATATCATCACGATTCAACTTTATAGTTTTTAGTCATCTTTAGATTAAATAATACACTTAATATTCATTACATTTATGTAATACTTATTAAAAAATAAAAATAAACTAAAGATTAATTTATATAAAATCTAATTCATATATATTTAATTACATATATTTACTAAATAAATATTTTTTTATTAGAATAAATGATAAGCAATTATACTATTATTATTCAAAAGATATAAAATTTAATCATTAATTAATTTGATCATTAATTAAAACTATGATATTAATTTGCACATATTTAAATAATGATTAAATGAAATAAACAAAAATATCTTACCCATATACTCAATACATATGCTAGAAAATTAGATCTAATATTTTTCTTAAAAACTATCCTCCAAAATTTTCACCAAATTTTTAATGAGAAAAAACATTAAATATTTCCATTAGAGAAAAATATTCTAGAATTGAATCATAGGGAAAAACTTAAGTAGTTGTCATAGCATAAGAGAATCAATTATTTTATGGCTATCAATGCTGGAGTAAAAACGGGTTTATGATATACAAGAGATAATTTCGTAGAGAATCATCTATATTTCAAGGAAATTATATATTCACTACCTCGATTAAGTGATTTATAAAATACAATGCAACATGGGCAATCGTGCCAACTCTACAAATAATAAAAATAAAAGTCTTTTAATAACAAAGTCTGAAATTGAATTCCTCTCATCTATATATATACAATATACATATACTAGAGACCCATATTAAAGAAAGTTCAAAAATTCTTAGAGCATAGGTGAATATATCACTTGTAATGTAAACAAGTGTTACATATGCTTAATAGTGCTTAATAGTGACAGAATTGCTTGAATTAGTGGATTGTAATTCATTAATATGATATATGAAAATAATATAAAATTTTATGTAATATATTTAATTAATAAATAAGTATAATTTTTTAAAAAAATATTCAATTGATAAATCAAGTATTGTTCATTGTTGGTTGATTGATCTAAAACTAATTTAGAATTCTGCACGATGAATGTAATAGTATTGCCTAGCACACACACAATAATATGAGTTGCTAAATTTAATAAATCAAATGTTTGTATAGTTTTCATCATTGGTGAAGTTTCATTATACTATTTAAATATATGAGCATGCGTGTAAGGATAATAAATACAACGATAAACACATGTAAATTGGGATAAAGAGTTATGGTTAATGTAATAATATTAAATTAGTGAGTAATTTGTTTATATTTGATTTTTGAAATATTGAGAGATATCAATATTCTCTATGCTAGAAATAAATGATTATTATGCATAGGAATTATTATAATGGAAAATGATTACACCATTTTTTTAACATATTAGAAGTACATGTTTAATATTGTGTTGGTAAAAATGAGTCTTCAAAATGTGAAGATGAATTTCTATATGTTGTAGGCATGTGTATATAATTTTATGATTTTTTAGCACTCACTTTAGTGTGTTTTCATAGTAGGATTTCATATGATTCTTAATGTATACCTAAATTCAAATAAGAGTCCTCCATTAATTTAATCTTGTTTAAAATTGGAGCAATCTCTTATTTATATGTGTGTTCCTATATCTAAATCCCCCAATCCAATAATTTATCCCATCACCTAGGCCCTATGTTAGTATTTTTTTAATATTCATGTTTTGTTCTAGCCTAAAAATCTGTTATATCTTGTAATCAAACATCCCCAAATTGTTTGGGACCTATGATCCTCATTTGAGCTCTAATTGAGTGGAACATAATGCCTAGGACATTGTTCTCCTTGGAAAATAATGCCTAAGGCATTGTGTTCCCCAAATATTTAGTTAAAATTGGAATCAAGATAACACATTAGTGATTTAGTGGGGTAGTTGGAAATTTATAGTTAGCATACTTGAGTTTTAACCCTTGATTTATTGTGAGAGGTATATAAACATCCCAAATTTCCTCATTTTGGTATCCATTATCAACAAAAAAATGAAATTATGAAGCATACATCAAGTTCAAGCATTCAAGTTAAAGATTTTAATGCAAGTATCCAAGAATTCAAGATCTAGAATTCCTCTTAAGAACTTTAGGTCCTCTTCTCCATGGATCAAGCTTAAGGAGTTGTTTATCAAGGAATGAGATACACACACATTTAGATTCATAAAAGTCTTCTTTATTATGTTGTAATGTAGAGCCTAATCAAACTTCGAGGTTAATATTTTACCACTTTATTTGGTGTCGTTCTCCCCTACATTATTACTATAGGGGTTTTGGGGCAATGCTAAAAATGGGGTCAAGAGGCAATGCCCCTTGCGGGGTCTTGTGGAAATGCCCCATGTATGCTATTACTATTATAAAAATGAATTTACTATTATAAAATGTGTCATCTATTAGTTTTCTATTGTATGACTTATTTTGGCCCTAATTTTGTGAGTGGAAAAAGCTTGTATATAATGGCTTGGAGTAGGGATTTCATAATGTACGATAAGATTGTAGCTTCTTGCATCAATATTGTGTTGTAATGGATTATAAATTCTAATAATTTTGTAATCACTGAATAATAATGATATTGGACTCATTGTTTGGTGGATGTAACTCATGGGTTGGGTGAACCACATTAAATCTTTGTGTCTTGTGTTCTCTTTTGTGCAATTTATTATTTTTTGATATTGGTTATATTTGCATGTAATTTTTATTTTTGTTCATGGTTAATCCTAACATCTTCTTCTCAATCAAACATTGTTGAAAACTACAATATCTACAACATACAGTTTTTCCTTTTGTATTTTTGTTTTTGTTTTTTATATATTAATTCAAATCTATTTCATTAATAGATGTGATTGGCTTCAAAGAAAAATTTGCATTTCCAAGGTATGACATTGTAATGGCCTAAATTTTCACCCTTGTGTAAATTATCAATCTACACTACACCTACCTAGCCTAAGACTCAATTTATATGCAACATGAACCATCTATTTGCATTCACCAAGTCATTTTATTCTCTCAAATCTTAGCCATGTGATCTAGACAACTCAAGATGAGTATATGTTGTAGAGAAGTCTACATAACATGTGATCATCTACAAATCTAAAGAAGTGCAGATAATTGTTGAGACATTTAAAAATATAGGTTATTCAATTCATTAAGTTACAAGTTCTTCTACCATGCACCTAAATTTAATTATTTAATTTATATAATTCATCCTTCTAATAAATTCTTCCAAATAAAAATTCCATTCAAACTAAATTAATAATATCTAAATCTCACCTCATTCATGTCTTCGATTTCACACTTCCACCTCATTATCCACCTCACCATGTCACATAATTTTTTATTATTTTACTTATTAATTTGCAATTTCTTTTCAACAACCCAAATATCTAGTTGTTATATGGGTAAGAAGAGTTTTTTCCTCCAACCAAATAAGTTACATATCTAGTAAAATATCCTTCCTAAACAACAAACTAAGCCACTTGTCAAAAGTGAGGGGACAAATAGAATATGTAATCTCATCTCCAACCATTTGAAACTAGCTTGGACACATGACATAAATAATATTGTGTCACCAATAACCTAAGCTTATCACTTGTCCACCCCAACCTCTTTCTAACCTTCTCGTACATATGTCACTCAATTAGCTCCTCCAATTGACAATTGATATTTTATTGTTTAAGAGGTTACCTTCTGTACCTAATTGCATCTTGGTCATTCAAATCAAGCAAATCAAATCTTGATCTTCCATTGGTGCCACCTCAACTCCAAGCCTTGGGAACTATATGAATAGGCTTCATTTTTGTAAAGAAGGGATCTACTTTGTATTCACATACCAGAAGCATGCTATTTTGATATTTTCATCCATATTAGCTTACATTTATATTACCTTGCATCATAGTTTTAATCTATTTCCATATAATAGATTAAGTGTAGCTTTTCAATTTGTTATCATGCAATTAGCTACATATTAGCTTTTAGATACACTTTCTACATTTCATTTTAATATTGAATCATGCAATAGAACCCACTTTACACACACACACACACACACACACACACACACACACACACACACATGTCTACACACACACACACACACACACACACACACACACACACACACACACACACACACACATACATATATGGGTAAAAGTAAAAAGTTATGTCACCTCTCAATTTGACTTATCAAAACAACTAAATTTGAGTATTTCTATCTAAAAATGAATTTTGTTCAAACATATGATCTGTAGTGCCTACCCCTAGTTCACATTTTGTTTTAATTGCCAAACTCTTTTAGGCCAGTTTTATACTTGATGTTTAGTAGCATTACTTTCAGATTATTAGATGTTGTTTTACACTCAATTTATTATATGATGAGATTACTTGGTACTCTATATTTCATGCATGTATGATGATTATTCAACGTTTTCAATTATCGATGATGATTAGTTAGATGGTTTATTATCACATGTGCTTTTTTATGGATACTTACCCCATACTGCATGTGTATGGTGTGCGTGTTTGTTTTCTTTATGTATGGTGTTTCTAATGTGGTTAAGGAAGGGAGTCGTAGTCACCTGCTAGTCGGGATCTACACGATGCACCACTTCCTGCCATTGTCTCTTTAGCTTAGAATATTGCGTCTGTACATGCGTGGATTTTATGCAGGTTGCAGGTACCGGGTATCGACTTCCCTGAATTGCCAGGATGAGCGTACCCTATCGCATTATCTCAATGGTAAGAGAGGGGAGATAAACTCTTAAGTCCAATTCCTAAACCCTTTAGCCAATTGTCCTAATTGATAATTAGGGCAAGTATCTAAGTTAAGTACCCTCCGAATGCATCAAATGATGTTATTTCGTGATTATAACCCTTTTGTTTGATTTAGTATGTATTTTTCTATGATGGGTTTTCGTATGTTGCTTTATGAGTCCTTGATGTATTTTCTATTAATTAAGTTTAATTAAAAGGATTAATTAATGATTTAATTTAATAGAAAATTATTATGATATTTTAATAATTGATTATATTTAATTAATTGAGAAATCAATTAAATAAAAAGAATTAAATTTGGAAATATAAATTTTAAGTATAATTTTAGAATGTGATAATATTTATTTAATTTAATAATAATATATATTTAGAGTTCATTTTTTTAATAAATGCTAAATATTATTATAAATTGAATTAATAAATATTTTATCAATTAAAGTTTCTTAAATAAATTAAAAGTGGGAAAGATATTAAATTATTAAAGGTTTCTAGATCGCATGATCTAAGCATGAGTTTAAATATAAAAGAAATTAATTAAAATGATTAATTAATGATTTAATTTAATAGAAGATTATTATGATATTTTAATATTTAATTATATTTAATTAATTCAGAAATTAACTAAATAAAAAGAATTAAATTTAGAGATAAAAGTTTAAGGATAATTTAGAACATTATAATATTTATTTAATTTAATAATAATATATTTAGAGTTCATTTTTAAATAAATGCTAAATATTATTGTTATTTAAGTTAATTAAATATTTTATCAATTAAGTTCTAAAATAAAGTAAAAAGTGAAAATATATTAATTATTAAAAGTTGTAAGATTGCATGATGCGAGCATGTGTTGAAAATAAAGAAATTAATTAAAAAGATAAAATAAGAGGAAATTATAATATTATTTTAATCTCATAAAGTGCGCTTGGGATTAAAAGTAATAAAGATTAAAAATAGAAGTCAAGTGGAATATTAAATAAAGTTATTTAATGATTCATTTAATATGCATTAAAAAGAAAAAACAAAGATTAATAAAAAGATAATTATGAGTTAACTCAGTGGAGCAAAGAGTCCTCTTGGGTGAACGCACAATTAGTGTCCCGATTTGAGGAGAAAACTCTTTATCACAACTTGGGGGTTCATTTTTTTTGAAGAGAGCAGATATTGGACACGGGATTTGGGAACAATGGTTGGAGACGAATTTTGGAAGTGAATCTTCTCTCAATTCTCGGAAGGTTGCGTGTTAGCATCAGGTTCAGGCAGGGTCTTGTGTTTTGATCACTAATTGAATTAAGCAAGATGGTGTTCCAGTCTTCTTTGTGATTGTTAAAATCAAGTCTCTGGGCTTCATGACATGAATCTCTTGTTCTTGGTTCTGAATCTTCGATAATTGTATTGTTAAAATATGTCTAGAAAGAAAATATATATATATATATATATATATATAGAAATTAGAAAATTTGAATGGATTGAAAATATTTCTCTTATCAGATCAATATTGTAAATGTTATTAAAAGTAATTAAAATAATAAAATATGTGTATATAAATTTGTTTTATTAAATTTTGTTAATTACAAAATTATAATAAAGTAAATTAGATTTTATTAAGTAGGAAAGCTTTGTTTATTTTTAAATTTATATTTGAAAAGAATTGGTTATAAAATGTAGTATCTGTATAAAATTTATAAAATAAATTTATTTATTTAAAAATTTTATTTTACAAACATAATAATTATGATAAAATATTTTATAATAATAATAATAAAAAAAGGAAGTAATTTAAAATTTATTTTTATATGGGGGTGGGGGGGGTCGTTGACCCACACCCCCACCCGTCCTTTCACTGCTGCGTGTCGCAGTAGATACTGCTGCGGCAGCAGTACTGCTGCGACAGCAGGTACTGTTGACGCAGTAGTACCTAGCTGCAACAGCAGCCGGTAGCGATTTAATATCGCTTGTTCATATTTTGTTCTGATTTATTAGTTAGGTTATGATAAAGTTTTATATATTTAGTTTAATTATATATATATATATATATTTATGCATTATTAATATTTATTAAATATTATTTAATAAATGAATGTTTATCATAGTTGTTATTATTGAATTAATTAATGATTATGAATATTATTTATTAGAGAATTTTGTTAATAGACATTGTTTATTAATTATTTATTTATTATTAAATAAATAATTATTATTAATTTAGTAAGGTAAATTGGTTTTGGGATTAACTAAGTTAATAAGAAATATCATAATTATGTTATTATAAAAATAAAAAAAAATTGATTATTAATGAAATCGAGATTTTTATTATTAATTTAATAATCAATTATTATTATTTTAATAATTAATAAATGATTATTATTGGGTCAAGATTTATCTAAGACAAGAATGAGTTAACTCGTAAAGTAAACTATGAAAACTTATTACTTAAAATATATATGAAACTGGGAATAGAGACCTTACATTGGCTCAATAGTATATTATCAACCAATTTGAAATACGAGATTATTTACTTGAACTCTACACTAAAATTGAAACCCTCTTGTTTAACTCAAACTATGTGTTTTCTAATTCAACCAAACTGTAGATTGTCCTTTTTATGTGTTCTTTGTACTGCTTATGTTTGGGGGTGTTGGGGGTTGTTCTAGTACTGACCAGTTTAGGTTGTTACTAGAGGCTCGGGGTTGTGAATGTGATGTTATGATGATTTGGTCTCGATCTTTCTTAACCCGACCATGGTAATGTGATGGAGTGCTCTATGACATGATTGCATTTACTAGTTGTTATTGCTTTTAGTCTTCTTGTGTGAAGCTGAGGTGTATGTTTATGAGATACTTGACTTAACCATTTTCGAGTCTCGATCAGTTATATTTGATAACCATTTTTGAGTCATCGATCAGTTATACTTGGATTGCTTTTCGGTCGCTTGAGAGGACTGAAGTGTTTGTTATGTTCTTGATGATGTCATGTGTTGACTTGACCATTTTGGAGTCTTTGATCAGTATTGTGATTTATTATTGGGATACTTTCTGGTTGCTCATTGGAGAACCATTGGATTTTTGTGATTTATCATTGATGCCTTCAGTTGCTGATAAAGAACTGTTGTGATCATATGATTATTATTTGATGCTTACCTGTTGCTCATGAAGAACTGATGTAAATTTTGTGGATTATCTTTTATGATGTTTTTCAGTTGCTTGTATAGGACTGAGGTGATTTTATTATGATTCTTTGATTTGTGACTTCATGAGCCTAGGGTAGGTTATCTATGTGTAGTGTCAGGAAGTGGCTTGCAATGGGGATTGGGGCCCTAAGAGGCTGCCTGGAGTAACCCATTGTAAGTTGTGTTAACAAGTGAAAACATCTCACCTAAATACTGACTTAAATGAACCTAATAAGATAATTGTATGTTCTCTCCCATGCCATGAGTGCTAGTACAGGCTAGGATGGGGTAGAGAGAACGCTTGGTTACGACCTTGCATTCTGCAGTATGCCTCGTCAGTACGAGAGGATACTAGTGGCCGCAGGAATCACTAGGGACCCGGGATTCCTAAGGGATTGCTCGGGTAACTTCTACGTGACTTTTGTGATGACACTTTCCCGCTTGCATAGCAGGTTTCCTACATGTCTTTGTGGTGCCTCTGGGTCTAGATGTCTATCTATGTTGAAACCTTTGCGTTAGTGTACTTTTAGGATTTTCCAGACTTAGAGAGTACTTGTGTTTTGTGTTTTGATACCTTGTTTGGGACTTGAGACTATCTCCTCAGCGCGGTGGGAGTGGACCATTTAGGTTCCACGTGGTCGGGTGGTAGTGCTTTTTACTCTTACCATTGAGATCCGTCTGTGGTCACCGTGGCTGGAGCTTTCTTGGTTGACATTTACCTTCACTATATTCTTGGATTATTATGATGGATGGTTAGATTTTATGATAGATGTTTTATCATTATGGATGTATGGATGTATCAGGTATGTTATTAGTTTCATTCATTTTACTGTACTTTGTATCATGGATCTGAGGATGATGTATCTTTATCTTTACATATGTATATTCTTTTAAGCCTTTCATACCCTGTGATATGTACAGTGGATGATTGAGCATTCCGAATTAAATTGCCAAGAGGCATTCAGAACAAATGTATATTATGGACATTGGACTTTCTTATTATTCTTTCATGTGGATGTGGTAGTTGTTAGACTTAGAATTAATTAAATTTAAATGTGACTCAACGTCTTGGGATCCTTAAGTAATGTAACTTGTGATGTATGTTTGTTGATGATTACATGTTATTGCTTCCGCTACTATGTGTTTGATGTGTATGATATACATTCTTACTTAAAAAAAAAAAAAAATGTTTAGCAAACTTAGTGAAACTCTAGGTTAATTCTTTTGGATCCCTTGGCGGGGCGTTACATATGGTATCAGAGCCAGGTTTCTACATTGGGAGCTCTGGGTATATTGGAACGCCACTAGTGTTAACTAGTTGAACAAAAAGGAAAACTTTAAACTATTATGTGTATCTCTTTCAAACTGAAACTTGAAGCTAGTTGAACTAAAACATAACTTAAATTGTTAGTTGCATATTTTTCATACTTCAACACTTAGACTTCAAACTGAAATTATACTTAAACCAAAATTATAGACAAACTGAAAATTGAAACTAGCTTGTTTGTAAAATATGTATCTGTTGTCTATGTTTTAAAGTAGTGTTCTTTTGATTATCCTTGGGAGTATTATGTTTAGAGAGTTTAGGTGATCGATTTCAATATTTGTTAGGAAGGATGCATGTTGGATCAATATGGTTTTCGGTTTATTATTAAACCAGAATTATATTGCTCTAAGTGATTTAAAGTTATATATGTATGCTTATGATACCATCTTGTATCTGGATATTATTGTAGGATGATATCTGGGGCGAGATCTTCTATTATAAGCCATAGCCCAGACCATGGTGAAGGCCATGGACGAGACAGAGCTATCAATTTCCATGAGTCTATCCATGAAGAACCTATCCAAGATGGGAATAGGGAAGAGCATGTCAGTGAACATCAGGAAGAGTACTGTAGAGAGCAACAAGTTGTCTCTAAGGAGGATGATCTGAGGCAAATGTTGCAGACCATCATTGATCGCCTACCTCCTATTCATGACCATGATAGAGCACCTCGGGCAGGACTTGAGCATAGACCTAAGAGCATGAACTCTCGTCAAGCTCGTAATGCATGGCGTAATAAGCCCCACCAGCGTTACCAGCCATATCTGGGTAATCAAGGTGTAGGTGGCAATAGGAAACCTTCTTCTGGGGGTAACCAACGGCAGGAAGGTACTTATCCTCCAGCACAGTGTGGTGGCGATGGTTCCAATGCTAGGAACTATCACAAGGTTCATCACAACAAGCCCAACCAGCATGATCGACAGTCTCAGAGTGTTCAACCTTATCCTAGTGGGGGTAGTTTCTTGCAGTCTAGTGCACCTAAAGTTCAGAGGAGCTTCGAGGGAGAGTGTTTCACATGTAGACAACGGGGACACAAGGTGTCTAATTTTCCTCAAAAGAAACCTCAACCCTTGGATCAGAGACCCGCAGCTTCAGAACCTACGATTGGTGATATGGATAGATCCCAAAGAGTGTTCTCAGTGGAGACATATCCTCCTGCAGGGGAAAGGTTTCCATTGGACCCACACAACGAGACCCTTAGTTTTATCATTCATGTACGCTTCCAGGAGTAAGCTTAAGTCTAGGGGGGGTGGATGTAGTGCCTACCCCTAGTTCACATTTTGTTTTAATTGCCAAACTCTTTTAGGCCAATTTTATACTTGATGTTTAGTAGCATTACTTTCAGATTATCAGATGTTGTTTTACACTCAATTTATTATATGATGAGATTACTTGGTACTCTATATTTCATGCATGTATGATGATTATTCAACGTTTTCAATTATCGATGATGATTAGTTAGATGGTTTATTATCACATGTGCCTTTTTATGGATACTTACCCCATACTGCATGTGTATGGTGTGCGTGTTTGTTTTCTTTATGTATGGTGTTTCTAATGTGGTTAAGGAAGGGAGTCGTAGTCACCTGCTAGTCGGGATCTACACGATGCACCACTTCCTGCCATTGTCTCTTTAGCTTAGAATATTGCGTCTGTACATGCGTGGATTTTATGCAGGTTGCAGGTACCGGGTATCGACTTCCCTGAATTGCCAGGATGAGCGTACCCTATCGCATTATCTCAATGGTAAGAGAGGGGAGATAAACTCTTAAGTCCAATTCCTAAACCCTTTAGCCAATTGTCCTAATTGATAATTAGGGCAAGTATCTGAGTTAAGTACCCTCCGAATGCATCAAATGATGTTATTTCGTGATTATAACCCTTTTGTTTGATTTAGTATGTATTTTTCTATGATGGGTTTTCGTATGTTGCTTTATGAGTCCTTGATGTATTTTCTATTAATTAAGTTTAATTAAAAGGATTAATTAATGATTTAATTTAATAGAAAATTATTATGATATTTTAATAATTGATTATATTTAATTAATTGAGAAATTAATTAAATAAAAAGAATTAAATTTGGAAATATAAATTTTAAGTATAATTTTAGAATGTGATAATATTTATTTAATTTAATAATAATATATATTTAGAGTTCATTTTTTTAATAAATGCTAAATATTATTATAAATTGAATTAATAAATATTTTATCAATTAAAGTTTCTTAAATAAATTAAAAGTGAGAAAGATATTAAATTATTAAAGGTTTCTAGATCGCATGATCTAAGCATGAGTTTAAATATAAAAAAAATTAATTAAAATGATTAATTAATGATTTAATTTAATAGAAGATTATTATGATATTTTAATATTTAATTATATTTAATTAATTCAGAAATTAACTAAATAAAAAGAATTAAATTTAGAGATAAAAGTTTAAGGATAATTTAGAACATTATAATATTTATTTAATTTAATAATAATATATTTAGAGTTCATTTTTAAATAAATGCTAAATATTATTGTTATTTAAGTTAATTAAATATTTTATCAATTAAGTTCTAAAATAAAGTAAAAAGTGAAAATATATTAATTATTAAAAGTTGTAAGATTGCATGATGCGAGCATGTGTTGAAAATAAAGAAATTAATTAAAAAGATAAAATAAGAGGAAATTATAATATTATTTTAATCTCATAAAGTGCGCATGGGATTAAAAGTAATAAAGATTAAAAATAGAAGTCAAGTGGAATATTAAATAAAGTTATTTAATGATTCATTTAATATGCATTAAAAAGAAAAAGCAAAGATTAATAAAAAGATAATTATGAGTTAACTCAGTGGAGCAAAGAGTCCTCTTGGGTGAACGCACAATTAGTGTCCCGATTTGAGGAGAAAACTCTTTATCACAACTTGGGGGTTCATTTTTTTTGAAGAGAGCAGATATTGGACACGGGATTTGAGAACAAAGGTTGGAGACGAATTTTGGAAGTGAATCTTCTCTCAATTCTCGGAAGGTTGCGTGTTAGCATCAGGTTCAGGTAGGGTCTTGTGTTTTGATCACTAATTGAATTAAGCAAGATGGTGTTCCAGTCTTCTTTGTGATTGTTAAAATCAAGTCTCTGGGCTTCATGACATGAATCTCTTGTTCTTGGTTTTGAATCTTCGATAATTGTATTGTTAAAATATGTCTAGAAAGAAAAAAAAAAAAAAAAAAAAAAATATATATATATATATATATATATATATAGAAATTAGAAAATTTGAATGGATTGAAAATATTTCTCTTATCAGATCAATATTGTAAATGTTATTAAAAGTAATTAAAATAATAAAATATGTGTATATAAATTTGTTTTATTAAATTTTGTTAATTACAAAATTATAATAAAGTAAATTAGATTTTATTAAGTAGGAAAGCTTTGTTTATTTTTAAATTTATATTTGAAAAGAATTGGTTATAAAATGTAGTATCTGTATAAAATTTATAAAATAAATTTATTTATTTAAAAATTTTATTTTACAAACATAATAATTATGATAAAATATTTTATAATAATAATAATAAAAAAAGGAAGTAATTTAAAATTTATTTTTATATGGGGATGGGGGGGGTCGTTGACCCACACCCCCACCCGTCCTTTCACTGCCGCGTGTCGCAGTAGATACTGCTGCGACAGCAGGTACTGCTGCGGCAGCAGTACTGCTGCGACAGCAGGTACTGCTGACGCAGTAGTACCTAGCTGCGACAGCAGCCGGTAGCGATTTAATATCGCTTGTTCATATTTTGTTCTGATTTATTAGTTAGGTTATGATAAAGTTTTATATATTCAGTTTAATTATATATATATATATAAATATTTATGCATTATTCATATTTATTAAATATTATTTAATAAATGAATGTTTATCATAGTTGTTATTATTGAATTAATTAATGATTATGAATATTATTTATTAGAGAATTTTGTTAATAGACATTGTTTATTAATTATTTATTTATTATTAAATAAATAATTATTATTAATTTAGTAAGGTAAATTGGTTTTGGGATTAACTAAGTTAATAAGAAATATCATAATTATGTTATTATAAAAAAAAAAAATTTGATTATTAATGAAATTGAGATTTTTATTATTAATTTAATAATCAATTATTATTATTTTAATAATTAATAAATGATTATTATTGGGTCAAGATTTATCTAAGACAAGAATGAGTTAACTCGTAAAGTAAACTATGAAAACTTATTACTTAAAATATATATGAAACTGGGAATAGAGACCTTACATTAGCTCAATAGTATATTATCAACCAATTTGAAATACGAGATTATTTACTTGAACTCTACACTGAAACTGAAACCCTCTTGTTTAACTCAAACTATGTGTTTTCTAATTCAACCAAACTGTAGATTGTCCTTTTTATGTGTTCTTTGTACTGCTTATGTTTGGGGGTGTTGGGGGTTGTTCTAGTACTGACCAGTTTAGGTTGTTACTAGAGGCTCGGGGTTGTGAATGTGATGTTATGATGATTTGGTCTCGATCTTTCTTAACCCGACCATGGTAATGTGATGGAGTGCTCTATGACATGATTGCATTTACTAGTTGTTATTGCTTTTAGTCTTCTTGTGTGAAGCTGAGGTGTATGTTTATGAGATACTTGACTTAACCATTTTCGAGTCTCGATCAGTTATATTTGATAACCATTTTTGAGTCATCGATCAGTTATACTTGGATTGCTTTTCGGTCGCTTGAGAGGACTGAAGTGTTTGTTATGTTCTTGATGATGTCATGTGTTGACTTGACCATTTTGGAGTCTTTGATCAGTATTGTGATTTATTATTGGGATACTTTCTGGTTGCTCATTGGAGAACCATTGGATTTTTGTGATTTATCATTGATGCCTTCAGTTGCTGATAAAGAACTGTTGTGATCATATGATTATTATTTGATGCTTACCTGTTGCTCATGAAGAACTGATGTAAATTTTGTGGATTATCTTTTATGATGTTTTTCAGTTGCTTGTATAGGACTGAGGTGATTTTATTATGATTCTTTGATTTGTGACTTCATGAGCCTAGGGTAGGTTATCTATGTGTAGTGTCGGGAAGTGGCTTGCAATGGGGATCGGGGCCCTAAGAGGCTGCCTGGAGTAACCCATTGTAAGTTGTGTTAACAAGTGAAAACATCTCACCTAAATACTGACTTAAATGAACCTAATAAGATAATTGTATGTTCTCTCCCATGCCATGAGTGCTAGTACAGGCTAGGATGGGGTAGAGAGAACGCTTGGTTACGACCTTGCATTCTGCAGTATGCCTTGTCAGTACGAGAGGATACTAGTGGCCGCAGGAATCACTAGGGACCCGGGATTCCTAAGGGATTGCTCGGTTAACTTCTACGTGACTTTTGTGATGACACTTTCCCGCTTGCATAGCAGGTTTCCTACATGTCTTTGTGGTGCCTCTGGGTCTAGATGTCTATCTATGTTGGAACCTTTGCGTTAGTGTACTTTTAGGATTTTCCAGACTTAGAGAGTACTTGTGTTTTGTGTTTTGATACCTTGTTTGGGACTTGAGACTATCTCCTCAGCGCGGTGGGAGTGGACCATTTAGGTTCAACGCGGTCGGGTGGTAGTGCTTTTACTCTTACCATTGAGATCCGTCCGTGGTCACCGTGGCTGGAGCTTTCTTGGTTGACATTTACCTTCACTATGTTCTTGGATTATTATGATGGATGGTTAGATTTTATGATAGATGTTTTATCATTATGGATGTATGGATGTATCAGGTATGTTATTAGTTTCATTCATTTTACTGTACTTTGTATCATGGATCTGAGGATGATGTATCTTTATCTTTACATATGTATATTCTTTTAAGCCTTTCATACCCTGTGATATGTACAGTGGATGATTGAGCATTCCGAATTAAATTGCCAAGAGGCATTCAGAACAAATGTATATTATGGACATTGGACTTTCTTATTATTCTTTCATGTGGATGTGGTAGCTGTTAGACTTAGAATTAATTAAATTTAAATGTGACTCAACATCTTGGGATCCTTAAGTAATGTAACTTGTGATGTATGTTTGTTGATGATTACATGTTATTGCTTCCGCTACTATGTGTTTGATGTGTATGATATACATTCTTACTTTTAAAAAAAAAAAAAAAAAAAATGTTTAGCAAACTTAGTGAAACTCTAGGTTAATTCTTTTGGATCCCTTGGCGGGGCATTACATGATCTAGATAAATTCATTCTAGCTAAGTTATATATGGTCTCACACTTTTCCAATTGAAAATCTCTATTAAATGCATGTTTTATACTAGTTTGTATCCAATTACTAAAGAAATAAAATTATTTCAAAAAAGTGGCATTTAAATGACTCTTACTATTTTTTATGACATTTGTTTAATAACATATAACCATGATTTTATAGGGCTTAGAGTCAAGAATATTCGCATATAGAGTTTATAGTGTTTTAATTAGATATAGTATATTGTAATTAAAAAATTCTACAAGCATGTATTTTAACACTTTAAAAAATGTTGGTTTTGAGAAAGAAAAAATGCTAAATCATGGTTAAAAAAATTAAAATTATATGACATTCTAGAGGAGGGAGTCCTCTTCTAGAATGTATAATTTTTGTCCTAGTTAGAATAGATTTGTTTAGAAAATTGTGGTGGGAGATGAAAACTATCGATTTTAGGTAAGTTAAAATTTGAATAATTATAAAAGAGAAAATATAAGTCAAAAGATGATTTTTATTTTTGTTTGTTCTAGCTATATATATTATCTATAACATAGTCTAAGATCAAAGGGAAATAAGTTGATTTCCATATAGTTTTGTGGTGGGAACTAGACCCTTAATTTTCAACATTTTTCAGTAGCTAAAAAATAATCTTTGAAAAATAGGAAAATATATCGTTTCTTATTGAAAATAATTATTAAAATTTATAATCCTAAAATTCATCCATTTTTACACATTTCATTAGTTTACTTCATCAAATTCAAAATAATAATACCAATTTTATGTCATTGAAGGTGAACAATTATACTTTTGTTATCCTTTTCTTTTAGAAAAGGGTGACATAGGTTTGCACTTTTACCCATGTGTGTGTGTGTGTGTGTGTTTGTGTGTATATATGTATGTATGTATGTATGTACATACACACACACACATATGTATATATACATATATATACACATATATATATACATATATATGTATATATATGTATATATACATATATATGTATATATATGTATATATACATATATATCTATATATATGTATATATATATTTTTATATATATGTATGTATATGTGAATATATATCTATATATACATATATACATATATATATATACACGCGTACACACACACACACATAATTTTTTTTATGATTTGGGGGGGATTATGTAAATATGTAGATTGATCAATCTCCCTTTAAACTTTTATGCATATAAGAGAAAGTGAAAGGACTGTTAAGAACAACCCTTCAAAGGGTCTCACACTAGAACTGTATAGCCCTAAGGGGATACAAGGGAGTCTACTACCAAATCTAAATCCCCTAAAAATATCTATAATCAAAGGGAAAAAATCTAACAATGTACTTTCCCTTAAGTACAATGCTGTAGATTGATTTGATTAAGTGATTATTGAGTACAAGTATAATGATCAATTAAGGTCTAAAAAATGGATGGGCTTGTATAGAAAAGGCATGAAAGGATAATATATAAATTAATGGTAAGTTTTATGAGATTAAAAAAAATGAAGAACAAAACTCACCTTGGAAGCCCATAAGGACGATCCACTCAGATGTGAAGAATTATGGTAAAACAATGTTAGAATCTAAAATTGTTCTAGATCTAGAGCTTGTGAATGAATATTTCTAAATTTTGTGAATCTAGCTGAGATCTCTAGACAATGATGAATTGGAGGTTATGAATGAAGTCATCCCTTACCATTTGTATACAAAATTATGAGATCCAAAGTCAAACCTATAACATGAAACCCTATTTCCGATATCTAAGTCTTACAACTCAAAAACATACAAATTTTCATTTGCAAGCAAGGAAAAATGTATTTTGTTGGGGGGTGGGGGAGGCTTGTCTTAGTTAAGCCCCAGCTGAGATTTCAATATTAAAATATTAAAGCATGTAAAATGAAAGATAAATATAAATATTCACCTTATTTGTCAAATATCAAAGGATGGATTCAGACCATCTAAGAATAAATATATATGAATGATTGTATGTAGAAGATGATATTCAATATTCTTTCAATAAATCCAAACAAATCCACTAATAGAAACTCATATATCTATGAATAAATATATAGTTTTGAATGATCCTTAAATGCTTACTTGAATGGATGGTGGCTTGGATGATTCTCTCTCTCAAATGGACATGGAATGGTTGTACACAAAAGCTTACATTATAAATAATCAATGCACATATTACTAAAGAAGGCCTTATTTTGTATTGATTTCTAAAAAATGAAGAAGGGATTACTGAACAAGGTAGGAAACAAATCAAAACATCCAAAATGGGCCTATGATCCAAGGAAACATTCCTTGGATAAGGGAGAATCTTGT
The DNA here is from genome assembly GCA_028749045.1 of Cupressus sempervirens. Taxonomy (NCBI): domain Eukaryota; kingdom Viridiplantae; phylum Streptophyta; class Pinopsida; order Cupressales; family Cupressaceae; genus Cupressus; species Cupressus sempervirens. Next base: position 35,555,933 of record CM053786.1, on the reverse strand, counting down.
CACTTGCTAAGTCTTAGGGATGAGGTTGTCCCTTTCTTTGAGATGACTTGGATAGTCTCGACCATTATCTAGAGGATTATGAACCTCCAGCTATACACCAAAATATTGGGGATGCAAAAAAGATAGCTCGAAATAGCTAGAAACTCAAGAATAAATAGCACTAAGAGCATAAGTGAATTCAGATCATAAATAAAGGGCTAAAAGGTCTTACAAAGAAATTGTTTCCATTTTAAAATTATACATTTAGCCCCCATTTTTAGTGGAAGTGTGAGAAAAAATCAAACTCTTGGTAAAGTAGAAAAAAAGCATGAGATAATCTCATTAAGACTAAAGAGACATAAAACCAATAAATCCCCCAATAGGCTTGAGCCCCCTATTTAGTCCCAAATTAAGACAAGAGAGATGTCACTAAAGAAAATAAAAAAGAAGAAGAGTGTAATCAACTTGGCTAGTAAGACTTGTGTCTCTCACTATGAATCACACAAAAAGGAATGTTGCAACAAAAGATAAAATTAATAGTCAAATAAAGCTTCAATGGCATTCTATTTAACCCATCAAGGATGTTCCCTCAGAGACTTGTGTTACCAAAAGGGGAATCCAAAAGATTATCCATGCATAATGATGTGTGTGTCCTTAAGGAACATATACACACATGCACTATGACCCTTTGCATATGTTAGATCCATTATTGAACTACTAAGAGTTTGTAAGGATTTATTTTGGCATATTTGGATCTCTGACTAGATTAATAATAGTCCATAAGGTGTGATCCCTACATTTAGATTACTTAAAAATCCTTGATACTTGATTCCTATATTTGCATCTTTTGACACTAGTACATTATGCCTCTATTTTTGACCAAAATTTCACTGACAAACCAAATTGACTTGTCAAATTCACTTTTTTTTTTTAATATGATCTCAATAAGGTGAAAATTTTGACCAAAATTGTATTTTGTTGTCAAAATTTTGACAACAATTGAGTTTTATTTTTTGTCAAAATTTGAACATTGTCAAGATATAAACAAAAAAAAGAAAAGTAAACATTTCAATTGTATTTGACAGATTGCAAGTATGTGCATGGGAGTGGTTTCTAGTCATGACTATAGACAAGGAAGAGCATGGGCTTAGTCAAGTAAGAGATCTGGAATGACAATGATTTTCCCATTTTTTTACTTTAATTATTTTATAGTAACCAAAGAAAATGATTTGAATATGTTTTAGTATGTCATTTTTGGAGAATGGAAGGGAAAAGGAATACTGTGAACATAACAATAAAAAACTATAACCCATAATCCACTTGATCTGAAATCATAATGAGATCAAGCTACCATAACTCAACTTTAGAGAAGAAATATTCAACACTTAATTCTTTGAATGTGAGAATATTGTAATGATGGGTGTTCTTCAACTATTGAATGTTGGCCGATCTTAAATGAAATTTTAAAATTTTACTCATGAATTTTCTTTTTCCCATTTTTTTTTTGGGTCTATATCTAGGGCTCAATTCTTTTTACATGGCTTGTATTAATTTATCTAGGGTTTGATTCTTGTGGTAATGTATTGAAAGCACACTATTAACTACTTCCCTAGTGCAAATGTTGAAGGGTGACACCACACCAATTACATACATCAACATGTCTTGCATTGGATATATGATGTTCACCTAATGCATTTAGAAGGATGCTCATGATGTGGGAAGAAATGTATGCATGTTCTATGTCCTTATTAGAGAAGAATGATGAGATATATATACAACAAAAGGTTAATATGTTTACCTCCTAATGGGAGAAAAATGCTGAGATGCACACAAACACAGATTTATATATGCATTTTTTTTATATATGTAAAGAAAAAATGAATGCATATATCTTCGAATGAGAGATATCTAGGACAAGGTGAATGTCATTCTCAATGTTAAACAAAATAGCACTATGATCATGTTATTCAAAGGTATAATTTTTTATTCTAATTATGTCACTTTACATCCTAACCACACCTTGCAGCATTTTGGAATTCTTTCCATCATAGTCTTGTGAGAAATAATGGGAATTCATCAGTATTATATTCAATCTCTAGTATATGTTGATCACATGCATTATAGTACGAGCTAAGAACACTACACATGCTAAGATGTTATTCAAAAATCTTGAAAACTAATGATTTCCAATATTGTCTCTATTATTTTGAGAAGCTTGCATTTTAAAATGAGGGACCAATCATGTCCTTGATATTTATATTTCATCATATCAGTAATTTGGGCACTAGTTAGAGACAAAAGTTCTTCAAATTAACCTATGACTCTTTACAATTCCTCTATCATTTTTCACACAACTCACAATATACTTTTCCTTTAAATGTTTCCCATGACTTTCACAAGAAAAATATGTTGATACAAAATCTAGAAATCACTCTTCTTGTTATTAATATATATAACATGTCTCTTAGTTGAAAGCTTCTTTTCCAAAAGAAAACAATTGAGATTCTTTGAAGATCACATATAAAGGTAATTTTGTCTTCAGTTTTCTTGTTCTAATTCATACTAGTTGTATATGATTCTAGAATCCACATTTATGTCTTTGTGGGAGTCAACTATGAGAAATATTCATTACTGTACTAGATGCATATTGATACAATAGATTGACCCACCAATATTCCTAAATGATTGATAAATAGATTGACAACAAACTACTTCATGATTAAAAAAACACACACACACTTACATAAACTTGATAATGCATGACAAGGAAGAGCTCAATGGATGGATATGAATCAAAGAAAAAAGGCACCACAACATTTAAATTTATAATTCATTTTATTTGTTTAGATGTCACCCTTACTGAAGAGATAGTTATATTTAATTATTTTTTATTATATACAAGATATTAATAATGCTTGTATGTTTATATTTGATATCATTTTATACCCTAAATATTTGTTTGTGAAGAAAGTTCACGCCTAACAATATGAAACCAAAATAAAAAGGTGAAAATTGCTAGATTGTGGTCTTAGTTTAAAAGAAAAGGTGATAGAAAATGTTATTGTCCTTGCAAAAAATGAAAGGGCTTAAAGAATCAAAGAATTTTAATCACAACTTAGAGAAAATGTAGGTAACATGAACACATTGAAGGGGCAAAGGATTTTTTTCCTTTGGTGAATGTGGATTTTGAACTAGTGGAAAATGGAGATGTGATTATCAAAGTAGAAGGTAATGCTCCCATGGAAGAAGATGATCTTGAGGCAGAGAATAAAATTGAAGATATTGGTATTGGCACAGCTGATAATATGCTAGAGAACATGATTGAAGAAGATGTTACTGGCTTAACAATTAATGAAGATGATGAACACGATGATAGTAACACATCTAATGATGATGATGAGAGAAAATTGATATACCTATAATTGAAAAAGCATACGAGCCCTTGTACCAAGGCTCCCAAACAATGCTTATCTCCTCTATATTATTGCTAGTAAACTTCAAGGTTATGGATGTTATATCCAATGTATAAATCTCACGTATGCTAAGGTATAGTTTCATTTTTTTCACCTTCTATGTTTTCATACTATTAATGTTATTTATATTACTAATTTTTTCCATGGGTTGATAGGTGAGTGTTTATTACCACCATTAAACATTCTACCTCTCTTATTGAGAGCTATTGGCCATTATGAAAGATATTGGAATGGAGTATCAAACAATACATACATGTCCCTATGATCATATTATATATAATAAACAACATGAATTTGTAGTACAATGCCATGATTGTCACCTTAGTAGATATTGATCAGATCAAATAACCAAAAAGGTACCTTGCAAGGTTTTGTGGTACATTCCCATTATTCCATGTCTATAATGATTATTTGGGTGCACTAGCTTGGCACAACTTATGGATTACCATGCACACAATAGAAGTCAAGATTAAATTATGTGAATTCCTACAAATGTTTCTACATTTAAGGACAAAGAAGATAGGTGACCAATATTTAAAGAAGAACCTCATAATCTGAAGCTTTTATTAATAGTAGACGATGTGAATCCATACAGATGAGATTTTTTAATTTAGTCTAGCTAATTTTTTTAAATTAACAATAACATTCCTCCTTGGATGTCCATAAAGAGGGAGCACATAATGTTGGCAATGATATTGTACTAGGTATTTGGTGCAAGAGCACCTAGGTAGGCTAGAGGGTAGACCTAGGGTTTCTTTGTTCATTTTGGCTTGAAGTGATGATAACCACATCACCAGAGTAATAATAGGATCAACTTTTCCTAAGGTGAGATTAAATATGTTTGAAGAGTCTCACAATGCATTAATGCTCCTAATTGCTCAAAAAGTGCTCATTTGGCTCAATATGGTATTTTTGGGTTTTGAGGGCCAAATAGGGAAAGAAAGTGTTTTAGGGTCCTTATTAGCTATTTTGGATCCATCTTAGGTCTTTTGGAAAGTTTGGTAGAAAGTAGAGCAAGTTTGGGTAAACAATTTACAAAATTGCAAAAATTGTTGTTTTCTTGAAAAGTTGTCAGTGACAACTTTTGCAACTTTTATGCAAGAATAGAAACTTATTTGCTGGAGTTATTCAACCACCTTATTTTTTTGGAAAAATACATTCCAATTCTATTTAAGAAAAAAACTAACTTGTTCCAAGGGCTAGAAGTATTAGAAAGGATAGTGTACAAATTGAAATTAACAATTCCATATTTACAACAATTTCTTTGTTTTGAGTGTTTCAATTCTTTGTATAGATTAGATTTAGGATTTTATGTGTTAGAAGTGTTAGTGGGGATTTTCCTTAATTTTTTTTTTGTTTGTGTGTTGTTTTAGAGATTTTTGTGTGTTCAAATTAATTATTTTGTGAGTTAGCAGTTTGTTGTTCTGAACAGGGCAGCTAACACAAAACAGGGTCTTAGGGCCATTTCCCACCATATGAAATGTATGGAATTTTTGGACTTGGAACTAGATCCATTGTATATTATTTAAAAAAAAATAGATCCCATGGGAAGCACAACAAGCATTTTGTGTGATACCCTAGGCAAGCAAACCATATTTGGTTAGGGATTGTAAATCTAAAAAAGAGCATTTAGAGTGGATTGAAAGGTCCGATTCTTCAATCCAAGAATTTTGTGAGTAAGTATATGGTGAGGGATAAATCCAATGCAAATGAGGAGTCTTGAAAAGAACTTTTAGGAGGCTTAAAACTTGAACAACATCAAAACCCTTGAAACCCTCAAATTAAGCCTAAAACTGTGCCTAGGCTATATGAACAAATTGGGGGCTTAAGAGTGTTAGGATTAACCTCAGATAGAAATAATAGTTACATGAAGATATAACCAATATCAAAAAAAAAAATTTCACAAAAGAGAACACAAGACAACAAGATTTAACATGGTTCACCCAATCCCTAGGCTACATCTATGAACAATAAGTTCAATATTATTATTGTCTAGTGATTACAAACCACAATCCCTTACAGATCATTATTGCTGCAAGAAGCTAAAATATCACCATTAAATTATGAAATACCTAACCCTAAGCCTTTTTATACAAGCTTTTATAGCTTAAAAATTAGGGCTAGAATAAGTCATCCAATAAGAAAAATAGCAACACCCTAGCACCCTGTAGGGGTGCTACCCCTTGACCCCATCTTGGGGTTGCTGCCCCTAAACCCTAGTAGAAATAATATGGGGAAAAAACCATGCTGAATAAACCTTTGAGTCTAATTAGTATCCACTTCACAACAATCTCCCACTTGGTGATTGATCACACTCCACAACAATAACCTCCCACTTGGAGACTAATCATAACACTGCTAAAATTTTAGCTCCCACTGGAATATATCAAACCACCTTGGACTTTGCTATCCTTTTATTTTTTTAGTCAAGAAGACTAACTAAAGCTAAAGAGGAGTACAACTTCTCCCTTGTCACTACCTTTATAAACATATTCACTAGATTGACACCTATATGTATCTTCTCTAACTTTAACTATCCACCATCCCAAAATGAGTGAATGAAATGGTATTGTAGCTATATGTGTTTTGTCTTTGAATGAGAGATAAATTCTTTGCAAGATGAATGACACTCTGACTATCCAAAAATAAATAATATCCTTCTAAGGATGTCCTAATTCTTCCAAGAAGAACTAAAGCCATATCATCTTCTTGTCTGCCTCTGTAGCAACAACTGACTCTACCTCTTTAGTTGATTAATCATTAACCTTATGTAATTGAGAAACCTAGCTAACTACTACCTCACCAATAATAAATACATAACCTTTAGTACACCACATGGTATCAATATCCCCTGGCAAATCTGAGTCAACATAGCCCTGTAAATTAGTAGTAGAGCCCTCAAAATGTAAAGACTTACTTGATGTTCCTCTCAAATATATGAGAATCCATTTAACTACATTCCAATGCTTAATTCTTGGATGGCTCATATACCTACTAACAACTCCCACTACATGTGCAATATCTACCCTAATACATACCATAGCATACATCAAGCTTCCTACAACTGAAGCATAAGGTACCTCGGACATCTTATCCTCCTCTTCTTGTGTCTTAGGACACATCTCCTTAGTCAACTTCAAATGACTAGGTAAAAGGTGTGCTGACAATTTTAGCATTCTCCATAGAGAAACATTGTAACACCTTCGCAATATAATCAGCCTAAGATAATGTCAATTTTCTATTCTTCCTATCTCTACAAATCTTCATACCAAGGATTCATTTTCTGCCCCCAAATCCTTCATAGCAAATGAATGTGCTAACTATTCTTTTAACCCCTTAATGTGATCCATGTTAGACCTAGCTACAAGCATATCATTACATATAAACATAAAATAATGTAGCTTTCATCATCCAACCTCTTAAAATAAAACACAATGATCTGAATGAAACCTACTATATCCATACTCATGCATAAAACTATCAAATTTTAGATACCATTTCTAAGGTGCCTGCTTCAAGCCATATAAACTTTTCTTCAATCTGCACACTAAATTCTCCTTACCATTGACCTCAAATCCCTATGGTTGTGACATATATATCTCTTCATCCAAATCATCACAAAGAAAGATTGTTTTAACATCAAGCTACTCCAAATTCAAATCTTCAGTAGCCACAATACTTAAAATAGTGTGAATAGAAGTCATTTTAACAATAGGAGAAAATATCTCATCAAAATTATTGCCCTTTTTCTATGCAAATCCTTTTACCATTAACCTAGTTTTAAATATTTTCTTACCTCCATCCTCTTCTTTCAACCTATAAACCCACTTATTTATAAGGCACTTTTACTTGCAGGAAACTTGCATAAATCCCAAGTCTTATTTTTTAGGAAAGATTCTATTTCTTCTTTCATTTTAGACCCCCACTAAATTTAATCATCCACCTACATAGCTTCATCTTAACATTCAGGTTCACTAGCATCAGTAAGTAAAATAGAATACAAAGAAGGACAAAATCTTTCTAGAGGTCATCTTAGCCTTATTGACCATCTAACATTCACTAGGGTGTGTGGTATTTGTTGTTGTGGTCATTGTAGATTATGAGGAACCTACTAGAATGTCATCTTTTGGAGTATTATATAGCACTACATAATTATTTTCTTTCTTCTCATGTTGTTGCAATAGATCTTTGTACAACACTTTCTCATTGAATATGACATCTCTACTTCTTACAATTTTATGATTTGTAAAATCCCAAAGCCTGTAACTAAATTCATCAATGCCATATCCAAAAAATAAACATTTCTTTGACTTAGTTTTCAACTTGGTAATATTGTTAGAATTTATATGAGAAAATGCTTCACAACCAAAGGTTCCGAGAAAAGAATAACTCACCTTCTTACTATTCCATGATTCCTCTATAACTCAAAACCATAAAGGAGTAGAGGGACCTCTATTAATCAAATATACAATAGTATTCATAGTCTCTACCCACATGTTTAAGGGCAACCTTGCATGCAACCTCATGCTTCTCACATACTCCATTATAGTCCTGTTCATGCATTCAACCACTCCATTTTCCTATGGAGTCCTTGGAATAGTTTTATGTCCATGAATACCATAAGTGAAGCAATAATCTTCGAATTCATGACTAAAATACTCACCACCATTACAGATCTGAGAAAATTTAGTTTCTTACCAGTCTTATTTTCAACCAAGCATTTTCATTTCTTAAATGTTTTAAATACATCAAATTTATGTCTAAGGAAATAAATCCATACTTTTCTAGTTACATCATCAATAAATGTAACATAATAATGAAAGTCACCAAGGGAAGATACCTAAGCTTGTCCCCATACATTTGTATGCACAAGCTCTAATCTCTCACTTTTCTTTTCCTTACTAGTCTTCACAAAACTCACTCTCTTTTGTTTTCCATATTCATAACTTTCACAAAAATTCATATTAACACATTTCAGACCTAGTAAAACTTGCTTTGAATGAAGTACTTTCATACCTTTCTCAATCATGTGCTCAAGTCTATTGTGTCATAACGTTTTATCTGAATCTACAACATTTGTTTGTTCTCCTTGCTCAACTACAACAATTGTTCCTAAATATTCATTTTTCTCTAAAAAAATTCAAAGTAAAAGGAACAATATGACCTATAAAAAGATATAAGGTTCCTACTTTCACACCTTTTGCTATTCTCTAATGATTTACAAGTTGGGAGTGAAAAGGATTATAGATCTATAACTTATAGTTTGCAACATTTATGAAGTCATTAGTTGTAGATCATCACACTATATCAACTAGGTTGTAGGACATCTTCCCAAGATTACCTAATTTTCTAGTCTTAGATTCGGAGAAGATATCTAGGTTTTGTTCCCTTTTTTATAGAATATATGGATATATGGATATTCAAATAAAATTATGATATGCGAGTTTTCGAGAAAAAAACATCTTCCTCTACACATTTTGAGGTGAGTCATTTATACTTTATTTCCTTTCATATCTTTACCCTAGATTTAGATCTTAATTGGGCTAATTGTCATTAGAGAGCATCTATATTTACATTATTTAAGAAATTAGTTCAATTTCATATTCACATTATCTTAATAAGGGCCCAAAAGAGTACATGTCCATGTATTGCATTTCCCTTTATAATTTGGATTTATTATTATCTCCCTTCTTCCTTAAGGTCCTAGCTAATCTAATTTGGATCATAAGTGAAATAATATTTGAAAATTTCCCTCCTTCCCTCACAAACATATTTGATTGGCTTAGCAACCCAATAAAGTGGAAATTTGCATCTTATTTAAAGTCCCTCCATTTTACAAACTAAACATTTTGGTGAACCTAGTGAGTCCCATCTTTTTGGATTTTGAGTTAGACCCCTTTATCTATCTTCTTTGGCCTTTACATCACCTTCTTTTGGTGAACCCCAATTGTTCCCTTTTATTTTTTGAGTTAGATTTGGCTATCTTGTGGTTAGATCTCTCTTTTATGCTCTTTAGTACTTTTTCTTGGTTAGATCTCATTAGTGTTTCCTTTTGTGATCTCCTATTTTATGATCTTAGTTATATGAAGTCCAACCTATAGAATTCTTGTTGGGTGAATCCATAGACTTATGGGTTCCTTTAATCATGATTCCTCTTTTCGTCCTATGACTCGTGATTACACTCACATATTTATTCATGATCTTAATCATATAATGTCCAACATAACTCTTCTCACTCATCACATGATGATGATGATGCTATAACCTTTCCTCCTTCAAAAGTTGATAATCTTTCTAGTGAATTTGATAATTAGAAACTTGGACTACTCAATAAAATCAAAATTATAAGTGTTTTTATTGTTGAAGCTCCTCAAAAGATTGTTAATAATGATGAAAATAATATTTCTATCTTGCATGGTATATCTCACCTAATTAATAATGTGCTCAAGATTTATGATATCCTCCTCCTTCCACATTTGATATCAATTTATACCACTCATTCCAACATACTTACATATGCTTTCCTACCCATGTGTCCACTCCTTTAAGTGTTGGTCTTCCTAGACTTTTTTTTCTTGTGAGTGTTCCTCCTACTTCTATTCCTTTTTCATTACCTTCATATAATGGGGTTCCTTCTACTTATTGAAAACCATTTTCCCATCCTTCTCATCCTTTTCCAATATATTTACATGTTCCTTCCACTTCTTATAACTTTCCTAATCCATCTAGCATGCCTATTCCTACTTGAATTTCTCCTAATCCTACCATTAGTACATTGGTTCAAACCTTCACTTATTTATGACAAAATCTTCCTCAATTAACTTAATCTAAGTACAATATTCCTACATGTGATGTTGCTAATCCCTTTTCCTTAGCTATCCTTTGTATTTTTATTCTAAAACTTATTAATATACCTCATCTTGAGACTTATAATGGTAAGGGAGATCACATTATTCATGTTAAAACTTTTTAGACTATATGTAGTTCTTTTTCTCACAACTATAGGTTGATGGCTATGTTTTTATTGTGTACTTTTAGGGATGGAATCTTGCAATGGTATTGCCTTATTCTATTGATTCTTTTCAAAAATTTGCTAATTCTTTCATTAAATATTTTTAATTAAATAATATTGATCCTCAAATTTCTTTAACTGATTTAATGCATTGTAAGAATAATGTTAAAGAGAAAGCTACTAAATTTATTGGAAGATTTAAATATTTCTATGCTTAGATTTCTTATCTTATGCTTGATCATGATATTTAAGGTATCTTTATTTATAATTTAGAAAAGGACCATAGGGATACAATTCTCCTTACTAAGTGTACCTCCTATTCACACCTATGTGTAATGCTTCGCAATTACTAGTTACAAGTGATCCAACTTGAGAGCTCTACTTTGATGGCTTCTATTTCTAGTAATAAGAGTGGTGCCACCAAAAATTCAAAAAAATTCTCTAAATCTTAAAATTTAATCAAAATAAAGTCTACAAATATAGTTGATGATCAAGTGGCTACTTCATCTTGAGGTATGACTACTTTTTCCTATGTATTTCATCCTAATCATCAGTATACTCTACTATCTGACCATTTTTCCAAGGTGGTGACTAATTTTATTTAGTCTCGTAATCTTAATCTTCCTCCTGTTCATCCTATTGATACTAGTAAAATGCTTCCTAAGTCATTTGGTTCAAATGTTTTTTTTCAATATCACCATCAACTAGGTCATGATACTTAAAAGCATTATGGTTTGAAGAATTATATTTAGGACCTTATTGATTCTAAGGCTATATATGTTGACTCTCAAGTTAATAACATGAATAAATCTATTGCACCACCTAATTAAAATTTGTAGATTTATGCTAATCGTTTACCTTCTTACTGAGTGAATTTTATTAGTCAACCTTCTTCTGATCATCATATTGATTATAATGAGAATAAACAAGAAGAAAATTATGTGGTTAATCATGTTGATTTAGCACCTCAACCTTCAATTTCTTCTCCACTTGAACCTAAATAGACATCTATTATTAACTTTAATCAATCTCATATGTTTAAGGCACCTAATGGTCCTCTTTATGTCACTAATGCAATTCGTCATATTCCTCCTCATGGTACTTTGGTTGATCCTTCCTTTGTTATGAATCTTATTATTAATGAAGACCTTTTTAAAAAATGGTCAAAAAGAGATACTTATGATTCTACTACTGTATGGATTCAAATGTGTAATGGTTTTCCCTATCATCCTTAAGGTTTTATTACTTTGAAGGTTTATCAAGGAAATCTATTTTTACTAACTTTTTTGTTATTTCTACTTCTGATCAATTTTAGATTAAGCTTGGTATTCTATGGATTTCTTCCATGCAACTCGTAACTTCTCCTATTCATAAATATATTAAATTTTCTCATGATAGAACTATCATTACTATTAATCATTCTTTATAAAACATCAAATCCTAGAGATTGTGCTGAGATTGACTTTTATTGGCCATATCATCCTAAAAAATCACCTACTCATCTTGATCATCTCTATATAAACTATCAAAAATATAAATTGTTAGCTTGAATATCGATGATATTCCTATGGGAGATTATCCTAGCATTACTTGAGTATGTGGGAGATTGATCACATGTTTCATTCATGTTAATATTTTTAATTAATATCAACATAATGGTTATTATGTGAAGACTAATAGAGTAGTAGATAAAAGGTAAGATCTTATTATTAATGGATTAAAGATGAAGGTCAAGTGCACTTGAGGATATTTTCTATAGAGTGTCATTATTTCATGGTTAAGAGCATATGAATAAAGAAAAATAATGGTGATAATTATTCAATGTTTATAGAAGATAGTATACAAAAAGAGTTCCTGAGAAGTGGTTTCAAGAAATTGGATTATATCACCTAATAGGGATAGAATCTTGTTAAGTGTAGTTAGACAGAGATAGAAGAGATCATGTTGATGACATGATCTACTTGAATAGGTTTATAAGGTTGAACTTGAGATATAATATGCTCTTGCCTCTAGCTTATGAGTTTCTCTTATTCTAGCACCTTGGATCTTAAACTATCTATGTCTCCAAAAACATCAACATGAAGAACTGAAGTCCTTTCTTCCAACTTTTTGTTCTGCTCTTTTAGGGCAGCCATCCTTCTAAGAAAATCATCTCTTTCAATAAGAGCATTCAAGGTGGCTTTCTCTCTCTCTTTCTCCAAATGAGCACATTTGGCTTCTTCTTCTGCAACCCATTTCCTTAGGACTCCTATTTCAGAGAATACTTCGTTTGGATCTACAAAAGTTTCTTTTGAATTAGCAGGGTCATCAAGATCTATAAGGTTTGTTACTACATATGGAGTTGTTTTGGGATTAAAAGGATCCTCTATAATATCTTTATATCTCATCCTATGATTCATTTCAGCTATCACATCTTGTCTATACAATGCATCTCCCATTGAAGACATATTCTTATCTTGATAGGCTCTTTCTTTTTGCAATAGGGTACTGAACATCCCTCTTAAGAGTCTTGTGGTTTTTGATTCAAAGCTTAATAAAGAAGATCCTCTCCCTACCATAGGCTAGTATTGAGAGTTTACTAATACACTACCCCTCAGTTTCCAAGTAGGATTAATATATGTTTTCTTCTTGTTCAGTTTCTTCCTACCACCTTGAGGTATATCAATATGCAATGGTACTTCTAGATTGGTTCTTGTATAAGCTTGTGTACTTTTCTCTTGTTTGCCATTTGTGGAAATCACTTGTCAGTAAGCACTAGTTTCAAAACCTTGATCGAGTCGCCACCCTATTCTAGGGAAAATATATCATTCAAATAGCTTTTGACTCAGGGAAAATATCACAAGATAATATGAATAAGTTTGAGACACAAAGATAACAATCAAAACAAACATAGGACTACAACTCTTGCTTAATAGATAAGACATTTTTATAAGGGAAGTATACATCATATTGGAATACTTTAGTATAACTAGGGGCAGGGGGTGGGGGAGATGAATAAGTTATCCAAGGTCCAAATGTATAAATAAAACTTTTCATAGCTTAGTGAACCCATAAAACATTCATACCCATGCTTCCATCCTACTAGATTATGCAATCACTAAAACTTGTATACTACTGCCAAATCAACTTGTAGAAATGTAAAACATAAAACATAACAAATTCATCAACACACTTGACACAATTATCTGCATGGAAACCCAATTTGGGAAAAACCATCAATAACATGCTACTCTTTTTCACTCTTCTGAAGTGATGCCCTATGAAAGGCCAACCCTATTAAAGGTTACAATACACACTATTAAATCTGACTCGGTTAAGGGATTTCAATCACCCTATTAGAAGTGAGCCTTGTTAGAAGACTTTAGGCCATTCACTTAGAATGCCACTTGGTTAAAGGATTTATATATGATTGTTAAGTCAAACTTAATCGAAAGGATTTATCCTAGGCTGATACAATTGTTAGAGAGTAATAGTAGAGCTTTGATTTGATACAACTTACAACTTCTCTTATAGATTAAAAATCTCTATTTAGTCCTCCATTCTTCTTGGTATTTATACTTTGTAGTTCTGACAGATTATTCACTCTTCAAGAATTCATCTCCTTAAGCCTTCTTTCTTAACATGTCATTGCAGACTCTTCTTTTAGGTCACTTGATGAACCAAAATTCTTAACTCCTCTTCCTTAGGTTCTCAAACATGAAAACTTTTATTTATGACCAGTCATTCCTATACACAAGAAATTAGGATATTTTCCTACATATTTTCCATCATCCAATTTACAATTCAGATGGATTAGGTAGGATACAATGTATCTACCCCATATCTCATATCTCTTCTAGAAACTTCTCCTAGAATCCACTTGAACTCACCTAAAAATGGTTCACATCAAATTCTATGCCACCAAATCATCAACCTTATCTTCCACCTAGTTTACAAAAATCAAGAAAATAAACTTGTCACCTCAAATTTAGTGAATCTTCAATCTTTAAAATAATGCAGCAACTCGACCTTATCAACCTTTTGATGCTTGTCACATACTACGTTGCTTGACATCAACTACAAAATCACTCAACATCAATTAAAGTTTACTAATGCTCATCATCAACTAAACTTTACTTGACATTGACTATCTTGCTTGGTATCCACTAGGATTTGCTTTCGCTTGGCTTTGACTAAATTTATACTTGGCCTGCACTGACTTTGCTTGGCACCTACTATCTACTCAGTCAAGCTTGGTAGACAAACTTTGTGTAACTTGTTCTTCTAAACTTTCTAAGTGTAGCCAACATTTGAAACCTTAAGTGAATTATCAATACATCATGTCATCACTATCTTAACTAATCCTTGTACTTCATTACATAATCATAACTCAACCTTTCTTCTAGGTGCTTTTGTTACATCTTATTGATCAAATCCTCTTCATCAATCAACTAAGTGATAGTGCTTGAATCTTATAAGTAGTTGTCTTACTAGAAAATAATAGGTTTTTAATCACTAATAAAACAATGATTGAAACACATTGTCTTCTTCAACAATCTCCCTCTCTAATTAATCCATTCTCAAAAATGATCTTTTCAATCAGATTTCAACAATCTCCCTCTTTGGCATTGATGGCAAACCAAACTAATCAACTAAGTTAATAAAATGATGAAAATGTTGTTCAACCAAACTAACTAGGTTAAAATAGTAAGACAATACCAAAAAAGAAAACTTGTATCAAAGTTTCTCCCTCTATCAATAACTTCCATCTTCTGATTAGCTTACAAAACTCTTTCTTATAACTCTCTCTAAGTTCCTTCTTATATCTCCCTCTTACTAGGTAGATTAAGATTTCTCCCTCTTTCTTACATTCTTCTCTATCTCCCTCATCATACAAGTGTCCTCTTCTAATCAGCAATATCAACAATTATCTAATCTCCCTCTAAGATCAATAACACTCTCCATCTTTTTTGATAACAATCTCTTGATATCTTTTTTTGATATGATTTCTCTAATGATGATCAGTTTAATGTACTTTCTCCCTCTTTGAAAACAATTCCAAAGACATATATCAAAAACTTGTCATCTTAAAAGATGTAGATATAAGTTTTTACAGTTTCTTTAGTTTCTTCCTCTGTCACCTTGCTTGTGACTGTTTTGAAGTTTTAGCTCTGTGATTACTTTAAGTAGCTCCTAAAGTAAGATCCTCTGCATCAACGTGTAACATATGAATATCATCTTGTTTGATGCAAGAAACTCCTTTTGTTACTTAGATAGCCTTTGATAGGGGTATCACCTGTAGTTTACCTCTTAGATACTCATGAGCATCCTTAGGTAATGATTTTTGTGAAGATATCGACAATTTTCTCCTTTGTGTTAACATATTCCATCTTCACCTCTTTATCTTGAACTAACTCTCTTAAGTAATAATACTTGATTGCAATGTGCTTAGTCTTTGTGTGCATTAATGGATTCTTTAATATATTGATAGCACTTATATTATCACAATAAAGTATCATTGGTTGTGTGATCTCTAGCTTCATTCCTTTGAGTAGCTATTTGATCCATAAAATGTTTGTGCAATTTAGAATAGCAACAACATATTCAACTTCAGTAGTAGATTGTGAAGTACAACTTTGTTCCTTGCTAGTCCATGTAACTAGTCTCTTGACTAAGAAAAATTATCCTCCACTGGTGCTCTTTATGTCATCAATGTTTCTAGGCCAATCAATATCAGTGTAGGCTCTCAATTCAAACTATTGATTCTTCTTGTAGTATAGACTTGCTGGATACAATTGGTTAATTATGTGTTTTCTTTGATGTTACACAAATGTCATATCATTATTAGTTAGTATATGTCAAGCTCACTTAGGTAGTAAAGATAGTTCTTAGTGTCTATTGAACATTCTTGTGTTTGCCTAGTTTAGAAGGTAGTGTCTATAGATTTCACTTGGGCATCAAAGGAAAAATTGTAGAAAGTGAGTGTTAACCAAGCTCACTCGGGTAATGAAGGGTTGGATGGAACCAATGCTAACTAAGCTCACTCGATTTCCAAAGGATTTTTGTAATGTTGTAGTGTTTGTAGACACCTAAAAACCTTTAGAAAATAAAGTATTTTTATTTTATGAAAAAGTCCTGATGACATCATCATTTATTAATTAATTATTTAATTAATTAATTTTTATACCATTAAATCCCTTTATCTTAATTAAAAATATTTAATTAAGGAATCCCTCCCAAAAATGTTTCAATCTTATTTAAACATTATTTCTTTATTTATTAATTATTTAATTAATAAATTGACCAAAAAAATCAAAATAAATAAAAAATTTATTTTTTGCCCAAAACTTGGCCAATTTCCTTAAGACCACTAACCTCTTCCAAAATCGTCTAATCCTTCTTTAATTTTGATTAAAGGCTAATCTCATCATTTCCTACCCCTAACCCCAACTCAAAATATTTAATTAAAATTAAATATTAATCCTCATGTTTATTAAAAAAATTTTAATAAATATCTCCTCAACCCAAACCCTTGAAATAAATAAAACTTTATTTATTTCTTAAAAATCTAATTTATCCTCATCCTAAGAAGTTCTAGACTCTTCTAGAAAGTCTTCATCCTCATCCTAGGAAATTCTAGACTATTCTAGAAAGTCTTTATCCTCATCCAAAGTCTAGACTCTTCTAGAAGATGTCTTTAAACCTAATCCTAATCCCCTCCTAACCATGTCACATTCCCTAAATATGGGTTAAGACTTACTAACCCAAGCCAAAGTTAACAAATATCTCCTCCTTCACCCACCCTCATTAAATGCCATCCACTTGCCTATCCCTAAGCTAATCCTAAACCATCCTAATCCATCCTCTAATCATTTTCACAAGCCTAAACAAACTTAAAATCTTCCTAATCAAGTCCAAGCCAAAATTTCTCTCATCACCCTCAAAATATCTCAACCATAAAACTTTATGAAGTCCACTAGGTCATAAATGACTCTTACAAGCCCTTTTATTGCTCTTACAAGTCATTATGAGGGTCTTTATGAAGATTTTATCCCTTGAGCCTCCTTTGTTGACTCATCCTTCTCCTTTCCTCCATCCTCTCACCATGTGACATGTGTCACTCCTTGATTGGCTATAAGGAAGCACAATCCATGTGCTCTCCTCTCATGCAATCTGAGCCCTCCATGAGCTTTTTCCCATCCTTGCATCTTAGCCCTCAATCCCTCAAGCCTCTTGCCTATAAATTGGATCCTTCCCCTTTGCAAAATAACACAATCCATGAAGTAAAGTCATAATGCCATTTTGAGAAGCCATTTTACATCAAAACCATACACTCACACCCAAATTCCAACTCCATTTGAAGCCCTTTTTGAAGCATAAGCTTGAGCATACATCCTATCTATTTAGACAAAGCTACCCAACAAGAGAGCTTCTCATTGAGAGTGCCCATTAATGGCTCATATTCTCAATTGAGAGCTCATCTTAGTCTATCTTGAATTTTATGAATTTTGTTTAGTTTGTAGAAGCTTTATTTAAATTTGGTTTCTATTAGCATACTGACATTGCTCATATATAGTGTTAACCGAGCTTCTATTGGTTAACAAAGGAAATCATTTTTGAGTTAGTTTCTATAGAGCTGGGTCGGCTAATAAAGGATTTTCTTCTTTTGTTGTATTAAGCTAAATTGTTTTATCTATTGATTCTAGTTGACTAAGGTGATGAATGTTGATTATTCTAAGTTGCATTTGAGCTGACTTGACAAACTGGAAGATATAAGTATAAGGTCAAGTTGTGATTTCAAAGTGTGCAAGTGTGTAAGTGATGGTGATGTGATTGAAGATCTATTGAAGATCTACTAATGAGGAGAGGAAGAAAACTTGAAGGATAAGAAAAATATCCTTGTGAAGCAGCAAAGATATATTTGATTAGGAAAGGATCAAGTAAAAACCTAAACAAAGATCTATACTTAGCATTTAGTTGCATTCAAATCAGGTCATCTCATTGTTACTCTCTAACCATTATAGCAATGATCTAAATCTCCTAAAAAATTTGGCTTAATAGCTATTTGCAAATCCTCTAACAAGGTGGCAATTCCATTGAATTTTTATCAATACCTCTAACAAGGCCACTCCTAAAAAGGTGATTAAATCCCCTAATAGGGTCACACCTAATAGTTTTTTTTGTAACCTTTAATAGGGTTAGCTCCTAATAAGGCTCACTTTAGAAGAGTGAAAAATAACAACTAATTACAATTGGTGGTTTTTCCCAAATAAGGTTTCCACATTAAATCCTAGTGTCAAATGTGTTCATGCTATTTTCTTTTATGTGTTTACAACTAAGTTAAAGTAATGGTAATCACAAAAAACATCTAAAGATTTATTTGTTAATCGTTTATTGAGCTAATCAAGTTATTACCGAGTTACAACATTTTGTGTGTTTGCTGAGCTTCATTAGTATTCAATTATCTGTTTGTATTTTGCACTGACATCTAAGGGATTTGGTATTTATTTTTGTAGTAACTGATTCACCCCTCCCCTCTTAGTTACTCTTATATTTCTAACAATTGGTATTAGATCTTTTGGTGCTTGCAGAGAAGGTTTCAAGGATCTAAGCTAAAGATTAGGATGTCTTACAAAAGAGAGATTCCCAAGCTGAACAAAGATAATTTTGCAACATGGCAAGGAATAATATGGTTACATCTGGCTACCATTAGTGATTTAGGTTGCAAGTATCTTGATGCTAAATACAAGACTCCCACTAGAACATTATCAGTTGAAGATATTGTTGAAAAGAAGAATCATAATATCATGATGATTGATATTGCATCTACTCTCAGTTATACTGAATTTGATGACGTAAAAGATTGTAAAACTACTTTTGAAATGTAGAACAAACTGAAAGACATCTATAGAGGACATGGCAATGTAAGAGGAGTCAAAGTAGAAAGCCTTATAGGAAAATTTGATCAAATGTGAATGAGAGAAGATGAAAATATTGCAAAATATGTGGAAAGAATCAAGGCTAGTGTAAGTGCAATCAAAGCATTTGGAGGAGACATTAAGGAGAAAACTATTGTAAGTAAAGTGCTTAGAACTCTTCTTCCTATTTATGCAATTAGAGTGTTTTTTGTTCAAGAAAAGAGATGTGATCCAAATTAAAAAATCTTGAATGCTCTAGTTGGAAGATTGATAGCTTTTGAATTAGATAATTATGATAACTATGTTCCTAATTCAAAGAATATTGAATCTATATTTAAAGCTAAACTCTCACTCAAAGAAAAGGGGAAAATGTCAAAATCTAGTCAACTAGAAAGTGAAGAAGATGGAACATTAGAATAAAGTTCAAATAATGATCTTGAAGTTGTTAAAGCTCTGCTTGCAAGGAAGTATTCCAAAGGTAAAGTTCCTATGATCTACTTTTCTTGTGAAGAAGTTGGTCACATTGCTGCTAGGTATCCAAATAAGGAAATCAAGGATGAGAAGAAAAGTAACACACATAAAGGTGAGAAGGACTCCAAGAACTACAAGAACTTCAAACAAAAAAGTAAGAAATCTTGTTTTATAGCTAAAGATTTTGATAATAGTGAAGATGAAATGGTATATATTGTTGTGAAGATGAATCTAATGATGAAGGAGATAAGATGGCACTTATCTCTCATGTTAGAAAAAATGATATATGGATTATTGATAGTGGCTGCTCACATAATATGATTGGTGAAAAAACAAAATTTGAGCATATGGAATACTATGATGGAGGTAGTATAAGATTTGGAAACAATGAATGTTGTAACATAAAAAGGAAAAGGATGTATCTTGTTGACAAAAGAACTTGTGTGTGGCAATGCTTATTGGATTGAAGGACTAGATCATAATATACTGAGTGTGGCATAGTTGAAAAACATTGGATTCAAGGTAGAATTCATGAATGGACAGGCCAAACTACTGGATAGGAAAGGAAATCTAGTTGGATTAGACAAGAAAACAAAAGGTAATCTATTTTATCTTGATTTCAATGATTGTTCATGTTTTATTGCTCAAGTAGAGGAAAGTTGGTTATGGCACAAAAGGCTATGTCATGCGAATTTTTATAATCTAGGCAAAATAAGTAAACATAGAAGAGTAAGAGGTATTCCCAGTTTGAAGAAACCTAACATGGGTCTATGCAAGAATTGCCAAATTGGTAAGATGGGAAAGACTAGCTTCAAAAGAAAAGACTATCAGACAAAAGAAGTCTTGGAAATTGTTTATACAAACTTATGTGGACCTATTGGAATAGAGAGTTATTGTTGAGAAAAGTTTTTTATTCTTTTTGTTGATGACTATTCTAGAATGATGACAATAATGTACCTAAAAGAAAAATTAGAAGCTTTTCAAAAATTCAAGTGGTATTTGGCAAGAGTAGAAAAAGAAACTAGATAGAAGTTGAAATGCTTAATATTAGATAGAGGTGGTGAATTCATCTCCCATGAATTTAATAATTTCTGCATTGAAAGAGGAATCAAGAGACAAGTATTAGCCCCTAGTACACGACAACAAAATGGGATAGCTGAAAGAAGAAATAAATCTATCATGGATTGTGTAAGAACCTAGATGATTGAAAAGAATGTTGCTCTCAAATGCTAGAAGGAAGCTATCACCACTACAGTTCATACCTTGAACAAAGTTCAATTGAAGAAAGATTCAAACAAAACACCTTATCAACTATGGTACTGCTACAAACCTAATGAAAGTTACTTAAAAGTATTTTGCAAAAAATGTTATCTATTGAAAGAATCTACAAAAGGAAAATTTGATGTAAAAGGTGATGAAGGCATATTTCTAGGATACTCTTATAGAAGTAAAGTATATAGATGTTTGAATTTCTCTACTCACAAAATTACAGAAAGTGCACATGTTAGAATTGATGAATTTATAGAAAAGAGTGAAGAAGAAAGCAACAAGGAACCTAAAGACTACAAGAGATTTGTTTACTATGAATTTAATACCCTACCAAATCTATGTGAGAGAAAAGAAGCTTCATCTCCTGAATCCTTAGAAACTTCAAAAGTTATCAAGTTGCAGACACTGAAACCCAAGCTACAAGGACCCGAGTCACAATCAGAGGCTACCAAGCAAAATGGACCTAAGGCATAGATAGAAGGACCTGAGCTTGAAACTAAAATTCAAGAAGAAGATGGTGGAACTCATTCAAAGACAAAGAAGCCTATGCTAGTAAGATATGTTAGAAGACATCATGCACCTGATAAGATCATTTGAGACAAATTAGATGGAACAATGACAAGAAGTAAATTAAAAGGTACATGTTTACTTGCTGAATTTGAACCTAGAAGTGTTAAGGATGCTCTAGAAAATGAAAGTTGGATTGAAGTAATAAATGAAGAAATAGAAGAAATAGAAAATAACAAAACTTGTACACTTGTTCCTATACCCAAGGATAAAAATGTAATTGGTACAAAATGGTTATTTCAAAATAAGTTGGATCAAGATAGAAAAGTGTCAAGAAACAAAGAAAGATTAGCATGCAAAGCTTATTCTCAAGAAGAAGGTATTGACTATGGTGAGACTTTTTCTCTTGTGCCAAGACTAGAAAGTATTAGAACTTTACTAGCATATGCAGCACATAGAGGATTTAAAGTATATCAAATGGATGTCAAATCTACATTCTTGAATAGAATTCTTGATGAGAAATTCTACACTGAGAAACTATAAGGTTTTGTGGATCCTAGCAAAAGAGACATGGTCTACAAACTACACAAAGCATTATATGGTCTCAAACAAGCTCCCAAAGCTTGGTATGAAAGACTACACAATTACTTGGTATAGATTGGTTTTCAAAGGAAAAATGTTAATATTAGTTTGTATGTTAAGGAAGGACTAGATAAGAAGATTTTGTTGGCAAAAATATTTGTTGATGATACTCTATTTACAAGAAATGATGACCTATGAAAAGCATTCTCAAAAGAAATGAGTAAAGAATTTGAGACGTCAATGTTTGATGAAATAAAATTATTTGTTGGGTTGTAGATACAATAGAAAAAATATGGTATCAACATCAATCAATCCAAATATATCAAGGATATATTGAAGAAATTTGGAACAAAAGATTCAAAACTTGTTGGAACACCTATTCCTATTGGACATAAGCTCTCCAAAAATGATGAATCCAAAGAAGAAGATAAGACCACATATGAATCAATGATTGGAAAATTGTAGTATGCAGTGCATATAAGGCTTGATATTGCATTATAAATTGGCATGTTGGTAAGATTCTCAGCAAATCCCAAAAAAAATCACATGATGACAATAAAAAGAATCATGATCTATCTAAAAGGTACTAAAGAATATGGCTTATGGTACAAACTTGGAGGCAATTTGGACTTGAAAGTATTTACTAATGTTGATCGGGCAGGAAGTATTGATGATAGAAAAAAAACTAGTGGTGGAACATTCTTTCTTGGTAAAAGACTAGTATCTTGGACAAGAAAGAAGCAAAATTACACATCTCAATCCATAGTAGAGGCAAAATATGTAGTAGCAACACTCAATTGTTCTAACATTGTTTGGTCAAACAATTTTTGGAAGGAATGAAGGTAGAGATCAAAGATTCAGTTGTCATATATTATGATAACACTAGTGTAATCAACATATCAAAGAATCCAGTAATGCATTCCAAAACAAAGCATATTTCTATAAAATATCATTTCTTAAGAGGGTTAGTGAAAAATAAGTTAGATTGGAATATGTGAATAAAAAGGAAAAAATTGTAGACATATTCACCAAGCCATTACCTAAGGATGCATTTTTGTATCTAAGAGGTAAGATGGGGGTCATTCCCCTATAGATCTGAAATTCACCAAAAGAAGTTTAGTGAATGAATCAACCAAAACCTGTTGAAGATCAAAAAGTTGGTGCAGAATTGGCAAGGGCATATTGCATATGAATCAATACTTAAGGTACATTCATATTTATAGAATTATTGTTGTTGGCATGTGTTGTCAAAGAGGGAGAATTTTATTGTCATATCTCTAGGAAATTTTTTGGAACCAAAATAAAGTAAGGAACTAGAGAGGGAGAATTTTTCCAAAGAAGAAGTTTTCTGAAAGAGGGAGAAAGTTCTAAATGAACTTGGTAGAAACTATTGTAGATAGAATCTAGTTAAAGGAAGAGCTCATATTGACAAAGGGATTTCTCAAGGCCAAATCCAAAATTTCATTGTGCTATGACATCTTGTGTTGCCATCAATGCCAAAGAGGGATATTGTTGGATATAATTGGTTAATTGTGTGTTATTTTTGATGTTACACAAATTTCATATTATTATTAGTCAGTATATGTTGAGCTCACTCAAGTAGCGAAGATAGTTCTTAGTGTCTATTGAGCATTCTTGTGTTTTCCTAGTTTAGAAAGAAGTGTCTACCAAGTTCACTCAGGCATCAAAGGAAAAGTTGCAAAAAGCAAGTGTTAACCGAGCTCACTCAAGTAACAAAGAAAAGTTGGATAGAACCAATACTAATTGAGATCACTTGGTTGACAAATTATTTTCATAAGGTTGCAGTGTTAACCGAGCTTCTATTGGTTAATAAAAGAAATCATTTCTAAGTTAGTTTCTACTAAGCTAGGTCAGCTAATGACGGATTTTCTTATTTTGTTGTATTAAGCTTATTTGTTTTATCTATTGATTCCAACCCACTAAGGTGATGAATGTTGATTATTCTAAGTTGTACTTGAGCCAACTTGACAAAGTGGAAGATATGTGTATAAGGCCAAGTTGTGATTTCAAATTGTGCAAGTGTGTAAGTGATGGTGATGTGATTGAAGATCTAATGATGAGAAGAGGAAGGACCAACTTCAAGGATAAGTAGAATATCCTTGTAGAATAGAAAAGATATATTTGATTAGAAAAGGATCAAGTATAACCCTAAACAAAGATCTATAATCAGCAATTCAATTGCATTCAAATTAGGTCATCTCATTGTTACTCTCTAACTATTGTAGTAGTGATCTAAAACTCCTAACAAATTTGGCTTAATAGCTATTTGCAAATCCTCTAACAAGGTGAAAATTCCATTGAATTGTTCTCAAGATCTATAACAAGGCCATTCCTAATAGAGTAATTAAATCCTCTAATAGGGTCACACCTAGTAATGTATTTTGTAACCTTTAATAGAGTTGGCTCCTAACAAGACTCACTGTAGAAGAGTGAAAAATAGTAACTAGTTGCAATTGGTAGTTTTCCCAAATTAGGTTTTCACGTTAAATCCTAGTGTCAAATGTGTTCATTCTATTTTCTTTTATGTGTTTGCAACTAAGTTAAAGTACAGGTAATCGTAGAAAACATCTTGTTGGTATTTTAAAACTACTAAACAACAAAATGCTCAACACCAAATTGATAATACTCACACAATCTAAGGATTAGCCACTTCCTATTAACAACTCTATGTGCAAACCATTTGGACCAAATTCAACAAAACCAAGAATGGTTTCCTACTCTTTCAGCTCTGTAAAACCAAGCCAAGTTTACCTAGGGGATGCCTTAGATAACCACTGATACATGAGAATTCTATTAGTTTCATTCTAATTGTCATCTCTAATTCCTAACACTTACATATTTATCCAATTTTTGATACTTTCAGACTAATATGCATCCTTTATAATAAAATTTGGTCATAATTCTCCTTAAGTTTACAATTATTTCTAGGAATAACAGCTACCTAAGATCCAAAAATAAAATATAAATGAGTGTTGACCAACATTATAACTTTAAACAGAATGGAACAAGAATGATTTTTAATTTGTGATTAATTTGATATGTAGAAGCAAAATTTACCCCAACTCACTCCTAATTCATGAGACTATTGTCTTATCCATTGGGCAAAAGACTATCTATTGGCGGGAGATCTAATTCAATTAACTTGTAAATGAATTCATCAATTGTAGTCACCTATTTATATTCTTATGATCTATCTAGTTTATAAACTCATAAACCTCACTAATCTACTAAAGCATTTATATAATTCTTTGAATTAAAAGCAACAATAGTATCAGCATACAACCCATCCAAACTGCATTCAATCAATTGAACCTTATTCAAATGACATCAAAGTAAACAAACTCATAAAATGGAGATAGAAATTTATGATAAAAATATAATGCAAATACCCCTTTGTATTATCCTTTTGGAGGACTAATACAATGACCAATAGAAATTTAATCAGAAGCCTTGAATATCTTGCTAATGTTGTCACTTTATCAAAGAGTAAAAGTTTGACAATAAACTCAACACATCTACATGAAACTGGACCGACTATACCTTTTTTGAAAAAAAGAAAAAATTATACCACCTTCAGACCCTTTCTCTAACTTTGGGATCTCACTTATATAGTGTGAGATGCAACAAGCTTCAGGCTTAGAGAAATTGACAGGTGTCCAAAAGACAAAACTTAATGTAAAATAAAGCTAACACATCAAGATATTATTTGGTAGATCCCATTTCTATTACATCATTTACAAGCTACTGGCCCTTTTGATTTTCCATCACTATTTTGACTCTTTGGAATATGCAATTACTAAGCTGGCCAATAATGAATCTTGTTGTGATACTTGCAAATCAACCTTTACCCATGGATTTTCACTACTTTAATCTTGAATAGACAAAACTACTTTTACTCTTGATTGTTCTTTTGTCATGTCCACATCTTGGGCTTCTGAACCTGTAGTTGGAACTGATTGATGACCTTTACCTTCCTCACTTCTGGTTCTAGTTCTATTGTCTTGATAATCTGCACCTCATCATCTTGTACTTCATCATCATCTACATTGACCTTTTCTAACTACTACCTAGAAGCAATATCTTCCATCCATGTGTCGAATTGTGCATCATCTGGGCTGTTGAATTACAGAATATCATTTTGCTTCTTAAGTATATACTCAGCCTATTATCAATACTAACAAATTCTTATTTCAAAGAATAAAAAAAAATTGGACTTTCACCAATTCCTCTATCATGGTGGCACACCAAGCATGCCCTTTTTCATTTATAACCTTATTCATCCTTAGACATAACAAGTTATCCAATTCCTTAGCCCATTCATCCTTATTTTTCAATTTATTCTTTCTATCCGAGGCACGAGGAAAAAAATCAAATTTTTGATTCTTGTATTTGCTTAAATAAGAAACAACCTTTACTTGCAAAGAAACTCTTCTATTATCAAAATCTGAGAAATCATTAGTAATATCATATGTCTTTTCAATATGGTCATGGGAAGACCTTATAACAAAATAACATAAAAAGGTAATTTGTTTCTTTCTCTTTCCCCACTTATTAATAATAGGCTTCAGGGCTTCATCATGGGTTTTCAATTCTTCATACTTATTACTTTTTCAAATTGATCATAAAATAGGGGCCATTCAATTTTATCTACCATGTACATTAGAGCCTTTCTAAGTTTATCCTCATATTGCATTTCCATCTCTACATGTAATGCCCAAAGTTTACTTTTTTCTTCCTCAAAATCCTCTACTATATAATATTGAGGCCTTTGTGGGGTGTCTAGCATTCTTGTAAGAGGAGTGGATTTAAAAGGCTCCACTAGAGGGTGAGGATATGTTATTTTTGGTTTGGTAGACCTTCCCATAATTTTATTTTCTGGTTCAATCCTCTTTTGAACTTCTTTGTTGTATGCTTCTAAAATTGTTTCATACTTATTTTGCAATTCAAACATCGCCTTTTCTTCTTTTTTAGTAGTGGCCAAAACAAATTGGGATGCATCTACATTCTAGTGTGCAACCTGCACATGAGAAGTATCAGCTACTCTCCTTCCAACTATACTTCCCATCAAACCAGAATCATATGGTTGTGATGAGGTGGCTCTTGATCCTCTCCTTAATGAACATATGACTAAAGCAGCCTAGTCTTCACTGAAAGTAGTGCCTTGGAAGTCTTTCTTACTTTGATCTTGTAAATCAAGTTTATTTGAAACAAAATTAAACACTAGAGCATCAGTAATGTCCCAATTGGGTAACAACAAAATTTTTGATACTTTGACCATCTGCATTCCCTGCTTAGGGATTATACTCTAAAACTCCTTCATCATCTCCTCTTTTACCTAATTTTGCAAGGAAGTTTCATCCATTTTTGGATGCTTTGTTCTCAATTTATTGCACCTCTCTTCAAATTTTCCCATATTAGCCCACCATGTAAATTGGTGAAAAGCCCTAGATTTAACAAAACTGTCATAAAAAAAATTTGATGATAGGCTATTCTAATACAAGGTCAAATTCCCTACCTCTATAATCTACAACTATCAAATCTAAACTTGGCACAAGAGGCTCTTGAGGGTTTCCCTCATCCAATTCTACCTAGGTAATGAACACACCTCCTTGTGACCCCAATTGCTTAATCTGTTCTCTAGTGAGCTGTTCTTCTCCAATCTGCAAAGGGGATTGAGTAGGTGAATATTCCTCAACTTCAAGATTTTTTTCCTTTATTATCTTCTCCCTCTTGGGAGAAGGTTCATCAGGTCTGTCCTTTGGGATTGCACTGGTGGATCCTAATTTTTTCTTGCCTTTATCCATAATGGTCCTTTTATTATGAATGATAGTATACCTTGGCCTTCTCTGGACAACTAATTGACCTACCCTTATATTGGGAGTAAAACCTAGTCCTCTCATCACTTCCTTGGCCTTATTTGGGTAAAAATTAATAAAGAATTACTTCTTTTCATTCATTGTCTCCATTATTTTGGGAAAAGTATTCATAAGTTTATTTCTTTTATCAACATTTGTAATGGGATTATCTAAAGGACTATAATCCTGGTCAAAACAATGAATGAATTCCAAAACCATGGAATAAACTCTCCATTTTTCCTTTTTGGTTTCCTATTCTTGCAATGAGAACTCATTCTTTATGATGTCCTCTAGATAATATGAATCATTTTTTACCTTTCCCAATTTAATTCTAAGTCTAAAAGTTAGATTATAAAACCCATCAGTATCTCAAAAATAGGGATGAGAAATAGCCATTTTGTAAGGATCCAAAATATTGTTCAAAGAAAGCCAACCCCCTTTTGTGATTACAAACTAATGGGCCACTATACAAGAAGGGAAAATTGACCCCAGTTTCCTTTTCAACAGATACATTTCCTCTAATCCTCCTAACTACCACAAAACTTCAGCCATCCCTACCTTTAAAGGTACTTGATAAGGCAATACACGAGGGCTTCCTTTAAAACCATAAATTTCATAAATAGTAGAAATAGAGTATGGGATGATATCTCCCCAATTGTGTGAAACTTTCAAACCATTGGGATTGTCCATAGGCCTAATGAAACTCATTTGTGCCTTAGGGATTATGGGATTGTCACTCAATATGAGGCATCTCATCTTGGAAGTGAAATACCTATCAAACCTGACACAGCTAGCATTCTCTGCATCCCAGGTCATATCTGCACTCCATAACTGGACTAGTCGTGCTTCTCCATTCTCTTTTCTATTCAACTCCATTTCTTTACCAAAATATGACACTCCTTTAAATAAAAACATATTCATCAAAAAAGAATAATGGCCAAAAGTTTTCTCCACCTTCCCTTTTGTAATTCCAACCAAGATAGCATGAATTTCTTGAGCCAAATAAGAAGAAAAATAAAAAATAAGATCTACACCAAAGGAAGCAATCTGAACCATCATATACATAAGACTAATGGGCATGAAATTCTATTCATCCTCACCAAAAACATGACATAGAGTGCTATAGATCTTTATAGCCCAGAAAGTGAAAAGATCCTTTTTAAAAAGTTCCCTAGAGGCTACATTGATTATTGGAAAAATTCCTATTGTGCTAATATGTGCCCTTAGTGCACCTCCCCTAATCACATCCTTCTTTGCCTTGTATTCATTTTCTAATTCTTGCAAATTAATTGGCACATGATAATCTATCAATGAATCTAGGTGAAAAACCTCTCTAATTTCCTTAGAACTAATTGAGACCAGAGGCACACCATCAATTCTTCTCACCAACCTAATAGATTGGTCATAATTCTTTGCAATGGCTTCAAGCAAATCATAATCCATGAAAACACTTGGAACTACTACTTTTTCCAAATCAAAATTCTAGACATTAGCATGTGGGTCAAACAAATTCCTCTCTAAAAACCACTTCTTAAACAAAAAAAGACCAGTTTGTGAAGTTGTTGTATCCCTAACCTGGTTCCCTTTTTCATATAGGTCATTTGCAATCTTTAGCCTAGGGTTTAAGGAAGTTAATTTCTTAACCTACACAGTATCAATGGTGGACTTTGGGAGTAATTCTAGCAAATCATCATGAGCATTTCTATCCATATCATTCACTTGCCCAAAAAATACTTTCTTAGGAGGTATCTTGATAGTAATTTGTAGAAAATGAAATGCTACAGAGGTTATAGTATGAGTATTTATGTGATTTTTTGCTCATTCCTCTCTATAATTCTACAATATCTTTATGAACAATAGGAAACTACTGCACACTCTTTGTTAAGCTCAACACAATATTCTTAGTAATGGATTTTCTCAGAAAAACTTGAAATCTTTGTTTGCATGAGATAGCACTAATGAAATCTCTTGTATTATACTCTATCTTTCTCACACATGAAGCTTTCATTTCTCATAAATGCATAGAGTAGAAAAATAGAGTGGCATCACCTTTTTTTTCAAATTTGCACCTTTGATCTTTGAAAAATCCTATGATCCAGGGATGCCAGCAGGAGTGACTCATGTTCTTCTTGACACATTAGTAGTCAATCCAATGATATTTTTCCATGTGTATCTTTCCCTCATTATTGGCACTTCAAACTAGACCCACTGACTTCTGAGGACACGTGTCATTGAATAGCTACCTCACTATGCATACAGAGTGAGCATATTGCCATAGCGAGGTAGCAATAACCATTGATTTGATCTTAATCTAATGGTAGGCATTTTATTTCATTCTCATTACTATAATGGTGGGTCCCTCCTATATTTTCCTTGTTTACTATGTCGCTACGCATAAGAAGTGAGTAACTTTCAATAGCAACAAAGTGATGATTGTTGATTCTTTTTTGATTAAGCAGAGGACATTCGATGCATCACATAATATGAATATGGTGGGCCCCATATTTATCTAATTTACTCACTATGTCATTATACATAATCCTTGAGCAACTCACCATAGTGAGGTAGTGACTATCATTGATCTAATCTTGATCGAACAATCACAATTCTTTACCTGGTTTCTGACTTGGAAGTGGGTCTGCATTTCTTGGTGATGCTGAGCTATCTTGACATGCTAACATATATATATATAATTTTAATCCTTATTGACATCATGTCTTCTTGATTTCACCATGTTTCTTATTTTTAGGTGGGTTGCTACATTGCTACTAGTGAAGCGTGAAGCTTTTTTGGTTGTGACATAGGGATCTCCAGTGGATTTAGAGTTTTTGGTGTATAAATGCTTAGTAGGATTCCACCGTGTCATGGGATTCGCATAGCTCATTTATGATGAAGCATTCATTGGGTCCCACCTTTTGAAACTATTACTACATCATGAAATTCTGATGATTCGCTACATCACTACTGAAAAAAAGCCATTAACTTTCCAGTCATGACATAGTGACTTCCAATGATCCATCAAAGTTCGGTGCTAGGAAAATTTTAAACATGATAACCATAATTGATATGATTGTCACAAAAATAAAAGAATTCTTTCTAAAATATCTTTCTTTGGATCTTCATAATCACTACCCCTTTCAAAAGAGTTCCATCCTTTGTATTATTTGAGCAATTTCTATTTTGCTATTGGAAGGGTGCAATGATTTCTCGATTGTGACATAGCAACCTCCAGTGAGAATTGTATTCTAGTGATGGAGAAAATATAACATATCAATCATAATTATACAAATTAATACTGCTATTAGAAACATTGGTTGTGTACATTCATGACACCGCATGGGAATTCCATGGTCACCATTAATTTTAAAAGGTTTCTACTTTCCTCATATTTTGATCAATTTCTACATCCCTACTGGCAAGGTGCATAGATTTTTTAGTTGTGAAATAGTGACTCACCAAAAAAACCTAAAATCTGGTGATGCCATTTGAAATTTTCTCCATGTGCATTCTTTCTGACACTGAAAACTCTAGGCCAGAGCACATGACAAAAATGTATTCAAATAAATGCACATTTCTGGTGCCAGACCTCAGTTTACAATACCACAACTCAATTTATGATGGTCTCTATGTTGTTATGGTAAAAGACCTTGCATTTTTTTATAATGAAAAAGTGACAACCATGGATCTAACCAAGATCAAATGGTGAGGAAATATTTTGAAAAAGGTATCTTAGCATGACAAAAATTAAGCAAGAAATGAATATTCACATTTTTAAAAGATTTTGTGCTAGGATAAATTCAAAACTAAACAAGACCTAAGGTTTGACAAAGTTTTCAAAAGGTAAAAACTCCAAAGTCTAAAAAATAGAAAACCTAGCCTCTAACAATGGACTCAAATCTAATTTTTTTATACCTAAAAAGGGAAAATTTATCATGAGAAAAATTAGACCAACACATCCAAAGGTTTATTTGTTAATCATTTACTGAGCTAATCCAGTTATTATCAAGTTACAACATTATATGTGTTTATCGAGCTTTAGTAGTATTCAGTTATCTATTTTCACTTTGTATCGACATCTAAGGGATTTGGGATTTATTTTTATAGTAACTTATTTACACCTCCCCTCTCAATTACTCCTCTTATATTTCCAACAAGACCAAACTCTTCTATTCCTTTCAAATATCTCATTATTCTCTACACAACCATTAAATGATTCTCCCTAGGACTAGCAGAGAATCTTGGAACTATCCCTATAGATAATGCAATGTCAGGTCTTCTATGTAATACATATTGCAATTTTCCAATCATGGAATTGTATAATGTTTGATTCACCTTAGCATAATCATCATTCTTTGACAATTTGTGTCCTTTCACCATAGGTGTACTTACTGGTTTGGAATCTTCTAGTCCAAAGTCTTCAATATTTCTTTGACATACTTTGAATGAGTGATGTATATACAATACTTCATCTGATAAACTTGCAAAGCCACAAATTTTTTTATTTCTCCAAATATAGACATTTCAAATTCTTGCTTCATTTGATTTGCAAAATCCTTACATAAAGCATCTTGACCTCCAAATATGATATCATCAACAAATATTTTAGATAAAAAAATACCTTTTCCTTTCTCTATCTTTATCTATAGATTGTTCTAATCATTAGTCCTTTCAAATCCAATGTTCATAAGATAATTATGAAGTCTCTCATAGCATGCCCTTGGTGCTTGTTTCAAGCCATATAGAGCTTTGTGTAGTCTACATACCATGTTCATATTGTTATCATCAACAAAACCTTCTGGCTATTCTATGTAAACTTCTTCCTCTAATATGCCATTCAGAAATGTAGATTTAACATCCATCTGATAAACTTTGATACCTTTGTATGTGGTATAATCAAGAAAAGGTCTAACTCCTTTCATTGTTACAATAGAGGCAAATATCTCCCCATAGTCAATTCCTTCTTCTTGTGCATATCCCTTACAAACTAATCTTGCTTTGTTTCTTGTGACTTCACCATTCTCATCTAACTTGTTTCTGAATTCCCACTTGGTGCCAATCACATTCTTAGCTTCTATTCTAGGAATTAGACTCCATGTTTCATTCTTCTCTATTTATTCAATCTCTTCTTCCATGGCTTTATACCAATCAAGATCTTCTAATGCATCTTTTACTATTTTGGGTTCCTTCAAGCTTAGAAAACATGATTCACTTCTCAATCTATTTCTTTTCATTGTTCTAGTATCTTTATCTCTAATGATTTGAGTAGCAGGGTGATGCCTTTGACATATTTGGACAATCTTGGCTTAGCTCTTGTTTCTTCATTTTGTCTTTCAGCTTCAAAATTACTATGCACATCTCTATCTGGTATCTCAATATCTCTTTCATGTAGACTAACATTAGAATTAGAATGTGCATCCACTTCATTCTATAACTTGACATTTGAATGTAGCTCAATTCTTGAATGCAACTTGACATTCACAAAATGTGACTTTGTAGTCATTGAAACTTGTTTTTGATTTGTAGCTTGATTTACAACATCTTCTTCAGCATGCATACCTTCATAAAAGCATACAAATGAATTTTATTCTTCTGGTTCTTTCATAGCTTCAGCCTCATGTACTTTTGTATATTCATCAAAATTCACATTTTCACTTTCCACAATTTTGTTAGTGTTAGTATTCAAACATTTATAAGCTTTACTTCTTGTGGAGTATCCTAGGAATATGCCTTCTTCACTTTTTGCATCTAACTTTCCATTCCTAACATCTTTAAGAATGTAACACTTACTTTCATATATCTTAAAGTATTTCACATTGGGTGGATATCCATACCATAGTTCAAAAGGTGTTGAATGAGTACTTTTCTTGATTCACACACAGTTCAAAGTATAGATAGTTGTACTTACATCCTCTCTCTAGTATTTCAAAGAGACATTCTTCTCCATCATGAGTATTCTAGCATTGTCCATTATAGATCTATCTCCTTTCAGCTATTGCATTTTTTGGAGGAGTTCTAGGGGAAGATGTTTGTCTTTTGATTTCTTTGTCATTACTAAACATCTCAAACTCATTTGATGTGAATTATCCTCCTCTATTTGATCTCAAACATTTCAGACTCTTACCTATTTCTTTCTCAACTCTTGCTAAGTACCACTTAAACATTTGAAAAGCATCATATTTATATTTCAAAAACATAATTGTCATCATCCTAGAATAATTATCAACAAATAACAATATGTACTTATCTCCCTTGTAGCTTTGTACTTCAATTGGTCCACACAAGTTAGTATGAACAATCTCTAGTATTTCTTTAGAGGTATAATCTTTACTCTTAATACTTGACTTTTTCATTTTTCCTAATTGACATTGTTTGCACATTACATTATTAGGCTTCTTCAACTTAGGAATACCTCTAACTTTCTTCAAATTACTGATAATAACCAAGTTATCAAAATTAACATGACATAACCTTTTGTGCCAAAGCCATACATCATCAAATTTTACAACAAGACAAGTAGCATCCTCTATATCAAGATATAATAGATTACTTCTAGTTTGATCAGCTTTCCCAATTAGTTTCCCATTTGTGCCATATGTCTTAGCAATCTTGTTTTCAAATTCAACCTTACATCCCAAATTTTTCAATTGTGGCACACTCAACAAGTTATAGTTTAGTCCTTCAACATAGTAAGCATTGTCACATGAAATCTTATCTATGAGTTTGATAGAACCTCTTTCTTTTATCAAACATGGTAAATCATTACCAAATCTTACACTATTTTCTTCATAACAATTTAAGGTAAAATGAACTTACTTTTGTCTCTAGTCATGTGATGTGAGCATCTATTGTCAATGATCCATCTATCATTTTTGTTCACACAAGTCACAAGTGTAGTTTCCTCATCTTCATCAAAATTAAACTTCATTGCAACATACACCACTTCATCATCATGTTCATCAAAATCATCCCTTGTTTCCTCTTCGATAATGTAGCATGACTTCTTGCCTTTATCTTTGTAATCCTTGATGCCATCTTTTCTTCTGATCTTCTACTTGTCACCACCTTTGTAGTTTTTCTTTTCTATAGATCTTACAAAAATATGACCAACCTCATTGCAATTGAAACAAATGATGGGTAACTTACCTTTGAAATTTCCTTTACCTTTGTGGAATCTTTCTTCCAGTAGTGCTTCTAGTTGTTCAACATCTTCCTCATCTGTATCACTATCACTAGATGCATTTTTTTTCTCTTCTTCTTCTATTTCTTCTCATCAAAATCCTTCAATAATAGCTTAGCTTTGAAAGAAGATTCAAGACTCTTAGGTTTGTAATTATCAAAGTTAGATAGCCCAAAAGTAGTGAGTCTACCTATCAAACCTTTAAGGGTTAGATCATTTCCTACAATACACCTTAGTTCTTGAATTGTAGAAACTCTAATAGCATAAATAGGTAGTAGTGTTCTCAAGACTTTTCTTAACATATTATCATCATCTATTTGACCAGTAGATCATTTTATTGCACTAACAACTTCTTTTATCCTAGCAACATAGTGAGCAATATTTTCACCTTCTTCCATTCTCATAGCATCAAAGTTACCTTTGAGACTCTTGGATTTGGCTCTTTGAACATTTTTGTCTCCTCCATAGATGGTGGCTAGGGTATCCCACATTTTCTTTGCATTGTCAAGACCTTTGATATCATCAAATTTAGCATAGCTTAGGGAAGAGGCAATCTCCAACATCACCTGATTGTGTTCTTTCTTCTAACTCATATCTTTAGTAGTGAGGGCTCCAACTAGATCAACATGTTCCATAGAAATGGTAGATTGTGCATGATCTCCAAGTCTTTCAAGGTGTAGCTTCATCAAACTTTTCCATGTAGGAAAGTTGTCACTATTGAGCTTGGGTACTTCTCTTTTAAACATCTCAATCTTTGTGCTTTTAGTACTTTCAAACTAGTCCTCTTAAGAAGATGACTTTGATACCAATTGTTGGAATACTTTAGAATAATTGAGAGGGTGAATTAGTTATCCAAGGTCCAAATGTATAAATAAAACTTTTCATAGCTTAGTGAACCCATAAAATGTTCATAGCCATGCTTGAATCCTATTGGATTATGCAATAACTAAAACTTGTATGTTACTATCAAATCAACTTGTAGAAATCTAAGGCATGAAACATAACAAATTCATCAACACACTTGACACAATGATTTATGTGGAAACCCAATTTGAAAAAAAACCACTAGTAACATGCTACTCTTTTTCAATCTTTTGAAGTGATGCCTTGTGAAAGGTGAACCCTGTTAAAGGTTACAATTCACACTATTAAATATGACCTGGTTAAGGGATTTCAATCACCCTATTAGAAGTGAGCCTTGTTAGAGGTCTTTAGGCCATTCACTTGGAATTCCACCAGTTAAAGGATTTACAAATGATTGTTAAGTCAACCTTAATGCAAATGATTTACCCTAGACTAATATAATTGTTAAAAAGTAACAATATAGCTTTGATCTAATACAACTTACAACTTCTCTTGCAAATTACAGATCTTTGTTTAGTCCTCCATTCTGCTTGGCATTCATACTTTGTAGCTCTAATAGCTTTTTCACCCTTCAAGCATTCACCTCATTAAGCCTTCTTGCTTAACATTCCATTGTAGACTCTTCTTTTAGGTCGCTTGATGAAGCAAAATCCTTAACTCCTTCTCTTCCTTAGGTTCTCACACATGACAACTTTGCTTCATGACCAGACATTCCTATAAATAAAAAATAAGGATATTTTCTTACTCATTTTCCATCATCCAATTTATGGCTCGAATGGATTAGTTAGGATACAATGTATCTAGCCCATATCTCATATCTCTTCTAGAAACTTCTCCTAGAATCCACTTGAATTCACCTAAAAATGGTTTACATCAAATTTTGTGCCACCAGCTCATCAACCTTATCTTCCACCTAGTTCACAAAATTTTAGAAAACAAACTTGTTGACTTAGATTCAAGGAATCTTTGATCTTTAAAATAATGTAGCAACTTAACATTATCAACCTTTTGATGCTCAGTGTTGGCACTCAAAATTGTAGCCCCAATTTTGAGTACCATTGAAGAAATTAAGCCCTATAAGCTCTTTTAAAAGCATGTGTACCTGACTGTCCTTTTTAGCCCTAAGAGGTGTTTAATTTTTCTAAAACCTTTCATTTAGTGCATCCATGTGATCCATGATGATAAAGTGTCATTTTGAATCATTCTGTGAAGTCTTGTTTTGAGCAATTGTCAAATTTGCATTTTTGTTGGAGTGTCAAATAGTGATAAGAGGCCTTGTTTGCATCTAAATATCTTGTGCCCAGTTATGTTTCATGACTTTCCACTTTGGGAGTGTCTAGTTTCCGTACCAAAGATCTTATGTTTCAGATTTCAAGTCCTTTTGAATCTGTTTGACTAAGTTTTGAATCCTTCAAAGTTGGTAGTTTACTATTTTCATGCATTTGCAAATTGTGCAAAATTTTGGAAGGCCCTGTTTCACAAGTTATAACTTTTGACCAGTTAACCTGAATAATTTTTTTTGTTTTGCATCTTATTCTAGGGGTCAGAGACTTTCTATGTTTCAAATTTGAGTTTATGATGAATCTATTTGATCAATTTTCAAATGCAATTTTGTTTGCAATTTATAAAGTTTCACTGGTGTCAAGAAAGGTAGATTGATTAGTACCCCTGTTTGTGACATCATATCTTGAAATCCATGATAGGTGAGATCAAATGGATTGTACCACTATGTTGTACTCTAAAAATACTTCAAGTATGCCAATTTTTAAATCTTGACAAATCCGTACACACTTTTCTAGGTCAATTCCATTTGTAAAAAATGCCTTTCTGACCTTGTTTCTAGTTTGCAAATTTTGAGTAACCCCCTTTGACCATTCGCCACTTGTGTCCCATTATTTTTCATGAGCCCTAATTATAGATTCATACTGTCCTCATGATAGTGAACCAACACCCCATTTTTTGTGCCCGCAAGTGTTAGTTTACTCCATTTTCAAAGCAAAATCTGAACGCAATTTAGTGTTTTCTAACATGTTTATGTGTAGGTGATTTTGAGTTAGCAACTTTGGAGGTCAATATCTTCTAATTGAGAATTCGTCATAAGATGATATTCAACATGGTGAAAGAGTGTGGAGCAGAGAATTGATATTTTCAATTTCAGAGCTCGATCAGATGTTCGGGTCAGTTTTTAAAGCCAGCCGATAGGCCCTATTAGCAAAAAGTTGCAATCTGCAAGAAAGTGATAAAGTGAGTTTTAATTGGCAATTCAGTGATCAATTTTGATCTCAATCAGTATGATGTGTTCAATGGATCACTTCAGCACTTTACGTGTTTGGAAATGAATTTTTTTATAGTTAGACCTACTTGGGGCTTGACTGATTTCATCATAATGATGTAAATAAGTATGGAATAATGGTTCTCAAAGGTTTTCAAGAGGGGATAAGATATGAAAATGGACTAGAGCTTTTCTCAATAAAAGAAATTGAACAACTTCAAGTAGACAAAGTTCTTGTAGAATAGAATACTACAACAAAGTGGGAAATGAAAAGCATGATCACACTAATGAAAAGGCATGAGCTGCAGTCACTATCAATAAGAGATTTGATCAGAGGAGCTAGATAAAGGGTGGCATTGAGAGTTGGGAGCTCGATATGCAAGACAAAGGGATGTTCAAATGCTAAAAGGGATGGATTGCACTTGGAATATTAAGAGAAATGGAGGAGATGTAGTACTTTATGGTAACAAGAGAAAAGACTCTTTGTTGGAACTACATTAGATAAATAGATATAATGCAAAGTGTGGAGGGAATGTTGATGTGATGGGGATTTGACTCCTATGTTACATGATGGTTTTGTAGCACCTACCCTGTGAATTCTAATTCCTATAGGAATTGTGGTGAAGTGGAAATGGGGAGGAAATTTTTTTGCAAATCTTACTCATCCTAGTGATGAGATACTTGTTGCAAGGGGTAGGCATGGATGAGTCAAAGTGTAGTGGGCTGCATCAAGGGTCACAAGATATGATGCACATTGATAAAGGGAAAAGATCTATCTGCTTTTGTTCTGCATAATTTGGAAAGAGAGCCCCATAAGTATTTTGATCATGTTGTCATTACTGTGCACTTGAGTGGTAGGGGCATGGTAGTAGCCCACATGTGGATGGAGAAGGTAGAACATGCCAAAATTGAAAGCTGCCATGAAAAGGAAGGGTCCCCATGATAAAAGTAGAGGTATATGAAAAGTACCCCACTCAAAAGAAGTCATTGATTCAAGCTACCAAGTAGCATCAGACAAGGAAACCATAGTGTTGGTCAAAGGGACATCCACATTTTCAATGGTGGAAGCTGTTTATAAATAAGAGAGACATCCACACTAAAAAAGAAGAGCTTGTTCTTCAAGATATGTTTTCTCAAGAAAATGCTATCACAGTGGAGGACCCTAATATGCTTAAGTATGTTAAGTAGGGGTTGCATAGATCACATGAGAAATGATGTCCAAAGCAAAAGAAAAATAGGGGTCTACATGAGAAAAAACCCATGTATCATGAAAAGGAAGAATGTCATCAAAACTCACACCATGAGAGGCCACAACATGTGAGAAGAAGATGCGTATGAGGAAAGGAGGTAAAGTCATGGTAATAGCCCATAGAGAAAGGAAAGATAGGTTTATCCCACATTAATTATATGGGAAAAATTTAAATTTTTAAATACTATTGGACTCATACTATAATATGTCTTAAAGACATGGCCTTTTAAAAAGGCTACAGACTCATTTGGTGGAGCCTGCCTATGGTCGGCATGTGAAGTGGGCTTTTTTTGACATGTGGCACATTTCAAACCTTTAAGCATACGAGTAGATGTTGAAATTTGAAGGGGTCCTGATGCTACAGGAAAGCTTTATGTGTATCAGCAAAAGCTAGTTTCAAAGCTTCTATGGTAATACATGAATTTGAGACCCCATGTAGTCATAAAACAATTTGAGACCCCATGTAGTTGTAAAACAAATTTTAAATGCTCACGGTGATACAAGTGACTTGTATAAGTGTAAATGAAATTGAAATTTCAAAAGAATGTGTAAGTGTAAAGGAAATTTCAAGGGCTCACAGTGCTATAATGAAAATTTTCATATATTTCAAATGACAAATTGTGTGGGACTCGCTGGGTTCTATAGCCAATAGAAAATTGACAAGTGGCAAGGGGAGTATTAAAATGAATATAAAAAAAAAAATTCATAAAGTTTTCAATGAATGAGTTTTGATTTGGAAAATTTTCAATGATTTTAAAGTTTCTATAGAGTTCAAACTATATACATTTTTAAATTTTTCCATTTTTAATGCTCTGAATCAGTCTTGGAGCCTGAATTTCAAATGTGCATAATAGGGGCATTTGTTGTCCAAAATAGGTAGTGTAGTGTATCGTTGGAACCAAGAAGAAGTGAATTTTCTAGATATGGGTCAGCTTTTGAACAGGTCTTCACCAGTTTGAGCTATAAGTAGATTTGTGTTTTCTAGGGAATTCTTAGTGGAATAGGCAGTTTTCATCATGGAGCATCAAAAATTAGTTGGGGAACAAACATTGAAGTTTGTTAAAGCCTAAATGAATATTGAAAAAGTTTTCATATTTCTAGAGTTCATTTTAAAACCAAAATTTGCCTTTGCCTTGTTTCTAGATCAGGCATAAAAATTAGTTTTGATTTTTATCAAATATCTGAGATATTTTGTGCTTGTAGAGGCTAAAATGATAAAAGATTTGTTATGCAATTGTAGAGAGAGATTACAGACATTCTTTTCATTTTTAGGAGAGGTTTTTCAAGTGGACACATGTCATATTTACAATAGATCTAGGAAGTCACTCTTCTCCTATATCTTTCTTTCTCTCATCCATTGTAGAGGTTGGTTCCAATTTTTTGGAAAAAAACCACTCATTGCTATGATACCATGTTTTTATTCTAGTTTTGATGTACTCCCAATATTGTGACACCACATTTTCTTCATCAATTTCTCTTGTATGAACAACAGTAGTGAAGATAAATACATATAGTTTAGATCTATTAGGTATTTCTATGTTTTAATTTCTGGCATATGAATGTATTATTTCAAGGAAATCAATATAAAGAATAGCAGGTGTTGAGTTTCATTTTAAATCTTATCTCCTTTATCATTAACTTTCAATTTTTTATGATCTTTGAATAGAGAGCCTAGGTCATAGATGCAATCCCTTAAGGCCATATGTTGTTTCATTATTTCTTATAATTCAAGGAGTTATGTAAATGTTTCAGAGAAATCAATAGGGTTGCAAGCTTATTGAGGAGGATATCAAGTAAGAATGAGATTTAGATTGAACACAAATGTCTATTTAAAAGGTGAATGGATAGATCAAATATTTGAAGATACAAATATGTCTCAAGTATCCATATGTATGTGATTGATTCATGGAATTTCCCAATAGATAAGGCACTGACCAGTTACATGATCACTTATTCATGTTGCTACATATTAGGGGTTTGTTGAATTCAACATTATTAATCAAATGCTTTTTCCCCTTTCATTTTGAAGAGCTGAAAAGTTTAACCCTCACTTAGCTTATGAATTTCATAGATTTTCATTTAGCTACTGTAGACCTATGTTATTGCATGAGATATTAGGAGATATAAGGGTTAAATTTACTATTATTGGGTTCAAATTTATGTTTAGTTGCATTGGTACCATATCTTAGAACCTCAAGGTTAACCTGCCTAGGTCTTGTAGAGCCTGAAGTAAAGAAGGAGTTATGCCTTATAGTTGGCCCAAGATTGTATTCAAGTGCATTTGTCATAGGAATTTGCTAGCCTTAGATGCATTAGTTTGGTTTCTTCATTATTTTCAAAACTGTTTAATCAAGAGTCAACACTCAACACATACTATTTTGCTCGATATCAACTATAAAATAAATTTTCATTAAATAAAGTTTATTTATACTTGGCATCCACTAGAATTTTCTTTCACTCCACTTCAACTAACTTTTTTCTCAACTTTCACTAACTTTTCTCAGCACCTACTATCCACTCAGTCAAGCTGAGCAAAAAAAATTTGTGTAACCTTTTCTTCTAAACTTTATAAGTGTAGCCAACATTTGTAACCTTATGTAGATTATCAATACATCATGTCATCACTATCTTAACTAATCGTTGTACTTCACTACATAATCACAACTCAACCTTTCCTCTAGGTACTTTTGTTAAATTTTATTGATCAAATCCTCTTCATCAATCAACTAAGTAATAGTACTTGAATATTATAAGTAGTTGTCTTACTAGCAAATAGAAAGTTTGGCATTAGTGACAAAACAATGATTGAAACACGTAGTCTTCTTTAACAATCTCCCTCTTTGATTAATCTATTCTCAACAATGATATTTTCAATCAGATTTCAACACATTAGTCTACACCTATGGTATTGGGGACTTTCTTCTTTTTTAAATTCTCAAGGTTTGTAACTAGAAAATTCTAATATAACCACAAGCAATTTTGAAAAGTTACTGACAAACATGTGTATAGATAGGACAAAAAGCTATAGTACTTTTCACACATAAGCATGTGTTGAACAAGTCCCCATTAGAGTCACCATTTTTTTAGTGTTTTTAATTACCAAGTAATAAGATACTTGATGCCAAGATGGTGAAGATCAAAATAATGTAAGGATTAACTACTTCCTATCTTCAACTAGATGGTCTTCAGATCTAGACCTAACTTCAACAAAATCATAAAGATTTTCTACTCTTTTGGCTCTACAAAACCAAGGCAAGTGCACCTTAGGGATAAAAAGATTCAAGGCTTGATACTATCTTCACATTTCATTCATTCAATGACATTCTATTACAATATTCATCCCCTATAGTAGATTAGTCACAATTCTTCTTAGATTTACAAGTAATTTTGGGTAACAATAGCTAACTAAAACATAGAGATTATTTGCACACAAGTATTGACCAGCTATGATACTCTTCATACATTTAAAGAAAAATTGATTTGGATTTAAATATTTTTTCTTGATACTTATCTTTGATATCTTCATATGAAAACTAAAATAATTGATCAGTGTCTTACCCATTGGGATTTAGAGTCAACCCAATTATTTTGACTTAATTGGTTGTATTACAATCAATATTATCAGCAATTTTCCCTAAAAATCATTCTTATGCATATCCCTCTTACTATCTAGAAATCCTATTATACCACTAAAGAATTTACTTAATTCATTGAATTAAAATCAATAGTTAACTAATATACAACCTATCCTAATTGCATTCAATTGAGAAATGCTTTTCGCATACAAGCTCAAAATAACCAGTCAATAAAATTGGAGACAAGATTTAGAGAAAATAGATGTCGTGATAGTTCATCTTTGTATTAATTCTCTTTAAAAATTATATAAAATTGGAATGATACTCAAAACAACTCAATACAAGACACCATGATCTTGGAAAATTAATGTATTCTTAGACTTGCAGAGAAAAATAAATCATGAAATTGGCATTAAGGAAACTTGACCAAAATAAAACTAGAAAAATAAAAAGTTATATAATAGTGTGAAACTGCCTTCTCTAGCTTTGGAATCTCACTTCTATAGTGTGAGATGCAACAAGTTTCAGGTCTAGAAAGTACCAACAACTATCCATAAGACAAAAAGATATTTACAAAAGTTACTATCATAAAAGACAAAAATTCGTGCAATATAATGGTTTACATCATGAATATTCTTTTGTGGGACCACTTACTATTACATTCTTTGTTGAGGATTCTATGATTGGTTTCATCATAATAATTGTTCCTCAAAGCATGTGACCATTGGAATTTCTTGTGATGGACCCTATTATGATATTTAAAAAGTGAGCTAAACCTAGGGTTCTCCATCCATATCATCTTGCACTAGCAAACTAACATTCACACTTGATTGTCCTATTGCCAAGTCACCAGTTTGGGCCTCTATGCTAGATGGGAAAATTGAACCTCTAGATCGACTAGTTAGTTCTGCTTCCTCTATCCACCTATCTGCCATAACATTTTAGCTCCACCTTCAAAGGTACTTGGTAGGGGTTCCTTGGAATCCATAAAGAATAAACATTGT
Organism: Cupressus sempervirens; assembly: GCA_028749045.1. Lineage (NCBI taxonomy): Eukaryota > Viridiplantae > Streptophyta > Pinopsida > Cupressales > Cupressaceae > Cupressus > Cupressus sempervirens. Next base: position 35,511,726 of record CM053786.1, on the reverse strand, counting down.
TGACATAGGGTATGGTATGATATCTTCCCAATTATGGGAAACCTTCAAACTAGTAGGGTTATCCATAAGATTGATGAAATCCAACAATGCCTTAGGAATTTTGGGATTGTCCCTTAATAAAAGGATCCTCAACCAAATGTGAAGTATCTATCAAATCTCACAAAGTTAGCCTCTTCTACATCCTAGGTCATATCTACACTCCATAGTTAAATTGGTAGAGTTTCTCACTCAAATTCTCTATTTAACACCATTTCTTTTTCAAAGAAAGTAATTCCTTGTATAAAAACATATGCATCAACAAAGAGTAGTAGCAAGATGTTTTCTCAACTTTTCTCTTTGCAATTTCAATTAGGCCTATGTGAATTTCATCTACTAAATAGGATGCAAAATAAAAACTAATATCCACACCAAATGAAGAGATCTCTGTCATCATATATAAACTTTACTAGCATAAAATCTTGTAGGATTTTTCTTGTCTAACATGCTCAAGATGTTCTTCCTTAGTTTTATTGAATATTAGAATATCATCCAAATAAAGAATTACAAACTTATGGGAGAATCTCTTCAAAACTTCATTCATCAATCTCACGAAAGTACCAAGTGCATTAGTCAAACCAAAAGGCATTATCAACCATTCATAAAAACCATAATTTTTCTTAAAAAAAATCTTCCATTCATCACCTTCTCTAATTCCAATTTGATGATAGTCACTCTTCAAATCAATCTTGGTAAAATACTTTACTCTACTCAAACAATCTATTATGTCATCCATCCTCAGCATAGGAAACCTATATTTCACTATGATCTTGTTAATAGCTCTAGAATTAATACACATTCTCCATTCTCCATTCTTCTTAGGTGCTAATATGATAGGTGCAACACATGGACTCAAAATTTCTCTGATGAAACCTTTCTCCAACAACTCATGCACTTGTATGTTAAGTTCTTTATTCTCAGTAATTGTCAATCTATATGGTGATTTATTCAGAAAACTAGCTCCAACAATCAAATCTATACAACGACTTATACTTCTCATTTTAGGTAAACCATTAGGTATATCCTCTACAAAAACTTCCTTATTTTCATTTAGAAATTCTATAATTTTTATTGATACTTGGTCAATTCTACAAGGTTTTGTTGTCACTCAATCACCACTAACTGTCACTTAGCACTATTTTTGAATACTTGGTTACTACTAGTACAACTTGGTCTCTAAGATATTATATAAAAATAGACTTGATTCTTCTTCTTTTCATTTTCAAATTTCTTTCCATTAACCATGCAAACTCTTACAACAGTACACTTAACCTCATCTAGACTTTCAATCAAAGGTAGCAATATTTGCTTATTCCTGTTCACCCAAAGAGTATATTGATTCAATTTTCCATTATGTCTTGCATATCTATCATATTTCCAAGGTCCACCCAAAAAAATATGACAAAAATCCATCGACACAATAACACACAAAGCTTCATCAAAATAATGTCCAATCTTGAATTTCAAAATACATTATTCACTTACCAATATCTTATGCTCATATTTGATCCATGAATCATGATAAGGTTTAGGATGTTCCTAGCTCTGCAACTACAAATTTGTAATGAATCCTTCAGATGCCAAATTTGTAGAACTTCTACTATAGATGATCACCTTGAAACATTTTCCAGCCATCTTATATCTGTTCTTGAGAAGACTTCTCCTTGAGATAGGTTCATCATCACTTCCCTTATTACATAAGGTTCTTCTCATCATCAAATTTTCTCCAGCCTTGGGTCCACTCAATGAGCCCTTGATGTCTCCTTGAACCACAACATTTCTATTAACTTGCCCACTTTCAGAAGTTCTACACTCAAAGGTGTTAGGATTTGACAAATCCAAAATAATATATGAATAAATAGTTAAATGCATAAAAAAAAAAGAAAACCATAAGAACACAAATAACACATATATTTAATTTGGTTCACCCAAAACTTGGGCTACATCCACCTACATAGCCATCTAACCTTTCTTATTATCCAATGATTAGAGTACAAACCCTTATAGCTCAATATCACTGCAAGAACAACCTATCACATTATACATCACATGGAAACAATCCCTAACCCTAAGCTATCTTATATAATATATTCTTGCTTTAGGGTTGCAATATGCCTATCTAAATAAGGGACGATAAAATAGGAGTTGAATTTTTTTTTGAGGCAATGCCCTAAACCACAAAGAATTATGAAGTATGTACAATACTTCTCTAATCAATCACCAAAAACTAACAAAAGGATTTATGTCCCTCTTTACCATATCTAAAAAAATTACCACAAAAACCACCTCTAAAATAAGAATTATGTCTTCCTCAGTAAGAACTAGTACCTCGATAGGAATCACCACATTTTGACTTAGTCTTGCCTTTATTGTCATTCTTCCTTTCATATTTTCCCTTATCTTGCATAGAACTGTTAGATCTTCCACTTTATCCATAAGATCTACCTCTACCTCTCTAGAATCTACCACATCTACCTCTTTGTCTTTGTTCATGCTTCTTTTTCAGGATCTCCTTAGCTTTCAAGGCATATTGGTATGCTTCCTCCACACTTTCTAATTTCAAAAAACTTATCTCATCTTGAATTCTAGATCTCAATTCATTTATGTATCTTATACTTTTCTCAACATCTTCACCCACATGTCTAAATCTGATGTCCAATCTATAGAATTTCTTAGTATACTCTTCATAGTCATGTCTCTTTGTCTCAAATTTTGCATCTTTCTCAACAAACTGACTTGGTAATCAGCAAGAGGATACTTGTTCTTTACCATGTTCACCATATTTTCCCATGTCCTTATCTTTTCCTTTTCTCTCCTTTGTCTATTAGTTTGGAAATTTTCTCACCATTGTGAGATATGTCCTTTCAATCTTGTAACTACAATCTTCACCATCCTATTATAAGGAGTGTTTTCATACTCAAAAAACTTCTCCATTTCAGAGATCTAATGTAGTACAACATTGGTATCCAATTTCCTATCATAAGGAACAAATTTGATTGTAGGTTTTGAATGTGCTCTAGACAATACTCTCAACAACCTTTTCTCCTCTTGATCTTCTTTAGGTTCTAGAGTAGGGTTTGGTGTTGTTGCTTCATCATTGTTCACATCATCAAGATGCACTCATCTTCTCTAGCTTGTCTCTACAACATCTAATCTAGTTGTAATCTGTCTCAATGTATCCAACATGATATTATCAATATTTCCTCTACTCTAAACCATCTTTACAATCAGGTTCTAAAAAGATCATAACACTCTACAAGTTATAGGTCAAATCTACAGATTTTCAACCCTACAACCTAAATCAACTTAGGGTTCTTAATGATCTAATCTCCACAAGGATGAACCTCAATCTCTAATACCACCTAATGTAGGGAGAGGACAAGATAACTAGTGCCAAAGGAAAACCTAGCTATCAAACCAACTATGAGAGTTAACACAGTGGAACCAAATATGAAATAACAAAAAAAATGGAAGATGGAGGAATTAATGCTTTCATATATTCATCAAATAACTATATACATGCCCAGCTATAAGGCCTTCTAGGTTAAGGCCACATTATTATCAAATTCAAACTTGAAAGATCCTACTTTGCATCTTATCTTTCTCCTATTCTTCCTACACTTCTACCTTCTAATTCCCTCTCCTAAAACTCTACCAAAGATCTCTTTAAATACATGCATGGCCACGAGTTGACTTATTGCAATACAACCAGAATAAACTCCCATATTAACTACTAGAACAAGCCACAAGTCATCTCTCAACAAATACCTATCTCAAAATTAACTGCAAAAGTCAGCTCCAAATAGAAAGAAGGAAAATATGTAGGATAGTAGTACAACCTAGGATGCTCCTGTGTTAAAAAATTGGTGTTATTATGTATGGTTATCTTTGCTGGGACTCAAAATTGCTTTCCCATTTTGAGTGCCATTCCAAATTTTGAGTCTTTTGAGAGCTTTTCTTGCATGTGTACCCAACTATAATTTTGCGTCCTATGAGGTGTTTTATGTTTCTAACACCTTTCATTCAGCATTTCCATTCTTCCTATAATGAGTTGTCATTCCGAGTCATTTTGAGTAATGTTCAATTGTACATTTTTTGCCAATGTCAAACAATAATAGAAAGCCTATTTTGCATTTTAATATCTTATCCCCAGTTATGTTTTATGACTTTCCACTTTGGGAGTGTTTATTATGCATATCTAAGAATCTATTTTTTTTTTCAATTCATTTAGATATGTCTTGACTAGGTTTTGAATCCCTCAAAGTTGGTTGTTCACTGTTGTCATGCTGATGTAAATTATTAAGAATTATGGGAAGCCTTGTTTAGCCCATTGTAACTTTGACCTAGTTGACCATAATGAGAAAATTACATTTGCATTACATTTTGGAGGTCAAGAACTTTCTATGTTTCAGATTTGAGCCTATGACGAATCCATTTGACTAGTTTTCAAACATGATTCCAAGTGCAATTTTTGATGTTTTACTAGTGTCATAAAGTGAAGATTGGTCAGTAGGCCTATTTAGGATGTCATAACTCCAAAAAAATCACAAATGAGACCAAATGGATTGTACTTCTATATTCTAATCTAAAAATAATTTAAGTGTTCTAGTTTTTAAGTCTTGACCAATCCATCTGTACACTTTCCCAGGCCCATTCCATTTGTGAAAACTATAGTTCTATTGATGTTTCCATTCCTCCAAATATAAGTACCCCACTTCACATGCTTGCCAAATGTACATAGTCATTCTTCATGAGCCCAAATCATAGATTCATATTCTCCTTGTGACAATGAACAAAAATCCACTACCTTATTCCCTTCTCACTAAACATGTTGAAGGCAAAAGTCCTGCAAGGATTTGATAGCCTCCTCTATCCTAGGCAACCAACTAGCTAATTTATATAACACCCCAAAATTGGTACATTGCTATGTTGAACCAATTTTGGTCTATTTGATCAATCCTAAGTCCTATTTTACTAGGCACTTCTGATTCTGATAATTGCTACTTGACCTAAGTGTCAAATGTAGAAAATAGTAACCTATAGTAATTACACTCTTTATTTAATTCCTAAGTATTGACTCAAATTAGCTACATTAAACCTATTGATTAAGTTTAATTTAATTATAAGTCTTCATACTTTAATTAAATTAAAATTTATCTTTTTGGCTAATGTACAAGGGAACTAAATGTATTTGATTTAATAAGATATATCCTCATTTTAATTTATTAAATTTAATTTTTCAATTAATTAAGATTATGTGTTTATGAGGTCATATTCTATTTTATTAAATTAAATATTCTCTCCAAATTATCTCTTCAGTTCATAAATGGAAACTCTAAGTGAACTGGAATTAGGAATGGAATTAATTTAGTTAACTCTTTCTCACACTTAGAAGAGAATCAATTAACTCTCCATGACACTCAAAATTGAATCAGTTAACTCCTTCTGTGCAAGGAAGTTTCCATTCCAATTGAATCTCATTTCCAATCTCAACTGTCTATTCTACTTGATCTTAACCATTGATTGATTTCTAGAATTCTATTTAAGAGGCCTTCAATTCCTCATTACAAAAGGTGGATAATTAAAAGTATCAAATTTATGCTGAAATACTCCTTCTCTCATACATTCATAGGTTGTCATTTTTCTTGCATTGCAATATCATTCTAGCTTTAAAATGCATCAATTTCAAATAATATGCTCTTTTTGTAGTGCCTCTCCCATTTGACTTTTGTAAGTCATCTTGATGGATGCATCCTTGCTGATCTTTTGTTATGATGGATCATGATTGTGACCCTGAGTGGTCTACACCGTTGAGGTGTTTGGATTTATGTTTCTTTATCGTTGCTTTGATTATGCTTTTGACTGATCTTTGAGATTATGATGTGATTTTTGGTTCACTGAGGTTTGTGCCAGTGGTTACCAGGATCGATGTGGTATCATGAGGTTGTTCCGTGATTACCCTGAGGTGTGTGCAGAGATTGTACTGTGTACTATTACCATGCTACACTGGACTGGGTTCCTGTAGCGATGGTTAGTCATGTTTATGATTGTGTTCGCTTATGTGTTTTAAGTACCTTATTTAATGCGTAAGTAATTAAATGGATTGTTCATGTGGGATTATTTTGGTTATATGTTGTGGACATTTACGTTGTTATATTTCTGATTAGAGAGATATTTGTTACTCATGTTATGTTTACATTTGAGATGACCTGAGGGTCAAATGTTACTCTTTTATTCTAGTATCATAGATTTTAGACTACTATGTTGTTCAGTTAATCATATTGCATGATGATTCTATTTTGAGATGACAGTGTGTTTTATGATGTTATCTGGTTATTTGGTATTTGGACATACCTCTGATTTTGTTATGTGATGGATTTAATACTATGGTTATTTACTTCATTCCTGCGTTGCTATGCCTTTTGCAAACGCGAGTGATGTAAATAGACTATTTTAATATAATTAAATAAATGGTTAAATTAGGTGATTTAATGCATTTATTGCTTCGTCTATGTTATTATATGCAATTGCACTTGATCGTGTTGTTTAGTGTGTAGGATTTATATCCCTGGCAGTGGCACTTGGAGTTAGTGATTCAGCTGTTCATATTTTACCAATGTCACCTTTGTATGGTCGACGTATCCTTAATTAAAATGTTTAATTTAAACCTTTCGGTGATTATTAAATCCAAACTCATTTGCATTATGTGATTAGACCTGTAAGCGTGTCTGTGCATTTAGAGGTTCGCATTGTCGTGAAAGTTGTTAAGGTGATTTATGTGTTTTTGAGTTTTCGGGCTTTTTAATTGATTTATTTTAATTTCTGGCAGCTTTGCCATAGATGAATTCCTATTTATAGGAATAGCCTATTTTCGTTTGGGTTGATTCGGAGTTTAACTAGATTGGCTGGTTAAATGTCTTAATTGATTATTCACCCGAAAAGTGAATAAATATCCAAAAAGGAATTTAATTCCTCATTCTCACTTTTGAATTGGAAAGTTGGAGAGTAAAACCCTAAATCCTCTTCATGAGGATTTACTGTTTTGTTCGTTGTGGGAGCTATGGGCGTAAGATCGTCGCGAGGTTGGGCTTGTTGGATCCAGCTCAGAGAAACCTTGGATTGCCGCAATTTTCAGCTACTTCTGCGAGATATTTATTTTATGGTTCAGATTCCCGTTTTGCCCTTTTGGCTGTGAGGTAGGGCTTTCCCGTTTTATTGGTTCTGCTCTGTTTTTGCTTCTATTTTTGATAGCCGTTTGTTTGGAGGCTGAGAACTAGTGTTCCCCTCAGTTTCTGTATGCTAGTTCTACCCGGTTGGGCGGGAATGAATATTTCTCTATTTTTTGAGATGAGGGTTTGGGTTTTTACGCCGTTATGCTGGCCATTTTTGCATACGGTGTCCGATTCCATTTATTTTTGGATTTTTGGGGTTTTTGAACCCAAAGGCCAAATGGGTTTTAATTTTGAAGTTTTCCAAATTTTTGGAGTTTTTACCTCATTTTGCGTGCCGCCCTATTTTCTCGGGTTTTCTTGGTACAATGTGGGTCGTGGACCTTGATGATCCATTTGGATATCAGTCAGACCACTTTTGCACTGTTATGTTGCATTGGGATGCGTGTTGCATCCGTACTCCCAACTTTGTGTTCGATTGAGTGATTTGTTACCTATTATGGTTTTTGTTGGACCTTTGCTTTTGTTTCATGAACGCTAGGATTCGTGTAGAATCCATACTCTCGGATTGAGGCCGGTTGAGTGAGTTCATGATGTTTGGTCTTGTTACATCATTGGGATTCATGTAGAATCCATACTCTCAGATTGAGGCCGGTTGAGTGATTTCATGATGTATGGTTTTGTTGGCTTTGGGATTCGTGTAGAATCTGTCCTTCCTGTGTTGCTTTCGGTTGGGTATTTTCTTTGCATTGTGTTCTCATTCCTATCCTTGTGTTATGATCTTCGTGATGGTGGTGCGCCACACACGAGTATGTACGCGTACATTTGTTGGGTGACTTGCGAGGCCCGATCTTCCGTGGATTTGCCAAAAGTTATGATCATTGGGGTTGGGATGGGAGTATGCATGCCCATGGGCACTTGTCGTAGGATGAGCATGGGTAGGGTAGGGTAGCATATGGAGGGGGCTTCTATCTCGCAGCTTGGTGACCTTAGTCCCATAGGGTTGGCAGAGGAAGTTTTAAATAAGTGATAATTAAAGAAAATGTGTGACTGATAATAAAACTTAAGATAATAAAATGTGTGTGCGGGGCCCTCCGTTGAGGAGTTGAAACACACGATCCGAGCTTGGGCTTGTCGATGCCAAGCGACTCTCCATGATGTCAGCCCCTACTTAGTAGCCTTTTGAATGTCTGACCAGGACCTATACTCCTTGCATTGTCTTAGGTTCTTGGTTCAACCATCATACTATCTGGCGTGAGTGTTAGCCTTGGATGTTGTGCTTTTGTGTGTTTGTGGTTGGATCATTATCTCCATCAGCACAGTGGGTGTGGACCTACGGGTGCCACGTGGTTGGGAGGCATAGCTACCTTCACCACTGCTAGGGATCGGTGTACAGAGATGATCTTTTTTCCTAGTGCACCGTTGCTGGATGTCTTCACTTGGTACTTCAGGTTCCGGAGTATGCTTTCTTGTGATTTATGCTTTCATTGGGATGCTTTTATATCATGTTTAGATGATGTTAGTTTACTTGACGCATTCCCTTATCATGATGTTTAGCATATGATTATATGACATTATTTGATTTAGTAGTATATCTATTGCTTACTGTTGTTTAGCATGTGATAGGTGATGTTGTCTATTGTAGGATTATCTTTATGCTTTACTACTAGCATGTTAGATTTCCTTATGCTTATATTGTTGCATGTTTTAGTAGTGACATCCCTATTACGACAGTACTGACGATCTGGTCGGTGGCTTGGGATGTTACGCACGGGGGATGGCTAGGACCCATGATGGCCTTATGATGCTATTGACGGTTGGGAGGAACCGCGTACTTAGTTTGGTTGTTTTGTTCCTGAGATGTATTTATGTACATTGCGATGTTGCTTTTGTTCTCTGTGATGTTTATATTCAGTGTGTTCTATGCTGTTGTAGTTTAGATGGTTGATGTTCTCCATTTTGTGTTGTTCTTGCACTCGAGTGTTCATTCCTCGAGCCTTTGTGGATCCGGTACTCCCTGGTGTGGAGGTTCTTTTCTCTATTTTGGTCCTTTTTGCTTCTGGGAGTGTTTTCATGTTTCTATGGGCGACATTTGTTCAGCATGGTGCGACACTTTAAAAAGTACTGCACGCCCATGCAAACTATGTCGTACGACACTATAAAGTATCGCACGGCTTCTTGAGAAATGTCATACGACACTGGAAGAGTGTCGCACGCCTTCTTGAGAAATGTCGTACGATGCTAAAAAGTGTCACATGCCTTCTTGAGAAATGTCGTATGACACTGGAAGAGTGTCGCACGCCTTAAGGAGAAGTATCGCCCTCCCATAGTAAAAAGTGTTGCACGATTTTTGTGAAAAACCTGCGCGTGCCATCAGCGAGCACTTTTCTTTGTGATCCGATCTTTTTGAGAGTGATTTTGGATACCCTTTTGGGCGTTCTTCGACCCTATGCTGTTGCATTTTGAATTCTATCAGTTTCTCTTGAAATCAAGTTTTCGTGTTTCTGTTTTTGTCTCTTGGGGTTTAAAATATATTGTTTAAGTATAAGTTGAATTTAAGATATATTTTAATATATGCGACAAATCGTTTGAGATAGGTTTCAGACCTCTTAGAGATAAGTTATGGATTCTAGGAAATTTCAGGGCTTCAGAAATCCAAACTTAGCCAATTTTCAGGGCTTCAGGATTTCAGGCTTAGCCAAATTTCGAGATTCTGCATATTAGCCCAGCTTGGTGTTTTGTTGATGAGTGGTTGTTTCTTGTGCCCTCATCATGTGTGTTGTCCTTGTTGGCTTTGGTTGTGTGTGTTAGTTTGGTAGTGGCGTTTGGAGATTCGTTGGTTGCCGGGATTGTGTTGAAGTCTTCCGTTGCGATCTTTGTGATCCCTGTATGATGTTGTCTTGTGCATTCATACTTGTTAAAAAAAAAAAAATCTTGGCTTGATTTGAATCCTTGATTCCAAGGATCTCCGGGCGGGGCATTACACTTTTTATTCTTAGCTTGATATATGCATTACATATAGATTGATTTTCATATCTCACTTAGATTAATCTTGCATGTTCATATAAGTTAAATCTTCATTCTAGAGGTATGGTTGCTAGCTTCTTGTTGTGAGAGCAATAGCATAATCCATCTAGTTAGGAGGCAATAAACTAATTTGTTGAATTGTTTCGGGTGAATGACTCCATGTTCATTTCGAGATGACTCCACATATAATGGTAATGTTGAAGTGTGTGCAAATATTGAGGCCCACATTTCCTGTGTACATTTTTGGTGCCCACCATGGGATAGAGAAATCAAATTTCTAACCTTATTTGTTCCTATTTTCTACATTTTTTAGTATTTTTTCACTATGGTTCGTACAATACTCCAATTTCTCATGTGATAAATCTCATTTTTGTGTGAAGAAACTAAGATTTTGCTTCCTATTCTACACTTCCTTGTGCAAGGAACTACCAAACTTTCATTTCCTCATGTGGCTAGTTGTACTTTCTCACACAAGAAAATGCTAAGTTTACACTTCTTTGTGTGGTTCACTGCACTTTCACATGCCATGTGTGTTAGTCTCATATTAGTTTTGACATTTGACTGTCAACACATTTAACCAAATTCTCAAGACAATGCCAAGTATAATACAGATGTTGATCTACAATGTATGTCAAGCTAGAGAATTCAATAGGTGCCAAGTGAACTTCAAGTGCCAAGCAATCTTCAGGTGCCAAGTAAAGTTCAAGTGCCAAGAAAAGTATAGGTGTCAACTCACTATAGATTCCAAGTGAAATAGAATTTCTATAGGAGTTGAGTGAGCTAGTTTTTCTATATGTGCCGAGTAATATAGAAATAAGCATATGAGTCTATGCCTTCACAAACTCAGATGTAAACCATTTTTGGAGCCAACATGGATGCATCTTGATGAATCTTGGAGATAAGAATGAATCTTTCACATTACCTATGTAATCAGTATGCAGCCAATAAGAAAAGTGCAAAAGGCATGCAACCTATAGGAAAAGTGCATGAATTGAGCGGGAAATGAAGAATGAATATAGATCATAGATTCACACCTAACCCTAAGTCTTTGAAATATTTAAAAGGAGGATAAAGCCCTATTATGCAAGAGAGAGAATGCATAGAAGAAGTGTATGGGTGAAATATAGCAAAGTGCAAAAGGGTAAAAGACTTAGTGAGGAATAGAGCAGCATATCAAAATGCAGTTGATGAAGAACAAAAGTATCAAAACTTTGAAGAGTGCATATTAGATCAAGCAAGGATCAAAGTGACAGAGTAGAACAAGGATCTAGAATTAGCAATTAAAGATTGCAAAGCTATTAGGTTAAAATTTTCTAATACTCTCTAGAAATTTTATTAGACATGGAAATCCTATGGACTTAGGTTGTCCTAGTAGCCATTTGTAAATCTTTTAATAGGGTAGCATTCCAAGTGAATGTACAAAAGTGCTTTAACCAAGCCTACTTTTAGAAGGGTAGTGAAATTTTTTAACTAGGTCACTTTTAATAGAGTGTAAAATCTTTAACAGGACAAGCCTTTCATAGGGCAGACCATTGGAAGTGGTCAAACATTGTAACCTTGAATAGTTACACATTGTTGTAGTGATATTTTGTTGGTTTCATCCCCACCCTAGTTTTACCTTCTCATTTTGAAGGGTTTCTAGGTTACCAAATTTGTGTGTTGTCTATTTTCATGCATGTCTTTACTTTCATTTTTATTAGGTAAATTTGATGCATGAGAATGATTTTAGTTAAAGGAATTTGAAAAGGTTAAAGTAAGTTACTTCTGATTCAACCCCCCTCTTAGAAGTAAATCTTTGCATGTGTTAATTCAAACAATTGGTATTAGAGCCAAGTTGTCACAAGGAGAATCCTTACAGTTTGGATAAAAGATCTAGAAATGGAAGTCTTCAAACTTGAGAAGATCATAGAGAATTAGGCAATTGAAATAAAAATTGCTTTACATGATTTGGAAGATGCTAGAGGAGAACAGAAAAAATCTTTAAAAAGAAGAAAAGAGATTGCCATAGCTGAGAATGACATTCCAACGAATTTGATGCAATAATAGCAGACCTGATGGAGAAGAATAGAGCTCAAGTAGAAGAAATCAAAATAATCAAGCTTGAACATGAATCACAAGCCATGATGCTTTGTGAGATAACTGAATAGAAGAAAAGATCCATTGAAGACAAGGCTATGCTAGAAGAAGATAAGATAAACCTTGCCAATAGACTGGTAGAAAAGTCAATTGAGCTTACAAGAATCTCAAACATGCAGCTGGACACCTTGAATTTGATGATGAATGCACATCATGAACTAAATGTCAAGGACATTAAGATCTCTACACTAAAGATGCAAAATGAACAATTGCAAAATGATCTAAAAAGAGAGAAGGAGATTGTAGAAAGCTTCAACAACCCTAATGAGGCCATCAAGTACTTTGAGTAGCTATTGAAATCACCAAGGGCTAGCAATGACACTTCAGGACTTGGTTACATCAACATTGAACAAGGAGAGTCTTCCAAGACTATAGAAGAAAGGAGTAACAATGGTAAGAAAACTAAACCTACTTTTCATTTCTATGGTAAAAAGGGACATACTTATAATGTATGTAGGAGTAAGAATGCCCATCAGCATGATAAAACTAAGAATGCAAGTTACTATCATAAGTACAAAAAGCAAGGGCATCAAGCACAAAACTATAGGACAAGGGCTATTAGAACATCAAAATCTGAAGGTCATTGCTACAATTGGAAGACATATGAACATAGAGCTTTTGAGTGTAGATCAAAACCTATGTGGACATCAAATCAGGAAACAAGGGAAGGTAACCATGGTCATCACTATAATTGGGACTACAACACTAGGTATAGTTGTTATTACTATCAGGATTATGGACACATTCCTAAAAATTGCATAAGGACACATTTTAGAGATAACTACAGCAGATGGTTGAGCCAAACCACATGTTTTAGCTTCTTGAAGACTGGTCATATTAGAAAAAATTGGCCAACAAAGTCAAAGGCACCCAACTCAAAGAATGAAAAAGGTAAAGAGAAGGTAGACGTTGAATACATTAGAAGAGAAATGAACAATACATGGAAGAAGAAAGATGGGGTCAGCATATCAAATGAAGGGATCACTTCACCTAATAGGTCAAGTGGTCACACTTCATCAAACTAAGAAAAAGAAGGCATAAGGGACTGATTTACAAAGTTTCATCATGCATTAGTTCCTAGAAAAGATAGTACTAAAAAATAATAGATCAACAAGAACAAAGATGTAAAGTTTTAAAAAAATTAAATATTTCACAAGTATTGTCGTGTTGTCCTTAGATGTCAAGTATAAATCTAGTACAAGTCGAGTTGATTGTCAAGACCATAGGAGCCAAATGATTGGTAGAATCCAAGTTGGTAGAGGAAGTCAAGAGGAAAATCTAGTTGAAGCCAAGAAAGTAATAATCCTATGGAAGCTAAGTAATATAGAATCCTTTAGAAGCTAAGTGGACAAGTGTAAACATATTGATCATTAAATGCAATGAAAATAGGGTATATTATCATATTTTCATACATTTTTTCCTCATTGAGAATGAAGAGCAAAGACGAGAAAGAGTGTAGAGCGAATCCAAAGCAAAGAAACCAATGTATAAGAAGATTTCAACAACATTCCAAGCACAATTCCATCCATTTCAAGGTATTTATGACTATGTTGAGCTATGTAGTTTCATGTTTTCTTTGTGTTGAAACCCTAGATTGTGTAAAATGGCATCTAGTTCTAGAAAAGCTTAGCAGAAGGAAACAATTGAAGTTCAATTAGTGTCCAAAGAGGTTAGACAACCTGATTTTTGTCCAATCCTAGAGGTTGCATACAAGAACAACCCAGCCAGAGCCCTATCCATCATACCCCCAAAGGTTGTAATGGTTCAAGATGTAAGGAAATGTTATAATTGCAAAATTAGAACTATAGGTGACATGGAAATGAGGGAGGCATATGAAAAATTGTGTGAAAATGGAGTGTTGAAGGAAGAATGCAAAATTGTTGAGAAGAAGGGTTTAACGTGTGCCCTAGAATTCCCTATCATATTCAAGACAGAATAGATTAGACTAGTGTTGAGCTAAATGCATGATGGTAATTTATGGTTGGAGGCACTAGTACATTTGACTCAAATTTTTGACCAAAACTTTCGACCATCTGATAGTTTGTGGTAATTTTGGTTGAATTGTGATGGCTTTAGTTAAAGATGAGCCCGTGTTTGGGGTAATTTCGACCAACACGGGCTCATACTAAGAAAAAATTGAAAAAATGTTATGTTTGCCGCCCTAATCTTATTGTTACTGCGCAACCTAGAAGACTCGTGCATTGGGGACTCCTTCTTTTTGCAGTTCTGGGAAGATGGGTTTAGTTGAGATTTATTATCCAATATTTCTACATTCTGGAGTGGGTCGAAGGAGTTAGATCATTTCCTTGATCGCCTACCTCCATTGCACATAAGAAACCTAGTTGGGGATTATTCCTTTTCCCACTAAGGAAATTTAATCTTCTCTTCCTGGATCTATAAGAGCGGACTTCAGCCCACCTATCTTCAAGCACATTACTTTTTGGATGCAAATGCAAAGGTTGATAGAAGGACAAGGCTTATGCCAGAAGTAAATGCATTGCTGATAATAACTTGGTAGATTTGAGAGAGATCTACAATTTACTGGATTCACAAAGTTAATAGGAGTAAAATATTTCCAAAGAAGTATCGAGATTTATGTCACCCATTTGCTTAAGCTTGAAAGCGATTTTGTCGGACTTTAAAGTGCATGCCAAAAATTGGCAATCCAATGTTTGATTAAGAGTAGATCACAATACTCAGACTGTAATGCCAATGTGTTCATGTGACAGTTAGCTAAGATTGTATCAATGAGTCCTGACTCAAAGCAATGTATACAATGGTTGACCAGGGAACTTGGCTCTTGGATGTAAATGTGTGAAATGACTCCAATGTAGTGGGGTGATAATTGTTTGATGTCATAGATTATGGCATGGATTTGAATGTCTCATGGATCTCCAATTAAAGGTTCCTTGTGTGTTTCACTGAACCATTTTCTACCACTGCGATTTGTGGCCAGGAGTACGTGGTAAAAGGGTTTAATAGCATCACATTGAAAGAGATTTCAGAAAGAAGGCAACATGAAAGGATCAAATAAAAATTAGAAATGTTGAATAGTTTCCTTCCCAGCATTACAAAGGCGAGTTGAAGTTTTTTTTTATAGATTGACATTTCTTGCCTTGTTTTGAATATATTTATATGCACCCTATACAATTTTTGCCTTTTTTTGTACTAGAAATTTCTCATTTGCTTGAACCTTGAATCATGGAGTTCTTCCTTCAAGTGATCTTTATGCTCAATACCCTAACAAAGTGGTGAGGGAGTTTTATAGTGGTCATCTACTAAATTGTTTTAGCTAGGGATATGATGAAATTTGCGGGGGCAAAAATACCATAAAACATTAAAGTGACACATCATGCATTTAAATTTTTAAAATTTCTTAAGTTCATAAAGATTTTAGTCGATATTTTATATTGTTTGATGTGTAGATTTTCATTTGAGATATATAGTACCACAAACATAGCCCACTTGTGCCAAGTGCTACAGTAAAAAACATATAACAAAATCCCAAATGAAGAGAAGAGATATTTCTTCTGATTTGTCTCCTTTCCCTCCTACTTGTCTAACAATAGCTACAACCAATCATCAGCTAAGAACATATATATAGAGCTAGTGATGTCCACCCCCACTACAGTAGTGAGGCCTTATTTTTCAGCATGAAGCAGGTGAAGATTCCTAGTTATCGAGTGCATAACCCCACCAAAAACTTGGCCACATCATCAAATATTTGTTCAATAATCTCTTGCCTCTCCTGTAGTTTCTTAAAGCTTCTCTAGGGTGAGATAGTTCTCTTCTTGTTTCTGTTTTTCACCTTCAGGAGTCACTTGGGTGTCCTTGACCTAACACTGCTTGTCTTTCTCCTACTGACATGGAGGCGAAGTGAAGGTCTCTCCCTTTTCTCCCACCCATTTGTAATTATTAGGATTATTTGTAAGTTTTATGAAGACCCACAATAATAGAAAAAATGCACTGACACTTACTTGGAATCCAAGCATTTGACATCGAGTGGAAGATGGACCAGACTTCTTTTGCAAGAAAATGATCAACACTATATAATTAGAGAAAGGGAGAGTCCTTGCATGTTTTCAATAGGTACTCTGTGTCAGGTGCTCTATCTACCATTGTATTGGACATGGAAATCAAGGTGTGCCTTAAAGAAAAAATAAATCTTTTCCCTTCTCAGAAATAGACCAGATTGAACTCTCCATTAATCTCAAGTACTGAGAATAATACTTAATTGTCTGTGAGATACCTATTAGACTGGTGCCTAGACAAGAAAATTTTAAAAGGTACTCTCATTTAGCTGGTCCATTAATCAGTGTAAAATGTAGTGTGCCAACCACATTTTTCCCAATTGGAACATGGTAATACAACATTGCACACTTCCCATAATTTCTGTGCACTTATCAATCATTCACACGTTCGTATCAAAAATGTTATATTCTTGTTTGGCATTCAAGCATTCATTATAGACAGAAAGATAGAGCAAACTTATCTTGCAAAAAGCAATTAAAAATTACATCATAAGAATAGTAACTTTTTTGACCAGAAAGCATTGAGATCAGTTATGAGTTACTTTATAGAGTAGAAAATCATCACACCACCAAGCATTGCAAACCATCAGAAATAAGTTGAATAGGGGAAAGCAAAAATGTACAATCTTTGATAACATCTTAATGGTTTTAGGAAATCAGAAGCAAAAAATATTTTGAGCCATATGGAAATGCAAATGAATACACAAATCAAATACTTTGGCCCCTATAATTTGATTATAAGATTACACAAATAAAAGCAATGTATTTTTTTAATATTTGTAAGTAGTGCAACTACTTATGTGATTCCTTTTAATTTACTTTTTATACATAAAACTAATTACATTTTAAACATTCTATGATGTTTATCTAATATAATGTACAATATGTTTAAGCATATATTTTCCTATCTCTTAATAACAAGACATTAGACTATTAATATGATTGTGACAAATTTGGAACATTATTTGAAGAGGATTATATTCTATGAGATAGTTTTGGAAGGATGATATGATGGACTAGAGGAAGAAAGTGATTTATTATTTTATTTAGGATTTTATTATTTGGATGAAAAATCAGAGGATGATTCAAAGTATTGACACAAAAAATACAATACAATTGAAACATTGATGCAAAAAGTTCTCATTCGCAACCCCTGTAATATCCTAGTTATATAATAGGGCTTTAGATAGTTATTAAAAAACATATCTTCTTTTCAAGCTCTCTATTATTCTGATGATGGATTCTCAATTTATGCCAGTGCAATACAAGCATCTGATTTGAAATGTCAATGCAAAAAAATTCTTCTCCCTTAACTCTCTGTTATACTGACGATAGAATGTCATTTAAAATGTCAATCTAGAAATGTTTATCTCTGACTCTATATTATACTAATGACAAAATTGGATTTGAAATGTTGATGTAAAAAAATTCTTCTATTCTAACTCTGTATCTTGATGATAGAATCTAAGACAACAAATTACACATTACTTCATTTTATGTTGCATGAAAGTTGGCCCTACATAAGTGCATTTAGAACTTTTCTGTGATACTGTACAAAATCTGCAATATAGTTACTTCTCTATTTGAGAAGTATTTTTAGAAATAAAAGGTGTTGTTGATGTGGTTACTATGATGAGGGTGCAATAATAATGTGTGGAGCTTGACCAAAGACCAATTTTGCATATAATAATATGAACCATCATCTTCTATTATTTAAGCAGCGCCAAAGGCCAAGCTTAGAGGGATTTATGTTGCTTCACTAATGTTAGAGTAGAATGAGAGTTCTAAAGAAGTATTAGCCACAGATCAAGTTGATAGTGCTAACAGATTTACAACAATTATTCCAGAAAACAAAATTTTGGAAGCTACAGTTAGTTCATATTTAAATCTCCAGATCTCCCCAAGCTCATCAAGCTCATTAAAAATAAGAGTATTTGGATATCGTGTCTCACCACTACAAACCATTATAATTCTACCATTGTACATTAAAATTCCCAAGATTTGATGTAGTTTACCTTGCATCCTCGGTAGAACCTAGAGATACTTGATATTGCCATCTCTATTCAAATCACAGACAAAGACATATGTCCCATCTTAAAAAACCCAATAGATTTTTTGGTTCTGCATGAAAATATTTGTAAAAAGCCAATTGGCATATGGTCATAAGATCTTCTTTTCTCAAAGGGACCATTTATTATTTCCCTTCTCTTATTCACAGATTTATAAATCAGAACAACAAATTTCTTACTTTTGACAAGGTGAAGATTTCCAATTATAAGGGTTACCTAATAGGTTTTTGTCTTGGGATCACAGTTGAGATGAACAACCACATCATTATTATAATCTTTTATGTAATATGAAAGTTTGGTTTCTCTGTTCAGTCTTACATCTTCAATATAATGGGACTGCATAGTCAGTGGATTGACCACTTGAAGGTTCCCATTTCTCTTACAGCTATATGCCAAGAGGCCTCCATCTCCAGCTCTTAGACACCACTGCAAGTCACTACATCTCCAGTCTTCATTAAATATCTGCTTGTACCTTCATCTTCTATTGACATCATAGAAAACAAGACCTTTGGAAGATCCAATGGTTTTGTCATAAAGTTCCATCACTAACCACCTTTGTGCATTGCCCTGCTCCCATAGATTGTGAAAGTAAGCAGATCCAAAAATAGTATGTTGCTATGAAGTAGAAACTATTTGAATTTGGAACAGTGTGGAGAGGAAGTTTGCAAAATATCAAGGTCAAGATTTCCTCTAGAATATGACATGGAAAAAAAAATTCTTCCCTTCCTTCTACTCTTTTGTTTGATCCATCATCACTGCTTGATGAAGCCTCCCCTCTATTTTCTATAGAATTGGCCTCATCTATGAAATCTGTATGCTTACTAGTTCCATCTTCAATGTATGAGCCTTCTTCAAGGGTAAGCCAATTGGCATATGGTTCAGTTGATCCAAAGTCACCTTCATTTGGTGCAGCCATTGCCTTACCTTTGCTGTATGGAGACTTGCTTAAGCCTTCGCCACTCCCCTCATTCTCTTAACTCAAAATGTTATCCAAGTAGATTTTCTTCTTCTTAATATTTTGGATGAACCTTGAATCATTAAGTTCTTTCTTTGAAGCCATCTTTGCTCTCAATACCCTAACAAAGTGGTAAATGGACTTTATGAGGTATTTATGTTATAGTGATATCATTTCACTTAAATGAAAAAAATTTCATTCTTTTATTTATTTTTGTACAAATTTTTTTTTTAGAGGACATTTTTCTAACTTCATTTGAGGTTCAATGTGAGATTTTTTGGGAAGAAGCTATGTTAAAATGTTTTCTCAATGCTTCCACATCATTCCATCATTTTTTTCATAATAACAATCGTGGATCTTAGGTTCATAAAAAATTTCTAGATTCAAAAGAGGATGCATGGCAACATATTTTTTTGTGTCTTGGTAGACTTGGAAGCACCTACTAGGATGTCAAGGTAAATGATGAACACCAGAGGCCTACTCTAAAAGTGGATCTCTCCTCTTTAAGAGTGGTCTTAGTCAATAATTCCATATGAATATGTTTTATTTGATTGAATTAATTTATCACTAGCATCGACATGATACCTTCATATCATTTGACTTCTTAATGTGATTCCTTATCTTCTAATTCCTCATATTGGTGCACATCAAACTACAATATTTGCCAATATCTTTCTTAATATAGTAATGGATGACTAAGATCCCAGATAGAAATGGACGACCAAGTTGTTACAGTGAGTATCCACCAATTAGTGCCAAGACTTTTGAGTGCTCTTAAAGGATTTTGATGTGCCTTGTTCTTGCTGACTTGCTATGCCCAATTCAAGCAATATGATTGACATAAGAAAGTAATGCCTAGCTTAAGATGGCTAGAAGTACAAACTACATAGCTATTTATACCATCAACTGAACATGTGGAAATTATACATACCAAACATCTACACCTTCTAAAAATTATAGGATCATTTTAGTTACATTTGAAAACATTAATCAAGAAAAACCATATGTGCAGATATAAACATTAATCACAACATGTCCAATTTATTTGCAGATATATTTTCCTATGAAGAAAGACCACGCTTGACAATATGAACGCTGAATAAAATGAGACAATGGCTGCATTGTGGGCTCAGTTCTGAAGAAAACCTAATAAATGTTATTGTCCTTGCAAGAAGTGTAAAGGCTTAAAGACTCGAATAATTCTAATCACAACAGCCCAGAGTCATTGTAGGCAACATGGTCATGTTGAAGGGGGCCACGATTTTCATCCATTGCTGGATGTGGATTTCCTACTAGAGGAACATGGAGGTGTGAATATCCAAGCTGAGGATAACACTCTCATGGAAGAAGATGATAATGTGCCAAAGGACATGATTGAAGAAGATGGTATTGGGGCAGGTGATGAAGAGGATCACAATGATGGTACTAGCGAATCTGATAATGATGATGAAGATGGTCTTGATATACCTTTACTTGAGAAGGCTCCCAAACAACTCTACTCTCGGCTATAGTGTTGCTAGTGAACTTAAAGGTTATGAATGGTATATCCAATGTAGCAATGTCACGTATGCTAAAGTATGTCATTTTTGTCATCTTCAATGTTAGCATACAATTACTATTCATTATATTAACAATGCATATTATAGACTAGTAATAGTTAAAAAAAGAAAAAGAGTATGCCAATTTATCCCATTCACTTGTTCTTGCAACAGAGCCCCCTTAGTGCAGCAGCCTCCTGTTCATGCAAAGAGAAGGAGCCATCATAATTTGACATTACACGTGCTAGAAGAGGAGGAGAATGATGCAGATATGGATGCTCCTATGAGCACCTTTCTTAAAAGAGCTCATAAAAAACAAAAAGAAGAAATGATGTTTTAAAAATCTTCTTTGATAAACCTTGTTGGATAATGAAAGAACTTTGTTTTAAGTAATTATGTATGAATGATGCGTATTAATACTGATTTTTATCTTATGTTAATGAATATTGTTATGTCTTAATAAATTCTTGATTAGTATTGTGTATTAATGAATTTTATATCATATTAATGAATGTTATGTGATTGTATTGATTGAATGTTATGGTTCATAAATGGATGAATGAATCAATGAAGTATGTAATTAGATGATAATGGGTACTTTAGATTGATGTTAGGGGGAGGGGGGTGAGGCTAGATGAGCTTCCACCTTCATGTGGTTGGCCTTGTTAAGTAGAGAATATTATAGTATTCTTGAAACCAAGTGAAGCTCAAACTAACATAAAATGGACACTTCGCATGTGGTAGGTCTAAAATGATCCACGACTACTGCTGCCCATAACATGAATTTGTGAAATACATTTTGATATCACCAATTTCAACACTCTATTCGAAGCATAGGAGTGGCCTATAGTCTTAGCATGAATTTTGAGTAATGCCTCAGTCCAGATTGCCTCAAAAGTGGCTAGAAGAAGCCTGCATGAATCTGAGACTATGAACTCTCCCCGCCTTGGCGGAGAAGAACTTGCCAACTCTCTACTATTATGGCAAACTATAGAGTGGTGTGGCTGGTTTGCAACCAACCAATAAGTTCTCAATTAAAGGAATGAGCCTTCCTTCACCAAGGATTGCCAAGCAACGATCTCAAGTGTACCAATTTGATCAATGCTCCAATCCTTATTGAGAATCTTGTCCCAATCAATCTCTAGATGAAATAGGGACACAAAATGACTAGTCAAATGGTGAATAACACCTAAACATCTGAAATTTTCATCCTTATATCTTCCAAGGTCACTGGACAATGAATCCCAACCAGTTCTGTTACTTCTTGTTGAGAAATTCCAACATTGACACCCAATTGAGATTGATCCCCAAGACCAATGCATCACATGAAGAAACTACATTCCCAAGTGCCATAACAAGCACAATGCACTCTTAATCTATGATGCAGAGGTGGTGTGTGGTATCCATATTCTTCATATGAGATAGAAAATCCATTCATTTAGCAACAACTCTTTACTCCTATGTCCCCTCAAGGACTTACCTTCCAGGCTACCCCAAGTGCACTTAGAGTTGAGTTCAATATTTGTAATTTTGAAAACACTGCAGTTGAGTTCAATATTTCTTGAGCTCTTTAATACATGTCTACTAATTACACAGATGCTAAAAATAATACACATTAAGGTTGAGTTTATCCTGTTAAACATTTGTAAGTATTACTGTACAGAAGCTTCATTTTAACCAATGATAGAAATGCTTGCAATTGCCTTGTGCATCTACACAGAGGTTCAATTAATGTTCTGCATTCAGCTATAGTGTCTAATTTTGAAGATAAGTTTCTATCAGATTATATGCTGGAAAGAATTGTTGCTGGCTTTTAACCAAGGTTGCTGACTGATTTGTGGGTCAATTCAATAGAAAATAAAATTTAATAACTAAATAAAGAAATACTAACACAAATCAATAAAATATTAAAAATAACACTACAAGAAATTTGAAATGACAAAGAGGTCAAAGGATTTCAGATCTAGAAATAAGGCCTAAAAACCACCCTTCCATTGACGGACATATACTCCTCTGTTATGCATTACTATTTTGTGTTTCAGTTTTACTGCACGATACTTCTTCTTATGCTTCAATTGCTTTAATGTGTGCCATTCTTCCTGGCTGGTTACTATTTACTAATTCATTGTCCTTAAGTTGTTGCACTATTTCGAAAGGAGAGTTTAATCATGTCTTACAGACTCAAATAATAAGCTTAAAAAGGTGAACCTTGAGACATGCATTCATTCATGTTGTGACTTATGGCAAAGAGGATACATAATTCTCTATGAAGTTCTACATACAATATATAAGTTTTTTTATTAGGGTTCTAGGTTACTTCCAATAATTTCATGCTTCCCAATCACTTTATATGATTCTACCTTTATATGCTAATTTAGCCGCATTTCTATTGGGACATCTTTCATTGCAACTTGTTTTTTGTAATTAGTGCAAGGGAGTAGTACTCATGGCTGTGCAAAGATTTGGGATGGAAGATTGTCACAAAGTGTTAAGTGAATGCCGCCTTTGTCAAGGCTCTTTAAGCAATGATGTTGGGGTGATATTAGAGTGGATGCAAAACTCCATTAATGGGTCTTAAATATATCTTTATATATGTATTACTGATACTCTAAGATGTATGTGGGCATGTTTTGGAAGAGGGTAGCCAGCTCATCTCACATACTAATTTTGTAGTAGAATTTATAGGTAGTCTAAGGCCATCACTCTATTATCAAATTTATATTATGTTCTCCTTTTTTTCTTAATGTTGAGTATATTTTGTTGTTACAATACTTGGAGGATTCCACTCCAGTATTGCATTTGGTCTATCATTTTGTACATTTTTTAGATATATCATATCTGTTTATCATTGAATATTTTGCTTAAATAGAAACTGTAAGATCGTAATTCCAATGTAGCAGTCACCTAAGTTTTTGGTTCTGCAGCTTTTTGTCTCCATTCCTCTAAAATTTCCTACACCAGACCCTGCATGGAATTATCCAAACTCTGTACATTTCAAGCTTTGGCATTATCAGTGGTCACAAGAATAATTATGACTAATTTTTATAATTTATCTATGCTCATCGTACCTACTTAAATGCTTACCTTATTATAAAAGACTGCATTGCACTATTGTTAATTAGTTCACGACTTGATTTTTTTGGTGGTACTATATCTAATACATTTAACAAGTTAATACATATCCAAACTAAATGTACTGGATATGGTGTTACATGTCTTTGGGAAAGGGAGGGCTCTGGTTTCAATAAATCCTCTTTGCTCCTATACTTTTGCTTCCTTGCTTGTTGATTTATAGCTACAAACCAATGCTAAATGTACAATTTTTCACATTCATTTGTATATCTTTTCATTTTGAATTCTGTATGGATTCCTTCATAGATTAGAATTCAAGTTAGTGTATGCCTAGTATGTATGTTAGTGTATAGGAGAACTTGGTGCTTGTTTTGGGAAATCCTTTATAGCAACACATTCTCCTAATTTTTCAATGTTTTCTTTATGTCTAAGGTCGTCTACCACATTTCAAGTTTCAAGCACCAAGATCGTTCTGACCCCTAACTGTGGCCGACCAGAATATTTTATTCGGGAATATATCAAATGTATTTTTAGGAAGTTGGCTTGGTATGAGATGTAGTGTAGAGAGAATTTTCTAATTTTGTCCTCTCAATCTATGCATTCTTTTATTTGTTGTAAAGCCAATGTAATTTTGTAGTAGATATGAAAAAAATTGCTTAATGATTTAATCTTTTTAATACACCTCTAGAAGTTGCCTTCTTAAGGTCAATTTTGAGAAACCTGAATCTACATCAGGTGCCATGCAAATTTCCCAAATTTTATCAATTTTTAGGCTATATCTAAATGGGCCTCGCAAAATAATTTTACATAGAAGGTGAATTGTATGGCCTATCAATGCATGTCAAGTGCCTTAATTGCAGTTCCCGATTCCCTGTTATAAAATTGGGATTATTTATGAGTGATGTGCACCCAATATCTATTTAGTGGAGTTGGATTCTACTGAACATTATATATTTTGGCATTTCTCATATTTAACTTTTCTGTAATACAGAAAATGTGCTCGATCTTTACTTGTATCATAAATAATTATGTCATCAAATTGTCAAACAAGGTGACTGACACATGAGGTTGGTAGTACAAAATTACATTAATGTTGCAAAAAATTAAAGAATGGATTTCACAACATAAAAATGCAATGTGTTGTAACATATAACTCATGAAACCATAATCAGGAGCTCATGATAAATTGAATGGCTGTATGGTACTGCATGTGTGGCACCTTTTATGCTGAAATCAATCATTGTATTATTTTTGGCATTTTAACCTTATGGTGTTATATAATGTGTAATGTAGATCAAAGTTAAATATGTAGTTCTTTGGCAGCTGAAGACCACATTAGACTGCACGGATGGCATCCTTTTCAAGTTTAAATCAATTGGTGTCAATTTTCATTGTAACTATATGTTTTATACTTTTTGCAATTTAGATTAATGTTAAATTTGGAGTTCAAGTGCAATAAAATAAGAAATGGGCACTGTATGGCACACATGCAAGGAGTTATAATTCACCATGGCTATTAAAGAATACAATGAGTGCCTATCATGACAATAACCAATAGTATTCCACATTACACAAAGAAGCAAAGTTCCACTCAGTGGTAGAGAACTGCACACATCAGAATATTGCATGTGCGGTGAACTTTATGATTTTACATTTTGAGCTTATTTGCATGCTATTTCCATAGCTATACATTTGAAGATTGACAACATTAGTTGGCTTTTGATTTGCATGCTTTTATGCAAAGTCTTGTTGAGTCTATTGGTGCGAAAATAGTGACAATCACTTAAAATCATTGTTGTTGATGTGTAAGGGCATGACATAATTTGCTTCATCAAATTGTAAATGATGACATGCACACACAAAAACTAGGCAAGGTTAGTTTCTCCATTCATCAAACCTTGAGAGGCATAGATTTAAAGGCTTGGAGCAAAGATGAAGGATGACAATAATCTAAATTGTTTTCCCTAGGATGATGAAATAATGTTAATATCATATTCTTTGAATGATATAGAAAGTGAAAAATGAATTGATACTTTGCCAATTGTGGATGGTAGAGAACTTGTGCTCTTGTAAGACGTCAAAAGTTGAAATCTTTAGTGGGGAGGGGTTGTACACCTTATATTAAAAGCATTAATATAAGCACAATAAGAATAGCAATCGACCAAAGAGTACTATCCTAAATTCGAGTATTGTTGAGGTAGAGCGTGCTTTGAGTACTTGAACAGTAGACTTGGTGAGCTGACTGAAAGAGTCAACTCATTGAGGTGACTGGGTGGGAGTGACTTGGTGAGCTGACCTAGAGAGTTGACCTAGGGGATGGGCTTGGTGAGAAAACTTAAAGAGTCAATGTTGTCACTTAGGTTTGCACCCTTGTCCAAGGCCTAAGTGCGAGAACAACCTAGTGAAACATGGAAACAACCTCCAAGCTGTGGGACTTGAACTATGAGGTTGAGTCTCCGGAGAAGGCCGGCTTCCTCTTACTATCAGGGCACACCTATCTATTCAAAGAAGGGAAAGGGAGAAAGAGAGCGTTAAAGCAAATCTACCTAGTCTAATCTAAGGCGGTGATGCACCAAAACAGAGTGTTCAGACTCATTCCTGCCCATATATGCACTACAAAACTATGATAATATACAAAAGTCATACACGTCCAGACTTATATCGATCAATAGTCACATATAGATTAGAAAACCAACTGAATGACACCAAGAAAAGGAGATTTCACTTGTATATTATCCAATAGGCCAAAGATAGATACAATATGCAGATCACTGATCTCAACAATACACCAATGGGAGGCAAAATGATGCACATGCACATTGATGGCTGAAAGAGATGATACAGGATATTACATGGCTTAGAGACAAAGGGATTTTACACTGCAAGTCTGCAAGTAGTAGCAGAGAAAATCAGGAAGAGTCAACCTTGAGAACAGATCACAAAATTGCCTTTATAGATTAGGCATAACTAAAGATTTCCACGTTACATTCACTTCTTACCTACTGGCATTAACTTCCCATCTTGAGAATCCAATTGGAGATCTGATTGAATCCTTGCTTGCATACCAAGAAATCTCATTTCTTTCTGAGAAGAGCCTGGAGAAGACAGAAATGGCACCACAACATTCCTTGACATGGTAGATGGATCGACTGCATGGGTGGAGTGTCCTTATGTCTTGCATTCATTCCTAATAGGTCGAAAATGATTGCGAAGATCAGATCACAAGATAACGTTGATCATCCCTGCTTCTTGGTTCATGAATCAACCTAGCCTATCAGTCAACCCAGTTTCTTATATGCCGACTAGGCCATGCGGGCCAATCGTAATCCTTTGTTTTTCCACCTGGAGAGTCCTTCCATGGTTCACCACCTTCATCGGATTGACCGCGCCACCTTCAAATATTGTCACGACTACGATGGTTACAATAACCGCTAACCGCCAACCGTTAACCTTAACCGAGCCAGTGAGACACGTGTCATCTAGGCGCATTGTCGCTATCACTATCTCCCAAGCAATTCTTCATAGCGTGATGGCGCCCACCATAGATCTGTCTCCATCCGACGATCACGAAGACTCATCGTGCTTTGCACTATCTTTACCCTGGGCCCATCGTATCTGGTGACACCTCAACATATGCACCACACCTGAAGGACATGTGGTAAATGGGCGCTATGTCGCCATGATAAAAAACTTGCAGCTTCACCATGGCGAGATGGCGCCTGCCGCTGATCTCTTCTAATCTGACGGTCACAGAACTTGACCTCCCATAACCCTCCATTTCTATTGATTCGTCGGGCCCGCAAATACGTGGTGTCCTCCTGTTGGTCCATCGGTCGTTCAATCCTCAGCTGCATGAAATTGGTCCCACCAGGACACGCAGCGCACAGGTGCTATGTCGCCATGATAAAAATCCTATAGCTTTGCCATAACGTGATGGTGCCTACCGTCGATCGGCCCTAATCTGTCGGGGAGATCCTAAACTCAGCTGTGCTAGCTGTGCTGTCAGAAATTCTAGCCTGGTTACACGTGGTGGTTCCTTACTGGCCCAGCGAAACACCACCAGGAAAACTTGCGACTTGGCCTCACAGGGTGTCCACGTGTCGACCAGGCGCCATGTCGCTATGGGAAAATCGAGGTTAAATTCCCATAGTGCCATAGCGCCCAACCGATGACATGTCCCTATCTGTGCGTGGTTCCTTCTGATTCACTGCCGTGGCATCGGGCTTCGCCAACTAGGCAGATTAGGTACATAATGGGGCCCAATATTTTGCCTAAAGTTCTCGTTGTTTATCTTCTCTGGCCCGCCAAACTTTACGTGACCGCCGCAACATTTTTTCGGCAACGTGACCTGCCCGCCGTGAATATTTTTGCTGGGCGCTATGTCGCTATGGAGATTCTCCGGCTAAAACGCGATAGCGACATAGCCAAATTCTGGACGCCACCCCATGACGTGTCGCCAGAGCATGATGTTGTTGATATAATCCTCGCGTAATTCTGCCATAAAGAGATAGCGCCCTTCATTGATCTCAGTTGATCTGACGGCCAAAAACTCGCAGGTCATAAGAATATATTATAAGGTTTAAAACATTGGTAATTCTAATATCTCCACAGGTATTTGAATATGGGCATATCGAAGGCGGGAAGGGCAATATAAAATGTGAATTTTGGCAGGAAGTGGAAATACAACATTTTTGGCAACTCACAAGGGGCATGAGCCCACTCAATGCATAAGACTAGTGCCTGCAAAAAATCCATTGGGCTATGGAGTCAATAAATGGGTCTGAAAGGTATGAACCTGAGAACTACAAGAAACCCTAACCCTTAAAGAGGAAATCAAAACATTGAAAACCTTTAAGGTTCTAGCTCTGCTTCAATGATTGGAAACAAAAAATAGAACCTCCTCAGCAGCCTGAGACATGTCAAAACTTTGGAAATCGGTGACTCAAGAAGAGAGCCATGTGCACATGCACTTATTGCAAAACAAAAACAAATATGAAGCAACTAGATTAACTATGTACATGGACTCATAACCCTTTAGAAACAGGGCTTCAGATAGATCCCATTGACTGGAATGGGCAGAGTTTCACTGTTAGGTCCGCTCAGTTGGAATGCATTTGCCTGTTTGCAACTAGAAATCAGATAAGGGCCACTCCATAGTGCATCAAATTTGGAATGTCTTCCTAGTTTTGCTCTGTCTGAGTCCCATTTGAGGACTAGATCCCCCTCTCTGAAGATTCTAGCCCTTGTCTTCTTATCAAAATTCTTCTTCATCTACTGTTGATGAATCTCTAGAGTTTTCATGGCTTTGTTTCTCTTTTCTTCCAACTCAATTAGTTTTGCCATTCTTACTGACATGGCATCATCTTCAACTAGTTCCAGCTGATGAGCTAACTCCAAGGATGGGAACTCCAATGAGATTGGGAGTCTAGCTTCCCTACCATATACTAGCACAAAAGGTGAATTACCAATAGATCTCTTGGGTGTTATCCTATCAGCCCATAGAGCAATCCTTAATTTCTTGTGCCAGGCCCTCTGATTGTCTTCTATTGTCCTCTTCATAATTCTGATCAGATTCTTGTTGGAAGATTTAGCCAAACCATTACCTTGAGGATAGTAGTTTGATGATGTGCTCAGGTAAATATTGTGATTCATGGCCCATGCACAAATCTGGGTTCCAACAAAAGACTTGGCATTATCTGAGATGATAGTAGAAGGAGCACCAAATCTAGATACAATTCCATCAAGGAATTCAACAACTGATGGCTCTGTGGCATCCTTCAAGGCAACTGCCTCTGTCCACCTAGTGAAATAATCAGTAGTAGCCAAGATCCATTTATGACCTGCACTATATGGAGGATTAATGGGGCCTATAAAATCCAACCCCCACTGGGTGAAGGGCTGATCCACCTGAATAGGATGAAGAGGAAGAGTTGCAAGTCTCTATTTGCCTGAGAAAAAAGCACATTTCTCACATTTCCTCACATACCTGTAACAATCATAGAACAGAGATGGCCAATAATATCCAGCCCTCATGATCTTCATGGCGGTTGTTCTTGTAGAGAAGTGGCCATCATGAAGTTCTTTAATCATCCTCTCAACCTGATCCTCTTCAATACATCTCAACAGGGTCCCATTAAAATCCTTTCTGAATAGGATATCATCAATCACAACATAGGGAATGGATTGCAGTCTATATTGTCTCCTTTTAGTTTTGTCCAATCCCTGAGGGTACCCATCTCCTGATAGAAAGTTCTTCATGTCATCCATCCAGCTCTTTGGGGCACTAACATTTCTTTCCCCCTGCTGCTCTGTAATTACCATAGTAGCTCCTTCATCTGAATCTTGGTCTGATAACATCTCTTTGCATAATCCTCTCCCTGTTACCAATTTGGTAATCTGAATGTCAACATCATATTCCATTACCCTAGTGATCCATCCAGCTCTCTTCTCACTGATATCTTTGTTTAATAGGAAGTCTTTTACACTTGCATGGGGCACCAACAAATGGATCCTATTATGGGATAAGAGGTGTCTAAACTTCTTCAAGGCTCTAATGACTGCAAGGGCTTGCTTCTCAAAAAAGCTATACTTATCCTCGTATTCCTTGAGCCCTTCACTAAAGAAGGCTATGGGCTGCTCCTCATTCTTGTCATTTGTTTGAGTTAAGACAACAGAAATACTTGACTCACCACCTAAAGTATAGAGGATGAAGTCTTTCTCAAAATTTGGGTTCATGAGGGTAGGGGTCGATGCTATGGATGCCTTGATCTTTTCAAAACTCTTCTTCCCCTCCTTGGTCCATGAGAAGACCATATCTTTCTTGAGCATGCCTGTAAGGGGTTTCACCATGGTAGCAAGATTAGGAATAAACCTTCTTACAAAATTTATCCTACCAAAGAAACTTTGCAGCCCTTTCTTGTGTTTAGGGAGAGGAAGGGCAAGTATTTCTTTTGTTCTTTTTGGATCAATGGTCAATCCATCCTTAGATACAATGTGTCCCAATAGTTTTCCCTGGTTTGTAGCAAAGACACATTTGGCTGGGTTGAGAGATACCCCAAACTCTCTACATCTTAGAAATACCTGTCTCAAATGATCAAGATGATCTTCCACATTCTTGGAATACACAGTTATATCATCAAGGTATACTAAGACAAACTTGTCAATTAATCTTCTGAAAGCTACCTCCATTTCCTTTTGGAATGTGGCACCTGCATTTGTTAATCCAAATGGCATTTTGCAATAAGCATAGGTGCCCCATTTAGTAGTAAATGCTATCTTGTATCTATCAGACTCTTTAACCAACACTTGGTTATAACCAGAAAACCCATCAAGAAAAGAGAATCTCCTTGACCCACTGACCTTGGACAGAATTTGCTCCATAGAAGGAAGAGGATGGTGATCTTTAAGGGAAGCTTGATTAAGATCCCTAAAGTCCACACACAATCTGATTTCTCCATTCTTCTTCCTTACAAGGACAAGGTTAGCTACCCATGATGAGTGTTTGATAGGAAAAATTATGTTAGCCTCAATCAGTTTGGATAGTTCTTTCCTCATTAAAGGTTCAATCTTGGGATTCACTGGCCTTTGTTTTTGCCTTACTGGTTTGACCCTATCAACTAAATCTATGGTATGCTGAAACAAACTAGGGCCAAACCCTTTTAAATCATCATATGTCCAAGCAAATACATCGCTAAATTCTTGACATAGATGGATGAAATTTTCTTGCTCAGCTTCAGAACATACCTTCCCCATGTTAAGAGATTTTCCATCAGTAATAGTAACTGGGGCATGGTCATCCTTTTCTATAGCTAGATTCATTCCTTTATCCCTTGACTGATCATCAGGATTAAAGACACTCTCCAAGGTGATGAGACCCTTGGGCAGCTTGTTGGAACTAATATGAATGATCTGATCACCATATTGATCTTGTAGTCTTGACTGATTTCTCTCTAAAAATTCTGCTTCATTCTGCAAGAAGCTCACAATTTTCTCATCAGACTCAAACACTTGCCAATGAGTATTATTATCAGGAACAGCGGGCCTTACCACTACCCTTACTTGTTTATTTTCTTCCTCGAGATTCCTTGGCACATCATAAGATGCACCCACTGCTGCAAGTCTATCAACATATTTATTTTCTTTTCTAGGAATGCTTTGAATATTAAATGCTTGGAAACCCTCAAGAAAATCCCAGACTCTGTGTTTATAAGAGTTGAGCAGGCCATTTTTGGTGATATTCTGATTTCTCACTTGGTTCACTACCAACTCGCTGTCCCCATATACTTTCAAGGATTGAATTCCCCTCTTTTGGGCAAGTAGGAGACCTTGGATCAAGGATTCATACTCGGCCACATTATTGGTACAACTGAATTGGAACCTAAAAGAGAAGTAGTATCTTATTTGTGCAGAAGAGATCAACATAACACCAGCCCCTGATCCATTTCTATTCCTTGAGCCATCAAAGTACATACTCCATACTCCATTTACATCATCATTAGTCTCAACAAGGTCAGGAACTTGAGCCTCTTTCTCTATTATGCAATATGTACTGAGGCCTGTCTCAAGGGTTTCTGACATAGGCTCAAACTGACATGTATTTGCCCACTCATCTAAGAAGAAATCAGGAATCTCTGCTATGGAAGTGACAGGCTCATTTACTATGTTATTTTCGTCCATCTCTAGGATAGGGCAATTCATATTGATGAAGTTGGGAGTGTAGGGTTCAGTGTGATGAAGGGCTTGAGGTTCTGCTCTTATTGAAGCATTGGCCCCATATCTGGTCTTAAATGACATGTAAGACCAATTAGCAGATATGAATCCACCAATTTGAGCAGTGAAGTCTCTTGAAAAATAGATGGCAAAATAGGGCTTAACCTCAGCAACAGATATGTCTTGAATCACAGTACAACCAGGGCATGCATGTAGGGCCATTTCCACACCTCTAAGGATGCCTACGGTTTTGATAGTACTCCCATCTAGTTGTAACACATCCCTAACAATGGGCTCATATTTCATCCCTAAAGCATCAGCAACACACCTAGGAATTACTGAGCTACTAGCCCCCAAATCTATCATGCAATTATGGACTAATTTTCCCCCTATAATCAGAGAAACATAAAATGGAGGAGGTCTAACCTTTTTATTTGTCTCCACATCTCCTGCTAGTTGTACTAAACTAGTGGCACTCTCCATGGTAGATGACTGATCCTTGGGCTCAATCCTTTCCAATTCTTGCTGCAACATCTTCCTCTGCATTGGTATGGTAGCAACAACATCCCACATGGAAATCTTTACATTGGTCTTCTTCATTTGCTCTACCACACTCAATGGTGCGTTAGGAATTTTGGTAGAAACTTTGGGAGATGCGCTCATGAGAGGTTGAGATGGAGCAACATAGGGATCACTTGCATTCTCCTCTCTTAGACCTTGCCTTTGCTGTTGTGAAGTGTTTGTTTGCTCATTTTCCGTCTATGTGTTAGGTATAACACTTGAAGTTGAGGCCTGCTTAGGAGAAGGAGGAGCAGCATGTTCCATAGCTCTCTTCTTGCTTCTTGTGTTATGAGCAATGGAATCCTGGTTTACATTACAATGCTCCTCCATCTGGTGATTCATGAAAGAGCAATCACCCTGCCTCTGAATATACGAGGCCTCCTTGGTATGATCTTCTTTGTATGGTTGCTTTGCTGCAGGTTCTTGGACAGTTAGGGCCATATAAGATTCTGCCTTCTGACACATGCAATAGGTTTAAGAATAGTTGCAAGAAGGACAAAAATCTTGATCTTGGGCCAAGTTATTTTGAGGGACTAAAGCTCTGTTCTGATTTGAGCTTGAAGCAGTAGCATGACTATTTTGCCTATTCTGATCAAAAGAGCTATTCCACTACTTAGGAGGCCTATCACCACTTGGAGCTTGATATTGTAACTGAGGGGGCTTGCCACCTTGAGCTTGCTGCCTTTCTAAGGCCACCACCTTGTTACTCATCTTTTGTATTAGAGAAAAACTATCCTCTAATCTCTTCCCTTGGTCCTTCAACTCCCTCCCCTGCTCTTGTAATTTTTTATCCAGGGTCTTTTCTCTTTTATCTGCATTCAACACTAGACCTTGGAGCATTTCCTTGAGTTCATCTATTCCGTTTGAGGATGCGGAAGCATGGGGGACTGGAGTAAGGGCTTGTGATGTAGAAATTGTAGGGAGAGGGGCTATTTCTGGTTGGTGGTTGGGAACATCAAAAAAGAAAGGCATAGGAGGCCTTGGAGCCAACTTTCCACCTTGTATTAGGATATTCTCAGCTTTTATAGCTATCTCATAAGCATTTGGTAATGTATCTCCTCCCATAGTTTGGATTGTGGTGGCAATGTCACTATTGAAAGCTCTAAGGTAATGCAAGAAAGCATTACCAGGGGTAGGTTTTACTATAGTAGGTATTCTATCCCATGTCTTTTGGAATCTGTAATTAAAATCAGTCATACATTCATGGGGGGCTCTTTTTATTGTAGTCAACTTCTCTAATAGTGACAAATGGTCACTCTTATCCTCAAAATGTTTGCATAATCCTACTCCTAGTCCATCCCAATCAGTTATGGAACCATGAGCTAAGCCTCTATACCACTGTAATGCTTTTCCTTTTAAAGATGAGGCTAGAAGTCTGACGGCAACATCATCTTCTATAATACCATGAATATTGCAGACATTCGCTACCTCTTGGATATGCTCTAGGGGGGAAATAGAAGTTTCACCAGTAAAATCAGGTATGCTTTTTAGTGCAGCTACTGGTATATCATGTCTTTGGGCTAACAATAGAGGACTTCCACCATTAAAGGTGGCAAAAGCATGAACTCGAGGGTGTGCCATATAAGCAAGTGTTCTATTGATGAGTGTTGATGGCAATCTAGGCTGAGTTCAGACAGTAGGAGGAGTAGAGATAGATCTTACAGGTATATTAATTGTTATTTCACCTCTAACTAGTGATAATGAAGCTCTAGCCCTCCTTCTTCTAGAAATTGAAAGTGAGAGTTCTTGATATTGAAAATTACCTCTAGAAGACACCCTTGTTTCAGCTCTGGGCATGAATTTTTGCAACATTGGCCTGAAACTAGATTTGTTGATGTTCAGAGTCACCAAGTACTTGATGAATCAACCTCTTGAAGGCTTGAATACTGAAGCCAGCACTACTTCTTCAACATTAATCTCAGAAACTCTTTCTTCTTTTGACACTAGTAGGCATGAAATCTTTTGATATGAGTCCCACCGGGTGTGCCAAAAACTGTTGTCACTTAGGTTTGCACCCTTGTCCAAGGCCTAAGCGTGAGAACAACCTAGTGAAACATGGAAACAACCTCCAAGCTATGGGACTTGAACTACGAGGTTGAGTCTTCAGAGAAGGCCGGCTTCCTCTTACTATCAGGGCACACCTATCTATTTTCAGAATGGAAAGGGAGAAAGAGAGCGTTAAAGAAAATCAACCTAGTCTAATCTAAGGTGGTGATGCACCAAAACAGAGTGTTCAGACTCATTCCTGCCCATATATGCACTACAAAACTAGGGTAATATACAAAAGTCATACACATCCAGACTTATATCGATCAATAGTCACATACAGATCAGAAAACCAACTGAATGACACCAAGAAAAGGAGATTTCACTTGTATATTATCCAATAGGCCAAAGATAGATATAGTATGCAGATCACTGATCTCAACAATACACAAATGGGAGGCAAAATGATGCACATGCACACTGATGGCTGAAAGAGATGATACAGGATATTACATGGCACAGAGACAAAGGGATTTTACACTGCAAGTCTGCAAGCAGTAGCAGAGAAAATCAGGAAGAGTCGACCTTGAGAACAGATCACAAAATTGCCTTTATAGATCAGGCATAACTAAAGATTTCCATGTTACATTCACTTCTTACCTACTGGCATTAACTTCCCATCTTGAGAATCCAATCAGAGATCTGATTGAATCCTGGCTTGCATAACAAGAAATCTCATTTCTTTCTGAGAAGAGCCTGGAGAAGACAAAAATGGTGCTACAACATTCCCTAACATGGTAGATGGATCAACTGGATGGGTGGAGTGTCCTTATGTCTTGCATTCATTCCTGGTAGGTTGGAAATGATCGCGAAGATTAGATCGCAAGGTAACGTCGATCATCCCTACTTCTTGGTTCATGAATCAACCTAGCCTATCAGTCAACCCGGTTTCTTATATGCCAACTAGGCCACGCAGACCAATCGTAATCCTTTGTTTTGCCACCTGGAGAGTCCTTCCGCAGTTGACCACCTTCATCGGACTGACCGCGCCACCTTTAAATATTGTCACGACTGCGATGGTTACAATAACCGCTAACCACCAACCGTTAACCTTAATCGAGCCAGCGAGACATGTGTCATCCGAGCATGTTGTTGCTATCACTATCTCCCAAGCAGTTCTTCATAGCACGATGGTGCCCACCATAGATCTGTCTCCATCCGACGATCACGAAGACTCGTCGTGCTCTATGTTGTCTTTACCCTGAGCCCATCGTATCTGGTGACACCTTAGCATCCACACTGCACCTAAATGACACATGGTAAATGGGTGCTATGTCAGCATGATAAAAAACTAGCAGCTTCACCATGGCGAGATGGCGCCTGTCGCCGATCTCTTCTAATCTGATGGTCACAGAACTTGACCTCCCGTAACCCTCCATTTCTATTGATTTGTCAAGCCCGCTAATACGTGGCATCCTCCTGTTGGTCCATCGGTCGTTCAATCCTCGACTGCATGAAATTGGTCCCACTAGGACACGTGGTGTACGGGTGCTATGTCGCCATGATAAAAATCCTACAGCTTCGCCATAACGCGATGGCACCTGCGGTCGATTGGCCCTGATCTGTTAGGGAGATCCTAAACCCGACTATGCTAGCTGTACTATCATAAATTCTGGCCTGGTTACACATGGTGGTTCCTTACTGGCCCAACGAAACACCACTAGGAAAACTTGCAACTTGGCCTCATAGGGTGACCACGTGTCGACCAGGCACCATGTCGCTATGGGAAAATTGAGGTTAAATTCCCATAGCGCCATAACGCCCAACCGATGACATGTCCCTATCTGTGCATGGTTCCTTCTTATTCATTGCCGTGGCACCAGGCTCTGCCAACTGGGCAGATGAGGTACATAATGGGGCCTAATATTTTTCCTGAAGTTCTCGCTGTTTATCTTCTCCAGCCCGCCAAACTTTACCCGACCGCTATAACATTTTTTCGGCAACGTGACCTGCCCGCCGTGAATATTTCCGCTGGGTGCTATGTCACTATGGAGATTTTTTAGCTAAAACGTGATAGCGACATAGCCAAATTCTGGACCCCACCCCGCGACGTGTCGCCAAGGCGCGATGTCATTGATATAATCCTCACGCAATTCTGCCATAGAGAGATAGTGCCCTTCGCTGATCTCAGTTGATCTGACGGCCAGAAACTCGCGGGTCGTAAGAATATATTATAAGGTTTAAAACATTGGTAATTCTAATATCTCCATGGGTATTTGAATATGGGCATATCGAAGGCGGGAAGGGCAATATAAAATGCAAATTTTGGTGGGAAGTGGAAATACAACAGTCAACTTGGTGAGTGCACTTGAATTGTCAGCTTGGCGAGCAAACTTGGGGACTTGGTGGGACATGTGGGTGAGCCGACTTGGTGAGGTGACTTGGTGACATGAATTGGTAGGCTAGCTTGGTGAGCCGACCTTAAAGAGTTAACTTTGTGAGTGTACTCGAACAATCAACTTGGTGACATGACTTGGTGGGCTTGGCGAGCTGACCTAGCGTGCGTACTTGAATAATAGACTTGGTGAGCTGACTTAAAGAGTCAACTTGTTGAGGTGACTTGGTGGGGGTGACTTGGTGGGATGACCTAGAGAGTTGACCTAGGGGGTGGACTTGGTGAGCGTACTTGAATTGTCAGCTTGGCGAGCTGACTATGGGAGTCAGCTTGGAGAGCTGATATGGCGAGTCGACTTAAAGTGGCAACTTGGTGGTGCAAGTTGGTGAGTTGACTTATCGAGGCCACTTGGTGAGGCAACTTTGCGAAGCAACTTGGTGAGGCAAATTTGCGAAGTGACTTGGTGAGCTGACCTACTAAGTGTACTTAAAGACTAACCTTGATGAGGCACTTTGGTGGGGTGAATTGATGACAAAACCTAAAGTGTCAACTTGGCATGCTGACCAAGTGAGTTTACGTGGTGAGCGAGCTTAGAGAAGAAACTCTATGGGCAACTTTGTAAGCACACTAAGTGAGCCCACTTACTGGGACAAGGTGGTAAAACCATTGGGTGAGTTGACTTCATGAGCTGACTTAATGAGTCAACTTGTTGAGGTGACTGGGTGGGGGTGACTTGGTGAGCTGACCTAGAGAGTTGGCCTAGGGGGCAAACTTGGTGAGCGAACTTAGAGAGTCAACTTGGTGAGTGTACTTCAATTGTTAGCTTGGTGAGCTGACTTGGCCGAGAACCGGCCTAGCGATCTAACATGGTGAGTGGGCTTAAAGTGGCAACTTAGTGGGGCAAGTTGGCGAGCCAACTTAGCAAGGCCACTTAGAGATGTGACATGGCGAGCTAACTTGGTGAGAAAGCTCAATGAGTGGACCTAAAGATTGACCTTGTTGAGGCACTTTGGTGGGGTGACTTGATGACCAAACTCAAAGAGTCAACTTGGCAAGCATACTAGTGCATTTGGGTTCATTTTTCAACATTCATTGATCAAATTTTTGACCAAATTTGACCAACCCATTGGTCAAAATTTATCTGGTCAAAATTTTGACCAACTCACTGGTACATGATTTGTCTCAATCATATAACTAATTATATATTTTTCATATTAGTTACTATCAGTGTTTTTCAGGCATTCTATAAAATAGTTCACATGCCTTACGTATGATATGACATTTTGCATGTATCCTGCACTCTCTCTCATCTGGCTAATGATGGATTACATGGAGTGATCTGAAACCATGATGCTAAAAACACACAATCAGATCCAAAATGAACTTGCACTACAAATGGATTGTGGAAATCTGATATTGGTAAAATTGCATGCATGTCTACCAGGACAATCACAACTTAAACATATATTTGTCCTGGTAGACATGCATGCAAA
This sequence comes from Cupressus sempervirens, assembly GCA_028749045.1. NCBI lineage: Eukaryota > Viridiplantae > Streptophyta > Pinopsida > Cupressales > Cupressaceae > Cupressus > Cupressus sempervirens. The sequence continues at coordinate 35,472,549 of CM053786.1, read as the reverse complement.
ATTAACAATATCATATTTCCACAATCCATTTGTAATGTAAGTTCATTTTGGATTTGATTGTGTGTGTTTTTTAGCATCATGGTTTCAGATCACTCTCCGTAATCCATCATCAGTTGGATGAGAGAGTGCAGGATGCATGCAAAATGTCATATCATACGCAAGACATGTGACTGTTTTATAGAATGCCTGAAAAAAAATTTACACTTATCTGTTGGTAGAAATTTCTACCTTATTTGGTCAAATTTTTTGACCTTCGTTGGTCAAAATTTCTACCTTCATTGGTCAAAATTTTTGACCTTCAGTGGTCAAAATTTTTGACCTTCATTGGTCAAAATTTCTACCTTAATCCACGAAAATTTTAACCCTCGTTGGTCAAAATTTCTTCCTTGCTTGGTCAAAATTTTTGACCTTCATTGGTCAAAATTTTTACCTTTTTTGGTCAAAATTTTTTCTTTCATTGGTCAAAATTTCTACCTTTATTGGTTGAAATTTCGACCAATTCTTGCTAGAACTTGCACATGGAAATTGAAGTTTTTTGACCAACGTATTGGTTGAAATTTCAACCAACAGAAGGTTGGTCAAAATTTTGACCAAAAAAATTTTGACCAATGGGTTGGTCGAAGTTGGTCAAAGTTTGGTCAAAAATTGGGTCAAAATTCTGACCAATAATGGTCAAAAAATGGTCTCAAATGTACTAGTGAGGACGACCCCATAAAAATCACTAAGAGAATTATACATAGAGTAACCGAGTACCCAACCCTAGATCGAAAAAAGACCCTTAGGAGCATTTATAAGGAAGTAATTGAGAAAAACACAGGTGCAAAATGGAATAAGAGAGGGATGACAATTGACACAATCCAAGACCCTCTAGTGGACTTTGTAGTAAGGGTCATTGTAGACAAATTCTACTAGTCTAGCAGACTCAATAGTGTGCCTTTAATTGCAATAGATGTTGGATACAAACTAGTGAAGAAGGAGCATACATATGATCTTGCAAAGCTGCAACTACAATAGATAAATGAAAATTTGGTAGCAATTAGGAGAACAAAGGGATCCCAATGCAAATTTGGTGCAATTTTGATATGTACTATCTTTTATGTATAGAATGAATTCCCTTCTTTTGGTAAAGTGGCATGGAAGAATGATAGGTCAATCATAGCTCAAGTCAATGAATACATAGAGTAGATGGGAGCTAATTTTGAAACCTCGATGACTAGTTATTTTCAGGATTTTAAGAAATCAATGAAGTAGAGGCTCATAATTTTAGTTTCTTTAGTGGAGAAACATGTAAATGAAGTTTGTTTTTTCTTGTAGATATAGATTATACATACATACAAGAAACCATACCAAGAGTGAGATGGTTGAGAGCTCTTGGGTATGAGATAAATATAGATGAAGCATCAACTGCAATAACTTCTTTATTAGTAGAGGAAATTGACAAAGGTGCACCACATTTTGGATATGGAATTGAGATCCAAAGTGGACATGGAATTGAAAAATGCCTCCACTTTCAAGAAGGACAAGCTTGTAAAGAAGTTGAAAGTAAAATTTGAAGAAGGAACTATAGAAGAAGCAAAGGAAGAAGGTGAAGATGCCAAGGGTGATGAAGAGGAACAAGATCAAGGGCCACTTGCCCTAACCCAAGGTATGGGAGAAGATGTAGATGAAGAAGAAGGTGTCAAGCAAGAAACACCAAAGGCTAAGCCACAGAAAAGGAAAGCTTAGAAGTAGCTAGTTGCCCAACCCAAAGGGAAGAAGAAGAAACCTGCAAAGCCAAGTCCAGCTAAGCCAACCACAAGGGCTAACACTAGGGCTACAATCCAAGGGGAAAAGGAGTAAGAAAAAAAAAAGGAAACAAAACAAAGAGGACTTGTAGAGAAGAAAAAGAGGAGGAATTATGTTGCACTTCTAGAATCAAATGAGGAAAGAACAGAGTCTAATGAAGAACAATTTAGATTGGTAAGATGCTCTACCACATCTAAATTAGAAACTATTTGCAATAATATGAGAGATAATGCAGATTTATCTAGTCTAAAGACCATAGATTTCAATAAGTTGTCAAAGGAACAAAAAAACATAGTGGAAGAGTCTATCTACACTATGATGGCTAAGTTCAAGACTACTCCACTTGAACTAAATAATTCAATGCCTAAGGAGCTAAGCTCACTAGTTGGGAATAAATGGCATTACTATCTTAAAATGGAGAAAGAAATAAGAGAGTGTATATTGGTTCATGTAATTCTAGACCTTACTAAAGGTCAAATGACAAAGGCTAGTAAAAAGCATGGGAGAAAATTTGCACCCAAATACAGAGCCTTCAATATTTTGTAAAATCAAATTGAAGATGTTGTCCAAAAAGTCCACACAAATGTGGAAATTAATATATGGTTCAACACCTGTAAAGGAAGGGTAAGAAGACCCATTTGAAGGTAGAAATGATAGAGAAAAAGAAGAGAATGAGAAAGAAAATGAAGAAGAGAAAGAAAGAGATGAGGTAGAAGAAAAAGAAAAAGAAGAGAAGACAGTGGAGGAAACACATGGTGAAAGGGCAATAGCTAAAGAGCAATAGCAAGAAAAAGGTGTCCAAGACACCCAACTACCACCACCAAGCCCTCCATGCACAAAACCTATAGATACAGTAACTATACAGGATGTTCTTAACACTTCAGCTCAAAACATCAATCCTTTAACTATAGAGGATCTCAAGAAGATCCTTGACCAATCAACATTACAAGCACAACTTTGCACAAATCTAGTTTTGGTGAGTGTTGATGAGTTATAGAAAGTTGTAGTAGAAATAACAAGGCAAAAAGAAAGCACACAAAAACAATATGCACAAACTCCCATAGCGACAATAGATCAACCCAAAGAGCAAGAAGAACAAGAAAAATTTGCTAAGACTAATTCTATAATAAAGGTGACAACAACTATCAAGGAGAAAACAAAAGAACAAATAGGACAAGATGTTCCTGCAGCACAAACCCAAGGTGCACCTCCAAAAATTGTCATCATTTATCAAGGTAGTAGACAAGAGGAGAAAGAAGTAGAGAAAACCCCTAAGGAGTAGGAGGCAATACAAACATTGGTAAACTTGCCTACCTTGGGGACTCCTAATAAGAAGTTGAGCACTGATGGCATACCATTGTAGGTTTCAGCACCAGGCTTGAGCACTACCAAGGTTGCAAGGGTACTTCACTATGGAGACCCTACACTTGATAAAGAAGTAGTCATACCAAGCTATGACTTAAGAAACATGAACCTAAAATAGATAAATGAAGTGCAAGAGGTAGTAGAAAGGAGGAAGAGACAAGAGATACTAAAAAATGAGTATAGTTAGAAGAAACCATTGGTAGAAATCAAAGAAATATTTCTTGATGCATTCAACTTGCAAGTACCTAATGAAACTCAACCAATAATGGAGAAATTATCCAACATTGTGGACCAGTTATAGAATGAGAACTTAGAAACTAATGTCAAATTATTAAAATGGTTAGAAAAGAAATTTTAGATGAAAATGAATGAGAAGATATCAAGTGAAATAGCACTTTCACAAGTTGAGTTGGTGAAGAATATTGAAAAAGTAAAGAAAGTACTTGAGAATGTATTCTCATTGTACACCAAGTTGTGTGATTCATCTTATTTCACATAGGAAAACAACTAAAGAATAATGAGCTTGGAGAAAAATCTAAAGCTTTCTAGCACTCAACTACCAAAAGATCCAGCTCAGAGTGAGAAGCATTTTGTAGGTACACATTACACATAGAAGGAATTAGCTATGTTGACAATAGAGGAGGCCAATATTAAGGCAAAATTGATGCAAATTCAATCCTCCATAACTCCACATCTGGAAGTACTCCATTAGGAGTAGACCTATGCAAAAAAATGTGCCAAAGAAAGACCCAAATCTTTCTACCTTAGAAGGCCTTGTTCATCTTGCAGCAGAGACAACCATCCAACACAAGTCATTGGAGATAGCTTTAGAAAATTGGGATGCTTCTCTCAAGATGATTATGGAGGTAAATAAAACATTTATAGAAAAGTATTATATTCATCCTTAGGGCCCTTTGACATAAGTATCAAATAGAGGGAGAATATACTTATGAGGGAGTATAATTCATTGAATGAGGGGATGTGAATAAGAATGGTTACATAATACATTCTTTGATGGAAGTAATAAAGAATATCAAAAGGAGAATATATTCATATTCACTTTTTTGAGGAAGTAATAAAGCCAAAAAGATGCAAAACTGCAAGGAGATGTGAAAAGGGAACAAATACAGAGTATAGCATTCAAAAATAGGGTACATAGATATAGATAAAGGAAAATAAGGAAAAAGAGTATTAGACATATTAGCATGAGACATATTATGGTAATAGAAATGGAAATAGAAATATAGCTTAGGGGGGGTTATAATATTTTGAGGTATTTCATTTGCAAAAACTACTTTTCTGCCAGTGTTTCTAGTCTGCAAATTCTAAGTAGCCCACTTTGATCACTTTCCAAACTCGCCCCATTATTTTTCATGAGCCCAAATCTTATATTTATACTTTTCTCATGATAATGAACCAATTCCCTAGTTTTTGTGCCCCCAATTACCTAGTTTTTGAAGCCATAATAGAACATGATTTATTGTTTTTGACATGTTTTCTTTTAGGCAATTCTGAGAGAGCAACTTTGGTAGTCAATATCTTTTAACTAAGAATTATTCATGAGATAAGATTTGATAGGGTAATGTTGGATATAATTCTTCAAATTGTGTGTTGTCTTTGATGTCACACATATGTCATATCAATCATCAGATAGTGTCTACCAAGCTCAGAAGGTCAACAAGGAAAAGGACAGTGTCTACTGAGCTCAGAAGGTTAGCAAGGCAAAAGACAGTGTCTATCGAGCTTAGAAGGTAAGAAAGGAAAATGATAGTGTCTACCAAGCTCAGAAGGTCAGCAAGGCAAAAGAAAATTTTTACTGAGCTTAGATGGTTAATGAGGCAAAAGGATAGAATCTACTAAGCTCACTCAGTCATCAAAGAAAATGTGGCAGAAATAGTTCTTACCAAGCTCACTCAGTCATCAAAGGGAATGTGGTAGAAGTATTTCTTACCGAGCTCTCATGAAGGAATTTAGTTCTTACTAAGTAAACTCAATAGCCAAAGGATTTTATAGATATTGCAATATTAACCGAGTTAAGAAGGTTAACTCAAGAAATTTTTGGAAGCAATATTTACCAAGCAGGATCAGCCAATAAAGGATTTCATTGTTCTATGAAATAATGTTTATTTGTTTAGAGTAATATCTGTAGCTGACTGATGTATGGTTTATTGGTAAATATAACATGTAAATGAGCTGACTTGATAATCTGAATGGTATAAGTAAGAGGTCAAGTTGTGAATTATAAGTGTGTGGAAGTGTGTGAAATTAATGTGATATGAGGATTGATTATTGTGAAAGCAAATTTGAAGGATGATCAGAGATCATTGAGGAGCAACAGAGCCATATTTGATCAAGGAGGATCTAATGATGCTAAATAGAGACCTGTAGCTAGCAAATTCAGTTGCATCTTGTTCAGGTTAATTCATTGTTGCTTTCTAACCATTGTAGTAGTGATTTCAAATCTCTTAATAGAGTTGGTTTAACAACCATTTTGTAAATCCTCTAACAAGGTGACAATTTAGTTGAATTGTTCTAAAGACCTCTAGCAAGGTCACTCCTAATAGGGTGATTAAATCCTCTAATAGGGTCACACCTAATAGTGTGTATTGTAACCTTTAATAGGGTTGGATCCTAACAGGGCTCACTTCAGAAGAGTGAAAAATTGGTGACTAGTTACTTGGTGGTTTTTCCCATATTGGGTTTCTATGTTAAAACTGGTGTTTCTTGTGTTCATTCTATTTTCAATTGCATGCATGAATGCTTGAAGATAAGTAATAGTTTAATTTACCAAGTTACAACATTTTTTTACCAAGTATCAACTATAACTAGATCTTCAAGATATCTAAGGGATCTTTGGATTAGTTTTCTAAGTAATTGATTCAGCCCCCCTCTCAGTTACTCTACCTTTAATTCCAATAATTGGTATCAGAGCTTTTCATGCTTATAGGAAAATATTTCAAGGATCTAAGCTAAAGATCAAGATGTCTTACAAAAGGGAAATTCCAAGACTTAACATGGACAACTTCTCAGCATGACAAGGATTGATGAGGCTTCATTTGGCTTCTATTGGTAATATAGGGCTGAAGTACCTTGATGAAAAATATGAAGAACCTTCTGGTACATTATTTGTCAATGATACTGCTAAAAAGAAGACTCACAACAACATGATGATAGATATAAAATCTGCTCTGAGTTATGAAGAATTTGATGACATCAACGATTGCAAAACTGCCTTTCAAATGTGGAACAAGCTGAAAGAGATCTATGGAGGAGATGATAATGTAAGAAGAACCAAACCAGAAATTTTGAGAGGAAAATTTGATCAAATGAGGATGAGAGAGGATGAAAACATTGAAAAGTATGTTAAAAGAGTTAAAGCATGTGTTAGTGCAATCAAAGCATCTAGAGGAGACATCAATGAGGAGATAGTTATAAGTAAAGTTCTTAGAACTCTACTTCCCATTTATGCAATCAGAGTCTCTGCAATTCAAGAAAGAAGATGCGAGGCAAATCATAAAATAAATTTAGAGGCCATAGTTGGAAGATTGACTACATTTGAGCTAGACAACTAAGACAATTATGTTCTAGTTGTGAAGAATGTTGAATCAACATTTGAAGCCAAGCTTTCACTCAAAGAAAAAGGGAAAAAGATGAAGGATCTACAATCAGACAGTAATGAAGAATCAGAACAAAATTTAGACAACGATCTTGAAGTGGTTGAATCTCTACTAGCAAGAAAATATTCAAGAGGCAAAGGGAAATACAAAGGTAAGGTTCCTCTAATTTGCTTTTCTTGTGAAGAAATTGGACATATTGCAGCTAGGTGCCCAAATAAGTAGAAAAAAGATGAGAAGAAAGGTCACAAGTACAATGACAAGAAAGACTTCAAATCATTCAAGGATAAAGGTAAGAAAATATGTTTTATGGCTAAAAATTCTAATGATTCTAATGATGAAGAAGAAGATGAAATTTTCTACATTGCTATGAAAGACGAGTCTGATAATGATGAGGAAATGGAACTTATTTCTCATATGAGTAGAAATGTTTCATGGATCATAGATAGTGGTTGTTCTCATCATATGACTAATGATAAAACTAAGTTTGAATACTTTGAAGACTATGATGGTGGCAGTGTAAGATTTGGTAACAATGAACCTTGTTGTATAAGAGGAAAAGGAAGAATCTCACTAAGCAAGGACCTTGTATGTGATAATGCATATTGGGTAGAATGACTAAAGCATAATTTTTTGAGTGTGGCATAGCTACTCAATAATGGAGTCAAAGTGGAATTTATGCATGGAAAAGAAAGATTGATGGGTGTCAAAGGAAAGCTAAATGGATCAGGCACTCAAAGAAAAGGTATTTTATTTTATCTTGAACTTGGTGAATGTTCATGTTTTATTGCTCAAATCAAAGAAAGTTGGTTGTGGCATAGGAGGTTATTTCATCTAAACTTTGATAACTTAATAAAGATTAGTAAATTTAGGAAAGTAAGAGGTGTTCATAACATAAAAAAACATGAGGTTGGTCAATGCAAGAATTGTCAAATTGGTAAAATGGGAAAGACTAGTTTTAAAAGCAAGAACTTTTAGAATGAGAAAGTTCTAGAAATTGTGCATACTGATTTGTGTGGACCTATTGGCATTGAAATTTATACCAATGAAAAATTATTTATTCTATTTGTTGATGATTATTCAAGAATGATGACAGTCATGTACCTCAGAGAGAAATCAGAAGCACTTGAAAAGTTTAAATGGTATTTGGCCAGAGTAGAAAAGGAAACAAGCAAAAGACTGAAATGCTTAAGATCTGACAATGAATTCATTTCACATGAGGTCAATAACTTTTGCATTGAAAGGGGAATAAAAAGATAGGTTTTAGCACTTCGAACTCCAGAACAAAATGGAATAGTAGAAAGAAGGAACAGATTTATCATGGATTGTGCAAGAATTTTAATGATTGAGAAAGACATTGCTATCAAATACTAGACAGAAGCTATCAGCATTGTAGTTTATACCTTGAACTAACTATAGTTGAAAAAGGACTCATTCAAAACACATTATGAGTTGTGGTATGGCTAAAAACCCAATGTAAGTTATCTAAACGTATTTGGAAGCAAATGTTACATTTTGAAAGAATCTAGAAAAGGTAAATTTGATGTAAAAAGTGATGAAGGAATATTTTTGGGATACTCTTACAAAAGCAAAGCATATAGATGTTTGAACTTATCTACTCACAAATTCATAGAAAGTGCACATATGAAAGTTGATGAGTTTGTAGAAAGAACAGAAGAAGAAAGAAAAAAGGAACCTGAAGAGTATAGAAGATTTTTTTACATTGAACCTGATACAATGCCAAGTATACCTATTAATCAAGAATTCTCAACTCCAGAGTCTTCATTAACTGAGTCACAAGAAGTTCAAACTGAGTCAGTACCTACCAAGCTACAAGAACCCAAGTTACAAATAGAAGCTACTGAGTTAGCATATACCAAGCCTGAGCAACTAGAATCAGAACCAGAAGTTGAAACACAAAAGGATAATAGTGCAAGTCATTCAAAAGGCAAGGAGCTTGTGTTAGCTAATTATGTTAGAAGGCATCATGCACCAGATAAGATCATTGGAGATAAATTAGAAGGAACGATGACAAGAAGTAAGTTGAAAGGCACTTGTTTACTTGATGATTTTGAACCTAGAAATGTCAAAGATGCATTAGACAATGAAAGTTGGATTGAAGCTATGAATGTAGAGATAGAATAGATAGAGAAAAAAAAAACATGGACTCTTGTACCTAGACCCAAAGACAAAAATGTGATTGGAAAAAGGTGGGTATTCAAAAACAAACTAAATGAAGATGGTAAGGTATCAAGGAACAAAGCCAGACTAGTATGCAAAGGATACTCTCAAGAAGAAGGTGTAGACTATGGAGAAAAATTTTCTCCTATTGCAAGATTGGAAGGTGTTAGAACTTTACTTGCATATGTTGCATTCAAAGGATTCAAAGTTTATCAGATGGTTGTTATGTCAGCATTTCTGAATGGCATATTGGATGAAGAGGTTTAAATTGAATAGCCTGAAGGTTTTGTTGATCTAGACAAGAAGGACATGTTCTAAAAATTGCATAAAGCATTATATAGTCTAAAACAAGCCCCTAGAGCATGGTATGAAAGATTTCATAACTAACTTATTTAGATTGGATTTCAAAGAACTAATGACAATAGTAGTTTGTACATAAAGGAAGGACTAGATAATAAGATTGTTTTAGTAGAAATATTTGTAGATGATACTTTGTTCATAGTAAATGATGATCTTTGCAAAGAATTTTCAAAACAAATGAACAAGGAATTTGAAATATCAATGTTTAGTGAAGTCAAATTCTTTGTTGGTCTTAAAATTCAACAAAGTAAGAATGGCATCTACATCACTCAATCTAAATACATCTAGGAGATACTAAAAAGGTTTGGTATGGAAGACTGCAAACCAGTTGGGACTCCTATGTATACTAGATTAAAACTGACCAAGGATGATGAATCAAGGGAAGTGGAGTAGACATTGTATAGATCCATGATTGAAAAGTTGCAATATGTAGTGCACACAAGACCAGACATTGCCCTTGCAGTAGGAATTGTAGCAAGATTCTCAACAAAACCAAAAGAAAATCACATGATGGCAATCAAAAGGATCATGAGATACTTAAAAGGAACTGAAGAATATGGATTATGGTATAAACTTGGAGGAAAATTGGATTTAAAGGTGTTCACTAATGCAGATTGGGCAAGAAATATTGATGACAGAAAGAGTACAAGTGGAGGAGCTTTCTTTCTTGGAAAAAGGTTGGTTTCTTGGACAACCAAAAAGTAGAATTGTACATCTCAATCTATAGCAAAGGCTGAATATGTTGCAATAGTAGTAAATTTCTCAAACATTGTGTGGTTTAAACAATTATTGGAAGGTATGAAGCAAGAAATCAAAGAACTTGTTGTTATGTTTTGTGATAACACAAGTGCAATTAACATCTCCAAAAATCCAATGATGCATTCAAAAACCAAGCATATTGCCATAAAGTATCACTTTGTTAGAGAATTGGTACAAGAAAAGGAAATAAGATAGGAATATGTCCATACAAAGGAACAAATTGCTGACATATTCACAAAGCCTTTACCTAAGGATGCATTCTTGTATCTAAGAGGTAAGTTAGGGGTCATTCCCCTATCTTAAGCTCACTAAAATATAGTTCTAGTGATGCATCAACAAGAACAAAATTGAAGAACTATCAGTTGATGCAGCAAACAATTCAAGACATTGCATATGAATCAGTACATTAGGTATGGTGCTATTCAGCTATTTTGAGTTGTCTTGGCATGTGTTGTCAAAGAGGGAGAATATACTGTCATATCTTTCTAAAATTTGCAAAATAATAAGAATTTGTATAAGAGGGAGAGATTATTATGAAAGAGGGACTTTGTTGTATTTGAAAAAGAAAATGAAGTATTCTATCAGTAAAAGACTTGTTTTCAAATTTCATTCTTCTATGACATGCTGTGTTGCCATCAATGCCAAAGAGGGAGATTGTTGGATACAATTGTTAAAATTGTGTGTTGTCTTTGATGTCACAAAAATGTCATATTAGTCATCAAATACTGTCTACCGAGCTCAAAAGGTCAGCAAGACAAAGGACAATGTCTACTAAGCTTAGAAGATTAGCAAGGAAAAAGATAGTTGTCTACTAAGCTCAGAAGGTCAGCAAGGCAAAGGACAGTGTCTACTAAGCTCAGAAGGTCAGCAAGGAAAAAGATAGTGTTTATCAAGCTCAGATGGTTAGTGAGGCAAAAGGATAGAATCTACTGAGATCACTCGGTCATCAAAGGAAATGTGGCAGAAGCAGTTCTTACCAAGCTCACTCAGTCATCAAAGCGAATGTGGCAAAAGCAATTCTTACCAAGCTCTCATGAAGGAATTCAATTCTTACCAAGTAAACTCAGCAACCAAAGGATTTTATAGATATTGCAATATTAACCGAGTCAAGAAGGTTAACTCAGGAAATTTCAAGAAGCAGTATTTACCGAGCAGGGTTGGCCAGCAAAGGATTTCATTGTTTTATGAAATAAGATTTATTTCTTTAGAGTAATATCTCTAGTTGATTGATGTATGGTTTATTGGTAAATGTAACATGTAAATTGGTCAACTTGACAATCTAAATGGTATAAGAGGTCAAGTTGTGAATTCTAAGTGTGTGGAATTAATGTGATATGAGGATTGATTATTGTGAAAGTGAATTTGAAGGATGATCAGAGATCATTGAGGAGCAACAAAGCCATATTTGATCAAGGAGGATCTAATGATGTTGAACAAAGACTTGTAGCTAGAAAATTCAATTGCATCTTGTTCAGGTCAATTCATTATTTCTTTCTAACCATTATAGCAATGATTTCAAATTTCTTAATAGAGTTGGTTTAACAACCATTTTGTAAATCCTCTAACAAGGTGACAGTTTAGTTGAATTGTTCTAAAGACCTCTAGTAAGGCCACTCCTAACAAGGTGATTAAATCCTCTAATAGGGTCACGCCTAACAGTGTGTATTGTAACCTCTAATAGGATTGGGTCCTAACAGAGCTCACTTCAAAAGAGTGAAAATTTGGTGACTAGTTACTTGGTGGTTTTTCCCATATTGGGTTTCCATGTTAAAACTAGTGTTTCCTGTGTTCATTCTATTTTCAATTGCATGCATGAATGCTTGAGTAATAGTTTAATTTGCTAAGTTACAGCATTTGTTTACCGAGTATCAATAGTAACTAGATCTTTAAGACATCTAAGGGATCTATGGATTAATTTTATGAGTAATTGATTCACCCCCACTCTCAATTACTCTACCTTTAATTTGAACAGGTAAGAGTATGTGGAATAGAGAATTAGTGTGTCTATTCTTAGTGCTTGGTTAGGTCTTTTTGTCAATTTTTAAAGCTGGTCAAAGGACCTCTTGGCACAAAGTTAACAGTATGTAGAAAAGAGTTAAAATGAGTTTTATTGGATGATTCAATGGTTGACTTGATGTTAGCCAATGTCAAATATTCAATAAGCCAATTTTAGATGTCAGTTGTTCGAAAAATGATTTTTTTTTTAAAACCAGACCTACTTTGGGTCCGACTAATTGCTTTAGATTGATGAAATGTTTTAGAATCCTAAAGGTGTTTTGAGTTTTTAAATGATTTTGATTTATGAAGAAGTAATGTGGGGGTCAAGTATGAATGGACAGTTATCACCATTTGACAGAAGGTAATTATGTGGAGATTGTACTTATGTTTTCAAAGAAAAGATAATGTTCCATTGACATAATAGTAGGAATCGCTTTAACACATGGAGATAACACCTCACTAAGAGCTTTAGTATTGTCAAATTGTGAATATCAAAGGTCTTTATATTGTACTTCTTATAAAGAAAAAGATATTTTAGTAGGTAGATTGCATGCATTACAATAATGTTTTACATGGAGTCAAAATTACATGTTCACATAATATACCATGAGTACCATGCCATTGGGTATAGTCATTTTTAAGCTATCTTTGTATTTTTCTCTCCAATCAATACACTCATGAAGATATGCCCATGCATTTATCATAAACGATTTTTCTTTCTTTTGAAAGTGCAAAAATGTTTTCCTCCAAAGTAGTATTAATCTTCACAAACTCAAATCAATGTTAATGCATTAGTAGATTATGTTTAATACCAAAGTCTAGATCCTCTACTAGAAAAAGTTGGAGCATATGCCAAAGGTTTGAATGAGAAAAGGGGAGTTTTTCATGTGTTAGATAATATTATTAATCAAATTCATTCAAATGCAAGCACCTAATATTTTCAAAAAAAGTAGAAAAGTCTTTTTGACCACTAGGAGATGGAAGCTAGCTACTAATGAACCCATATGTTGCTATCATATTTCTTGTCCATTTGTGAAGATATAGATGTTGCAATTGTCATAAAAGTCACCTCTATTCTATGTTGATTTGACATTTTTGGCACTTTATGATGATGTGTATGCCAATTTACATGGGCATTCAAATTCTCACTTCCCACAAATGCTATATTTTGTAGAAGCCATTTCCTTAAGCTATAGAATAAAGGGAAGTTTAGTGGTGGCATTCTTAAGTAGTGAAGTAAAAGTAAATGAAGATTTAATATTATGAAAAGTGTCAACAATATAGAAGAAAAGCCAGGGTTTTGTTGGTGTTTGAAAATGTTACCTGTTTCCAATTACCCTGATGAGAACAAAACATATCTAGGGGCAGCTAAATTCCATTTTCAACATGCCCATTTAGACACCAGGCTAACTATAAGGCATGACCCTTCTTCTTCTTCAGGCTCTGCAAAACCTAGGTAGGTGAACCTCTTTAGATCTGACTATGTGACCAATGCAATAACCATATTCAGGATCTATAAAAGAAAATGAAACCCCTAATTCTTCTATGCTTAACCAGGAGATCACAAGCATGAAATAGCTAAGGACATGACTCATGAAATTGGAAAGCTAAGTGCGGGTTATACTTTGAATATCTTTCAACAATAAAATGAAAATGATTTAATAGGTTGATGATAGCAAGACCTAGGTATGAGCAACAAAATTTAATGATCCTACTGGTGATCAATGCCTTATCTATTGGGCAATTAAATGAATTATAACCATACATCTCCTGGAAATCTCAGACATATTACTAGGTCCAGATCTTTGATCTATCTTTCACCTTGTGAATAGATATTTTCATCAAAATGAATCTTATACTCAGAATATCCCATCATGAAATCAGTAAACCCTGTGATAAACACTAAGCAATTACATGGCTCTCTGTTCCATAAGCAAGGTATTTCAATCACATACATCTCTAAATGAGATGCAACCTAATCTATGGTCTTTGATCATAAACTAGAAAATATTACAGACCCACAAACAAGAGACAAGATTCAAACTGAATTTGAAACCATTGTTGCTCTTCATTTTCTTTCCTTGAAACCAAATACATGAAAGATGTACAGAATACCTCATAAATTACCTAACAGACATGAACTATTTGCATAAAACTCAAAATGTTGTTCAATACAAGAAGAAATGCTAAAGAATGGTCTCTCAGTGCAAAAATTGGAACCCTTACAAAGTATCAAAGAAAGAAAGATATAGACAAGAAAGAAATCCCAGATCTAATCTTTACTTGACAAGTGTCCACTTCAAAATCAATCTTCTAGCAACTAAAAACTTCTTCCTTCATCCCATCTGATCTTTTGTTTCATAATATCCCCAGCTGAATGATGAAATCCCTTATTTGCTAAATATCTGATTTGCATCAAAATGCTGATAAAACTTCATCTAACTAACTTAGAAATGCCCCCAATTGAAATATCCTTGTCTTTTATGCATATTCAAGCTATTAACTTGCCAAAAATCACAACTAAACTTCTTGGTCTAAAAATGGTTGCAATTTAGGTATCTGAGACAAATCCTCCTGTAGCTCAAATAGACTGATACCTATGCAAAAACTGACTCCGAAATCAAAAAGTTCATCTTCTCCTGATTTTGGCAATATATAACATTGCCTATTTTGCATCTCAGAAACCCACTGAAAGTCATTTTGAAAATGACTCCTCTGCTAGAAAACTAGGTCTGCACATTTGGATTTTAAATTTCAAAAATTTAAAATATCTAATGTTCAAACTTTATATTAAAACCCCTTTTAAACTTAAAATGAATTTGCACAGGCATCCATTTTGCATAAAACACTTTAAGAGTCATTTTTAAAATTCCTTCACAGCTTCCCTACCCTTTGAATCTGAGGTCAAACCTCTATTGACCGGATGACACGTGTCACTTTTGGACTCGCTCCTTCAATGCACAATCATTGCCTAGTCACTCATGCCATGTCATCATCACTACCTCACTATATTAACTTCCTTGCAATTCTTCCATGGCGAGTTAATCACAGCCATTGGATCAACCACATGGCGCAATCTGGTGCGCTCTGAGTTTTCGATGCAACATCATCACAGCTACAAGTTTGTTTAAAATTTTTCACCAACTAGTTGACATCATATCCAAGGTCAGCTTCATGGGTCCCGTGTAGACAAGCCTTTCCTTCAAAAATCTCATGCTTCCATTCACAATACAATGCGAGTGCTTTAGTATTTAAAAACTTTAAAAGCTTTCCTCCTGTTGAATGTGGGATATTAGTTTTTATTGTGTTCTTCGTTGTCCTATGGGTTTCATTGTTTGCAAGGAATCTTTGACCTGTGGCTTATTTCATGCCGCTTCCCCTATTTTTAATCACGCCGCTGCCTCACTTCATGATAGCGTGATTGCCTTCGATGGTATTTTGTAATCATTCATCTTGCCTGCAGCTCATGTTCTGAGCATAGATCCTCTACTTTAACGTGCTCTACCTTAGTCTTTGACACCTCCTGTGCTTGGTGAGTATTACTCTGAGGCATGGTTTTCCTTCCTTTAAAATGTCTCCCCTGCTGCTTTAATGTTTTCCTCCTACATTGACGCAAGTTCATTGCCATTAACTATGGGATTTCTTTGTTACGTGGCAGCTCTTTTTAGGCTTCTACTCCAACATGCCCTGCCCCCCACATTTTGGTATCTCTTTTTGCAATGCATGGGTGTCTTCATTGATGGCATGGTTTTCTTATGAAGCTACAACTTGCTCAATGCATGAACTTCTATTATCTGCTCACGACTGGGGAAAAGGAATGCATGGGTTATTCTACTCTTGGCAACGTGGGATGGTGCTGAGTTTTCTTTGTTGCCTGCTAAAGACACCTCCTAATTCTTTTCATGCTCAATTTTCTTTTGAAAAATGCTGGCTGGCTTCCTTACTAAAAACTGGATTCGCCATCACCTGTTGTTGTCACTTCAACTTGTCATCCCTCTCCTTCTTTGGACACTGCCGATATTATGTGGCCTGCTCTTTGCATGATTCTACTCCAAGCTTGCGATTGGTTGACTCCCTTTCTTAGCTTGGCATGGGTCAGTGCTCTGTAGCTTGGGTTGCATTTGGAATGTGTGGGAGCCCTTTGCTACATGCCTATATTCAGCGTGGCTTTTGACTTTATTTAAAGTTGTGGCTTGCATGACTGTAGAGGGCTACAATAGGGCTACAATAACATGTAGTCTTTATTTTTTAGCTTCACTACTTGGGAGTTCCCTATCATTGCCTCTTTCATGCAAGTGATGGAGTGGAGCTTTATTTGGCTCTTCTTGTTTGGCGATGCCATCTTCTTTAGATGTTGGGTGGCTTTAAAATCTACTAGATGTGGGGTGTTCTGCACCTGAGGTGTGATCTTTCTCTATCTCTTGGCATCTTTAGCAGTGCATGGGTGGTGTTGGATGCTCTCTTTTCTGAACTGGCATCTTTTTATAATGTGGCATCTTTTTCTTTACATAACCAGCTCCTTCAAAAGCATGGGAGGCTCTGTTTTAATGTGCTAGTATCCTTTTGAAAATGTTTGCTATAGCAATGACTTGTTGAGATACCAAACCTCATTTTAAATATCCTCCTTCCACATTAATTGTGCTTTGTTTTGAAAAGGCTTCCTTGTTGAAGCAGCCTCCCCTACCATTCACTTTTAAAAATCTGAGTTTAAAAGAGAGAAACCATTTAGCCATCACTAGGTGCATCAGAACTCCAATCTCCATATCATCAAAATGAGGGAAGCAAATCAGATGTCCAATCCTTATTTTTCTTTTAAGAATAGCCACTATATCTAATAGTGATGGACAAAAACAAGATTAATATCCACATTTGTAGTAGCAAAATGGGAACTCTCTTGTCCTCTGTTTACATTGTGTTTTCCATTTGTTTCAGGGACATGTTTCTCCTCTATTTCAAACCTTCTCATTTCCTCATGTTCATGATTTCTTTGTCCAAACCATCTTAAAATCTCACCAGCTATCACAAATTTGATGAATTTAGTCGGGCCCCAAAGTGGGTTCGGCTAAAAAAATTCATTTTCGAATGACTGAAAAGAAAAACTAATCCAAAAATCTCCTTGAACTGTCTGGAACCAAATTTGAAGACAAACATGCCATAGAAACTCATTTTAAATCACTTCTACATTACTATGAAATCTCTGTCAGGAGGCTTGTTGCCTGGCTTTAAAAACTGATTCAGACACCTGACCAAGCTTTGAAACTTAAGATCTTTTTTCTCTCTGACATGTTCAACAGGTCTGCCTGATCTCATCGCATGACAAAATCAGTGTCAAAAGATATCAACCTCTGAAACTGCTCACTTAAAATCACCTGTAGATAAACATGTCAGAATGCAAGAAATTGCTTTTGGTTTCAGCCTTGAAAACTAGACAAACGGGCACTTGAGATTCTAGAAATTGGGGCACTAGTACATTGTCATGAGGAGAATATGATTCTATGATTTGGGCTCTTGAAAAATCACGATGCGTATTTGGCAAAGGTCTGAAACTAGCTACTTGGATTTGCAGGACAGGAAACAATGACAACATAACAATTTTTACAAACGGAATGACTCTGGAAAAGTGTGCAAACGGATTCATCAAGATTTGAAAACTAACACACTTGGAGTATTTTCAGAGGACAATGCAGAGGTACAATCCATTTGATCTCATCAATCATGGATCTCAAGTTATAACATCTCAAACAAGGGTCCTGATAAATCTGTAAATGCTGACACCAGTATAACTTTATAAATTGTGTTCGAAATCACGTTCAAAAACATATTAAACGGATTTTTCAAAACTTAAAAATTAAAACATAGGAGGTCTCTGACGTCTACAATGAAACACAAAAGGAATTTTAGCATTTTGATCAACTAGGTCAAAGTTATAGCACATCAAATAGGGCTTCCCAGAATTAGGTGCAAAGTTCAAAAGCATGAAAACAATAACTGACCAACTTTGAGGGATTCAAAACCTAGTCAGACGAAATCAAAACAACTCAAAATCTGAAACGTAGGTTCTTGGGTATGGACACTAGATAATCTCAAATTGGCAAGTCATGACACATTTCTGGGTGCGAGATATTCAATGGCAAACATATCCTCATGTCGTTGTTTGACACTAGGGTAGAATTACAAATTTGACAAATGCTTGAAACAGAACTTTGTCAAATGACTCAAAAATTCAATTTAACTTCATGAAACCCTTAGGCATGCTGAATGAAAGGTGCTAGAAGCATTAAACACCTTAGGGGTCTCAAATGGACAGTCGGGTACAACTAGGCACATATGCATTTTAAAAGTGTTTAAGGGCTTGATTTTTTCAAAATTTTTGAGATGTGACTAAAAACGAAGCATGCAATTTTTAGTCCCAACAGGTTATATAGTTGCATGCAGGGTGGCATACTGAGGAGAGGCATGACAATTTCAAACAAATAGATTTTGTGAGTGCCAATAGCAAGAGGAGTTGTTTCTCCTCCAATGCACTATGTTGTCTAAGAATTTTGATTGGCCAAGGTGGGGCAAGGAAATGAGGCACCCACCTACATTTCAAAAGATGAACATCTAATGGTAGGGGAATCACGTGGGGAATCCTGTGGAGACACTTGATCTTTGGAAAGTTGCAAATCATTAGAGCAATTATATTTAACTTCATTGCAATCCATTTCCTTCCAAAGCTAAGTAGAATATTCCATGACCAAAACATTTTGTCAGGACTAAGTACAATGCATTATTTTATTGTGCCACATCAATAGGAACATGAAGGATCTGTTGTATCATCGCTAGTGATAGTTGTCATATTGAAAGTAGTTTTTGTAGTGCCTTGGTAGGGACTTCACATCATTTATGCTTATCCTTAGTCAGTTCATCTTGGTGAAATCTAGGAGCCTACACTGTTAGTAGAGAAAAGAAAATACAAATAAAAAATGTGAAGTCATGATTTTCAAAAGGAGTAATTTCATATTAATATTCATTTGCAATAGCATCCGGATGTGATTTTAGATTATAAGAAGCCATGTGCATCAAGATTGGTGGGAAATGATTCCAAATTTATAGTGACCACATTTTGAGTGGGAGTATGAAGCAAGAAATTGCTCTTTCCTACATAACTAAAGGAAAAGGTTGTTTTATTAATCCTCCATTTAGTTGGTGGGGCGGGGGGGGGGAGGGTTAATTTTTCCAATGTTTAAATATCAAAATGCACAATGCTTTAGTGTCTAAAAGATACAAGTGCTTTTGGAAGCACAAGCTTGTGTGGTGGACACAAGCCAATCAAATTTGGAGGGAAATAAAATTTGAACAAATATGTTGACATCACCAAATAACATGGAACCAAAGAACCAACTAGTAACCAACACATGGTGACATAATGACACATGGTAGTCCAAAATTAGATGCATAAGATGGCAACATGTGGTAGATCAGACGGTTGTCACCATGTTGCCAAGGAAAGATGCTCAAATGATAACCATGCAACATAGCAACCAACTAATGTGACATGATAATAGGATGATGATGTAGCATTATGACTGGGCATTGATGTGGCATGATGATTGGGTGTTGATGTGGTAGAAGCTAACATGTGTCACAATGACATGGCACAATGTTGACTCATCATGTGAGTTGGCAAATAGTGATGTGGCAGTGTGCGAAAATTAGGTGAGGACACGTGGTGTGATGATGTGGAAACCACATGGAAAAATGGAAGACTAAGGAGGTGGTAACATGTGGTAGGTGTTAGGTAACTATAAAAAAATTAGCCAATCAGAGCATGACATGTGACAAGGTAGGTCAACCAAGTTTGATCTGGATGGAGAAAAGGAGGGAAAAATCAAACATGGATTAAAATTTATATTTTTAATGTTTTCTCCCAAAAATGCATGCATCATCAATTTTAAATAAAATTTAATTTAAAACTATATTTGAAACTTTGAAAGATATTTAATATTTGTAACCAAGTGCAATTTTAGAGCCTTAGCAGGAGTATGAATTTTGAACTAAGATCCTAAGAGTTTCTAGTAAGTCCATATGGCACTATTAGATATCGCCGAAACTAGGAGAGAATTTTTATTTTATTTTTGGAGTTTGTATTTGTACAAGAGGTCACTAGTTAGAGTTATGTAATGATTTGTCTTAGGTGTGTAGTTTTTAGTCTAATTTAGTTGAGGCAGTTTAGATCTATTTCCAGTGAAATGATGAACTGAATGAACATAAGAGGTAGCATGAATGCTGTTATGGGTAAGTTTTTTCACATCTAAATCTGTTAAATCAAGGTATCTATGCATTTCAAATATTTTAGTAAAACAAGGTTTTTTCATCATTGGGGAAGAGATGTTTTAGGTTTGATACAAAATAATGATGAAAACAAAATTACATTTCATGGGTAGAAAGATGAGAGATGTTCTACAATAGCAAAGAATATAGATTCAAGTGGACATATTTCATTTCTAGATCAGATCTAGGATTCCATTCTTCTTCTATATCTTTCCCTTTCTCATCCATTGTAGGGGTTCCAATTTTGGAGAAAATTACTCACTATTGTGATACCATGTGTGTTCCAATCTTAGGTTTTCTTAGATTTTTGAGAGCAAGGTTCTAGTTTTGATGTGTTTTCATCACTATGACACCACATTCTTTAGCATATTTCTCTTGTATAAACAACTGTACTGAAGAAAACATAGCTAGTTCTGATCTACTTAGTGGCTTTATGAATTATTTTACATGCATCTGCATGTATAGTTTCGAAGAAATGAATACAAATGAGCTGGAATCTCTTAGTTTCATTTTGATTCTCATCTCCTATCTTTGTAATCTACAATCTTATTTGGTTTAGGGAAAAAGAACTAAGACTTATTTGCATCCCCTTAAGGTTGTATGTCTGATATATTTTGTTGTTGGAACAAAGGGCTAGTTAAATGCTTGATGTATTTGATCGGGTTGCTAATTATTTTGAGAAGGATATTTAATGAGAATGAGGTCTTTATGAACACCAATATCTGATTCACAAAGTGATAAGATGGATATAATATCATGATGTATGGAATATGTCATCATTGTTAACGCAAATGTATGTGTTTACTTTGTGGAAATTCCCAATAGATAAGGCACTAATTAGCTACAGGATGTATTTCTTCTTATTGTTGCATATTTAGGGTTTTTCTAAAATCAAAATCGTTAATTAGATATCTTTCCCTTTAATATTGAAGAACTAAAAAGGATGCTTTCACTTAGCTTATCAATTTATTTGTTCATGCTACTATCTATTTCATGTCTGAGATTTTTGAATAAGTGTTAGAAGATTAAGGATTTTATCTTCTTTATTTAGATTTAGTCTATGCTTTTGACAATTAGTACCATATGAGGAATCTAATAGGTACACCCACCTAGGTTTTGTAGATCCTGAAGTAGAAGAAGTGTCTAGCCTTATAGTTGGCTCGATGTTTCAAAGGGTATGTTGAAGATGGGAAGTAGTTTCCCCTAGATGTATCTTGTTCTCATCAAGGTAATTTGAAACTTTGATGTTTCAAAACACCAATAGAAATGATATTTAAATAGGTCTAGTTCCATTAGATTTTCAATTCTAGGCTTCACAGTGATTTTGTGATTGAAAACTAATTCCATATCCTTGTTCATGTGTTCACTACCAATAGACTCAAACTTACTATTCAGATAACTTCCTACATCTTCAAGATATACTATGTTGTAGGGAGTGATTAATAACCCTAAGTTAGGGTTTCCTTCAGTAGGTTTCATAGAAACAACCTTCAACTTAGGTCTATCCTCATTCTCAACATTGTGCATTATTGACATATCCATGATATTATCAAACAAGAACTTTTATTGAACAAATTTGCAAAAAAATGATAACATACCTCTTTCCAAAAATAGGGTTTGCTTCAAAATTTCCTTGACAAGTCACTTCCGAGTGCCCTTCACATTGGAGGTATTCATAATGAAGTGAAAATAAATTTTGTACCCCATTTATTCCATCAACTTGAACTTGGATTGATTATGTACTTTATAAACATGAAAAAGATGTCAATTACATTATGTAAACAAATAGTTGCTCACGATCACTTATCCAATCTTCCAATTCCATTCAAGATTTTCCATAGCTATTTTCCATCATGACAAAACTATAAAAGACTTTTCTTTAAAAATTCTCTATAAAAACATACTTTTCATCTACTATTATAGAATTAACCTTTACTATAATACCAGTAACTTTGAATTCCTTCATAAATTGTTTAGATAAGCTCCAAATTATAAGTGAGCTTAGGTACCATCTAAACTTAAATGGATACACCTTTTCCCAATATCACTACCTCTAATTTGATCTTAGAATAAAATTCTCAAATTCTAATGCTATGAACAAACTTAATTCAACTAAGTTGAATCAAACTCAACACTTGACTTCGATCATCATATAGCTTTTCTTTTGAGATATCTACTACTTTCACAAATGTCTCATTAAGTTCTTCTTGAAGTTCACTAATAATGTTTCTTTGTTCCTTATTGTCTCTATTAGTTTCAGAGTTCATTTCATGGTTCCTTCTATCATTTATGATGTTCTTTCCATCATTGCTTTTATTCCCAAAGTTTCTTCCATTGTTCCTTCTATCTCTAAAGTTTCTATCCATTCTATAGTACTTTGTTGTATGTCTAAAGTTGTTGCATAACTAACATATTGGTGCTCTGCTTCTAAGATTTTGTTGATCATTAGGTGCTTGAAAATTCTAAGCAATGTGTCTCAAGTTGTTACACTTATAATACACGATCTATCTTCTATCTTTATAAGGTCTTCCTTCCCTTGATGTCCTCTCATTAGATATTCTTCCATATGTAGGGTTAGTATTTGTATACATTCTACTATTTCTTCTATCATTATCATATTTGGGTTTCTTACAAGAAATTGGATTATGACCCATACCATGACAATCATGACGATAAAATTTGTTAACATGATTAAATGACTTATTAGTATAGTCTCTTGTCATATGTCCTATTTCATTACATAAGAAACACTTACCTCTAAATTCAAACCTAGTTTCCTTAGGAGACTCCACTTGCTTTAGTTCATTCAAAATTTCAACTTCCATGTCTTGTCCAACTTCTTTTGATTTATTAGAAGATTGACTGGATTTAATCTTATCATCAGATTTAACATTTTCTTTCAGATTAGATCTAATCTCAAGTTTCTTCATATACATGTTAATTAGATAATCAAGACCAGTCTTATCATAGGTAGGTCTTTGTATAGACATTGAATCATCAAGTTTTTTTGTACTAGAATAAATCTTCTCAAGCTACTACTTGCACTGATTTAATTCACCTTTCAAAATAGTATTGTACTTATGAAGTTCCTCATGATCTTCTTTCAATGATTCAAACTTAGATATTTTCTTTGCCAAAATTTCTCTCAAATATGTATTTTTAGTCTTTAAATTAATTGAATTTTTCTAGGATCATTTCTCAAAGTTAACTTTAGATTCATAATCTTAAATCCATGCTTCAAGATTTTGTACTTTATCTTCAACTTTGAATAATCATCATCACTAGTTCTAGACTTAGTAGATTTAGGCTTGGATTTGAGATGTTCAATCTTTTCCTTCAATTGACCAATGTATACTTTGGAGTCATCATATCTGTCCTTTAGCTGATCTCTTTCTTCAGTAAGGAGATCAATTTATTCAAGAGCTTCTTCAAGGTTCTTCACCAACTGTTCCATATCCATAGGGATCTTACTCAAGTTGTTAAGCCTCTTCAAAGTAACTATGCTTTGATACCAATTGTTAGTAATAGGGATTACTGAAAGGGAGGGTGAATTAATAATATACAAACTTTAGTTACCAACTAGATATTATTTCTTACTTTAAACCATGCATAAAAAATTAATAAAGTAATGCTTAATAGTAACAATAACAATGCATAGAAATAACTCATAACACCATATTTTGTTAACTAGGGAATCCTTGGCTAGGGGAAAACCCCAGTGGGGATGATACTCAGTAGATAATATACTTATATATAAGTTTCTTGTTAGAGGATGGACCCTATTAGGAGTCAATGATAAAATTTAGTACAGGGAGTCCCTATTAGGAGACTTTAAATCCCTATTAGGAGATTCCAACCCTATTAGGAG
Source organism: Cupressus sempervirens (assembly GCA_028749045.1). Classification (NCBI taxonomy): domain Eukaryota; kingdom Viridiplantae; phylum Streptophyta; class Pinopsida; order Cupressales; family Cupressaceae; genus Cupressus; species Cupressus sempervirens. The sequence goes on along the minus strand of CM053786.1, from coordinate 35,448,306 downwards.
TTGTGGTATAGTAAATGAAAGATGAGACACTACCCAAACATGAACTTCTAATACATACTATAACTTCTTCCTTGACTAATGTCTAATCTTTGGCTCAATCTCTTATCACAAAATAAGCTTCACAAAACTTCACATATATCACTTTCACAAAAGTTCACATATAATTGCTCAACATCATGACTTGATCATAGCACTTGTAATTACATTTCTCATCAGAAGATGTCCTTTGCATAAATACCATGCCTTTACACAATTTTTTTTTGGGTCAAATAAGACCAAAATCCACTATTCCAACTTAGAGTAAACATCTAGGATGTCGGGCCTACTTGGACAAGCAATTATCTTGTAAACAAAATAATCCTTTCCTTCAATTTTGTTGTCCTATTTTGCTAAAACATGATTATCTCTATTTTGTATAGTTGGTACTAACTTTTGAGGTTATACACATCATCACCAACATGTATGTTATATCCATCTAAATTTTCTAGTCATAATTATGATGTCAACAACAAGTTATAAACAAAGCAATACACTATTGTAAAACAAATTCTATACTTAGATAATTTTTTGATTACCAAACACTAAGTATCTTTATTTTTGAGGTCTCGTATGAGCATGTACATCACATGTTTCCATAAATGACAAGAATTACATATCTCTATTATCCAGTTGTCAACATGGGAACTTGCAATACCTATTATCTTTAGTCTATTACCCATCAAATTCTTGTCACATAATGCAACCCAAAGAAAGGCCCCAACCTTTTGTAAAGGCCCTTTATCCCACCAGAGTTTGGATGGCTAGAATTTATTAAATTTCCTTTGTCTAATAAGTTCATAAACAATATTGACTTTATATGTCTCTAATTTGGATGTGGACCATATTATAGAATCTGATAATGAAGATCTAATCACCATTTTGGTCAAGAGTATAGTTTACAACAAAGTGGATTGTTGTAATGAGACTTCACCAATAATCCTACATCTAGCCATTGATGAAGTTGTAGACTCATAATGCATGTAATATACAACCCAGGTGCCCTCCAAAACTTCTATTAAGTTAACCCAATCTTTATCCATAAAAAAAGAATCAATAGAAGGTTCCCAATTCCAAGAGTCCCTCCAAAATCACATTCTCCTACTATTTCCAATATACCATGTTAAATGCCCTATGATTAGCTCATGACTATTCCATATATATTTCCAAAAATGAGATCCACCAAGTGTACTTGTAGCTATCAAAATCCTATTTGATTCCTAGGAGTCAAGATATTTAGTAGCCATAATCTGACACCATGGTTTCTCTAGAGTCTTCTACATTTTCTAAATTAGGTTGGCTCCCAATGCTTGATTTTGTAGAGATGTTTTACAAAGTCCTACTCCCCCATCATCATTTTCCAAACAAGTTGTGTCCCAACTGATAAGAGGAATCTTCTTTTCATCCTTTGAAACCTCCCAAAGAAACTTCTTAAATATTCTTTACAGACAACTTATCACTCTGTTGGGGAATTTATAAATAGAAAAAAAAATATTGGGATAGCTGATAAAATATATTTGATCATTAAGATCCTCCTTGTCTGAGAAAGCTACCAATTCTTCTATGATGAAGCTTTCCCCTGACATTTGTTGATTATGTCCTCCCAAAAAAAATTATCCACCTGACCTTCAAATAAATGTACCCCTAAATATATAATTGGGAATGTACCTTGCTCAATGCCCAAAATCACAGAAATGGCATTCCTCCTATGACAGGTAGTATTGAGGAAATAAATATTCAATTTGTGGATGTTCATACATTGACCCAATTCCCTTCCATATATATCCAACTCTTTGAATATCTCTATCTCCTTGGTAGATGCCTTCCCCAACAAAATAGCATCATCTACAAATTGGGAATGAGAAAAAGGCTTCAACCCATTATGAATAGAGACCCCTCTCCATCTACCAATCAAGGTCTATTTCTTACTGAGTCTACCCAAAACTTTTGCCATCAATACAAAAAGAAAGGAGGGCAAGGGATCACCTTGTCTCAACCCATTAGTTTCTTGAGAAAACCCACAAACTAATCCATTAACAAATATGGATAAATGAATAGATGACATTGGTGTAGAGGCACCTAAATTTAAAGAGAACAAAGAGGTTTAGATTCATTAAGTCATGTGTTGAATTAATGTGATCCATTTATTATATATTTGAGTCTTTTGAGTCAAGATATAAAGGCTAGAGAAGCCATTTGTAATAAGTTGTCAAAATTAGATATGTTGTGAATGAAAAATTATATAAATTTTATCTACTCCTATGAAAATACAAATCTAAAAAGGAGTTGCCATAAAAATGACCATCAAACTCTATCATGTGCTTTGCTAACATCAAGCTTGACAATCATACCTCATTTCTTTGAGGACTACAAACTATGAATTAAATCACTCACCAAAAGAATGTTATCCATAATTTCTCTACCTAGTACAAAACCATGCTATTCTATAAAGACAATCCTATTGAGAATCTATTAGTGTAGTTTTTTATTTTTTCTATTTTTCTAGGTTTTTCCTACACTTTTAATAATCTCGCTTAGGTTAATAAAGCATGTCTTATTAGGTGAATGGTTGTGAGGTGTCACCTTCCTACATGTGAGCATCCATTAGCTATCTTGGGAAGATACTTTTCTATCTTTAGTCCAATAGATGGTTGCTCCTCATTGGTTAGTGTTGCCACCTCCTCCCTCTTCCTAGCCTATATAAGCATGCTACCTGGCTTGTATTTGTATCTCTTATTTTTGCATCCTCTTAATGCTATTTTGCTTCCAGAATTTGCATTACTCTCTTGGAGACTAACTCTATGATGCTATTTTGATTTTGTATCATTTGCATTCATAGTTTAGATATTTACTCTTTGCACTAGTTTTCTGGGTTATTAATCTTTTCAGATTCTAACAGAATCTACTTTAGTCTATCTACTATGGCTTTAGATAAAATTTTATATAAAGCATTACATATCGAGATAGGGAAAAATTCATCTATAGAGGGACACTCCTATTTCTTTGGAATTAAAGCAATAACCATGTTGTCCAATTTCTTCACAAACCTCCCCTTCTTGCTAAATGATTTCACCATTTTGAGAAGATCAAAACCCCTAAAATGCCAACATTTCTAGAAAATTTTCCAAAGGAAAACTATCTGGCCTTGCCACTGTAAAGGATGAATTTTCAAAGATGGATTTTTTGATTTCCTAATGAGTGAAAGGCCATATAAGCCATATATTATCCTCATCCTTTATGATTATATCAATCACCACAAGAGAAATTGAAGAATTTTGAACCTCTGTGTCAACAAAAGCTCCTAATAAAGCTTGAAAATGGCTAACCACAATATGTTCAATTTCTATCAAGTTATCAAAACACCTTCCTTTCTCATCTTATATGCAGTTAATGCTATTTGATACTCTCTTAGATTTGATAGATGTGTGGAAATTTTTTGTATTCAAATCCCCCTCCTAAATCTATAACTCCCTAGACTTATCTCTCTAGTATATTTCTTTTCTATGCAATAACTCCTTCAATTCATTTTTAAGAGAATTCTCTTTTTCAAAGTCCACCTTAGACATTCTTGTATTTATTAGAATCTGATTAAGTTCCTCCAATTCAACCTCCACTCTAAGATTTTCTTGAAATTTTTTTTTGAATGTATGTTTGTTCCAATATTTAATCTTATCTTTGAGCAACTTAACTCCTTGTACAAAATTATAACTTAGAGAACCCTTGTAAAAGATATTGTCTTTCCACTAGCCTTCCATCTTAGCAAGAAAGTCCTTATCCCTCCACCAAATATTTTGGAAGAGAAAAATACCTTAACGATAGTTTATATCATTCAAAACACTCAACTAAACTAGAAAATGATTTGAGGGAGATAAAGGGAGAATGCTTGCATCTAGACTAAAAGAGGAGTTGAGTCAGAAGGCCCTAACCAAAAATCTATCCAATCTCTCAGAAATCCTAGAGAAATTGGTTTGTCTATTAGTCCAAGTAAATCTACCATTGGATGGTACCACATCAAATAATTGATTTCAAAACAAAAAATCCTTAAAATTTTCCATGACTTAATTTGACATTCTCAATCCTCCCAACTTCTCATCCAAGTGCAAAATAGCATTGAAATATCCAGCAACAATATACTTATCATCCTTAAGGCAACAATCTTAGTAGATATTGTTCTCCATAACTGAGATTTAGCCTCCATTTTGATTGGACCATAAACATTAAATAGTTGAAAAATGAGATTATCCTTGGTGCTAACTACTCTACCATATAACCAATTTTCATATTTTTCTAAATCCTTCTTCTTCATAGATTCTAGCTTCCACAATCAATCCCCCCATTGAGCCATTGGCATATTGAAAGAAACCTTCATAATTATTACATGAATGAAGAAAATTAAGGGCTTTATCCATAAATAATTTAATTTCCTACAATAGAACAATATCTCTTTTAGATTTATTTAAAGCTCATTTGATCAAGCGTCTTCTGTTAGGATCCAAAAGGCACCTAATATTCCAAGAAATAATGTTCATTGCTCTCCAAGGGAAAGCCCTGCTCCCTTGGTCTTCTTCATGAAATCTACCACACTTATGATCCATTTTTTTGTTTTTCCTCTCCTCTCTTAATTGCCTATAAGACCTATGTTTCCTTCCTCCTTTGGCTTTACTTAAAATTACATTAGTAGATTGGCTAATGACTCTTAGTTCTATATTGTCCAAAGCATCACCCAAAAGGAAATTCTCCATTGATTCCATATCATATTCTATTTCTGAATCTGAATGAGCCTAAACACATTGAAACTCTAAAAAATTATTCAATTTTTGCTCCTTACCCTGAATAGGACCATAACATTCCCTTTCCTCTAGAGGGATGATAGCTAGAGTAGATAATAATGGAATCTGTGGTTCATTTGTAATGGTTTTCTGAACCATTTTTTGAGATTTTTGGTTAGGAATCCATACTTTGGTTGGCTTAACAAAGACTCGACAATTCCCCATAGTGTAGGATTTAAGGCCACATCTACTACACACAATGGTAGAAGTTTCAACTTTAACTATAGCTTCCATTAATAGTTACCTCTTTTCAAAAAAATGATGGAATGGATTGAATTGCCACAATCTTCATAGCACCATAAAGATAGGAATCATTATCAACTAATGTTTCATCAAATTCCAATAACATACCCAATGATTTTCCAATGTATTCCAAACTAGAGTCTCCCCAATACTCTAATGGTAAATTGTATAACTGAATCCAAATTGGATTATGATATATCACTAATGGAGTAGGATAAAAATTCTACTTCCAAGGTTGTAAATATAGAGGGAGTGAACATAAAGTCCAATTTTGCTTATTGAAGATCTTATCATAATCCTCAAATTTTCTTATAATTACAATGAAAATCCTTTCTAAATAAATTTGATAACAACTTCCCTACTCTAGTACTCCAAGACCCATTTTTTGAATGTTTCCCTCTTCAAATGGTCTCCATCAAATCTACCAATAATTATCAATTTCTCCGATAATGCTGCTATTAGAAATAATCAAGACTAGCTAGGTTACTAAGAGGGGAGGGGTGAATTAGTAACCTCAAAAAACTTTAAATTAATTCAGCACTTAATCCATTCACCATTCATTTATCTAATCTCTTGTATGCATAAGAAAAGACAAACATTCATAACACAGAACACAATATTTTGGTGACCCAAAAACCTTCCAAATGAAAAGTAAAACTAGGGTGGTCATGATACCCACAAAACTTCACTACTGTAGTATAAAGTTGGCTTGTTAGGGCTTACATTGACCACTTCTAGTGATCTACCCTGTTAAGAGAAATTTGAATTGCTAGATCCACCTTGTTAGAGGTTTTACAAAACATACAATGAAGTATGCACTCTGTTAAGAGATTTATACAAAGACTATTAAGTCTACCCTATTAAAGGATTTGAAAAATTGATTCGCCTATCAGGATGAAATAGTGGATGTAACTTACAACTTGATTGCTAATTAGATCCTTGAAGTATAGATCACCTCTTGTGACTAATATGACTTTGCTACTCCTTGATGACCTTGTTGTATACTCTTCTCTACTGTTGATTCACATTACATATTCATTTCTTAATATTCTCATGCATACTTATTCATACATCCATACATTGAAAATGGTACAATACATCACATATATACCATTCCAATAATTACAAATAAAAGGTCAGCTAAAACACAAGTAAACAAAATATTACTAAGTCGACCAAACAGTAGAAAAATTGCATTCTAAAGCTAACTTTGTGAACTTCTAATACTTGGCATCCATTGCATTACTCAACATCATCATGCACTTGGTAGAAGTAGAAGCTTGGTCCATACTAATCACACAATGTAGCTTTGAACTCAATAACCATTAGAGGCTTGGTAGATATAGTGTCACTTGGTAGATATTGAATCCTTCGTTTACCTTGTTGTCACTCAATAAACACTACATGTCCATAACTTGGTAGATATTGGCTTCACATCACAAAAATTGATAACTTGGTAGACACTATGAAGCTTGGTGACCATCATCTACTCAGTGAACACTATATGCTTAGTAAACACTACTAGACTACATATTCACTTGGTAGCTTCATGAATGCTTGGCGTGAACTGCTTAAGTGATGAACTTTCTTGGCAACCACTAAATGCTCAGTATAAACTATAGACTAAGTGATGAGCTCAGTGATCATATATAATTGAATAAGTGTTGTCACTAATGACAAATACAACATAATGCCAACAATCTCCCCCTTTGAAATTAGTGACAAAAACACTTATGAACCAAGACTTTTGTACACTGACATACAAATTTTTTATTTTTCAAAATTGATCTTTGTAAAGCTACTATATATGCATATCTTACATATCTCCCCCATACATGTGGCATAATATATACATAGCCTATCATCCTTTTAATTCTATACATAAATCAATCTATTTTCTTCTTTATTGTCTCCACAAGTCTCTTATTATCTCTTACTCCCCCTTTTTGACAATAATGCCAAAGAGTATCTACAATATATTCAAATAGAGACACCAAAATGTGAGAGAAATTTAGAGTGTGCCTTGAGAATAAGATCCAATGTCTTATCCCAATTGTCTTGCAAAATCTTGCAAGTGTAGAGTGCCACTTGAACTTCTGTAGAAAGTTCAATCATATGATCTGCTATGGAAAAATTGTTATCTTGGACCAATATTTTCAAATATGCAATGTGTTTCTACATTGATTCTATAATTGGAAGGATCATATTTTGGATATCAATCAGTGTGGATCTGATCCTAGCTTCTTCTCTTAGCAATTCTACCTACATATCTAAAAAAAATCTCATCTTGATGTGATGTGCTGAGCTTGAACTAGGGTCAAGCTATAGCCTTTGAGCACTTGCCGTCATATCCACATCAGTCTTATTCAATTTCTCTTTGATCTCCTTGGTAAACTTGATAACATCACATAACTTTCCAAAAAGTGATGTTACATTAGTGAAAGATTGTTCAGGATTGCTCAAAATTGAAGATAACTCTACCTCGCTAATGGCAATGTGCTCTAGCACCTTATTATCAAACTTTTTCTCTGCCTTCTCCGTTAACTTCTCTTGGCCAAAAGTGTCTTCATTGAACTTATTTACAACTTCTTCAAATTGTAGCAAAATGTGTTGAGAAGAATCCACATCAACACCAATAGCCTCAGTTATTATATTTTTAGCATTTTCAATTGTTGTAAATTCTCTATCTCTTTTAGCTCTAAGCTATTTCTGCCTTGTTTTTTGCTCCAAAAATTGACTAACCAGTCTCATTTCATCAACTATGGCAGTGTCAAGATCCAACTTGGGAATAACAATTTCCTTGTCCAAATCAATATCTTCATCAATTTCTTTGCCAGTAAGTAGAATTTTTAGAGGATTCTTTGGTTTTACTTCTGAGCTTACTTCCTTGGACTTAGAAATGGAAATAATAGTTGAAATAGCTGGACTCGCATTAAAAACTTGAATGGCTCCAACTGAAGGAAAATTGAAAGAAGTGCTAACTATATCCAAAATTGATGTGCTACCCAAAAATAAAGTAACAATAGGTGGAGCACAAACTAGAGTACTTACAACTGGAGGATTGACTAGAACAAAATTTGGTGTAATCAAAGTTGTAGTAGACAAAATTGTGGAACATGATGGTAAACTTACTATACATGCTATTGAAGAAGTTGGCACAATTGAAGAATTGGTTGCTTCACACACTACTAATGTTGTAGATTCCTTGGGAGCTGATGAAGAGGGTTGCAACTCAGTAGATGAAATGGTAGACACTTTCATTGTAAATACCTAGAGCTATGAGGTAGCAAATAATTATTGTGCAGATGATATATCTAAAGTGGTTGTAATCATACTTGTTGAAGCTGAATCCAACCTTAATGATGTAGCAATTTTAGGTGGAGAGTGAGGAAGGGAAGCAATGACTTTTGCTACTATTCTCATTGGATCACTCTCTTCATCTTCTTCCTTGTCTTCCTCTTCAACTTCTTCCTCTTTCTCTTCATCATCATTGTTCAGTGCCTGATAATCTTTAACATCAAAAGTGACACAAGGAGTGTTATCCTCTTCTTCATTGTCACTATCATCATCATCATCCTTAATCTCTATAGGATCATCATTGGGCTTGTGCAGATTATAGATGTTCTTCCACATGTTTGTTGCATCTCTAACCACATGCTTAATGTCTTTAATCAAAATCAAACATGTATGGAATCTAATCATCATTTTACCTTCATTTTCTTTCATGGCTACCTTTACTTCTGCATTTGAAATATTTGGGAGCAATTATCTCAGTGATTGCTCATAGATGTCTTTTTTTGTCTGTATAGTAGATTCCCACTTTTGCTTTATTATTGCCATTAATTCATTTGAAATCTATGGAGCAATCTAATCTAGGGAATATTTCCATTTAACCATTTTGTTGAGTACCAACTCCTCAATCTATATCTTTTTAGCATCAGTCCTTGTTTCAAATTTTAGGGCCTTGAAGTTTGTGATGTCTGCTCATTCTTCCATCTATTTTAACCTTTCCTCGAAGGTAACTGGGGGCTTGCTGAACACAACTTTAGTCCCACCTTTCTTTTTGGACCTTCTTGTGCATACTACAGTGGAGGCTTTGGGTGGCTTGGTAATGGTTACCTTGCCCTTCTTCTTTGCTGGCTCTTCCTCCCTCTCGGATTCTTATTCTTGTTCTTGTTCTTCTGATTCCTCAATATCTTCACCTTTACCCTTGATAAGCATAAGAGGGCTGCTTGTAGTTTTCAGCTTGGCTACCTTCCTTTTTCCTTTACTAATTTCCTAGGGTAGCTTGATTTCAAGCTCAATTCTTTCTTTTGCCTCATCATATATACCAAAAACTAGTAGGTTAGGATCAATTGGTTCATTCACTAGTGCTTAAATGATGTCTCTAGTCTCATGAATATTTACCTCATAAGGAAAAGGTTTTAACCATGCAACTCTAGGCCTAACTACCTGATATAAACTCTATCACAGTCAACCATAAAACACACATCATCTTTGTAATCCTCAACAAGTTTGGGAGGAATCCTGAACCTGTTGTTCATCTTTTCCTTGAAATATTCAAAGTAGTTATCCATAATGCTATCAAAATTGATACCCATTTCTATAATGAATTCATTTATCTGATACAAAATTGGAACATCTTTTCTCCATACAATAGAACCTTTTGATGGGAAAAACTTTTTGACATTAAAGAAAAGGCATGTCAACAAAAAACCAAATTTCCAAGGGTTTTTCTTTAATGTCCTAATACTATCCATATTTTTGTTCAGTTGCTTCAATAGTAACTCTGACAAATCCAATTCCAAATTCTTCTTTACAACTTTATATGTCAAATATACTACCTCACATGACACACTGTTCAATCAACTAGAGCTATAAATCTTGTGAGAAATGACATGAATGCCAAATATTAATTCAACATTAGAAATAGTGCTAATCTTTGAACCTCTACCATCCCACTTAGATAGGGTTTTCTTTTGGAGTTCATCCTAACCTAGGGTTTTGGTAGTTTTTGCTTTGCGTAGCATGGGAAGACCCGTAATCTTATTGTCGTGCCCAAACCTTGAAGGCAAAAACACACAACAATTTTTTTTTTGAATTAATAATTAAACATGCCCTAGGTTTGAAATGATTGATAAAAGTTTTAGTACAGGTTCTTTACTTTACATCTTAAGGTTATAAACATGAGGGCGATTACATCATTAAGATTTTGAAACTTTGGTTATAAGATTTATATCGATCAACTTATGTTCTTACATTATCTTTCAACAATAAGAAAACAATTATTTAAATGACAAGGCAATTGTATTCGAGTTTAGATTCATTGAAAAAATGTATAATCAAAATCAACTATAACTTTTTTAGACAACAATCAATTTACAACCCAGTCGATATTGAAAGGTCACTTTAAGGAAAAACAATTTGACTAGCATTCAACTGAATATACGTATATCAAATTGATTACTTTAACCTTTCAACTATTTTTTTTTTAACAAATTAATAAACCATCAAGATCTTACTAAATATAAATCAAAATGCATTTAAACTAGTAAAAAAAATCATATAAATGTAGCACTAACGTTACACTTATTTAAAAGATGGTAGAACCTATGATTAATATTAATTTAACATATTACTTAATTCATAACCAAACTTCACTTACCATTTTAATTCTCATGCAATCGCAAAACCATTACCAAATTCAATTGGCACAAAAATAAAATTTTATTAACAACTAAACTATACTAATATATATATATATATATATATATATATATATATTCATCAACAAATCTAATCATTACGTTAAGATTTTCTAAGTTGATTTACAACTAAACTAATTGCAAAACTAGACTGATCACATCTAATGAAATCTAATCCTTAAATTAATTAAATACTATTTACCATTAACAAAACAACATAATCTAACATAATTAAAACAAACTAACTATGATTAAGAAAACCTAAACTATAACTAATCGAATTAAAACTCAACCAATTAATATTTAACTATATAAACATTTAATTACTAAGCATTAATTTAACTGAATAATAACGAACCCTTTTCTAAAATTTATTAAATAACTAAATTGATTTAACTAAACTAGCTAATCTAAAATATCTTGCAAATCAAATTAACTAACTAACTACTAAAGATAACTTACAAACTAAATAAATCTAAAATCTATCTCTAATTTATTTAAACATTTATCAGAACACTATTACAAATAAACAATAAAACAACACAAAAAAAACCACTAAATTTTAAACTTCCTAAAAAAAACTACCCTATACCCCTAAGACCCTACACCCTATGCTATGGGCGGCGCTTCCCAAGGAAGCGCTTCCCAAGCGCTGTTCTTGGGACAGCGCACTGCCCCATACACCCTGCGCAGACGCACAAACGGGTGGGAAACCAATGCACACAAAGGGGGTGAGTTCATTCCTAAATAAAGTCCTCCTTAATACATTGCAACATACATTGCAACAGGCTTTATTTTGATGATGTGAAAGCCAAGGAGGGGACAGGGTGACATCATCTGTATGATGACTAATGCCTTTGCAAATTTTTAAACTAATAAAAAAAATTCCATTCAAAGCTGACGTCCCCAAAGGAAGAATAAAGCATTAATGTTAAAAAAAGTTTTATTGGTAGCCAATTTGATATCTAGGATATTTACTAAAACCATAATATTTTGTCATAATGAATAGAATTTGGTTATAAGTTCTATTTTATTTTATTGGGATGTGAATATTTTAATAGTCTGTAATAGCATCAACCTATTATGAGTTTTCCATACAATTTCCAGAATGAAAATGTGCTTCTACAGGCCTCTTTTATATGAAATTTTGAAACTTATTTGATGGTTAAGGTCTTACTATATAGTCTCACAGAATTTGTGTTTTAAATTCTTCAATGATATTAATCTACCACCTTTTATGCAATATGCTCAACAAACCAACTATTGCAAGATCATCAAAATCTATGCAAATTTCTTAAGAATTCCTGCTTAATAATTTTCATGCACCTCAGATATGTATCTCAATGATACCTACATTTCATGAAATAACCATCTACATATTTCGTTTAACTATCTATTATAACTAATGGAGCAAAATTGAAATAACATAGTGACGAAACTAGTCTTAAGGCAATTGAGAAAATGAGAGATCAAATGATAATGCTCTATTCATTTTGATGGGAGTATCAAGACACACCAAGTTCTTTCCTCTATTATGTTTTGAAATTTAAGTTTGGATAACTTAACATGATTCTCTCCTACATGATCTTGAAATTTCACTTTCAACACAACCATCCATAAACTAAATCATACCAAGCTCAAAAGGAGATACCATACATTTACAATTTGAATCTTGCATAATTGAACATCATTTTTGCATCTTATCTTGATACACATTCATATGACAACATAGAATATGAAAATTTTAAGAGAAGTAAATTTACTCAATCACTTATTTTATTATCAACCTGATTCAAGGGCTCAGCCGAGAAAGAACCAGGAAGAAAACCCGGCTTCATTGCCATATGCAATAAGGTTTAAAATACAAATTTACAGTAGGATCTCAATCCCAAATTTCAACAACTTTATGAAATTTTCTTTATGATCCAATCAAGGAGTTTGTTATATTTTCTGAATCTCATTTCAAGAACCATGGAGGAAAACAATAATTGATCGGGTGACAACCAAGCTAAATCAAAGAACATCAAGCATGCATAATCACACATGGTTTACACATTAAGATTCACAATGAATCAAGACTAGGGAGAGGTGGATTCTTCCAACTGGAGAAGTCAAGCACAACACCAATTAAGATGCCCAATCGGGGCCAATAACCAAGAACTTCTGTTCTTCCATTTAAACTTGCCATACTCATACCAGGTTTGTGTTGACGGGTAGGGGCCCATAACACCCTACCCTTTATCCCTCTTCTCATCCTGAGAAGAGACTCTACACAGGTTGGAGTCCAACTAAACAGACCTCTCCCAAAATTGGTCACTTCTTCCCTCTCCTAGGGTGAGTAATACCAAAACACCCATGCAAGGAAAACTCAAAATTTCAAACATAAACAAGAAAGGAAAACAACCAAAAAGACATGGTTTACAAATCTTCCCAACATACCCACAACCATACAACAGTAAAAAAACAACAAGGTAACAAGAACATGAAAGAAAACATAAAAACTGAATAAGGGAGATGGGAGTTTCCTACCTTTACAAAGAGGCAATGGCAATGAACCAGTTTGAGTAGAGTATCCCTCCTTCCTTCAAGCTTCAAGAAATCTTCTCCAAATGTAGAGATTGGGCCAACCCAACCACTGGACCAAGGAAGGCCTCTAAATAAGCCTCCAACTCAACCACACAAAAGGAGCAATAACTATTTCCACCCACTAGCCACTCTAGAAACTCCTAACTCAACCTACACCATGGTTAAACCCTAAAAGGAGGTGGGGTAAGACAACTCATGACAACCACTTGCAATTTTCGCACAAAGGCAAAAAGGGACTTTTTGAGTGGCCTCAAAAGTCAACAAAAGGGGCTTAGGGGTTGGAAAAGACCCCTAACCCATACCCATACCCCTTGGGTATAATTATTTCATGTTTTGAAGCCTTAGGAAAAGGTTTAGAGCTAAACAAAGGCTAGGAAATAATTAGGACCAACTAACAACTCTAACAAAGTAGAATAAGCACTAAACTGGATTAAGGGTTACTAAACTTGATTAAGAACCCAATTAGCAAACTGACATTGACTAAAATCAACCAAGGTCCCTGGGTTAAACAACTAACCCTAAACCACACACTGAAGCACATAAACAATTTACAAGTGTCAAGCAACACTAACAAACATAGTTATGAACATTATCCCTCACCAAACACAGAAATATATATACATACATCTCACAGCACAATACATGAATTATGAACAACAAGGTTTCCAAAATTAGCACATATAGATCAGTTATGTTCCTTCATCGGTTTCCTTGACTAAAATATCTGCACACTCATTGCACACATCAGTAGTCTCAAAAATCACATGTACATATCTACTTATCCGAAATTTACATAAATTAGAACATACATCAATAAGAGTTTCTTCATCCTACATAATTCTTAACCATTTGAAATATCTTAAATCAAATCTCAATTTTACTGATTTCGTCAATCATACATATATATGAATATTAAATGACAATCATCAAATATATTTGGAAATAACATCACACAACATGAAATAATAAAATATGTTCTAAGCATCAGATAATGTCTCAACATCTCGAGTCGCAGATAACAAAAATAAGAGTAATGTATCACTATGCTACGATGGGTCGGGGCGAGGCCTCACACTTATGAATCATTTTCTTGGTGATTAACACTAGCCACTCTAAACATAATTGTTCATTATGCACACAACTAAGAATGTACCTAATTCACTTAATCTGGAAGCTCCTTGGCGTATGTAGGATATGAGTTAACCCTTTGAGCTCTAAGTGCTTATGCTCAAGTTTCAATGAACCATCAACACACATTTCTTCTAAGGCACTATCCATCTCCAGGGTTCCAATCTCTTGAACAAAATATTTAAAATGAGTGCAAATGTCATTAATTAGAAGTATCTTGGGTGGAATTTTGGGTTGAGCTCCATTTGGGTCTAGTGATTCTACAATTACTAGTACAGGTTTGAAGTTTGGCGCTTTCCACTCTATACCTTTTACCAACATCTTAGATCCTCTTTTTTCCTTGCTACTATTTCTACTTCTAGATGCCATGGCTGCTCGATAAATGATAGAAATATTTTGAAAAAATTCTTTGCTACAAATTTGCTCAAAATTGTTTGGATGCACATAGAAATTTCTTTGCTTTGTGAATTATGAAGTTGTGGTGAAAAATGAAGTCAAATTCTTCACTTTTTGATGAAAATTTCTCCATTAATGCTAGGAACCATATTGACATAGTACATGATTGATTGTCATCCACTCATTAGCTAGGTAGAAACTTGTGACTCGGTGATTGAACAAAACTTTCATTACTTCTGACCTAGCTTCATTGAGTCTATGACTAACCTTGCTCAGTAAGACCTGATCTCATGTGATCCCTTTGGATTTGAAATATTGATTTGGATATTCTAATTTATTTCATTTGGAACTGCTCGAGATATAACTTCAAGATGCAGTTCAAATTCCTCCTTGAAAGAATCTAATTGGAAATGGTGGGAGTCACCCACTTCTTGAGTGACCTGGCCATCATTTGAACTATTTTTCTTGGTAGATTTGGGAACCCACTACTATCTCATCTACTTCCTAATATTATCAGCTTTAGCTTTCTTCTCATCTTGAACCTTTTCTATGTTCATGCAATTCTTAGCTTTATGAAAAAGTTTAGTGCATGTATAACATCTTACTATTGTATCTCTCTTTCTTAAGTGATGCCTTGTACAGTTTATGCCAATGTGTCCATATTCTCCACAATAGTGACATCTACACCAAGTATTGTATTCCCAACCAAATATTTCTTTTATAAGTTGTTTAGCTAGATTGAATGGTTTGGATTTGCATTCAATTTCTTTGTGACCTTGTTTCTTGCATTTGTGACATTTACCTTCAAATTTTGGTTTCTCCTTGAATTCATTTGCTTTATGACCTTCTTGACTATAGTTGTAGCATTTTCCATTGAATTTTGTCTTTCCATTGCTCCAACATCTATTTGATGTATGACCTGACTTACCATAGTGATTGCAAGTAGGTCTTTGATTCCTTTGCGCACATTGTTCAGAAGATTCACCTTCTTCTTTGTATCTGAGTCCTGCTTTACCTATTTTCATATGAAGATTCTACTCACTTTGTTGATTCAATTGATCCATATCTACTTGGGATTTCATCATCCTTTTATTGAGTTATTTTCAAAAATTAGATCAGCTTTCAATCTTTTAGATCTCAAATTCATGATTTCCTCATTTGCATTGGAGAGCTAATTGATAAGACTTTCTTGTTGAAGGGATTGATTTGCATTGTTTCTTGCCTCTAAGTCTTCACTTGCCTTATTCCTTTGTTCCAATATTTGATACATTCTTATTGACTAAATTTTCTATTCTCTTTTCAATTTTCTTACCTCTTCTTATAGAGAGCCATTCTTTTCTAAGAGTTGTTTGATTGCCTCATTAGCTTCATTTGAACTACTTGAAGGGAAAAAGTCTTCTATCCTTTCTTCAACATACTTATGGTCATTCATCTATTTTGCAAGTTCCTTCCTTATTTTTAGGGATTGGGAAAGATTCTCTTTTTCTTCCTTGAGTTGAGCTATGGTCATCTTCAGATCTAGCTTTTCATTAGCAATAGCTTTGTCAAGTCTGAATATCTCCATTGCCCTTGATCTTTGCTCAAGTTGTTAAACTTTATCCTAAGAACCATAAAGCTCTAATACCAATCGTTGAAAATAATCAAGACTAGCTAGGTTACTGAGAGGGGAGGGGTGAATTAGTAACCTCAAAAAACTTTAAATTAATTCAGCACTTAATCCATTCACCATTCATTTATCTAATCTACTGTATGCATAAGAAAAGATAAACATTCATAACACAGAATATAGTATTTTGGTGACCCAAAAACCTTCCAAATAGAAAGTAAAATTGGGGTGGGCATGATACCCACAAAACTTCACTACGACAGTATAAAGTTGGCCTGTTAGGGCTTACATTGACCACTTCTAATGATCTACCCTGTTAAGAGCAATTTGGATTTCTAGATCCACCTTGTTAGAGGTTTTACAAAACATACAATGAAGTATGCACTCTATTAAGAGATTTATACAAAGACTATTAAGTTTACCTTGTTAAAGGATTTGAAAAACTGATTCACCTATCAAGATGAAATAGTGGATCTGAATCACAACTTGATTGCTAATTAGATCATTGAAGTACAGATCACCTCTTGTGACTAATATGACTTTGTTGCTCCTTGATGACCTTGTTGTATACTATGCTCTATTGTTGATTCACATTACATATTCATTCCTTGATATTCTCATGCATACTTTTTCATACATCCATATATTGCAAATGGTACAATACATCACATACATACCATTCCAATAATTACAAATACAAGGTTGACTAAAACACAAGTAAACAAAATATTATAGAGTTGACGAAATAGTAGAAAACTTGGGTTCTAAAGCTGACTTGGTGAACTTCTGATACTTGATGTCCATTGCATTACTCGACATCATCATGCACTCGATAGAAGTAGAAGCTTGGTCCATACTAATCACATAATGTAGCTTCAAACTTGGTAACCATTGGAGACTTAGTAGATATAGTGTCACTCGATAGACACTAAATCCTTCATTTACCTTTTTGTCACTCAGTAAACACTAAACATCCATCACTTGGTAGAAGCTGGCTTCACATCACACAAACTAATAACTTGGTAGACACTGTGAACCTTGGTGACCCTTATCTACTCAGTGAACACTGTATGCTTGGTAAACACTGTTGGCTGCATACTCACTTTGTAGCTTCAGGAATGCTTAGTGTGAAATGCTTTAGTGATGAACTTACTTGGCAACCACTAAATCCTCACTATAAATTGTAGACTAAGTGATGAGCTCGGTGATCATACAGAATTGAATAAGTTTTTTTACTAATGACAAATACAACATAATGCCAAAAATTGCATCCTCTTTAATTTCTTCTAGAAGCTCAATTGTTACATACTTAGCATTGGACCCAAATCCTTCCTAAACCTATCTAATTTAAATGCTTCTATGTTCCATCTCCTCCTACCATTCCTCTAATTAAAATCTCCATTGTAGAAGTTTCTTCCTCTCTATTCCTTGTTGCTCTCCTATCTTGAAGTAGAAAATATATTATAAAATGGCACATTATGATAAATTGTAAGAGATGTGCATAGAAAGATGCAAAAACATTTAATAGATGAAGTGGAAAATAAAAGGGAAGGTGTAAGAAATTGAATGGAAAGTGTAAGAGTTGGAAAAAGGAAGGTGTAAGAGTGGAAGCTAGAAAAATAGAAAGTGAAAGCAAAATTAGAGGAAGTTTGTAAGAGTTGGGATTTTTGAATTTAAAAAAATTCATAAATCACTCCAAAATAGAAATTAGAATTTAGGAAATATGAAATTCCCAAAATTCATGGAAATGGAATGATTAAGTAATAAATATTAATTAATTGGGAACAATTAACAAATGAGGATGTATTAATATAATGAAATGGATTAAATGATTAAGACATAGGAATAAAGCATGGGATATTTATTTCTATAAGGAAAATTAATAAAAATGATTGGCCAAATGATAAAATAAATGCAAGATAACCTATTGAAGGATTATGATGAAAATGTAGATAAAGTTAAATGTCATTGGAAAGGATCAAGGACATGATTAAATTGATGAGACAAATTATGCCAAACGAAAGATAGAAATGATGACTAGTCAAGGACACATAAGAAGGATTGATAATGTTGATAAGGCATTCAAGGATGTGATAATGCCAAGGATCAAATTGGTAAAATAATGACATTACTGTGATCAAGTTTCCACAATCCATCATAGTTTTGTGCATCAGTTTCTGGATTAGATTGTGTAACAATTTTTACCATCAACGTTTCGAATCACGCTACGTGATCCATCATCAGGATGAGAGAGCAAGAGATGTCAAACAATTTTGTTTGACATCTCTTGCTCTCTCATCCTGATGATGGATCACGTAGCGTGATTCGAAACGTTGATGGTAAAAATTGTTACACAATCTAATCCAGAAACTGATGCACAAAAATAATGACATGTCAAGGACATATGACATGTATTAATGAAGGTTGATAAGGCACTAAAGAAAGTAACAATGTAAAGAACTGAATGATGAAATGGTGATATGCCATGGACACATGACATATATTAATGAATATTGATAAGGCACTAAAGGATGTAACAATGCCTAAAGGGTCGATGATGATAAGATGATATTAAAATAGTTTTGAATCAATACTATGATGACCTAGATTTTGATTGAACGATGATCAAGTTGGCCAAAAGATCAAAGTTAGTGAAATGAGAAAATGGGACAAGTTGAGATGTAAAGGTGA
The DNA here is from genome assembly GCA_028749045.1 of Cupressus sempervirens. NCBI lineage: Eukaryota > Viridiplantae > Streptophyta > Pinopsida > Cupressales > Cupressaceae > Cupressus > Cupressus sempervirens. The sequence goes on along the minus strand of CM053786.1, from coordinate 35,429,086 downwards.
TAAAAGAGTAGGCACAAACGAATTTTGAGTGTCTACATTTTGCTCCTCTTTGATGAGTGTTGTGTCAAAGAATAACAATGAAAAATATCAATGCCCCATGAAATAAAAAGGAGGTAGGCTGCCCCCTGAAAACGTTGAGCCAAAAATTGACTCAAGGATAATTTTTTACAAAGATAAGGCAATGAGAGGAAGAGATTAATGAAAGAAACATTAGTAGAAGAAGGAAATGAAACTAAGAAGAGTGATGAAGCTTTCTTTCATAGGTGCACTTTATGTCATAAGTGCTTTATTTTTATGTAGAAAATGGAATGCAATACATCATGAAAAAGAAAGCTAGAGCGAAAATGTAAGCATTTTGCATAATAAATGCAATACAAACATAGAATAGCCTTATCCGCCATGAGGCATAGAGTTGAGCCCAAGACTATCAAAGGAAATTCAAAAAAAAATTAATAGATGATCATGATCCATCCTGACCACTCTCATAATTCAATTTATATTATCAAGTGGCATAGAAACATGATCAAGAGAAAACAAAAGAAAAACAAAATACTCACTAAATAATGTGAGTCAACAACCATTCCAATTCATTATTACTTGCTTTATTAAGTGTTGTTTGGGATTTTAAAGTGTGTTTGAATGGTGTTGGATATGTTGATAGTTGAATGTTGGTTCAAGAATTTATGTGTTCTCTTTATCAAAGCATGATTTCATTGAAGTACAATGTTTAAGTTTGAGTCTACATGTGCAAGTGTTTAGTGAAAGGCGTGATTATTTATAGTGAATATGTACAAGGTTTATTGCAAGTTTTTGATGATTTTAAAATTTTGGGGGTTTGAATTTTTATTTTTTTGTGTTCTTTTTTTATGATATTTTGCAATTTTTAGGTTTTTTTCAAGTTGATATTTGATTTTTAGTGTTTTATTCAGGACATTTTATGAATTTTAGGGATTTTTTCTAGGACATTTTATGTTTTTTCTGATTTTTTATTAAGATCATTGTATGATTTTTTTGGATTTCTTCATAGCCATATTTGATTTTCTTTTTTTTAGGATCTTTAAGGTATGTAGAGAGAGAAAATTGCCCCTAGTGTCTATCAAGGAAAGGGTATTATGGATGGATAAGTGGAAAAGGCTGATGGATAGAGGATAAAGGGTAAATGATAAAGGACTACCCATAGAATATGAGGACATGTTTATGCAATATTAAGGAATGTACATGCCAAATGTAGGCTATTGGAATGATAGACAATAAATGGCATATGACGGACATGGGTAGACATGTCAAGAGGTTTTTGAAAATATGTTTTTGCATTTTGTGTCCTTATTTTCATCAAGACCAAGATAGGGATTGTGATAGGAAATTTATAGGATATGGATAGGAAAAGAAGATCATTAATGGACAAGGGGATATGGACTAGATGTTTTGATGGGATAGGAAAATATGGACCAAGGGGATAGGATAGTGTAAAATAGATAGGATAGGCAAATCTTTTGGGGAGATCTCTATCCTTGTCAAGATCAAAGTTGGGGAAAAAAAGAGATATGAATGTGAATAGGATAAAGGGTATGATGGACATATGATGATGGAAAAAATGATAAGGAAGAACATATGTAAGACTCACTACTAAGTATGGAATGAAAGATGTTCATAGACTACACATGACACTTGTTTGTCAGGTTTTCATCATGGTACTTGCCCAAAGTGCATGTTTGCCAAGTTTTCACTATTGGATGAAATGTTTTTTATGTACCCTTTTTTTCAATGATTTTTTTTTTGACTTTTTTTGACATTTTGACATTTTTTAGAAGATAATAGATGCATGACATGACATGGATGAAGGATTCAAGCATCTATTCTTTGGAAAATTCTCTAGAAATGTATACATTAATGGACCATGATTATAATAGTAGGCTCAGACATGTTGAAAGGGTAATGAAAGTAGAAATGAAAGGGATTTAGGCAAGGGATTGCAAAGGTTCATTGAAAGGATAGGAAAAATATGTAGGATGGAGGGAAAGAAAGAAGGCTTCATGTTTAGTGGACGGAAAAGGATGCAAGAAAAACATTGGCACACACCTTGAAGTGTGATGGAATGATGGAAGAAATGGATATTTTGGATATGATGGAGGAAAGGATGTAGACTTTGGGACACAAGGACCCAAAATATATTTGGAAGAAAGAAGACCTTTTGATGGAGGGATAGTAAATTTGGATGCCAACTTTGATCTTTCTTTAGAACTGTATGCTTCAAGAAGCTTCTTGGGAATCCACAAGAACTTTGATTTTTCATTATTTTGTGGGTCCTTTGATTGCATTGTTTGAAAAAGAGATTTAGGAACCCATATTGATTTTTACTTTTCTTTTTGATTGATTGACCTTTGTGGCCATTCTTATATTTCTTTTTCTTTTGGATTTATATTATTATTTGTATTCACATGTCAATTAGACTAGACATGTTTATTCTTGAGTGCATGTGGATTACTTGACTTATAGACTTCATGCTTGGTATCCAAATTACTTGGAGATGTAATGGAATTAAATTTTGAGAATGAATTATGTGTAGGACATATCAATGGGTGAAGGGCTCTAAAGGATGTGTTCCTTTGCTAACTTGCATATGGAAAAGGGTAAGTTGATTGTGAACTAGAGGATGAAGGAACATATGGACCTAAAATAGATGGAAGGGTTCATGGAGGAGGTATACATATGGAGTTTGATTTGGAAGGGATACCGACATCTTGAGAGAGAGCTTTAGGACTAATTTCATGACATTTAGAATTCTTTTTGATATAAAAGGGTTTTGACATACTTTTTTCATCAGTGTTAGACCCTTTGACTCAATAATGCTTTTGATTTTTGGGATACTTTCCACTAGACAGGAGTCCATTTTTAGGCATATATGATATGGAAGACTTAATACAACATTGAATTAGACTAGACTTGACATAAATTGGAGAACCCATTTGAAGTGAAGGGGGTTTATAAATATCATTCACAAATGTGTGTAAACCATGAGGGGGATCAAGTAGAACAATGAGATCCTTCAATAGAATAGGAGTATTGATAGGATTATATAGTAGAATGTGATCTTGTGGACTATTTGGAGGAATGGTGGTTCTTCTGGTGGATCCATAAGGATAATGGGAACATGTAGTGGACATGAAGGAGCAATGGGATCTTTTGGAGGATATAGGGGTGAAGGGATACTCTGACCTTGACTCAAATTTGGATCATTAGGAAATATGAAAGGGTGCTCTTGATCTTGCTTAGAAAGAAAAAGATCAAGGTGAAATGGATCATCTTGCAAAATGGGGTTATTGTAAAACTTAATGGAAATGAGGCCTTGATCAAAGATTGGATTGGATTGGATATTGTTTGGATCTTGATCTTGATTACTTTTAGGACTTATTTGAATATTGTTTAAGTCATTCTCTTGACATGGGGTATGAAAGTTTGAAAATTGATTAATGTTTGGATTTAAAGGAGATGGACTTTGAGTTGGACTATATGAAATATGATTTTTTGGAGATTAGGGACATAATGTAATTGGATCTAGAAGTTGGGAATCATGATATGGACATATGTCAAGGATGGGACTAGTTTGAAGTTGTTGTATGGATAACCCTTGATAGGTTTCAAAATTGGAAGTGAAACTTGAAGGTGATGAGGGATAATACTCTTGTTATTTTTTGGGAGTTGAAGGGATGGAAGGAGACATGAATGTTTCTTGAAGGTAAGTTTTTTTTAGGGGACATTGGTGTTGCATCAATGTGAATTATTTGGGATGGGCCATTGCTAGACATGGGTGAGTTGTTATCCTAATCCTTTTAAAATATTTTTTGAAATAATTTCTTAACATTGTAATATTTAGATTTTTGTTTCTTGGTTGATCTTTTTGGTGATGTGGAATTGATATTTACATGTTGTTCAGATTTATTTGGTTGGACATTTTCCTCAAAAGGAATTTGATTAATTGTATTTTCTTGATGTGAGAAAGGTAACATGTTTAATTTTGTGCTTTCTTGAGACAAACTTATAAGGGTTTTTTGATAATCTTAAAATTTTTTGTAGGTCAAGTTATTTTTGATTGAATTTTTGTGACCAAAGGTTGTGACATTTCTTGCGGTTCAATTCATTCAAATGAAATATGATTGGATTGATCATATTTAAGATCTTCATTTAGAAGTATTTGGTTGAAATTTTTCTTTGCCTCTACAAGTTGTGCAATAAGTTTTGGTATTTTCTACCTATCCATGAGATATTTTATGTGACCTTCTAGAAATGTTTGTAATGGATAGCTATAAAGTTTACATGTCACAACCTCATTTTATAATGGATTCCATTGTCTCTTTTTCCACCTTTTTATCCAAATTATTTTACAACCGTCCTATAAGTATGTGAGATTCAAGTGATTGATCATAAGTTTTTGAGGGTATTTGTGTTTGATCAAAAGAGGTAATGTCAGTCAAAGTGTATATCATGTTGGGGTCAAAAACTCATGTTTGAACAAAAGGTTTTTGTAAAGTGTCCATGATGTTTAGGTGAAAACCTTGTTGTTTCACATGTATGTCTTGTATTGGGAAAATAATGATTGTGGGTTCTTGTCACTTGAAATGTACATGGTTTTATATGATTTGTGTTGCCTTGTGGAATTTTGAGACCTTGAAATGGTTGGCATGATGTCTAAGGATGTATGAAAATGCACCCAAGTATGAGGGATGTATGAACAATTCATTTTGTTTGTTTTATTATTCTTTTGAAACATAAGAATGAAAAAATGCATACTAAGGGTATGCATGCAAAAAACAAATTATAATTTTTGAATTTTAAGATAATGAAAATGAAACTAAGGGTTTATGTATGCAAGTCTGAAAGGGGTTAATGATGTTTAGGACATGAACAGTTAAAGTGTAATATGGGGATATGGAAAGGTTTGACTATGCAAAGAAATGTTTGGTTTCAAATGTTTGGACTTGATAAAGTTGGTGTTGGGAAATGCCTCTTAGAATTTGGTGTCTTTTGATGTTTGAACAATATTTTTGGATATTGATATGAAATGCAAAATGAATTTTAAAAAAAAATTAAAAATTGGGCTAGGTAATAAACCAAGGTTTATGCAACTATGGTTTGTGAAAATAGGATAATGCAAAATGAGGTTTGAATCATGAAGAAAAATCTTTGGAAAATACAAGGCTAAGAGGCTAACCTTACAAGGATGAATGTTGGATCTTGACCAAGAAAATAAAAAGGACAAAATCAAAATGACAAAGTTGAAAAAAAGGACCAAGTTAAATCCATCAAGACATAGATAAAATTTGACTCATAGAAATTGATAAAAGGAGAAAGGAAGAAAAGACCAAGGTAAAGATCCTTTATTCATCCAAATAAGAGTCTAGGACTCATATTTTGTTTGGATTTTGAAAAAAACTTAAAGGTTCTAGGTTGAAAATGAGGATTATGATAAGATAAAAAATTATCATTATGTAAGGATCTAGGCACACAATGAAGATTACATTGGGATCAAAATGATGACTATGTGGATCAAAATATGGACTAGGATGTGCAAAATGAGGATAATGTAAGGTATGATAAGTAAAATATAAGATAATGTAGGGATCAAGATGAGGAATATGATACATAAAAGGGGGCCTAAATGTAAAATAGAAATTATATAATGACTATGATCAAGTTACGATGAGGCAGAATGCAATATGGATATGCAAAATGAAAGTTAAGATCCTCTAAGTTGAAAGGACAATAACATCTAAATTCGTACTTAAACTAAAGTTTAGTCATTCTTATCCAGAGTAGAAAAATTCATATCATGGTAGCATAGGCACCCCCTTATAATGCACCCACTTCTTGGGCATACCAAGATCCATTTCCCAAGGGCCATCACTTTCCATAGGACTATTATCTCTGGTAAGGACCATGAAAGTGTGAGATGTCTTCATGAGCATAGGTGACCCCTTAAGCCAATAGATAGAAATATTTTGGCCACTACAATAAAATTTTTTAGGTTAGGACACTCTATTCAATAGGTGGATGATAAAATCTCATAGGAGGTCTTCCAACCTTGAGAACCAAGGTTTGACACACCTCTAAGGGTACTAGAGGAGAGCAATTACTTAGCCATACCATCAAATGGGCATTACCCACAATCGAACCTTTACATAGTAGTTAGATTGGAGGCTTGGATTTGGCCTATTACCACTCTAAAGTCATCCCCTAGCTTACCCAATATCATATATCTTGGTGCAAGGAAGGCTTCTCTAAAAGAATTATACAGATTTCTCTTACACCCAAGATACACAAATGCGAGGGGAGAGGATATGTCCATATAACCCTTTTGGATTTTATAAGCTATAGAAACACCAAGTAGAATAGAAAAAATTCATTTTATTTCACAAATAATGTGTTTTCTAATCTAAGAAATCAAACACACATTGGTTTCAAGGAAAACACACAAGGTCTTCAAACAACGTCTTGCATCAAATCCATTAGTAGTTTTATCATATGATCTTCATCCCATGGTTGCTAGAAGATAAAAAGAAATCATTAGTAACACCAAAAATGCTACTTTAGAAGAACTACATAGATTTCTCTTCACCCAAGTTCCATTAAGGCAAGGGTAGAGGATACATCTATATTGCCCTTTGGGATTCAAAAATAATAAATTGCATGATACTTGTTTATTAACCCATTAAGGAAGGAAGCTTGAAAAAATTTAAAGTTTGTTAATCTATTCCTTCCTAATTAAGTTTAAGTGATAATTGTAGAGATATTTTATCCTCCTACATAGACTATTTGACTTTCTTGTTCATTTGATCCATTAAGAAAGGAAAAATTTGAGAGCATAAAAAAGAAGAATTAATTTTCTTTGATCATGCTAATTAGACTAGATGACATATTTTGTTCATTGACACCATAATTAGATCCATGTGACATTGTTGTTCATTTTAATTCCAAAAATAAGTAATTACACAAATAAATATTGTTAGAATCCCAAAAATTCTCCAAGATTTCTCCTTGTACCTCCAAAAACACAAGAAAAAAAGAGTACATTAGCATAGCATGTTCACATTAGGTTCACCAAATGTAAGACTCAAAAAAGGGGAAGAATTAATAATAGAGGAACCACAAACTCTATTAAAATATACAAAACAATCCTAATCTACCATAAAATCAAAAGAAACGCCCTTCAAGTTTAGCTCCTACATTCTTTCTTCTTCATAATAATGATGGTGTAGCTCTTAATCTTGATAAGATATACCTATAATTTAAAGTAGGATGATGATATGATATGACTAAATGACAAGATAATGAAAATAATAGGAGAATGTGATTAGCCAAAACAAGTGCAAAGAGGCTCAATTTATAAGATTTGAACCAAAATACAAAAATGGAAGGAAAATGTTCAGTTGGAAATTTGTCATAGTTAAATTGGACAAATTATCATGATTATGAGATTTAAAATAGAAAATATGTCATAAAATGGCACATTATGATAAGTTGTAAGAGATGTGTATAGAAAGATGCATAAACATTTAATAGATGAAGTGGAAAATAAAAGAGAAGGTGTAAGAAAATGAATGGAAAGTGTAAGAGTTGGAAAAAGGAAGGTGTAAGAGTGGAAGCTAGAAAATAGGAAGTGGAAGCAAAATTAGTGGAAATTTGTAAGAGTTGGGATTTTTTGAATTTAAAAACTCATAAATCACTCAAAATGGAAATTAGAATTTAGAAAATAGAAAATTCCCAAAATTCATGGAAATGGAATAACTAATAAAAGAGGATTGATTAATAAAATGAAATGGGTTAAATGATTAAGATAGGAATAAAGAATGGGATATTTAATCTTATAAAGAAAATTAATAAAAAAATGTTTTCCAAATGATAAAATAAATGCAAGATAACCCTATTAAAGGAATATGATGAAAATATAGATCAAATGTGATGATATTGGAAAGGATCAAGGACATGATTAAATTGATGAAACAAAGTATGCTAGTTGAAGGATAGAAATGATGACTAGTTAAGGACACATGGCAAGGATTGATAACGTTGATAAGGCATTGAAGTGTGTGATAATGCCAAGGATTGAATTGGAAAAATGATGAAATGCCAAGGAAATATGACAATTACTAATGAAGGTTGATAAGGTACTAAAGGATGTAATAGAGAAAAGAATTGGATGATGTAATGGTGCTATGCCAAGGACAAATGACATATACTAATGAATGTTGATAAGGCACTGAAGAACATAACAATACCTAAAGAATTGATTATGATAAGATGATATTGAAATGGTTTTGAATTTCTTCTAAGATGATCTACAATTTTATTAAATAATGATCAAATTGGTCAAAAGATCAAAGTTAATGAAATGACAAAGTGGGACAAGTTAGGATGCAAAGGTGATGAAAGAGAAGGTGTGAACCATTTTTGAACATCTACATTTTTCCCCTAGGATACAATGCAATTAGGAGTATTGTGTCAAGGAATAATAACGAGAAATATCAATGCCCTAGTGAAATTAAAAGAAGGAGGTAGCTTTCCCCCTCAAAAAATAGGGCAAGAAATTGATTCGATGACATTTTTTTAAAAAGATAAGGTGATGAAAGAAAGAGATTAATGAAAGAAACATTATTAGAAGAAGGAAATAGAGTGATAAATTTTGATTTCATAGGTGCACTTTATTTCATAAGAGCTTTATTTTTATGTAGAAAATGGAATGCAATGCATCATGACCTAGAAAGAAAGAGAAAAATGCAAGCCTTTTGTGTAAAAAAATACAATAAAGACATATAATGAACTTATCCACCCTGAGGCACAAAGTCAAGCCCAAGACTATCAAAGCACATTCAATTTTTATTTTTTTAAATGATCATGATCCATCCTGACCACTCTTATAAATGAATTTATATTATCAAGTAGAATAGGAACATGATCAAAAGAAAAGGAAAAAACAAACAAAATACTCACTAAATAATGTGAGCCAACAACCATTTTAATCCATTATTACTTGCTTTATTAAGTGTTGTTTGGGATTTTAAAGTGTGTTTGACTGATGTTGGATAGGTTTATTGTTGAAGGTTGGTTCAAGAAATTATGTGTGGACCTTTTCAAAGCATGATTTCATTGAAGCATAATGTTTAAGTTTGAGTCTGTATGTGCAAGTATTTAGCAAAAGGAGTGATTATTTTCAAGGTTTATTGCAAGTTTTTTGGTGATTTTAAATTTTTTGGAGTTTTAAATTTTATTTTTTTCTTGTGTTTTTTGTTTTAGGATATTTTACAATTTTTAGGTTCTTTTCAAGTTCATATTTGATTTTTAGTGTTTTATTCAAGACATTTTATATTTCTTTTGGATTTTTTTAGGATTATTATATGATATTTTTGGATTTCTTCATGGTCAAATTTGATTTTTTTTCAAGATCTTTATGGTATGTATAGAGAAATAATTGCCTCCAGTGTCAATAAAGGCAAGGGTATTATGTAAGGATAAGTGGAAAAGGTGGACAGATAGAGGATAAAGGATAAAGGACTATCCATTGAATATGAGGACATGTTTATGAAGGCTCAAGGAATGTACATGAGAATTATAGGCTATTGGAAATATAGATAATGGATGACATGTGATTCATAGGGGTGGACATGTCAAGAGATTTTTGAAAAAATATTTTTGCATTACATGTCCTTATTTTCATCAAGACCAACATAGGGATCATGATAGGAAATTGTTAGGATATGGATAGAAAAAGAAAGATCATTAATGGACAAGGGGATATGGAGTAGAGGTTATGATAGAATAGGAAAATATGGACCAATTGGATAGGACATGGGGGTGAAGGGAAACATTGATCTTGACTCAAATATGGTTCATCAGGAAATATGAAAGGGTGATCTTGATTTTTCATGGAAAGTTAAAGGTCAAGGGGAAATGGATCATCTTGGAAAGTGGGTTTATTGTAAAGATTAAGGGAAATGAGGCCTTGATCAAAGATTTAATTGGCTTGGATATTGTTTAGATCCTCATCTTGATTTTTAGGACTTATTTCTATATTGTTTAAATCATCCTGTTGACATGGGGTGTGAAAGTTTGAAAATGGATTAGTGTTTAGATGTAAAGGAGATAAACTTTGAGTTGGACTATATTAAATATGATTTCTTGGAGATAAGGGACATAATTTAATTGGATATAGAAATTGGGAATCATAATATGGACTTATGTCAAGGATGGAATTAGTTTGAAGTTTTTGTATGGATAGCCCTTGACAGGTTTCAAAATTGCAAGTGAAACTTGAAGGTGATGAGGGATAATACTCTAGTTATTTTTTGGGAGATGAAGGGATGGAGGGAGAGATCAATTTTTCTTGAAGGTAAGTATTTTGATGGGACATTGGTTTTGCATCAATGTGAATTTTTTGGGATGAACCATTGCTAAACATGGGTGAAATGTTATAATGATCCTTTTCAAATATTTTTAAAAGAAATACTTAGTAGTATGATATTTGGATTTTTGTTTCTTGGTTTATCTTATTGGTGATGTATAATTAATATTTACATGTCATTTAGATTTATTTAGATGGACATGTTCCTCAAAGGAATTTTATTAATTGTGTATTCTTGATGTGAAAAAGTTGACATTTTTGAGTTTGTACTTGCTTGAGACAAACTTATAGGGTGTTTATGATAATCTTGAATTTTTTTTAAGGCCAAGTTATTTGTGATTGAATTGCTGGGAACAAAGGTTGTGTCATTTCTTATGGTTCACATGATTAAATGCAATAGAATTGGATTGATCATATTTAAGGTCTTGATTTAGAAGTATTTGGTTGAATTTTTTCTTTGCCTCTGCAAGTTGTGCAATAAGTTTTGGTATTTTTGACCTATCCATGAGATATTTTATGTGACCTTTAAGAAAAGTTTGTAATGGGTAGTTATAAAGTCTAGCCATGTCATAGCCTCGTTTTATAATGGATTGCATTTTCTCTTGAACCTTTTTGCCTTCTTTATCCAAATTATTTTATAACCTTTCGATAAGGAATATGTGAGATTCAAGTGATTGATCATAAGTTGTTGAGGGTGTCATTTGTGTTTGAGCAAAAGAGATAATGTCATTTGAAGTGTATATCATGTTGGGGTCAAAACCTTGTGTTTGGACAAAAGGTTTTTGTAAAGTATCAATGATGTTTGGGTGAGAACCCTATTGTTTCACATGTATGTCTTGTAATGGGTGAAAGAATGTTTGTGGGTTCTTGTCACTTGAAATGTACATGGTTTGATATGGTTCTTGTTTCCTTGTGGAATTTTGAGACCTTGAAATGATTTGCATGATGTCTAAGGATGTATGCAAATGAACCTAAGTATGAGGGATGTATGCAAAAATTTACTTCTTTTAAAAATATATATATATATATATAAGCATAAAAAAATGAACACTAGGGGTATGCATGCAAAACTTTTTTTTGTAATTTTTGTAATTTTGGATTATGAAAATGCAACTAAGGGTTTATGTATGCATGTCTAGAAGGGGTTAATAATGTTTAGGACATGAAATTTTAAAGTGAAATATATTGGTATGCAAAGGTTTGACTATGCAAAGAAATGTTTTGTTTGAGATGTTTAGACTTGATAAAGTTGGTGTTAGGAAATGCTCCTTGGGCTTTGGAGGCTCTGGATGTTTGGAAAATGTTTCTGGATATGATATGAAAATGTTTTGAATATTGATCTAAAAATACTAAATGCAATTTTTTTTTGGGATTTTTGGGCTAGGTTAAAAACCAATGTTTATGCAACTATGGTTTGTGACAACTAGGATAATGCAAAATGAGGTTTAAATTTTGAAGAAAAAACTTTGGAAAACAAGGCTAAGAATCTAACCTTATAGGCATGAATATTGGATCTTGACCAAGAAAATAAAATGGACAAAATCAGAATGACAAAGTTGATAAAAAGGACCAAGTCAAATCCATCAGGGAATAGATAAAATTTGACTCAAAGAAATTGATAAAAGGACAAAGGAAAAACAGACCAAAGTCAAGATCCTTTGTTCATCCAAATAAGGGAATACTCTATAATGCATATTTATTTTGGATTTTGAAAAAAACTTAAAGGATCTAGGTTGAAAATGAGGGTTATGATAGGATCAAAAATTAAAATTTTGTAAGGATCTAGATGCAAAATGAAGATTACAATGGGATCAAAATGAGTACAATGAGGATCAAAATATGGATTAGGATGCGCAAAATGAGGATAATGTAAGGTATGATAAGTGAAAAATGAGTATAATGTAGGGATCAACATGAGGACTATTACATGAAAAAGGGGGCCTAAATGTAAAATAGAAATTATACAAGGACTATGATATGGTTATGATAATGCAAAATGCAATATGGATTTGAAAAAAAAAAGTCAAGATACATGCCATAAGACCCTAAGGCAATAAATTTGAGATTCCATATTTTTGTAATGTTTTTGCACAAGTTTGAGAAGTGTGTGTTAGAAAAATGTTTTTAAGCTATTAGACAAGTTTGATAAATATATTATTTTGTAACTATTTTCAAGGTTTTTGAAAAGTGTTTGTAAGTTTGTAAAATTTGGCAATTATCTTGATTAGTGAAAACATTCACGCAAGACACAATAGATAGAATGATTATAGTGAAAAGTGAACAAACACACCCCAACCTAGGTTGATAGGAAAGTATGGACTAAATTCTCACTTGAACCAAAGTTCAGTCACACTTATGCAAGAAACCTAGAATCTTGGTAGCATAGGCTCCCCTTACAATGCACTCACTTCTTGAGCATACCAAAATCCATTTTCCAAGGGGCATCACTCCCCAAGGGACTATTTTCTCTACTAAGGACTATAAAAGTGTGAGATGTCTTCACGGGAATGGGTGACCCCTGTAGCTAATAGATAGAAGGATTTTGGCCATTACAACAAAGGTTTTGAGTCTAGGACACTTTGTTTAGCAAGTGGGTAATAAAATCCTACAAGAAGTTTCCTAGCCTTGAGAACCAAGGTTTGACACACCTCTAAGGCTACTATAGGAGAGCTATCACCTAGCCATACCACTGATTAGGAATTCCCTATAATCAAGCCTCTATATATTGGTTAGAGTGGAGACCTGGATTTGGCTTGTTACCTCTCTAAATTCATACCATGGCATACCCAATATCAAATATGTTGGTCCAAGGAAGGCTTATCTACAAGAATTATACAAATTTATCTTACAACCAAGATCCACAAAGGTGAGGCGAGAGGAGACATCTATATAACCCTTTGGGATTTTATAAACTCTAGACAAGACAAGTAGAATAGAAAATGTTCAATTTAGGTCCCAAATAATGCATTTTCTAATCTAAGAAATCAAACACACATTGGTTTTAAGGAAAACACACAAGGTGTTAAAACAACATCTTATATCAAATCCATTAGTAGTTTTATCATATGATCTTTATCCCATGGTTTCCATTGTTGGAAATAATTGAAAAGCTCATGATTGAGGAGTAATGGAACTGATAAAGAATGTTTTCAATCATCATTTTGTCATTGATGTCAAACTTGCTACTTGGAGGAATGACAATTGCTTTAGTGGTCCAAATACTATAAGTTGGTTGATTGACAAGGAGGTGGCAATCAATAAGATGTAACTAGAGTACCTAGACAAAGGTTGAAGTTATGATGTTGTAATGAAGTATAAGGATCAGCTAAGCCATTGATGAAATAGTCTATTGATGACATACTCTAAGACATAGATGATAGACACACCAAGACATATCAAAGATGTAAGGTTTAGCTAAGTTATTTGTATAGCCTAACTAAGTTCATAAGAGAGTGCCGAACAAGCTAGTTAGTGTCAAACAAATTCTTAGTTAAAGCCAACCAAGTTCACCTTTAGAGTGTGTTGAGTGATCTTCAAGTTTTGAGTAAATATCAAGTGTCGAGCAATGATCAGATGCTGAGAAAAATACAGGAGCCAAGTAATATAGAGGGTGTCGAGCATCAATAAATCAATAATGCCAAGTTGCTGCATTATTTTGAAAATCAAAGATTTTCCAGATTTGAGCCAACATGGTTGTTATCTAGAATTTTGTGAATTAGATAGGAGATAAGAATGATGAGCTATTGGCACAGAACATTATGTAAATCATTTTTGGAAAATATAATTGGATTCTAGACAAAGTTTCTAGATAAGAGTAAAATATAGGATAGATACATTGTATCTTACCTAATCTATTGAAACTTGAAGTTGGAAAGGGAGAATCGAGAGGGAAAGGTATTCCAAATTTCTATTTAAGGAGTCATAAGGTCATGAAGCAAAGAAGGAGAGGCGGTCAAGCATGAAATCATGAAGTGTTGAAGAAGGTGTTAAGGTGAAAGAGAGCATAGATACTCTGTTTCAATAGGTGACCATAGATATGATTGCATTGGTATGATGAGTAAGAAGACTCAAGGTGACAAAGCTTGAGATGACAAGCTGACAGATCTGAAGTGATTAAAGCCAAGCAAAGGATTCAACTGAAGTGTGATCTATAATTTGCAAGATATGTTGTAAGTTGTATTAGATCAAAAGCCATTGTTGTTACTCTCTAGCAATTGTAACAATTAAGATAAATCCTATGAACTTAGGCTGGTTTAATATCCATGTTATAAATCCTTTAACAGGGTGACATTCCAAGTGAATGTTCCAAAGTCCTTTAACCAAGCCCATTCCTAACAGTATGGTGAAATCCTTTAACAAGGTCACATTTAACAATGTGTTATAGCCTTTAATAGGGAAGACCATCAAAAGTGGTTGAAATCAATTGCACAGTTATTTTGTGGGTATCATCCCCACCCCAGTTTTACCTTCTTATTCCTAGAGGGTTTTTAGGTTGTCAAATTCTCAGTGTTATGATGTGATGCATGTCTACTTTTCATAGTTGTTTAAAGGTTCAAATTACATGCATGATAGTTTCAGTTATGTGCTATTGAGGATTTTTTTTTAAAAATGGCATTGGACCTTGAATAACTGATTCACCCCCCCCCTCTCAATTATTCTAAAGAATTATAAAAATTGGTATTAGAGCTCTCTTGCTAACTTAGTTTAAAGGGACTAGAAGCAAAAAATATCAAAATGCCTAAAAGAGAAGTTCCCAAGCTCAAAAAAGACAACTTTGTTGCATGGAAAAGCTTGATGAAGTTAGATCTTGGATCCATAGGAGATTATCCCAAAATTCAATTGTTACTAAACATGTTGAGCCAATTGGTACTCTTACTGCAGAAGATTTGAAAAACAAACAAGAACACAATCAGACAATGCTGGAAATTGCTTCTACACTCAACTATGTTGAATTCAATGACATCAAAGGATGCGCCACTACATTCAAGATGTGGAAAGCCCTATCAAACATTTATGGAGGAGATCAGAATGTCCAAAGGGAAAAAAGAGAAAGTCTAAGAGGAAAGTTTGATGATATGAAAATGGAAGAAGGTGAGAATGTTGTTCAGTATGCCACCAGAATAAAGGAAGTGGTAAGTGCAATAAGATGTTTGAGTGGTCAATTAGATGATGATACTATTAATATTAAGTGTTTTAGAACCTTACTCCCTATCTATGTTATTAGAGTATCAACTATACAAGAGCTAAGATGTGTGCCAAGAAACAATCTAAGTTTTGAAGGTATAGTGGGTAGATTCATTGCATTTCAGTTATCTAACTTTGACAACTACAGACCTGAGAATGT
Source organism: Cupressus sempervirens (assembly GCA_028749045.1). Lineage (NCBI taxonomy): Eukaryota > Viridiplantae > Streptophyta > Pinopsida > Cupressales > Cupressaceae > Cupressus > Cupressus sempervirens. Next base: position 35,413,349 of record CM053786.1, on the reverse strand, counting down.
TGAATCTTCTTTCAAGGCCAAGCTATCACTAAAAGATGTTGATTAGGTGAAATCAAAGAAGGGAAGAAATATGAAATATGTATCCAGTGACAATAGTACTGATGAGGAAGATGTGGAACAATTAGAAGCATTGCTAGCTAGAAGATTCCATAGAGGCAAAGGAAAATTCAAGGGTAAGCTACCTATTATTTGTTTCAATTGCAATTAAGTAGGACATATTTCTGCAAGGTGTACACAGAAAAAGGAATACAAGAAAGGTAACAAGTACAAAAATAGAAGAGAAGATGATAAGAGAGATTACAATGACAAAGGCAAGAAGTGCTATATTGTTGAAGAGGATTCTGATGATAATGATGATGAAGTCATTTATGTGGCCATGAAGGACCAATCTGATGAAGAAGAGCTTATAGCACTAGCAACATGTATGAACAAGAATGACAGATGGATCATAGACAACTGATGCTCACATCACATGACAGGAGACAAAAGTAAGTTTGTTAACATTACTCAGTATGATGGAAATACTATTAGATTTGGTAATGATGCTCCATGTCAAATCAAAGGAAAAGGTTCCACTAAGTTTATAGAGAAAATCTCATGTGATAATGCATACTATGTTGAAGGACTAAACTACAATTTGCTAAGTGTCTCACAATTAGGCAATGTAGGCTGCAAAGTAGAATTTGGAAATAAAATTGCAAGAATCTATGATACTGATGGTAAATTGATAGGAAAAGGAGATCAAAAAAGAAGTAATCTATTTTATTTGGATATGGAAAATACTTCTTGTCTTGTTGCAAAATTTGATGATGTGTGGTTATGGCATAGAAGGCTATGTCATGTCAACTTTGATAATCTAGTCAATATCAACAAAATGAAAAAAGTCAGAGGTTTACCTAAACTAAAGAAGCCTGGCAATATCATGTGCAAACAATGTCAGCTAGGGAAGATGACCAAATCAAGTTTCAAGAGTAAAAACTATACATCTAAAGAAGTACTTTAGTTAGTCCATACTGACTTATGTGGTCCAATAGAAGTACAAAGCTACAAAGGAGATAAATATATAATGCTATTTGTTGATGACTATTCCAGGATGATGACTGTTATGTTCTTAAAATAAAAATCTGATGCTTTTCAAATGTTTAAGTGGTATATGGCTAGAGTTGAAAAAGAAATAGGAAAAAGTTTGAAATGCCTGAGATCAGATAGAGGTGGTGAATTCACATCAAACAAATTTGAGATATTTTGTAAAGACAAAGGAATCAAGAGACAAACATCAGCTCCTAGAACTGCCCCACAAAATGGAAGTGTTGAGAGAAGAAATAGATCTATGATTGACTATGCCAGAATATTAATGATGGAAAAGACTATTGCTCTAAAATATTGGAGAGAAGCTGTAAGTGTGGTTGTTCATACACTGAACCGAGTACAAGTCAAGAAAGGTACTAATGCAACACCTTTTGAACTATGGTATGGTCACTCACCCAATATAAAGCATTCCAAAGTATTTGGTTGCAAATGCTTTATCCTTAAAGATGCTAGAAATGGAAAATTTGATGCAAAAAGTGATGAAGGCATATTCCTTGGTTACTCCACTAGAAGTAAAGCATACAAGTGTTTAAATACTAATGCTGACAAAATTGTGTAAAGTGCAAATGTAAACTTTGATGAGCATGCAGATGTCCAAGTTGAAAAACCAAAGAAAATGGATGACTACAAAACCTTTTTATATTCTTATGAAAGAATGCCTATTGACGAGGATACTATCAATCAAATTGGGATTCAACAGAAAACTTCAGTCTTAGCCAAGTCACAACCAGTGAATGTTGAGCTGCATTCAGAAGTTGAGTTACAGAATGAAGAAAATGCTCATTCTGACTCTGAAGTCAGTACACATGACAAAGATGTAGAACTACTTGACGAAAAAGTGCATAGTGATCCTAAATTTGAAAGATCAAAAATGGAAACAACAATAGAACCAAGATTGTCCAAACATGTGAAGAGGCATCACCCTGTTGAACAGATAATTTGTGACAAAGATGCAAGACCAATGACAAGGAATAGACTAAGAAATGAATCATGTTTGTTAATAAAATTTGAACCTAAGATAGTGTATGATGCATTACAAGATGGTGACTGGTATAAAGCTGTGGAAGAAGAGATTGGTCAAATAAAGAAGAACAAAACCTGGAGTTTGTTTCCTAGACTAGTTGACAAAAATGTGATTAGCACCAAGTGGGTATTCAGAAACAAGCTAGATGAGAATGGAGAGATTACTAGAAAGAAAGCCAGACTAGTATGTAAGGGTTATTCTCAAGAAGAAGGATTGGACTATGGGGAAACATTTGCCCCTGTTGCATGAATGGAAGGAGTAAGAACTTTACTTGCATATGCTGCATATAAAGGTTTTAAAGTCTATTAGATGGAAGTAAAGTCTACTTTTTTGAATGGTATATTGGAAGAGGAAGTATATATTAAAAAACTAGAGGGATTTTTGATGAAAATAATAGGGATATGGTTTTTAAAGTACATAAAGCACTCTATGGTCTAAAACAAGAACCTAGAGCATGGTATGAGAGACTTCACAATTATCTAGTGCAAATAGGATTTGAAAGAGCTGATTATAACAACAACATGTACATCAAATCAAAAGAAGGTAAGGATATTATTGTATCTAAAATATTTGTGGATGACATAGTGTTTGGAGGAAAGGAAGTGCTTTGCAAAAGTTTTGCAGTCAAAATGAAACATGAGTTTGAGATGTCTATGTTTGGAGAAATCAAATTTTTTGTTGGTTTACAAGTACATCAACTAAAACATGGTATATTTATGAAACCATCAAATTATATCAAAGAGATACTTAAAAATTTTGGATTGGAAGACTCCAAACTAGTCAGCACACCTATGGCAATAGGACACAAACTATCCAAAAATGATGTATCAGCTGAAGTTAATCAAAAAATGTACAGATCCATAATTGGAAAACTACAATATGTTGTACATAGTAGACCAAACATAGCATTAGCAGTTGGAATAGTGGCTAGATTCTCTACAAATCCTAAAGAGAATCATCTCATAGCAGTAAAAAGAATAATGAGGTATCTCAAAGGAATTGATGATTTTGGCTTATATTATAAAAGAATGAAAAGTTTGAGCTCAATGCATACACATATGTAGATTGGGGAGGAAATATTGATGATAGAAAAAGCACAAGTGGAGGAGCATTATTTTTAGGTAAAAGACTAGTTACTTGGACTAGCAAGAAGAAAACATGCACATCTCAGTCCACTACAAAATTAGAATATGTGGCAGCAGTAGTCAATTGCTGAAAGGAATGAAAGAAGAGGTAACTAAACCTATGATATTGTATTGTGATAATACAAGTGCTATAAACATATTCAAGAATCTAGTAATGCATGCAAAAACTAAGCATATTGCAATCAAGTATCATTATGTTAGAGAATTGGTAGAAGACAAACAAATGAAGATGGATTACATTCACAAAAAGGAACAAACTGCAGATATCTTCACCAAATCATTGCCCAAGGATGCTTATGAATATCTTAGAGGAAAGTTGGGGGTAATACCCCTGACTCAAGTAGTTTAAAGAAACAAAGAAGCTGCCCTACATCAACAGGAACAAATCATTGAAATATCAGAAGAATGGTGCAAAGGATGATAGTAGGAGCAGGAATTCCAAATCAGCCACAAGCATGGTGAAAGAGGGAGAAAACATGAGATGCAAAGCTTATATTTTTCATGTTAAAGATGCTACATCTTTGGCATTTGTGTCAAAGAGGGAGAAATATGTAGGAAACTGATCATCAATACAAAGTAAGAGGTGGATACTTATGAGGGAGATATATATGAAAGAAGGAAAAGCTCATGAGTTTGGTGGTAACTAAGTTGATCAAGTGATTAGTTTGGTTTTCCATCAATGCCAAAGAGGGATATTTTTGGAAATAATTGAAAAGCTCATGATTGAGGAGTAATGGAATTGATAAACAATGTTTTCAATCATTGTTTTATTATTGATGTCAAACTTGCTACTTGCAGGAATGATAATTGCTTTAGTGGTCCAAATACTATAAGTTGGCTGATTGACAAGGAGGTGGCAATCAATAAGATGTAACTAGAGTACCTAGACAAAGGTTGAAGTTATGATTTGTAATGAAGTATAAGGATCAGCTAAGCCATTGATGAAATAGTCTATTGATGACATACTCTAAGACACAGAGGATAGACACACCAAGACATATCAAATATGCAAGGTTTAGCTAAGTCATTTGTATAGCCTAACTAAGTTCATAAGAGAGTGCCAAGCAAGCTAGTTAGTGCTAAACATATTCTTAATTGAAGCCAACCAAGTTCACCTTTACAGTGAGCTGAGTGATCTTCAAGTGCTGAGTAAATATCAAGTGCCGAGCAAAGATCAGATGCTGAGCAAAATATAGGAGCTAAGTAATATAGAGGGTGCCGAGCATCAGTAAATCAATAATCCCAAGTTGTTGCATTATCTTGAAAATTGAAGATTTGCCAGATTTGAGCCAACATGGTTGTTATCTAGAATTCTATGAATCAAATAGGAGATAAGAATGATGAGCTGGTGGCACAGAACACTATGTAAACCATTTTTGGCAAATATAATTGGATTCTAGATGAAGTTTCTAGATAAGAGTAAAATATAGGATAGATACATTGTATCTTACCTAATCTATTGAAACCTAAAGTTGGAAAGGGAGAATTGAGAGGGAAATGTATTCTAGATTTCTATTCAAGGAGTCATAAGGTCACGAAGAAAAGAAGGAGAGGTGGTCAAGCATGAAATCATGAAGTGTTGCAGAAGGTGCTAAGGTGAAAGAGAGCATAGATACTCTGTTTCAATAGGTGACCATAGATATGATTGCATTGGTATGATGAGTAAGAAGACTCAAGGTGATGAAGCTTGAGATGACAAGCTGACAGATCTGAAGTGATTAAAGCCAAGCAAAGGATTGAACTGAAGTGTGATCTATAGTCTACAAGATATGTTGTAAGTTGTATCAAATCAAAAGCCATTGTTGTTACTCTCTAGCAATTGTAATAGGTAAGATAAATCCTATGAACTTAGGTTGGTTTAATTGCCATGTTATAAATCCTTTAACGGGGTGACATTCCAAGTGAATGTTCCAAAGTCCTTTAACCAAGCCCATTCCTAACAGTATGGTGAAATCCTCTAACAAGGTCACATTTAACAATGTGTTATAGCCTTTAACAGGGCAGACCATCAGAAGTGGTTGAAATCAATTGCACAGTTATTTTTTGGGTATCATCCCCACCCCAATTTTACCTTCTTATTTCTGGAGGGTTTCTGGGTTATCAAATTCTCAGTGTTATGATGTGATGCATGTCTACTTTTCATAGTTGTTTAAAGGTTCAAATTACATGCATGATAGTTTCAGTTATGTGCTATTGAGGATTAAAAAAAAAAATTGCATTGGACCTTGAATAACTAATTCACCCCCACTCTCAGTTATTCTAAAGGATTATAACATCCACAAGCTAAAAATAAATCATTAGAAACACCAAAAATGCTACTTTAGAAGAACTACATAGATTTCTCTTTACCCAAGTTCCACAAAGGCAAAGGGAGAGGATACATCTATATAGCTCTTTGGGTTTCAAAAATGACAATTTGCATGATACTTATTTTCTAACCCATTAAGAAAGGAAATTTGACAAAATATTAAAAAAATAAAAATTGTTCTTTTCCTTCCTAATAAAGTCTAAGTGATAATTATATAGTGCTTTTATCCTCCTACTTAGACTATGTGACTTTGTTAATCATTTGATCCATTAAGGAAGGAAACTTTTGAGAGCATAAAAAAGAAGAATTATTGTTCTTTGATCCTCCTAATTAGATTAGATGAGATTTTTTGTTCATCGACACCATAATTAGATCTATGTGACTTTTTTTGTTCATTTTAATTCCAAAAATAAGTAATTTCACAAATGAACAATGCTAGACTCCCAAAAATGATCCAAACTTTCTTTGTGTACCTACAAGAGTGCAACAAAATGAAACTACATTAGCATAGCATGTTCAGGTTGGGTTCACCAAATGTAAGACTAGAAAAAGTGGAAGAATTCATAATAGAGGAACCACAACCTCTATAAACCTATAAAAATAATCCTAGTATACCATAAAAGCAACTTGAACTTAAAGATATTAAACCAAAAAAAACCCCCTTCAACTTTTACTCCTATGTTCTCCTTTCTTCTCCATAATAATGGTGATGTAGCTCTTGATCTTAACAAGATGTACCTATAATTGAAAGCAAGATGATGATATAATATGACAAAATGAAAAGATAATAAGAATAATAGGAGAATATGTTTAGCGAAAACAAGTGCAAAGAGGCTCAATTTATAAGATTTGAGAGCCAAATACAAAAATGGAAGGAAAATGTGCAATTGAAAATTTTTCATAGTTAAATTGCACAAATTGGAGAATTTCCATGATTAAGAGATTTAAAATAGAAAGTATCTCATAAAGTGGCACATTGTGATAAATTGCAAGAGATTTGCATAGAAAGATGCAAAAACATTTTTTTGGTGTAAATAAGTATTTACTTATTACACTTTACTTAATTTTACTTAGGTTAATGAATTATTTTATTATATTGCATTATTCTATTATTTATTTAGGTGAGACACTTAGGAGTTTGCATACTCTCATGAGTTGTCATGTTGACAACACTAGAATAAGAAAATCAAATTCAACACATGGTGTCTACAACACTGGAGATTGCATAATTAACTAAGTTATCATGTAGACAACATAGTTATTCACACTCCTAATCTAGCACATGGTGTCTACATCATTATTTTGTGTGCCACACCATTGTAGGCTTATTCTCTCATCATTGCACTTACTCCTATGCTTAATGAAGGATAACCCATATCTAGTGGACATGTGCCTAGTTGTATGACTTATCATGTTGCTAAATTCTATGCATTCTAGAAGCATTCTAGAGGCCGTTATATACAGGCACTCCTAGTGTACATTCGATCCATATTGAATGAATATATTGTCATTCTGATCATAGTCTCTTTGGTCTACTATTGTGCTTGTGCTTGAGTTCCTTGGTCTTGGGTAAATTTTACCCTAAGGGAAATTATTACATATTTAATAGATGTAGTGGAAAATAAAATGGAAGGTGTAAGAAATTGAATAGATAGTGTAAGAGATGGAAAAAGGAAGGTGTAAGAGTAAAAGCTAGGAAATATGAAGTGGAAGCATGATTAGTGGGAATTTGTAAGAGTTTGGATTTTTGAATTTAAAAACTTATAAATCACTCAAAAATGGAAATTAAATTTTAGGAAATATAAAATTTCCAAAATTCATGGAAATTAAAAAATTAATTAATAAATATTGATTAATTGGGAACAATTAATAAAAGAGGGTGGATTAATAAATGAAATAAATAAAATGATTAAGACATAGGAATAAAGCAAGGGAATTTTTTCATATGAAAAAATTAATAAAAATTATTGCCCAAATGATAAAATAAATCCAAGATAATCCTATTAGAGGATTGTGATGAAAATGTAGATCAAATGTGATGATATTGGAAAGGCTCAAGGACATGATTAAATTGATGAAACAAATTGTTAGAATATATAGTCCAGCAATATAAGTGAATGGGAGGGTGAATTAGTTATCCAACTAATATCACAATTATCAACCTTGTTAAACTTTAGCCATATGAGAAATATAATTGAAAATCACAAGAAGATACTTATACACAATAACACTAGAAATGTTAAAGTTAGGAACACCCTTGATCAAAGTGAAAACCCTGGTGGGGATGGTACCCATAAGATGATGAACTAATATAAATATTCCTTGTTAGAGGATGGAGCCTCTTAGGAGTCTATGAATACATTTAGTACATATGATTCCCTATTAGGAGAATTTGAATCTCTTTTTAGGAGATTCCAACCCTATTAGGAGTTATGGAAGACAGTTGGACCCACTATCCAAACAACTTCAAGGGAAAGACCAATGGACCCACTATCCAAATGATCTATGTATCATTCCTTGTAGAATAATAGAAATGAAATGTACTTCTTCCCTATTCTTTTGTCATATCAATCAGACCTTTGATCCTTCTTATCTTGTAACCCGATCACAAAATTCACATCCAATAATCCCTTGGATCACTTACACACATTCTTTAACCACTATGCTACTTTTTTCACTTTGTACTTTGATAGATCACTTACAAATAAGGAAAACATCTTTCCTCTATACCATATCTTTAAAATAATTCCTTGAGTCACCCTTGATGCTTTCCCAACTAATTATAATAAGATAATTAATTAATTATAATTACAATAGCATTTTTAGCTCAGAATCTATACAAAACATTACACATGTGATACTAGGGCTTGCGCACTCGCTGAAATCACCAATAGATTATCCTCTGTCATTGCCCAATTGCACATTTTCTCATTATATATCAAATGAACAAACATCAAGAACTGCTTTCCAAATACTCTATCTCAAAACTGTTATTTGTAGTCAGGTACAACTTCCATACATCTTTGACTTAGACTATGCATACTTAATCATGTCATCAGAATATAGTGTAGAACATGTCCTTGATTGTGCATCACTAGACAATGAAACCATTTTCTATACAATAGAGATCTATGTTTCCTACTCAGTCAATCTTTAGAGAAACCATGCTATGTTGACATCAATGACATACACAATCATGAATGCAACATATCAATACTCTTTAATGATTAGGATACTCCCCCAAAGTAGTATCATCATCATTCATGCTAACAATATCCCCATTTGGAATTGATGGAAACATAGATGAAAAACTAGCTAAGTTTCAAGAATACCAAATAGTGTTTTGTCATTGTTGCTGACTAGCATCAGTTGTCCACATGCTAAAAAGTCTTAACATAGTAGGTGCATACTCCTACTTGTTGGTCTCAAATTGGTTTTGAAAATTGAGTGTCAACACACTTAATAAATTTTCTAAGTTGATGTCGAGTATAATATAGACACCAAATCACAATATGTGTTGAGCCAAAAATTTATCAAGTGCAAAGTCATTCAAATGCCAAGGAGATAGATAGTGTCAAGCAAGTTTCAACTGCCAAGTGACTAATAGATGCCAAGATAGTATATCTGTTGAGTAAACTATAGGTTCCAAGCAAGACATAATTTCTATAGGTGTCAAGCAAGATAGAATTTCTATATGTGTCGAGCATCAACAATCTATAAGTGTCAAGTAACATAGAATTAGCATAAGATTTTGTGCCTGCACAAACTAAGATGTAAACCATTTTTGAGCCAACATAAGATGAATCTCAAAGGATTAAAAGATAAGATCAAATCTATTTGATTTCCTATGAAATAAACATGAAACCAATCAAAAAAATGGAAAGATTTGATCAAGAAACATGGATGAATCTCAATCGTAGATTCATAACTAACCCTAAGTGACAAAACCTTTTTAAGAGGTCAAAACCCCATAATTTAGTAATGTATGGAAAATGTATGAGAAATTTTGTGAGAAGAGAATGCATGTAAGGAGAGAATACTAGAAAAGATTGAAGGAAGTGAAAGGGGTGTAAAGACTTAGAAGAAGGATAGCATTGTAGTATCAATTAGCAGAATAGTGAATCAAGATCACAGTAGTTTCATACTAGACCAGCGAGGATCAGATTAGAAAAAACAAGGATCTAAAATTAGCATTATTAGATTGTAGGTTATCAAGTCAACACATTCTACTATGCTTTCTAGCCATTGTACTAGGAGAATGAAAATTCTATGAAGATAGGTTGGTTCAACAACCATTTTGTAAATCCTTTAATAGGGTGGCATTCCAAGTGAATGTTTGTAAATCCTTATATAGGTACACTACTAATAGGGTTTTGAAGCCTTTAATAGGTCAAGCCTCTCATAGGGTAGACCATTGCTGATAGTCAAACTTTGTAACATTGACAAGTTACATATTGTTGTAGTGATAAGTTGTGGGTCTCATCCCCACCCCAGTTTTACCTTCTCATTTTGGAGGGTTTCTAGGTGATCAAATATTGTGTTGTCTATTTTCATGTTAGTTAGAAATGCTTCATGTATGTATTGATCTCAGTTAAAGGTTTTATAGCTTAAAGTTTGGTACTTCTAATTCACCCACCCCCCCCCCCCCCCCCCCCTTCTCAGAAGTATTCTTCCCACTTGTAAATTGCAGCAATTTGTATTAGGGCCAAAAGTTATTACAAGGAGAAGCCTTACAGCTTGAAGAAAAGATCTAGAATGGAGGCCTATAAGCTTGGGAAGATTATAGAGAAGTCAGGAGATTGAAATATATCTCATTCTACATTCTTTGGAAGAAGCTAGGGAAGAATTGATGAAATCTCTAAAAAGAAGAAAAGAAATTTCCATAGCTGAAAATGATACATAGTACAGGGAGATTGACACCACAAAAGTGTTTGCCAATGGAGATTCTAAGGAGTTTGATGTAGCAATTACAGACCTGATGGAGAAGAACAAAGCTCAAGTAGAAGAGATTAGAACTCTCAAGATTGAACAAGAATCACAAGCCATGATGCTTTGTGAAGTGATTGAATAGAAGAAGAGAGTCATTGAAGATAAAGCTATGATAGAGGATGACAAGAGAAACCTTGCCAATAGATTAGAATAAAATTCAATTGAGCTTGCAAGAGTTTCCAACATGCAACTAGACACCCTAAGCCAAATAAAGAATACCCATCATGAGCTAAATGTCAAGGACATTGAGATCTCCACACTAAAGATGCAGAATGAACAATTGAAAAATGACTTGAGAAGAGAAAAAGAAATTGTAGAAAGCTTCAAAAAACCTAATGAAGCCATCAAGTACTTTGAATAGCTACTGAAATCACCAAGATCTAGTAATGACACTTCAGGACTAGGATACACCAACATTAAAAAAGGAGAGTCATCAAAGACTATAGAAGAAAGAAGTGAAAAAGGTAAGAATACTAAACTCACTTATCATTTTTGTGGTAAAAAGGGACATACATCTAATATATGTAGGAGAAAGAATGCCAATCAGTATGACAAACCTAAAAGCATGGGTCATTGTCACAAGTACAATAAGCAAGGTCATCAGGCACATGACTATAGGTCTAGAACCATCAGGACAGTAAGATTTGAAGGTTACTGTGACGATTGCAAGAAGTATGGACATAAGAGCCTTTGAATATAGATCCAATCCTATGTGGAAACCAAATCAACCAGCAAAGACAAATAGTCATGGACATCACTAAAATTGAGACTACAACACTAGGTAGAGCTATCACTACTATCAAGAATATGGACACATTCCTAAGAATTGCATAAGAACACACTTTAGTGGCAACTACAATAGGTGGCTGAGTCAAATTGTTGTTTTAGTTGTTTAAAGATAGGACACATCAGTAATTATTACCCAACTAGGTCAAAGGAATCCAACTCTAAGTTCAACAAAGGAAAAGGAAAAGATGATGTTGAACACATCAGAGGAGAAATGAATAGAACATGGAAAAGAAAAGATGGAAGTAGCACATCTTATGGAGGGATCGCTTCACCTAAAAGATCGAGTGGTCACATTTTAATCCAATAAAGAAAAAAGGTGTTTATGACTAATATTTAAATGCTTTATAATACATCAGTTCCTAGAATAAATTAGCATTAAAAAAGATAGATCAACATGACTAAAGATGCAAGATTAAATCTTTAAAATCTTCACATTGTTGTCGAGCAAGAAAAGTTATCTTTAGATGCCAAGTAAAATCCTAGTATATGTCAAGATGTCTACCAAACTCAGTAGAATCCAAGTTAGTAATAGTTGTTGAGTAAGAGAAGTTTTAATAATGCCAAGTGTTGGAAAATCAATGGAAGCCAAGTAAAATAGAATAGCACAAGGAGCTAACTGGACAATTGTATATGCACTAAACATTAAATGCTATGAAATGAAAGGTATAAGATTAGGTTTTCTATCATTTTTCACAATTAGGAATATAGAGAAAGAGCAAGAAGAGCATAGAAATGATTTCCAAGAAAAGATTGAAGCTTTGATGAAGATCCCAATCAATATTTAATATCATTTCATCAATTTAAGGTATTTACTCTAGTGCTAAGCTACGCAATTATGCCATTTTTATATCTTGAAACCCTAGTTTTCAAAAATGGCATCTAGCTCTAGGAAACCCCAAGGAAAGGAACCATTTGAGGTTCAGCTAGTTAGTAATGAAGTAAAACAACTAGATTTTAGACCAATTACCAAAGTTGCATACAAGAACAACCCTGTCAGCACTTTATCCATTATTTCACCTAAAGTTGTAATGGTGCAAGATGTCAGAAGGTGCTATAATTGTAAGATAGGTACAATTGGTGACATGGAGATTTGGCAAGTATATGATAAGCTTTGTGAGAATAGGTTATTGAAGGAAGATTTTAAAATTATTAAGAGGAAGGGCTTAACCCATGCCCTAGATTTCCCTACAATATTTAAAATGGAATGGATAGTAATTTTGCTAAGTAGAATCCATGATGGATGCCTATGGTTGGAGGATGGACCAATCAAATTTTCAAAAAGAGTTATACATAGGGTAACTAGGTATCCAACCCTAAAATGGACAAAGACCCTAAGGAGTGATTCTAAAGAAGCCATAGAGAAGAACATTGCAGCAAAGTGGAATAAAAGAGGGATGACAATTGACACAATCAAAGATCCTCTTGTAGAATTTTTTGTTAGGGTCATATCCCATAAATTCTACCAGTCAAGCTAACTGAATAGTGTACCTTGTATTTCAATTGACATTGGATACAAAATTCTCAAGAAGGATCATACATATGATCTAGCTAAATTACAATTACAAAAGATTATGGAGAACTTGGGAGCCATAAGAAGGTCCAAGGGTGCCCAATGCAATTGGGAGCAATTTTGATATGTATATTCTCTAATTTTTAGAATGAATTTCCTTATTTTGGAAAGATGGGATAGAAAATGAATAGGTCAATAGTAGTACAAGTTAATGAATACATAGAGTAGATGGCAATAAATTTTGAAACTATAATGACCAGTTACTTTGAAGACTTCAAAAAGTCTATGAAATAGAAACTTAGGATACCTATCTCTCTTGTTGATCAGCACATCAATGCCATTTTTTTTTAGTGGACATTGATTATACATATATTCAAGCTATAGTGCCAAGAGTCAAATGGCTAAAGACCACTTGGTTATGAAATCAATATTGATGAAGCTTCACTAATAACAACAACTTTACTTGTAGAAGATATTGATAAAAGTGCATAACCCTTTAGCACTTATGATGTTGTTAGATCCAAGGTAGACATGGAACTAAAAATAGTTTCAATTTTGAAAAAGAAAGATAGACTGGTGAAGAAGCTGAAGGCCAAATTTGGTGAAGGCGCAGTAGAAGCAAAAGAAGAAGAGGATGAAGATGATGAAAAAGAAGAATAGTCCCAAGAGCCACTTGCATTGACCCAAGGAATGGAAGAAGATGCAAAAGAGGTAGAAGGTGCTGAGGGGGAAGAGCAAGCCAAGGAAGCACCTTCCAAGCCTAAGCCAACGAAGAGAAAAGCTTAAAAATAGCCTATAGCTTAGCCAAAGGAAAGAAGATAGCTAAGACAAGCCCAAAAAATCCTACGAAAAGGGAAAATACTGGAGCTAAAACAAAGAAGGCTAAGGAGTAGGAAAAGAAGAAGGCTATTGAGTAGGAAGGTCTAGCAAAGAAGAAACTAAGAAGAAAGTATGTTACACCTCTTGAATCAGATGAAGAAAGAATAGATTTTGAGGACACAAGCCAATTTAGAGTGGTATGTCACAAGACCAAGTCTAACTTAGAAAATATATATGATAACATTAGAGACAATGCAAACTTATTTGGCTTAAAAGGCATTGATTTTAATAAGTTGACTAGTGAAGAAGAAAACATAGTTGAAGAATTAGTCTGCACTATGATGGCCAAGTTCAAGAATACTCTAGTTGAACTTGATAATTCAATGCATAAGGAGTTATATTCCATTGTAGAAAATAAATGGCATTATTGCCTTAATATGGAAAAAGAAATAAGAGAGTCAACATTAGCTTGAGTAATGGCTGAACTCACAAAAGGGAAAATTATCAAGGCAAAGAAGAAGCATGGGAGAAAATTTGCACCCAAGTATAGAGCATTTAGTATTCTTCAGAATATAATTGAAGATGTCAAAAAGTCCACACAAATGTGGAAATTAATTTATGGTCTGACAACTATCAAAGAAGGAGAGGAAAATCCCTTTGAGGGAAGAAACAATGAAGAAGAAGAGGCCAATAATAAGGAAGATGAAGGAGAAAAGGATAAGGCATATGATATAGTGGAGAAGGAAACACAAAAAGATGATATGGCAACTTTTGAACAGCAACAAACATAATAGAGTTTGCAAGACACACAATTGCCACCACCAAATCCTCCACATGTAACTCCCACACCTATAAATACAATAACTATACAAGATGTCCCTAACAACTCTAGTTAGTACATCAACCCATTAACTATAGAGGATCTTAAAAAGATTCTTCACCAAACTACACTACAAACACAATTGTGTACAAATCTAGTCTTGGTGAGTGTGGAAGAACTACAAAAAGTTGTAGCTAACTTCATAAGGGAAAAGGTAAATCCACAAGAACCACCTTCTGATATCCCAATAGCTACAAGTGGACAACTTGAAGAGAAAGCTGCAAAAGATACATCAGCTAAGGTTGACTCCACAATACTAGTCACTACAATTATTGAGAAGCCAATAAAGGAACAAATAGGAAAAATGGATACCTTTGTCTCTATAGCACAAGAACAAGGTGCACCCACAAGGATCATAGTAACTAATAAGGTAAGATTAGAAGAGGACAAGGAAAGTCCTAAGGAGAAGGAGCAAGAGGAAATACAAACATTGATAAATTTTCCTACAATAGGGACTCCAATTGGAACATCTCAAAAGCCAAGCATTGAAGCAATACCACTTCAAATTTCACCACCAAGCTCGAGCTCTACAAAGGTTGCAAGGGTAATTCATTATGGAGACCCTACTCTAGATGAAGAAATAGTCATTCCTAAGTATGACTATGCAACCATGAACATTGAACAAATAAATGAAGTGCAAGAGGCACTGAAAAATAAAAAGAAGTAGGAGATTCTCATAAATGAGTATAAACAAAGTCAAGCATTAATTGAGATAAAAGACATCTTTCTAGATGCATTTATCTTGTAGGTACTTGATGAAACTAAGCCCATTATGGAGCAACTATCCAATATAGTGGACTAGGTATAGAATGAAGACCTTGATACAAATTCAAAACTGTTACAATGGTCTAAAAAGAAGTTTCAAACAAAGGTGAATGAAAGAATATCAAGAAAAATAGCACTATCATAGGTTGAGCTAGCCAAGAAGATTGAAAAGGTAAAGGCAGTACTTGAGAACATATTCTTATTGTACTCAAAACTGTGTGACCCATCAAATTTCACACAAGAAACTAGCCAACAAATAATGATCTTGGAGAGGAACCTAAAGATATCTGCTATGCAACTAGCTAAAGATCTAGCTCATAGTGAGAAGCATCTTCAAACTATGCTTCACACTCGGAAGGAACTAGCTATGTTAACAATAGATGAGGCAAATACAAAGGCCAAATTGATACAGACTCAATCTAGCATAACCCCACACATGGAAATTTTGCAAAAAGAACTAGCCTATGCTAAAAATGTGTTAAAGAAAGACCCCAATCTTTCTACATTGGAAGGCCTAGTTTACCTTGTAGTAGAGATAGCCATCCAACTTAAATCACTAGAAATTGCATTAGAAAACTAGGATGTTACTTTGAGGATAGTAATGGAGGTAAATAAATCCTTCTTGGTTAAATATTCAGTTAACATATAGACCCCTTCGACATAAGTATCAAAAAAGGGGGAGATAAAATTTTGAGGAGATAAATTTTGAGGGGGAGAAATAGAAAAGCCAAAAGGAAACAAAAACTCCAAGGAAAGATCTGTGAAAGGGGGAGTTAGTACAGAGCAGATAGAGAAAGAATGACAAGGCAAGAGTACTAGAATCCGCATGAGACAAATCCAACATAAGAATTTTTGGATACAGCAAAGGCATAACTCAAGGGGAGTTATAAATTTTGAGGTATAAAATCCTTAACAAAAATTTTGAACAATTTTTGAAGTTGTGTATATATGCTAAATAGAATGTATATTATACTCTAAGAGATTAGATTCATCATGTATAGTTAAGTTTTTTTGACACTCATGTCAAAGGGGGAGATTATTGGTCTTAGATTGGTTTTGACAATTGAGTGTCAACACACTTAAGAAATTTTCTAAGTTGATGCCGAGTATAATACAGATGCCAAGTCACAATATGTGCTAAGCCAAAAATTCATCAAGTGCTAAGTCATTCAGATGTTGAGCAGATAGATAGTGTCGAGCAAGTTTCAACTATTGAGTGTCTAATAGATGCCAAGCTAGTATATATGACAAGTAAAATATAGGTGCCAAGCAAGATAGAATTTTTATAGGTGCTAAGAAAGAAAAAATTTCTATATGTGTTGAGCATCAGTAATCTATAAGTGTCGAGTAACACAAAATCAACATAAGAGTTTGTGCCCTCACAAAGTAAGATGTAAACTATTTTTGAGTTGACATAAGATGAATCTCAAATGATTAAAAGATAAGATTGAATCTATTTGATTCCCTATGAAATCAACATGCAACCAATCAGAAAAATGGAAAGATTTGAGTAGGAAAGATGGATGAATCTCAATCGTAGATTCATACCTAACCCTAAGTCACAAAACCTTTTTAAGGAGGTCAAAACCCCATAATTCAGTAATGTATAAAACATGTATGAGAAAGTTTATGAGAAGAGAATGCATGCAAGGAGAGAATACTAGAAAAGCTTGAAGGAAGTGAAAGGGGTTTAAAGACTTAGAAGAAGGACTTCATTGCAATATTAGTTAGTAGAATATTGAATCAAGATCACAATAGTTTCATACCAGATTAGTGAGGATCAGATTGGATAGAACAAGAATCTAAAATGATAATTATCAAATTGCAAGCTATTAGGTCAATACATTCTACTATAATTTCTAGCCATTGTATTAGGAGAATGGAAATCCTATGAAGATAGGTTAGTTTAATAGTCATTTTGTAAATCCTTTAATAGGGTGACATTCCAAGTGAATGTTTCAAATCCTTTAGACAAGTACACCATTAATAGGGTGTTGAAGCCTTTAACAAGGTAGGCCTCTTATAGGGTAGACCATTGCTAATGGTAAAAATTTGTAACCTTGACAAGTTATATATTATTATAGTGATAAGTTGTGGGTGTCATCCCCACCCCAGTTTTACCTTCTCATTTTTGGAGGGTTTCTAGGTAATCAAATATTGTGTTGTCTATTTTCATGCATGCCTTTACTTTCATGTTAGTTAGAAATGTTTCATGCATGTATTTTTTTTTTTTTAAAGGTTTTATATCTTAAAGTTTGGTACTTTTGATTCACCCTCCCTTTTTAGAAGTATTCTTCCCACTTGTAAATTCCAACACTACTTCTTCGACAATAATTGTTTACTTCACACTAAATAATTAACAATAGATTAGTTTCATATTCCTACTTCCTTACATGAATATTTTTAGATACCTCTAAAGAGATATCTCTCCCTCATTCATACATTTCTTCTCCCCTATTTCTTAAGAGATGTTTTTCATGCATATTTTGTCCCCCATTGACATCAATGTCAAAGGCATTGACATCAATGTCAAAGGCATTTACATCATACTAGTTGTTACATACCAATTGCTAATATGTTGCTCCAAGTATTTAACCAAATGGAGTATCCAAAGACACTATTCAAATCCAAATACCAAGTGTCCTCAATAACTCTTCTCATCATAGACACATCCCCATACAAGAAGCATTAGCATTGATGCTAACACAAATTATGCCAGATGAAGGATAAAAATGATGACTTTGTAAGGACACATGATAAGGATTGATGATGTTGATAAGGTACTGAAAGATGTCATGCCAAGGACATATGACATGTATTAATGAGGGTTAATAAGGCACTAAAGGATGTAATAATGTAAAGAATTGAATATTGAAATGTTGATATGCCAAGGATACATGATAAATATTCATGAATGTTGATAAGGCACTAAAGGATATAATAATTCATAAAGGATTGATGATGATAAGATGGTATTGAAATGGTTTCAAGTTTATTTTGAGATAATTTTCATTTTGATTGAATGATGATCAAGTTGGCCAAAAGATTAAAGGTAGTGAAATGAGAAAAGCAGACAAGTTGGGATGTAAAGGTGATGAAAGAGTAGGCACAAACTATTTTTTAGTTTCTAGACATACATTGTGATAACACAAGGATAATGAGTATGTCTAAGAATATTGTATTGCATTCTAAGATTAAGCATATGTCTATTAAGTATCATGTTTTGAGAGAGAAAGTTGTAGAGAAAGAAATCATAATGGAGTATATTAGTACAAAAGATCATATTGCAAATATCTTTACAAAGCCTTTTCCTAAAGATACATTTGAGTATTTGAGAGGTATTCTTGGGGTTATGCCCCTATCTTCACCTAAGTAGATGATGTAGGAACCACATCAGTCTAGAGGTATAAAGCACTATTACTTGACTAGTCTGAATGTTGATGCTTCCTATATAGGGGAGTATCTAAGATGAGTAGAGTCACCAAGGACTTTTGGTAATTGGTCTTGAATAATGTCTTTGGATACTCAATTTGTTTGAAGACTTAAAGAAGATGATCTACATAATGAATCATTTTTCATTGATGTCAATGGGACAGAAGTGTGCATTAAAAACATCTCCTAAGTATGTATAGGGAAGAGACTTGTTAATGGGGGGAAGATTGAGATCTCCTATCTATAAGAGAAAGTATTATTGATGTCAATGGGAAGTAACAATGAAAGGGGGAGAAGCTGAGAACTTTTTATTATGTGAACAAATAATGTTGATCCTAAAAGATTGAAAAATGAATAGTGTTCAATAGGGTTTTAGATTTGATCGATGAAGAGGATTTGGAAGAAAGAGAATAGTTGGAGTAGTTGCATAGTATTATTTTAATATTCTTGGAACTTAGATTATTTTCATCTACGTTTCCATCAATTCCAAAGGGGTAGATTTTGGGCATGAACATTGATGGTACTCCTTTGTGGGATTATATTAAGCATTACTAGAGCATGTGGGGATTGTTAGCATGACTGGCATGTTGCATTCATGATTTTTTTGTCATTGATGACAACATAGTATGGTTTCTGTAAAGACTGACAAAGTAGCAGATAGAGATCAAGGTCATCCAAAGAAAGAATTGATGATCAAGTGAAGTTAGGTTAAGGATGTGTTCTAAACTATGTCCTAATGATGAGGTTAAGTGTGCATGAAGTAAGTAAAAGATATGCCAATGATATGCTTGATTTAGAGAGAGAAGTATACAAATAGAGTATCTAAGAAGTAGTTTGTGATGAATGGATTGTATCTTTTAATAAATATGGAATCATGACATGAAAATTTATAAAATGATAGAGGATACTATAATGATGGCTTCAGAGATTTTACATAGTTTGGAGTTGCATGTATGAGAATTTGTTAATACTTTGAGCCAACATTGTTGTATAATTGCAAAAGAATTAGTTATCTTAATGTGATCCTATTACAATTAATTGGGAAAGCCTCAAGGATAAATCAAGGAATTATTTTGAGGATTTTTTTATAAAGGAAGGTATTTTCTTTGATTGTGATCATGCATTGGGATTAAGAGAGTTCAAAAAAGAGGAAAGAATTTGGTAAATGCGAGTAAGAGATCCAAGAGATTATTGTATGTGAAGTTGGTAATTTGGTATCAAGATCAGAAGAAGGACAATATTGTTAATGGGGTAGAGAAAGAGGAAGTACAAGTATAGTTCATTTCTATTATTATGCAAGGAATAATAAAAAGATCATTTTGATAGTTGGTTCATTTATCTTACACATTAAGTTTTTTGGATAGTGGATCCATCTACTTTCTATAACTCCTATCATGGATTTGAAGTCTCCTAATAGGGACTAGTATGTAGTGAATGTATTCAGTTGACTCCTAATAGGGTCCATCCTCTAACAAGGAATATTTATATTAGTACATCATTTTGTGGGTACCATCCCATTTTCCCTCTTATCAAGGGTTTCCTAGTTAACACATCTAGTATTATTGTGTATGAGTATCTTGTTATGGTTACTGATTATATTGCTCATATGGTTAAGAATTAATAAGGTTGATAATTATTGTAATAATTGGATAACTAATTCCTCCCCCCCTCTATCTCTTGGTATATTAGTGGACTCTACATTCTAAAAAAAAGTGTCAAAAGTGTCTCTGGCCAACTGTATATGTAGTTTAGGGTTAGCTAGTCTCAAGACTTTAGGTTTGATGTCTAGAAACTTCTTTGGTGGTGCAAGAATGCCTATATAAGGATTAATTTGACATTTTCTATGATAGCTCTAGGTGATATTTTGTAGCTCTATGTTACAAATTATTGTAAGGAAGGAACCCATGTGGATTTGCATATTTTATTTCAAAAAAAATGTTCTACATTTATGGAAATAATAAGAAGCCCATATTTTCTTCTTGCCAATTGATCTTATCTCTTTTTTTCTATTATGTGTTTATGGTATTAATGGGATCACCCTTCATCAAGTGGTATTGGAGTAGGAGTTCCTAAGTGTATAAATAGATCATTCACTATGAGGAAGTTACACTAGAACCATGCTTTGGGCTAAGAATATAGACATTGGTGGGAAGATCTATTTAGGATTATACGAAGGAGTTTTACTGAGTTCTCATTAGAATTGACCATGCAAAATTTGATAAGGTTAAAGTCACCTATTATCTTAATGATTTGAGGCTAGGCATTCAGGAGGAGCTAAGTCTGGCTTAAATGAATAATATTAAAGAGACATACTAGTTTTCCCTAAGATTTTAATAAGATGTTTCAAGTGTACTATGATGCTAGTGGTACTACAATAGGAGCTATTTTGAGCCAAGAAGGAAGACTTGTTGCTTATTTTAATGAGAAGTTGAATGCTACAAAAATAAAATTTTATAATTATAATCAAAAAAGTTATATAATAGTTTAGGAATTCAAGAAGTTGAGACACTATCTTCTTCTTAAAGATTTTTTTTTTGTATTCTAATCATCAAGCTTTGCAATATTTGAATAGTCAAGGAAAATTAAACCAAGGGTATTTGAAATGGTTTGATTTTTTGCAGAGTTATAAATTTATTTTCAAACACAGAAGTGGGAAGTCTAATAGAGTTACAAATTCTCTTAGTAGAAGATATTTTCTATTAGTAAAATTTATAACTCTACAAAAAATCAAATCACATCTCTTTAGTATCCAATTTATTTCACAATGCACACTAGAAATACCCAATGAACTTGGTATCTTGATCTAAAACTTTAGTCTTTGGTAGACCATGTAGTCCCACCACTTCACTGAAATAAACTCTACCACATGAACATCATGGTTAGTCTTCTTGTAGGGAATGAAATGTGTCATCTTAAAAAAAAATTCAACCATCACAAATATTGAATCATGCCCTCACTGAGTCCTTGGTAAACCAAGAATAAAATACACTATGACATCCTCCTATAGCTTCTCTGGTACATGTAATGGTTGATACAACCCAATATTCAACTTCACTGCCTTTTCCATCTATTTTACTTTGAAACTGTACACAAACATCCTCACATCTTGCTACAACTATGCCTAGTAATAATTCTTGGCAACTAAGGAAATGGTCTTATTTGTACCAAAGTCTTTAACCAATCATCCTCTATGATTCTCCTTGATGACATTTTCTCTCATATAACTTAGGGAAATACACAAATAAATTCCTTTGAACAACATACCCTCTTGGATTATGAAATCCAACCACTTTTTCCTATCAACTGTAAAATTTATTTGTACGCAAATAAATTTTACACTTGATAGGACAAAGTGGTTGGATTTCATAATCCAAGAGGGTATGTTGTTCAAAGGAATTAATTTGCATATTTCCATAAGCTCTATGAGAGAAATTATCATAAAGGAGAAGTATAGAGGATGGTTGGCTACACACTTTGGTAAAGATAAGACCATTTCTTTAGTTGCCAAGAATTATTACTAGGCATAGTTGTAGTAGGATGTGAAGATGTTTGTGTAGAGTTTCAAAGTAAGTTAGATGGAAAAGGGAGTGAAGTTGAATATTGGGTTGTATCAACCATTACATGTACCAAAGAAGTTGTAGGAGGATGTCACAATGTATTTTATTCTTGGTTTACGAACAACTCGGTGAGGGCATGATTCAATATTTGCAGTGGTTGAATTTTTTTTTTTTAAGATGACACATTTCATTCCCTACAAGAAGACTAACCATGATGTTCATGTGGTAGTGTTTTTTTCAATGAAGTGGTGAGACTACATGGTCTACCAAAGACTAAAGTTTCAGATCAAGATACCAAGTTCGTTGGGTATTTCTAGTGTACATTGTGAAAGAAATTGGATACCAAAGAGGTGTGATTTGATTTTACCACAACCAAAATTTGCATAGAATAATTCTTTCAATAGAAATACTGGTAAATCACCATTCTAGATTGTATCTGGGAACAATCCTATAAATTCTTTTGAATTGAGATAGTTGGATAAAAGAGAAATAAGTAGTGCAGAAGCATAAGATTTTGCTAAATATTTGAAGAATATCCATGAGAAGATGAGGAAGCACATAATTAAGATTAATACATAGTAAAAAGCTAAGGAATATGTGAAAAGGAGGTCTAAGGAATTTTGTATTGGAGATGAATTCATGCTTCATTTGAGAAAGGATCATTTTCTAGTAGGTACATATAATTAGCTGAAAATTAAGAAGTTTTGACCATGCAAGATAGTGAAAATACATGATTCTTGAAATTCCTATAAAGTGGAGTTTTTTTTATAAACTAAATATTTCACTAATATTTAACATTTCATATTTGATAGAGTATTATGAGGGAGGTGATGGAGATGAAGTTCCAAAAACATAGTGGAGTATTCTAGTAGCAAGTTTGGCTACAAAGGAGATTAAGAAGATACTAGACACTGGTTTTGGAAAAAGTACAAGGAACTAAACTTATGAAGAGTATGTGGTCAAGTGGAAAGGGAAGCCAATAGATTATTTATAATTATTAATAACGGAGAAGGTTAACCATCTTGGTTTTCCTCTAAACACCTAAGAATTGACGAGGTCACTTCTCAAATTACTCTAGCTGTCTGATGCAAGAGCATTATGGGTGTAAGATAAATCTTTCATCACCCAAAAATATTCCCTTTTTGGTTGCTTTAATAAGGGTTGGTCTTAGTGAAAAGTTATTTTCTATGAAGGCTTGCTACTTTGTAAGTTGGTCATACAAGCTTAGAATGTCCTAATTTCAAAGATGGATATTCATCTTTGGATATATCATCCTAGTAGTTGACACTCAGTTCCATATTATGAGTATTAAGGGATTTATTGAAGATTTTTTGTGTGAAATTTTAGTATTAAAAATTTAGGCTTTGTTTTTAATATCTTAGAGGCCCTGAATGGGCTCTTAAATGGAGTTTACTTGAGCTTGCACAAGTTGAGCCCTATAGATCAGAAGATGAGGATTCCAAAAAGTTGTTGTAATAGCCAATCAAAGAAATGATTTGAAAGTTATGGGTTTATAAAGTTGGGCCAACCAAAATTTCCAAAGTAAGTGTCAAAGGTGTCTTAGACCAACTATATATGTAATTTTAGGGTTAGTCATTCTCAAGGGTTTAGGTTTCATGTCTAGAAACTTCTTGGGCAATGTAAAAATGCCTTCATAAGGAATGCTTGTACATTATATAGGATAGCTCTAGGTGATATTTCATAGCTCTGTGTTGAAAATTACTAAAAGGAAGGTGTGTTAGAGGTACACAAGAGGTGGTTAAGCCCTTCTCCTGAATCCCTAGGGGAGCACTTACTATTTTTCCAACAAGGTGGCCTGATGGGTTTTCATATTATGTTTTAAAATTCAATAATTCTACATTGCAATGATAGTAAGAAGATCATATTTTATTCTCAGTATTTGTTCTCATTTCTTTGTTTCTATTATGTGTTTGTGTTATTAAGGGGAGACCACTTCATCAATGTTGGTGGACTTTACTTTCTAACACTAGCTACCTTACTAATTGAATTATTCCTCCTTTGTACTAGTTCGGTCTACTATATTGTCTTAGGAGCTAAAAGTTATCTCTCAATTATATTGTTCTCATAAAATATTTTAAATTCATTTGAAGTAAGTTATCCTCTTCTATCTGATTCCAACTTTTTTTTAATCTTCAAACCTAATTCATGTTTTACTCTATTTTTGGATAACTCAAGATTTTATCAAAACCTTCTTATTTCTCTCTAAGAAATGTTATGCACTTTATTCTTACAAAATCATCAATAAAAAAGATAGAGTACCTTTCACCATAGAATACCCAAGTTCTGGTAGGATCACATAAATTTATGTGTACTATCTCCAACTTGATTGATGTAGTAAATATCTTTCTTAGAAATGAACTCTTCTTTTTTTTTTTCATCACACATTCCTTGAAAACTATGTTAGAGAGTGTCACACTCTTAGGTAGATCTCTCACTACACATGTTAACCAATCTTAACAATGTTATCAAGGTTAATGTGGCAAAATATCTTCTATCATAACCACATGTTGTCCACTTTTCCAACCAAACATGTCATCATAGTAGCATTTAATTGAAAACCATTACTTTTAGTTCTTGTACCTATTTAGATAAGTTGACCATCTTTTTATTTGATTATGAAATTATTCTTAGTGAATTGTAATTTATATCCATTATCTCCAAGTTGTACAACACTTAAAAGATTGTGTTTCAATTCATCAACAAAATGGTTCAATTTTTCATCAAGAATAATAGATCCTTTCCATTTGATAGGAAAGCGTTTATTTTATTCCAACTCTAACTATTCCTCCATCATAACTATTAAACTCAAAAAAAATAATCATCTCAGTCATACGATGAGATTGTCCACTATCTATAATCCAATCAAAGTTTTTCTTTTCCATGAATGACACAAAAAATTCTCTTCTTTACATCTTTTTTAGGATCTCTTCTTCAATATAAATAAATCAAATTTCATCACTTCATCATCATTCTCTAGGAAATTTATCATCTTCAATCAGCAAAGACTCCATACTTTATAATCTTACATTTATCACATTTTCTAGGTTTTACCAATTCTAAGGTATTTTTAAATTTCTTTTGAAACTCATCACCTTCAAAAAGACCTTGTAATTTAATCCAAATTACATGTACACTAATTCTTCTTTGGTATAAATGATTTTCATGAATAGATCTTTGTCCTCTTGTGTACATGAATATAGCTTTGTTTTATCAATCACAACCTTGTTTTCCCTCATTATCATCTAGTAGTCAACTCCCATGCATAGAAAATAAGTCTCAATTTTCCAATTCCAATTTCCATAGATAGGTAGGGGAAAGGAACCAATTATATCCTCCTAACCCCCTTGCTAAGATCATACACAAAAGAAAACACATATCTAAAAGAATAGAGCCAATTTTATCCATGAGCTGATAATGATTGACTAGACAATGTACATGAAATAATATATATATCATATTATAAGGCCTTCCTAGTTGTGGCCAGTACAAATAATTACAACATTAGAGCTCCAAGCTTGCTATCTTGATTATTTCTTCTACTTTTCTATCTACCAAATTACATTACTAAATATAGTCTAAGTCCTTATGTAGACAACAAGATCAAAAGTTAACCTATTAGGCAATTACTTTCAAAATAGGTCTTACCTTGGAGGAGATAATAAAATAACCAAAAAATAACAAAAAGAGATTATTTTCTCTTAAGGATAGGTCCACACATAATCCAAAAGATTTTCCCAAATTGTGTTAAAAACCATGTCATAATAGGAAACTATACATAAAGAAAGTCTATAGTGTTATAATGAATGTTGATGGTATTCCTATGTGGGAGTGTATTAGTATTGTTGGAGACATGATTTTGAGGTTATGTGTTGTATTCATGATAGAGTTTGTCATTGATGTCAACATACTTATTATTCTATGATGACTAATATAGTAATAGAGAGAGATTGGCTTCACACATTTCAATGATTACATATTAGATTATGTATACTTGGGATTACATTTTATAGTATTATTAAATGCTACACTTAAGAGCATGTAGAAAAACATGAAGATTAGATAGAGTTATGTGGATTTTAGTCAAGGAAAATTTCAGACAATATTTCTCAAAAGTGAGTACTATATTTTGACTATATCTCCTAATAGAGATGAAATCTAGTTGAGTAAGTTGAGATAGAGATTGAAGACATGTTGCAAATTCCTTGGTTAAGATATAATAATTAGATGTCCATTACATGAAGAGTTATGAAGACTATGAGTTGACAGTTTATTTGTAATCTTGGTTAAAGTATAAAATTGTAATGTAATGTGTATTGTAACATCTTAAGATAGTCCTATATTATTATTATAAATTGGGAAGCCTCAAGGCCAAATCAATAAAAAAATTTAGGACTTAATACAAAGGAAAGATGTTTTCCTTGGATGTAATGTATGATATGTGGTCATATCTTTGTAATATCTATTGTGTGAGCTTGGTATGTGAATTTTTGAAGATCAAAAAAGAATTTGGTTTAGTTGTTGAAAGATTGGGGAGATTATTGAAAGATTGGTTGGAACATGAATGCTGATGATATTCCTATGGGGGATACTACTATGATGATATGTTTAATTCATGACTGAGTTTGTCATTAATGTCAACATAGTAGTTTTCTATAGTATTTGATAGAAGAACAGTGGAAAAATCAAGTTAGTACAAATGGTTCATTGAGCATTATAACTATCCAACACTATGGGAGATAATTTTGAGTATCTAGTATATGTAGTTTATGTTAGAAGAATAAATGATAAGTCTAGAAGAAGTTATGTAAGCTTTGGTGATGTCTATTTTGAGATAGAGTTCATAGAGGCATGTTCTTGTAAACTTGTTATATCTTGTAGCAAAGTTAATATCTTGAGGATTAAGGTTGAGGAAATGAAGAAGAAATGTTGAGCATGACATGGCTAAGCTTTCTCATCATAATATTTCATGTATGACAAGTTATTCAAGTTGTAAGGTGAAAGATTAGTGTTATCACTAAGTGTAACATGTTCTTATTATGGTCCTATAATAATTAATTGAGAAGGTCTAATAGACAACTCAAGGAATTATTTTTGGGACTTCATATAAAGGAAGGACATTTTCCTTTATCATGTTATGAGATGATATGATTTTATCATCAATGATAAGTAATAGAGAGTGTGGAATGTCAAGTTGTGCAAAGTAGTGTGGAAGTGAAGGAAACTTCATTGTCGAGGTTTTGCTGAGGGATCCAAGGTTTGGTATTTGGATCCAAGGTTCATGACATGGTCTACAAGATCTGAAAGTGATTGGTCTAGTTAACAAGATATATAAAATAGTAGAGAAAAATAAAATATAATAGTAAATTACTTGTTTGAGTAGTGAGCTCTTCTTGTTGTTGAAATTGCATTTTTGGGCAGTGGGCTCTTCTTGCATACATTACACCACAACTCTTAACAAGGATTCAAAGTCTCCTAACAAGGACTCATTGTACTAAATGTTGTAATAGACTCCTAATAGGGTCCATCCTATAACAAGGAATATTTATATTATTACATCATCTTGTGGGCATTATTCCCACTAGAGTTTTCCCTCTTATCAATGGTTCCCCTAGTAAATGTATCTAGTGTAATTGTTTATGTGCATCTTATTATGGTTGTTGTTTACTTTTGCTTAATGGTTAAGTTTTTCTAAGGAAGATAAATGTTTTAATTGTTGGATAACTGATTCACCCCTCCTCTCAATTATCTTGGTGGACTATTGTTTCTAACAATTGGTATCAGAGTGCTAGGTCCTTGAAGAAAAAGTCTAACAACTTTGGGAGATCCATGAAGAACATATTTAGAAAAGATAGTCCAAAGTTCTATGGAATTAATTATGATAGTTGAAAAGAAAATATGAAGACACATTTTTTGTGTATGAGACCAAGATATTGGATCTTGACAAAATTAGCAAAGATAATCATTGAGCAAAAGGATTTGAAAATTTGCATCGAGGCAGAAAGAGATCTTTTCATGTTTGACATGAGAGCTATAGAAGAATTACTAACTACACTTCCTAAAATTGAGTACAATAAGGTAAAATCACTTACTACTCACACTTGATTTGGAAAGCTTTGGAAAATAGTTTTGAAGGTGATGCACATTCTAAGAACTTGAGGTTACAAAGTTGGGTTTGTGTGCTTCAAGATACTAAAATGATGGAAGATGAATCTGTAAGAAATTATATAGGTAGAATATCAGAAATACTATAGGAATTAATGCTCAAGGAGGAAAAAAAGAAGATGATGAGGTTAAATGGAAGATATTGAAGACTCTAACACCACCATTTAAATTAGCAGTTCAGATGATACAACTATTGATATCATGCATCAAAGATTTCATAAAGGAGTTATTTCTTGGAAGACTTGAAGCAGCTAAGAATGAACTTAGACAATCTTGAGAATTTACTAGAGTAGAGACATCTTTTAGTGCCTTGAATATTTGACCTAAATTATCAAGGAGCACAAGTGCTAGAGGATATTTTTCTAGCAGCAATAGACCTAAGACATAAAGATTGAAGGAGGAGTAGTCCTTTTGGTAAGAAGAGTAAAAGGAGGTAAGAAAATATTTATATGTTGGACTTGTATGGTCATTATGCATCTAAGTTTCCTCAAAGGGAGAACAAGTATAAGGGAAATGATAAGCCTAGAAATGATAGAGAATGTTGAAGATTTGATTGAAAAGATCATTATTGAAGAAGGGAGATTGTTGCAAAGAGGGAGAATGTTGATAAAGAATGTTTTCAATCATTGTTTTTTCACTGATGTCAAACCTATTATTTTCTTGAATGAAAATTGCTTATAAGATCCAAGTACTATCACTTAGTTAATTGATGAAGAGGATTTAATCAATAAGATGTAACAAAAGCACCTGAGGGAAAGGTTGAGTTATGATTTTGTAATGAAGTACAAGGATCAATTAAGACAATGGTAAAATGATGTATTGATAATATATTTGAAGATACAAAGGTTGGCTACACTTAAAAACTCTAGAAGAATAAGTTGTAACAAAGTTGTCTACAAAGCTTGACTAAATTCATTAATGGGTACCAAGCAGGCTAGTTCATGTTGAGAAAATTATCAATAAGTGTCAAGCAGATGCAAAATCTAGTGTGTGCTGAGTGAAATAGAAAGAGTCGAGCAAGTTTAGGTGTTGAGCTAGAAAAAAATGTAATAGGTGTTGAGCATTAGTAAAAATTAGTTAATGTTGAGTGATTCTATAGTAGGTGCCAAATAACATAGTATGTGTCAAGCATCAAAAAGTCAATAGTGCCGAGCTACTACATTATTTGAAAAGTCAAAGATTTTCCAGATCTAAGCCAACAAGTTTGTTACCTTGAATTTTGTGAGCCAGATGGAAGGTAAGAATTATGAGATGGTGGCACAAAATTCTAGGTACACCATTTTTAGGTGAATACAAGAGGATTCTACATGATGTTTCTAGAAGGAACAAATTCAGGGGTAGATAAATTATATCTTACCTAACCCATTTGAACCCAAAAATAAGAGTAGGAAGATTAGAGCAAGAAAATTATTCCAAACTTCTATTTAAGGAGTTATAGGTCAAGAAGCAAGATTGGTTGGTTGGAGAGAGTATGTGGTGTCAAGGAGAACCTATCAAGAGGGAAGAATAAAGCATGGAGACTTTGCTTTGATAGGTAACTATAGAGGAGATTTCACTAGCACAACAAGTATGGAGACTCAAGGAGATAAAACTTGAAAGGAGGACAAGCTATCAAAGATTTAGTTACTAAAAGCCAATAAAATTTATGCTGAATTGAGATCTAAAATCTGCAAGTTATGTTGTGAGTTGTATCAAATCAAAAGCCCTTATTGTTACTCTTTATAAATTGTATTAGTTAGGGAAAATCCTATGGACTTAAGTTGGTTTAATAGCCATTTTGTAAATCCTTTAACAAGGTGACATTATAAGTGAATGTTCTAAAGTCCTTTAACCAAACCCACTTCTAATAGGGTAGTTGAAATCCTTTAACTAGGTCACATTTAATAGTGTTTTGTAGCCTTTAACAAGGCAAGCCTTTCACAGTACATCACTTTAGAAGAGTGAGAAAGGAGTAGCATGTTACTAGTGGTTTTTTCTAAATTAGGTTTCCACATAAATGATTGTGTTATGTGTTGATCTATCATGTCCTATTCCTGCATGTTGATTTTTTCAGTAACTTGGATGCATGATTAATTTAAATGGGCTTACTATACTTAGTGAAAATTTTTATTAGGACATTTGGACCTTGAATAACTGATTCACCCTCTCCCCTCTCATTTATTCTAAAATATTTCTAACAATTGGTATCAGAGCCATCTACTTATTTGGTTTATCAAGATGTCTAAGAGAGAAGTTCCCAAGCTCAATAGAGATAACTTCACTGCATGAAAATTTTTAATGAAGCTACATCTTGGATCAATGGGTGATCATGAAAAAACCTTAATTGAAGTGTAACATGTTGATCCAATAGGTGTTCCTATGATAGAAGATATGAAGAAAAAGAAGGAGCACAATCAGGAAATATTGAAGATTGCCTCTACTCTCAACTATGTTGAATTTGATGACATCAAAGGATGTAACTCTGCATTTAAGATGTGGGAAACCTTGTTAGATATTTATGGAGGAGATTAGAATGTCCAAAGAGAAAAAGCAGAAATCCTTAGAGGAAAGTTCGATGACATGAGAATGGAGGAAGGTGAGAACATTGCTCAATATGCCTCTAGAATAAAGGAAGTAGTAAGTGCAATAAGAAGTTTGGGTGGTCATTTAGATGATGAAATTTTTAATAGAAAATTCTTAAGAACCTTTCTTCCTATCTATGCTATTAGAGTGTTAGCTATCCAAGAGTTAAGATGCATGTTAGGAAACAAGCTAACTCTTGAAGGTATAGTGGGAAGACTCACAACATTTGAGTTATCCAACTTTAATAACTACAGACCTGAGAATCTTGAATCTGCTTTCAAGGCCAAGCTATTATTGAAAGACACTAAAGAAGTGAAACCAAAGAAGAAGAAAAGGATAAAATATGCATCCAGTGATAGCAGCATAGATAAAGAAGATGTGAAAAAAATGGAAGTATTACTAGCCAAAAGATTTCACAGAGGCAAAGGTAAATTCAAAGGTAAGTTGCCTATCATTTATTTTAAATGCAATGAAGTAGGACATATTGCTACAAGGCACACATAGAAAAAGAACTACAGAGAAGGCAACAAGAACAAGAATAAAAGAGAAGATGATAGCAGAGATTACAAAGACAAAGGCAAAAAGTGTCATATTGTTTAAGAAGAGGATTCTAATGAAAATGATAATGAGGTATTCTATGTAGCCATGAAGGATGAGTCAAACAAAGATGAGGCAAAAAAATTGGTAACTTGTGTGAACAAGAATGATAGGTGCATTATAGACAATGGGTACTCACATCACATGACAAGAGACAAAAGTAAGTTTGTTACCTTTACTCAGTATGATGGACATACTGTTAAATTTGGAAATGATGCTCTATGTCTAATCAAAGAAAAAGGTTCTATTAAGCTTACAAAGAAAATTTCATGTGATAATGCATATTATGTTGAAGAATTAAACTATAATCTGTTAAGCGTGTCATAGTTAGGCAATGTAGGCTGCAAAGTAGAATTTGGAAATAAAACTACCAAAATCTATGACAGTGATGGAAATTGGATAGGAAAAGGAGACCAAACTAGAAGTAATCTGTTCTACCTAGATATGGAGGATGTTTCATATCTTATTATAAGATTTGATGATGTATGGCTATGACATAAAAGGCTATACCATGTCAACTTTGATAATCTGATTAGCATCAGCAAAATGAAGAAAGTCAGATGTTTGCCCAAACTGAAGAGTCCTAACAATACATTGTGTAAACAATGTTAGCTAGGAAAGATGACCAAGTCAAGTTTCAAAAGAAAAACCTATACTTCCAAAGAAGTACTAGAGTTAGCCCATATTGATTTATGTGGCCCAATAGAAGTACAAAGCTAAAAAGGAGATAGATATATAATGTTATTTGTTGATGACTGTAATAGGATGATGACTATCATGTTCTTAAAACAAAAATCTAAGGCATTTCAAATGTTTAAGTGGTATTTGGCTAGGGTGAAGAGTCTAAAGTGCCTAAGATCAGATAGAGGAGGAAAGTTCACATCAAAAGAATTTGAAACATTTTATAATGATAAAGGAATTAAAAGACAAACATCAATGTGTAGAACTTCCTCATAGAATGACATTGTAGAGAGGAGGAATAGATCAGTGATGTATTGTGTCATAACATTAATGATAGAAAATAATGTTGATCCAAAGTACTAGAGAGAAGTTGTAAGTATAGGTGTTTATACCCTGAATCAAGTACAAATCAAGAAAGGTACAAATACAACACCTTTTGAATTATGGTATGGTCACTCACCCAATGTAAAATATTTCAGTGTTTGGTTATAAGTGCTATATTCTTAAATATTCTAGAAATGGCAAGTTTGAAGCAAAGAGTGATGAAGCCATATTCCTTGGATGCTCCACTAGAAGTAAAGCACATAAGTGTTTGAATAATAACACTAACAAGATTGTGGAGAGTCCAAATGTAAATTTTGATGAGCATACAAAAGTTCAAGTTGATGAATTCAAGAAACTAGAAGAGTACAAATCCTTTGTATACTTCTATGAAGTAATCTATGCTGAAGAAGAAGTTGTCAATCAAGTTGGGAATCAGTAATAAGTTTTAGTATCAGCTAAGTTACAACCAGTGTTTGCTGAGTTGTACTCAAAAGACAAGTTGCAGAATGATGATAATGCACATTATGATTCTGAAATCAATACACATGAAAGAGATGATATGTTACCGGAAGGAGATGTACACAATGACTTTAAAGCTGAAAGACCAAACATGGAAATAAGGAAAGAACCAAGGCTATCCAAGTATGTGAAGAGACATCATCCTACTGAACAAATTATTGGTGACAAGGAAGCTAGACTAATGACTAGGAATAGACTAAGGAATGAATCATGTTTTCTAAAAAAAATTGAACCCAAAATAGTGAAAGATGCACTACAAGATGATAATTGGTGCAAAGCTATGCAAGAGAAGATTGTGCAGATAGAGAAAAATAAAACTTGGACCTTAGTTCCAAGAATAGCTTATAAGAATGTGATTGGTACCAAGTGGGTATTTAGAAACAAGTTAGATGAGAGTGGTGAGATCACAAGAAATAAGGCCAGACTAGTCTGTAAAGGTTATGCACAAGAAGAAGGAGTGGACTATGGGGAAACATTTGTCCCAGTTGCAAGGATGGAAGGAGTGAGAAAAATACTTGCATATGCTACTTACAAAGGTTGTAAAGTCTACCAAATGGATGTAAAGTCTACTTTTTTGAATGGTATACTAGAAGAGGAAGTCTATATTGAACAACCAAAGGAATTTGTTGATGATAACAACAATGATATGGTTTTTAAATTGCATAAAGCACTCTATGGTTTGAAACAAGTGCCTAGAGCATGGTATCAGAGACTTCACAAATATCTTGTAAAGATAGGATTTGAGAGAATTGATGACAACAATAACTTGTATATCAAGACAGAAAAAGGTAAAGAAATTTTGATATCTAAAATCTTTGTTGATGATATAATATTTGGAGAAAAAGATGCACTATGCAAAGATTTTGCTGATTAGATGAAACATTAGTTTCAAATGTCAATGTTAGGGGAAATCAAATTCTTTGTTAGATTGCAAGTACATAAACTAAAACATGTCATATTTGTGACTCAATCAAAATATATCAAGGAGATATTCAAAACATTTGGTTTAGAGGACTCAAAACCAATTAGTACACTAATGTTAATAGGAAATAAGTTATCAGAGAGAAAATCATCTTATGGCAGTAAAAAGAATAATGAGGTACCTAAAAGGAATAGATGACTTTGGCTTATACTACAAGAGGACTAAATTTTTTGAGTTGAATGCCTACATTGATGTAGATTGGAGAGGTAATATAGATGACCAAAAATGCACCAGTGGAGGAGCACTCTTCTTAGGTAAAAGATTAGTCACTTAGACTGGCAAAAAGAAAAGTTGTCCCTCACAAACCATAGCTGAAGTTGAGTATGTTGCTGATGCCATCAACTACACCAATATTGTATGGATCAAGCACCTATTGAAAGCTATGAAGGAAGAGATGACTGAACCTTTGATACTCTATTATGATAACAAAATTGCCATCAACATATCTAAGAATCCTATGATGCATGCCAAAACAAAGCACATTGAAATTAAGTATCACTATGTAAGAGAAATGGTGGAAAACAAGCAAGTGAAGATGGAATATATCAACTCAAAGGAACAAATTACTAACATCTTCACAAAGTCATTACCTAGATATGCATTTGAATATCCTAGAGGTAAGTTAGGGGTGATACCCCTATCCAAGGCTATTTGAGTAATAGCAAGACTACCCTACATCAAATGAGTTGATTGCTAAAATGTTATAAATTGATGTAGAAGATACTTACTTTAAGTTTTTTCTGAGGTAATTAAAATACTAAAATTCCAAATCATTCACAAGCAAGGTGATAGAGGGAAAAATTGGAGTACCTACAAATAGTACACTTGCATAATAAGATGTTGATATAGTATGTCTTTGGCATTGTTATCAAAGATGGAGAAATAACAAAACTAATAAAAGTGGAAAGTTATAGAAAAGAGGGAGAAATAGAAGAAATTGATCAAACCTATAGAATCAAATGTGTAAAAGAAAAATAGTAGGAAAAAATAAAAGGAAATAACATCTAAGAAAAATATCAGAAAGAAAGAAGAAAAGGAAATAGTAGCTAAGAGAGAGAAAATAGCACAAACAAGAATCAGTCAGGTTGACAAGATCAGAGAGGAGATGAAGCAGAACAAAAAAGGTAAAGATAGTGTATCAGCAAAAGAGACATCCCTAATACTTTGAAGGAGCGAGTTTTTAGAGGGAGTCGTAAGAAATTCAAAGTTGCTAATAGAACGAACAATTTTGGATACAAAGTTTTCTTTTTGACATTTGACTTATGGTTTTAACCTAGTTAGCATTTTGATAACTTGGTTGATCAGTTTGGTTTGCCATCAATGCCAAAGAGGTAGATTGTTGAAGATCTGATTGAAAAGATCATTATTGAAGAAGGGGGATTGTTGCAAAGAGGGAGATTGTTGATAAAGAATGTTTTCAATTTTTTTTTGTCACTAATATCAAACCTATTATTTACTGGAATGACAATTTCTTATAAGATCCAAGTACTATCACTTAGTTGATTGATGAAGAGGATTTAATAAATAATATGTAACAAATGCACCTAAGGGAAAGGTTGAGTTATGGTTTTGTAATGAAGTACAAGGATTAGTTAAGATAATGGTAAAATGATGTATTGATAATACATTTGAAGATGCAAAGGTTGGCTACACTTAGAAACTCTAGAAGAATAAGTTGTAGCAAATCTTTCTACAAAGCTTGACTAAATTCATTAGTGGGTGCCAAGCAAGCTAATTCATGCTGAGTAGATTATCAGTAAGTGTCAAGTAGATGCAAAATCTAGTGTGTACCAAGTGAAATAGAAGGAGCTAAGAAATTTAGGCACCAAGCTAGATAAAAATGTAATAGGTGTCAAGCATCAGTAAAACCTAGTTGATGTTGAGTGAATCCATAGTAGGTGCTGAGTAACACAGTATGTGCCAAGCATCAAAAAGTCAATAGTGTCAAGCTATTTCATTATTTGAAAAGTCAAAGATTCACCAAATTTGACCTGACAAGTTTTTTACCTTGAATTTTGTGAACCAGATGGAAGATAAGAATAATGAGCTAGTGGCATAGAATTCTAGGTAAACCATTTCTAGGTGAATACAAGAGGATTCTACATGATGTTTCTAGAAGGATCAAAATAAGGGGTAGATAAATTGTATCTTACCTAATCCATTTGAACCCAAAAATAATAGTGGGAAGATTAGAATGGGAAAAGTATTCCAGACTTCTATTTAAGGAGTTATAGATTAAGAAGCAAGAGTGGTTGGTTGGAAAGAGTATGTGGTGTCAAGGAGAAGGCATCAAGAGGGAAGAATAGAGCATAGAGACTCTAATTTGATAGGTGACCATAGAGGAGATTGCATTGGCACAATGAGTATGGAGACTCAAGGAGACAAAGCTTGAAAGGAGGACAAGCTGTCAAAAATGTAGAGACTAAAAGCCAAGCAACTTTGTGAGCTAAATTGAGATCTAAAATCTACAAGTTACGTTGTGAGTTGTATTAGATCAAAATCCCTTGTTGTTACTCTCTAGCAATTGTATCAGTTAGGGAAAATCCTATGGAATTAGGTTGGTTTAAAAGCCATTTTGTAAATCCTTTAACAGGGTGACATTCTAAGTGAATGTTCTAAAGTCCTTTAACTAGGTCACATTCAACAGTATGTTGTAGCCTTTAATAGGGTAGGCCTTTCATAGGGCATCACTTCAGAAGAGTTAGAAAGGAGTACCATGTTATTGGTGGTCTTTCCCAAATTGGGTTTCCATGTAAATAACTGTGTTATGTGTTGATCTTTCATGCCTTATTCTTGCATGTTGATTTTTAAGTAACTTGCTAAGAAGAATATTTATCTTGGATGTACAATTAGTTTAAATGGGCTTACTATACTTTGTGAAAAGTTTTATAAAGACATTGGGACCTTCAATAATTGATTCACCCCCCCTCTCAATTATTCTAAAGCATTTCTAATAGAGAATTTTTGTATGCAAATGAAGATAATGATTCCAATGGACAAGCATTAAGTGCTAGTGATGATGAAATTGGATTTGTGGCAATTAAACAAGAAATTCTAGAGAAGGTAGCTCTAGAATCATAGGTTGAGTACAAATCTAATTGGATAATTCATAGTGGTATGTCACATCACATGAATGGTGACATAACCAAGTTTTTCAACTTCAAAAGTCAAGATGGAGGAATTATTAGAGTTGGAAACAATGCAACATACCAAGTAAAAGGGATTGGATCTATAACTCTTGATGGTAAAATGAACACTAAGGATATATACTTTGTTGATTGTTTAAATCATAATATTTTGATTGTTGGACAACTAGTAGACAAAGGTTATCAGTTGCAGCTCACAGAAAAGACATGCATGATCAAAGGTAAAGATGGAAAGGTAATTGGAATAGGAAATAGATCTAGAGGTATTGTATTTCAGTTGAGTTCTACTAAAATGACATGTTTGGTTACAAAGGTAGATGAAATTTGGTTATGGCATAAGATATTTTTTCATTTAAACTTTGAAAGTATTGTGAGGATTACTAGAATGTTTGCAGTTAGAGATTTGTTGAAGATTATAAAGCCTACTAACATAATTTACAAGGAGTGTGTTTTGGGAAAGCATAATAGAACTTCTTTCCCCAATAAGAAGTTTACTACTACTGCATAGTTGGAGATTGTAAACACATATCTCATCAGTCCTATAGAGACTAAAGGATTCTATGGTGAAAGTTATTTCATGATTCTAATTGATGATTTTTCTAGAATGATGTGGGTTGCATTTCTTAAAGAGAAATCTAAGGTATTTGACAAGTTCAAGATATTCAAGAATAGAGTTGAGAATGAATCTAGTATGAAGATTAATTGTTTAAGATTAGATAGAGGAGGAGAATTTACTTCAAATGAGTTTAACATTTTATCTAAAGAAAATGGAATTAAAAGACAATTATCAGCTCCAAGAACCCCTAAATAGAAAGGCATTACTGGGAGAAGGAACAAGTTAGTTACAAAAGCTTCAAGAGCTATGTTAGTAGAAAATTATGTATCTAAGACATTTTGGAGAGAAGCTATGAATATAGCAGTCTACACTATGAATAGAGTACAAGTCAGAAAGGACATAAACAAGACACCTTATGAATTGTGGTTTGGTCACTCACCTACAATTTAGTATTTCAGAATATTTGGAAGTAAGTTTTATATAAAGAGAGATGATGGAATTGGAAATTTTGATGCCAAAAGTGATGAAGTTATATTTTTTGGTTATTCATTGAAAAGAAAAGCTTATAGATGCTATAATCAGAGAATTAAGACTATTACAAAAAGTGCAAATGTGAGAATTGATGAGAAATTTAGAATACAAGAGAGAATGGTTGGTTAAAATTTAGATGATGATATTGTTACTAAGCCAAAGAATGATAAGGTATTTCTTGAGACTAACAATGATTTGCAGAATGAAGGAGACCCAAGGTAGGAGCACAGCTCAAAACCTTCAATAGAGCCAAGAGTTGAGATAGCAACTCCTACTTCAAGAAAGAACATGATAAAGAATCACCCATTCAAATAGATTGTTAGAAGCAAGGAAAAAGGTGTGATGACAGTTTGAGCCTAAGTATGTAGATGAAGCATGTAAAGATGACTATTGTTAGAAACCTATGAAAGAGAAATTGGTTCCTAGACTAGCAGACAAGAATATGATAGGAAGTAAATGGGTATTCAAGAACAAGATGAATGAGCAAGGAGAAGTTATAAGAAACAAAGCAAGATTGGTATGTAAAGATTACTCATACCAAGAAGGAATAAATTATGAGGGGACTTATGCTCCAGTGGCTAGAATAGAAATAGTAAGATTATTCTTATCTTATGTAGTACACAAGAAATTCAAAGTATATTAGATGGATTTCAAGTTAGTATTTTTAAATAGAGAACTTGAAGAAGAGGTATACATTGAGCAGCCTGAAGGATGTTCTTTGATAGATGACAAGGACATAGTATGTAGATTAAGGAAAGAATTGTATGGATTAAAGCAAGCACCCAAAACTTGGTATGAAAGATTAGACAAACATTTGACAAAGCTTGGATATAGTAAAGTTATGGTAGATAGAAATCTCTATTGGAAAGAAACCGATGATGGTTTGATGATTTTGGTAACATTTGTTGATGACATCATATTTGGAGGAAATGCTGAAGAAAGTAAAAGGTTTGTAAAAGAAATGAAGAAAGAATTTGAAATGAGTATCATAGGAGAGATGAAATATTTCCTAGGATAGGAGATTATATAGAATAAAGAAGGAATCTTTATTTCTGAGACTATGTACTTAAGGATTTATTGAAAAGATTTGGCTTGGAAACATACAAACTTGTTAGAAAACCTATGGTAACTGGACACAATTTATCTATAGAGGATGAGACACCTACTATTGCTCAAAAAAGGTACAAATCTATGATTGAGGGATTGTAATATTTGACTCACACAAAGAAAGATATAGAAAATGCAATTGAAATTGTTGCAAGATTCTAGGCTAATCCTAGAGAAGCATATTATGTAGTAGTGAGAAGGATATTTAGATATCTGAAGG
Organism: Cupressus sempervirens; assembly: GCA_028749045.1. Classification (NCBI taxonomy): domain Eukaryota; kingdom Viridiplantae; phylum Streptophyta; class Pinopsida; order Cupressales; family Cupressaceae; genus Cupressus; species Cupressus sempervirens. The sequence goes on along the minus strand of CM053786.1, from coordinate 35,373,634 downwards.
GAACATTTGAGTTTGGATTATGGTATGAAAGATCTAATAATTTTACTCTAAGTGCTTATAGTGATGCAAATTGTTTCTAACAGTAGTCAAGGCATGATGAGCTTAAAAGGAACTATATTTGGCAATACAAGTTCTTGATTGGATATTTATTGTTTCATGTTGTATTATTCAAAAGGAATGGTATAGATGCTATTTACATTATAGGTTCAATGGTTATACTTTCAACTCCTAATAGGTTTGGCACAACTTCTAATAGGATTGATCTCCTAAAATAGATTTCAAGTCTCCCAATAGGTTAATTATGTGTTTTCTTTGATATTACACAAATTTCATAATCATTATTAGTTAGTATATGCTGAGCTCACTCATGCAGTGAAGACAGTTCTCATTTTCTACCAAGTTTTTCTATGTTTGCATGGTTAAGAATGTAGTGTCTACTGAGTTCACTTGGGCATCAAAGGAAAAGCTATAAAAAGAGAGTGTTAACCAAGCTCACTCAGTTGCCAAAGGATTTTTGTAAGTTCATAGTGTTAACTAAGCTTCTATTGGTTAACAAAGGAAATAATTTTAGAGTTAGTTTCTACCGAACAACGTTGGCTAGCAAAGGATTTTATTAATTTTTTGTATTGAGCTTAATTAATCTATCTATTGATTCCAATCAACTAAGATGATGAATATTGATTATTGTAAGTTGTACTTGGGCTGACTTGACAAAGTGAAAGGTATAAGTATAAGGTCAAGTTGTGATTTCAATTTGAGGAAAAAATTGTGCAAGTGAGTGCAAGAGAATATACAAATTATGGTGATGTGATTGAAGATCTATTGGTAAGAAGAGGAAGTGAATTTAAAGGACAAGTAGAATATCCTTGTGGTGTAGCAAAGCCATATTCAATCAAGAAGGATCAAGTACAAGCCTAAATAGAGATTTTAAATTAGCAATCAAGTTGCATTCAAATTTGGTCAACTCATTATTACTCTCTAACCATTGTAGCAATGATCTAAATCTCTTAATAGAGTTAGCTTAACAGCTATTTGCAAATCCTCTAACAAGATGGCAATTCCATTGAATTGCTCTCAAGACTTCTGACTAGGCCACAGCTAACAAGGTGATCAAATCCTTTAATAGGGTCACACCTAATAGTTTTTTTTGTAACCTTTAACAGGGTTGGCTCCTAACAAGGTTCACTTCAGAAGAGTGAAAATTAGTAACAAGTAGCTATTGGTGGTTTTTCCCAAATTCAGTTTCCATGTTAAATCCTAGTGTCAAATGTGTTCATTTTCCTTATATGTTTGCAACTAAGATAAAGTAATGATAATCATAGATAACATCTAATGGTTTATAAGTTAATCTTTCACCAAGCTAATCCACTTACAATCGAGTTACAACATTATGTGTGTTTACCAAGCTTCAACCATATTATGTTATTTGTTTGCATTTTGTATTGACATCAAAAGGGATTTGGGATTTACTTTTGTAGTAACTGATTCACCCCTCCCCTCTCAGTTACTCCTCTTATATTTGCAACAATTGGTATTAGAGCTTTTGGTGGTGTTAGAGAAGGTTTCAAGTACCTAAGCTAAAGATCAGGATGTCTTACAAAAGAGTGATTCCCAAGCTAAATAGAGACAACTTTGCAGCATGGCAAGGACTAATGAGGTTGCATTTAGAAACGATCAGTGATTTAGGTTGCAATTATCTTGATTCTAAATATAAGACTCCCAATGGAAAATTATCAGTTGAAGATATTGCTAAAAAGAAAAATCATAATATCATGATGATTGATATTGCATTTGCTCTCAGTTATGTTGAATTTGATGAGGTAAAAGATTGCAAAACTACTTATGATATGTGGAACAAATTGAAAGATATCTCTGGAGGAGATGTCAATGTGAGAAGAGCCAAAGTAGAAAGCCTTAGAAGACAATTAGATCAAATGAGAATGAGAGAAGATAAAAACATTGAAAAGTGTGTGGAAAGAATCAAGGCTAGTGTTAGTGCAATCAAAGCATCTGGAGGAGACATCAAGGAAGAAACTATTGTAACTAAAGTACTCAAAACTTTTCTTCCTATTTATGCAATTAGAGTATTTGTTATTCAAGAAATTAGATGTGATCCAACTAATAAGATAGGGTTGGATGCTCTAGTTGGAAGATTATTAGCTTTTGAGATAGACAATTATGATAACTATGTTCCTACTTCAAAGAATATTGAATCTGCATTCAAGGCTAAACTCTCACTCAAAGGAAAGGGCAAAAAATCAAAAACTAGTCAATTAGAAAGTGAATAAGATGGATCATCAGAAGAAAGTTCAAATAGTGATCTTGAAGTTGTTGAAGCACTGCTTCCAAGAAAGTATTCCAAAGGAAGAGGGAAGTACAAAAGAAAAGTTCCTCTTATTTGTTTTTCTTGTGAAGAAATTGGTCACATTTTTGCTAGGTGTCCCAACAAGGAAATGAAGGATGAAAAGAAAAGCATCAAGCATAAAGGCAAGAAGGACTCCAAGAACTACAAGAACTTCAAGGACAAAGGTAAGAAATCTTGCTTTATAGCTAAAGATTCCGATAATAGTGAAGATGAAATGGTCTATATTGCTATGAAAGATGAATTTGATGATGAAGGAGATAAGATGGAACTTATCTCTCATGTCAGCAAAAATGATATATGGATTATTGATAGTAGTTTCTCACATTATATGATTGGTGACAAAACAAAATTTGAGAATATGGAATATTATGATGGAGGTAGTGTAAGATTTGGAAACAATGACCCTTGTAATATAAAAGGAAAAGGATGTACCATGTTAACTAAAGAACTTGTGTTTGATAATGAGTATTGGGTTGAAGGACTAAAGCATAATCTACTAAGTGTGGCATAGCTAAATAACATTGGATTTGTTGGTGTTTGAAACTACTGAACAAAAAAAAAATTCAATACCCGAGTGAATGTTACTCACACAATCTAAGGATCAACTATTTCCCATTGACAATTGCATGTGCAAATCACTTGGCCCCAACTTCAACAAAACCAAGGATTGTTTTCTACTCTTTAGGTTCTGCTAAACTAAGGTGGGTATACCCAGGGGATGATTCACTAGGATATTGCTATATGAAACTTAATTTAGTTGCAACAAGCAAAGGGCAATTGTGATAGACAGGTGTCCCTCCAAATAAAAGAAAAATATAGTCTACAAAAGACAAAACAAATTGTAATAGAATGCTTAAAACATCAAGATATTCTTTGGTAGGCCCCATTATTGTTACATTGTTATAAGCTACCGACTCTTTTGATTTTCCACCACTATTTTAAATATTTAGAGTATGCAACCGGTAGGCTAACTAGTGATGAATCTTGTCATAATAATTGCAAATCAACTTCTAATCATGGGTTTTCACTACTTTCATCTTGAACAAACAAAATTAATTTTACACTTTATTGTTCTTTTGTCATGTCCACATCTTGGGCCTCTAAACCTATAGCTAGAACTGATTGATGACCTTTACCTTCCTCATTTTCTTGATCTGGTGTTGTTGTCTTGATAATCTGCACCTCATCATCTTGTACTTCATCATCGTTAGTTTCAACCTCTTCAAACTAATCACCAAAACCAATATCTGCAATCCATGTGTTGAACAATGAATCATTTGGCTAGTTAAATTGCAAAATATCATTTTTCTTCTTAAGTACATACTCATCCTCATTATCAATACTAAAAAATTCTTGTTTCAAAGAATCAAAAAATAATTGGACTTTCACCAATTCCTCTATTGTGGTGGCCCATCAAGCATGCCCTTTTTCATTGATAACCTTATTCATTCTCAAACAGAATAGGTCATCCAATTCCTTGGCCCACTCATCCTTATCCTTCAATTTATTTTTTCTATCCAACGTATGAGGGAACAAATCAAATTTCTCATTCTTGTATTTTCTTAGATAAGAAAAAAATTTTAGTTGCAATACAACCCTTCTATTATCAAAATTTGATAAATCATTAGCAATATCATATGTTTTTTCTATATTGTTATGGGAAGACTTTATAACAGAGTAACATAAAAAGGTATTTTCTTTCTTCCTTTTAGCCCACTTATTAACAATAGGCTTCAAAGCCTCATCATGGGTTTTCAATTCTTCCCATATACTTATTACCTTTGCCAACTGATCATAAAATAGGAGCCATTCAATTTTATCTACTAGGTACATTAGAGCCTTTCTAAGTTTATCCTCATACTACACTTCCATATCTACATGTAATGCCCAAAGTTTACTTTTTTCTTCCTCAAAATCTTTAGTTGTATAGTATTGAGGCCTCTGTGGGGTGTCTAGCATTTCTATAAGGGGAGTGGATTTAAAAGGCTCCACTAGAGGGAAAGGATATGTTATTCTTGGCCTAGTAGACCTTCCCATAATTTTATTTTCCAGTTCAATCCTCTTTTGAACTTCTTTTTTGTATGCTTCCAAAATTGTTTCATATTTATTTTGCAATTCAAACATGGCCTTTTCTTCCTTTTTAGCAGTGGCCAAAACAAATTGAGATGTATCTACACCCTAGTGTGTAGCTTGCACATGAGAAGTATCAGCTACTCTTTTTACAACTATATTTCCCATCAAACTAGAATCATTTGGTTGTGATGAAGTAGCTCTTGATCCTCTCCTCAATGACCAAATGATTAAAGTAGCTTGGTCTTCACTAAAAGTAGTGCCTTGGAAGCCTTTCTTATTTTGGTCTTGTAAATCAAGTTTATTTGAAATAGAATTAAACATTAGAGCATCAACAATGTCCCAATTGGGTAACAACAAAATGTTTGATGTTCTGACCATTTTCCTTCATTGCTCAAGGCTTATACTTTGAAACTCCTTCATCATCTCCTCTTTTACCTAATTTTGTAGGGAAGTTTCATCCATTTTTGGATGCTCGATTCTCAATTTATTGCACCTTTCTTCAAATCTACCCATATTGGCCATCCATGAAAATTGGAGAAAAGCCCTAGATTTAACAAAACTATCATCTGACTAAAACTGATGATTGGCCTTTTCTAATACAAGGTCCAATTCCCTACCTCTATAATCTACAACTATCAAATCCAAACTTGGCACAAGAGGCTCTTGAGGGTTTCCCTCATCCAATTCTACCTAGGTAATGAACACACCTCCTTATGACCCTATCTGCTCAATCTGTTCTCTAGTGACTTGTTCTTCTCCAATCCACAAATGGGATTGAGTAGGCAAATATTCCTCAACTTAAGGACTCTTTTCCTTTATTATCTTATGCCTCTTGGGAGAAGGTTCATCAAGTCTCTCCTTTAGGACTATAGTGGTGGACCCCATTATTTTCTTGTCCTTATCCATAGTGGCCCTTCTATTCTAAATTATGGTATAGCCTGGCCTCTTTTGAACAATTAGATGACTAGCTCCTACATTAGGAGTGAAAGCTAACCTTCTCATGACCTCTTTGGCCTTATCTAGGTATGAATAAATAAAGAATTGTTTCTTCTCATTAATGGCTTCCATTATCTTAGGAAAAGCATTCATGAGTTTATTTATTTTATCAGCCTCTATAATGGCATTATCTAAAGGACTATAGTACTTATCAAAATAATGAATGAATTCCAAAACCCTAGAATAAGCTCTCCATTTTTCCTTTTCGGTTTCCTCATCTTGCAATGAAAACTCATTCCTTATAATGTCCTCTGGATAATATGAATCATTTTTTACCTTTCCCAATTTAATTCTAAGTCTCAAGGTCTAATTATAAAACCCCTCAGTATCACAAAAATGGGGATGGGAAACAACCATTTTGTATTGATCCAAAATTTTATGTAAAAAGAGCCAACCCCCTTAGTAATTACAAACTAATGGACCACAATAAAAGTGGGGAAAATTGACCCCAACTACCTTTTCAATAGATACATTTCTTCTAATCCTCCTAACTACCACAAAACTTCATCCATCCCTACCTTTAAAGGCACTTGATAGGGCAACACATGAGGACTTCCTTCAAAACCATAAATTCTAAATATAGTAGAAACAGATTATGGGATGATATCTCTCCAGTTGTGTGAAAATTTCAAACCACTGGTATTGTCAATAGGCCTAATGAGACTCATTAGTGCCTTAGGGATTCTGGATTGTCACTCAATATGAGGCATCTCAGCTTGGAAGCAAAATACCTATCAAACCTCACAAAGCTAGTGTTCTCTGCATCCCAAGTCATATTTGCAGTCGATAACTAGACTAGTAGTGCTTCTCCATTCTCTTCTCTATTTAACTCCATTTCTTTACCAAAATATGACACTCCCTTAAATAAAACCATATGCATCAACAAAGAATATTGGCCAAAAGTTTTCTCCACCTTCCCTTTTGCAATTCCAACCAAGCCAGTGTGAATTTCTTGAGCCAAATAAGAAGTAAAATAAAAAATAACATCTACACCAAAGGAAGAAATCTAAACCATCATATACATAAGATTTATGGGTATGAAATTCTATTCATCCTCACCAAAAACTCAACATAGAGTCGTGTATATTTCTATAGCCTAGGAAGTGAAAAGATCCTTTTTAAAGGGTTCCCTAGAGGCTATAGTGATTACTAGAAAAGTTCCAATTGTACCAATATGTGCCCTTAGTGCACCTCCCCTAATCACATCCTTCTTTTCCATGTATTCATTTTCTAATTCTTGGAAATTAATTGGCACATGATAATCTGTCAATGACTCTAGGTGAAAAACCTTTCTAATCTCCTCAAGACTGATAAAAACTAGAGGCACGCCATTAGTACTTCTCATCACTCTAATAGCTTGGTCATAATTCTTTGCTATAGCTTCAAGAAAATCATAATCCATGAAGACATTTGGAACTACTAGTTTTCCCAAATCAAAATTCTAGACATTAGCATGTGGGGCAAACAAGTTCCTCTCTGAAAACCATTTCTTAAACAAAACAAGACCAATCTGCAAATTTTTTGCATCCCTAACCCATTTCCCCTTATCATATAGGCCATCTATAATTTTTAGCCTAGGGTTTAAGGAAGTTAATTTCTTAACCTATACACTCTCAATGGTGGATTTTGGGAGTAACTCTAGCAAGTCATCATGAACATTACTATCCATATAATTCACTTGCCCAGAAAACACTTTCTTTGGAGGCATCTTAACTTTAATTCTCAAAAACTAAAATGCTACAGAGGTTAGAATGTATAAGTACTTGCTTGTAAGCTTGTTCTTTTCTAAAATTCTATGGTAGCTCATGACCAATGGGAAATTGCTTCACATTCTTGTTAGGCTCAACACAATATTCTTAGAAAGCTCTTGTGCTTAGGAAACTTGAAATATTTGTTGATGTGAGATGGAAATGGTTAGATCTTCTATAATATACTCTATTTTTTTCACATGAAAAGCTTTCAATCCTCATAAATGAATTGTAATGGAAAAATAGAGTGGCATCACCTTCCTTTTTAAATTGGCACCATTGATCTTATAAAATCCTACAATCTAGGGGTACAAATAGGGCTGACTCATCTTCTTCTCAACATGCTAGCAGTCAAACCAATGAAATACTTGCACATATACCTTTCCTTCACTGTTGGTACTTCAAACTGGACCCACCTTTCCTTGAGGACACATGTTGTCATATCGATATCTTGCTATACATAAAGAGTGAGAAAATCCTCTACGTGAGATAGTGATAACCATTGATCTCACTGTAATTGAACAAATGACATTTAAATCATTACTTTAATATAGCTAGTGGGTCCACTATTAACTTGCCCCTTTTTATGTCACTACCCTTAAACTTTGATCACTTTTCCATAGTGAGTATGCGATGGCCATAGATCTTATTCGATCTAGTGGCGAGGAACTTGCACTTTCTTAAGTAAACTATGGTGGGACCCCAAGTAGCCAAGTTGTGTTGAGTAAATAAAATGCAATTTTTTATAAAAACTTGGTGACAATTGTTGATTTTCCTTTGATCCATCGATCTTGGTTCATCTTTCATCTAACTTGGTAGTGGGTCTGCACCCATGATGATGTGGGAAACTTTTGTCCATTTGGCAGATATATTACTTTTTAATTTTTCAATGTGATAGCTATCATTTAGGTATTGCCATGTTCCTTATTTTTAGGTGGGTTGGTACATCACTACTGGTGAAGCATGAAGCTTTTTGGTCACGACATAGCTACCTCCACTGGATTTAAAGTTTTAGATTCCCACATTCTCAGTAGGATGCCACCATGTTATGGGATTTTCACTACTCATTTCTAAAAAAGCATTCAATAGGTCCCACCTTTGGAAATGATACTACCTTATTATTTTCCTGATGAGTCATTATGTCATTACCAATGAAAGGCTTAACATTCCTAGTCACGACATAGCAACCTCTGATGAACTACTAAAACACAGTTTCAAAAAAAGCTATCTGTCAATCATAATATACTAATGAGAACCTTTGTTAGATCAATCAATATGCATGGTTAGGATTTCCACATCGAAACTTTGTCGTTATCTATCAATATCAAAAACCACTACATTTCTTTACTTTCCATTTAGTTACTACATCGCTACTAGCATGGCACATATACTTTCTGATCATGAGATAATGATTTTCCAAAAAGTTTGAGCTCTAACATCATCTATTTCAACTTGCTCCATGTGTTTCCTTTTGCTAGTTTTATTTTATGACACTGCACTTCAACTTCCTAGCAGTCGCTATGTCGTATTGGTAAACAACCTTGCATTTCATTATAAAGACAACATGACAACTATGGATCTAACCAAGATCCAAGGGTGAGAAAGATTCTTCAAAAAGGTACTCAACATGACTTTAAAATTAAGTGGGTAAATAATATTCAAACCTTTTAAAAGATTTCAGGCTGGGATAAATTTAAAAGAAAAAGACCTAGGGTTTAATTAAAGTTTTTCAAAGGGCAGTGAAAATTATAAAACCAAAAAACTAGAAACTCTAGCCTCATCAAAGAACTTAGCCTTTATTTTTTATACCTTGGATTAGAAAAATTATCATGCAAAAAATTAGGCCAACAATGGCTTTGTCTAGGGATGATAGACTACCTAAGTCTATGCAAGAATTTAGAATCTATGGTGGAGCAAACCACACACTTGATACAACTATAACAACTTCTTCAGAGAGCACAAAATAGAACAAAAAAAACAAGGAACTAGACTAATACAAGTTATTTACAGGGATTTACAAAATATACACAATGTACAAGAACACAAGGAACCCTAAAACTATTGTTCATGGAAACACAAGTATCTTAGGAAAAGTACCTCTTCAAGAATTGTCCATGAACTGGAAATTCAAAAATATCTCTAGTTAAATCCCTCAAGCAATATGAATCTTCTCCATTTGTATCACAAATGCTATATGGGCCAAGCTAGATTGGGTCAAATTTACTATGCTTTCCTTTATTTTCCATTCTAGCATTCCACATTAATACCAAATCACCTATTTCAAACTTCCTCTCAATGGCCCATTTTTCATATAAGTGCTTTATCTATGATTGTAACTTGGCATTTTGAATAGAAGACTCTCTCCTTGTTTCTTATAATTGCAAGATATCATCCATTCTGAGTTGCATCTCATCAATGATATCATCTTCATAAAGTTGAACAAATGTATACATTTCCTTTAGATTATTCTGTGGAAGTCTAGCTTGTATACCATAGACCAAATCAAATGGAGCACATCCAATGGAATTTTTCACAATAACCCTATCAGTCCATAGAGCTAATGAAAATTTTGAGTCCTAGGCCTTCTTATTCTCTCCTAAAATCCTCTTGATGATTTTTAATATTCTTTTATTGCTTGATTCTACCTAACCATTCCCCTAGGGATGATAAGGTGATGATGTGTATTCTAAAATGCCATACTTTGTACAAAAAAAATTATATTCCTCAGATCTGAAACACATAGCATTATCAGTTAAAATCTTTTGTGGGCATCCAAACCTGGTCACAATATTATTTAGAATGAAATTAATCACTACTTTACTTGTTGCATTCTTAGTAGGAATTTCTTCAACCTACTTAGTGAAGTAGTTAGTAGCAACTAGGATTGAAGAATGTCCACCACTTGACTTATTTATAATCTCACCAAGAAAATTAATTCCCCATTGTTGAAATGGTGCTTTCACTTCAATAGGTCTTAATGGTAAATTCCCCAAAAAAAAAAGCTTTCCACTAAACCTTTGACAAGCATCACATGTCTTGACAAACTCATGAGCATCTCTGAAAGTTGTTGGCCACCAAAACCAGCCCTAAGAATTTTACAAGTAGTGGTTTTAGCCATATAATGACCACCACATACACCTTCATGCATATCTTTCAAAATCCTTTTAGATTCAATTTCATCTACACATTTCAAGAGAACCCCTTCCATATCTCTCCACCACAACTAGCCTTGCACTATAACATACCTTATAGCCTGTAACTTAAGGGATCTTTTCTAGTTTTTTGTTAACTCTAATAGAGATTTCATGTTTTACAAATAATAGATCACATCTCTATACCAGTCAAAGGTATCCATATCACAAAGATTTTCCTTGCAACTATTATCAAGTTGATTGATTTGGTTAGCCTCTAAATCATTATCAATTAGTATATGCCAAGTTCTCAATGTCTATCAAGCATTCTTGTGTTTCTTGAGTTCAAAAGGTAGTGTCTATCGAGTTCACTTAGGCATCAAAGGAAATGTTGTATAAAGAGAGTGTTATTGTGATATTGCTGTCAAGATTTAACTGTGTGATTTTTGAGTCAAACTCATTGACCCATGTTTCATGAGTAGCGATTCAACATGAATCCATCTCTCATGAGAATAAATAGAACACTTAGAACTCATTGGATATAGGTGATGCTCACAAGGGTGAAGCATCAAGACTTCCTGGGAGGTCACCCATCCTAGTACTACTCCAACTTGAGCTCTCTTAACTACAAAGTTTCCTCCATGGTTAAATCCAAAGCTTGCAACCCCATTTGTGAAACCTTCACCAAGTGTTTTACCTTATGAACCATTCATTAGAAAGCCCCTTAAGCAAATGGGGTTGTAAGCTTTGGGTTTAATCATGGAGGAAACTCCATAGTTAAGTGCGCTCAGGTTGGAGTAGTACTGGGATGGGTCACCTCCCGAGAAGTCCCGATGCTTCACCCTTGTGAGCATCACCTAGATCCAATGAGTGCTAATTATTCCATTTATTCGCATGAGAGTGGATTCATGTTGAATCACTACTCATAAAACATAGGTCAATGAGTTTGACTAAAAAATCACACAGTTAAATCTTGATAGCAGTATCACAATTTGACTTGCTGTGGAATTTATCTCCTACTTATCAAGAGAGTGTTAACTGAGCTCACTTAGGTAATGAAGGAAATTTGGATGGAACGATTGCTAACTAAGCTCACTCAATTGCCAAATAATTTTCATAAGTTTTTAGTGTTAACTAAGCTTCTATTGGTTAACAAAGGAAATTATTTTAGAGTTAGTTTCTACTGAGAAAGGTCGGCTAGCAAAGGATTTTATTACTTTATTGTATTAAGCTTAATTAATCTATCTATTGATTCTAGTTGATTGAGATGATGAATATTGATTATTGTAATATGTATTTGAGCTGACTTGACAAAGTGAAAGGTATAAGTATAAGGTCAAGTCTTGATTTCAATGTGAGGAAGATATTGTGCAAGTGAGTGCAAGAGAATGTGTGAATTATGGTGATGTGATTGAAGATCTATTGGAAAGCAGAAGAAGAAAATTTGAAGGACAAGAAGAATATCCTTTTGGTGTAGAAAATTCATATTCAATCAGGAAGGATCAAGTATAAGCCTGAACATAGATCTAAAATTAGAAATCAAGTTGCATTCAAATCAGGTCAACTCATTGTTACTCTCTAACCATTGTAGCAATGATTTGAATCTCTTAATAGAATTAGCTTAACAACTATTTGCAAATCCTCTAACTAGGTGGAGATTCCATTAAATTTCTCTCAAGACCTTTGACTAGGCCACTCCTAGCAGGGTGATTAAATCCTTTAACAGGGTCACACCTAACAGTGTGTTTTGTAACCTTTAATAGGGTTGGCTCCTAATAGGGCTTACTTCGAAAGAGTGAAAATCACTAACTAGTTGCTATTGGTGGTTTTTCCCAAATTGGGTTTCCACATTAAATCTTCGTGTCAAATGTATTCATTTTCCTTATATGTTTGCAACTAAGCTAAAGTAATGATAATCACAGATAACATGTAATGGTTTATAAGTTAATCTTTTACCAAGCTAATCCATTTACTATCGAGTTACAACATTAGGTGTGTTTACCAAGCTTCAATCGTATTCAGTTATTTGTTTGCATTTTGTATTGACATCAAAAGGGATCTAGGATTTTTTTTTAGTAACTAATTCACCCCCCACCCCCTTAGTTACTCCTCTTATATTTCCAACACTCATATGTACTAGTTATAGTTCATTCACCCCTAACATTGTCTATTCTCTACTTAGGAACTTTCATATTAGCAGATCATTTTGTAGGTACCATTCTCATTGGGTTTTCCCCTCTAATCAAGGGTTTCCCTAGTAAAAAAATCTCATGTTATTATGCATAGTTATATTTCTATTGTTTTTGCATCTACTATTTACATTTTTGATAATTAATAAATGTATTGAGAGTTGTTTTAATTTCATAAAAAATTCACCCCCCCCCCCCCCCTCTCAATTATCTTAGTAGACTATACTTTCTAACAATTGACATCAAACCATTATTAGAATTAAATTACAAATAGAACTAAAAATTACATGCAAATATTAAAAAAAATTAGAAAATATTCAATTTCATAGAAGAGAACACAACACACCAAGATTTAATGTGGTTCACCCAATCCCTAGACTACATCCACCAAATAGTAAGTCCAATATTATTATGATCTAGTGATTATAATAGATTACAATATGTAATCCCTTATACCTCAATACCACCCTAAGAAACAATTATCACATCACACATTTAATGAAAATCCCTAAGCCTAAGTACTTTTATACAAGTATTTTTTTTGCTTCAGGGTTATAATTAATTACAACATGTTAGGCCAAAATTATTGATAAAATAGGGCTCAAAAGAATTATGAAGCATGTATAGTACTTCCCTATCACCAAAAAATAATAATCTCCCACTTGGCGACTGATTAGGCTCCACATTAGACAACAATCGCCTAATTCAATACTGATCCTATAGCAATATCACTGCTACATGAGCTCCCACTAGATCTAACCACCCTAGACTCTATTGCTCTTTTATTTTGTTTAGTCTAGAAGACCAAGCAAAGCTAAAGATGAGTTTTCCTTCTCCCTTGTCACTACCTTGGTAAACATATCTATTGGATTGTCATATATATGTATCTTGTCTATCTTTAACTATCCATCATCCAAAACTGACTGAATAAAATGGTATCGCAACATAATGTATTTTGTATTTGAGTGCATAGCAAAATTTTTTGCAAGATGAATGGCACTTGGCCTATATAAAAAAATAATTATCCCTTTGAGGGTTTCCCAATTATTCCATGAAGAATTGAAGCCATATGATCTCCTTTTCTACCTTTGTAGTAGCAACACACTGTGCCTCTGTAGTGGATAAAGCATTAGCCTTTTGCAATTGAGAAATCTAGCTCACTATTGCCCTCACCAATATTAAATGCATAACCTATAGTACTTCACTTGGTATCAATATCCCCTACCAAATCTGAGTCAACATAGCCCTAAAAATTAGTAGTAGAGCTCCAAAAAATGTAAACTCTTATTGGATGTTCCTTTCAAATATCTGAAAACCCATTTGACTGCATTACAATGCTCAATTCTTGGAAGACTCATATACCTACTAGCAACTTCGATTGTATGTGCAATATCTAGCCTCATACATACCATATCATACATCAAGCTTCCTACAACTAAAGCATAAGGTACCTTGGTCATCTTATCTTCCTCTTCTTGTGTCTTTGGACACATCTTCTTAGTCAACTTCAAATGACCAAGTAAAAGTGTGTTGATAGCTTTAGTATTCTCTATAGAGAAACATTGCAGTTCAACTTTGCAATATAATCAACCTAAGATAATGTCAATTTCTTATTCTTTCTATCTCTATAAATCTTCATACCAAGGAATTTTTTTTCTGCTCCTAAATCCCTCATACCAAATAAATGTGCTAAATGGCATTTCAACCCCTTAATGTGATCCATGTTAGACCTAGCTACAAACATATCATCAACATATAACTATAAATTAATGTAGTTGTCATCATCCAACCTCTTAAAATAAACACAATTATCTAAATGACACCTACTATATCCAAACTCATGCATAAAAATGTCAAATTTCAAATACCATTGTTGAGGTGCTTGTTTCAAGCCATATAGACTTTCCTTCAATCTGCATACTAAGTTCTCCTTACCTTTAACTTCAAATCTCTATGGTTGTGTCATATATATCTCTTCATCCAAATCAATATGAAGGAAGGCTATTTAAACATCAATTTGCTTCAAATTTAAATCTTCAGTAGTCACAATACTTAAAATAGTGTGAATAGATGTCATTTTTACAATAGGAGAGAATATCTCATCAAAATCAATGCCCTTTTTCTATGCAAATCCTTTTACAACTAGCCTAGCTTTAAATATTTTCTTACCTCCATCCTCTTATTTTAACCTATAAACCCATTTATTTTTTAAATAATTTTTACCTATAGGAAACTTGCATAAATCCCAAGTCCTATTTTTCAACAAGGAGTCCATTTCATCTATCATTGCAGACTCCCACTAAATCTTAGTACCCACCTTCACAACTTCATCATAATAGTAATGCCTCATCTAGAGATCCTTCAAAATAAGGATAAATATAAGACAAGATAAATTTTTTTTTATAAAAAGTAAGGATTCTCACTATATATACATATGAGGATCATAGAGATCACAATGAAAGACTAAACAGCCATCCAAACACCAATAGATCTCCAAATGCCACTATTGACCAAAATGATAAACCACAGAAGGGAAAAAACAAATACAAATCCAAAAACATACCAAATTGGAAATGTAACTCCAATGTATATGAGAACACTATAAAGGGTATCTAGAACAACTATGAAAAACTTCTGAATAAACTGCAAAGTGTTAGTTGTCCACCCAAGTAGGTTTTTCCAAAACCCATATGATACTCTAAAACAACATAGTATGGTAGTTTCTAGTACTAGAAAACCTTTCTAATGAAGGTGTGTAATACAATGAAGGTTTGGGAGACACTTATTAAGAAGGTATGTCATACTTTACCAATATTGTATGATGTTTCTTTAATGGGCATGTGATACTTTCCAATATCACATGACATTACTCTAAGAGACATGTGGTACAATTAGGGGTTGCATGATAAATCTCTTTTGGGTGTGCAATACTTTAAAGTATCACCTAATGTTGATGCATGCTCACCTAGGAACACAAGAAAAACTCTAAGAATGAATCAAGGGATAAAACAAGAACTAAAAACCTCCACATCGAGGAGTACTAGATCTATAGTCAAGGCATAGACACTCAAACATAATAGCTACAAGAAGGAAATTGTATCCAACCATCTAACATAGTAGTGAAGGGAAAATACAAAAAGCAATATGGAAATATACAGAAACAACATCATAATAAATTGAACACCCAAACTAAGTACATGGTTCCTCCCAATTGTAATAGTATCATAAGACCATTGTGGGTCCTAGCCATCCCACATGAATAACATCCCAAACTACCAACTAGATCATTGGTGCTATCTTACGAGGATGTCACTACTAAAATGTACTACAACATAACAATAAGGAAATCTAAAATGCTAGAAGTAAAGCATAAGATAATCCTACAAATCAAACTCATCATCTAACATATGCTAAAAATATAATAAGGAAATGTGTCAATACTAACATCATCTAAACATGATATACAAGCATTCCAATGAAAGCATAAATCACAAGAAGGCATACTTTAAAACCCAAAGTACCAAGCAAAAATATCTAGCAATGGTCACACTAGGATAGTAGACTATCTCTGTACACCACTCCCTAGTAGTAGTGAAGGTAGTTATGCCTCCCAACCACATGGAACCCATAGGTCCACTCCTACCATGCTGATGGATATAATGATCGAACCAAAAAAAATACATAAAGAAAATGTCCATGGAAAAAACTCATGCTAGATAGTATGATGACTAAAACCAAGAACATAGACAATACATAAACTACAAGTCCTAGTCAGACACTCAATGGGACACTAAATAGGGGCTGATATCATGGAGAGTCACTTTGCATTGACAAGCCCAAGCTAGTATTGGCATCTGAGCTCCCTAATGTAAAATGCACACTCTGAGTAGCAACTCTTCCCAATGGAAGGTGCACAAGCCCAACTTTTTAATTATCTTATATTTATTACCACCTGGTATTTTAATTTGGTTATTAATTATATAAAACTTTCTCTTCCAACCAATGAGAAATAGTCACCAAGTTTTGAGATAGAAGCCCCTCCATGCGCTACCCTACCTTACCCATGCTCATCCATTGATGAGTGCTTGTAGGCATGCATATTCCCAACCCAACCCCAAATGATCATAACTTCTTAAAATACAATAGAAGATCAAAACTCACAAGTCATGTGGCAAATGTATGTGCACGTACTCATGTGTGGTGCACCACCATCACAAAGATCATACACACAAGGAGTGGATGAGAACACAATGTAGAAATAGACTTAACCAAAAATAGACTTGGGAGGAAAGATGTGACATGCATCCCAATGCAACATAAAAGTGCAACAATGGTCTCATTGACATCCAAAAAAATTATCCAAGTCCACAACCAACATCATGCCAAGAAAACTTGACAAAATAGGGTGGCACACAAAATGAGGTAGAAACCCCTAAAATTGGAAAAATTTGAAATTAAAATCCATTTGGTCCTTGGGCACAAAAACCCTAAAAATCCAATAATATTTTGGTTTGGACACCGTAAGTAAAAACAACTAGCATAATGGTGTGAAACCCAAACACCCATCCTCAAAACAAGTAAAATGTTCATACCATACCAATTGGGTAGAACTAATAAATAGAAATAGAGGGGAACACTAGTTCTTAGCCTCTTAACAAACTACTAGTAAGAATAGAAGCTAAAATAAAGTAGAAACAAGAAAATGGGAAAGCCCTACTTGACAACAAAAGGGGATAAAACTAAAAATAGCATAATAAAATAAATCACCCACTGAAATTATCAAAAATATGGTACAACAGTGTTTACATGAGCTAGATCCAATGAGATCAACACTGAAAAGATCCCATGCTCACAACTCTCACAATGAACAGAAACATGATCCTCCAGAAGAGGATTCTAAAAAAGAATTTCAAATTTGTGTTTTGAAAAAGTGAGAAGTGAGAAAACAATTCCCTTTTTAAATACTTATTCACTTTTTGAGTGAATAATTGATTAGGGAAAATAGCTAGTTAGATTAGCTAAACTCTAAATTGACCCGAAAAAAAAAAATTATCATTCATAATTGGAATTCACCTAAGGTAAAGCTGCCAGATATTAAATTCAATAAAATTTAAAGCCCAAAAATTCAAAATCACAAAAATCTCCTTAACAACTTTCATGATAATGCAAACTGCTAAATCCATAGACACACTCACTGGTCTAATCACATAATGAAAATGAGTTTAGATTTAATAATCACCAAAAGTTTAATTAACTAATTAAATAAGGATACGTTGACCATATAGAGATGACATTGGTAAAATATGAATAGCTGAATCATTAACTCCATGTGCCACTATTAGGGGTATAAATCCTACACACTAAAACACATGATCAAGTACAATTATACATAACAACATAGCCAAAACAATAAATACATTAAATAACTAATTTAACCATTTATTCAATTATACCTAATTAATCCATTTATATCACTTACGTTTGCATAAAGTATCAAGATATAAGAATGAAGTAAATAACCATAGAATAAAATCTATCCTATAACTGAACCAAAGATATCATCATAGACCTACTATCATCTCAAAAAGGCATCAACATGAAAATATGATAAATTGAATAGCATAGCAATAAAGCATCTATTGGACTAAAATCAAAGTATAACATTTTACTCTTAGGTCATCACAAATTACTAATAATAAGATTATCAAGTATCTCTTGAATCAAAATAGACAAGGTATAGACTACAAATACAAGAGGCACTACATCCTCCCCCACTAGCATAGGCTTACTCCTAGAAGCTGGCAAAAAGATAGGGGTACAATCCTCTCAAATGTGTAGCATCTTCCCAAGTCACAAAAGCCTCATCGCTCGGGTCATATTGGACACTTACTTTCTCAATGTCCCAAACTTGCAAGGTCAGCCTCCAATACTGTAGGATACAAATGGGCTCCAAAGTAAGCTACCCATTTGCTACCTACAAAGTATCCCAATCAAGAACATGGATCACATCTATAATATACTGCCTCAAAATAGAAACATGAAAAACATCATGGATGTGCAATAAGATAGGTGGAAATGCTAGTCTATAAGCAATAGGACCAATCCTCTCAAGGATTTCAAAATGTCCAAAAAAATGTGGCACCAACTTAGAGCTTTTCCCATAATGAATGGGGCTCTTCCTCAACCATACTCTCAAAAATACCCTATCACCAATAGAAAAGTGATGATCCAACATATCAGCATCTACATACTTCGTTTGCCTATCCTGAGCAATAACCATAAGCTTCCTAATAGTAACAACCTATTGCTCCATATCCTAAAGCATCTCAAGACCCAAAAGAACTTGAACCTCTAACCGATCCTAACTCAAAGGGGTATGACATAGTCTACTGTACAAGGCCTAAAAAGGTGACATGCCTAGAGAACTATGATACTACTTGTTGTGTGCAAGATCAATAAGGTATAAATACTCCTCTCACTTCACCTACCTATCCATCACATACATGCAAAGCATATCCTCCAAAACTTGATTCACTCTCTCAATTTGACCATTAGTCGTTCGATGATTAGCTGAACTAAAATTAAGTTGCATGCCTACAACATGTTGGAGAGATGTCTACAATGTAGAAGTAAAAACTGAATATCTATCCAAAATAATCTAATGAGGGATCCCATGCAAACAAACAATATCCCCCAAAAAAACATGCACTATAGAAGAAGTTGTGTAGGGTTCTCTCATGGGTGAAAAAGTGCTACCTTGGAAAACTTGTCTACTATCACCATGATACAATCATGCCTCCATGATGACATAGGCAACCTTGTGATAAAATCAATAGATATCATATATCACTTCCACTCTAGAATGGTATGCGGCTCCAAAAGACTTTTTGGATGCTAATGCTCTACCTTCACTCTCTGGCACTCCATACATTGAGCAACAAAATTAGTAACATTTCTCCTCATTATGCCCAAAAGTATAGCTATTTAAGATTATCATGCATCTTCATGACACCAAGATGTGTAGAATATGGTGTATGATGTGCTTCCAAAAAAACCAAGGTATGAAGATCACCAAACATAGGTACATAGATACACCCCAAGTGTCGCAATAGCTCATCAACCTCAAGAATATAACCTAAAATTCTCCTGTCAAGAGTACGTCTAGACCAATTTTTGCTCTAACCTCCTGATACCAAATGTCACTCCAAGATATGGCCTCACAAATCCACTCCCAATGACATCACCGATACCACATGTCACCTCCTACTCAAGGCATCTATGATAACATTCTCCTTCCCTTTAATACAATGAAAATCAAAGTCATACTCGCATAGGAACTCTATTTAGTGATGTTGCCATGCATTTAGTTTTGGCTAAGTAAAGATACAATGCAAGCTCCTATGATTGCTATGCAACTCAAACCTATGTCTCAAAAGAAAATGCTTCCAATGAACAAGGCTATGCACCATGGCCATGAGTTCCAAAACATGAGTGGGGCTATTAAGCTCATGATCCTTGAGTTTCATAGACTAATATGCAATCAATCAACCATCCTGCATCAACATTGCACCCAAGCCTTCGAACAAAGCATCAATGCAAACCATGAAATCACCTATAGGATTAGGCACTACAAGGATTGGTGCACTAGTCAAATAATCCTTAAGAGAATTAAATTTTTCCTCACACTAAACTAACCAAACATACTTCTTCCCTTTCCACTAAAGAGAAGTGATGGGATGAGCTACTCGTGAGAAATCCTTCATGAAGCAATGATAGTAACCTATCAATCCTATGAAACTATGAACTTTTGAGACATTAGTGGGTATTTCCCAATCCATGACAACATGAATATTCTCAAGAACCACTACAATTCCATCATTAGTCATGATGTGCCCCAAATACTTCACCTCTAACTAGAAGAACCCACATTTACTCAAGTTTCCATATAACTTATGGTCTCTCAAGCACTAAAACACTTGATGTAAATAGACTTCATACTCCTCTATAGTCTTTGAATAGATCAATATGTCATTCAAGAATACATGACACACTGATCAAGGCATGTGCAAAATACTCCATTCACCAAACTCATAAAAACTGATGGTGGATTGGTTAACCCAAAGGGTACAACCATAAACTCATAATGCCCATACAATATACAAAAATATGTTTGATGAATGTCAACCTCCTAGATATGAAGTTTAAGGTATCCCAACTTCAAATCAATCTTTGAGAACAATCGTGCCCCCTTCATTTGATCAAACAAGTCATTAATCCTTGGCAAAGGATACCCTTTCTTTACTGTCACCTTATTCAACTACTGGTAGTCAATGCACAAATGCAATGAACCATCCTTCTTCATGAAGATGACTAGTGCACCCCATGAGGATACACTAGGACAAATATAGCCCTTGGCCAAAAATTCCTCCAACTACAATCTGAGCTCACTTCACTCATGAGTAGTCATGTGGTAAGGTGCTCATAAAATTGGCTCTACTCTTGGTACAAGATCAATCTAAAAATTAATGTCATGTTATGGTGGTATACCTAGAATCTCATCAGGAAACACATTTGCATACTCATGAAGGAGTGGGTGATCATAAAGTGTCACTGTATAGCTCTTAGCTTCCTCAAGATCACTGACAAAGAAAATAAACAACTGAAAACCCTTTCACACACTCCACTTTAGCTAACTAGTTGAGATCATCTGAAGTAAGATTGGTCTCAAAACTCCCAAAAGTTCCACCTACCAACCTATTTCATCAACATATTGTACTATCTTACAATAGAAATCAATATTTTATTAATGGGAAGCTAACTAATCCATGCCCAACACAATGTTATACGATCCTAGAGATAAAATGTGTAGATCCACTATGGTGGTGAAGGTTTCCAAATTCAAACTGCAATAGCTAATCAAAAAATCTATAGCTGCTTTGGAACCCATGGCTAACTCAACCTACCACATATCAACCTAATGCATTGCCACTAACCCACATTGTTGAACAAGAGATGGTGAAATAAAAGAATTTAAAGCACCAAAGTCAAACAAAATTGAAGCTAAAATGCCATGCAATATAACTATAGCTTTGACTACCATACCTTGATGCTCAAATTAAGGGTTATCAACTACCATAAAGACTTGATGATTCCTTCTAGCATCTCTCACTATAGGCTTTGATCTGGCTACACCCTTACTAGGTCCTATAGATGGTTTAATACAAAACTCAAAATATTTATGGTTAGGCTGACCAAAAGAATAACAGTTTCCCCCAAAGTTGGAACTTGTTCCATGACCACCCTAAGTAGCACTAGGATAAGGAGCACTACCCCTACTAGAGTTTTTCCAAATACTTTGAGAAGGATGATCCTACTTAGATTTTTTTCCTCAACCCTAGTTATCTCCTTTCTTCCTTGAGTCAACTATATGCTATCTGCCTTTAGGCCATATTCCCCTTTGTCAAAAATGATGACAACCACCTTGTGAGGGTGATGACTGGGCTTGGCCCTTCCTTGAGGACCTAGAATACTATGTATCCTACCCCAAAGGTCATGTACTTTGGTTCTAAGAACCAAATCTACCACTAAACCCCCTATCTATATTACTCTCTAGAATCCTTGCTTTCTCTATGGTAAGTGAAAGTGTCCTTTGTTGGTGAGCATGGACATCACCAATGCTAGAGTCCCTAAGGCCCCTAACAAAATGTTGAGTGATGAGTGCCTCATCATGCCTATAGCTTGAGTACTATTGCAACCCAAGGAACTTCTTCTCATACTAATCTATTATCATGAAACCCTACTTAAGCTCATGGAATTCATCAATTTGAGGCTCACAGTATTATAGCAATAGGAATTTCTCCCTGAACCTATCCTCAAAGTTCTCACAAGTGAGATTTTCCACATCAATATGAAGCCTATCACTCTCCATATCCCACCAAATGGAACCATGTTCCCTTAGCTATGTGATCATGCAATAGGCTTTCACATTGCTCCCATAAGGTAGTAAGGAGAAGGAATGCCCCATATCAAGTAACCAAGTCTCATCCTTGAGTCTTGTCCCCTGGCCATCAAACAAAAATGGTTTGGACCACTGAAGTTCCCACATCATTTAAAGTTGAGTGAAATCATCATCATCCTAACCACAACCGCTCCATCGGTGACTTATTGCATTGGTTGGTGTATGAGAATGTTCCCATTTATGCTCCTCCTCTCTATAATCTGATTGATGGGAATCTCCATGATGAGATCCTTTTTCATGATTAGGTTCTTGTTAGTTCTCCTCCACATGAGGAACCAACTAAGAAATAATATCTTGAAGCACTGGCATTAATGTCTCAATGCCATTCTAGTTATTATTGCCATATCCTCCCCCTCATCCTAACATTCCTCTTCCTCGAGTTCTCTTGAACCACTCATTGGCTACCACCCTAACTACTAGGTGTTCATGTAGGAGGCATCACTATGGAAGCAACAAGAGAAAGTCAAAAACATCCTCACAAGCATAAGAAATGAAAACATGAACCAACAAGATATCAAAATACCAACATATTATAGCAATATGCAATAGAAATACAAACATAGTGGAAGCATAACATAGAGATCCCAATGTTGCAACATGGGCTCTGATACTAGATGCAATGCTTTTCTTGGAGATCCTTGGAAATAAGGATAAATATAAGCCAAGGTAAAAAAAATTAAGAACAAGTAAGGATGCACATGACATACAACTTACGAGCACCATAAAGATCACAATGGAAGACTAAACAACCATCCAAACACCACTATTGACCAAAACAATAAACTACATAAGAACATAAACAAATACAAATTTGAAAACGTACTAAATTTGAAATGCAACTCCAAGGTATTTGAGAACACCATAAAGGGTATCCAAAACACCTCCAAAAAACTTTTGAAAAAATAGAAAAGTGCCAGTTGTCCACCCAAGTAGGTTTTTTCAAAACCCAGGCGGTACTTTAAAACATCATAGTATGATACTTTTTAGTATGATACAACCTTTCTAATGAAAGCATGCAATACAATTAGGGTTTGGTTGACAGTTCTTAAGAAGGTGTACAATAATTTACTAGTATCATATGACCTTTCTTCAATGGGCGTGCAATACATTGTAGTATAACATGACATTACTCTAAAAGATGTGCGATACAATTAGGGGTCATATGATAAATCTCTTTTGGGTGTGCAATACTTTAAAGTATCACCCAATGTTGATGCATAGTCACCTAGGAGCATAAGAAAAACTCCAAGGATGAATCAAGGGATAAAATAAGAACATGAAACTTCCACACCAGGGAGTGCTAGATCCATAGTCAAGGCATAGACACTCAAACACAATAGCTACAAGAAGGAAACTACATCCAACTATCTAACATAATAGTAAAGGGAAAATATAGAAAGCAACATCACAATGTATAGAAATGACATCACAATAAATTGAACAACCAAAATAAGTATGTGGTTCCTCCCAACTATAATAAGACCATCATCAGTCCTAGCCATCCCTTGAACATAACATCCCAAACTACCCAACAAATTGTCAATACTATCTTATGAGAACGTCAGTACTAAAACATACTACAACATAAGAATAAGGAAATCTAACATGCTATAAGTAAAGCATAAGATAATCCTACAAATCAAACCCATCATCTAACATATGCTAAAAAACATAATAAAGAAATGTGTCTGACATCATCTAAACATGATATAGAAGCATTTATATGAAAGTATAAATCACAAGAAGGCATACTTTGGAACTTAAAGTACCAAGTGAAAACATTCAACAATAGTTGCACTGGGATAGTAGACCATCTCTGTACACTAGTCCCCAGTAGTGGTGAAGCTAGCTATGCCTCCCAACCATGTGGAACCCATAGGTCCACTCCCATCATGTTGATGAAAATAATAATCCAACCAAAAATACAAAAAAAGAAAGCTTCCATGGCTAACACTCAAGCTAGATAGTATGATGACTAAAACCAAGAACATAGGCAATACATTAACTACAAGTCCTAGTCAAACACTCACTGGGCTACCAAGTAGGGGCTAACATCATGGAGAGTTGCTTGGCATTGACAAGCCCAAGCTAATATTGGAAGTTAAACTCCCCAATGAGAAATGCACACTTTAGATGGTAGCTCTTCCGAATAGAAAGTGCACAAGCCCAACTTTTTAATTATCTTATATATATTACAACCTAGTATTTTAATTTAGTTATCACTTATATAAAACTTCCTCTTCCAACCAATAGGAAATAGTCACCAGGTTACAAGATAGAAGCCCCTCCATGTGCTACCCTACCCTACCCATGCTCATTTATTAACGAGTGCCCCTAGACATGCATATTCCCAACCCAACCCTAAATTATTATAACTTCTAAAAATACAATAGAAGATTGGGACTCACAAATATACATGCATGTACTCATGTGTGGTGCACCACCATCATAAAGTTCATAACACAAGGACTGGATGAGAACACAATGTAGAAATACATTCAACTAAAAATAGACTCGGGAGGAAAGATGTGACATGCATCCCAATGCAACATAAAAGTGCAACAATGGTTTGACTAAAATCCAAACAAATGATCTAGTTCCACAACCAACATCATGCCAAGAAAACATGAGAAATAGGGTGCACACAAAGTGAGGTAAACATCCCAAAAATTGGAAAACTTTTAAATTAAAATCCATTTGGTCCTTGGGTAAAAAAACTCTCAAAAATCCAATAATATTTGGGTTCAAACACTATATGCAAAAATGGAAAACATAACAGTGTGAAACCCCAAGCCCCCATCTCAAAAATAGGGAAAATTTTCATACTCGACAAACTAGGTAGAACCAACAAATAGAAATGAAGGGGAATAGTAGTTCTTAGCCTCCTAACAAACTACCACTAGAAACAAAAGCTAAAATAAAGCAAAAATAAGAAATTGGAAAAGCCCTACTTAACAACAAAAGGGTTGAAACTAAAAACAACACAATAAAACAAATTTCCCATTGAAACTACCAAAAATCAAGGCACAACAAGGTTCACCCCAGCTAGATCTAAGGAGACTAGTCTTGTGAAGATCCCACACTCACAAATCTCAAAACAATTAGAAACATGATCCTCCAGAAGAAGATTCTTAAAAAAGCTTTCAAATTTGCGTTTTGCAAAAGTAAGAAGTGAGAAAAAAATTCCACTTTTCAATACTTATTCACTTTTCAAGTGAATAATCAATTAGGGAAAATAGCTAGTTAGACTAGCTAAACTCTAAATCAACCCAAATGAAAATAGGCTATCCCTCATAATAGGAATTCACCAAAGCAACAACTGTTAGAAATTAAATTCAATAAAATTTAAAGCCCAAAAATCCAAAATCACATAAAACTTCTTAAGAACTTTCACAACCATGCAAACTAATAAATGCATACACACACTCACTAGTCCAATCGCATAATGCAAATTAATTTATATTTAATAATAACTGAATGGTTAATTAAACAATTAAATAAGAATGCTTTGACCCTTCAAGAATGATATTGGTAAAATATGAATAGCTAAATCACTAACTCTATGTGCCACTACCAGGGATATAAATCTTGCACACTAAAACATACGATCAAGTGCAATTACATATAACAACATACTTGAAGCAATAAATGCATTAAATAGCTAATTTAACCATTTATTCAATTATACCTAATCAATCCATTTGCATCACTCATGTTCACATAAAGCATCAAGATACAAGAATAAAGTAAATAACCATAGCATAAAATCCATCACATAATAGAATCAAAGATATGTCCAAATACTAGATAATTAGATATTATCATAGACCTACTGTCATCTCAAAATGGCATCAACATGCAAATATGATAAACTAAACAACATAGTAGTGTTAGATTGTGGTGACTGATCAGGAAAGTAGTATACATACTTCATAAATAGTGGGGTAGCCGACATATTATGGACAAGCCGACATAAATTTTTTTTTGGAAGTAGCCGACATGGTAGCCGACATATTATGGCCGACATATGGCCGACATGTTATAACCCTAAAGCGGTTTAATACTTGTATAAAAAGGGCTTAGGGTTGGGTATTTTTTATGTGTGGTGATACGAAATTGGTTCTTGCGGCGGTATTGAGCTGTAAGGGATTACGGGTTGTAATCAGGTTGTAATCACTGGATTGTAATAAGATCGGACTTGCTATTTGGTGGACGTAGCCTAGGGATTGGGTGAACCACATTAAATCTTGGTGCCTTGTGTTCATTTCTGTGTGTTCTATTATTTTTTTTATTGGTTATATTTGCATGTAGTTTTTATTTCTGTCCGTGGTTTATCCTAACAAGTGGTATCAGAGCCTAGTTGTTTCTCAGTTATCCTCTGCAGGAAAGTCTCACGGTTAAGTGGGAGTCTCACGGTTGAGTGGGAGCAATGGTAGATGATGGTAAGCTAAGGGTTGATAGGTTTAATGGGCAGAACTTCCAGTTATGGAAGATGCAAATCGAAGACTATTTATATCAGAAGGATTTATGGAAGCCGTTGGAAGGAAAAGCCAAGAATCAAGGAACTAGGTCAGAGGCTGAATGGGATCTTTTGGATAGAAAGGCACTCGAAAGCATTCGGTTATGCTTGGCACCATCGGTGGCATTTAATATTACAAAAGCAAAGACGACAGAAGATTTGATGAAAACCCTAGCGACACTGTATGAAAAGCCCTTCGCTTCAAATAAGGTATTTCTCATGAAGTGTTTATTTAATATGAAAATGGCAGAAGGTGGATCTGTTGCAGATCATTTAAATGAGTTTAATACTATTACTAGTCAATTATCTTCTGTGGGTATCAATTTTGATGAAGAAATTAGGGCTCTCTTGATTTTGTGTTCTTTGCCTGAAAGCTGGAATGGCTTGGTAATGGCAGTGAGTAATTCTGTTCCTGGATCAAGTACCCTAAAATATGATGATGTGATCGGTGTTATTTTAAGTGAGGAAACTCGTAGAAAATCCTCAGGTGGATCTACATCAGGAAGTGCTTTAAATGCACAAAGCAGGGGCAGAACGACTGAAAGAGGAAGTAACTCTGGAAATCGTGGGAAATCAAGAGGAAAGTCAAAGGGGAGGAGGTCTCAATCGAGAGGACCAAATGATTGCTGGTACTATGGGAAACCATGGCACAAAAAGAAAGATTGCTGGACTCGAAAGAAAAATGAAGGAGATAAATCAGATGGAGACAAAGAGGCAAATGTGGTAAGTAATAAATCTGAAGAGGATGCTTTGCTTCTGTCTTTAGAGAGTGTTGATGATTCGTGGGTTTTAGATTCTGGTGCTTCTTTTCATGCTACACCTCATAGAGGTTATTTCATTGATTATGTCCAAGGGGATTTTGGGCTTGTTTATTTGGGGGATAATGAACCCTGTCAGATTGGTGGAAAGGGAAAAATTAAGATTAAGTTGCAGAATGGGAATCATTGGCTACTACATGAGGTAAGACATGTTCCAAAGCTGAGTAGGAATTTAATTTCAGCAGGGCAACTCGGTGATGAGGGTTGTGTAATTACTTTTAATGATAAAAATTGGAAGGTTTCAAAAGGTTCCCTTGTAGTAGCAAAAGGTGTGAAAGTAGGCACCTTATATCTTTGTACAGGTCATATTGTTCCTTCTACTTTGATTGTTTCAGAGAAAAATGAATATTCAGGAACAATTACTGCAGTTGAGCAGGGAGAACAAATAGCTGCTGTAGATTCTGATACAAAGTTGTGGCACAATAGACTTGGGCACATGAGTGAGAAAGGTATGAAAGTACTTCATTCAAGGAAAGTTTTACCAGGTCTAAAATGTGTGAATATGGATTTCTGTGAAAGTTGTGTGTATGGAAAACAAAAGAGAGTGAGTTTTGTAAAGACAGGGAAGGAAAACAAAAAGGAGAAATTAGAGCTTGTGCATACAGATGTATGGGGACCGGCTCAGGTATCTTCCCTTGGTGGCTCTCATTATTATGTTACATTTATTGATGATGCAACTAGAAAAGTATGGGTTTATTTCCTTAGACAAAAATCTGATGTATTTCAAACTTTTAAGAAATGGAAATGCTTGGTTGAAAATGAGACTGATAAGAAATTAAAATGTCTCAGATCTGATAATGGTGGTGAGTATTGCAGTCATGAATTTGAAGATTATTTCTCCACTAATGGTATTCGTAAGCAAAAAATTGTTCCAAGGACTCCACAGGAAAATGGAGTGGCTGAACGCATGAACAGGACTATAATGGAGCGCGCAAGGAGCATGAGGTTGTATGCTGGGTTGCCCTTACACATGTGGGTGGAGGCTGTCAATACTGTAGTATATTTGATTAATAGAGGTCCCTCTACTCCTTTGGGCTGTGGTATTCCAGAGGAAGCATGGACTGGTAAGAAGGTGAGTTATTCTTTTCTCAAGACCTTCGGTTGTGAAGCTTTTGCTCATATAGACTCTGAAAATAGAACCAAGCTAGAAGCAAAATCAAAGAAATGTGTCTTTGTTGGATATGGCATTAATGAATTTGGCTATAGGCTTTGGGATTTTGAAAATCATAAAATTATAAGAAGCCGGGATGTCATATTCAATGAAAAAGTGTTGTACAAAGATCTGTTGCAGCAACATGAGAAGAAAGAAGATGATTATGTAGTGCTGGATGATACTCCAAAAGTTGATGTTCCAGCCATTCCTCATGATGTGCAACAACTGCAACAAAAAATACCACACACACCAGTGAATGTTAGACAGTCAACAAGGCCAATTAGACCTCCACAAAGGTTTTCTCCCTCTTTGTATTCTATTTTACTTACTGATGCTGGTGAACCTGAAAGTTATGATGAAGCTGTGTAGGTGGATACTAAGATTCAGTGGGAGTCTGCAATGAAAGATGAAATGGACTCTTTGCTAAAAAATAAGACATGGGATTTGTGCAAGTTGCCTGCAAGTAAAAAGGCTTTACAGAATAAATGGGTTTACAGGTTGAAAGAAGAGGAAGCAGGTAAGAAAAGATTTAAGGCCAGGTTAGTTGTAAAAGGATTTGCACAGAAAAAGGGAATTGATTTTGATGAGATATTTTCTCCTGTTGTTAAAATGACTGCTATTCGTACTGTTTTAAGTCTTGTGGCTACTGAAGATTTGCATTTAGAGTAGATGGATGTTAAAATAGCCTTTCTTCATGGTGATTTGGATGAAGAAATATATATGGCTCAGCCACAGGGTTTTGAGGTCAAAGGTAAGGAGAACTTAGTGTGCAAATTGAAGAAAAGTTTATATGGCCTGAAGCAAGCACCTTGGCAATGGTATCTAAAATTTGATAGTTTTATGCATGAGCATGGATATAACAGGTGTCATTCAGATTACTGTGTTTATTTTAAGAGGTTGGATGATGATAGCTACATTATTTTATGTCTTTATGTTGATGATATGCTTATAGCTGGGTCTAACATGCATCATATTAAGGGGCTAAAATGCCAGTTAGCACATGCATTTGCTATGAAGGATTTGGGGGCAGCAAAACAAATCCTTGGTATGAAGATTTGCAGAGATAGGAAGAACAGAACATTGACACTATCTCAAGCTGATTATGTTGAGAAGGTGTTGCAACGTTTCTCTTTAGAGACTGCTAAAGCTGTCAGCACACCTTTACCTGGTCATTTGAAATTGACTAAGGAGATGTGTCCCAAGACATAGGAAGAGGAGGATAAGATGTCCAAGGTACCCTATGCTTCAGATATAGGAAGTTTGATGTATGCTATGGTATGCACTAGGCCAGATATTGCACATGCAGTGGGAGTCGTTAGCAGGTATATGAGTCATCCAGGTTTTGAGCATTGGAATGCTATCAAGTGGATTCTTAGATATTTGAGAGGAACATCCAATAAGTGTTTACACTTTGGGGGCTCTACTACTGATTTACAGGGCTATGTTGACTTAGATTTGGCTGGGGATATTGATACCAGGCGGAGTACTACAGGTTATGTCTTTACTGTTGGTGGGGCAGCCATGAGCTGGGTTTCTAGGCTACAGAAGATTAATGCTCTCTCCACTACAAAGGTAGAGTATGTTGCTGCTACAGAGGCAGCCAAAGAGATGATATGGCTTCAGTTCTTCTTGGAAGAATTGGGACATCCTCAGAAGGATAATTATTTGTTCACAGATAGTCAGAGTGCCATTCATCTTGCTAAGAATTTAGCTTTGCATTCTAAGACCAAACACATACAGTTGCGGTACCATTTCATTCGGTCAGTTTTGGAGGATGGACAGTTAAAGCTGGAGAAGATACATACCAATGAAAATCTAGCAGATATGTTGACAAAGGTTGTCACAAGGGAGAAGCCGAACTCCTCTTCAGCTTCAGTTGGTCTTTTAGACTAAATGTGGATAAAAGAATAGAAGAGTCCAGGGTGGTTTGATCTAGTGGGAGCCCCATGCGGTAGTTGTATTTCTACAGGATCAGTCTCCAAGTGGGAGGTTGTTGTTTAGTGTGGAGCCTGATCAGTCCCCAAGTGGGAGATTGTTAGATTTTGGTGACTGATCAGGAAAGTACTGTACATACTTCATAAATAGTGGGGTAGCCGACATGGTAGTCGACATATTATGGCCGACATATGGCCAACATGTTATAACCCTAAAGCGGTTTAATACTTGTATAAAAAGGGCTTAGGGTTGGGTATTTTTTATGTGTGGTGATACGAAATTGGTTCTTGTGGCGGTATTGAGCTGTAAGGGATTACGGGTTGTAATCAGGTTGTAATCACTGGATTGTAATAAGATCAGACTTGCTGTTTGGTGGACGTAGCCTAGGGATTGGGTGAACCACGTTAAATCTTGGTGCCTTGTGTTCATTTCTGTGTGTTCTATTATTTTTTTTATTGGTTATATTTGCATGTAGTTTTTATTTCTGTCCGTGGTTTATCCTAACAAGTAGTAAAGCATCTATGGTACTGAAATCAAAGTATAAAATCTGACCCTCAAGTCATCACAAAGTACTAATAATAAGATTATCAAGTATCTCTCAAATCAAAATAAATAAGCTATAGACTACAAACATGAGAGGCACTACAATAAAAGTTAAGTTCACTAGCATCTGTGAGTAAAATAGAGTATAAAGAAGGAGAAAATCTTTTTGAAAGTCTACTTAGCCTTGTTGACCATCTAACATTCATTGGGTGTGTGGTATTTTTTGTTGCAGTTGTTGCAGATCATGAGTTATTTTTGGAACATCATATTTTGCAGTATCATCCAACACTACATAATCATCTTCTTTCTTCTCATGCTACTACAATAGATCTTTGAACAACACTTTCTCATTGAATATGACATCCCTTCTTCTTACAATTTTATGATGTTCAAGATCCCAAAGCCTATAAAAAAATTCATCAATGACATATCCAACAAATACACATCTCTTTGGCTTATCTTCCATCTTGGTTCTAGTTTTAGAATCTATATGTGTGAATACTTCAAAACCAAAGTTTTAGAGAAAAGAGTAACTCACCTTCTTTCTATTCTATGATTCCTCTAGAATATCTCAACCCAAATGAGTAGAATGACCTCTATTAATAAAATATATAGTAGTATTAACAACCTCCACCCAAATGTTTAAGGGAAACCCTACATGCAACCTCATGCTCCTTGCATGCTCCACTTTAGTCTTATTCATGTTCTCAGCCACTCCATTTTTCTATGGAGTCCTAGGAACATTTTTATGTCTATGAATACCATTAGTAGAGAAATAATCTTCAAATTCAAGACTACAATACTCATCACCATTATCAGATCTAAAACATTTTAATTTCTTACCAGTCTCATTTTCAACCAAGCATTTCCATTTCTTAAAAGTTTGAAATACATCAAATTTATGTCTAAGGAAATAAACATGTAGTTTTCTGGTTGCATCATCAATAAATGTAACATAATTATGAGAACCACCAAGGAAAGATACCTAATCTAGTCCACATACATCTATATACACAAGCTTTAATCTCTCACTTTTCTTTTCCTTCCCACTCTTCACAAAACTCACTCTCCTTTTTTTTTTTCCATACACACAACTTTGACAAAAATCTATATTAATACATTTTATACTTGGTAAAATTTTCCTTGAATGAATTAATTTCATACCTTTCTCACTCATGTGCCAAAGTCTCTAGTGCCATAGCCTTGTATCAAAATCTATAATATTTTGTTTGCTCTCCCTACTCAACTACAACAACTATTCCTGAACATTCATTTTTCTCTGAAATGATCAAAGTAGAAGGAGCAATATGACTTGTACAAAGATATAAGGTTCCTAATTTCACAAATTTTTTTACTATAAGAGAATGTTTTGAAACCTTCCAAATTTTATCATTAAAAGTAACTACACAACCCTCATCACCGAGTTGTCCTGCTGAAATTAAATTCCTACTCAACCTTGGAACATGGCATACTTCATGTAGTAGCTAATGATTCTCATTTTACAACTTAATATTTTCCCTTTCCAATAATGAGATAAGTTTCATTATCCCCCAAATAAACAAGCCCAAAATCTCCTTAGACATAATCAATAAAATAACCTCTATTGGGTGTAGCATGAAATGAAGCTCTAGAATCTAAAACCCATGAATCATCAATAATTTCTAAAGAAAGAAGCAAATAATCCTCTTTGGATTTGTTTCTTACCACATTTTCCTCTTTGTTCCCTCCCTTATGGTTTGCCTCCTTTTTTGTTCTTTTGATTCTAGCAATCTTTCTTCTTATGCCCTAGTTTACCACAGTACTAGTAATCTCCAGGTCCTCTAGATTAAGACCTCTTTCCCTTTGACATTCCTCTTGATTTCTCATGATTTCTAGAATTGTTTCCTCTCTCAGTCATTCTACCTCTACTTTGTGTGTTTAAAGCACTTCCTAATGCAGATCCACCTAAGGTTTTCCTACAATTTTCCTCACTCAGAATAATACCAATCACATCATCATGTTTTAAGGTATTAGATCCAGAAACATAATTACTCATAGGCATTACCAAGCCATTCTAGCTTTTAGGTAAAGAACACAAAATCAAGAGAGCCATAATTTTTTCATCAAAATTAATACACATAGAAGATTGAGTAGTAACAATATTAAACTCATTTAAATGATCTACAAAAGACCCACCTTATTCCATCTTCATTATAAATAAATGCTCTATGAGAAATACCTTATTTGAAGTAGAGGGATTTTCATACAATTTTGCTAGGGTTTCTATCAACTCTTCCATCATCTTTTCTTTTGTAATGTTAAATGTCACCAATGGTGTGAGGCATAATTGATTACTTCCAAGTGTCTTTCTATCTAAATCTCCCAATCCTCATCTTTTATAGTTCCATGTTCCTTTTTTTTTTTCTTCCAATGGATTCCATAAATCCTTCTGATAAAGATACTCATCTATTTGCATTTTCCATGATTGAAAGTTCTACCCATTAAACTTGTCAACCTTCAACTTACCCTCATCTACCATCACTCCCACTAAACCATGAGACTCCCGCTCAACTACAAGACTTTCCTATAGAGGATAACTAAATAAAAAAACATCACTCTAATACAAGTTAGTAGGATTAAACCATACACAAAAATAAAAATTACATGAAAATATAAATAGTATCATAAAATATTGAATTACACAAGAGAGAACACAAGACACCAAGATTTAATGTGGTTCACCAAATTCCTAGGCTATGTCCACAAAATAGCAAGTCCAATATTATTATGATCTAGTGATTACAACATGACTACAATTTATAATCCCTTATAGCTCAATAACATCACAAGAAACAATTATTACATCACACATATAATGAAAATCCCTAACCCTAAGCATTTTTATACAAGTATTTTTGTCATTGTAGAGTTGTAATAAATTACAACATATCAGCCCAAATAATTATGAAGTATGTATAGTACTTCTTTGGTTAGTCACCATAAACTAACAAGCATTGTGTCCTTGAAGGAAAATCTTAAGCACTTAAGGAGATCTATGACACATTTTAGGAAAGATAGTCTAAATTTTGATGGAATTAAATATGATAGCTAGAAGGAAAAGATGAAGATAAACCTACCATGGATGAATCCAAAATTTTGGTTGGTTACGATAGAGCCTAAGAATATGATTGAGGAATATAAACTTGAAGGCTATGATGAAAAAAAGAAAAATATATTCATGCAATCTATGCTTTAAAGAGAAGCATTGTTATCACCTCTTCCTGAAATTGAATATGAAGAGGTAAAATATTCAAAACTTGCTAATGATATTTGGAATGCTTTAAAAATTACTTTTGAAGGTGATAAGAGTGCTAACTAGGATAGACTACATAGTAGGGTGTGTTTATTTCAAGATGCTAAGATATTCAAAGATGAAACAATAATAGGGTAATTTTCAAGAATATTAGAGATTGTCATAGGGATAAATAATTCTGGAGGATAAAAATCAAAAGACAAAGCTGTCTGGTAAATATTGAAGACCTTGACAACTACTTAAAAGCAATCAGTGCAGATGATTAGACATTTTATTCCTTGCACACATAACTTTATTAGATAGTCTCTTCTTGTGAGATTCTAGACATCTGAGATGTAGATGAAACAAAGTGGAGAATTTCCTAGAGTGGATACCACTTTTACTAGAGAGAGAGAGAGAGAGAGAGAGAGAGAGAGAGAGAGAGAGAGAGAGAGTTATTTTGATAAGAAGTGTTGGCACAAGTAGAGATTATGCTAGTAGTGGCCAAAAGAGTGATGAAGAAGATAAGAAGATTGAAGGACTTTCCTTGCTTATGAAGAGATAACTTAAAGGTAGAAAAAAATTTATTTGTTGGACACATAAAGAATTCAATCATTATTCCTCCAAATTTCCTAAAAGAGAAAAGAAGTTTAAGAAAAAAGCTTATAATTCAAGAGTACCTAAGCATTTCTTTTGTTTTAATGAGCATTGCAAATTTGATTTCAAAATGGTAGAATTTCTGAATTATAGTGATAAAATTTGATTTATTACTATTAAGAAGAAGAGTACTGAAGCACCTCACAATAGGTGTTCCATAGTCATGCGCTAGGCCTAGCTTAGGAATAATCTATTCAAGCTAAGGACTACTTTTCCCCTACCATGAGGTGCATTTAGATTGTCAACCCAAGGATGTATACTTGAAATGGTCGGCACAGTATGTGCACTAGGTACCTTGATGAGTCATTATGCTTGTGCTGCAGGAAAGTAAAAATGCAAAGGAAGGAAACTACACTACTGCTGTGGAAAGGAAAATACTGAATCTATGAATGTTAAAAACACAATGACAAGATAACAGAGATTCCATCTTGACTCATCCACTAGACTATTCTCATAGATGCTACAGGAATGTTCATGAAGTGTGATGCTACAGGAAGGAATTAACTAGCTACGTCTTACTTAAAATACTGCTAATGCTAGTAAAATGAATCTATTCTATCCTAATCTAATCCACCTTCCAAGTGGGCCCCCTTGGTTGGCATCTCTAATCTACCAATGCAGGATAGAAGCTAAAGAGAACTAATTCATTTCATTAATCAGTCATTACATGATTCAGAATTGTAAAACACAACTGCAAAAAACTGTAAATCAGTGTTCTCTCTTACTCCATAAAACTTATCAAAAACCAAAATTTTACACACAGGAGTCGATCCTGACATATATAGGAAATCTATTCTTTATTACATAATAGAAAAGTAACTATCCTAAGTTAAGTCTACAGGAGATAATATAGGAGAACAACTAAAAGTGGAAAGGAAGGATAACAGAATTGAGGAGGAAGCAATGAAGTCTTAGCATCCACTTGTTACAACATAAATGCAAAGAAGGCAATGGCTTGTAAAAGCTCCTCCTTATTCACTGCCATGTTTCTTGGAGTGGTTATAACTTGCTTTTCGTGGTTGTTCCTTGATGCTCGTTTCTCCTTGAATGCTGTCGGCAACCAACTTCTGGATTCTTCTGCTCATCCGTTAATCCTTATCATCAGGTTAGTTATGATATAAGACATATTTGCAAATAAACATCCATCAAACTAAATTCAAGCATAAGAATGCACATTTGGATATTTATATGAAATATTGTATATTAGATATAATTTAGGCAAAAGATGACATAGTTTTTCTACCTCATAAATCATCAAAGGTTTATCAAACATAGGCTTATAAGTGTTAAAACAAGGATAAACAGAGTATCACAAAGTATCTTAAACATAACAAAATAAAGGCATTTTTTAGACTCATCATCTGCCCCCTACTAAACTAATGCTTGTCCTCAAGCATTACACTTCTCTATCAAAAATCTGAGCTCCCCAACTTCTATCTTTCCCTTTCTGTTGCTCTTGAAGGTGTAATAGAATCCTCTAGTCGTTTCCCATACTTCTCGCCTATGGTCTTCCTGAAACTTATCAAGTTTGTCAACATCAATATCATACAGGGGCCACAAAAGCATTGGAGGTTGCATGGTCAAAGGACACCGTAGCTCTGGCCTTAGTTTCTTTCCTAGTTCTAAATATTTTGGAACTTGATATAGTGCTGCTTCCAAATTAATAGGACTGTGTGGCTCTAATTTCTTGAGAGAATCAGGTAACCGTGCCCATCTACTTCTTACTCTGGTCATAGATCTCTCGAATGCAAAATAGGGCAAGTTTTCATATTTGGCATACACTTTGGCTCTGGCAGAAAATACCTTCTTTCTAACTTCTAGATTACTCTTCCCATAGGTTAATGTATACCAATCTCGAAGCATTTCTTTTGGTTGTTTACTTTCTTCCCTCAAGGGTAAAGGTTTTTCTTCTCTCCTCATCTCTATAATTAACCAGTTGTTTGTCATAATTTTCCTCATTAGACATCCATGACATAAAAGCTTTCAAATGCACATCTCCTATATAAAGCAAAGGATTCCACTCAGTTTCTGCAGGAATGACAAAATTATGAATATACAACTCACACAATAGATTTTGCTGCCATGGTGGTAAGGTTTGATACAGCCCATAAAACTCTTATGCGGTTTTGAATTCTGCATTTACATTTCTGAGGGTTAACATCAACTAAAACAAAAGATATTGCTCTTCCAAACAAAAAGCATAAACTCAAGGAGGTGGTTTGCAAGAAAGAGCTTGATCAGCTAATTTAAGTGCATGTTCCATGCACTGTTTCTATCTTTCTAGTTGTTCTTTCAATTCTTCAATCTCCTCATTTTGTAATGTTATGATCTTGCTCATTCTTTTCTTCTCCTCTTTCCATAATGCTTCAGCAAATAAATATTGTCCATATAATTGGAAAAGGAGTTTTTGCAAGGTGGCAGCACTGTTATCCTCTTCATAATCCTTTTTCTTTTTCTATTCCTGCCATAGATGTTCCACCAAACTATTGATCCAGAAGCTTTTGTCATCTCAGTGTGAAGGGGAGAATGGTCAAAAATTATCTGCACAAGAGACTCTAGAGTAGGTGCTTTAGACAATATTGGATCTTTAAAAATATGCCCTCTCATTCTAGGGCTTCTCTGCAAAGGAGTTTCTTCTTGTACTACTATCTTTTGCCTACTTTTTTGTTTCGGTATCACTGCTATAGGATTAGTTGTTGCAATAACCTTCTTTGTTTTCTTCTATTGCTTAATTGCAAGACTAGGTTTTTGTTGAGCAATGGTTTCTTTTGGTGACTTCCATTTCTTTTTAGCTTTACTAGTAGTGGGTTTAGGGATGTCTTGTTCAGGTGGAGGTGCATTCTTTTGAATGGAAGCAAATTCTGGTTCAATCCCTTGTGCGTTTTCTGTTTCAGCTCCCTCAATATTTTGTTCTGCAAGCTCACTACTGGGAACTACGTTTTCCTGACCCTGCCATCCACTAAGGTCAACTTGAGGTTGTAGGGTTTTAAATTTCACAAAGTCATCCCATGTCAAAGGGGATACATCCCTAAGAGACCTTTCTATTAACAACTTAATCAAGGCATCGTGAGTGAATGAATTATCTTTCCCTTTTTGAGTCTCTTCCACACTAATACAAAGCATATTATACAGAAAATTTGGAAGATTCACAGCAATATTGTGCCTTATACAACTAAGCAACTTAAAATGGTGTGCATGTAAGTGAGAAAATTTTCCTTCACAAGTAAAATACCTGATGACATGCATTGCTAGCTTAGGGTATGGAGGCGGCAAAGATAATCTCTTGTACCCCTACTTTGTAACATCCAATTGAGGGTCATGCGGGGTAGTGAATTGGGCCCTTGCTGACCTAGCATCATGTGAGCTCGAATAATGCTCTCCAATAGAAGGTAACCCTATTACTTCTGCAATTCATTCTTCTATTGCAATTACTGTCAAACTCCACACAGAAGCTTCACCTTCATCAAATGTCTTGGTAAATTCTACAGCTACTTCTTCATCATATGCTATTAAATTCAAACAATAACCTAACCACCCACATGGATTGAATCTTCTTACTGCTTCTACATCAGAGAGCAATAAAATATGCTCAATCGGCTCTCTTCTCTATAAACCTCCTCCCATTTCTTGATACTTCTACTACTTCATTTCTCTCTCCCTTTCTAAATGCAAACTTCAAGACTCTGCATTATTTCTTAAACAATTCACTGCTTCTTTTTGGGGACATTAATTGCCATAACCAATTGTTATGTGCCATAATTAAACTTTAGGTAAAAGTAAATCATGAATTTGTGTGGAAATCGTCTGGAAACATGGTTCAAATGCCAAGATTTTAAAAATGGGTCACATCATGGCTTAGCATGAAAAATTAAAAAAAATTGTTCAGAAATTGGGAGTACAACACTTGACATGGCATACTTATGGTAAAAATTTCTCATTAATAAAGGGAAATTCCAAGATTTTAGAAAATCATCACAGTTAATCAGGCATGTCATTGGATAGTATGACACTCCCCTGCCGCCTGCTAATTTTATGACAAGTGTCCTCACTTGTCAGACTAGTATGGGTGAGGGACTGGAATACGCCATAATTATAAAGATTATGTAGTATTATATATAATTAACAAAATCTGCAAACTTATAAATGAATAATAGTTTGAAAATGTTTATACCTGCCAAGTGGATTGTCACATGCTCCAAAAAAAAGTGGCAGAAATAATGTAAACGGTAGCATCCATCAGCATGTGCAGATTTGATTGAAAACACAAAAACTTAATTGTGTAGAAAGTGAGTGGATGGAAGATTAAGAAATGGAGTGGGGTGGGTGGATGGAAGATTAAGATATGAATGGAAAGAAATATCATGAAAATAAAATGGACTTTATGTGAACATAAAGTTATTATTATGGACATGAAAATTAGAATTAATGTTGAAGAGGAGTAGGCGGAAGGTTTTCACCTTTTGCTGCAGGAAGAGATACTTGAGTTGTTGTTGGATCTAATTGTTTGAACTGTTGCATGAATTCAGCTTTTGTTTGAGGCTATTTGTAAAGTTTAAGTTGATGACCATTGATCAGCATTTTGAAAGGCACATCATCAATTGTGGTTAGTTGAATGGTTCCATTGTCAAAGACATGGATGATTTGATATGGTCCTAACCATCGCGTCTACAGCTTCCTTGGCATATCTTTAAAGCGAGAATCATACAATAATGCCCAGTCACCAGCTTTGAACTATTTGTTGAGGATATGAGAATCATGCTAGTTTTTTCTCTATTTTTGCACCAGTTCAGTGTGTTCTAAAGTGGTCTTGCACATTTCATCCAAAGAATTAAGATGCTGGAGGTGTTCTCTTTTTGCTGCAGGAAGATCAATATCTAAGAACAAGGCTATTCTTAAAGTCTTGTGTTCAAATTCAATAGGAAGCATTGCCACTTTCCCATACAAAAGCTCAAATGGTGTGAATGTGATAGTGGTTTTCCAAGTTGTTCTATAAGCCCAAACAACTTCTTGTAATCGGTTGGTCCAATCCTGACGATGCAAATGGACTATTTTAGTTAGAATATTTTCTAGCTCACGGTTGGTAACTTCGGCTTGTCCATTGGCTTGTGGATGATAAGGACTATATCTATGATGCCTAATGTTATACTATTTCATCAACTCTAAAATTAGGTTGGAAGTAAACTATGTGCCTTGATCAGTAACCAATTCTTTAGGAACTCCATAGCATGTAAAAATCTCTTCATACAGGAATTTGGCAACTTTTTCATCACGGGCATGCTTCATAGCCTTAACCTCAAACCATTTGGTTAGGTAGTTAGTACAAACCACAATATAAGACTTCCCATTGGATGGAGGATCAATAGGACCGATGAAGTCCATTCCCCATTTGTCAAATGGTGTTAACACCACTTGAGGATTCAGAGGCATTTCATCTGTTTTGGTTGGGCGACCCATTCTTTGGCATTGGTCACACTTCCTTGTATAATTGATTGCATCTTTATGAAGGGTAGGCCAATAGTAACCAGTGGCTAAGATTTTGAAAGCTGTTCTTTTGGCTGCAAAATGTCCTCTGCAGGGCTCATTATGAAATGCATGAAAAATATCATATGTCTCATCTTCTCTTACACATCTGCGCATAACTTGATCAGGTCTAGTATAG
The DNA here is from genome assembly GCA_028749045.1 of Cupressus sempervirens. Taxonomy (NCBI): domain Eukaryota; kingdom Viridiplantae; phylum Streptophyta; class Pinopsida; order Cupressales; family Cupressaceae; genus Cupressus; species Cupressus sempervirens. The sequence goes on along the minus strand of CM053786.1, from coordinate 35,332,559 downwards.
AATAGAAAATTATCTATCCATGAGAAATGGAAGCTTTTCTATATGAGCAACTTTCTCTCCTTATAAGAAAAATGTGCTGATGTCTTATTAGCTACAATGTAGTTAGCAATAGCTGCATACGATGGAACTTTAATAGCAATATGAAACAAATGTTCATTTGGAAATGCATCATCTACTAGAGTAGTATCAGTATCATGATGATTGATTCTTGACAAATAATCAGCTATGACATTTTTTTTTCCAGGCTTATCCACTATGGTTATGTCAAATTCTTGTAGCAATAGTAACCATCTTGCTAGCCTACCAATTATAGCAAGTTTGTTCATGAGATATTTGATTGCTACATGATCAGTATGAACATAGATAGGATAACCTGTGATGTAATGCCAAAATTTATTTAGAGCATAGACTACTTCTAACAATTTTTTTTTAGTCACTATGTAATTCAGTTCTGGGCCATGAAGACTCTTACTGATATAATAAATGGCATTTTCAAGAATTGAGTGTTTCTATGCTAAAACTGCACCTATGGCATAATCAGAAGCATCTGTATATATTTGAAAAGTTAGGTTCCAATCAGGGCCTTGTAAAATTGGGGTTGTGGTCAAAAGTTGCTTAAGCTACAGGAAAGCTTTATCACACTCAGGTGTCCAATTGAATTCAACTTCTTTGGTGACCAACTTGTACAAGTGACTGGCTATTTTATTGAAGTCTTTTATAAAACACCTATAATATCCAGCATGTCCCAGAAAAGATCTGATATCTTTTAATTTAGTGGGTATGGGTAATGTTTGAATTACCTCAATTTTAGCTGGGTCTACTTGTATACCTGTAGTAGATATGAAATGACCGAGTACCACACCCTCTTGCATGAGCATGAAACACTTTTCACTATTTAGTGCCAAATTATGTTCTTGACATCTTACCAAAACTTTTTCAAGATTTATCATTGCTTCTTCAAAAGTAACTCCAAATGTTGTAAAGTCATCCATATAGATTTCCATAAAATCATGTGATATATCAGCAAAAATACTAATTACAGCCTGTTGAAACATTGCAGGAGCGTTACAAAGACCAAATGGTAAAATAGAGTATGCAAAAGTACCCCATGGATAGGTAAATGTAGTTTTGTCTTGGTCTTTAGGATCAATACTAATTTGATTATAGCCACTGTATCCATCTAAAAAGGAGAAGTACTTCTTTTTAGCTAGTGTATCCAAAACTTGATCTATGAAGGGTAAAGGAAAATGATCCTTTTTAGTAGCCTTATTCAACTCCCTATAATCTACACAAATTCTCCATTTTCCTCCTTTCTTAGGTACTATAACCAGCGGTGATACCCATTTACTATCAGATATAGGATAGATAAAGCCAACATCAAGTAGTTTCTACAATTTTATTTTGATTATTTTTCTGAGGCTTGGATTTATCCTCCTCTGAGGTTAACGAAGTGGTAGACAACCTTCATCAATGTATATCCTATGGGTACACAGTGTAGGGCTTAATCCTTTCATATCACCATAATCCCAAGCAAAAGTCTTCTCATGCTTTTGAAGCAATTCTTTTAATTGTTCCATCTGTACAGATGTCAATTTGGGGTTAACATGCAGTTTATGGCCTTTACTGAGTTCAATAGGAATAGTGGATTCTACCATAGCAATTTCAAAAATTGGGCTTCCTTCTAATTCACAGGGAAGTAGTGAACAAAGATTTTCAGGTTCCTTAAGTAAAGTACAACTTGTATCACACTCCTCATATGTAATCAATTCTAATACAGAGCTTTTAGACACGTCTTTTCCTACCACACAAGTGTTGGTAAGGATGAGCTGGATTACTGAATCTTCTTCTTCCAACTTTAGAAAAGATTTCCTATGTAACATCATAAGTTGTACTATGGAATTTATCTCTTCTTCTTCATCTCCTAATTCTGGCCAAAAAGATGTACTCAAATCTGGTAATGGTTGTGCAAGAGGATATAGATCAAATTTCTTGGTTGCTTGGCCATTTGATATGGTCATATTCCCTGATCTGCAATTTATGTTTGCATTAGCTGTGGCCAACCATGGTCTACCTAGAATGACAGGATAGCCAGATAGGTTTACTTTAGGGGACAAAATCATGAAATCTGCAAGATATTCTAGGGAATCTAAGGCCACAACAATATTTTCTATCCTTCCATCAGGAATGACAATGGAACTATTTGCAAGCTACAGAATAGTTGGTGTGGGCCTTAATCCGTCTATTTGTAACTTCTTCATGGTTTCTTTAGTCATCACATTTATAGCAGCTCCCAAATCTATTAAGGTATTTTTAACAAATTGACCATTTATGCTGACACTTACTACTAGACTCCCTAGGTCAAAATATTTTGGTGAAATCACTCTTCCTAACATGATATCAGCTAAGTGTCCAACAACATGAACTGTGGTAGGATCCTTCTTCTTCCTTTCAAGTTTCTTTAGACAAGCTTCCCTTATAGCTTTTCCATAAGCAGGAATGTCCTTAATAGCTTGACACAAAGGTATTTGGACATGCATATTCTTCAACTGATTAACAATGTCAAAGGGTTGTTCCTTTCTTTGTTCAGGTTCCTTTTGTATTAGTTGGCCTAGAAAAGGAGACTCTACTGTTGGTTGAACTGGTATTGGTATGGTAACATTAGTTGGGTCAACAAGTTCATCAACCAAAAGTTTTGATGTTGCAGGATAGTGTGATACTTCAGTTATAAGAGGTGGCTTTGGTGCTGGTAAGGTCATTCCAGATCTCAAATGTATATCTGCAACATCTAGGGCATAAGCAGAGTACTACTAGGTATCAACACTATACATGGGCTGTTGTGGTTGACTATTTGGATTTGGCTGAGGTTGTGCAGGTAGTTGTGTTTGCTTTTGAGGTCCACTATTTGTAGGTGGTGGCATTAAAGTAGGTTGTTGAGTTGGAGGGGGTAATTGTGGAGCACTAGTATTTTGGTTAGGCCATTTTTGAGATCCCTTCCATTGGTTTGGAGATTGCCAATTCCATTGGTTTGGAGATTTCCAATTCCATTGGTTTGGAGATTGCCAATTCCCTTGGGGTGGTTGCCATTGGTTCTGCTGGTTCTGGGGCCATTGGTTATTCTACTGGTTAGGCCAAGGTTGTTGGGAATTTTGAGACCATTGAGACTGTTGTGGGTTATTTTTCCTAGCATTATTCCAATTGGGTTGGTTTTTTGGAGGACCTTGGGTATTGTGGTTTTGCCATTGATTACCATATTAATTTGAATTTTGCAAGGGGTCTTGAGGCATACCTTGACGTTGAGCCCATGGTTGGCATTGAGCAACAAAGAATACTTTCTCATCATCCCCATTTATCTTTACATATCCAGTTGGAAGATGTTGGTTCTCCATGCTTGCAACCAATTTACAATGGCAATCCTTCTTTTTCTTTCAGCAATGAGGACAGTACTCAGCTAGTTGTAACTCAGCCTCTGCTTGCTTCTTCTTTTTAGTCATTGTATCCAACTATGTAGCGACATCATTAATGATGTCTTGTTTGAAATCTGACAACAAATTGGATATTTCAAGTTTTGAAATGCCCTGACTAATTCCTTTTGTAACTGTAGAATGGGGTCCTCGACCTTTCTTCATGGTTGACCTTGAGTAGTTCTGACATATCTTTTTGAGGTCATCCCATTGAGCTTGATATAGATCTCCACCGGCCATCAGGTCCAATGCTTCCAAACAGTCTTCATTCACTCCTCTTAGAAAGACTAGTTTTTGGGAATCTTCAGACAATGTGTGTTGAGGATTCTTTTGTAGTATATATAAAAATTGAGAAACATAGTCTTCTAATGTCTCTTCCTCCTTCTATGATATCCTAAAGATATCATCTCCTCTTGTGCCAGATGCTTTGCAATATTCTTTATATTTTTCCAAAAGTAAGGCTTCAATTTCATCCCAATTCGTAGCTGCATTGGCTCCTAAGCCCATGAACCATCGTAAAGTTGATTCTTTCAATGTGGCTGGAAATAAATTAAGCTAATGGGCATCAGTGTTGTAGTCAAAACTATGACAAAGGATGTCAAACTCAAACAAGAAGGTATCAAGGTCTTCAGTTGCAAGGACATAGAACTGCGGAAGAGCAGTGGGAGGTATATTCTTGAGATTGGCATTGGTTATGAGACTTGGAAGTGGAAATGGAAAATTGGGTTGTGCCATGACTGGTGGGACTAGATTATGAGGTTGCTACTGAAAAGGAATGTTAGGCACTAGATGATTAACAACTGGTGGATTCAAGGTAGTGTTATCAAGAAGACTGGTCACTATTTCAGTGAAAGGTTGGAGACCAAATATATCGAGGGATTCAGCTCTTGATGATGACACTATCGGGAAAATAGGACTCGCATCTTCAAAGGACAACTCAACTTCTTCTTCAACTTCTTCATTCAAATTAATAGATCCTTGTGGAAGAAATCTACCATATTCATCTCGTCGTCTTCCTCTTCGATGCATGAAAATAAAATTTTCACACTAGTAAAAAGAACTTAATTTAAAAACTATGACTCAAAAATGCTCCTTGCTTGACACCATCCCCGGCAACGGTGCCAAAAATGAACTGCCTCACAATAGGTGTTCCATAGTCATGTGCTAGGCCTAGCTTAGGAATAATCTATTCAAGCTATCGACTACTTTTCCCCTACCATGAGGTGCATTTAGATTGTCAACCCAAGGATGTATACTTGAAATGGTTGGCACAGTATGTGCACTAGGTACCTTGATGAGTCATTATGCTTGTGTTGCAGGAAAGTAAAAATGCAAAGGAAGGAAACTACACTACTGTTGTGGAAAGGAAAATACTAAATCTATGAATGTTGAAAACACAATGACAAGATAACAGAGATTCCATCTTGACTCATCCACTAGACTATTCTCGCAGATGCTGTAGGAATGTTCATGAAGTGTGATGCTACAGGAAGGAATTAACTAGTTGTATCTTACTTAAAATACTGCTAATGCTAGTAAAATGAATCTATTCTATCCTAATCTAATCCACCTTCCAAGTGGCCCCCCTTGGTTGGCTTCTCTAATCTACCAATGTAGGATAGAAGCTAAAGAGAACTAATTCATTTCATTAATCAATCATTACATGATTCAGAATTGTAAAACATAACTGCAAGAAACTGTGAATTAGTGTTCTCTCTTACTCGATAAAACTTATCAAAAACCAAAACTTTACACACAGGAGTCGATCCCAACATAGATAGGGAATCTACTCTTTATTACATAATAGAAAAGTAACTGTCCTAAGTTAAGTCTATAGGAGAGAATATAGGAGAACAACTGAAAGTGAAAAGGAAGGATAACAAAATTGAGGAGGGAGCAATGAAGTCTCAGCATCCACTTGTTACAACGTAAATGCAGAGAAGGCAATGGCTCGTAAAAGCTCCTCCTTATTTGCTGCCATGTTTCCTGGAGTGGTTATAACTTCCTTTTCGTTGTTGTTCCTTGATGCTCGTTTCTCCTTGAATGCTATCAGCAACCAACTTCTGGATTCTTCCGCTCATCCATTAATCCTTATCATCAGGCTAGTTATGATATAAGACATATTTGCAAATAAACATCCATCAAACTAAATTCAAGCTTCAGAACACACATTTGAATATTTATATGAAATACTACATATTAGATATAATTTAGGCAAAAGATGACATAGTTTTTCTACCCCATAAATCATCAAAGGTTTATCAAACATAGGCTTATAAGTGTTAAAACAACGATAAATGGAGTATCACAAAGTATCTTAAACATAACAAAATAAAGGCATTTTTTAGCCTCATCAAGTACCCTAAAAAAGATGAAATAGAATATACAAGAGAATTAGTATCACAATTTGAAAAGAAAAAATTTGATTGGATTATAGATAGTGATTGTTTCCATCATATGACAAGAGATATAAACAATTGTGTTGAATTCAATAGTTGTAATGGTGGAGTACTTATAGTTGGGAGCAATGCATCATATCACATAAAAGGGAATGGATCTATTACACTTGATGGAAAAACTAATGTTGAAGATAAATACTTTGTGGATGGTTTGAAATACAATCTTTTGAGTATTGGACATCTTATTGATTAGGGATATTAGTTGCAATTCACATAGATGACTTGTATTATCAAGGATAAGAATGACACATTGATTGATACTAGTACAAGAACAAGAGATGATTTATTTCAGTTGAATCTTACAAAAATAACATCTTTATTTTCTAAGGTGGATGAGAGTTAGCTATGGCATAAAATATATTTCCATGTCAACTTTAATAAAATTGTGAACATTAGTACTACATTTGTACTTACAAATTTTCCTAATATTTTGAGACCTACTAACATGATGTATAAAGAATGTATGATGAAAAAATAGAAGATAATTTATTTTCCAAGAAATAAGTTTACTACTTTAATGAAATTAGAGATTATGCACATGGATTTGAGTTGCACTACAAAGACTATAGAATTCTATGGTGAAAGGCATTTTATTATTCTTGTTGATGATTTCACTAGAATGATATAGGTTGTATTTCTTAGAGAAAAATATGAAGCTTTTGAGAAATTCAAGATATTTAAGATTAGACTTGAGAATGAATCTTCTTTGAAGATTAAATTCTTGAGATCTGATAGAGAAGGATATTTATTTCATATGACTTTAGCAATTTTTGTCAAAAAAATGGTATAAAGAGACAACTTTTAGCTCCTAAGACACTTGAGAAGAATGAGATAGTAGAAAGGAGAAATATATTAGTGATTGAAGCAACAAGAGAATTTATGCTAGAAAAAATGTATCACATATATTTTGGAGAGAATTAGTGAATAAAGGAGTATATAGTATGAACAACCTGCAAAGAAAGAAAGGCATTGACAAGAGCCCCTATGTTCTTTGGTTTGGACATGCACCTATTGTAAAGTAGTCTAGAATCTTTCAAAGTAAATTATATATTAAGAGAGATGATGATATTATAAAGTTTTATCCTAGAAGTGATGAAGGAATTTTTCTTGAATATTCATTTAAAAGTAAAGAATATAGATATTTTAATCAGAGATCAAAGACTATCATTCAGTGTTCTAATGTGAGAGTTGATGAAAATTTTAGAATTAAAAAAAGGATACTTGATTATGACTTTGATGAGGAATTAAATCTAATAAATAATAGTAATAATGTTGATAAAGGATTACTTTATGAAAATGTCATTGATTTAGAAACTGAATTATGAGAAGAAATAGAGAAGAACTTAGACTAGAAATTAGAACTGAACAAGTGGCACCTAAAACTAATTTGGAAAAGAATCATCTTGTTGAACATATCATTGGAAGAAAATAAAAATGAGTTATGAAAAGGAACAAGGTACATGAAGAACTATGCCCAATTTCTCAAGTTGAGCCTAAGAATGCTAATGAATCTTGTAAATATGATTATTGGATAAGAGCTATGAAAGAAGAATTAGATCATATTGAAAAAAAAAAGACTTTGGAATTGGTTCCAAGAATTAAAGATAAGAAAATTACTAGAACTAAAAAGATATTCAGAAACAAGATGAATGGACAAGCTAAGGTTGTAAGAAACAAACAAAATATTGATATGTAAACATTATTCACATCAAGAAGGAATTTATTTTGAAGAAACTTTTGCACTTTTTGCTAGACTCAAGGTAGAGAGAATACTTTTAGATTATACACTCAACAAGAACTTTAAATTTTATTAGATAGATGTCAAATAATCTTTTCTAAATGTAGCATTAGAAGAAGAGGTATACATTGAACAAATTGATAGTTTTACTTAGAAACAATAGTCCACCAAGATAACTGGGAGGGGTGAATTAGTTATCGAACAATTAAAATATTTATCTTCCTTAAATAAACTTAACCATTCAACCAAAGTAAACAATAACCATACAAAGATGCACATAGATAATTATACCAAATATGTTAACTAGAGAAACCCTTGATTAGAGGAAAAAACCCAATGGGAATAATGCCCACAAGATGATCTACTAATATAAATATTCCTTGTTAGAGGATGGACCTTGTTAGAAGTCTATTACAACATTTAGTACATATTAGTCCTTATTAGGAGACTTTGAATTCCTAATATTAGTTGTGCCAACCCTATTAGGAGTTGTAATACAATGTATACAAGAAGAGCCCACTGCCCAAACATGTAGTTTCAATTACAAGAAGAGCTCACTACCAAAACAAGTAATTTACTATTATGTTCCTCTTTCCTCTATTTTTTCAACTGAAACAATCATTATCAGACCTTGTAGACCAAGACATGAACCTCAAATCCAAATATCAAACCTTGGATCACTCAATAAAACCTCGACAATGAAGTTTCCTTCACTTTTTCTATTCTCTGCATAACTTCTCATTCCACTCTCTCTTCTTCTTATAATCATTTCTTCATGTCATAATTCCATACTAATTGATAAAGGAAAATGTCCTTTCTTTATACCAAGTCCATAAGATAATTTCAAGAGTTGGCTATTAGACCTTTTCAATTAATCAGTATAGGACCATATTAAGAACACGTTACACTTAGCGGTAATATTAATCTTCCACCTTGCAACTTGAATATCTTTTTGTACACATTTCATTATGATGAGTGAACTTAGCCATGTTATCACCAACATGCTTTCTTCATATTCTCAACCTCAATTCTCAGAATAACAACTCTGCTAAGAGATATGACAAGTTTACCAAAACATCCCTCTATAAACTCTATAGACATCACCAAAACTTACATAACTTCTTCTAGACTTAACATTTCTTCATCTAATGATAATTTTATATACTAGATACTCAGACATATCTCTCATCACCTTAGATAGTTAGAATATTCAACTAGTCATCTATACCAACTTGATCATTCCACTTTTCTTCTCTCAAATACCACACAAAAATGCTATGTTGACATCAATGAAAAATTTAGTCAATATAACATATCATCATAGTAGCATAGCTACAATACTACCCTATAGGAATATCATTATCATTCATGCTTCCAACAATCTCCCCCTTTGGCGTTGATGACAACATAGATGAAAAACATCTAGTTCCAAGAATACCAACAAAAGATTGTTTATCTTTCTTTTACAATCCCCTTCATCAATCATCCTCCCCCATTGATATACCTCAATGTACTTTCCATCAAACTATAATTCTATGCTATAATTCTTCTTACTTGTCCTTTCTTTCTCCCCATGATGTTCTTCCTCATGATCTTCTCCCCCATGATTTTTTTTCATCATGATGTTTTTTCTTCTCCCATATCATGTTTTTCATATTGTACTCCCCATTGACATCAATGTCAAAGGTTTCAGCAACCATCAAACTCTAAAATAATTGATTCTTACTATCTCAAGTGTCCAAAGACATTGTTCAAAAAAACATCTAACAAGAGTCCTAGATGAATTTTTCCATTATAGATACTCCCCCATACAAGAAGCATCAACATTTAGTCCAGACAAATAATAATACTCTTTTCCACTAGACTAATGCACTCTTGCATATTCTAATCTAATGTAAGAAAGTGCATAACCCATAGCATACCTTCCAAATACTCAAAAGTCTCTTTAGGAAGAAGCTTAGTGAATATATCTACAATATATTATTTAGTTCACACATACTCCAATCTAATTTCCTTTTCTACAACTATTGTCACTTAGGTTTTCACCTTTGTCCAAATCCTATGCATGAGGACAACCTAGTGAAACATGGAAACAAGCTCCAAGCTATGGGACTTGAACTGTGAGGTTGAGTCTCTGGAGAAGGTCGGCTTCCTCTTACTATCAGGGTGCACCTAACTACTCTTGGAGAGGAAAAGAGAGAAGGAGAGCATGAAAAAAAATCTACCTAATCTAATCTAAAGAGGTGATGCACCAAAATAGAGTGTTCAGACCAATCTCTGCCCATATATGCACTATTAAACTAGAATGAAACTAAGGATATACACATCTATACTTGCTTTAATCTAATAACCACATGCAGATCAAAAAACAAGAATGAATGACACAAGGAAGAGAGATTCACTTATATTATCATTCAAAGGCCAAAAGAGATACAGTCATGCAGGTTACAGATATCCACAAAACATCAATGAGAGGCAAGGATTCTTGCACTTTCACACCAATGGTTGAAGGAGATAAGTAGAGAATCATACAGTTCAGAGGCATGGGGGAATTTACACTGGAATTGTAGAGAAAAAATAGAGAAAAGTTAGAGAAAGGTTAGACAAATGTGAATATCTCCATGTGGGATGTTGTTGCAGCAAGAATTGGAAAGAATTTAACCAAAGGATCAGACATCTGGCATGGAAAGTGCCACAAGCCTAATACAACCATCAAGGGAGGTAGAAACAAGAAAAAATGTTAGACCTCCTCCATTCTATGTTTCTCTAATTATAGGGGGCAAACTAGTCCACAATTGCATGATTGATTCAGGGGCTAGCAGTTCAGTGATGCCTATGTGTGTTGCTGATGCTTTGGGAATGGAATATGAGCCCATTGTTAGGGATTTATTATAGTTGGATGGTAGTACTATCAAGATTTTAAAGATCCTTAGGAATGTGGAGATGGCCTTACATGCATGCCCTGGTTGTACTGTAACCCAAGATATCTATGTTACTGAGGTCAAGCCATATTTTTCCATCTGTCTGTCAAGAGATTTTACTACCCAAATAGGTGGTTACATATCCTCTGATTGGTCATATATGTTTTTAGAACAAGATATGGAGCCAATGCTTCAATTAAAGTAGAGCCTCAAGCCCTCCATCATACTGAACCCTACACCCCTAATCTCATCAACATGAATTGTACTATCCTAGAAATGGATGAGAATGACATAGTGAAGGAGCCCACCACCCCCCTGGTAGAGATACCTTATTTCTTCTTGGATGAGTGGGCTGATGCATATCAATTTGACCCTATGTTGGAGATCCTTGAGACAGGTCTCATTACATATTGTGTATTGGAAAAGGATGCTCTAGTCCCCAATCTTGTGGAGACTAAAGAAGATATGAATGGGATATGGAGTATGTACTTTGATGGATCAAGGAATAAAAATGGATGAAGGGCTAGTGTGATGTTAGTTTCTCCTGCACAAGTAAGATACTATTTCTCCTTTAGGCTCCAATTCAGTTGCACTAATAATGTAGCTGAGTACGGATCCTTGATCCAAGGTCTCCTACTTGCTCAAAAAAGAGTAATTCAACCCTTAAGGGTGTATGGAGATAGTGAGTTGGTGGTTAATCAAGTGAGAAATCAGAATACCACCAAGAATGGTTTGCTCAAGTCTTATAAACATAGAGTATGGGATTTTCTTGAAGGTTTTAATGCATTTAATATTCAAAGCATCCCTAGAAAAGAAAATAGACATGTTGATAGACTTGTAGCAACAGATGCATCTTATAATGTGCCAGGGAATCTTGAGGAGGAGAAGAAGCAAATAATCATAGTGGTAGTAAGGCCTACCATCCCTGATAACAACATCCATTGGTAGGTGTTTGAGTCCAAAGAGAAAATTGTCAGCTTCTTTTAGCATGAGGCAAAATTTTTAGAAAGAAATCAGTCAAGGCTGCAGGATCAGTATGGTGATTAGATCATTAACCTCAACTCCAACAAGTTGCCTAGAGGTCTCATTAGCTTAGAGAGTTTTTTTAATCCTAATGACCAAGCAAGAAGTAGGGCCATGAACCTAGCTGCTGATGAAGGTGACTACACTCTAGTCATGGTTGCTGATGGAAAATCCTTGAACGTGGGGAAGGTATGTTCTAAAATTGAACAAGAAAATTCTATTCATCTATGTCAAGAATTTAATGATGTATTTGCTTGGAAATATGATGATTTAAAGGGTTTTGACCCAATGTTATTTCAGCATACCATAGATCTAGTTGATGATGTAAAACTAGTAAGACAAAAAAAGAGACCAATGGATCCTAAAATTGAACACTTAATGAGAAAGGAGTTATCCAAATTGATTGAGGCCAACATAATTTTTCTCATCAAACACTCATCATGGGTAGCAAACCTTGTCCCTATTAGGAAGAAGAATCGAGAAATTAGATTGTGTGTGGACTTTAGGGACCTTAATCAAGCTTCCCTTAAAGATCACCATCCTCTCCCTTCTATGGAGCATATTTTGTCCAAGGTTAGTGGTTCAAAGAGGTTTTCATTTCTTGATGGATTTTCTAGTTACAATCAAGTGTTGGTTAAGGAGTCTAATAGATACAAGATTGCATTTACCACCAAGTGGGGTACCTATGCTTATTGTAAGATGCCATTTGGGCTAACCAATATAGGTGCTACATTTTAGAAGGAAATGGAGATGGCCTTCAAAAGATTGATTCACAAGTTTGTCTTAGTTTACTTTGATGATATCACTTTGTATTCAAAGGATGTAGAGGATCATTTTGATCATCTAATACAGTATTCCTAAGATGTAGAGATTTTGGGGTTTCCCTTAACACAAGCGTGTCTTTTCTACTAACCAAGGAAAGTTATTAGGACACATTGTATCTAAGGATGGTTTAAACATTGATCTAGAGAGAACAAAACCTATACTTGCCCTCCCCCTTCCTAAACACAAAAAAGGGCTACAAGGTTTCCTAGGTAGGATAAATTTTGTGAGAAGATTTATCCCAAATCTTGCTACCATGATGAAACCTCTTATAGCTATGCTTAAAAAAGGCATGGTATTTGCATGGACCAAGAAAGGGAAGGAAAGTCTTGAAGAGATCAAGACAACCATAGCCTCAACCCCTACTCTCATGAATCCAAATTTTGAGAAGGATTTCATTCTTTATACCTTAGGTGGTGAGTCAAGTATCTCTGTTGTCTTGACTCAAAAAAATGACAAGAATAAAGAGCAGCCCATAGTCTTCTTGAGTGAAAGGCTCAAGGAGTATGAAGATAGGTACAGTTATGTAGAGAAGCAAGCCCTTGCAGTCATCAAAGCTTTAAAGAAATTTAGACACCTCCTATCCCACAACAAGATTCATTTGTCAGTACCCCATGCCAATGTGAAGGAGTTCCTTTTAAGCAAGGATATTAGTGAGAAAAGAGCTAGTTGGATTACAAGAGTGATGGAATATGATTTTGACATCTACATCACTAGGTTGGTAAGATGGAAAGGATTGTGTAAACAAATGTTATCATCTCAAGAAATAGATGAAGAAGTTGTCATGGTATTAATAGAAGAACAAGAAGCAAGAAATGATGGCCCAAGGAATTGGATGGATGATATGAAGAACTTCTTGCTAGGAAATGGATACCCTCAAGGATTAGATAGAACTAAAAGGAGATAGTATAGATTATAGTCAATTCCTTACATCAGAGTTGATGGTATCCTTTTTAGAAAATATTTTAATGGAGCCCTATTAAGATGCCTTGATACAGACTAGGCTGAAAGAATGATCAAAGAGCTTCATGATGGTCCTGATGGTGGCCACTTCTCAGCTAGAACAATTGCAATGAAGATCATGAGGGCTGGTTATTACTGGCCATCTCTATTTCATGATTTTCATAAGTATGTGAGGAAGTATGAAATATGTGCCTTCTTCTCTAGCAGACAAAGACTTGTAGCTCTTCCCCTTCATCCTATCCAGCTGGATCAACCTTTTGCTCAGTGCGGGTTGGATTTCATAGGACCTATCAATCCTCCTTCTAGTTTAGGTCACAAATGGATTTTAGCTACTATAGATTACTTCACCAAATGTATAGAGGAAATTTCATTGAAGGATGCCACTGAATCTTCAGTTGTTGAATTCCTTGATGGAATTGTGACCAGGTTTGGTGCCCCTTCAACTATTATTTTAGATAATGCAAAATATTTTGTTGGAGCTCAAATTTGTGCATGGGGAGTGGACCATAACATCTATTTAAGCACATCCTCAAATTATTATCCTCAAGGTAATGGTTTGGCTAAGTCCTCCAACAAGAACCTGATCAGAATCATTAAAAAGATAGTTGAGGATAACCAGAGGTGTTGGCATAAAAAGTTAAAGACTGCACTATGGACTAATAGGATAACACCTAAAAGGTCAATAGGGAATTCACCATTTGTGTTGGTATATGGCAGAGAAGCAAGGCTTCCAACTTCATTGGAATTTTTATCCCTGGAACTAGCTCATTAGCTAGAGTTGATTGAAGATGATGCCATGATAGTGAGAATGGTAGAGCTGATGGAGTTGGAAGAAAAGAGAAATACAACTATGCAGACCCTAGAGACACACCATCAGCAGGTGAAAAGGAAATTTGAGAGGAAGGCTAGGGTCAAAATCTTCAGGGAGGGATATTTGGTTTTAAAATGGGATGGAGATAGGGCAAACTAAGAAGACACTCAAAGTTTGATACATTATGGAGTGGCCCCAATCTAATTATTAGTTGCAAACAGGCCAATGCTTTCCAATTAAGCAAGCCTGATGGTGAGATTCTACCCATCCTAGTTAATGGGATTTATATTAAGCCATGTTTTTGACAAGGTTTGAGGTTCCATGTACATAGTTAGTTTATTTCTATTCTTTGTTTTTTTCCTATTTTCCAAGAAGTGCAAGAGCAAAGGGCTGTCTCCGTGAGACAACAAGTCCCAAAATTTTTGAAGGTTGTAGAAGCAGAGTTTCTTCAGTATTTTGCTATTGTTGTAGAGGTAGGGTTAGGGTTTCATAATGTACATGGGATCTACATCTTTTGACTCTATAGCCCAATGGATGCTTCAGGCCACTAATCTTATGCATAGCAGGCTAGCATCCCCTGTGAGTCACCAGAAATGTTGCTCATTTTTGCACCTCGCCAATATTCAAATTTTAAATGCTTACCCACCAATGGCTAGTTCCTAGAGTTAATATTATTTTAATGTTTGAGAAACATCAAAAAAATTAAAAATTCAAACTTATGATATGTTTTTGTGGGCCTGCAAGTTCCTCATCGTTGGATCAATCTGGATCAATGATTGGCGCTATATCACTTTTGAAAGTTGCATGATGTTTTGCATTAGCGACATAGCACCCTTTTGCCATGTACCAGGTGGGTCCCTCTTTACCTGGTTGTTTCTTTAGCATCGATTTCAGATAAATCAATAGAGGGCCCTATGGCGCTACCAAAAAATTCATGCTTCTCGCTATTAGTGACATAGCACCCAGACAAAAAATGATACGTCAGTGACAATAGGAAGGAAGGTGGGTCCCAGGTATGCCCCTTCAGATATTAGTGATGTAATTGGGTCCTAATGGGCAGCTGATCAATATTTTCATTGGCTAAGGCATGACTGTGTGGAATGTAGGCCTTACGAGGACTTGTTAGACAGTTTGGCATGTGGTCAGTTCTCATTGGTTGATACATGGATAGAACAGACCCATCTTGCTCATTGCCAGATCAAGGAACATCTACAATAGGTGTTATCATGCAATTGAGAGTTGCACAATATATACCCATAGCCACATAATGCCTCAGTGATGAGTGGCACAGATGATGTAATGGGCCCACCCTTCTCCAAAGTGATAGTATAGCTCATCCTCGATGGTAGTTGTCAGATGGGTCATAGTACGATGGCAATTTTTCATTGGTCCATTCAGCTAGCTTGATGCGTACTAGTACAATTTTGTGGCTCACCATAGATCTAAAGGAAGATCCACAGTAGGCGTTATCTCGCTATGGAGAACTAAAAGGATGTTAACGTTAGTGACATAGTGCCCTTTCTCCATGTGGATTAGTTGGGTTGAGTGTTATAAAGCTATAGGGATGGTACCAGTTTGGGTTGAGTTAGATGCCAAGTTGTGCCAGGTGTGCTAACAATGGTCTATGGGCCCAAAAGTCTTAAGGGCAAGCGCAAGAAATGACAAGTCTTCACGATTGTCAGATTAAGGAAGATCTATGGCAAATGCTATCTCGCTATGAGAAAGCACTTGAAAAATAACCATAGCAACATAGCACCTAAGTGACACATGTCCCAGTGAGTCCAGTGTGGGCAGTAACAGTTAAGTGATGGCGGTTATGTTGTAAGCCATCGTGGTCAAGTTTTAAAAGGTTGGCATAGTTAGTAAAGAAAGAGAGTGGTCAACACAGGAAGACCTTGCGAGGTGGTAGAAAGAAAGGAGGTTATTGGCCCACATGACCCATTTTGGATGCAAATCTTGGTTGACTTATTGACTCTATTGATTCATGTACTAGAAATGATAAGAGATCAAATTTTTGCATGATTTGATATCTATGATCGGTCCCAACCACCCAGAAGTGAATGTTGAATGCAAAAGAACAGTCTACCACCCTAATCCAATCTATCCACCTAGTCAAAATGTCTTAATGGTGCCATTTCTATCTTCTCAAGGCATTATTTGACACAAAATATCAGATTTTCTTTAGATCCCCATGATTGTCCTTGGTAGAGCCTTGATGGTGGTGGTTGCAGGATAGTTTTGGAGGGAAAATCTCAGTTATGCCTGCACTATAAACGCAAATTTTGTAGATTTTGTAAAGGTTGACCTTTCTCTAACTTTTCTTTGCTGTTGTTCTGCAATTCTAGTCTAAATTCCCCTATACCTCTGAACTGTATGATTCTCTACTTATCTCCTTCAGCCATTGGTGTGAAAGTGCAAGAATCTTTTCCTCTCGTTGATTTTTTGTGGATATCTGTAACCTACATGACTGTATCTCTTTTGGCCTATGAATGATAATATAAGTGAATCTCTCTTCCTTGTGTCATTTATTCTGGTTTTCTAATCTGCATGTGGTTATTAGATTAAAGCAAGTCTAGATGTGTATATCCTTAGTTTCATTCTAGTTCAATAGTGCATATATGGGAAGAGATTGGTCTGAACACTCTATTTTGGTGCATCGCCTCTTTAGATTAGATTAGGTAGATTTTCTTTCATGCTCTCCTTCTCCCTTTTCCTCTCCAAGAGTAGTTAGGTGCACCCTGATAGTAAAAGGAAGTCGGCCTTCTCCAAAGACTCAACCTCACAATTCAAGTCCCATAGCTTGGAGGTTGTTTCCATGTTTCACTAGGTTGTCCTCATGCATAGGCTTTGGACAAGGGTGCAAACCTAAGTAACAACAACAACTTTCTCTCTCAACATGTGATACTTAATAGAAATGTGCTTGGTCTTCAAATGCAACACTAGATTCTTAGACATATTTACTATGCTTGTGTTGTCATAATGTATGACAATAGGTTAACTAATTTCTTAGACATAAAGTATTTTTTCCAATTTAGAAATAAAAGAATGGACTTTTTGTGTCACATTGAGATGCGAAAGTCAACTCTTTCATATTGGTGGAAATGATCTTGCACATGGATCATAAAAAAAGTTAACTCTCCACCCTTAATTAGATCTTCTTGTCCCATAATCTCTACTGTATGTGCTTATTTAAAATGGAGAGATATCTCCTTATCTAAGGATCCATCTCTTTGCATTAGTATTATGATGCAAGTTTTTCTAGAGGTACTATTGGAGCTCTTGGAGACTTTATGGCTACACTCTCATTTCTTTTATAGCATACTATTTAGTTTCAAAGTGCATTAGTGTATTATTTATTTTTTCATTGGCATAACATACTTATATTAATTAGGAGATTTATAACATTTTCATATTTCTAGCTTAACTTGCATTCTTCTCATTTCATATTGGTTTAGCTACACTTTGCATAGCATTTATGTGGTAGTTCTTGGACACTAGCATCCTTTCTCTTGTCTTTGAACCTCTAATTTTATGGTGTACTTGCAAGGGGTTTCATCTCTTAGGCTTAGTTAAGAGCCCTTTTATTCATATCTTGTATTCATTTGCACTCTGTGAATAGGGAGCTCTAGGTCACCATTTGGGATTCAAAATCCATGGGATTCTTAAATAGAAGGACATAGAGAAGTATACATTTTGGTGTGTACATTTTTGGCACCCGCCGTGGGGTAGAACAACTCTATTTTCCCTCTCTTTGTATATTTTTGTCACTATTTTTTTTTTTTTGTTGTTTGTTTTTATTATATGTTGATAGAGATATTGTGTGATACTTTTCATGTATCATATGATTCTTTTTTCTATCCTCTCTTGTCTTTGAACCTCCAATTTTATGGTGTACTTACAAGGGGTTTCATTTCTTAGGCTCAGCTAAGAGCCCTTTTATTCATATCTTTTATTCATTTGCACTCCATGAATAGGGAGCTCTAGGTCACCATTTGGGACTTGCAATCCATGGGATCTCTCAAACAGAAGGACTTAGAGAAGTACACATTTTGGTGTGTACATTTTTGGCACCCATCATAGGGAAAAACAACTCTATTTTCCCTCTCTTTGTATATCTTTGTCACTTTTGTATTTTCTATTTTTGTTTGTTTTTCTTTTATGTTGAAAGAGTTATTATGTGATACTTTTCATGCATCATATGATAGTTTTTTCTATACTTGTGTTATACTTTACTAGTTAAAATCATCACACAAAGTGTAAGATTATATCACATGGTAGTTATAAGATTTATCATCTTCCTTAATAAAAAGTATCACATAGGGCTAAAGGTCACCCAACAATACAATGAAGTATCACACAATGTTTTTGAAATAAAAAAATATTGCCTACTTCAGGGTAGAGGACTATTTCAATTTTTTATTTCCATTTTGAGCCTTGCAACATCTCTTTTTGAGTCTTTTGCATTATTTCTTGCCTAATTGGTGCCTTGCAGGCTTATTATAGATTTTTTCTAACCCTTGTTGATATACTAACTCATTGATTTTATAGAGTTTCCTAGGTTTGTTACAAAGTTTTTTATTAAAAGAATACATATCAAAGATAATTTGCTAAAAGGGGCTACTAACATTTTTGTAGGGCTACCCAGGAAAAGGAAAAAAATAACAAGTGTGCTTGCTCTTATTTTACTTCAATGTGTGGCATAAACTAGTTTTTATTCTTTTCTTAACCACATAAAACTTCTGAATAGGTCTCTTTTTTGGTAGGATAGTATGTTGTTCACCCTTGAGGTGAATAAAAAATCTTGACCCTTCATTAAGTCTCAAACATGAGTGGCATATTCCACTCTTTAGTGGTCTTAATTAACTTTTCTTGGTGTGTTTGGTAGAAGTTCTTAGAATAGGAAATTATCCTCTTTACCCTTTGGGTGAATCATAAATATTAACCTCTAAGTGTAGATCCATTTTTTTTTAATCTCTTAGTGAGATACTACCTTTACAGGGTCTGCTACTAGTGGAAATATACCAATAGGAATGACCCAAAGAGGGAACAAGCACAACCTAGCTATACCTACCCACTATAATCACAAACCCCTTGACAAAGGCCAAAGCCTTGGAGGGTGTAGTTCTTATCTTTCTTTAGTAGAATTATTTGTGGGATTGGGACCATGAGAAAAATACTAAGTAAGAATTATTAAGGTAATCTTGTGGCCACAAGGTAGGGTGTCCTATTTATAGGTGCAAGAGGACTATTGTGAATGGAACCCTTTCTAAAAGCCTTAGGATTAGAAGCTACCCTTATTATCTGCTCAACATCTTGGTGCAAGGATCAATCCTAGTAGACTACCCATATCACCCCAAGATTTTACACTCAACATTTATGTCCCTTTGGTTGTTCCAATGGTACCTACATGACAAAGCCAACATCTATAGAGGGAAACCACTAAGTGTGAAGAAAGGGGGCATCAAGTGTGGGCCAAGTTGTTGAGTAATGAGTTTTGACCTTTAGGTAGTTATTCTTGAATGTGTTTTTGAATGTGATAGACCCATGGAAATATTTTGGAGATGCACATGACATTACTATTCATAGGGTTTTATTTTTTACATCACAAGTGTTTGTGTTTTCAAGATTTCATTGTCCCTTGTTCAACAGCTTGAAGACATGTTCATATCCCCAATTATTTTGAAACCATGGTGTATGTTGTTCCAAACTAGTATTTTATTCTAGCATGACTGTACTCTAACTTGAAACACTTGAAAAGCTTAACTAAAACATAGATTTCTTAGGTGACAAGTCACATATTATAGAGTTTATTGCGACCTTTATCATGCATCTTTTTGGAGAAATATCATGCAACACTTCACATCTATAAAAGTAAAGCACAACTACAAAAAATTATCACACACTTATGCATTGTTCTATTGTACTCCCTATCAAGAAGTATTGCTTTCTTGGAAAGTATTGCATGACTATTGTAGAAACTATCACATGGTAATATTTGTTTAATTTCTATCAACTATTTTACTATGAAATATCTCTTGCTTCTTGTTTCTCTTAGAATTGAGTCTAGATTGCATTTTAGTTAAATTAGGGATTTTATTTCCCTAGTCTTACCATAGTCGGGTCGAAAATCTTCATGTCTAGTATAGTCTAAATCTGAAAAGATGGGTTTAGTCTCTTGGATATAAACTTAACATCTCTTTTGTTCATTTGTCAAAAACTTAGTTGATTTATTCTTTGGCTTCTTTATATCAAACTTCTTGCTCAATTCTCAGCTAGAATCATTATTGGGTAAAAGCACAAACCCACATCTCCCTTTTGTAAAGGAAAAGGATAACAAAAGTATAATTGTTCAAATTCAATGACATAAAATTGGTATTATTATTTTGGATTTGAAAATGAAGTAAAATAATGAAATGTGTAGAAATGGATGAATTTTAGGATTATAATTTTTAATAATTATTTGGAATAGCAATTGATATATGTTCCTAATTTTTATAGATAATTTTTTAGCTACTGAAAAATGTTGAAAATTAAGGGTCTAGTTACCACCACAAAAATATAGGAAAATAAATGTATTTCTCTTTGATCTCATACTATGTTATACATAACATATATAGCTAGAACAATCAAAAATAAAAATAAACTTTAGACCTATATTTTCTCTTTTATAATGATTCAAATTTTAACTCACCTAAAATTGATAGTTTTCATCTCCCACCACATTTTTCAAAATGAATATGTTCTAACCTAGAGAAAAATTATACATTCTAGAAGATGACTCTCTCCTTTAAAACATTATATAATTTTATTTTATTTTGATATGATTTTGGAAAAAAAATTTCTTAGACATTTTTTTGATTGTTCAAATATGTTCTTTTAGAATTTTTTAATTACAATATACTATATCTAATCAAGACATTATAAACCCTACATGAGATTATTCTTGACTCTAAGCTCTATAAAATGGTGTTTATATTTTATTAAAAAAACATCTTTAAAAATAGTAAGAGTTATTTAAATGCCACTTTTCTAAAATAATTTTATTTCTTTAGTAATTGGATATAAACTAGTATAAAACATGCATTTAATAAACATTTCCAATTGGAAAATTGCAAGACAGTATATAACTTAGCTAGAATGAATTTATATAGATCATATGTTTGAACATAATTGATTTTTAAATAGAAATGCTCAAATTTAATTGTTTATATATATATCAGCCTAAAAGGTGACACAACTTTGTACTTTTACCCTATTGTTATAAGTTATTGAGCACTAATGACAAGCCACTTGCTCCATATTATCTTTTGACAAGTGATAATTGTGAATTTACAAGTTTTAACCCTCAAAGGCTCTATTTTGTCTCACTACACTAAAGAGTTATCTTTATATGATGGTTGCAACTGGGCTTCTAGTTGGTCAAGGAAGCCATCCCTTGTTTACTTTTGCAAAATTGACTACTCCAACTAGATTTCCTCATAAGAAAACCTATCCTTGATTGGAAGGAAGGGGCTTACACTAAAACTTGCTATAATCCCCTATATTGCTTTGACAATTTTTTTAATACCCAGTTTGACACCCCTAGGGCTGCAGACAATGTTTCACTCACCATGAATCCCAAAGAGAGGAATTTCTGCCTAGAGGATATTTTTTCACATAGAGAAGAACAAGTTCATTTGGATAGAGAGAGACTAGAAGAAGCTAGGCACATATCCACTAGAGAAATTTCACATACATATGCTGAAACTTGTGCCACACATGCTGAAACTAGTGTTCACATGTACTCATGGAAACTATAGCAACCCATTCTATAGAAACAATGGGAATAACATGTCACATAGATCTCTAAGGACACATGTTTTTGGATGTCCCTCATCACCTAGAACCTCAATTGCACCATAAGAGTGAGGAAGATAATGAGTTTACTAGTGAGGACCTAATGAGATTTCAACAAGAAAAACTTTTCCAAAACTCATGCTGAAAGCCTTAGACAAAAATGGAGACAAATACTTCCAATACATGACCTTTGGGGAATGGAAACTCCCTCATGAATATTATCCTCAAAGGATCATACAAAAAAGAGAACCAAATAAGGTTGAGATCCTAAGGAAAGAGATGTAAGATTTAAGAAGTCAACTTGCATAATTACAAATGGAAAAAGAGGAACCCAAATCATCTTTTGTGGAATCTATATGTGCTCTCCCATTTTATAGGAGCCTCTACATGGTACCATTTCCTTTGGATATTGAGGTTCCCAAGTATGAAAAATTCAATAGAAATTGTGACCCACACAACCATGCACGTCACTTCTACGCTCTTAGCATGGACTTTATGCATGAATATACATATCTCATGAGACTATTTCCTAGAAGATTAAGGGGGAAAGATATGGAGTGGTTTACCAAATTATCACTCCCCCTTATGACATTTGATGGACTTTCATAGCACTTTATCCAATAATACTCCTACAACATACAACATCTCATTACTAAGTTGGACTTATGCAACAAATTAAAAACAAGGGGAAAAATTTTGTACATATCTAAAATATTGGAGATCATTGCACTCAAGGTGTCCTCAAAAAATTCATGAGATTGAGAAAATTGATATTTTTGTCCACACCCTTGTAGCTAAACTATATTATGATCTAAGGAAGTAACTATTTACCTCATTCAATGATATGATTAAGAGTGTTTATTGCATCGAGGATGTTGTTGTAAAAAAGGGAGTCATCATTCTCAAAGAGGAGAACAATGGTAATGGAAATGGGAAAGACAAAGGTAAACCTTGGAACAAAAATACATATGTAGTCAATGATGGAGCTTTAGAGTCTCCTAAGACTAAGGAATCATCCTTTAACTTATCTAATATCACATATGCTACAAAACAACAAGAGACCTCAAAGCCATAATCTTTTGACAAACCTAAGAGGTCCTCTAAACCAAGATGCACTTACACACTGATGGTTGAATCATACAAAGTGGTCTTGAAAACTATGCTTGCCAATAAGCTCATCATGCCACTTGATAATTCTCATCCCTATGACCTACCTATCAAACTTGATTTGTGGAGAGATCGCCAATGTTGTAATTATCATAAGGAAAATGGTCATAATATAGAAAATTTCTTCAAACTTAAAGATACCATCCAGGCTCTTATATATCAAGGAAAAGTCATCTTGGATAGCTTAGTCAAAAAGTATGATCACAAGGCTTTCAAGAAACCATTTCCCAAATATGAAAAAGGAGAAACTTCCAAAGCCAAGGTAATGACACCAAAGTTAGTAATGCTTGTACTAGCACAAATAATATTATTAACATAATGGAGCCCATTAGTGAAAAAAGCTACATGATGAGCCCAAAATTTGATGAGAAATTAAAGTATGATACTGACAATGAGAAACCTAACATAGTCCTAAGAATATGCAACTCTCATCAAAACTACAGAGACACTAGGTCTAGGGTGTCACTTAGGGTGGTGGTTTCCTCCTCTTCATATGGTGAGACCTTAAATGTTGTCACTAGGGAGCAATCTAAAGGTGTTCCCAAAGTGGAAAATGATCCCAAGAATGCCTCATCTTCCAAATAGGTGGCTTCACCTACTATAACTAGTTATGACCTTGTAATTTAATTGCAAAGGAACTTTGCATGAATATCTATTTTGAAGTTTCTAGAGTTGTCTCATTTGCACAAGGAGATCCTAGAGAAATATTTGTACACTACTAATGTTTCCAAAGATTGTGGTGGTGAATGGTTCCATGCTATGGTTGACCATATTTCTTTACATTATTATCTTATATTTCTAAAGAAGATGAAAAATCTCACTTAGGGTGGTGGTTTCCTCCTCTTCATATGGTGAGACCTTAAATGTTGTCACTAGGGAGCAATCTAAAGGTGTTCTCAAAGTGGAAAATTATCCCAAGAATGCCTCATCTTCCAAATAGGTGGCTTCACCTACTATAACTAGTTATGACCTTGTAATTTAATTGCAAAGGAACCTTGCATGAATATCTATTTTGAAGTTTCTAGAGTTGTCTCATTTGCACAAGGATATCCTAGAGAAATCTTTGTACACTACTAATGTTTCCAAAGATTGTGGTGGTGAATGGTTCCATGCTATGGTTGACCATATTTCTTTACGTTATTATCTTATATTTCTAAAGAAGATGAAAAATCTCTTAGTCATCCCCATAATCTCACTCTCCATATCAAAGTATAGTTCTACCTCACCTAAGTCTAAAGAGTCCTAATAGACAATGGTGTTGGGTTAAACATTATTTCCTTCAGCATAATTCAACAACTAAGAATGTCACAATTTACAATTGACCCTAGAAAGAAGATCACTATCAAATCATATGAAAAGTTTGAATGCTATTCCAAAGGCCTAATTGTGCTTCCTATCTTTGTAAGTCCTATGGAAAAAGGTGTGGTCTTTAAAGTGCTAGACATCCCACTAGCATACATTATCTTGTTGGATCGACCATGGAATTGTGAAATGCAAGATGTATGATCCACATATCACCAATCTATCAAATTTTCATTCAATTGTGCATAAATAATAATCCAAAGACAATTATATGTCCATCAACATGCTTATGGTTATAGAGTCACTAGTGCACACATTTAATTCTTTAGAGACATTAGACCATCACTTACAAAATATGAAAAGAAACTAAAAATGATGAGTATTGGGATGGGAGAGTATACTTTATACTCCATTGTAGAACTTCCTATTTCCCCACAATCCCATGGGAAAATTTCTAGGAAAATGAAGCCTTTGGCTTCTTCCATGAAATTTTTTGGTACTCTTGTTCAATCCTCAATTCCTTTACAAGTTGAAAAAGAACATCAGGTTGTTAGTAATTGGATCTATAGAGATGAAGAGGATAATAATGAGTTCATTTTAACTACAACTATTTCTCCTAAGTGATATGGAAAAGGCCACTAATTTCTAACAAAAATGGGTTACCAAGGTCAATGACCTTCGAATGAAAACAATAATGGTCTTGTAGAACCTCTAACTCACACCAAGGAATGAAAAATAGAAGATACTAAAGGCTTTGGGTACGATGTTGAAAATGACTTGCCACAACTTAATAGAGAAGTCCCTACTAATAGTAAGTCCAAAGATGATATTCAACCCACTACTATCACTTTGATCCATGAAGAGGACTTCATGCCTTCTACCTCCCTTATTTGGGAAGAAGATATATCTTTTAATGATAATAATATTGAAGAATCCAAATCTAGGCAACCTAAATTTAATGAGTCAGATGTTGAAAATCCTAATATAGAGAGAATTACAAGAAACATAGCTTCACTTGTGGCTCATGATGAAAGTACTAACTCTCAAGAATATGAGTGGGAATCCCTTTCTGATGCTTCCTATGAATTAGCTATGGATGTGATACACACATATGTTACCCAACCAAATGTAATTAATGAGTCTTCTGTAGGGTTAGATGAGTTGGATTCACAACTTGCCTTAGTGAACTACATTGATTCCTCTTGGTCTCATCTTGATTTGGACTCCTTTGGGGCCTTCTCTATAGGATAAACCTCTCTGGTCAGTAGAGATGACTCCTCTCATATCAAAAAACTTGAAACTTCCACCATACTTTCTCTCATGCATCTAGATATCATAGATTGGTCTACTCAAAATCAAAGACTAGAGCTACCCTAATTCCAAAATGATTATGAGATTTTTTGTTAGCTAAATGTCATTGAACCCAGGGCTTCTTCCATTAAACAACAAGTAGTCAATATGATTGAAATAGAAATTCAATACCTCAATCAAAAATTAAAGAGAAAAATGAAAAATAAGCACTCAAATAGTGAAAACCACCTTCTAGCAATATCTAAACAAATAAAAATAAAGACATATCCAAAGGTGAAAACCTCTTCATCACACCTAAAAACTCTTCCTAGATACTTCCAATATAGATTATTGGTTTTGATAGAACTGACACAACCAATCAACTTGAACACAAAAGAATCTCCCAAGATCATACATGTAGCTCAATCTTTATTAGTAGAGGAAAAATAAAATTTTGCATAGTTCTTCAAGGAGAAAAAGATTAACTTTGCATCAACTTACGTTGATATGTATGGCTTGGATATAGAGCTTATTATGCATCATCTTTCTATAGCACCTGGCATGAAACTCGTCAAACAAAAGTTAAGAAAGATGCATCATTATATAGCCTTGTTAGCAAAAGTTGAATTAAAGAAGTTGCTAAGTGCCAATTTCATTAGAGACATTGACTATGTGCAACAGATATCCAACATAGAACTTGTTTCCAAAAATAATAAATCCATTTGTGCCTACACTAATTTTAGGGACTTAAATAAAGCATGAACAAAGAATAATTTTCCACTACTAAACATAGAAATAATAGTAGACATGATTTCTAGCTATGAAATGTGCTCCCTCATGAATAGCTTCTCATTATATAATTAGATAAATTTAGCTCCCAAGGATCAAGAACAAATAACTTTTATAGAGAACCTTTTGCTAGAATGTCATGCCTTTTGATCTAAAAAATGAAAGAGCTATATACCTAAAGAAATGACCACAATATTTCATAATATGATGCATAAAAATATAGAGGAATAAGTCGATGATACCTTAGCAAAATATAAATAATGAGCACTCACTTATCTTACCCGAGTTTAACACTAGATGAAATAGAACAATTTTAACTTGGGCTTAATCTTAAGAAATGGTCTTTTCAGTGTTACAGTTGGAAAATAGTTAGGGTACATCATCTTAGTTAAGGGCATGGAGGTCAATACAGAAAAGGTGCAATATATCATGGAGATGCCACCTCTTAGAAATATTAGTCAACTATGGAGTTTACAAGGACACCTTTAGTCTATTAGGAGATTTATCTCATATTTAGTTGATAAAGCATGTTTAATTAACAAAAATCTACACAAAGGATCAAAATGCATATGGATGAATGTAGAATGTGAAAAAAAATTTGTTTCAAATCATAGAGTATTTATCAAACTTGCCTATTCTCATAACTCCAATCTAAGGGAAACCATTGATTCTCTATATATATTAGCTACCAAAAATTCCCTAGGAGCTCTTTAGCACAACATGATAATAATAAGAAAGAAAGAGCCATTTACTACATCAATTGCACATTGGTTTCTTCTGAGCTTAACTATAACAATATTGAGAAACCCTATCTTGCTATAGTGTTTGCATCAAAAAAAAAAATCCACTACATTCTTTCTCATATGACATAGTTGATTGAAAAAATTGATCCTTTGAAATATCTCTTGAGTAAGGTTTCACTTATGGGTAGACTAGAAAAATGGATGATGATTCTTTCTAAATATGACATCCAATATGTTGAACATAAGGTCATCAAAGGAATGCAATTATTGATTAGCTAGTTGAGTTCCCCATCATAGATGGTGATCCTATCCAAATTGACTTCCTTGATGATTCCATCATGTACATAACTATAAGAACCTTGAAGATGTTCTTTGATGGATCACATACTAAAAAAGGATGCCAGCACTAGAATTTTGTTTGTCACACCTCATAGATTCACTGTCCCAAAATATTAGAAACTATTGTTTCCATACACAAATAGTATAGTTCAATATCAAGCTCTACTAAAGGGAATCAAGATAGACCTAGAATGGAGAATAGTAGAGCTACATATCTATGGAGATTCCCAACTTGTGATTAACCAAGTGAACAGTGAGTACCAAACTAAATATGACAAGATATTACCTTACAAGAAGTTGATTTTGTTAACCTCATAATGGTTTTTGACATTTGAGTGCCAACACACTTAAACATATTCCACATTGGATGCCGAGTACATCATGCATGCCGAGTGATCTTCATGTGCCGAGTAGTTTTTAGATGCCGAGTGAAGAATCAGTTGCCAAGTGAAAATCAGATACCGAGTAAAGATTAGTTACCGAGTGAAGTATAAGTGCCGAGCAGAGCAAGGTGTCGAGTGTTAACAAGTGCTGAGTGGTTACAAGTACCGAGTAACATAAAGTGTTGAGCTACTTAAGGTGCCGAGTAATACAATTTTGTTAACATGTCGAGTTATCCAGGAAACAACAAGTGCCGAGTGTCTACAATACTTTAGGAGCCGAGTAACTTAGTATATCAACATAAAAGTTTGTAATTGCACAAACTATGATGCAAACAATTTTTACAGCCAACAGAAGATAAATCTCGAAGGATTGAATGATAAGATTGAATCTTTTATTTTTTCTATGCAATTTGCATGCAGCCAATAAGAAAAAAGCTAAAGGCATGCAACCAATCAGAAAAAGATAAGTATTGAATGAAAACTGAAGATTGAATGTGGATCGTAGATCCATACCTAACCCTAAATTTTAAAATGTCTTTATAAGGAAGATGAAACTTCATTGTAAAGCACAATGAGAAAAAGATAAGAGGTGTGAGAAGACATAATAGGGTTTGCAAGGAGTTATATTTTCAGAAGTGAGGATTATTCAGATCGCAAAAAGGATCTAGATCAGAGAAAGCAATCAAGGATTGTAATCAGTCAGGATTATTCAGCAATCAAGGATTGTAATCAGTCAGGTTTATTGTACCTAATACTCTCTAGCAATTGTATTAGAATGAAAATCCTATGGTAATAGGTTAGCTTAACAACTATTTTGATAAATCCTTTAACTAGGTGATGAAATCCTTTAATCAGGTGACACTTCATGTTAAGTGTTTGCAAATCCTCTAATCAGGTCACTATTGACACAGTGTAAAGCCTTTAACAGGGAAAACCATCAGAAGTGGTTGAACAATATTGCTGCAATAATTTTTGTGGGTATCATCCCCACCCCAATTTTACCTTCTTATTCCTAGAGGGTATCTGGGTTACCAAATTCCTGTGTTAAGTGTTATTGATGCATGTGTTTTGCTACAAGTTTATTTGTTATAATTACATGCATGCAATTTACCTTCAGTTAAAAAAATTTATCGGCTAAAGTATGATACTTATGATTCACCCCCCCCTCTCATAAGTACTCTTTCCATATTTGAATATTCCAACAATTGGTATCAGAGCTAGCCAGGTTCTCACAAGAAATAGCCTAATAGCTTGGAGGGAAAAGATCTAAAGATGGAAGCTTTCAAACTTGGAAAGATCATTGAAAATCAGGTGATAGATGTGCAACTTGCTCTGCATAGCTTGGAGGAATTCAAAAACAAATTGAGAAATTCATTAAAAAAGAGGAAGGATCTAGCCATAGCTAAAAATGATATACACTACAAGGAGATTGACACCACCAACATATTTTCCAGTGGAGACACTAAAGAGTTTGATGCAGCAATAGCAGAACTAATGGAAAAAAATAAAATTCAAGCAGAAGAAATAAGAACTCTCAAGATGGAACATGAATCATAGGCTATAATGATATGTGAAATTACTAAACAAAAGAAAAGAGCAGTTGATGATAAGGTCATGATGGAAAATGACAAAAGGAATCTTGCAAACAGACTTGAAGAAAAATGTACTGAACTGACAAGGATCTCAAACATGCAAATGGATACACTTGCACAAATGATGAACCTTCATCATAAACTTAATGTAAAGGATATTGAGATCTCTACCTTGAAGATGCAAAATGAACAAATGCAGAATGAATTAAATAGGGAAAAAGAGGTAGTAGAGAATCTCAACAAATCAAGTGAAGCAATCAAGTATTTTGAACAGCTGCTGAAATCTCCAAAATCTGCCCATGATACATCAGGACTAGGATACAATAGCACTGAAGTTGGAGAATCATCAAAGAGTGCTGAAAAAAGAAGTGATAAAGGTAAGAATTCAAAACCCACTTGTCATTTTTGTAATAAGAAGGGACATACAGCTAATGTGTGCAGGAGTAGAAGATTCAATCAATCAAAAGTATCCAAAAGTGTTTGTCACAAGTGCAACATGCAAGGACATATGACTCAAAATTGAAAATCCAATGTTACAAGGACTCAAAGATTTTATGGACATTGTTATAATTGCAATAAATATGGACATAGGGCATTTGAATGCAGATCAAAACCTATGTGGACATTAAATCAACCAGCAAAAATAGAAGGAAATGAAAGTCATTATCATTGGGATTACAACACTAGGTACAGTTGTCACTATTGTCAAGAATATGGACACATACCACAGAACTGTATAAGAATACATTTCAAAGGAAACTACAAAAGATGGTTGAATCAAACTACATGTTTTAGTTGTTTGAAAATTGGTCATATCAGCAGAAACTGTCCTACAAGATCAAAGGCACCCAAGACTGAAGATTGCAAAGGGAAACAAAATATTGACATTGAAAAGATAAGGGGGAAAATGAACAAGACTTGGATAAAGAAGGATGAGTGCAACACATCAAGTGGAGGGATCACCTTACCCAATGGGTTAAGTGATCATACTTCATCAAACTAAGCACAAGAAGTACACAGGACAGATATACAAAGTTATATCATGCATCAGTCCCAAGAAAAGGAAGTTAAGCAAAGTATAAATCTACATGAAACAAGATGTTAAGATAAAACTAAAAGTTGATGCCGAACGGCCTTTGGATGCTGAGCTCCCAACAGCGACGGAGCTGAAAATTGATGCCGAGTTGAAAAACTCCAATAGAATCCGAGTAAAATGAAAATAATGGAAGCCGAGTTAGGTCAAACTTTTTTTAGAAGTCGAGTTGGCAGTTGAACATTTAATGCGATGACATTAGGCTATATTATCACAATTTTAATCAGATTTTTGCATCACAATTAAGAAGAAAATGAGAAGAAAGAGAGCTAAGCGACTTCATAGCAAGAATCCAGTATTTTCAAGCAGATTGCAAACTCAATCAACAAGTTTTTCATCGATCTAAAGGTATTTTCGTCTGTACAGAGCTACGTAATTTCATACCCATTTTTTGTATAAACCCTAGTTTACAAAAATGGCATCAATTTCAAAGAAAGTCAAAGGAAAAGAGTCATTTGAAGTTTAGTTAGTTTCAAATGAAGTTAACTGTGTGTAGATGGAGTACTAAAAGAAGAATTTAAAATTGTTGAAAGAAAGGGTTTGACCTGAGTTTTAAGTTTCCCTACCGTATTCAAAAATGAATGGGTTAGACTTGTATTGAGCAGAATCCATGGAGGAAACTTATGGTTAGAAGATATGCCCATAAAATTGACAAAGGAAATTATACATAGAGTAACAGGGTACCCAACCCTAGACCAGTACAAGACCCTAAGAAGTGAATCAAAGGAGGTCATTGAAAGGAATAATAGTGCACAATGGAATAAAAGAGGAATGACAATTCACACTATAAAGGACCCTCTAGTTGAGTTTGCTGTTAGAGTCATTGCTCACAAATTTTATCAATCCAATAGACTCAACAGTGTACCATGCATTGCAGTAGATGTAGGTTACAAATTGGTAAAGAAGGATCATACTTATGATCTTGCAGAATTGCAATTGCAACAGATAAATGAAAATCTAGCTACCATAAGAAGAACAAAGGGCACACAATGCAAATTTGGAGCAATCCTAGTTTCCATATTCTTTTATGTACAGAATGAATTTCCTTCTTTTGGTAAAGTAGCATGGAGGAATGACAGAACCATTATTGCACAAATAAATGAATATGTTGAGCAAATGGGAGAAAATTTTGATACTTTGATGACAAGCTATTTTGAGGATTTCAAGAAATCCATGAAGCAAAGATCAAGGATACCAGAATCCTTAGTAGAAAAGCATACTAATGATATATGTTTCTTAGTTGACATTGATTTCACTTACATTCAAGTAGTAATACCAAGGGTAAGATGGCTAAGGCCATTTGGTTACGAAATCAATATTGATGAAGCATCAACAGCAATAACTGCACTATTGGCAGAGGAAGCAGATAAGAATGCACCACATTTTGGCACTTAAGATGTGGTAAGATAAAAAATAAACATGGAATTAAAAACTGCTTCCACATTGAAGAAGAAAGATAAATTGATCAAGAAGATCAAGAAGAAGTTTGACAAAGAAATTGAGGTTGAGGCAGAAGAAGAAGAAGATGATAGTGAGAATGAAGATGAGCAAGAACAAGAGCCAATAGAACTAACCCAAGGTCTTGGAGAAGACAAGGAGGAAGGTGCAAAGGAAGAAGAAGCCAAGGAAGCACCAAATGAAGCTGAGTCAAAGAAGAGAAAGGCAATAGAACAGACTTCAGCCAAGCCCAGAACGAAGAAAGCTGCCACTTCATCACCTCAAAAGCCAACAACACGAGCATCAACAAGAGCCTCTACTCAAAAGACTAAAGAGGAAGTTGCCAAGAAGAAACAAGTCAAGGAATCTCAAGAAGATTCGAGGAAAAGAAGAAAGTATGTGGCTCAACTTGACACTGATGATGAAGAACAACTAGAAGAGGTAAGCAATTCATCAGTTGATACCCTATGTAAAAGGATTGCAAGTGGTGACTTGAATAATTTAAATAAAGTTGATTTTAGTAAATTTAATAAAGAAGAACAAAATAAGATAGAAGAAACAGTGTATGGAATGATGGCATAGTTCAAGTACACTCCACTTGAACTAGATGTTCAATTGCCAAAGGAGCTATAAAAAATCATAGAAGACAGATGGCATTTTTGCTTTAAAATGGAAAAGGAGATGAGGGAATCAACCCTAGCTAGTGCATTGCCTGACTTGACTAGAGAACAAATTAGCAAAGCAGTCAAAAGGCATAATAACAGGTTTACACCCAAATACAGGGCATTCTTTATACTTCAAAATTGAATGGAAGAGATTGTTCAAAGAACAATAAAATGGTGGAAGAATTTTTATAAAAAGATTGAAGATTTTCTTGAGGAAGAATACAAGGAAGAAGAAGCCATACCAATAGAAGAGAGGAAAAAGAGAAAAGAAGAAGAAGAAAAGAAAAGAGAAGAAGAAAAGAAAGATGGAGAGGAGGAAGAAACAAAAAAATAGGATAAAATGGCAACAGCTGAACAAGATGAGCAACCAGATCAAAGTGTGCAAGACACACAATTGCCACCCCCTAGCCCTCCACAAGCATCCATCTCACCTGCAGACACAATAAAAATTATTGATGTTCCTGACACTTCTGGTCAGAATATCAATCCACTAACTGTAGAAGATTTGAAAAGAATTCTTGACCAGTCAACACAACAAGCAATATTATGTACAGAACTAGTATTGGTCAATATAGATGAGTTACAGAAACTAGTAGAAAGTAAAGTTAAAGATAAGGTGAATACACAAGAACTACCTTCTATCACAACTACTAGTAGTCAATTTGATATACCAACTAGTATAATTGATGTTGCAAGACAAAAGAAAAGTGCAGCTGTAGAACAAGGAAAGGAACAAACAGGAAAGACCATTATATCTAATCCTATAGCACAAATACAAGGTGGACTTCTACAGATAACAATAATTGATTATGGTAGACAGGAGGAGGAGGAAAAAGTAAAAACCCCTAAAGAACAGGAGGCAATACAAACACTAATAAATTTGCCTACCTCGGGGACTCCTTCACACAAGCCATTACAAATTTCAGTACCATCATCCAGTACTACCAGAATTGCAAGGGTACTTCATTATGGAGACCCTAAATTAGATGAAGAGATAGTCATACCAAGTTATGACTCAAAATCAATAACCATTGATCAAATCAATGAAGTGCAGGATGTACTAAATAGAAGGAAAACGTAGGAAATACTCAGGAAAGAGTATAAAAATAAGAAAACACTTTATGAGATCAAGGACATCTTTATGGATGCCTTCAGTTTGCAATCACCGGATGAGTCAAAGCATATCACAGAGAAATTAACAAATATTGTTGACCAGGTGACAAATGAAGACCTAAAAACTAGTGCAAAACTTATGGAATGGTTAGAAAAGAAATTTCAAGGGAAAGTGAACGAGAAAATATCAAGACAAATCGCACTTTCACAAGTAGAATTCACAAAGCTCATAGATAAGGTGAAGAAGGTACTTGAGAATATATTCTCACTATATAAAAAGTTGTGTGATTTTTCATATTTCACACAAGAAACTAGCCAAAAGATACTGAGCTTGGAAAGAAATTTAAACATTTCAAGCATGCAACTACCGAGTGATCCAGCTCAAAGTGAGAAGCATTTTGCTCAATCACTTCACACTCACAAAGAAATAGCTATATTAACAGTAGATGAGGCCAATATTAAGGCCAAAGTAATACAACTCCATTCCTCCATTACCCCACATTTAGAAATACTCCATAAAGAGCAAGTATATGCTGAAAATGTACTCAAGAAAGATCCAAATCTTTCTACATCAGATGGACTTGTTCATCTTGCTATCGAGACTGCCATCCAGCATAAGTCACTAGAAATTGCTTTGAATAATTGGGATGCAGCTCTCAGAATGATTATGGAGGTAAATAGCACATTCTTGGCCAAATATGCTCTTAACCCTTAAAAATTCTTTGACATAAGTGTCAAAAAGGGGGAGATAAATATTGATATAAAAAAGGGGGAAGTGACAAATTTTGATCAAAGTTTTCAATATTATAATGGAGTTATACAGAAAAAGGGGGAGATATAGATTAATGATGAGAACGGATACAAAGGAGGAGCACTGATATACAGATAAGACACAATCAACTTAGGGGGAGTTACAAAATTTTTGAGGTATATACGGTAAAACTGTAAGTTATAAAATTTGATCAAAGTTTTCAATATGTACATACCAATCAGATTAGTAAATGTACTTATAAGGTCAGTTAAGTATTTTTTTCACTCATGTCAAAGGGGGAGATTGTTAACCTCATAATGGTTTTTGACATTTGAGTGCCAACACACTTAAACATATTCCACATTGGATGCCGAGTACATCATGCATGCCGAGTGATCTTCATGTGCCAAGTAGTTTTCAGATGCTGAGTAAAGAATTAGCTACCGAGTGAAAATTAGATATCGAGTAAAGATTAGTTACCAAGTGAAGTATAAGTGTCGAGTAGAACAAGGTGCCGAGTGTTAACAAGTGTCGAGTGGTTACAAGTATCAAGTAACATAAAGTGTCGAGCTACTTAAGGTGTGGAGTAATACAATTTGTTAAGATGCCGAGTTATCCAGGAAACAACAAGTGCCGAGTGTCTGCAATACTTCAGGAGTCGAGTAACTCAGTATATCAACATAAAAGTTTTTAATTGCACAAACTATGATGCAAACAATTTTTATAGCTGACAGAAGATAAATCTTGAAGGATTGAATGATAAGATCGAATCTTTTATTTTTTCTATGCAATTCGCATGCAACCAATAAGAAAAAAGCTAAAGGCATGCAACCAATCAGCAAAAGATAAGTATTGAATGAAAAATGAAGATTGAATGTGGATCATAGATCCATACCTAACCCTAAATTTTCAAATGTCTTTATAAGGAAGACGAAACTTCATTGTAAAGCGCAATGAGAAAAAGATAAGCGGTGTGAGAAGACATACAAGGGTTCACAAGGAGTTATATTTTCAGAAGTGAGGATTATTTAGTTTGCAAAAAGGATCTAGATCAGAGAAAGCATAACAAGTGCCTACAATCAGCAATCAAGGATTGTAATCAGTCAGGTTTATTGTACCTAATACTCTCTAGCAATTGTATTAGAATGAAAATCCTATGGTAATAGGTTAGCTTAACAGCTATTTCGATAAATCCTTTAACTAGGTGATAAAATCCTTTAACTGGGTGACACTTCATGTTAAGTGTTTGCAAATCCTCTAATCAGGTCACTATTGACACAGTGTAAAGCCTTTAACAGGGCAGGCCTTTAACAGGGCAAACCATCAGAAGTGGTTGAACAATATTGCTGCAGCAATTTTTGTGGGTATCATCCCCACCCCAGTTTTACCTTCTTATTCTTGGAGGGTTTCTGGGTTACCAAATTCCTGTGTTAAGTGTTATTGATGCATGTGTTTTGCTATAAGTTTATTTGTTATGTTTACATGCATGCAATTTACCTTCAGTTAAAAATTTTATTGGCTAAAGTATGATACTTATGATTCACCCCCCCCCCCCCCCCCCCCCCTCTCATAAGTACTCTTTCCATATTTGAATATTCCAACAGATTGATGCTTTGAGGAATTAATTCATATTTTTTATACTCCATCAAATTCCTAGGTTAGAAAACAAGGTTATTGATGCTATGGAAACTTTGGTGTCTATCTTGCAACTACAAGAACATGAATCTTGCTTTGAGTTCCTAGTGGAAGAACTATACTAACCTGCTTATGATTCCCCTAATGACTATGTAATTTACATTATTGTCAATCTTGATTCCTCCCAGTATTCTACTATTTTATCTTATTTTCATGACCAAATCATTCTTGAAAACCTTACATGTAATGAAAATGCCAACTTATTTGTAATGCCTCTTGCTACACTCTCATCTTTAGTGACCTATATAGAAAGAGCTTAGATGAAACACTCCTCAGGTGTCTAAAGATAGTTGAATCTAAAAAGGTGTTAACTAAAGCCCATTATGGTATTTGTGGATCACATCAAAAATTTCTTAGGGAGGGTTATTATTGGCTAACTATGCAAGTTGATGTTGTCTAGTGTGCTAAATCATGTAAGAAGTGTCAGTTACATAGAAACTTGATTCATGCTCCTAGGAATGAACTTATCCCTTCTATTACACACTGGCCTTTCCAAAAATGGGTCTTTAACTTGGTTGTTAAGATTCATCCAACTTCCTCCAGTAGACACAAGTTCATAATCATAGCAACTAAGTATTTCACAAAATGGGTTAAAGTTCTTCTAATTTCTGTAGCTACAAACAAACATGTTTCCTTGTTCAAACTAAATTAGATCATTTGTTTCTATGGTGTCCCTTCTTCCATAGTCACTAAAAATTGGGGAATTTTAAGAAAAAGGACCTAAGAAAAATTTTCAAAAACTTTAAAATCAAGAAACATTTGTCTTCAATATACTATCCCCAAAGGAATGGAAAAGTGGAGGCCTCAAACAAAACACTACTAAAAATTTTGCATAAAAAAATTCACTAGTCAGGAAGGGATTTGCACCTGCAAATTAATATAGCATTATGGGCTTACATAACCACTATATGAACTCCTACTATGGATATTCCCTTTGTATTGGTATATGGTTCTAAGGTTATCCTACCTTTATAAGTTGAGATTCCTTCTCTACAAGTCTCTATACATGGATTGATCACTTATGAGGACCATGGGGCTATGAGGATCCATGAATTGGAAGCTCTAGATAAATGTTAAAAGTTTTCTTTCGACCACATAAGAGGTTATCACAAAAGGATGTCTACCAATTATAATGATAAAATCCATTGTCATGAATTCTAAGTGGGTGAGCTTGTTCTTATAGAAAACTTAAAGAATTAGCAAAATAGAGAGCAGAAAGGTAAGTTTGAGCCGAACTAGTTGAGTCCATACTATTAGTAAAGCATTAATTTAATTTAATTTATTATATTATCTTTACTTCTTAATATTTCACTTTATGCACTTATGCATTCACATTTAATAATTAATTAGTAATTATTAAATGACATTTACCTTTTAGGTTAGCCTTTTTTGGGTTTTGATCTCCTTCTATAAGGATTGATCTTTTGTAATTATCTCTTATCTTTTTCATTTCTAAACATATAATTTGCATATTTTCAAATAAAAACCCTTTACTCTTCTTGTCTTTCTCTTCTTTGTGACAAATTTTTACATGCAGGTATTCTTCAAGCTTTATGGATTTGTATTGCTCAAATCCTTCATGGTATTAGAGTCAGATCTGATATAGCTTGTTTGGTATTTGGAGACAAGAAGAATGAGGGTTTGATAGAATAGATCTAATTTTTTTGGGTATTTATTATAAAAATAGGGGGGTCTCTAATTTTTAGTTCACTTTGAGGAAAAATAGAGCTCACAATTGGATTTAGAAGGTGTCAAATCCCTATTTTCATATAATGTTTGTCAATTTTGGACAACATTGATTAGGGAGGAAAAATATTTTGCATAATAAGGTTGTACATCCTCTATATACAATCTGAGACACAAAAAAAGTGTTTTCTAGGTTACTGCAGTTTTAAAAACTTGCTAGCGATCACCGAAACCGCTAGCAGTCCTAGTAACCACTAGCAGTTACCTTGACTATTGTGGCTCCCACTATCGGCCAACACTACTAGTGGCTCCATCCACTAATTGTTGCTACTCCTCCTTGTCACTACTCCTCTAGAGCTCCACTTGCCTAGTGGCTTCGCCCTAACCAGTCACCAGACCAACACTTGTAGTGGTTGTGGTGAATTTAAAAAAAAAATTAGAAAAAATAAATTCATTTTTATTGCTATTCTAGAGGCCCTATTATTTTTTGTGATATCTTGAGCATATAGGGGTATTTTTTCAATCCAAAAGAAGAAACAGAAAGATGATTCAAAGATGGAGACAATGAAGTAGGTATTTTTTGGATTTTTTTAGTTTGATACCTAATTTTGTGTCTGAAGTCTGTTGATGTCTTCTATCTTTTAGGGGTCTAACTTCTTTGTTATAGCTCCATTTTTCGATACAAAAAAAGTTTTGAAAATCTCTTCTTGAGAAATTTCTAGATTCTCTATCATTTCACCGGTATTTTGTACCAAGTATTTTTTATTCATATCTAGAACTATTTTTCTCTTTTCTTGATTACACATTCCTTCTGTAAGCTAGGGTTCAATTATTTTCATTGTGGGGGGTTTGTTTATATTACTTTCTATTATTATATCAACATTTCAAAAAAATTCAAAAACCCCTTTTGAAAAAATGGCTGAGACCTATTCTTGTCTAGTACTTCTAAACCCACACAACTATCATACATGGAAGACCCATATGCAGTAGCTTCTCCATTCAAAGGGATTTTGGTCTTGTCTAGATACAATGCAGCCAATTTTTCATAGTCAATACTAGACTTTGAAGCATAGGAATAGGATGGATGAAGCCATTGGTCTAATTTCTTTGAGTGTTTCAGATAGCTTACAATTTCATCTTGATGAGTATTCCACTCCTCAAGAAATGTGGTACAAGTTTAAAAACTTGTGTAGCACCATCAATGAGTTCAAAGCACTTCAAATTGAGACACAATTTACTTCTCATGTATGTGATGCTTTCTCATCTATTGAGGACTTTCTTATGAAGTTCAAATAGTAGAGGACTTTGTTATAGGGATGCAGGAAAGAGAAGATAGATAAGGAGTGTATCTACCTGATTCTCTCCTAACTTCAAGGAAACTTTTAGATTTTCTCTTCTACCTTCCATTCCACTATGGATACCTTGGATCTTAGATTTGTTATGCCTACTTTTGAGGTCTTTTATGATTTCTTGACTAGAGAGCAGTCCAATCTTATATAGTTGAATATATCATTGTGATTACCTGATTTTCCATCTAGTAAAAAATTGTGTTATCCTCTGAAAATTAGGAAGAAAGTTTGTTTCATTTTCTTAGGGTTTTAGAAAATATATTTTTCCTCATGAAAAACACTAGGGAAATGGTCATATCTCATGTTTGGTTGAAATGTTAGTGAATTTACATGCAAGCATAAAAAGGGATATGTAAAAACTTTGATTATAAATTATTTTTCTATATCATTAAGTCCTTTGGATATTTTTCTTCTATCATAAGTCATGTCTCTAAAAAATTTTAAGTTGAAATTTTGCGATATTGTTTCAATCACAACATCACTCCTTTATAATCACTATTTTGTGGAAGGATGAGAAGATGTGAAGAAATTAGGATAAATACCATCACCATGTCACAACTATTAAGGCTAACCTCCAATTTTGGGTTGAGAAGAGGCACTAAGATGCAAATCACAAGGTTACAACTTGAATTAAGCCTTAGACATTTCTAGTTGCAATGATGTAGAGGATGACCACTATAGTTAGAATAAAGAGCTATCATAGCTTCATAAGAAGTTAAGGTTAACCTATGGTCAAAGTGGCAAAGTATTGATGTTGATCTTAGATTAGTTTTCACAAGTGAGTGTCAACGCACTTAAGTTATTTACTTATTTCATGTCAAACAAGTAGTACATGTTGAGTCACAGTGAGTCTTGAGTCACTCATGTGTTGAGTCACTCAAGTGCCAAATAGATAGTGTATGCCGAATAACACAAGAGTTGAATAAATAGTGGATGCCTAGTGAAATAGATGCATATTCATAGCATAGAGACACAGATGTTGAGTGACACAATTCTAACATATTTGTTTGTAATGGCACAAATAATTATATAAACCATTTTTGAGCTAACTTAAGATTGAATTTTGATATTTTGGAGATAAAGATGAATCTCAATTTGGATTCCCTATGAAATTACATGTAGCTAATAAAAAAAGGGAAGGTTTAAGTAGCGAAATGGATGAATCTCAATTGTGGATTCATACCTAACCCTAAGTCAGCAAAGTCTTCTTAAGGAGGGAAAACCCTAAACTCTCCAGTGAGTGAGTAAGGTATTGAAGGAGCTAAGAGACAAGTTTGCATGTGCAAATAGTGCATTCATAGTGGCATTAGTTTAGAGGTGATCTGTCATCAAGCAATCAAGTGCTAATCACAAGATCAAAGCTAAGATATTTTAACAGGTGATTTTAGTCAAAATCTCTTTAAAAAGTAGTCCTAACAGGTTGTATGAAATCCTTTAACAATGTGCTTAATTGTGAGTTAAAGTCCTTTAGCAATGCACATTTTTAATAGGGTATTGAAATCTTGTAACAAGGTGAGACTTAATAGTCTTTGTAAGATTTTAATAGGGTAGACCTTTCATAGGGTAGATCATGTTTCATGGTCAAAACATTGTAACCTTCATTGGATACACTTTATTACTATAGTAGTGAAGATTTGTGGGTGTCATCCTCACCCTAGTTTTATCTTCTCATTGGACGGTTTCTAGGTAATCATATCTAGTGATATATGTGTGTGAATGCTTATATATTTACATGTTTTAGATGTACATGCTTTACATGTTATTTTAGTATATTCGTTGAATGTATGAGATGGATGTGTGGTGAAATTTTTATGAGTCCAATTTTAAACTACTGATTTACCCCCCTCTTAGAAGTTTACCTTTTCTATTATAATTCCAACAATTGGTATCAGAGCTTTTTTCACTAAAAGAGAAGCTTTGTAGCTTTGAGGAAAGATCTTGAAATGGAAGTCTACAAATTGGGAAAGATTATTGAGAACTAGGGAATTGAAATACAACTCATTCTACATCAACTAGATGAAGTAAGAGAAGAACTAAAGAAGTCTTTGAAGAGAAGGAAATAAATTGCTATTGTGAAAAATGACACACAATACAAAGAGATGGACACTACTAAGCTATTTTCAAGTAGAGACTCCAATGTATTTAATGTAGCAATTGTAGATCTAATAGAAAATGATAGAGCCCAAGCTGAGGAAATTAGAAATCTCAAGTTAGAGTAAGAATCACAAGCCATACTACTATGTGAGGTTATTGAATAGAAGAAGAGAGAAAGATAAAGCCATGATTGAAGATGATAAAAGGAATTTGGCCAACAAACTAGAAGAGAAGTCAATAGAGCTAACCAATATTTCCAACATGCAATTGGATACTTCAAGTCAAATGATGAATGCCAACTATGAACTGAATGTAATTGAGATAACTACATTAAAATTGTAGAATGAGAAATTGTAGAGTGACCTAAAGAGGGAAAATGAGTTTTTTGAAAATTTCAACAAGTCAAATGAAGCCATCAAATACTTTGAGCAATTATTGAGATCCACTAGATCCAAAAATGATACATCTAGATTGGATATACAAGCACTAAATAAGGAGAATCATCAAAAAGTGTTGAAGAAAGGAACATCAAAGGTAAGAACTCCAAACCTACTTGTCATTATTGTGGTAAGAAAGGACATACTACTAATGTGTGTAGGAGCAAGACTACAAATCAAAATATCAAGCCTAAGCACATGGTTCACTACCATAAGTGCAAAAAGAAAGGTCATTAGGCACATGAATGTAGAACCAAGACCATTAATACACAAATATTTGAAGGAAATTGCTACAACTATCAAAAGTATGGACATAGAGCTTTTGAATGTAGATCCAAACCCATGTGGTCATCAAACATGGAAACAAAGGTAAGGAAAAATAGAAACTCTTATAATTGGGATTATAATACAAGATATAGTTGTCATTATTATCAAGAATATGGACATGTTCTTGAGAATTTTATTAGGACACACATTAGAGGTAACTACCAAAGGTGGTTGACTCAAACCACATGTTTTAGATATTTGAAGATTTTTCACATCAATAGATATTGTCCAACAAGGTCAAAGGCACCAAGTTGTGAATTTGATAAAGGCAAAGGAAAGCTAGATGTTGAACACATTAGAGATGAAATGCATAAAACATGGAAGAAAAAGGATGATTGCAACACATCAAATAGAGAAGGGATCACTTCACCCAATGGGTCACGTAATCACACCCCATCAAACTAGGCAATCAAAAGGTATGTGGAACTAACATTTAGAAGGGGTTATATCAT
Source organism: Cupressus sempervirens (assembly GCA_028749045.1). NCBI lineage: Eukaryota > Viridiplantae > Streptophyta > Pinopsida > Cupressales > Cupressaceae > Cupressus > Cupressus sempervirens. The sequence goes on along the minus strand of CM053786.1, from coordinate 35,289,821 downwards.
ACATCAATTAAAAAAGGTTTTATTACTAAAAAGATTGCATTAGCATGAATAAAGATGCAAGATATTGTTAGAAAACCAAGATAAATCTTTAAGTTTTTATGTCTCTGCCAAGTATGAAAAGTTTCCTATATGTGTTGAGTGGAATGCTAGAAGATGCCAAGCTAATAGACTGGCTAGTTGATACTGAGCTCATGGTGGTTTCTGAGTGATAAAAATATCAATGGATGCTGAGTGAACCTAAAATTAGTTTATGCCAGGCTTATAGCTATGTAAGAACTCAACATTAATTGCAGGGTTTCAAAGGGTATTTGATCAATTTTTGACCCATTTCTCATCATTTCAAATTTGAGAAAGAGTGAGTAGAGTAGAAGGAAATCTAGAAAACCATTCAAAGTGATTAAAACATGTTTGAGAAATGATTTTATAGCAATTTGTCACATTTCAAAAGGTATTTACCAAGAGTCAAGTTACGCATTTTATATTTTCATAAACCTTAGTTTCACACAATGGCATCTAGTTTGAAGAATGTAAAAGGAAAAGAAATTTTGAATGTTCAATTAGTGATAAATGAAGTTAAGAAATGATGGAAATATAAGAGGGGTAACTAAGAGGATGTGAATTAGTTACTACTAAAATAAATCCAAGATCCCTTAGATGTCAACTATAAAATTCAGACTTGATAAAACTGATCACTATTGATATTAAGTAAACACATTGAAATTGTTGTAACTCAATAAATGCATAGTGTGAATTAGTTTAGAAAATATTAAGATGTTATCAAAAAATATTTGCAAGCATGAAATAAATAGCATGAACACATGAGACACTAGGATTTAACATGGAAATCCAATTTGGGAAAAACTAGCAATACATAACTAGTTACTATTTTTCACTCTTTTGAAGTGAGCCCTATTAGGAGCCAACCCTATTAAAGGTTACAAAATACATTGTTAGGTATGACCCTATTAGAAGTGGCCTTGCAAAATTTCTTAAAATAATTCAATGGAATTGCCACCTTGTTAGAGGATTTACAAATGGCTATTAAACCAACTCTATTAAGAGATTTTAGATCACTATTACAATGGTTAGAGAGTAATAATGAAATGACCTAATTGTGATGCAACTAAATTGTTGATTACAGATCTCTTCTCTGGTTCATACTTGATCCTTCTTGATTGAATGATACTTTTCTACTCCTCAAGGATATTTACTTATCATTCAAATTCACCTCCTCTCTTATCTTTTTCAACTCATTCAACTTTCATCTTACACACTTTGAAATCACAACTTGACCTTTTTACATATACCTTTCAGCTTGTCAAGTTGGCTCAAATGCAAATTAGAATAACCAATATTCATCACCTCAGTTGGCTAGAGTCAATAGGTAAAATAATTAAGCTTTATATGCTAAAATAAGAAAATCCTTTCGTAGTCGACCCATCTTGGTAGCAACTAATTTTGAAGCAATTTTCTATGTTAACCAATAGAAGCTTAGTTAACACTACAAACTTACAAAATTCCTTTGGTAACTGAGTGAAATTGGTTAACACTCCCTTTGTTATCCAAGTGAGCTCGGTTAACACTCTTTTCTATATAACTTCCTTTGATGCCTAAGTGAGCTCAGTAGATACTACCTTTTGCAAAAAGCAAACTAAGGAACATTCAGTAGACTAGGAAAACTGTCTTCACTAACCAAGTGAGCTCGGCATGCATTGACTATCAACTGATATGACATTTGTGTAACATCAAGGACAAACACAATTAATCAATTCTACCCAACAATTTCCCTCTTTGGCATTGATGGCAATACAACATATCATAGCAAAATGAAATTTTGAGAACAAGACTCCCTCTATCAAAAAGTTTCTCCCTCTCAGATTTTATGTAAAAAAATTCTCCTATAGTGTTCTCCCTCTACAAAATTTTAGAAAGGTATGATAGTGAACTTCTCCCTCTTTGACAACACATACCAAAGATAATTCTAATTAGTTCCAATGTACCTTGAGTACAAATTTATCTACAATATGTCTTTGTCAATACTACATCAACTGATTGATCTTCAACTTAGTTCATGTTGATGCATCACTAAACTTTATTTAGTCAGCTTCAAATAGGGGAATGACCCCTAGCTTACCTCTTAGATACAAAAATGCATCCTTAGGTAATGGCTTTATGAATATATCTACATTTTTTTCTTTTGTATGCACATATTCCAATCTAATTTCTTTGTCCTTTACTAATTCTCTTACAAAGTGATATTTGATAGCAATGTGCTTTGTTTTGGAATGCATCATTGGATTCTTGGATATGTTGATTGTACTAGTGTTATCACAATACATCACTATTGGCTCTTTGATTTCAACCTTCATTCCTTCCAACAACTGTTTGAACCAAACAATGTTAGAACAATTCACTACTGTTGCTACATATTTTACTTTTTTTGTGGATTGATATATGTAGTTTTACTTCTTGCTTGTCCAAGATACCAACCTTTTTACCAAGAAAGAATGCTCCACCACTGGTGCTCTTTCTTTCATCAAGATTTCCTACCCAATCAATATTAGTAAATACTTTTAGGTTAAGGTTGCCTCCAAGTTTGTACCATAAGCAATAGTCTTCAATACCTTTCATATATCTCAAGATTCCTTTTATTGTCATCATGTGGTTTTCTCTAGGTTTAGCTAAGAATCTATCCACTATCCCAACTGCTAAGGTGATACCATGCCTTGTATATACCACAAACTACAATTTCCCAATCATTGATCTATATAAAGTCTAATCTACTTCTTTAGAATCATCATTTTCTATAAGCTTGAGTCTAGTACACATGGGGGTTCTAACTAGTTTTGATTCTTCCATTCTAATTTTTTTGAGTATCTCTTTGATGTACTTAGAATGAGTGATATAGATACCATTTTTATTTTTTTGTAGCTAATAATGTGGGTAAAGGATGAATAACTAGGGCCAAAGGCTCACCTAGCTATCCAAACCACCCTACAAGAATTACACAATAGAAGAAAACATAAAGAACACTAATTGAATAAGGAAGAAGAGTGAAATACTTTTATTGATTCATTAAAATATCTTCATACATGTCTAGTTGTAAGGCCTTATGGGTTATGGCCAAATACAAATACATTCACATTCAAAGATCCAATAGTGAATTTGCACTTTCCAATTCTACTCTGTAATCCTCTTCCAAAACCTTTCTTAACTCTAATCCTAAGAACTCTATATATTCTTGCACAAATGGCTTACAAATTATTCTAGAAGATTACATAAGAGGAAGTCTGACCCAACAATGGTTTGGACAAATCCCAACAAAAATATCTTAACATAAATGTTGCGACCGAAATAAATCCCACAACTTAGCTCGTAGAAATCATGTCTTAATGCTAACACTCGGCATAAGCAGAAAAACTCAGCACATGAAGGGTCACTTGGCATACACTAGGTAACCTAGCACATGCAATAATTACTATAGTAACTTGACACATGAAGGAATTACTATAGTAACTCAACACATGAAGGAATTGCTATAGTAATTCAACACATGAAGGAATTGCTATAGTAACTCAACACATGAAGGAATTTCTATAGTAACTTGGCACATGAAAGAATTGCTACAATAACTCAACTCCAACTGAGTGCTATAGTAACTTGGCACCAACTTGCAAAATGAACAAAAATGAGTAGGATAGCAAGGCAACCCAAGATGCTCCTACATCAGACAACCAAGGTTGAAAGAAATGATTCTCTTGAATCATTGAATTGTCACAACCTAAGCTAATTCAAACTCAAATTGAAAAATCCATGAAGCATCTTCAATAGGTCTATTCTTCCACTTCACCAAATATTCATTGTAATCTTTTCCTCTTGTTCTCTTGTAACTCTCTGATCCAATATATTTTCAACTTCTTCAATCTATTTCTTAGGATAATCATCTGATACAAAAACTTCATCATCTGACTCATGATACTTATAAAAATCAAAAATATTGAATATAGGAGATTTATACATGTCATCAAGTAACTCAACTTCATAAGCATTACCACTATCAAACTTCTTCAAGATCCTACAAGGTCCAAATTTCTTTATCTCATCTTACTGTATGTTCCAATAGGAAATCTTCCTTTCTTTAAATGAACCATCACCTCATCACCAACTTCAAAACCATGATGTCTTCTAGACTTATCAACATTCTCCTTATACTTCTGATTACTTTGTTCCAACCTCAAGTTCACTTCCTTATGCAAAGACTCCATAAAATTAGCAAATTCTTCTCTTCTAGCACTTCTCTTTTCTTCGCCAACAACATCTCTCAAATCTGATACTCCTCTAGGCTTCATTCCAGTCACAATATCAAAAGGTTTCTTTCCTATACTCTTATTCACATAATTATTATATGTAAGTTTAGCTTGTACCAATAACATCTCCCAATTACTTTCCTTATTCCCAACTAAACATCTCAGCAAATTACCCAAGCTTCTATTCACAACCTTTGTCTATCTATCTATTTGCGCATGGAATATAGAACTAAACTTCAATTTAGTACCCATCTTCTTCCACAAAGTCTTCCAAAAATAACCAACAAACTTACTATCTCTATCAAAAATAATGCTTCTTGGTAATCCATGCAATCTTACAATCTCTTTAAAGAAAAGTTCAGCAACATGCTCAAAATCAAATGTCTTCTTACATGGTATGAAATGAGCCATCTTAGAAAATCTATCCACTACAGCAAATATGGAATCATAATCCTTCATTGTTTTAGGTAGTCCAAGAACAAAATTCATACTAATGTCACTCCAAGGTTTCTTAGGAATAGTAATAGGAATATGCAAACTAGTATTTTGACTTGCTCCTTTTGCAATTTGACAAACTCCACAACTCTTTACAAATTTTTGAGCATCCTTATACATTTGTAGCCAATAATATTTCTCTTTTAGAAAACTCAATGTCTTATCAATTCCAAAATGTCTAGCCAATCCACCACTATGGTTTTCCTTAATCAGATTCAACCTCATAGAACTTCTAAGAATACATAACTAAATGCCTTTGAATAACATACCTTCTTGAATGAAATACTCATCATGTTTACTTATGTGACCTATCAGATTTGGTGCTCTGCACTCTCTCCACACCTCAGAAAAATTAGGATTAGCATCATACAACTCTTTCATTTCATCAAAACCAAGAACTTCAACCTTCATTTCAGTCAACAAGGAATGTCTTCTACTCAATGCATCAACAACTCTATTAGTAATTCCACTCTTATGCTTGATAACTAATGTGAAACTCTACAAGTACTCAACCTACTTCATATGTCTCTAATTTAATTTATGTTGACTTCCCAAGTATTGTAAAGCTTTTATGATTAGTATACAACACAAACTCCTTAGGAATCAAATAATGTCTACACTTCTTCAATTCTTGAACAATAGCATAAAACTCTTGATCATACACATACTACTTCCTTCTAGCATCATTCAACTTCTCACTAAAAAAGGAAATGTGTTTACCTTCTTGACTTAATACAACTCTGATTACATTACTACTTGCATCAAATTCAACTTGAAATACTTTGTTGAAATTAGGCAAAGCCAATACAGGTAATTCAACAACCTTTTATTTCAAAGTCTCAAAACTCTTATCAACTCCATGTGTCCACTTGAATTCTTTTTTTATCTCCCCTCATTGTTTCATTCATAGCATTACAAACAACACTAAAATTCTTTATAAACTTTCTATAAGAACTAGCCAAACCATGAAATGATCATACCTCACCCACATTCTTAGGTATAGGCCATTCCAAAATTTCTTTAACCTTCTCTAGATCCATCTTCAATCCATCGGCTGAAATCACAAATCCCAAATACATAATCTCCTCTTGCATAAATCAGCACTTTTTCAGATTAATTAGCAACTTTTTCTCTTTCAACCTTTGTAATACTTGTCTAATAGGCTCAAGATGTTCTTCCTTAGTCTTACTGAATATCTAAATATCATCCAAATAAAAAATCATAAACTTACCCAAAAATATTTTCATAACTTCATTCATCAACCTCATGAAAGTACTAGGTACATTAGTCAAACCAAAAGGTATAACTAACCATTCAGACAAACCACCTTTTGTCTTAAAAGTAGTCTTCCATTCATCACATTCTCTAATTCTAATATGATTGTTCTCACTTAGGTTTGCACCCTTGTCCAGAGCTTATGTGTGAGGACAACCTAGTGAAACATGGAAACAACCTCCAAGCTGTGGCACTTGAACTATGAGGTTGAGTCTCTAGAGAAGGCTGACTTCCTCTTACTATCAGGGTGCACCTAACTACTCTTGGAGAGGAAAAGAGAGAAGGAGAACATGAAAGAAAATTTACCTAATCTAATCTAAAGAGGTGATGCACCAAAATAGAGTGTTCAGACCAATCTCCGCCCATATATACACTATTGAACTAGAATGAAACTAAAGATATACACATCTAGACTTGCTTTAATCTAATAATCACATGCAGATCAAAAACCTAGAATGAATGACACAAGGAAGAGAGATTCACTTATATTATCATTCATAGGCAAAAAGAGATATAGTCATGCAAGTTATAGATATCCACAAAACATCAATGAGAGGCAAGGGTTCTTGCATTTTCACACCAATGGTTGAAGGAGATAAGTAGAGAATCATACAGTCCAGAGGCACAGGGAATTTACACTGGAATTACAGAGCAATAGTAGAGAAAAGTCAAAGAAAGGTTGACCTAGACAAAATTTACAAAAGTTGCCTTTATAGTTCAAGCATAACTTAGATTTTCCCTCCAAAACCATCCCATAACCACCTGCTATTAAGGCTCTGAAAAGAACAATCATGGGGAACTAAAAAAATCTGATCTTCT